>CM069861.1:170755863-172083363 GCA_036172795.1 Pelodytes ibericus
TTAAAATTGCCACGTCCGTCCTCTCCTCCAGTGGTCAAGCTAGAGACTAGAGTAGATGCTGAATACGGCATGCCATCCACGCATGCAATTGGTGCCACTTCAATCTCTTTCACGTTCATCTTGGCAACGATGAACCGATACCAGGTATGAGAACTATCCTCTGCTCCACTGTCCATGGGATGCTAACTACTACTGAGCAAAATGACAAGTCCAGTGTATAGAACAAAGACTGGTAACTGATAGGCTTTGGCTCGTGGAATGTTATGTTTTACCTTTCTAAACAGCATACTGTGTTTTGAAGAAGCAAATGTAAAAAAAAAAATAAACAATGGCCCCTTCTCTGTAGTAAACCCGAGCGGGTCTGGAGGCGTGAACCTGGGAGCGGCGATGAATGAGAGGGTGGGTCCGGCTGTAGAATTATTGGTGGGGAGAGTATGAGCAGAACTTTGCCCCTATTTCACGTTAGGTGGCAGGTGTTGTTTTTCTCGTGGTACAGCCACGCAATTGTATGGCACGCTTTGACAATCAATGGCCTAGAGCAGAGGCGTCCAACGTGCGGCCCGCGGGCCAAATGCGGCCCGCCGGGCATCGAGGTGCGGCCCGCCTGAGCTCCTCGAACTGCACACCACACGAGAAGCTTTGTCGGGTAACGAAGTTCCCTACACGCTTCTGTGTAGGGAACTTCGTTCCCCGATACAGCTTCTCGTGAGGTGTGCAGTGCACAAATCCCCTCCTCTACCCTGCGGATGAGGTCATGCGCAAGGGTCAGAGGGAGGGAAGAAGCGCACCGGGATTCCACAGCCACGTGTGTGGGGTAAGTGCATGTATGTGAGTGTGTGTGTGTATAAATGTGTGTGAGTGGGGTAAGTGTATGTATGTGTATAACTTTTTATCTATGTGAGTGCATGTTAAGTGGGTATGGGGTAAGTGTATGTATGCGAGTCTGTGTGTATAAATGTGTATTAGTGTGTGGGGTAAGTGTATGTATGTGAGTGTGTGTGTGTGTAGAAATGTGTATTAGTGTGTGGGGTAAGTGTATGTATGTGAGTGTGTGTGTGTAGAAATGTGTATTAGTGTGTGGGGTAAGTGTATGTGTGTGTGTGTGGGGTAACTATGTGAGTGTGTATAAATGTGGATGTGTGTGGGGGTTAAGTGTATGTATGTGAGCGTGTGTATAAATGTGGATGTGTGTGGGGGTTAAGTGTATGTATGTGTGTGCGTATAAATGTGGATGTGTGTGGGGGTTAAGTGTATGTATGTGAGTGTGTGTGTGTGTGTGTGTGTGTTTTTAAATGTGTATTAGTGTGTGGGGTAAGTGTATGTGAGTGTGTGTGTGGGGTAACTGTGTATATATGTGAGTGTGTGGGGTAACTGTGTATATATGTGAGTGTGTGTGTGTGTGTGTATAAATGTGAATGTGTGTGAGTGGGGTAAGTGTATGTATGCGAGTATGTGTATAAATGTGTATCTATGTGAGTGCATGTTAAGTGTGTGTGGGTTAAGTGTATGTATGTATGTGAGTGTGTGTATAAATGTGTATGTGTGTGTGGGGTAATTGTGACTGTGTGTGTGTGTGTGTGGGAAGGGGGGGTAAGTGTGACTGTGTATGCATGTGTGTGTTTGTAGTTAATGTGACCACTACACATTAGTGTAAAAAAAAAAAAAAAATATATATATATATATATATATATTTACATACACACACATGTATATAATTATATATATTATTCTCTGAATGAATGAAAAATGAATGCGGCCCACGCACGCATACATTTCTAGTGAAGTGGCCATTTGCCGAATAAACTTGGACACCCCTGGCCTAGAGTATAATTTGATTTCATTTTTTTTTATTACTTTTTTTAATAATATAAATGAAAAAACTCAAAAAATTCAAATAAATCTAAAAATGTAAAAAAAAATAATACTTACAATGATTACAAAAATTCCCAGAATGGCTGAATGTAAAACCATTCAATAAACAAAAAATAGAACCTCTCCAAAAAAGTATAATTAGTGGTGTCAGTTTGCTGTACAAATTATTAAAGAATACGAAATTCTGAAAGAAAAACAAAAATAGTGGCACACCCTTAGTGTACATTATTAACCTGGTACATTTGAAATAATTAATACCGGTGTAGGAAGTAAGATGTAAAAATAGGATAAAAGTTACCAAATCCTCTAGTGGGATGTAATAATTAAAGCTGGTAATGCTGACAAATGTTAAATATCTTCAAATTAAAAAAAGGGAAATTCTATCCATGGGTGTAATACAATAAGACTTTAGAAAATACATTATGTGAGATGTGAGCAATTATGGGGCAAACATGCTAGATCTGAATTAATCAACATATTTGTTTTAAAGGTGGTTGCTACCAACATTTAAGTATATTGAGGCAATAGCATGGCTGGTATTTGTATTTTTTTAATTGAAGAAATGTTGGCAGCCCTAGTGGTTGCTTTAAATTTAGCACTTTGCCCCACAATAATTGGGATTAGAACAAATGGGATTAGAACAATAGATAGTAAGATAAGATGCATTGTATGGTCATGGTAATAGTAGACTAACATAATTTCCCATTTATAAAGGGATATTGCATATTCTGTTATTCCAGCAAGTATTGTTTTTAGAAAAGGTCTCCCTTACCAATGGAAGCAATTAAGAGCCACTGATGATAGCCTGCCTTCACAGCCCTCATCATTTTTATACCTTAAATGGCTGGGAAAATCACAAGCTATTGCAGCAGCCAATAAACTTCCTCCATAAGCGTCATCATTTGCTTTAGTACAGTGTTGTTGTTTGTTGTTAAATGAATGAAGTTTCATGTGTGATGTAGCTCTGATATAAAAGAAGAGACTTCAACTAGGGGGTAACCCTAACACTAAACAAGTTACAATGTAGATGTATGTGAAGTCTTGCCAGGTTAAGACGTAACTTTTATTGATAACTGATAAAACTACACATATAACAAGACAGAGTAAGTGAGAAAAAAACCATGAGGCAGGTGATAATAAAATTTAAAAACAATCTTACATCCCCATAGATAATCAAATGTGAATTTGTCTACTATAGATGGTCATCTAAGATGTAGAATGCATGGGCAGTGATCCAGTGTTAGTACAATTATAAATATAAATGATTATAAATATATACATTTGTTCATATTTATAATTGTACTAACACTGTCTTACTGTCCTTGCATCCCATTCTACATCTTAGATGACGATCTATAGTAGACTAATTCACATTTTTTTCTCACTTACTCTAGAAACATAGAATGTGTCGGCAGATAAGAACCATTTGGTCCATCTAGTCTGCCCAATTTTTTTTTTTGTTGAGTACTTTTATTAGTCCCCCGTTCCCGGTCTTATAGCTAGGATAGCCTTGTGTCTATCCCACGCATGCTTAAAATCCTTGACTGTGTTTACCTCTACCACTTCTGCTGGAAGGCTATTCCATACATCCACTACCCTCTCAGTAAAGTAATACTTCCTGATATTACTTTTAAATCGTTGCCCCTCTAATTTAAGACTATGTCCTCCTAGTTGTGGTAGTTTTTCTTCTTTTAAATATACTCTCTTCCTTTACTGTGTTGATTCCCTTTATGTATTTAAATGTTTCTATCATATCCCCCCTGTTACGTCTTTCCTGCAAGCTATACATGTTAAGACGCTTTAACCTTTCCTGGTAAGTTTTATCCTTTAACCCATGAACCAATTTAGTATCCCTTCTCTGAACTCTCTCCAAAGTACTCTGTCTTCTTATATGTTCAGTTTTATCAATTATCAATAAAAGTTACATCTTAAACTGGCAAGACTTCACATACATCTACATTGTAACCTAATCCCGTAAAGGCATAATATTTACATCCTGATTTATTACAAAACGAGACCTGTAATATATTAGAGCTCATAGAAACACTTGAAATTAGATGCAGCATCCAAGGGTTCCAAAGGTCTATTCAGCAAGGTATCTGAATAGTTGTTACTCACAAGAGCAATGGATGAAACTAGCTGTGAACAGGGCTTGGCTTGTACTTTGTCATAAACTTAGCATTGGGAGCCTGAAAGACTACCACTGTTTATCACAGAGTAAAATCTCCACATTTACAATATGGAATTTTACTTCATAAGATCACTGAAGTCAATAGAAATCACTTTGAGGAAACGTGTAGCTTGACACCCTGTAACTGGAGGATTCCCATCGATGATTGGACTTAAAGTAAATACATGAGATCATAAGAGTCTCCTACTCAAGCAGACCATTGATCCATAGTGCAGACATGTCTGTCTGTGCTGTACACATTATTGTCCTGCCCACTATGCACTTACAGACTTCCATTAACATGAATGTTGAAAATCTTTTTAATCTACTAAGAGGATTTTTCTGCCATGACTAGTAACCCTTTGATGGCCAGTGAGTTGTGATTGCAGGACATTGCTCTCTGGCACTCCATAACAAGCCAGCAAGCATGTCCATGGATTACTTTTTCCTGGCAAAACCAAAGTGACTGTAATAGTGTGATGTCAGGAGAAGGGCATAAAGAAGTGGTAGGTCTACATGTGGCCCTCTTCTGAGGTGGATAGCCAGTTCCCTCATGCCAAGCGTTGTGTTGAGATCTTTGAGTAATATGACCTTTATGACCACCTACTGAGAAGCCATTTATTGAATTTCTTATACTAATGTCCCGGATAAAACGTTTAAATAAAACTTCCTAAATAAGGAAAATAAATACGAGTAAACACAGGGCTCCGTTGTATGTTCTCTGACCATTTTTTAAATAATAATTTCATTAACAAAAAAGACTAAAGAAATGTTCTTTTTTTTTTTTAATGTCCCATGCCTTTTTTGTTTCTGCAGTATCCTATTGGATTCGGACTAGCAGTTGCACTCTGCCACTCCACGCTGGTCTCTCTCAGCCGGCTCTATACAGGAATGCACACTGTGCTGGTGAGATACAAAGAATTATATCCTTTTTTTTCTGAAATGTAACTGTTAAAGGGTTCCAGCCACATACTGTCCAAGAGTTCTTGTTTTGGTCCAAATCCATCTGTCCCTTTATCAAAGGAGCTTAGAATATTTAGTGTGTATGAGGGTATCATAGAGCACTACAGCAATAAAACTCCCAATGATGTGTGCTTACACTGGGTTTAAGTATTGATTTGTATAGATATGATATATTATTATTTGTATTTGAAATGTTGGGAGGTATATGAAGATCGCATTACACAACAGACAGAATCCAGGCACCTTGGCTATAGATAAATATGAATCTTGTTTAGGAATGCATTGAGCTTTGAGTTTAAAGGGTTTCATTCTAGACTATGGATAGGTGTCTGGTAGACATTGTGTTCGATAAATTTGGGTTGCTCAGAAAGAGCTTGTACATTTTTCATATAGATTGGCACAATCCTCAGTGTTATGCCCCCAAACCTACTAAACACCACGTGACAGACAAAAGTGGGCCCTGAAATCTTTCCGTTTCGGTTTTTGGAGTTTTTTTTTTTTTTTTTAAGCATTTTCTTTTTTTACAATAAATACATTTAATATTAGTCAGTAATGTGATTCTTTTTGTACTGCACTGTAAAAAAAACAAAACTATTCTGTAATAACTTTTTTTTTTATTCACCGTGTAAAACCAATTTAAAAAACAAATAAATATAGATGTTGGCTCTTTGTAAAAATGTATAATTTATCCAGCTGTAGTTCCTTAAACATAATTCTGCCATTAGTACACTTTGACAGGTCAATCCCATATAAGACCACAGAGATGTCTGGATGAAGATATGACAGCTGTCTTTCTGCATTCTTAACCTTATGACTAGTCTCTGAAGGACTCCTGGGAATGGGCTACTAAATCCTACAGCAAGCTATAGTAACCTCTTAAATATCCTCATATTTCTTGAGCTGGGATGGAACTTCTTGATTGCCCATGTGCCATTAAAAGCTCTGGGCAAGAAAAAAAAACCCTTAATGAGTGCATAATGGGCAATTAAATGGGAATAACTATCCAGAGAAGAACAATAGCATCATTGGTTCTTTGGCAGCAGGAGAAGTGTGTGAAGTGTACTAGCCTGTGAACCCCTCCAAGCAGGGAGATTAAACATCAGCTATTCATATGCATTTACTTCAACCTATGTAGCTTCCAGGCACTGGAAACTTTTAAAGTATTTTGAAGGTGTGTCAAAGAAGTTCTTTCAGACTGGTGATCCTGTGAAGGTTTTGGGTGATAAATAAAAGACTATAGAGTAGACTCCAAAAAAAAAACCTCCAACAGTGCAAGTGTTCAGCATATAATTATAATGCTTAATCACAGATGTACCCTACCATTCAGAAATTTGGGGTCACTAAGGAATGCCCTTGTACATACACACACACACACACACACACACAATTTGCTTTTCTTTCAAAAAACAAACTTTTGTTGTATATATAGGGTGATATATATATTATACACTACTGTCAAATTTTTTTTTTTAAAGAAAAGTAAATTGTGTCCCCAAATTTCTGAACGGTAGTGAATCTGGGAAAAAGTTAACGAATGTCTAACCCGAGGATATCTTTGTTGTTTATCCTGTGAGAGATTATAGCTTGAGGGCTGCAGTGTGGATAGAGTTGTCTTGTTGAAAAGCTTTGTTATCATAGAGCTCTTGTTGTTTAATCTCCTCTATAAGTGTGGTTGAACATGTGTTAACATTAGAGAACAGCACATTTTAATATTTTGGGCTTCAAAATGGACTGTAATACATGTTTTAATCAAGTACATTAAGGATTTTTCGGGTGATGTTAGCAGTTAGTCTTTACCATGCATGTAAAATATCTGCCCATCCATCATGATAAAAGTCCAGCAATTTAAAAAGAGATATTTAATTTAAAATAAACCATTGTAGCATTATTGGATGGCTGCTTCATAAGCAAGCAATGGGGAAGGCAGCTGCAATGTAAGATCTGATTCCTAGGTCTCTGCAGTTTCTCTTTCTATTTAATATGTCTAATCTGTAATCATAAGGGCATTAGGGGAAGGATAATTGCCATGATATTAGGCATGTGTTTAATTCATCAATGGATGTCCAACTTAATGCTGGGGGGCCGAGACATGGTAGGTGAGGTTAGGTGACTGGTAAGGGGCTATGTAATTAGGACAAACTGATGGAGAAAATGAAAAGCATATGAGGAATTTTAATTAAGAACTAGAAAATGGAAACTGTAAATGGAAAATGGAACTACTAATTGGAGACACTGACACCAACCGGACGGGGTGTGTGTCTTGATTTGGTAATAACTAACAAGGAGGGGCTTATCTCTAACATCCAAATAAGGGAATAGTGACCATAACATGGTATCCTTTTGAGATTAATTAAAAAAGGCAAATTGGTATGGGTCCTCCAAAACACTGAATATTAAAAAGAACAACTTTTAGTATGTTTAATGCATCCCTTGTTGACTGGGATGGATTATTTTTGGGAAAAAACACAAATGGTAAGTGGGGTACCTTCAAACTAACACTAAAAAATGCACATATAAATTTATACACTTTAGAAACGTATAAAAGAAGCAAACTAAAACCAATGTAGCGCACCAGTAAGGTAAATCGGGAAATACATAAAAATAAAGTAACATTCAAACATTATAAAGCTGAGGCATATGTAAAGTATAAAAATGCAAACAAAGCCTGTAAAAAAAGGCAACTAAATTGGAGAATGAAAAATAATTGCTAATAGAGCAAAAGGAATCTCCCAAAAATCATCAAATATATAAATGTAAAAAATGAAAGGCTGATAATGTAGCGTCTTTGTTATCTAAAATGGGTGAGATGGTCAGTGTAGACAGAGAGAAAGCAGATATTTTAAATAATTAATTTTCTTCTGTTTCTACCATGAACAACAGTTAAAACAATTGGTGTTGAGATAGACAAATCCTTGGGGCCCGATGGTATAC
Organism: Pelodytes ibericus; assembly: GCA_036172795.1. Classification (NCBI taxonomy): domain Eukaryota; kingdom Metazoa; phylum Chordata; class Amphibia; order Anura; family Pelodytidae; genus Pelodytes; species Pelodytes ibericus. The sequence continues at coordinate 170,763,800 of CM069861.1, forward strand.
ACCCATGGGTACTTAAAGAGCTAAGCCTGGTATGGTGACCACATTTAATTCTGCCATTCACAGACACAGTATTTAGCAAATGAGATTACACACACAGGCATAATACAGCTATCTATATAGATAAATATTTCAAATAAACACTGATTCACATAAAATATATTTTGTATTATATACATTTATTAGGAAGCCTTGGGAACCATGTATATTTCAGATTTAATAATATATTTATAATATACATAGTCATTATTGGACATGAACAGATGAAGGGAATTACTCCTTCTAGGAGCAGACCTGAGCAGTTGCAGGGAATTACTCCCTCCAGGGGCAGATCATAGCAGTTGCAGAGAATGAACCCCTCCATGAGCAGACCTGAGCAGTTACAGAGAATGACCCCCTCCATGAGCAGTTGCAGAGAATGCCCCCTCCTCCATGAGTAGACCTGAGCAGTTGCAGAGAATGAACCCCTCCATGAGCAGACCTGAGCAGTTGCAGAGAATGAACCCCTCAATGAGCAGCTGCAGAGAATGAACCCCTCCATGAGCCGACTTGAGCAGCTGCAGAGAATGAACCCCTCCATGAACAGACCAGAGCCATTAAAGATAATTAACGGCTCTATTACCATCACACACACATCTCCATATCTCTGTGTTTGCCGATGACACACAATTATGTAGGGTAATACTGTCTGAGTTAAATGTGTCTTCATTTGCAAAAGGATTTGGATAAATAGGCAGATAAATGGCAAATTCAATGTATACAAAAAATTTGAAAAATAATAATATGCAGTTTACATATAGTTTAAATGGTATTTTTGTGTGAAATCTATTAATGAAAACATTTCATGGGAGGAAGATATTATTCTTCCTCTGGACAGGTCAATGGTAAGACCCCACCTTGAATATGCAGTTCAATTCTGGGAGCCTTGTCTAAAATAAAAAGACAGAGTGCAGACGAGGAATGGAAAGTTTTCGTTCTGAAGAAATGCTAGAAAAGTTAACTTTGTACATGCTAGAGAAACCGCATGTAGAGGGGATGCAATGTTATATAAATATGTACAAGGCCCATACACATTGTCCTCCTTTAGACTCTGACCAAGTTTGAAATAAGGATTTAATGTCTTGACTGTATTTACTAATTATTTTTCAACTCATTTGATGTATGTTTCCATGGAAAATAAGGACATGTCTAAGTGACCTGAAACGTTTGAATGACAGTGTATATATTTAATACGGCGCCAGTTTAAGATGGGCCATTCATTTTTTTTTTTTACCATATCTACATGAGTTTGAATATGGATTAGTGCATTAAAATTAATCTACTGCACTAGTTGAAAAGGTGCCTTTTATTTCCAATTTCGCTGTATTTAACACTGTATGTGATTTTTTGCTCTCTGTGGTTTAGTGTAATGATAGATTGAGTGCATTGTAGAACACCCAATTTAGTATCTCAGTAATGCTTCACTGAAGATTTCTCTCACCTGAAAAGTCACTGTATAAACGCTGTATAACATCTGTTTGTTGTTTTGCAGGACGTTATAGTTGGAGCTCTAATTGCCTTCTTGTTTTTGGCCGTCACGTTTCCTGTGTGGGATTACACAGATCACCTACTTCTAACCAACCCCTTCTGCCCAGTGGTTGCAGTTATTGCTGGTCTCTTTTTAAGCTACAACTACCCGAAAATGGAACATTACAGCACCACCAGAGCTGACACAACCATTATCCTAGGATGTGGAGCAGGGACGTGTGTAGGGATCTGGTTGACTCATTATTTTGGAATGACCCATATTCCATCTGGATCTTTTCCTCTCAGCATTCCACCAATCACAGCTCACATGTTACTCCTGCAAGTAGCAAGGTTTATTATTGGAGTAGGTCTCCTTCTTTTAACACGGCACATTGCCAAAACACAGTCTCTCCATTTTCTTGGATTATGGCACAATGTCAACACCCACGATCGATTGGTTAGGCAGAGACTGGAAATTGAAGTGCCCTACACATTTGTCACCTATACATCACTTGGTGTTGTTGCTAACACACTGGTCCCCTGGTTATATACTCTGTTAAAAATATAATTGTCTTCAGGCTTTTTATAAATCATTTGAAGAAGGTCCAGACAATGTATGATCCCAATATTGCCATTTGTCTCTGTTTAATGATATAGCCATGTTATTGGGCACCTCTTCTGCTCCCTGAAAGGAATGTTGAGGCCAAGTATAAAATGTGTATTTATTAAAGTATACCAGTTGGTTCATAGCAACATTACACTACCAAATAGACCTTAGAAATAACAGTCTATTGTTTGATATTTTTGTAACACGTTTCAGTATTTTTTTTTTTTTTTTACTGTATTGAATACATTTGGTTGTTGTGCTATATCATTTATCAGCATCTGCCTAACTTTATAGTTAAGTTAAGAACTAAGGAGAAAGGTACTGACCAGTAAGGCTGCCTAATGAATGAGTGCCAAGCCAACAACGTTGATTGTATTATTAAAATGTATTTAAGGTTTGCAATGTGCTATTGCTTAAGCTAAAGTTAATTATTATGCCATAGGTTTACTTACCTGGTTAAACCAAAATGTATCTACAGTAGCCTAGTGAGGTTCCAACTAATGAACAAGGCTCAACACTTCATTAATGGCTAAAGACGGCAGAAAGCTGGAAAAAGTTTTTAAGATCTGCTCCGAACACAAATTTGTGTTTTTTTTATTTTTGCAAATTCTTATCAAAATGAATATGGAAAATAACACAACTCCATAGGCTTATCTGTTTAAATCTCTTACATGGGAATAAGAGTGAAATCTGTATATGAAGCTCATTCTTGTTGTAGTACCTATAAGCCATGTGCTATATGTTTGTTGTAATATCCATAAGCCATGCACTGTTTGTTGCAATATCCGTAAGCCATACATTGATTGTTGTTGTATCTATATACTATGCACTGATGGTCTATCTGCACTGAATACTATTCTAAAGAGATATAATGTGATTAGGTACCAGCAGATGAACATGATGTCCTTATGGGTGTGAATTAAATGTTGGTGACCTAACTGCTGTGAGTTATATCTTTACTCTGTCTATTTGCTTAATCTTTCGCATTACTACAGTCTACCCACTAAACTGTGAATGAATTGACAACTGGATTTTAAGAAAACAGAGAATTTCTCCAAACTTGGCTATTTTGGTCTGACTTTTACAGCTCTATTATTAGTTCACTACTAAGGTGATATTACACATGTATAGTTGTAACATCAGGTATGTAACACAGAGACCTATTTGCCTGAAAAAGTGAATATTTAGTTTTGTTATATGTTTATAGGTTTGCTTCCAAGCTAAAACTAAATTGTTATTGAAGTCCTAAAATGAAAAAGGAAGGGCTTTTTCATCATGATAAATTTATATCTAGTTTGAATGTAATATTTTCCATAGGCTGCAATAGACCTAGTGGTGATAAAAGTATATCCTACAGAAAATATCTAACACATTATCCATTCATTAAACACTCACACAGATACTGGATCTGACCACAGGGAACACTTTTTCTATACTTAATGTTCCTTTACATCCTTCCCATGGCATTGATCGCTTCCCAGAATACCTAAACTTCTGGTTTCAGCCAAAGGTTATTGGAAATAATTATTCTCACTTGTGTATAAATTATATTTTATAGGTAAGGTGCTTTCCAAACCCGAACTATTCACTCAAGATCACATGTTGGTAAATATGTCCACATAAAAATGGCAGGTCATTAAAGGTACAGTTTGATCAACACTATAAAGCAGAACATTTTTACAATACAGCACTAGCAATGCCACCCTTTTACTACTGATTATACAAAACCTGCACAATTGATACGTTTGCTGGGACACCTTGTCTACACAGTAGCCATGTCATATAATACAACAAGGGATTTGTTACCGTAGCAGCATAAATGTTTTGGAAATGTTTGTATTATATTATTTACAGCTATTCAGAAAAGAAAAAAAATTAGACGTGTAATTGTTTGCTCCACATGCAAAAGGCACTTGCTGGATAAAACGGCACTGATCACTAATCCTTTATGTAAATAGAATTTTTTTTGGAAACAGTTAGTTACAATAGGAATTATTATGGGAGTCGCCAATTATATAATTCTACCCGCTGGCAATGGGTGAGGACCTGGGGGGGACATTAGGTCCCCCCCTCATTATTATTATTATAGGGTCCCCACCCACCGGCAATGGGTGAGGACCTGGGGGGGACATTAGGTCCCCCCCTCATTATTATTATTATAGGGTCCCCACCCACCGGCAATGGGTGAGGACCTGTGGGGGACATTAGGTCCCCCCCCTCATTATTATAGGGTCCCCACCCACTGGCAATGGGTGGGGACTTGGGGGGGACATTAGGTCCCCCCTAACATTATTGGGGGGGGGGGGCACTTTTGTGTTCCCCCACCATGGGGGAACGGCCCTTATTTTACTAGTGACAGGGCAGCAATAGCTGTCCAGTCACTTGTAATTTTAAATTTGTTTAGGCGATATGGGAAAAAAAAAAAATAATGTTCGGTACAAACCCGAACTTTGTGGTTCGGGTTCGCTCAACTCTAAACATAACCACTATTTCAGATATTCTGCTTGGCTCTAGGGAGGACAGTCTGATGTCTGTCCTACAGGCTGCCCACCTGCAATACACCTTTTAGTGAATAGATCCCCAGTGTCCCCTGTTGCGTAGCATACCCACTCTGTCAGTACACATGATCACATCCACTGAAATTCGCTGACATGAATCCATAATGCGATGTTTCAAATGGAGAACACTGAATTTTCACCCTAGTACATCATGGTTTTTAGGTGGCCCACAAATAAAAATCAAGACAAGTAAGATCTGGGTTTCTGGATCCTCGTTGTCCAATTTAACATTGAACATTAGCGTAATCCCTATGCTTCCCGACTTATGAGACATCCTGTAGTTTATTTTGTTGTAGTGCTCAGTATTTACCAGTACTAAAGTAGGATTCATATTCACTAGACAGTGAACTGTGGTGAATGGAAAGCCAAGTAGCAAAACATTTCTTCACCTCAACTATTTTGGCCCATTCTTTGCAGTTTGTTTCTCTGCATCCCATAGTTCATTGTTTAGTGAACAGATCCCACATCTAGTTTTGCATCTAGTAAGGAAAAGAGAGTTCTGTATAATGGATAGAATTGGTGGCTATGCATAATCCGCCACCTAACCCCACGTTAAAGTAATGGATATTTGGCATTGATAACCTTGGAAATAAGAGTATATCTCAATTTACCCTGATTCAATATTTGGTTATTATTGCAATTTTCAGTGCACTTTAAAGATGAGAAGCATTGCACTGTTTTTGCTCATTTTTAAGCTTTCAGTAGATTGCTATAATAATTTCTGAAACTAAGAATAATTTTAAGGACAGCCTTGGCCCAGATGTTACAGTGAGGCCTGCTCTAAGAGTAAGCATTTTTCTTCTTCTCTCTCCTGCTCAGCAAACATAGCAGATATAGGTCAAAGTCTTCCACTTGTCTAATTGCTCAATCCTGTGGAGCAGCAGCGCACTGATCTACCCAATACTGACACCTGTGGCAGAGAAATACACAAAGATTTTGTTTAAGTGTAAAGTAAGCAGCAGGTGTGGAGTAATTACCCTTCCTGCACTCTTCCACCTAACCCATCCATAATAAAGAGCTTTTTAAAGTGTATCGGTCACCTGAAAAAAAAGCTTACATTATTCTAGATCTTGTTTTAACTTAATCAAGAAAGACGGTTTTCCTTTTGTTTAATTTTTGGGTTACAAGTCCAACTGAATTTACACTTCACCATCCTAAATGTTGCTGATATCTTCCTTCATGTTCCCCTGGCTATAAATGAATTACAGAATAGTATTAGAGAGACCCTATAACATAACCACAGTAAAAACTGCATATCTTTAAAATAAAAATACATAATAATAATTTTCAATAAGAAATGTGTTAACTGTTAAACCATTTTTTTTTTTTAAATACAGATGCCTTTGTCATGTATCACTATGTATTTACTGGTCATCTGCTTCATGAAACAATGTTGTTGTTTTTAATCTTTTTACTTTTTTGGAACTAATCTCATAGCAGGTGTATGAAAAAGGATTTGGTATAGCTTTGTCTCCAAAATTCCCAGGGGATAAAGGATTTTACTGCAGGCTAGAACAATTTATATATATATATATATATATATATCATTATGATTTATTTTAATTAAAATATGAATATCAGACTGATTGATGCTTCATATAAAATTGTATGCTGGGAACAGGTCTTGTTAAGTGTAACTGCTGGATACTTAGCGGAACACAAATTCAGTAGGCGCGGATTGTGTTTATTTGCTATACGGACTTCACAAAATAACTGCTGCTTGATCTGTAGAAAGTACAGCAAACGAGGTCAGAGTGCTACAAAAATGGCTCCACGGTTATTTGAAGGGCAGAGCAGGGCAGGGTCAGGTCAAACTTTGTGATAACGTCGGGGTGTAAGACGCCCAGTTTTCCAACGCTGTGTCCATCAACCAAGATCTCAGCGCAACGTCCAGGAAAGAAAGCTGGGTCTGCAAAACAAAATGAGGTGAAGCCATGAACAACTTGATAATGAAAAACAGCCCCTCATATTATCAAAGAGGGACCCATTATAGGTAAATAGAGCTTCTTCCTCTGCTCTTCAGTTAGTGACAAGACTTAATCAGATCAGGCTGCACAGAAGGGATAAAATAGCATGTAACCTTTAACATGAAAAAGGCCACTTTACTGTCTACTTGGGCTTCTATATTATAAGCAGAAGTGGAAAACATGTCCCTTTAAGAACTACCGCCACATATATGAAAGAAAGATCCAGGACGTCTATTCTTATAATGTTTGCGCTATCAGTTGGTAATCTGTGGGAAGACTAGATGTTTGATCTGCTATGTAATCAACTTGTTACCTTGGTCCACCTGCTGTAAGGAGGTCACCACCTGAAGACTACATTCCACCCATTCAAAAACACAGGTCATTGCTCATTGAATCTACCGGCACTTAAATAAATCAATGATAAAAAGCAGCAAATACCACATACTGAGATAACTCGATACATTGAAGAGAAACAAGTAGATAGGACAATAACAAAACAAACACACAGTGATCCAATTTAAACATTTACATAGTCTTGTCATTGACTCACAGCTGTGAAATCATTAAGTGATACATATCACAATTACTGTGAAATGGGCAGCAGATTCTCCCTATTACATGGCTTAAAATAGTACACAATCTTTCAATCCTGTGACACACCTGCCCCAAGGAATCATACACTGCTGAGCTAGATAATGAAGGTAAAAGTCAGGATAGCATAGCCCAGTGGGGGACTTTCCAATAAAGCGAACAGGTCCATATAGTAACCACACCCAACACTCCAGAAAAAATACACAACATGTTTCACCAAAACACCACCATTAGTTGTAAAGGGAAACCAAGGAAAATTGGTAATCAGAACCTATTAAGTTCACGATTACACACAGTGAAAATGTCATAATGAACAGGTGTTAAATGGAATATCAGGGAGGATGTCAAACAAACCAATACACATTAAGGTGCTCTGCAAAGTGGTAATAGGGCTGCCAAGCATGTAGTGAGGGCTATAGGGAGCAAAGGGGGCTCAGTAATTATCTTTAAATTCTTTCGTTAAACCTTTTCAATTACAAATGCTTACACTTGATGCAATCTTTCAGTTAAACATAACTTCATTTTTTGCTGACCATTGTGCTTTAACTAGAACAGATCATTCCTTAGCTCCTCCTACTTTTAATTCCATGCATACAGATGTATGTTCAGCCATTTTGTGCGTGCATTCTGAGGTGCACGTTATACATTTTGCAGGCCAGCATGTAAAAGTTAAAGTGATATGTGTTCAGAGGGAAATCATTTTAGTTCCTATGGGATCTACTCACTGATTAATGAATTGGATCATTCTGGACACACGTATTCTGCAGGGGAGCATGTAAAAGTTATGTGTCCAGAAATTAAAATAATTGATATGGCAACTCTAGTTGTACAACTGGTGGAAAAAATAACTGCAGATGTGTGAACAGACTGCAAACTGGATATTTGTGAATAAATTTAACATATCATATAGATATTACAATTTGAATGAATACATACATTTTTAGAATTATTTGTAAACTGGAGTGGTCATTTAAGCCCAGGATAGCCATATAATTATTCCATATATTTTTAAGTTCCTTCACAGTATTACCCATTATGATTTCTGTTGGAAAACTATTCCATACAATCACCACAGTCTCTATGAAGTAATATGTTCTCAAAATGCATCTAAACTTCTCACACAGGTTTTACATTATATCCTGTTATATTATTTTCCTCCTCTTAAGTGTACTGTAAAGCCTAATGTAATTTAAATGTTTCCATCATAGTCCCTCTTTCTGAGGTGTTAGCTGCCAGTTTACCATCACTTATGGTTATTTAAAAAACAATGTTCTCTGCAGTTAATGAACAACTCAAAAAAAACCTCCATCATCCTGGAGTACCCAACAATCCATTAACGCAAAGGATTATGGGAGTGGTACTTCAGTAGCTAGATAACTGTAGGTTGATGATGTACATTAAACTTTTACGTCACATGATTCATTCGTGCATGAAAACATTTTCCATGTGGGATGCTGCCTAACTGAGAAAGTAATAGATTGAGATCATTGTGCCAAGGATAGTACCACAAACTACCCAAGTAACTTCAGCGGGTTCTGATTATATTGGGCAAAAGCACAACACTCACAGGTGCAGGAGCCATACCGTGAAAAGAAAGGACAGACTCATCTCCCTTTAAGCCATATATGTTACCTTATTTTCCAAAGTCACTGAGGTGTGAAGAACAGTTTAATTACAGCTTCTCTAGCTTGTCCTATAACTTTGATAATAGGCAAGACAGCCTACATTAACCTCACTGGTCCTAATGGGCCGACAACGCATTGAAGAGCAAGGCCCCCAGAGATCACTATGCATTAAAGGGTTAAGAGCCAGCAGGCTAATTGTCGTTTGTATCGACTAATCTTTTATCAAATTTTATAGACAATTAAATATCAAAGAGAACTTTCTTCTTATCCACTCAAATAATACATTTCAGTTTCTCTTTTTTTTTTTTTTTTTTTTTTAAAGAAAAAGAACATAAAAATACTTTAGGGTAATATTATAGGCTTAGACATACCTTGCCAGTACTATAATTTAATAGGATGTGAGGAAGTGAAAGCTTACAGGCAGCAATTGAGAAGCAGCTCTCAGACTTAAAGGTTCTTTCATCTTCTGTTGAGCTGTGGTGGCTACATTTGAAAGAGTTTGTTCTATAGTATATGTGAGTGTTAGGGTGATTGGGGATCAAACTCAAAAGCACAGCTGTGCAGATAAGAATGTTAAGCTCTTGGGTTGTTTTTTTTTTTTTGCATGTTCACATGTATGTTGCATACCCTCATCTAAGGGAGCTGTGGTAACTGACCCATAACGTGCCAGAAAATACAAGACCATGAACTGCTCCTTTGAATCATCTGAGTTACTAGTTATCAAGTCGTCAGTGAGCATTCACAATTACAATGTTGTGTCTACTGCCAAGTCTCGCTTGTCACCACTTACACCACAGACACACATGCCAATATAGGTTACAGTCCTAACCAATGCCATACAGTCATGTTAAGGCATAGCTTTCACTTAGTTTTGCTGCTTCTGCCATGTGCCTATGGCACAGGAAAAATCCAAAGTAAAATATTCAATGTTTAACAGTAGCAATGGATTTACCAAAGCTAGCATTGCCAACTACTAGTAAAAAAGAGAATATTTAATATAAAACTATTGTTTCTGTATAAGAAAAAATGTAGAAGAGAGCTCTAGTACAGGTAATGTGGAGAAGCACACGGCTAGTCTGTTTATTCAATACATATGTTTAAATGAGGAGAATAGCACCTCAGCTACAAAGTGTTTAGGATTTAATGCAGTTTTTGTCATGAGGAAGCTGTGACAGTGTGGAATGGATCACTTCCACCTCTCAGGTGGTGCTGCTATAATGCCGCAATGTCATGGTATTAAGCAACACTCCCTCACTCTGCCAAGGAATCACCAGCGCCTTATTGGAATGGTAGCATGCCATTCCAATATGGCGCTAATCTGTTGTGGGTGAGAGCTTCAGAAGTGATCACTTTGGTTGCTCTTTTCTCTCTAGAGGCAGTCATCAAGATTACACTGAGAAATAAAAACAGCTACGATCTAGGGGTAGATCAGGATACCATTGTCTTGGTATGCTGAAGCATTACGTATTCCCTTCACTGAAAGTAAGGGCCTAACCCAGCCTTTGGAGAACAAAAAAGGCCCCATGCCATTATCCCTCATCCTCCAAACTTTACATTTGACACAATGCAGTCAGGTAATGTTCTCCTGGCAGCTGCCAAACCCAGACTTGCCCATCAGACACTTGGCATTGTACTTGGTGATGTGAGGCTCGCATGCAGCTGCTCAGCCATGGAAACCCATTCCATGAAGCTCCCACCGCACAGTTTTGTGTGCCATTATTAATGTCAGTGGATTGACAATTCTCTGCTGATTCCGGAGCATTGGCGATCCACTGGCTTTAATATTGGCACAAAATATTAATGTGTCTCAGTACTCAGTGACCCCTACGCTTTCTCTTTCCAATAGTTTAGCAGGCATAACATTTCATGTACTGATTTATTGTAAAGATGGCATCCTATCACAATACCACACCTGAACTCACTGAGCTCTTCAGAATGACCCATTTTTTCCACAGATGTCTGTAAATGCAGACTGCATGGCTAGGTGCTTGATTTTATACACCTGTTGCTATCTGACAGTTTGACAACTGAACACCTGAATTCAATAGTTATAGTTAAATGGTGTGTCCCAATACTTTTGTCCATACTATATATAGTATATCTCATGTGGGATGCTGTCCTTGATTGATTGGCTTCCCCTTGCATACTAACCCGGGGAGCCAGTAAAAGTTATGTGTCCAGCACAACACTGGCTGACCTGGCAATCCTAGCTGTGCACGTGTAGCTTTGTAAGGATCCTGTGCAATATATGTCTGCACACATTGCACAAGTATCATTATCAATTGGAAAAATTTACTTTTGCTTGTTTGAAATTGTTTCAAAATGTTTTTTTTCCCACCCAGGCTCCAGGCAAATGCAGAGCGTGGAGAAGGAGGGTCAATAGATAGGTGTAAACCTGATATTTGTAAGTTAATTAAAAGAAAATAGAAGACATATTTTAAGGAGTTCATACCTTATTATTTAACTTTAATGCATGAAAAGAGTGGTCCTGAAAGGGGGATATATAGCCACTTAATTCAAAGAAACAGACAAAGAGTAATTAACCTGAAACAGTTTTGCTTCTGATATAGCATTACTGAATCTTGTTTTTATTACTCTTTCTTTAACTCCAGCAAAGGGGAATAAAGTCAGGTGTATGTGTAATGATGCACTCTCACATATTGTCACAGCAGGGATAGGGGCTGGGGGGAACACAAAATACCAAGATTGGTATTAATTCTATATAGCAGAGATCAAAGCTCCCGATTGAACAGGAGACCCGCACAGAAACTGTATCTACTGTCAAAGACCTCAGACTCCCGCTGGGCTTACAGAACAAAGAGGAACAATGGTATGATTTCAATTTCACATTCAATTCACATTCTGCTATATATACTACAGATACTCACATAATACGATTAATCCACTGGCACCAAAACGTTATGATAATAGAAACATTCTTTGTGTTCTGCATCCTTATATTTATCCAAATATATATATATATATATATATATATATATATATATATATATATATATATATAGGGTCTAGGACACTTCTTCGCCGCATCTTCATCGCTGACAGTTCAGCGCGGCAGTTAGAACGCTGAACTGTCAGCAATGAAGTATAACGTGGCCGTTTCACCGCGGCTGCAGCTATGTAAGAGCCGACAGTTCAGCGCTGAACTGTCAGCTCTTACAAATCTAAAAGTAAAAGTAAAATAACCCCCCTAATAAATGATTCCCCCCCCCCCAATAGTAACACTAAACCCCAATACTGACACTAAAATTAACCCCCTAAACCCTAATACTAACCCCCGACCCCTAATACTAAAGTTAACCCCCTAAACCCCAATACTAACCCTAATACTAACCCTAATACTAACCCTAATACTAACCCCCGACCCCTAATACTAACCCTAATACTACCCCCCGACCCCTAATACTAAAGTTAACCCTCTAAACCCCAATACTAACCCTAATACTAACCCCCGACCCCTAATACTAAAGTTAACCCCCTAAACCCTAATACTAACCCCGACCCCTAATAGTAAAATTAACCCCTAACACTAAACACTAAACCTAATTCTAACCCCCTAAACCCTAATTCTAAACCAACTAAAATCGGTAAAATACTTACCTTTAGCGATGAAATGTCCCGCGATGAAATCTCCAGCGACGATCTGTCTTGTGCTGTAGACTCGGCGGTGAAGCGGCTGCGGGGAAGCAGCCGCGATGAAGTGTCCCATCCCCATATATATATTCCTATACACACATCCAATACGCACCCCACTCATAGTGTTTGGATAGGCCTGCACACCTGCATAGAGAAAATAAAGCTCCTAGCGAATTTCCGAATAGCCAACCAAATGCAGTCCCCAGTAACTAGGCTGTCTAATATTGGCTGAGATTTACAACCAGCCAAATGGTGGGATGATTGTAATGGTAACAGGGGTGGCTGAGGTTCCCAATCACTACTTTCTTTCCTAATATGCAACTTTTGGCTCTCCAGCACAGTACCCATAATGCTTAGCCAGCCAAATGCATGGATGAGCATCATGGGAACTACAATTCAGAACAGTTGCTATGACAAAGTTTACCAGGCATGGGGGGCCGAGCAGGTGCGGTTTGTGAAGACAAGTTTGAATTTTCACTGCACAACTTTATTAACATTCTCACACCCCCGTAGGAACACACCTGCTGGGCAGGAAGTCTACAACTTAAGGAACGCCGATTGAACATCCTTTTTGCAATCTGAAATACATCACATCTGTCCGATATATGTGCATTAGTCATTCAAGACAGCAGAACAGGATGATTGGATGCAATAAACCCCTTATAAAAGGTTTTACAATATTTAAATGAGATGTTTCATTCATTGCAGTAAATAAATGGGGTAACCCCCCAAATCTACCACATTATCCACTTCTGGATAAGACATATTATATTTGTTTGCCAAGCAAGTTTACAAATATAGTTGCATTTTTCATTTATAAACCAGTTTGGCAAGGCTAATAAAAGTCATTGTGTCCCTTTAATTAGATACTAATCACATATGCATACCATAAGACTGCAACGATGGTAAAGCTAGAATACATCTTCCATAACATCACAATTTAAAGGGGCATCTGTTCATATACAATTATATATACACAATCCCTAGAATCCCTGACTGGCTGCTAGGCTTCTGTTTACTTACTAGAAACAGACAGCAGGTTAAAACCAGCTTAGGTTACAATTACTGCTCGTGGAAACCCAGTGCCGAGACATCACAATTTCACTGGGATCATTTTTTCATGGGAGATCATGACCCAGGTCAGGTGTATGCTCCCTGAGGGTGTTAAAGGGACAGAAGGTGCGTGAAGACTGTACATCATACATATGTTCACACGCTATTATCTTATATTCAGAAATCACTTATTCTAATCTTCCAGAAGAAATGATTGCACACACTTTGATCTAAAACACACAAAAACTATCCTCCCTGCCATCAGAACCTATTCACTTAAAGTGAGTTGCATGTGAGTTGAGGGGAGATGGACTCTATCGCACAGACTTAACAATGCATTGTACAGGGATAAATCGGACGAGTTCAGCTGCCCCTACATAATATATAGCTACATCTTTTAAGATGTAACAGTGCATTCAGCAGAATCTACCATGTTTTTCAAGGAGGAGACACTCTGCCCAAGACAAGGCTGTGTAATAAAAAGTTCTCCTCACTGGTAAAGGACTTGTAATGAATAGCTCGCAGAACCTATTAGTTCACACGCAGACACAGCAACAACAAAAAATAACGACTGACAAGCTAAATACACTTAAATGAGACCATATGTGTGAACTTACAGGTGCTCTGTGTCGCAAACTTAATGAACTGCAGTGAGGATGTACACAATATTATAAGACAGATAAGACATTTTTGTTCTGTTGATACAGAGGGAAAAAGCAAACACAAAAAGAACATTCATGGGGCCATACAGTATGTACACTGTATTGATATAGCCCCCTGCTGGATTATTACTCCCAAGTAATGGGCCTTATAGGATAGAGCCAGGCACAGTGGGTAGATTCCAGGCATAATGCTGTGGTAAGTGGCATTTTCATCCAGGTATCTCAGGTTCTGAAAGCTACACACACATCCACTTTTTATTCAATATATTTTATGAACATTTTATGGGGATCTAAGTAAAAATTCTGGTGTTGAATTTGACTTAGTCTCAAAATCAAAGTCAACCTCCAGACCTCCAAAATTGAATATTAGTGAACAGACCCAAGAGTGTTCCTAGAACTCAAGAAACAAGAGAGAAACACACTGCGCCCAATTGTGGTGGAAACAGCTGCAGCAAATTCTACCAGTGTCTCACTCCTGGCAATAAACAAATCAAAACAACACACAAGTGAAAACGTGCGCTGTGACCCAACACTTCAAAACACACAACTCAGGAAAAATAAATAATAAATTGTTACCCTTAAAGTAAATCAGCCTTAAAGTAAATCAGCTCAATATTCAATCCGAAGGGAAAAAAATAAAACAAAACAGAACAGAAATAATATAGTGTAGTATATCACATAAAAGTGCTGATAACAAATAATAAGTGAGAACACACTCACATCTTCCTGAGCAGAGATCTGCTCAGTCTATACAGCATCCAGGGAGCCCACCAAGGGGTTAAAGATCCAACTGGTTCTCAGAGGAATCCTAGGCAGCTTATTCAGGGTAGCAGACCCAGAAGGTACTCCCAAGCAGTAGTATAAGAGAGGGTAAGGAGGAGACTATTTAGCTTCAACGATTTTAATACCAATAAAAACATATAAAGAATCTTACATTCAAAGATCCACTTGAACAGTACATATATAGAGTCCCAGTAGCAGTCTCCTCTTGTCCACAACGCGTTTCACCCCCAAAGTAGGGCTTTTTCAAGTGACACTCTCTTATACTACTGCTGGGAGTACCTTCTGGGTCTGCTACCCTGAATAAGCTGCCTAGGATTCCTCTGAGAACCAGTTGGATCTTTAACCCCTTGGTGGGCTCACTGGATGCTGTATAGACTGAGCAGATCTCTGCTCAGGAAGATGTGAGTGTGTTCTCACTTATTATTTGTTATCAGCACTTTTATGTGATATACTACACTATATTATTTCTGTTCTGTTTTGTTTTATTTTTTTCCCTTCGGATTGAATATTGAGCTGATTTACTTTAAGGCTGATTTACTTTAAGGGTAACAATTTATTATTTATTTTTCCTGAGTTGTGTGTTTTGAAGTGTTGGGTCACAGCGCACGTTTTCACTTGTGTGTTGTTTTGTTCCTAGAACTCGACATTGCCACTAGAACGTTTTAATTAAACAATACATTTTGTTATAAGTTCATGATGCATATGTAATTAGAATGTTAGGCGTGTTCTGGTTATACGATTATACAATGCTAAATCAATTATGCATTTAGGATACACCTCTTATTCTAAATCTGTCCGATGAGACCGCCTGTTTTTCTTTCTTGAAAGCTCCCTGTGCACTTGTATTAAACTCGCTTATTATAATGAAGAATCTGCTTAGTCTGGATTATTGCAGCATCAAGACATCTTAAATTTTGTTGCTCATATTATCTCAATATCAAACTAGGACACAGCATTAATTCCCTTCACTAAACATTTGTGTCATAGTTTTAGTCAACTGCATGTTTTCAGTGACTAAAACTAAACAATAATGAAATACAATTACTAGAACTAAAACTATGACTAAAATCCATTTGCGTCAACTGACTAAAAATGTTAGGGAAGGACTATTGCATTGACCTATTTGGAGTCCTGGTTCCCATGTATCTCTGCCAAAGCCCAGTCCTCTGACTATCTGTAGCTGGATTGGCTGAGACGCCAGGCTCCCCGTGCCTGTCTGCCCCCTGGAACAATGCACCTGAAACTGCAGATAAAGAGGCTACGTCTTCATCTGATTCGCTGGGTAATGTCTCACCAGTGTTTCTGCTCCCATCTCCCTAGCAAGTTAACTTAACACTATGTAACAGCCTTCTCAGACCTGTTCCCTCTCACTGTTGAGATTTAGTAAATTAAATTAAAACAATTCAGATGACTAAAATAGGCCTAAACTAAAATGGTATTTTAGTCAAAAAAAGTCTATGACTAAAACAAAATCAATATTTGCCGTCAAACTTAACACTGTTAGGACATCGGCTCCTCCCCCCCCCCCCCCCTTTATTTTTAGAAACGATGCCTACACAAATTTTAAATTGTGAAATAAATGCTTTTTTTTAATTAAACCATACAGGTCAGGACTGTATCACCTATACATTGTTTGTGGAGAATAAAAAACATATAATGTTGGCAAAATTGAAAGCAAATGCCTAAACTAGGAGAACAATGTGTTTTAAATGTGTGTTTATGAAATCACCTGTGGCTTAATATCCAAATTACACATTTCCCACAGAAAAGCAGCTCATGTGCACATCAAGCCGCAGGTCCACACTCACATTTAAAACAAATGTTTCTCCTAATTTAGGAATTTGTTGGCAGTTTTTCATTACTTGCTACATTCACAGTAAAAACAATGCTTTGGTGATAGTCAGCCACTTTATGTGCAATGGGACTGAAGATAGAGATAGGAAGCATTTCACTGCATCTCTCTCCACCATATGTCATGCTCTTTAGAAGATTACAGAAAATAACTATTACATGGGTCAGTATGTAGCAGGGCTGGATTTGAATTCAGTGTGCGGATTCAGTAGACTGATAACTGTCTACACAATATTAGCTAGCAAACAATCTCATGTTGATGAAGGGAGTTTTTGGTTAAACATGTTGTGTGGAAAGCTGTGCTATAGATCTTATTGCCACTTTCGATATGGACCCGTTTCCTCATTTTATGTAAGATACTCATTTTTGTGCAATAAATGTTGCTGTTTTGGAAGGGGTTTATGTATAAAATTCCCCACACTGTAACGTGAAGGGGAAAAAAAAGTTGCAACTGCTGTTTGCCATGTATTGCTTACATTTATATACAGCCCAACACTTTACTGTATATTGGCGGAGGTTCTTCTCCCACACTGTAAGTAGGAGCTAAAAAGTGCCTGATGCTTTTTACATGATCTGTGCTTGCACACTGTGAGCCAGACGTTTAACATAGAAAGTGTCGGCAGATAAGAACCATATGGCTCATCTAGTCTGCCCAATTTTCTAAATACTTTTATTAGTCCCCAGTTCCCTATCTTATAGCTAGGATAGCCTTGTGTCTATCCCACACATGCTTAAAATCCTTGACTGTGTTTACCTCTGGAAGGCTATTCCACACATCCGCTACCCTCTCAGTAAAGTGATACTTCCTGATATTACTTTTATATTGTTGCCCCTCTAATTTTAGACTATGTCCTCTAGTTGTGGAGTTCTAAGTTTGCGGCCACTGTGGAACGATGAGAGGCGGCGCAGTATACATCGGCGCACATGTAGGTAGCACCTCATACTACAAGCATCCTATTCCAACACACAACATGTGGAGTGCTTTTTCCTTCCTTTATCTCTACAGCAATGCATTCGACCTCCTAGAAGGACTTGTAAGGTCATAAAGTTACCTTATTGCTACTGCACAGTTGGACAAGCGCACTTTGACTCTATGAAGATTGACTTAAAACAAGATAGGAGGAAAATCAATGCAACAGTAATAATATTATCCAAGTTTTAAACTCCCAATGATTAGCTGCAATCAGTGGAATAAAAAGTAGACGCAGAACCTGAAATTCATCATGCACCAATTACGTCACCAGGTTTTTGTAGAGCCCCCTTGAGGGGTGCACAATAGGTGTACCAATTATTTTGCTTAAAGAAAAACTTCGGAATACAAGCTTATGTTAGAATAGGTGTATCTTTCTACATGTTTGGAAATGTAAACAAATATAAGCGCAAGCCTTTGCGCCCCCTACTGGCCTACTTCTGTAGCTGTCTCAATGACCATATTAAAAGTACACAGAATACACATACCAATTGACCAGTCAGTGTTATACTTGCAGTGTATTTTATGCTGTGGACTAGGAGTGTTACCTTGTGCAGCCTTGATTTCATATCCTTTCTCCCCACCAGGGTTCACTGCCAGCAGCTGCATTACCCGGTCCAAGAGGCCGTGGATCACTTCAAACCCAGGGTTCTTGTTGTAATAAACAGCACACAGGTGTCTGTGATTTCGCGCTCCCACATCTAAAAATCATAAAGCAATATCCAAAGAAAAAGAATGGAAGATATACGTTAAAACTCATGTGACACTCATTTAAAATGTATTAATGTGCTTGTTACAAAATCAGCCATTCTGATAATTATCTATGGGTATTTTCCATATACCAGTAGTCCCACTGTCACATGAAATACAGAGAGAAAAAAAAAAAAGTCCAGAATGCCATTACACACACAAATTACACACAACGAGCCTGCAATACACAGACGAGCATTTTGTTAAATGAAAGTGCTTAAATTAAAATACAGGTTGAGAATCCCTTATCCAGAAATCCATTATCCCAAATTATCCGTTATCCAAACAATTTTTAGGATTTTGCCACAAGTTGCAAATTCCACACACACCTGAAAGAAAGAGCACAACAGTTTATTCAGTGTTCAGCCCCCTTAAACTGTGATATAGCCTTTCCATGCATGCTTAGATTCCCCCACACCCACTAACAGTAATACAATGTCACATGTGTAGGTCTGACGCGTCAATGGCAGGTGCCCAACATCACAGCTACAATAGCTTTATTTGCTCCATACAATATCAGCGTTGATACTACTGTATTTTATGAGCGCCAAGAGGCTTTAATATAGCTTAGTGGTGAAAATGATCCGTTATCTGAAATGATCTGTTATCCAAAATTCTTCTGGTCCCAAGCATTTTGGATAAGGAATACTCAACCTGTACCGGTACTGTGGTGTGGAGATTTGTAGATTTTAGGAGCCAGGAAAGAGAGTTCCCCAACATACAAACAAAACATAGGCAGTCTTCTGCATGTTGGTAAGTGTAACATATTATGTACATAGCATGTACTAGCAAGCATACAATTCTAAACAATGCATATGCAGTATTAAAAGGCATTATGTACAATTCTATAAACAGAATCCAAATGCACTTGTGGAATGTTATATACAAAGGACTATATCAAAATGAAACACTCGGCACTGGTCACTACAAGTGAGTGGACAACTGAACTGCAAAAACCAGGCCAATAAAAGCTGAGCGGGAGAGATAAGGAAGTAGAATCCTTTTTCCAATTTGATGGTTAGTGCCTGATTTATGCAGTTCAATTGACAGTTCACTTTTAGTTACCAGCCCCCATAGATCACAGGGTAGATCAGATAGCTAAAGAAGAAGGGAGATTAGAATAGCAGAAGAATGGCAAGAACGGTAGTCAGTCCTGATCAAATGAAAGCCCAAATGAGCTGCAGACACAGCCCTTTTATAAGCAAGGGAAGAAATTAGGAACAGACGTCAGAGAGCAGCGCTCCAGCTGTACATTGTCAAGCTTCAAACACTCACTATCGTGTTTTCCATTCAATGTCCGGAGGATGGAGGCCTGAACTCAGTTTATCAGTTGTTGGAATAACCACTGCGTGGTAAACACTATACACATGCATATCCAGATCTATACAAGTTAGCGGGACTATGGAGCCAGCTCAGACTATCAGACTAGATGTAATTCATACAAAGTTGTAGAGCTTTAGCCCTTTTCATCTCCTATGTTGATCATAGTCTTCCAGTAGAGCAACATGGACAAGGACCTCCTCTAACAGATCTTCATGGCGCTGTGTTTGGGAGATGGGGGAGAAACACCCTGCCCCAACACATTCAACGATATAAATAGGCCTTATTTATTGGATTAAAATAAAATTGAAAAAATAATACCAATACAATATAAAAACATTACATACATATTACATTTACCATAATACAATGTACACAGCACTTGATATAGAACTTGATGGGGTACTGCAACTAACCTATACAAACCCATACAAAAGTGTAGCACGTGCCCTGATTGCAAGCTTGTAATCGAACCTATACATCCAAACTACATATAATCAGCAGTTCATGGGATAAGAACGTTTTTAGTTCTATTTATTAGTTTTCATTTTAACGCACGTTAAAGTCCGTCTCAGAGGGGATATGATAACATTATATAAATATGTGCAGGGCCAATATAAGGAGCTCTCCAGTGACCTGTTCATTAACATAAATGTACAAAGAACAAGAGGTCACCCCCTGAGACTGGAAGAGCAAAGATTTCATAGACAGCAAAGGAAGGGATTCTTTACGGTAAGGACAATAAAGTTATGGAAATCCCTGCCAAGAGAGGTAGTGCTATCAACCACAATAGATGCATTTAAAATGGTCTGGATGTTTTTTTTTAGAAAAGCAGAACTTACAGAGCTATTAATAATAGAATAAGCCTTAATAATAGAGCTTATTGAGTCAAGGAGAAATCTGATTGCCCTTTGGCAGGAGGCAGGATTGCCCCCAGGAGGCAAAATTCAAAATAGCTCCCTTAGGGGATTTTGCCTTCTTTTGGATCAAAACGCTGGAATGATAGGTAGAAGGGCTGAACTTGATGGACTTGTCACTTTTTTTTCAACCTAAATTACTATGTTACTATGATTTTCTTAACACTGAACCAAAGTCCAATAAGAACTGCAATAGTCCACTTTCTTGCATCTGCTTTATTGGACCAACACAACCACTCCTTTAGAAATAATCCACTCTGATCCACGCTGCTATTTGTGGGTGAGAGGTGACTGTAGACCAGCTCTTTATTAGTCACAATAGGATAGTGCCAGGCAGTAGATATATATGGGGTAGATGACCAATGTAAACGTAGTTGCACACTGGTATACTCTATATATGGGAAAGTATAAAGGACTGACTAAAGAAAAAAAATATTATATATCATGACGAGTCTCCAACCCAGCCATTTACCTTCAAACTGGATTATACCTTTCAGTGTGCTTGGGGCTACATACATGTACTTACAGTAATTACCCCGTCTATTGTGCTGGTAAGCTGAAAGACAAAAGTCTGACTACAATACATCTCACATCATTGTGTCCATAACAGGGAGAGATGGCTGCTCATCCCTTACAGGCCTATTCTCGGAAGACATGCAAAGCAGGCAAATCATTTAATTATTATATTAGAAATAGGTTAGAACTGAAATGTAATGCTAAATGAAGAGTTTCAGTTTTTAATAGTGGCACAAAGATATATATATCTATCTATCAAACTGCAAGGCCAGTAACTACAATACTTTTACAAAACAATGCCTCGACAGTACTCCGGTATGGGAGTACTGTCTAGGAAATATAGATCTGATTCCTTAATGAGTTAATGGGATAGCCGAATGGGGTGAAAGAGTACTAGATACAACAGTACCATCTCTGCCCTGATACCACACCGACAGGGTGTCTTCTGATTTGCCATCAACTTTGTGTATATATGTGTAAAGGCAAAGGGATAAAGGGGGGAAAGAAATACTTGACCTCTCTTTTTTTCTACGTATGTGTTTTTATATGTATTTTTTAAATGTCTTCGTAGCTTAAAAAAATGAAAAGAAAGATAAGTAAAAAAAAAAAAAAAAAATACAAAACAATGTCTCAAGTAATATGTTTCCAGTGTTAACATTTGTGTTGCATGTGCTGAGTAAAGGTTGGAAACATAATACAAGATATTAAAATACCTTGTTTGCAATACCCTGAGTTTTAGAAGTTTCTATACATGCCAAGAACCGATCCGGGGACATGGAACAGGCAGATACACTGGACGCCTCATCACCGCCTGATACTGAGCTCCATCCTCCCCTTTACAGCTAGGAGCTTGTACTTGACTTCTTGTACTCAATACAGGTGTCTTTAAACTCTGTATGTCTCTTAAATCCACCATATTGGAACTGCCCCACATTGGAAGTGTATTCAACTTCTGCTCAGTTAATTCACCATTAACCAATCTGTTCTCTGTTTCCATGTCTGGCCAGAAGCCGAACAACCTGGCAGTAAACTTTCCACCTACTGAGCAAGTCATGGTTGTTGGCAGTGCCATAGTAAAGGATCGTTTTGAAGATGTTAAGGCAATAATAACAACAGTCTTCCACTTCCACGCAGCAAAACTTTTTATTGTAAAGAAAAAAAAACATTATATGAATATTTGCAATTGTGTAAGAAAATGTTTTTTTTTTCTAATAAATAAATAGAAAAAAAGCATGCGCACAATTTAAAGAGAAACTATTTAGTGGATAACCGGCTCCTTCCACTACTAAAATACATTTTAAAAAAAAATGTAAAAACTAAGAAGGCAAATGAAAGGCGTTTGTAATTCAAATTAAAGGTCATGAAAATCATAATTACAATAATCTTAATTACCTTTTCAGTTTAACATGGAAGAAAATGATGATTCATTTCAGACTGACATTCAATCACTTCTACTTTAAATGAGAATTGTAATAGTGTGTTATATATAGAATAGCATAATACATATTATGGACATCTCAAGGAGGATGGTTAAATATACTGCAGAATGCTGCCCTCTGCTGACCGTTGGAAGAATAGCCGTGCCGTAGGTGATTTTTGGAAGTACAAGCAGTAACAATTTCAATACCAAAGTTTAGAGAGTCTAGCTCTATTTATTGACAAAACATTTTTAATTGGGGTAATGCTAACGTAAGCATGTGAGCTATTGCTAAAATTATCAAACTGCAATAAAACCTACTCTACTAGACAGCAATACCCAGTTCATTTTCCAAGGACACAGAGCCCTCCGGTGGATAATGGCAATCACAGATTGATTATTATTTTATACAATATTCTTCTCTTGGTAGTTTTTTTATTTTTTTTTTTAACTTTCATGTGACAGAGGTACTTTAAAAGACAATATTTCTTATGACAAGTTAAGGTGAACATATAACAAACAAACAAAACAAAAAAATCCCACTGAAACCCAAAGCAGGGGTAGACATCAACATTGCTTATGGTGGACACTTACAGATCTTGGTGACGGGCAACTTAATGATGTTCTATGGACCCTCACAGACCTTGTACAAATACTTTGCCTATCCCAGCAGGTAAACCTGTTTTGGAGCTGGTTTGTATGTTGTATGGAATAGTTTGCACACCCTTCGTGCCTGCCTAATAACAGCTTTTATACCGGCTCCTACATTTAAAAAAGCCAGAGAGATAACTCGGAGTAAATGCTCCGATTGCAGTACCTCTGGGGGACCCAGGTTTGACTCACAGTAAAGTCAACTTAGCCCATCATTCTTTGGAGTTGAATAAATGAGGACCATTAAGTCGGAGAATTATAACAATCTGTCAGCTGCAGATTCAGTTAATTGTGAGTGTGTGCCCATTAAAATTCCTCAAGAAGAAAAGCGCTATGTATAAAATAATTTGGATAACAGAGCTTTGTCAACATCTGCTCATGTTAAAGATTAACCAAAGAAACCCAAGACAAGCAACGGTTTGTACAGGGACGGAGTAGTTTCCAAGGCCAGGTAAAAGGATTCTTACCTCTAGAGGAGTCCTTCACTACCACATCAGAGATCTCAAACAGCTTGAGTGGAAGCGGCATTTTGCGATTGGCAGCGATTGTTTTTAGCAGACCTGGCAATAGGGTGGTGCGTGCCACCTGTTTGTAAGAGATATATCGATCAAACAATGAAGAACATAACTTGCAATCAATAAACAATTCACTCTGACTGCACTACAGTTAGGAATTGCCTTGCATTTGATTGGTTATTAAATATGCAGCACTATTGACCGTACTCTATCGATTCCTGCTGGTTAAACAATTAATCCATAAATAGTGGCTTCATACAAATTTGTGATCCACTCACTCGAGTAGTAGTTTTATACTTTTGTGTAGACAAGCGTAAGATCCAAATAATAATTTGACCTATAAATTATATAGCTCGTGGTTATATGGAAAGAAGCTCTTTCTGTGCATGTTCAAGTTCACATGGCTATATTTTCATGCTACTGTTTTCTGTAAATTGACAAAAGCTTTGATGAATACAGGCTAATGACCAACAGAGTAATGTATCTTGGCCTAGGCCAGCACTTTACAAGGGGCAGCATAAAAAGCATTAATCAGTATTAACATGGGCTCAAAATTATGGAATACATGGTTCCTAAACATGTACAGTGCCAAGGTTATCCATCACTGACGTCTATGTCATATCAACAGATTCTGAACACTTTTGAAAAACTATAATCACTCCAGTAATTACTACAGAAATACTCTATAAACAGTGTAACGAACGATCATAATATTGCAGTGTAACCTACCTGGGCACTTGCAATGTGTCCCCATCAATCTATACATCACATCTACCTATGTGGGGACATACAGACATGTCCACCCATCTATGATGCAGAGACCTGCTCATTCAAACCTAGAATTCACCCTTTTTAGCTGTATTCCTGGGGTTTTTTCAGGTTAAGTGGAGCAAAGACTAAAAAATCCCACAAATGGCTTTATTAATGAAAGAGAATTTTATGGAACTGAGATGTGAATTTAAAACGTAAAGCCAAGTTAAAAAAAATCACTGAATCATGCTAGAATGATTTCCTATAAATTCCCTCTATAATGAAGAAAACCCTGACTTTCAAAGTATACAAATTTGTATACTTTTAGTGCTTGTTGAATTGGCAACAGAGTGAGTGACAGTTGCCGAATTCGCAGCTGCCGTCGGTCTCCCGGATGTATTTCCGGGGTTTGTGCGCTCTCTGTTCGGAGCACACAAACTCCGGAAATAGGTAGCACGGCTCCGTGCTAGGTGTGCAGCGCACATCTAGTACATATGGAGCATCCGCCACTGATCTACACTACACAACACACTAACTTGTATACAGTCATACATTACTGACTGCACACCATAGGAATAGCAGACTGGGGTAGTTGAGGCTAATCTTTACCACCCCAGCTATCATAAAGTTCTCATGTTGCACAGGTACATGTTGTTCTGTTACAACTACTATTGTACAAATCCACGGAACACTCTTCAAAGACGGCAATATTTGATGTTCCAATTTGCCTGAAGGAAACGAGAATCGCAAGCAAGTTACACTCTAAGTGTTGAAAAGCAGAGGAACACAGTCTATAATTGACACAATAGTGTCTAGTTCCAAATACCTTGTGCCGGTATTAGCAGCATATTGCTTCATAAACATACCATATTTATGAAGCAATAAATGTACAATATGGATTTCCCTACATCAAAAACCTGTGGAATCAATTCCTTATTTATTTCATTGATTACATTGACATATCTTCATAGTTTATGCTGCTAATACCGGCACAAGGTATTTGGAACTAGACACTATTGTGTCAATTATAAACTGTGTTCCTCTGATTTTCAACACTTAGAGTGTAATTTGCATGCGGTTACAAACTACTACAACAGTCATATCATTTTTTGTTCTATTAATGGGTAACTTACATTTAGCCTCCCACTAGGAAACTCCTCTTCTGGGGAGGTAGGTAATGGGAAGGAAGTACTGGGATGGGAGAGTGAAAAAGTGGAGGGCATGCTGCCGTCCATTATGGCACCTGTGATCACTCCGTGAATGGATCGCGATGCCCGGGGGGAGAAGATTTTGGTGTTGCTTAATGCTAAATGACATTGAGGCTTTACAGCAACACCTTCTTAGTGTTGGAAGAGATCAGTGATCACTTCCACCGCTCATCTTAACACAGGATGCAGGGCCGGCCTTATGTGTGCGGGCCACCCCAGTGGCGCCCCCCTCCTCTCTATTCTCATGTCTGTCTTTCTCCTCTCCCTTCACATGCCTGTCTAATTCCCCTCACTCTGTGTATGTCTCTCTCCCTTCCCATGTTTGTCTCTTTCCTCTTCCTGGCCATGTCTGTCTCACCCCAACCCCCCAATTTATGTCTCTCTCCCTTCCCATGTATGTCTCTCCTCTCCCCACCCACATGTCTGTCTCTCACCCCCCCATATCTGTTCTCTCTCCTCCTCCACAAACCAGCACTCGCACACTCCAAAGGACGACCCTGACAACATGCATACATACGGACTGTGTCACCAACTGCAAGCAGACACAGGACATATATATATACATATAGTAAAGCCAAGAGATTAAAGCATCAGCACAAATACGCATTTACCTGTACTAAGTTTAGGGAGGCCTAGGACAGCACAAAACCTATATACACCACTGGACAAATATCAGAAAAATAACCAGACATGGTCTGTGTGATCAGAAAAAAGACTCAAAATCAGAATCATACATAAATATCATGGAGGTGACTGACCTGGAATTCTGCAGTTTTGGGATTAGCAATGTGCACTGCATTGGTGGATGACACAGGGATGCCAAGTTTATCAGCAATGTCATCAACAGAGCACTGGAGAGAGAGCGAGAGAGATACAGTTATCCAACAGTCTAGGCTTTACAGTGATCATGATAATAAAAAAAAAAAAAAAAAAAAAAAAAAAGCAATGATCTAATTGACGAGGGAAGCTATTGTATTTATGGAAATGGACAGTTCTTAATGGCTGCTTCATAGCAGGACTTCGAGTGACTAAAAGTTCATGGCTGTCTGGTGCCGCGCTGAGGAAGGTCAGTTTTATAGGGTGCAGGTTTTAGGGTTCGTTTAGGGTTAAAAAGGTTAGAAACCTTTTACACAGACTGTGCCGTAGTCTCACATAACACAAATATGGCTGGACATTCTTGTCTCATACATACAATGCATAGAATGTAGAAAACCCAATTCTAGTAAAATTCAGCAGTTTATCAACTAAAAATATATTTTATTCAACAATAATTATAAAAGCACCTGGCCATTTGTCACGAAACAGTTAACTAAAATGTCAGCTTAATAAAGTAGCTGCAGAGCACTGGATTTTTACTATAGGCCACAGTCATGTGACTGTGGCACCCATTGGTTGACTTTGTTGCGACAGCAGCAAGTTTTTGATATGTTTGGATTTCATTAAATTTAAAGCTGGGTTTTCCAGGTGGATTATCAACTTAGAAGCTAGATAAAGACAGAACAAAAATGGAGACATGTACCAGAGCAAATGTCAACGCTTCTGTGAATCCTGCGGCAGCCAGGTCCTGACGGAGTAATTCTGTGAGTTTATTTAGTGGTAGCTAAAAGGAGACAAAATATTAATACTTCAGTTACTGTGAAGAAAACATCCCCAGTACAGCCACTTACCACCTCATGTCAGCATGAAAAGACTAGGAGCGTAAAGGAGAAATGACTTGTAGACTACATAGGTCTTTCTATATGTACAAATTTGTATACACCATAGGTTTTGTCCATGTAAGCCTTGCTAGGAGTTACACATAAGCCGATCCTGGGATGTATTACTGAAATAGATACTAAAACAATGTTGAAGATGGAAAATGGCTATCACTCGTCCCTGCTGAATTAGGAATTAAAACAAACAAAACACAACACAACTTTACTTGATTATGTCAAACTGTCATCCTCCAAACAGTACCTACTATACTGAATGGCATCTCACAGACAAAGCATCACCGCAACATGCCACATACTGGACTGATGCAAGACGTAGTGAGCAGGCCCGGACTGGGACAAAAAATAGGCCCGGGCATTTAAGACTGAGCAGCCCATTTTTATTTTTATATGCCAGGATATTGCCCCCAATATGCCAGGATATTGCCCCCAATAAACCATGTTATATGCCAGGATATTGCCCCCAATATGCCAGGATATTGCCCCCAATATGCAATGTTATATGCCAGGATATTGCCCCCAATATGCCATGTTATATGCCAGGATATTGCCCCCAATATGCCAGGATATTGCCCCCAATAAACCATGTTATATGCCAGAATATTGCCCCCAATATGCCATGTAATATGCCAAGATATTGCCCCCAATATGCCAGGATATTGCCCCCAATATGCCATGTAATATGCCAAGATATTGCCCCCAATATGCCATGTATTATGCCAGGATATTGCCCCCAATATGCCAGATATTGCCCCCAATATGCCATGTATTATGCCAGGATATTGCCCCCAATATGCCAGGATATTGCCCCCAATAAACCATGTTATATGCCAGGATATTGCCCCCAATATGCCAGGATATTGCCCCCAATATGCCATGTTATATGCCAGGATATTGCCCATATATTATGCTCGTTATGCCACCCACCTCCCCCCCTTCCCCAGACCCCAGTACTTACCTCTTTGCTGCTTCGTCTCCCGGTGCTCTGAAGCTGCGTGGCTGTGAGGGAAGCGTTGTGAGCTTCCCTCCAGCCGCGCGGAACAATAAAGTTTGTTTGAAAAAAAAGTTCCAACACACTTTATTGACCGCGCGGCTGGAGGGGAGCTCACAGCGCTTCCCTCACAGCCACGCAACTTCAGAGCACCGGGGGACAGAACAGGAACAAGGTAAGTTTTTTTTTTTTTTGCTCTGCTGGGATCTTCCCCGCCGGCCTCGGCCCATGGCCACCGCGGCCCACCGGGCATTTGCCCGGTGTGCCCGATGGCCAGTCCGGGCCTGGTAGTGAGTACAGCAATACAGACAATGTCTTCCAAGCTTTTGGTGTCAACACACAAAGATCTGCCTATTAAACACTGCAGCATACTTCTATCGAATGAAGATATCTCTCAAGCAACTTGGCCTGTACACCAGGTTCCCTTACTTGTTCGATACACTGTATTACAATAAATGGAGGTATCCACGCTTTAGGTATCTTCCAATAATATAAAATATTAATAACAAACTAACCTAAGAGTCTTAAGGGACAATAGTTTTCTCTCTGCTGTTCTCTTATTTCTGATAAAGACATTTAAGTGGCTGGATTTTTTGTGGCTAATTAAGCTTGATTTTCCATCTGCAACACCGTGTGCGCCTGTAGTAGCACTGTTCCCTGCACAACCAACTTTCAGCATCATTTATCAACCCAAGGTTTTCTGAATCATTTTTTATCCCACAATGAAAGGAATGAAAACATATTTAACCATCTGCTTTAAAAGGCAATATTTCAAAATAACAAACATCTTGAAACAAGGCCTTATATTACTTTTGTTTCTAAAATGTAGCAGCAGATGTTTAACCAATGATAGATGGTGTATTTATATTTAAATAAGTCAAACTTTATACGTTTTCTTCTATAAAACAACTTTGTTGTGTAGACCAAACAAGACCTTTGATTTAAAGACCAGCTGTAGCCAACAAGCAGGAATTTGTCACAAAATCATAAAAACAAGAGAAACATGACAAAGAAATATATAGCAGTGACAGTTTCCCAGATAACCCATCTGTTGCCATTGGAAAGGCAGTGCAAATCAATCCCCCCACTGGCCCCATGCTACTAGTGTGAGAAGTAAAGCAATAATCCATTTTTATTTCAGTCTAATCGGAAGCAGGAGATCCCCAGAGACTAACACTGCAATGTATTTCCTCCAGTTTATTTTTCGTGCACTGAAAGCATTACAACCTTCAAGCAAGTAGGGCAGCTGCAGTACGGATTTAAATTGGGCCCTTAGGCCACAGTTATTCCCAAAAGATTTAAAGCAGGTGATCAGTTTGGGGGGCTCAAGGCTTGCGGTAGAATGGTACAACAGGTCAGCTATAGCTGTAGAGGAACAGGTTTCTCATACTCAAACTGCATTCAATGCAAAGTTCAGAGCTCATGCGAGCAAAGAATATGAGGATTAAAAAGTTAGAATATTTGGAAACACAGTCCATAAACTGGACTTTTAATACAGTTATTTCCTTCAGGTAGGTCTAATCTGCAATGTGATGTAACAAAACAAGTAGATTAAGCCCGTGGGAAACAATAGGCCAGACTCACCTGATTTGCTATGGTGTATGTTTTTGGAATGATCTTTGCAATGTTATTGAAACCGTAAGCAATGGCGGCATCCTCCACAATGTCACAGGCGTGAATTATATCTGCTCGCGTGGGTGGGATTTCTATCTCGATTTGCTTCCCGTCTGCCAGGACTTCTGATTTGAGGTACATTCGGGTGAGTAATTTTGCCAGGTTGGAGGGTGTCTCACTGGTTACAGGGAGAAAGGGAAAATAAACTAAACATCGCATCATCATAACATGTAAGATAGTCATGTCCAAAGTCCGGCCCGCGGGCCAGTTGCGGCCCGTCCTTTACTTCCATACGGCCCCAGAGACACGGCTGATCAATGTCTCTCTCTGAAAAAAAAAAAAAGCTTGCAGGCAGAGACGTAGGTGAGAAGGGATCGGAAGATCCCCCCCCACCATCGCTCTGCCTGCCAGGCTGCACGGGGAGCCGAACAGGCAGCACGGAGAAACCTCCGTGCTGCCTGTTCGGCTCCCCGTGCAGTGTGCCGACAGGTCACGTGACCGGCGCGCTGACGTCATACGCGCGCCGGGTCACGTGACCTATCGGCACAACCACCTGTGAGACGAACAGGCAGCATGGAGAAGACCATGCTGCCTGCCACTAGCCACCAGGGAAAGGTAAGTGCTGGGGACTGGGGAGATTGGGGGAAAGTACTGGGGAAAGAGGCAGGGGCTTATTAATGATAAGGTAACACTGACATATTATTGGGCAAATTAGCTGGGGAATATTAATGGCAACTAACACTGGTATATTACTGGGCAAATTGGCTGGGGCATATAAAATGGCAAATAACTGGCATATTACTGGGCAAATTGGCAGGGGCATATAAAATGGCAAATAACTGGCATATTACTGAGCAAATTAGCTGGGGCATATAAAATGGCAAATAACTGGCATACTACTGGGCAAATTGGCAGGGGATATTAAATGGCAAATAACTGGCATATTACTGGGCAAATTGGCAGGGGATATTAAATGGCAAATAACTGGTATATTACTGGGCAAATTGGCAGGGGATATTAAATGGCAAATAACTGGTATATTACTGGGCAAATTGGCTGGGGCATATAAAATGGCAAATAACACTGGCATATTACTGGGCAAATTGGCAGGGGCATATTAAATAGCAAATAACACTGGCATATTACTGGGAAAATTGGCAGGGGCATATTAAATGGCAAATAACATTGGCATATTATTGGGAATATTGGCAGGGGCAAATTAAATGGCAAAAAACACTGGCATATTACTGGGAAAATTGGCAGGGGCATATTAAATGGCAAATAACATTGGCATATTATTGGGAAAATTGGCAGGGACATATTAAATGGCAAATAACACTGGAATATTACTGGGAAAATTGGTAGGGGCATATTAAATGGCAAATAACACTGGAATATTATTGGGCAAATTGGCTGGGGCATATTAAATGGCATATAACACTGGCATATTATTGGGCAAATTGGCCGAGAGAACCATG
The DNA here is from genome assembly GCA_036172795.1 of Pelodytes ibericus. Classification (NCBI taxonomy): domain Eukaryota; kingdom Metazoa; phylum Chordata; class Amphibia; order Anura; family Pelodytidae; genus Pelodytes; species Pelodytes ibericus. Next base: position 170,795,463 of record CM069861.1, read on the forward strand.
CATGGGAAGGGAGAAGAGAGAGACATAAATGGAATGGTAGAGGAGAGACAGACAGACATGGGTTCGCAGAGGAGAGACAGACAAATATGGGATGGCAGAGGAGAGACAGACAAACATGGGATGGCAGTGGAGAGACAGACAGATATGGGAAGGGTTAGTTGTGTTCCTGACATATATTTCAGCATCTTGTGTTGTTGTTTTTTTTCATCTGGCCTTCAGATATGAAAGGCAGAGTGATTTTACTACTGTTTAGAATTGTCATTCAAATCGTTTGCAATAAAGTTTGCATAAAATAGTTCATTTGTACTTAATTTTAACTGTCAGGCAAAATGGTCGGCCCTCACGCATGTTCACTTCATCAAGTCTGGCCCTCTTTGAAAAAAGTTTGGACACCACTGATGTAAGAGAACTAACATTCAAATCCTAACACCACACATGGTGTTACTATGGTAGCAATCTGTCTTTTGCATCAGTGGTAGCCAGTATTGGAAGGTGACTGACCTCTCTTCTGTGTAACAACACACACCAACCAAAAACATACTGCCTCACTGGTAAAATGGAGTCCTGCTCCTGTATGTCACATCACTTACCTGATTCCAACTTTACTGTTTATTTTCTCAGCGAGTAGAGATTCTTTCCGATATGCAAGTTCCTGCAGTTGAACAACACAATCAGTAAGGATTATTACATGGCACTCTTACAATAAGAGTTCTGGATGTGACTTCAAGGACAACTGTCTCCCCATTAATACGTCTTTTAAATAAATCCACTAATTATTATATTACATTGTGGCTGTAAAAATAAATCATGCCTATATAAAATGTCAAGTTTTAATACTTTTTGGCGGAGCCTACCTCTCCTGCAAGCGCTGTCATGGGATAGGGCTGCAGGAGCTTCGATACCCCAGGATAGGGCTGCTGGAGCTTCGATACCCCAGGATAGGGCTGCAGGAGCTTCGATAACCCCGGATAGGGCTGCAGGAGCTTCGATAACCCCGAATAGGGCTGCAGGAGCTTCGATAACCCCGGATAGGGCTGCAGGAGCTTCGATAAACCCGGATAGGGCTGCAGGAGCTTTGATACCCCGGGATAGGGCTGCAGGAGCTTCGATAACCCCGGATAGGGCTGCAGGAGCTTCGATAACCCCGAATAGGGCTGCAGGAGCTTCGATAACCCCGGATAGGGCTGCAGGAGCTTCGATAACCCCGGATAGGGCTGCAGGAGCTTTGATACCCCGGGATAGGGCTGCAGGAGCTTTGATACCCCGGGATAGGGCTGCAGGAGCTTTGATACCCCGGGATAGGGCTGCAGGAGCTTCGATAGCCTGGGATAGGGCTGCAGGAGCTTCGATAGCATGGGATAGGGCTGCAGGAGCTTTGATAGCCTGGGATAGGGCTGCAGGAGCTTTGATACCCCAGGATAGGGCTGCAGGAGCTTCGATAGCCTGGGATAGGGCTGCAGGAAGGGATAGGGCTGCAGGAGCATTGATACCCCGGGATAGGGCAGCTGGAAGAAATAACTGACTCGCAAGCTCGTTTGATTTAACCAGAGCATCTTAAAAAAGAATTCTGAGAGATAACTCTCTGCAACACTGTTACAGGTATAGAAGCTTTGCCACATGGTTGAAGTCACACAAGAGAGGATCTCAAAGGCTTAGGCCAAATTATCATCAGAGTTCTGAAGGGGCATCATGGCAATGCTTGCAAGAGAGCTGAGCACTGTCAAAAAGTATTAAAACTTGATATTTACTTTTACAGCCACAATGTAATAAAATGATCGTTTTTGGGTTTATTTAAAAAGAAAAAAAAAATGGGGTGACACTTTCAAAACAATATAAGGATGAATACTATTGCTTTTCCCTAACTTTTTTTTTTTTTTTTTAGATCTAAATGAGTACAGACGATCCCACCTGAACAGCACTGTCTGGTGGGTTGGTTCCCGGAAAAATACAAGATAGAATAACAACACTTCGGGTGCGTTCTAGCAGAGTTACGTTAGTGTGGCATATGTGATTAATATACAAATGGATACTACAAAAGCATCAGTACACCCGAACAAGAACCAAAACAACAACGATTTCTAACAAGCTCAGGCAATGGTAAAGAAGAGTTGCATAGGTCATACATAATCAGCCACTTGAGATCCCAGAATGAGTCGCCCCCCCCCGTTCCGAGTTAATCTTTTGGTAATGTGGTATACATAAATGTGTAGCAAATCCTATCCTGATAAGAGCTATCCAAAGGTTTAATATAATTATTCCAAGACATGATGGAGTTTAGTTTTGAATAGGGACTATTGGGGTGGACTTGGGGTGATCCAGCCCTGTAAGATTGTTTTCAGTGCCGCTGCTGTAATCAGGAGGAGCTTACGCGCCACCCTGGGGCTTTGGGGATTGTTCATTCCGAAGATCATAGTAAAAGAAGTAAGCGAGATAGTAGCGGGTATTATTATACAGACCCAGAAACAATGAAATAAATTGGTCTGCTCCTGATTACATTTGGGGCAGGGCGCCCTAGCTCCCATGTGGAATAAACATTTGGGTGAGAAGTATGCCCCATCTACTATTTGAGAATGCATTTCCTGATAAGTGGGGTATGGAAGCAAGCGATTTGACTGTAGGAGATGATCTGTAATAATCCCTAGGTCTAAGTCTGGCATGTGTGTAGTCCACCCTTCTGTCCCCACTACTTCAGAAGCATAATCTATGATGTGCCTGATTTATCTGTAGATGGCACTAACTGAATGTTTTCAGAGGATTGTCCCAGTCCTCGTCTCCCATGTGTTAGGTTATTTGTGTGATGAAACTTTTAGCTTGCAGATATTGGAAACAACCTCTGTATCTTGGGGAATTTGGACATACATTGCTCCCTTGTTAGTATCTGTTGTGTAGAAGTATCTACCATGTCCCTTACATATATCAGCCCCCGTGACATCCAAGTTTGAAATTGGCCATCAGCATTCCTTCTTTGAAAAGAGGGATTGCCCACCCAACCCAAGCACAATGACTGATGGAATAGAGTAAGGGGTTCTGCTTAACATGGGAAGGCAAATCCAAAAATGGCCTAGGTAACAGATTAGCCAATTGAATATGCTGTTGTGAGTGAATTGCTGTTCCAACTCCGTATAGGTAAATTAGGCAAAAGGAGAAATCCAATCTAGTGTGTGCCTATACAGTGTCGCCAGGTTATAAGTGTGGAATGTTACACCCAGGTTATGTTTCGGCTGATGGAGTTTTTTCGCATAGGAACTTCCTTGGTTAAAAAAATAATTTTACATTCAGCGTGGCAGCATGAAAAATGTATATGTGTCCAAGAAAAATGACTTATCTTGTAATAGTCATATTTAAGCTACCATCATAGCCAAATTTATAATGAGAAAAGATGTGGGTGCACTGTGTGATTATAAAGAACACGATCAATGATAATTTAGTAAAGACGTCTTTGAAAATCTTCCAAGTAGTTGCAAAATATAAAAATATGAGTAACCATCGCTGCTGAAGGATATTGGGGTTACTCATTGAAGCTGACTGATCACTACTTACAAAGTATGAATCAGAAATAAAGCCTGATAACCATTTTAATTAAAAAACGTAAATTGTGAGCACATTATCTTATTTCTTATAGCACAATAATATGTGCCATATTAAAAAAGCATGATAACAGGACCATCTGGTTCTGCTGCATGATAACATTAAATAGGATTTACCGGATAAATACTTGTCTTTCCATCTGGGTAAATAACTTCAGCTGCTTCCACACTGCAAGAGAAAATATAGAGTGGGAATTACACTTTACACTTGTTAGTGCTGTGATGTATATGCCAGTGTCACCGAGTGTCCCTGTCCCAGTACTGTCCCTCTCCCAGTACTGGCATAACATTCTAGATCTGGCGTTTCCACCAAGTTATTTTATCATATTTTACTCACGTGAAGGGTTCATCGCAATATTCACTGAACATAGTCACCAAAATATCCAGAACTATTTTGGTCTGTAAGAGGAAGAGAACTGGGGTGAGCTAGACACATACCATACAACCAGTGCTGTATTTACCGCGAGGCATCAGAAGATCCCCCCTTACCATTGCTCTGCCAGAAGGCTGCACGGGGAGCCGAACAGGCAGCACAGAGAAACCTCCATGCTGCCTGTTCGGCTCCCCGTGCAGTGTGACACAGAAGTGCCGACAGGTCACGTGACCGGCGCTCTGACGTCATACGCGCGCCGGGTCACATGACCTGTCGGCACAACCCCCGGGGAGCCGAACAGGCAGCACCAGGAAAAAAGGTAAGTGCTGGGGGGGATGCATTGGGAGAGATGGGGGGATGAATTGGGAATTGGCTGGGGCATATTAATGGCAATTAACACTGGCATATTATTGGGCAAATTTACTGGGGCATATTAATACCAGATAACACTGGCATATTATTGGGCAAATTGGCTTGGGCATACTAAATGGCATATTATTGGGCAAATTAGCAGGGGCATACTAAATGGCATATAACACTGGCATATTATTGGGCAAATTGGCTGGGGCATATTAATGGCAAATTATTGGGCAAAAATTCTGGGGAATATTAAATGGAAAATAACACTGGCATATTATTGGGCAAATTAGCAGGGGCATATTAAATGGCAAATAATAGTGGCATAATATTGGGCAAATTGGCTGTGACTTATTAATGGCAAATAATACTGGCATATTATTGGGCATATAAATGGCAAATGATACTGGCATATTATTGGGCAAATTGCTTGGGGAATACTAATGGCAAATAATATTGGCAATGTGTATGTAAATGGGGTGATGGAGGCATGTAAATGGGGTGATGGGGCATGTCCTTGGTGTGCAACGTGGGTTATGGGTCATTTCGTGGGGGTGCATCGTGGGTTGGGGGGGCCCAAATTTTGTCTACCTAGGGCAGCACAAAACCAAGATACACCACTGCATACAGCTCATAGCGACTGAGCGTATAATTATCTGGCGATAGTGTGCTGTGTTGCTCTGTACCTTTGTCAAATCAGTACCGGTACACTCAATAAACACGTTGCGAGTATTCAAGTTGATTTTCGTATGATCACCTAAGGAAAAGGATCAAGAGAAAAAAACATTACATTGTAAGAAAAAATGTTTTACAAAGACCCTGGGTGTTCCACTGCAATCCACCAGGTTCTAGACTACAATTGCAATAATAAGGTAAACAAAATTCTAATACAATTACAATAATGCTTTGCTACTCTTAAAAAGCTGTGGGGAAAGTATGGGACAGTTGGACACAGTTACAATCAGCCCCAAACTGTAAGATGTTATGAAATGTCTTATGTATCATGCATTCTATATTAAAAATCGGTAGATACAGCTACTATAGTGCAGCCTTGTACATTAAGCCTATGGTACAACTAGCATATTATATTATATTCCAGGCACCTCATGATATTTGCAATATGACCTCAAACGGAGAGTACATGTTGAAAAGATTTGAGCTAGCATCATCCTTCTACCAGCTGGGATAAAGTGCTGGTACTTGGAGGTTATTTAAAAGGAAGGTGCCCATGGTGACAGAGCCTAATATGGGACCATTGTTCATCTATGTTTAACGTAGATGTTGGGAGGCTACGCTGTGTGCACATGACCAGAACTTCCAAGTGCTCTGGCGCACTCGAAGCACAGGGACTTACATCACTGATGGTCACCTGTTCCTTAATGTGACATCACTTTGAACGGGAGACTGGAAAAGCATAAAACTCTTACCATTGATAATTGGCGGCATGGACAAGAGGATCCCATTACTGTCATAAATTGCAGGGTACACTGGTTTATCCTCAATGATATGCAGGTAGTGCTTGAGATGGCTGTCAGTCTGAGAGCAACAAAATATAACTTACAATATTGTACATATCAAATTCACATCAGTCACTGAAATTTGGTAGAATCAATATTTCAGATGTGTACAGATAAAATCCACACTGCTTTTAGTTACAGATGTATTATAACACGTATGTACATTATTTAGATTTTAAATTCAGAACTAATGAATTTGATACATTATATTTGTATGTAAATTAGCGCACATAAAAAATGTCCAAAGCTACCAAAATAGCCATCTATAAAAAATGTTTAAAAAAACTTTCAAAAGCTGCATAAATATGTACAATTTATACTTTTTAACTTCTGTAATTCTAGATGGCATATCAGTTTTTATTAATAGAAATACATGTCGACCCTTTAATAACCAATGGCATAACATGCACCAGATTTCTTCATTTGTGCTTTACAGAAACACATATATAGCTTGGTGCTGGGCACAGGAACTCACCCTGTAGAGTTCCATCAATTCTGAGGCGGTGTACTCCTTGCTTTGGTTCAGGGGCTTGAACTTGATACTGGATGGTGGTTTAGCTGTGTAGATAAAAGGCCCAGAGATGGTGTCCAGATCATGTGTTCCAATCGCTACCAATGCCCTTCGACTGCAAGGAGATAGACAGTTATCTAAACAAGTGGTACAATTGCCAGTACATACTTGACTTTATAAGATATGTGCTAACCATTTACCATTAGTGTGGCCGTTCGGCCTGGTGGTACAGTCCAGCTACACCTTCCAGCAACTAGATGCTAGTTACATGCGAGCATATTACACAGAAAGTACATTTAACTAACAAAAAGTTACACAGAGAATACAAATCTTGTATACTCGGACATTTTATTGAGTTTGCTGGCAGAATGAATATACATAAATAGTTTTGACAAGGAGGAAACATTGAGATTTCTTTCATTTTCAAGTATGTCCTCTGTATGACTGTCAGCCAAACAGTCTATGTACTGTGACTGTAGAGCTTCAGTGAGTCAACAGGGTTGTATCCATTATGGAAAGTAGCATTTTCTTAGTATCAGTGGGACTTAAAGCACCTTTATCACATGCTTTCATCCTTAACTGAATCAGCAGATAAATTATCGGTTTTTATCACCCACCTTAATGGTACGCCTGTATCAACCTTGAAAGAATGACGTGATGAGTTAACACTGCCACAGTTTGAAACCTGTGACCCTGAGGTTTAAACGGGTACTGCAGTCACGGCACTTATCAACTGAACAGAGCTGTCGCATCAAAAGTTACGTTTGGAAAGTGATATGGATTCTTTGCAGCCTGCTTAAAACACTACAAATGTTCAGCTGTATTTCAAAGAACCAAATCAATTTTCATCCAGGAGAAATATTTATATATTTAATATTAGCTTCAAGAAGCAAAAGAAGGGAGATTTCAGTATTCTAGGCTTCCATTTGCTTTTCACAAACTATAATAAATAGCCAATGCTATCAGTTAGGGACTGTCTGGTGCCCAAAATGCATCTCCTAAATGTTAATGCATTTTAATGTGCTTTAAAGTACTTTGCATTGCATAAAAAATAAAAAAAATGTACAGTTAGAAGAATTTGTGAAATTACAGCAGTTTGCAAGAAACCTGGAATGACCACACTAGCTTTTTGCTGCACGAACCAATGATAATTTAATTTACATGAACGGAATTTCCGGTCTCTCTCTAGTGAGGTCATCAGACAACGTGTTGCACTGTTAAGAGATCCTACATGTACAAGAGCCTATTACAGTCCACACAATGTATTCTATTATAGTAGCACAGGAAGTGACTAAATGGGGGGGAAAAACATGTATATTTCCAGTGTCTATATAATCAATGCTACCGCACCTGCAGTAAACATGCAGAGTAATCATTGGGGGAAGGCTTGAGTCAAATATTAAAAATGTGATCTATGCAGAATGCCTGCATCAAATCACACTGTAAAAAAAAAAAAAGCCTGTGCACTACACAAGCAGTAATCATGCACCAAAGTGAGTTTGGGGACTAGACGCTAAAGAGTAAGCTACTAACATTCCATTTTTTGTTTGTGTTTTTTTTTTTTACATAATTTGTTATAAACTGATAAATATTTGCATCAATGCTGAACTAGAATTTTTCAGGAAGCGTCATATATTCTGTAAAATATAGGTACAAAGCATGCGCAGTTAATTCCTTATTACCCCTATATATGTCCAACAGCGGTAAACAAACAGATACACAAATGTGAGGCTCGTACCGGCAGATGTTCTGATGAAGTTTGTCCTGTAGATCAATAAAGCTCTCGTATCTTCCCCGCGTGAATGTTATATTCCTAAGTACAGCAGCCACCGCGTGGGGCCGAACTGCAGCCGTCTGCAATAAAGCCAGGAAACTAGAATCATGCATTAATGTACTTTAAAGAAGACATGTTTAGTGCTCTGTGTACTTCACTTGAAGAAAAAAAAATGTTAAAGCAAACAGTGTTCTAAAAACACTTAGGGGGGCCGGAATGGTTAAAATTCAGGCTAATGAACTGGCTCTAATCCTGTGATGGCTAACATTGGCAATGCAAATGATTTGAAACTACATATCCCATGATGCTCCATCAGCCACAAAGCTAAGCATCATAGGATATGTCATTCCCAAAAACTACTATAGGCTGAGACAGCATACGATAAGTATCCTGTGTTTACAGCAAGTCAAATAAGGTTGAACTGTTTATGCTAATGACAATACCAAAATAAACAAAGTAAATGACCAAAAGAAAAAAAAAAAAAAAAAGACACGTTTCAGAAAAATCTTCCATCTATAACCCATTGGCATAATTACCCAACAAAGTGCACAGCATTCTGTCCATTAACTTACTCCTTTACACAGGTGAAATAATATCTAAATACAACCTACCTCCTCTGTAATAAAAAGTCTCTGGAGCTGTTTATCAGATGGGGTAATACGTTTATATCTAGGAGCCTCTATCCTGAAATACAAGATAAAAAACATTTGATTGATTTTAATGCTCTATGCTCAAGATAATACGAAACAAAAATGTTAAAAAGAGTTAAAACACAAACTCTAAGCAACACGTTACAAGTTACACCGTTTATAGATCAATCTCTGCCGCTATTTTAACCAAAGCAAATTTCAAGCTATGTTAATTAAGTGTTCTCCACATTTGGGAGGTGCCAGCAGCACAGCCATATTTCAGTCTGGTTCTCAAAATCAAATGTTTCATTGTTGCCACTGTTAATGTAGCAGTTTCATATACTCCATCTATTCGGTGAAATCCCAATGCTAAATCATAAACTCTTTAAATCATTGCATTGCTACATTTTGATACTTACCTTTCCAGTACTTTGTAACATAGTAATTTAGGTTGAAAAAAGACACAAGTCCATCAAGTTCGACCCTTCTACCTATCATTACAGCTTTTGTTGTCTTATTGGAACTGTAAAAAAAATCTAATATAAAACCAAGAACCAGTGTTTATAAGAAGGGCTTTCACTTCTCTACTCTACAAGGCTTTTAGATACTCTTGGAAACGTCTACATTTTGAGTATTTGTTTTTGAACCCATAATACAAAGTTAAGCCTTGCTATTAACGTAAATTGTGGGTAAATCCCTAGTCATGAAAATGTGTGCCAAAAATAATGGATGAAATGATAAAATGTACTATCACTACAACGGATGTCACAGTTTCCTTTTAGCATTATAATCCAGCAACTGTATAACAGGCTATAATAACAATACCTTTCTTTGAACACTTGAATCCCACGCACCAGCCCCTCCAGGCACAGGAGATCATAGCGGTTGGCAGGTACATCAATCTTGAAGAGAATGACATCGGAAGCACCGCCTGCTTTTTCATCGCCCTTTTCCCTGCTGATAATTTCTCTCTCAGAGGTCTGGAATAGAAATTTTTGAAAAAAATCTCTTTATACCTGGTAAGCGTTGAAACCTTTTTTTCACAACGCCTTAAAAAGTGAAAAGTAAAAAAAAAAAAGGCTTAACTAAATGGCCATAAAATGCCTATTGCGCTTGCTGTTCAAGAGTAAGGTTGCATGGCTGCTGAGCTCCTCCAACAAACGCTATCTACCTAGCTAATCTATCTACAAAATTAGAATCTATTTTGAGTTGCCTGCATGGAAATCGTAACCTTCCTGTCCAGACACACTAGGCCGTAACAGGTCTTACCTATACTTCTAGCTGTCACCCCTTAGGGGAGGTCTGATATTCCTCTTTGGAGGATTATTCTGATGTCTACCCCCCGCCCAACCTGCATTCAGCATTGAAAGCCCCAAACCCTGATACAGTGCCCTCCACAAAGGGAGATATACAAAGGTTGGTTCGAGACTTGAAAGAAATATGGCGGGATGACATGGCCTCAATTCGCCAGGACATACCCTCCTTACAGCAAAAGGTGGAATCGCTGTATTCAACATCGAGCAATAGATCGAAGCAATGAACAGAGAGCCCTGGGCAAGTAGCTCAAATTTACCCACAGATAACCAATATGAATCAACAGTTATTACTACGAGATGCCAAAATTAGGCAGTGTTCGCATCAGGGGAATACTGGAGGCAATCAGGCTAGTCGCCATCCGCCCATACCAGGTAAATTTAATAGAGAAACTGTGACGGGAAGCTACCCATCCAGAACAACAACTGCTCTAAAAGAAGTGCCTGGGGATGTGGTCCTACAGCTTCATATGTATGCTGATAAAATGTATATTTTGAACACTGGATGCAAAAACTGACAAAATAATGTGTGCTGGGTCAACTCTTCAGATCTTGGATGACCTTCCCACACCTATTAATGTGACACCACTTGATGATACACCTTACCACCAATTTTAGACAACTCAGAGTGAAGTACAGGGGTTGTCTCCAAACCAGTCTAACAGCCACTGGTGAAGATAGAATTCTAACCATTCATAACCCCGAGGACATGCCAGCCTCTCTCCAGGACTTACAAATACCACCATTGCTGACACCCCGGCTTCAACCGAGAACCTTGCCTGCTCAACCTAACACAGTGTTTTGCTGCTTAGGATCCCAGAGGACCTCAGACAAACTTAACTTGGTTTATTTTCTTTTTGCCCAGTACAGAGATTCCGTGTCTGTTTTACTGTTAACTTGTAATGCGAACAGCGTTGTATGACCTTCCTCTTACATACATGTTTTATCATTAGATAAATGATCCAGGACTCTCTCACACCTTCATGTGGGAATGGAGTAGTACTTGGCCACAAAAGATAGCACATCAGTCCAATTTTGGCAGAACCTCCTTGTTCTCGGTGACCCTCTCTCGTAGCACCAACTTTTATCTTGGATACCTCTTCTTTACTTGGTCTCCTAATTTCCTGTTTACTCTGACCTTCTTGGGTGGTTTGATGTTTTGCGCCCAATGCATAACAAGGATCACCCACTCTCCCGCAGGGGCTTATGCTCTGTTTCTATGCTAAAGCTCTTTTGTCGAGTGTGAAGTTGGATCATTGTTAAACCATGCTAGTGAAAATCTGTCTGTGTTTCATAAGTTGCCGGTTTCCAAACTTACCATACCCAATGTATTTGATATTTTTACTTAATTCTCTTCCTATGTGGATAACAAGTGTTATTGTTTGGTTGCTTTACCTTTGAAACATCACAGTATTCATTGCACCTTAAATGATTTGTTCTTTTTATGCTGACATATGTCATAATACCTACTGAAAACCCTCACATAGTTTTATTCTGTAACAAAATTCAAATAGCAATTATCAGATTATATCTATTTTATGTTTTGATGGTATACATACATTTAACCAATAAACATTATAATTAAAAAAATAACACGTATTGCAAACTCTCTGTTTCCACTGAACACATCTTCATCAAATGGCAGACCTCTAGCGCTTGCTTATGCAAATAGTTGGGGGTAAATACATTTTTGAACAGTGCAGAATGAGAGAACTCTTGAAAATGTAATGTTAAATCAGGCAAGTGTCCTTGTGCATGGTTAAAATGCACAGGGATTAGTCCTTCTATGAAGCAGGGTAATTGGGTATTTCCAGAACGTCTGCAATCCCTATGCTGAGAGGTTATTAAAAATAAACCAGGTGACATGATAACTGTTTAATAGAAAAAAAAAAAAACTAGTCAGTGCCCCAGTTATGTGTTTAATGTGAAGTTATGGCGACCTATTTATTATAAATATTTTGTGATTTTTGAGAAACAGTGGCTACAACTAACAGACAACGAGATGAATACATCTACAAGCGTAGAATATGTACCAAACTTATCTGTACGAGAAACACGTTATGTGAAAAAACAGAAAGAAGGGCCTAAGTGTCATTATGTTACACATGACTCTGGCAGTCAAACAGTTACAACCAACAGGTCTGTGTAATGGAAAAAAAAACAAACCCTGTGGGGTCTGAAGTGCTATCATTACTGTGATGATGGCTGGCATTATATAATAGTGAGATGATTGATGTAATCTTGTGCCAGACTAGCAAGGAAACAAAATCTGTCTCACTAGAAAGGTACTAATAAAAGGCTGAAATGTGTTTTTACATTTACGCTACACTGCCCCAGATTAAACTGATAATCCCTGCAGCCCATAATGTTCCAAAACAGACTTAAAGCCTGCATAGTAGATAAAAGAATACTTAGCGGCAATAATCCCATTTACAGCTTAGCTTCCCTAAGATACTATTCATATACATGCACAAACCTACCATTATATTCTCTGCTGTGGCAATCAGTCCAGTCATCATTCAATGACATTTAAAGGTTTTATTAATTTGGATAATTACAGCAGGATGCTAAGCCAGGTTCACGAAAGGTAAACATATAATGGGACATTTATACAAGACAGATATGCAAAAAGCACAACTATTTACTAATGTGGAGCCTTGGTAGAATGACAGAACACAGATGAATTCAGATGTTAGCCTTACTAGAAGGAGGATCCAAGATGATAAAAATGGTACTTCCATATAGTTCTATGTAAAACATCAAAAAGGTCAGGGTCAGCAGCAGGGATTTAGGCAGTCAGGTGTCCATGGGTCCTAGGATTTGTCAAGTTCTGTTCTAACACACTGGGTAACTGCATTCTTTGGGATATATTTGATAGATATAATTCCATATAGATCCGGACTTTGATTCTATCATACACAATTTGTGTGGGGGGGGGCATGTTTATTGCATACTTACAATTTCATCTAATTCCAGGCCAAACTCAAAGCACAGTTCATCAAATTCTTCATCAGCTGAAATAGAAAGACAAATTGTAAGTGCTGTTGCCAATAACAGAACAGTTAAGTGAATTTTATAAAGATCTCTTAAAAATAATTATCCATGATCTAGAACACCATTACTTTGACATTTGTTTACATAGAAAAGAAGAGCAATGGATGCTCTGTGGAAGGGAGTTGCAGAGAAAGGGGCAACTCGTGTTACGTTTCACAGGTGTGAATGGGAAGAGGTGACAAGGTTGGAGAAGAGCCTTAGTCCACTTGAGGAACATAGTGGCCATGCATGATGTCAGTTAATGAGGAAGGCAATGTAGCTAGGGGACGAGGAGTGGAGGGCCAAAGCTTTAGTTAGGAACATTTAATCTGAAAAGTAACAACCACTATTATGCCCTGCAATATACATTTATCACAAGGCTCCACAGTAAAACTGACATGAGTGTTAAAATGAAATTCTAAATAAAATTAGAATATTGTATTACTGAAATAAATGAGCTCATTTGGTACATGTTCCTTAGTACATACTTGAAAACATGATCATTTTGGGTGGGGTGACATGTTATAAATAAGAAACAAAAAGTCTGTTTAATATCAATGTGCTCAACAGCTTGACAACAAGATTTTTTTTTTGATTGGCAGAAAAAGGGGTAAATTACCGTAAGTCAGGGCTTGACAAATCTAATTAGATTTTAGGAGCCAGCCAAAAAATTTAGGAGCCAGACAATCACGCAAGCATACACGCAATTCATAAACACACACGGCTTCTTCACATATATACACACACACACCTACTTTACATATCCACATATATCCAAACACCTCACACACACCTACTTTACATATCCACATATATCCAAACACCTCACACACACCTACTTTACATATCCACATATATCCAAACACCTCACACACCTACTTAACATATACACATATATCCAAACACCTCACACACACACCTACTTTACATATACACATATATACAAACACCTCACACACACCTAGTTTACATATACACATATATACAAACACCTCACACACACCTACTTTACATATACACATATATCCAAACACCTCACACACACCTACTTTACATATACACATATATACAAACACCTCACACACACCTACTTTACATATACACATATATACAAACACACACCCACCTCACACAGTCTTTTCTTGATGTGTCCCCCCTCCCTGCTGCTTTACCTCACTGCAGGGGAGGGGGACATTCGTGCTGCAGCATGTCCTCACTCATCGGCCTGCTGAGTGCCAGGATGTCACGTGACGACACCCGGCACTCAGACACGCGTTGCGCGAGGGGGCGGAGCTTGCAGTCTGTGCTATACGCACAGACTTTACCCCCTCGCTCTCCGAAAAAAGAAAAAAACATCGGATGGCAGTGGCAAGGGGACAGGGAAGGTAACTTCACCCAGGCGCCAGGTCTCATTTCCTGGTCGCCATGGCGACCTGGCGCCTGGGGTTTGTCGAGCCCTGCCGTAAGTATTCAGTTAACCCCATTAACCCCTTCGTGAGACATGGTGCTGGTGTCCCAGAAGACGCAAGCACAAAAATGCCACTTTTTGCTCCTGATGACCGACCACAAGATAGCCAGGGACACAATTGTAAAGACCCAGTCAAGGTCTTAATATACCAAAGGAGTCCTCCCGACATCACGTGCTAAGTCACGGAGGGGTGCCAGAACCCAGAAGATCAGGCACGGTGCGATTTCGTAAAATGCAGCCGGAGCTCGTTTTGAGCGTCGGCTACATTTTCCCTATAAGTCTGAGGCCAAGTAAGTCAAAGTGGTTTCATCTGACAGATGAGATCAAGCTGCAAGTCACTGAATTTAAAATAAGAATTACATATTTATTTATTTATATTACATATATTGACACAAATACATTTAAAAACTCATTTACTGAAGTTTAAACTCACTTTATTTGGGATACACTCATACACACCAAACATTCCGAGCTCCCAGAAAAGAGGGATAATATAGGAGGAAAGAGGGACAGGGGGATTTGGGTCGAAAGTAGGAACACTTGGGAGGCATGTCACTTACAATGTAATTTAGTTTGTTCATCTTATATTTGATACATTGCAGGTTTCTCCAGAGCAGAAAACGTATTCTATACATTGATACGTATGACTATATTTTAATTAGTGAATAGCAATATGTACACGTATATGAGGGAAAAACATTTATAAATGTTAATTAATTTATTTATTTTTAAGTTACTTTTTGACTGCACAGGTGGCAGCTGCCAGTACCACAAACTAATCATATCCAACGATCATTTATAGCACACAAACATTACTCACTGTAGGTACGGCCCAAAGCTTCGTAAAGCTGATCTCTCTTTACACTGACAGTCGGCATGGTTCATTCGCCGGCACGATAGGAAGCCACAATCAAGGCAGAAGACCAGATTCACGCTTGTGACTGCCCTTGGCGCCTGAATGCCCACCACAAATTCACTAATGTATATAACACGTGCAATAACAAAATGTAAGCTTACTGGTGATTATATTGTGCAGTTTTTAATAAATACCTTACGAAATCACGCTTTATTAGATGTTTTCTTTTACATACTTCTAACAGGCCCTAGATAAGACAGTCATACAGTCTTTATCCCGGTGTAGTGTCATATTCCTGAACTGATCAGCGGCATTGCATCATACTGTTAGTTTACGCGCAGTTTGCCCAACGTGTAACCAATCAGAGAGGGACAAAGAATTGTCTAGCCAATCGGAGCTTGCAGCGCATGAAAGCTAGGCCCGTAACACGAAAAAAGGGTCCTGAGACGGAGGCGGTACTAATTAACCCTTTCACTGCGGGAAAAAAAACCCTGAATTGGACGTATGCTTTTTTTTTTGTAGAGAAAAGAGAGCTCACGTGTGTCCAGTAGGGGGCACTAGCAGATCAGGCTACGACTTAGCAAGTAGTTCGGCAGCTTGGATCGTGTACTGAACAGTTCATCGTGCTAAAAATGATGTACTTTTGTGAATGAATACAGGGCGCTAAGTAATTGCAAAAAGGTGGTTGTTATTGATAAATATGTAAAAAAATGATGGTGCTTTAAAAGAATAATGTCTGATATAATTTGGGAGTGTGTCACATTTTTTGTTTCTTTAAATTTGCCGTTGTTGTGTATTTTCTATATTTATATTATTTTTTATACTTTTTTGTACTTTTACATTAATCTTCCTAGGAATACTATTTTAGTACCAAGTAGTGTATAATTGGAAAACATACATAAAAGAGCTCCTTCTGCTCAAACACTTCCTGTCCTGCTGCAAGAAGTCCTGGATTTTAGGTGATCAGGTCAATCAGGGATGTTGATAAACAGGTATTACCCTAATATACAGGTATTAATATACTGTTAGTAGATACAGATGATGTGCAGAGTTTAGGGTTCAGGCTATACACTATATGACTCATTGTATCTAGTTGTATAGGTGCTAGTATACTCAGGGTATATAACCCTCTAGTGTTGTTTACACTTCTCATCTATCAATATACTAAAACTCATTTCACCAGATATATCCATGGCAGCACTACGTATGGGTATAGCTCCTCCCCTTCTCAATTGGTCAGGAACACATCCTAAATAAAAGAGACTCCGCCCTATACCCCCTCAGTCTTTTTTTCCTGTCCACTTCTCAGGGACAGTGGAGTTTGCATCTCCTAAAAATTTTATTTTGTTACTTATTCGGGTCTAATTGTACCCCTGGCCTATGGGGAGTTCAGCCTCTCTCCCCATGGAAGCCTCAGGACACGGCGCCTCACCAAGGGCGACCCCCAGGAGGATTCTCCCCTTAGCGACCGGGGAGCTATGCTGCAGTAACCCTATAGGTAGCAGCTGGATGTGCCAGACCCAGAGAGGTGGTAATTCCCACAGAAGGGTTCACCTACTTGCTGCAAAATATTTGGGCTTCTTGGCTTTCCCAATAAAGATGGCCTGCCCTACCCTCAGGATGTAAGTGGCAGAGAAATAAAAATGTACCTGACCGGGGGTGGGCTCCTGTTTCCTTGTAGTTGATCCATTCCGGGTGAGTTCTCTCTGTTGCGAGTGGAAGTTCCATCTGGGGTATGTTTTTCCCCCAACTCCTCTGATTTTCCCACTGCTGAGAAGGATCCTGCAGGAGCAAGCTACGATTCTCGCAGTGATTCCCTTCTGGCCCAGACGGCCTTGGTTTCCCCTGCTGCAGAAACTCTCTCAGGACATGCCTCTGAAATTCCCAGATCAACTCAGTCTCCTACAACAATGTCCAATCTCTCACCCATCTCCTCAGTCTCTCAATTCAAGGGCTTGGAAATTGAGAAGCAACGTCTCTCCAGCAAAGGCTTCTCTTCTTCAGTAATTTCTACTCTTCTGAATGCCAGGAAGAAATCCACTTCTTCAGCTTACTATCGTATTTGGGACATCTTCTGTAGCTGGTGTTTGGCACATAATATTTCTACTTTGTCCCCCAGTATCTGTGATATCCTTCAATTCTTACAGGACGGATTTGACAAGGGTTTGAGTCGCAGCTCCCTAAAAGTGCATACTTCAGCTATCTCTGCTCTGTTAGATCGGAAATTGGCATTTGATCCAGATATTGCTAGATTTTTTCAAGCCATTCTCAAGCTTCACCCTCCAGTACGGTCTTGCTCCCCTCCTTGGGATTTACCTCTGGTTTTACAGGCCTTGTCTGATTCTCCGTTTGAGCCCTTGGAGAGTGTTTCTATACTTACTCTTATGTTGAAAACCGTTCTGTTGGTTGCCTTGACCTCAGGCAGAAGAATCTCCGAGCTAAGCGCTCTCTCCTGTGAGTCTCCCTTTTTGATTCTTCAGGAAGACCGAGTGATCCTTCGTACGATTTCAGCCTTTAGACCCAAGGTGGTTTCTGCTTTCCATATGAATCAGGACATCATTTTGCCAGCCTTTATCCCTCATCCCTCATCGGAAGAAGAAGAGAAATGTCATCGTTTGGATCTGGTGCGCTGTTTATCTACATACCTGAACCAGACTTCAGTCATAAGGAAGACATCTAGACTGTTCATTATTCCTTGTGGTTACAAGAAGGTTCAAGCCGCTTCTTCGTCTCTTATTGGCCAATGGATCATCTCAGCCATTAGTCAGGCCTACTCAGCCTCCAGAGTCCCTGTCCCTCAAGGCCTTAGAGCTCATTCTACCAGATCCTTGGCCGCTTCTTGGGCAGCTGCAGCCAATATTTCTGTGGATCGCATTTGTTCGGCAGCAACATGGTCCTCCTTGAACACGTTTATCAATCACTATCAGTTGGATGTAGTACGTTCATCTACCACAGAATTTGGTAGAAGTGTCCTCTCTGCTGCCTTATAGTTTGTGGATCAATAAACAGTATTTGCATGGATTTATGCGTTGTGGTTATTATTCTCCCTCCCTTACTCCTTTCAGCTTGGGTATAACCCATACGTAGTGCTGCCATGGATATATCCGGGGAAAACAGAAAATTTATGCCATACTTACCGATATTTTCTTTCCCCGGATATATGCCATGGCAGTACTGCGATCCCACCCTCTTCTGAAATCATGTGTTGTTTCGTGGCTTTAAACTAAGACTGAGGGGGTATAGGGCGGAGTCTCTTTTATTTAGGAGGTGTTCCTGTCCAATTGAGAAGGGGAGGAGCTATACCCATACATAGTGCTGCCATGGCATATATCCGGGAAAAGAAAATATCGGTAAGTATGGCATAAATTTTCTGTTATTGTCTTTTTGTGGCAGTGTTCAGTAGCTGCATTTCAAACTACACCTGTGGTCTCTGTCTATTTATTTCTGCTGTTACTTACATTTCAGCTTATAAATACTCTGTATCAAGTGCATAGATTTAAAAAGTATTCAATGCCTTGATGGGAACTACACTCTTGGAGCTGTTTAGCGCATTGATTTAATCAGCATCAAATGGTCACACATTACTGGGTTCATTTATTTTCAGTACCATCAAGTGTATTTTTAAATCTGTCTTTTGGGTCTATTCACTAAAATTTGGAGGTTGACTTTCATTTTGAGACTCAAAAGTCAAATGTGGCACTCGAGTTTGAATAAGAAAAAAAAAAACAGGTTTGAATCTATTTACCCCCCCCCCCCCCCAAAAAAAAAAAATCAATGGCCCCACCAGGGATTGCAGGCTCCCCCACTAAATAATAGATTGGGGTTAGTGGTCTCTCACTAACCCCACTAAACAATTACTGCCCCATACTTAATAAATAGCTCTGGTCTCAATGAATTAAAAATAAATGGCCTCATCGGGCAACCCCTACCAGACAGATATTTCATTCTACATCCTCTACTGAGCATTTCGTTTTTTGGGATTTGTTGCCGGCGTGATTTATTTCCATTTTTTTAATGTTATGGCTGATCGGCGTACATATATCTACATAATTACATTAGTAGTTTAGGTTGAAAAAATACTTTCTTCCATCAAGTTGAACTCTTTTCCTATCCCATGTTTACTGCTGTTGATACACCTTCAATAAAATGTAAACAAAACTTGTATTGGTGAAAGTAAACTAATGAAAAAATAAAATGAACTGAAAACATTTGGTGTGCTAATAAATGTATCTGTCTAACAGATATAACTGCTGCTAGGTCTGTACCCTAACAGATGGATATTGTAAGCTCTAACACAGATCAAATCCACATGTAAGTATATGTACCATGAATTAGTAAACACACTAAGTAAACAGTCACAGGAGATGTAGAGAAATAGCTTAAAACAAATGCACAATAGGAAATGTAGTGCAAACAATTGTTGTACATGCAAAATATTACAACATGAGTCACAATTGAAAAAAAGAAATAAAATTAGATAATATTCAAAACTGTGCGAGCATAGTGCAATAAATATGTAGAATGCTTAGTGTGACAACAAAATACATTGTATAAGTGAATAAAAAATATTGTATAAGTGGGTAAAAAAATATACGGTGCATACCACAACGTGTACAGTAATGGCTGAATACAAAAGCTGTATTCACACTTGAAGTGTATCACAAAATAAGCAATGCCTTTACAGCATGTGACGTTAAATTACATACAATGAAATGTCCATAGTACTCTGGGATCTGCCAAGAGAAAACAAGAAAACCAGACTCCTAATGCAATGTATCTGTAGGGCTGGTTAAGGATTTTTTTGCTACACAGGCGAAAGTGCTTTTTGGTACCCCACCTAATCCACCCAATCCCATGACTCTCCCTCTCCTTATTTCCCCTCATCTATCCTCCCTCTCCCCATATATCTTATCCTAACCCCATATGTCTTATCTCTCCTTCCCCATATCTCTTTCCCTCCCCAAATCTATTTCCCTCTCCCCTATCTTTGTTCTCCCACTCTTGGCTATAGAAAATCATACTCTGTATCCACCGTTGTAAATACATTTTTTTTTAAAACCACATTCCTAATGCAATATGTTTGTAACATGCATATATATGTGTGTGTGTGTGTGTGTGTGTGTATGTATTTATCCCAAAACTGATGGTAATTTTGGGACACAGATGGCACTGTTTTCACTTTAAAAAATGGGGCGTGCAATACATAGGCTCTGCTCTGTGTCACAAATAGTCTAGGTCCACCCCTGGAAGATGGACAAGACAAATGGATATAAAGATTGGATGTGCTATGCACTGGGGCGTTTTGAAGTGAAAAGTGTTGCAGCCCCATCCCTGCTTCAAGAAACTCTTTAGAGGAACACTAAATGTGTGAAGATAAACTGGCGTGTACTTCTGATAGTACTTCTGATAGTACACGCCAGTTTATCCTCTGACCAGCAGCTGCCATGCTTCCATAGGAAACAGGCAGCCGTCTGGTTGGTGACTGCCTCTCTCTACTAGCACAGAGAGAGACCTTCGTTTTTGGGATCAGCAGGGGGGGACCTTAAATTATGTCCCCCCTGCTTATTCCATGCAAAAACCACGGCCCCTCTCTGCGCTAGCAACGAGAGACCCCCACATTCCGCAGATGGAGCAGTACGAGCCCCCGCTCTGATTAGCTGTGCGCAACAACCAGGAGCTGCTGTGTCTCAGATGTGAGACACAGCAGAGAGTAAACCCACGTGTATCTATTAAGATACACGTTGGATTTACTCCAGACTCTCAGGGCATGTTTTTTTAGACATGTTAGTGGTCATTTAATGTATAATTTGACAGTCCCATTTTCACATACTCCTAATGTTAGCTATATATTTGTGAGCTTTGTGGCAAGCGAATAGATCATTTAGGAGTTATATGAAAATGTACTTACCTCATTCTGTTTCCAGCCACCCTATAGCACTGGGCGCAAGGATGTGGGCGATGTGTCTGCGACCTTACCCAGTATACTGGGCAATGAGCCCCTTCCTTATGGCCCATTGCAGCAGGACATAAGTAAATTTGATTTAAATATAAGGCGTACTACAGCTTTCAGAGCTGTAATCCATAAAATATGCAAAACCTGCTCACTTTATTATACCCAAAGAAGGCCTGTAGCATAGATCTCAAATGGTTAAAGAGGGGCACTTTCATTGTTGTGGGAGTGGCTTGAGGAAAGGCTGCAGGTCATTACAGAATATTTTCAGCTACTTTATGGCCAACTGATAACTATTCATGTCATTTGATAACTTGTTTGGATTAAGAATGATAAATCACTTTCACTAATTGATTTATAAAACCATTTACTGAATTTAAACACACTTTCTTTTGAGTTGTATTGCTTTAGTGCTCTGTGATATACTCATACAATCCAAAACTTTTGAGCTCCCAGAAAAGAGGGTCAATAGAGGAAAAAAGGGGGATCAAATTAAGACACTTGGGAGCTACGCTGGAAGTATGCATTAACGTTATTTGCTTCTTTTTAAAATGAGATTAATAATATTATAATTTACCAATTCAATACATTTATTTTTATTGTTTTAGGGCCAGACTGAATGCCCTCTTTCTAGGCTAGCTTTGCAGCTGCTGCCCTTATAAAAGAAGTATACAGGTATACCCTCATTTATTGTGGTTCGACTTATTGTGCTTCGCAGTTATTGCTCTTGACAGATGTGTCAGTTATCTAGTCTTTTGGCGCAATTTTCTTTGTGTCTCTGACTATTCCATGTCCCTATTTGCACAGACACAACATTATTTTATTGAAATTAGACCAATTAATCTCTTACAATGGCCTCTAAGCATCAAAAGTAGGTATAGACAGTAAATATTTGTTTGTACTTAATCATTTTAGCTTATGTGACTCACTTTATTGTGGAATTGGACTTATTAAGAGATGCCTGTACTTCAGTGCTAGATTACATTGTGCTACATTTTACCCATATAGTGCTGATTAAAACAGTCATGTGGCAATCGGGGCTCCAGTATGCATGTTACAAGTTCACTTGGGATTTTATAAGTACAGTGTGTTTAACTGGAATTATAGAGGAAAGTTTATGGGGAAAATGTGCTATTGCGCAGTTTCCTATGCCAGAATTGTGAAACTATTTTTGTGGTTGAACAAGCTCTGATTAGTCAATTTGTGGCCGAGAAGGGGTTAAGGCTTGGATCAGTCAGCAGTGTGTGCTGTAATCAGCACCGCCCT
Source organism: Pelodytes ibericus (assembly GCA_036172795.1). Taxonomy (NCBI): domain Eukaryota; kingdom Metazoa; phylum Chordata; class Amphibia; order Anura; family Pelodytidae; genus Pelodytes; species Pelodytes ibericus. Next base: position 170,818,097 of record CM069861.1, read on the forward strand.
TGGTGTCTGGTGTCAGCTGCAGGAAGGAGTCCCACTTGTTGAGAAGAAAGTTCTTGGTCTCTGTTAGAAAGAGGAAGGTGCCCTCTCACTAATTCAGGGCACTGCCTGACTGTGGTGTAAGTAAAGCTGCATGTTCAGTCAGAAGCCAGATCTGAACAGGGATTGCTGCTAATGAGGTTAGTGATAGATGTGCCAGCAATTAATTGGTGAAGTACAGGTACCAGCTTGCCCAGCCTTTAATGCCCATGGGCATTTAATTTTCACACTCTCTTGCGAGCATGTTCTAAGTCAAAGTGGTTAAAAAAAGAATGTTATATTTCCTCTGTTTCAGTGTCTGATACTATAAACATAATATTAAAGTCCTGTAGCAACAATATTTGGTGTCAATAATAAAGTCTATGTTACTCGTGTCATTTGGTGGAAAAATATTTTCTAATTTCAAATAACCATTGTGCACGGGAGCTTCAAAGTCAGCTGCTCTTGATTAATATTGTTCTACTTTATCTGGTGAGTTGAGAGCTAGTCATCTTTTTGGGCAATGCATAGGCAGGGCTACATTATATTTGTGCAGGCCTGCAGTATGCATCTTTTAATAGCACCCCTGATTAAAGCTGCAGTATGGTTATTGCATGTGTTCTAAATGGTGAATCACGGTTTGTTTTATGTTAAGAATTCAGTCTAAAATACATTTTTACACTCTGATGAATCTCTTGACTGTACCAGATGCATTTACAGGAAGATTGTATTAGAAATGAAAGAAAATGCCAGCTGGGAGGGATATAATGAATACACTATATCAGTATAAAGTCACTTTTAAACAGCTTAACGTAAGTTGTGATCAATTCACCGTGACCCTGGAAGTCATGGGAGTGAAGCAGTTGCTGACATGACAAGTAAAGTGTAAACTTGTCATTTTGATGAGATTACAAACACACCATGGTACTGTTACCAAAGTAGCATAAAAATGTACCTGACCTTGTACAACGCAGTAAGAACAACTGAAGAAAAACCGAGGTGTTAGCACAGCATGATTTACAAAGCATTACCACAGTGTAACAAAAATATTATGTTCCTGGTGTTAAAATAATGTGTATTGGGCTTTTTTGGGGCTTTCTCATAGTAGTATGGGAATGGGTGTTTGTATTAATTATGTATGGAGTAACATGACAACAGTCAGCAAAAAAATATGAAATGTTTAATTGAAAGAATGTTATGCACATAAAGTGCCATATTGAGCTCTTTTTGAATGATATTGTCCCTTACAAAAACAAAGACTAGGGTGCTTCCATTGCACAGAACATAGCTCCATAGCTGCAGAGAGATGATTTGACAACCATCCCCAACAGCTGGAGAACCTATGGTTAGTCATTACTTCCCTATGGTTATTGAAAACTGTGCATGCATTAATCTCATACTAGAAACATAGAATGTGGTGGCAGATAAGAACCATTTGGTCCATCTAGTCTGCCCAATTTTTCTGAATACTTTTATTAGTCCCCCGTTCCCGGTCTTATAGCTAGGATAGCCTTGTGCCTATCCCACGCATGCCTAAAATCCTTGACTGTTTTTACCTCTACCACTTCCCCTGGAAGGCTATTCCATACATCCACTACCCTCTCAGTAAAGTAATACTAAAGACGTCTCCCTTTTTTTTTAATGGCAGAAAGCAGCAGACTTTACTGGTGCAGGAGATCCTATGAAGGAAACAGAAAACAAGATATGAAGGTTGAATTTGCCCCACTAAATATCCCATTGGCTCGGAGGCTGCAGACTGCTGCTGTTTTTCAATGGGTCTTCTCCTTTTTGCTCCTGGGTAAGTCATTTTACTAAATAAAGAGCAAATGTAAAATGATCCCTTCAAAGGCTGACTTGAGAAGTAAACAGGCTGCAGGTTCTATGTGTCTGTATTTATTCCATTGAATCGTAATGCCAAAGACTTCTTGATGGAAACAAGGTGATGTTCACCTTTAAACCACATTCCCAAACACCCAGAGCGAAGATATAAATAGATGGAACACTTTGTTCATGAGGTTCTTGGTAACAACCTTTCCTAATTCTATTATAACTCTTATCCACAGTCCTGACTTCTTGCTAAAGAAACCAAGTAACTGATTTATTATGATATGGAATATTTATGGCCGAAATGTCCATCTTGCATCAGCAATGGGGGAAAATGGAGAACTCAATTTAAACCTTTTCATTTTGTCACATAATGCCCAACATTTTGAAAATCAAAAGGGGGATATTTTTGTTTTCTGGGGAGCGGCTGAACCTGTGGCTATGATCAGATTCTTCCAGTTGAGGAATATAGTGGTCAGGCAGGGTAGTACCGGTTAATGGAGGAGGCAATATAGGGAGGTGCCGAGGAGTGAAGGTCTTTTGTTGGTTAAATATAGAATTTAAAAAAAAAAAAGTTATCCGAGAGCAGACAGGAAGCTAATAAGGGGATTTGCAGAATGGAGAAGCCGATTTGGAACAACGAGTGAGAAAGATAGGCCTAGAAACTGCATTTTGAATAGAGTGCAGGGAGAAAGATGAGCCAGAGGAAGGCCAGTGATGAAAGAATTACAGTAGATAAGCTGAGATCACAAGCTAATGCACTAGGGTTTTGGGAGTTTCTTCATTGAGGAACGGGCGAATGAGTGCAATATTCCTTACAAGGAGAGAGCCAAGTCAAAGACAACCCCCCAAGACATCCGGCTCAATCAGTGGGTACAATTGTAACCTCTACAGTAGCATTGAAGTCAGGAAGCTTGAGGGAGGGAAGCTCCATTATAGAGTGATTACATTTAGACAGACATCCAGGTCGATGGTCGACAGTTAGTCTCCGACATGACAAAGGAGAGGTAGATCTGAGTGTCAGCTGCATATAGGTGATATTGTAAGCCAAAATCGTTTAGGAGATTTCATAGAGAGAAGGTCCAAGGACTGACCCAAGCAGAACAGACAATGACGTTGCACCAGCAAGTGACACTGAGAAGGAGCCCTAAGATAGATATGACTCAGTCCAAGAGAGAGCCATACCACCTATGGATAATCGGTTGGAGGCAGTGGTCAACCATGTAAAAGGCATCAGAAATATCTAAGACAATCCGTACAAGTGGCCTTTAGATTTAGCAGAGAGTAAATCACTTGACACTTTAGTGAGGGCTGTTTCAATAGAGTTGAAGGGTCTAAAGCCAGATTGTAGAGGACCAAGAAGGGCATGAGTGGACAGAAAGTTAGGTGCGAGTGTAAAACTTGGATGTAAAGGGGAGAAGGAAGATGGAGGATGGCAGTTCAATGGAACCCTGTGATTTTCTTCTAATTTTTTTTTTCAATATAGGTTTTATTTGGGCATGTTTGGAGATAGACTGTAGAATTCCAGAGGATAGAGAGAGGTTGATTAGGTTTGGACAGAGGAGAAGGGATAGAGCACGTACTAGGTGAGACTTCATAGGGTCATGGGAATAAGTAGTAGATCTCGATCTGGAGAGCAGAATATCTACCTCTCTCAGCTACTTGTGAGAAGATATTCAGAGTTGGTTTGGGGGAAAAGGAAAGAGGCAGGAGACTTTTGTGGCTGTTGTAAGGTGTTGCATCATCTTTAATTTTGAGATAAGATGGAAGATCTTGGGTCATAAGAGTGGAGCAGAGGAGGGTATTAAATGTCAAGAAGAGACTTTTTGGGTTTGATAAGAGGGTTGAGAAATGTAGTGTTGTCTGGACAGAATTGTAGTAGCAAAGAATGAATTTATAATGTATAAAAGCCTCCTTGGAATGTGATTTCCTAAAACGTTGCTCTGCAGTATAGGCATTTGTTTATTGTGTCACAGTTATTGATTGGGTCTGCATGCTCATCTGGCAGAAGAGGGGCAATCTTTTCAAGGGCTGAGGTAAGCATGCTGTTGTAAAAAGTTTCTAGTGCAGTTGTAAATAGTGGGAGGGGGGAGTTTGAAAGGAGTCTTTCCCATTGACCCAACCATCCAGGTTTTATGATATATATCCTCTCAAATGCCCAGGTGGCTCATTTATTAGCATAAATGAATCACTGAGTGAGTACTGATTTAACTGCCCATTTATAACGTGGTCTGTTAGAAGGTATTAAGGATTGTATATTAAGGAACACTGCACTAGAACATCTGTAATTAATTTCCCTACTGTTCTTTCTCAGCACAGTGCTGTGTAGGGATTTTCGTCTTGCTGGTCATTGCAAGATTTTGGCTTCTGGTTGCCCTGTATGTTCTTTGGCTATATCTGGACTGGGAGACTCCTGAAGTTGGAGGTCGGAGATTCCAGTGGGTACGGAATTGGACTGTGTGGCTGTTCTTCAAGGAGTATTTCCCAATAAGGGTAAGCAGCAGTGCTGTATTTACCGCGAGGCATCCTAGGCGGATACCTAGGGTGGCAAATTTTTGGGGGGGCAGCGCCCCCCAGCACTAAAAAAAAAAAAAAAGAAATTTTAAATAAAAAAAAAACCCGGCCCTTTAAAAAAATAAAAAAAGACTGCGCTTGCAGGCAGAGATGGAGGTGAGAGGGGATCGGAAGATCCCCCCTCACCATCGCTCTGCCTGCCAGGCTGCACGGGGAGCCGAACAGGCAGCACAGAGAAACCTCCGTGCTGCCTGTTCGGCTCCCCGTGCCGACAGTCACATGACGGGCGCGCTGACGTCATACGCGCGCCCGTTCACGTGACCTGTCGGCACAATCGCCGGGAAGCAGAACAGGCAGCATGGAGGGACCATGCTGCCTGCCACTAGCCACCAGGGAAAGGTAAGTGCTGATGTGATTTAGAGTGTGTGTGATGGGAGACAGTGTGTGTGACTGAGTGTGATGGGAGTCAGAGTGTGTGTGATGGGAGTCAGTGTGTGTGACTGAGTGTGATGGGAGTCAGAGTGTGTGTGATGGGAGTCAGTGTGTGTGACTGAGTGTGATGGGAGTCAGAGTGTGTGTGATGGGAGTCAGAGTGTGTGTGATGGGAGTCAGTGTGTGTGACTGAGTGTGATGGGAGTAGGAGTGTGTGTGTGATGGGAGTATGAGCTTGATGTGGGGTCATGAAATGGAGGCGATGGGGCATGTCTTAGGTGTGTAACGTGGGTGTGCAGCTTGGGTAGGGGGGTGCCCGGATTTTGTCTGCCTAGGGCAGCACAAAATCAAGATACACCACTGGTAAGCAGACAAGTTAAGCATCCTGCATCTCGAAGGATTCAGAAATTACATTTCTCAAATAAATGTAAACAAAAATACTAAACTGAACCAGTGAATGGTGTCAAACTATATTTATTTTATTCCAAAATATATTGTGGATAAATTTTAGGTTTACAGTAAAACTATATAAGTCACAGTGTCTGCTTGATGGAGTAACATACACATGGTAACCATTGTTTTCATTAGTTAGGGAGCAGTACATGAAGCAGACAAAGTGTTTATATTCTTGTAGATATATTTTTACACAAGGTCGCCGTGTGACAATACCTCCTGTACCTCCATGAGCTCATGTTAAAGGCTTGACCAGACAGCTGTCAAGTAGAGGGAGGAAATGCAGGTTTTTTTTTTGCTTATTTAAATCTGCTTCTTTGTTTTTGTAACCACAGTATTTGATTTCCCCAGCTTGTAAAGAGTGCTGATTTGGACCCGCAGCACAATTATCTTATGGGATTCCATCCGCATGGGGTCCTGGTTGCTGGAGCTTTCTCAAACTTCTGTACCAACTACACAGGCTTTACAGAACTGTTCCCTGGCCTGACACCCTACCTGCACATCCTTCCCTTCTGGTTTCGGTGTCCTTTCTTTCGCGAGTATGCCATGAGTATGGGTAAGAGAAAACACTTGTCACAAACAGTCTTTCACACGGTGGATAAACAAAGCTATATGTACTATACTTGAAGTATCCACTCCCCTATGAGAGTTGCCTAAAGTGCCATTTTGTTTGTTACTAAGTTCTTCAGTACATACAGGTAGCCATTTGCTCCTCTCTCTTATGCACTGATTTTGCATGTATACTGGGGATTTGTCTCCCAGGGGCCTATTCTTCAGGAAGTAGTGGTTTGTGACTGAAGTGGTAGACCTCTACCATAATCAAGGTGCAAAGGTCGCATTGGGACCGCTCTGCTTCATTAGACCATGTGAGGGAGCACCTCTGTCCTCTGCTCAGACTTCCTTGAAAGAATTCTCCCATTCCTGCCAGGAAAAGGAGGAAAGCAGAGGGTGTTTCACAAACCTGCAAATATTACAGACTACTTCATCTGACTAATTATTAATAATGCATATTAATCAATCCAAGATTATGAAAAAAGAGCAGTATTTCCGAAAACTGATCTGTGGGTGTCAACTCACTTAAAAATGATGAGAGGAAATGGTTTTATTTACATAAAAAACTTGGATGTTAAAGAACAAAACCTATATTCACACATATAAGTGCTTGATCGGGAAGATGCATATCATTCAACATAAATCCTATAATTGTAGTGTAGAAATGTCATATGAATAAAAAATACAGAAAATTTGAAACTGATGATGTATGAAAAGAGATTTGGATCTCTAGAGTTACAAAGCTCTTAATTGATACCTAATAATAAAGGCCACAGTGTAACTTAGTTTTCAGGCAGACCGCCTGTAATCACAATATAATTGTACAAATAGACCATTTCCAAAGGCAAATGCATTTAATCCCCCTCCATTTGGCATAAATTCATTTTTGGAGATTACATTCCACACCCCATTATATATCAGAAGCCCCGGGTTTTAACCAGTATATTTTCTATACTTTTGTGTAAGGTGACCCAGATAATATGATCTTGATATGTCTATATGATTGTGATTCTAAATAACAAAGTCAAAGGGGACCATTCATTAAATCTGAAAGGACAAGTGAACTGCAAAAACCTGGCATGAACAGCTCAGATGGCCTTTCTTACTTGGTTATTATTAATGCCTGGTTTTTGCAATTAACTTGTCGGTTCAGTTATAGTGAATAGACCTCGATAACCCAACTATCTGTTGTCTAGAGCAGGGGTGGAGAACCTGTGGCCCTCCAGCTGCTGATGAAGTATATCTCCCATAATGCACTTTCAGCTAAGTGGCAGAGTAGGGTGTCCACATTTCCAAACTGCTATTTAGGGGCACTTATTTTCTTACTGACGTGCACGAGTGGATTGCATCAAAGTTATGCTTGAGACTGGCAAAAACACATCTGCCAGTGCATTTTCAGTATCTGTGTAATTTGCCCAATAATATGCCAGTGTTATTTTGCCATTAATAAGCCGCAGCCAATTCGCCCAATAATATTCCAGTATTGTTTTGTCATCAACCCCTTAGTGACAAGACATTTTTAGCTTGACTTTCCCTTGGTGACAATGGCTGTTTTGACATTTCTGGGGTGTTATTATTTAGCTGTAATTTTCTTCTTTCTCACATACTGTACCCACACAAATTAAATGTTTTTATCATCATAAGAAGGGCTTTCATTAAATACCATTATGTTCATCATATCTTATAATTTACTATTTACTAATAGCTTGGAGGAAAGACGTAACAGGGGGGATATGATAGAAACATTTAAATACATAAAGGGAATCAACACAGTAAAGGAAGAGAGTATATTTAAAAGAAGAAAAACTACCACAACTAGAGGACATAGTCTTAAATTAGAGGGACAACGATTTAAAAGTAATATCAGGAAGTATTACTTTACTGAGAGGGTAGTGGATGTATGGAATAGCCTGCCAGCAGAAGTGGTAGAGGTGAACACAGTCAAGGATTTTAAGCATGCGTGGGATAGACACAAGGCTATTCTAGCTATAAGACCGGGAACGGGGGACTAATAAAAGTACTAAAGAAAAATTGGGCAGACTAGATGGACCGAATGGTTCTTATCTGCCGACACATTCTATGTTTCTATGTTACTACAAAGAAAATAATAAAATATATGATGAAATTAAAAAAAACAAAAACACTTTTTCTAACTTTGACCTAAAATATAATTTACACAAATACAATCACTAAAAAAGACCCTGTCTAAATAGCTTCTAAATGTTGTCCCGAGTTCAGAAATATGCATGTTTCCATTTTTTTCGTTATTTTTTTCTGCGAGTTATAGGGCAAAAACTAAAAATAGTGTTTTCCCTTTATTGACCTTTTTGACCTGAACCCTAAATTTAACCCTAACATTAAATTTAACCCTAACTCTAACCCTTATGCTATCCATTAATATATTTTAATTTAATTTTAACCCTATCCCTTATGCTAAAAAATATAAAATTTTAACCCTAACAGCTAATCTAAGTTTAATCTTAGTTTTAAGCTAATTAAATCTTTTATTTTTGTACATTGCAATGTTGCTGACTGCCTCTAGGGGCAGTCAAGCAACATATTCAGAGCAACGTAAGTGACATTTTTTTCACTTCCGAAGCTTTGACCACAAGAGGACATAGCCATATTGACGGAGCATGCTGCTCCGTCAATATGGCACCCACAATCGCTCCGTGGGGTGATCGTGGGTGCCCAAGAGAGCAAATTTCGGTGCTGGCTATTGCCTTAACATTGAGGCAATAGACCAGCACCGTTAGAGCGGTTTTCGGGATCGTTGATCATAAAAAACGCTTGTTTCCCGGCAGGAAGTGCCTAACACGTCCATTGTTGTGAATGGGTTAATAAGCCACAGCAAATTTGCCCAATAATATGCCAGTATTATTTTGCCATGCTAGTTTTATTTTGCCTGCACGGAGGAGGGAAACACAGCCCCTGGATAGGACGTACTGTCATATCCGGTCGCAATGATTTTTTTTTTTTTCCAGCTGCAGTTGAGCAGCGTGATTTGCTGTGGGGATGCTGGCACTACGGGTGTCACCCCCGCTGGGTGGCCAGTGGGGGGGCCCCCTTAACCAGTGGGCCCTGGGCAAGTGCCCAGTTAGCCCATTGGTTAAAGCGGCTCTGTGTCAGGTTCTTCCCCGCAGCAGCTCCCCTGAGTATACCCTCTCTCCCAGCCGAGATCCGTCACACGTGCTTGCTAGTGCGTCCACATCATCACGTGATGTGTTTCCATGGAGGCGCGCGCCTGATGACAACACGCGTGTCGCATACCCGCGAGGCGCGGGAAGATTTAAAAGTCAGAATCACCAAGCAAACAGTGCTTGGTGATTCTCGTGTATTTCGATAGCCTAGCGTTTTCATTTTGTATTTGATTGTTCAAATGAAAAAATGAAAAAAATGTGTCCAGCGCTCTGATCTAGGTTTTAGCAGCACTGAGGCAGTGTGTCCCTAAACCACACACAATAACATAAGCATAAAGTGACAAAATTTGCTAAAGTGCGCTTAAACAAACTGTAAGGTGAAAAAAATTAGCAAGGTGAAAAAACAATGTGAATATATATATATACACCTTATTAGGTGAAGAAAAAATGATTGCAGTGAAAAAATCCTGTGCAAAAGGAGATGCAGTGGAATAATATATTGTGTGATCGAGGGGGATTTTTATCTCCCCTCTTTTATCTCACTCACAGACTTCCAGAAAATATGTTGCACTTTGAAAGCCTGTATTCATCAGTAGGGGGCGTGGTATCGACCTCCTCTGCAGGTTGCAGCTCAGGAAAAGTACAACGAAAGGCAGTGGATCAGTATGTGATTGTACAAATATTTAATAAAGAGATAAATAGTAGCTTACGCTTGGAGTTATCTTTATCCTGTATGATGGGCGCCTCAAACAAAATTGGATATGATGTCCTCTGAAAGTGTAGCTGGATACAAGATATACATAGACAGTGTACACAAGGTGTACAAAGAGCTTTTTTTAAAAAATAATAAAATGGGTCCAATAGATAAAAGGGTACAAATGAGGCAGGTGAGTTCAGTCCGCCAGTTCGCGGACTGGACTCACCTGCCTCATTTGTACCCTTTTATCTATTGGACCCATTTTATTATTTTTTAAAAAAAGCTCTTTGTACACCTTGTGTACACTGTCTATGTATATCTTGTATCCAGCTACACTTTCAGAGGACATCATATCCAATTTTGTTTGAGGCGCCCATCATACAGGATAAAGATAACTCCAAGTGTAAGCTACTATTTATCTCTTTATTAAATATTTGTACAATCACATACTGATCCACTGCCTTTCGTTGTACTTTTCCTGAGCTGCAACCTGCAGAGGAGGTCGATACCACGCCCCCTACTGATGAATACAGGCTTTCAAAGTGCAACATATTTTCTGGAAGTCTGTGAGTGAGATAAAAGAGGGGAGATAAAAATCCCCCTCGATCACACAATATATTATTCCACTGCATCTCCTTTTGCACAGGATTTTTTCACTGCAATCATTTTTTCTTCACCTAATAAGGTGTATATATATATATTCACATTGTTTTTTCACCTTGCTAATTTTTTTCACCTTACAGTTTGTTTAAGCGCACTTTAGCAAATTTTGTCACTTTATGTATTTGATTGTTGCTGACCCTGGATTTCCTGACTACCCTTCTGCCTGCCTGTGCCCTTTATACCTGGACTGTTTATCGTTATTCTGATTCTCTGGTAACCTGACCCTGGCTTGTCTCTCGTTCTGCTACATCTCTATTGCCCCTGATCTTGGACTGTTTATCGTTTGCTTATTGTCAGTGTGGATTATAACTACTGCAAGTTCCTGCATTTAACCCCTGTCAGTGTGGATTACAATTACAACAAGTTCCTACATTTAACCCTTGTCTGTGTGGATTGTGCAGAGGTAGGAGCCTCACGTTCTATATATATATATATATATATATATATATTTTATATTATACCGTCCTGCATTTTGGTCTTCATCCAGTATATCTCTCCTCACACCCTGACGGAGATACAGCTCATTCCGGGACACATTACTATTGGCATATTGTACCATATATTGACTGACCTATATCTTGTATATTCTGATTAAAGGACTGGTTTCTGCCTCGAAGAGAAGTGTCAATCATGTTCTGAGTGAGAGGTGTGGTAACGCTGCTGTTATAGTGGTTGGAGGAGCAGAAGAAGCTTTGGACGCGCACCCTGGAAATCTGACACTCCATATTCTGAAGAGGAAAGGATTCATTAAAATAGCTCTGAAACAGGGGTAGGCTCCTATAACCAATTGCTTCCTTTACAATTAATGCAGTGCTTTTGGGGGAGGGCATTGGTGCCATACTAATTCAATTGTAAGTGACCAAAAAGAGAACCTAACTTGGGTAGGAGTAAGTTGTGTAGACCCACACACATCTTTTAGTTCCTTTTCGTAGATCAGTGATGGCTAACGTTGGCACTGAAAATGTTTGGGAAATACATATCCCATGATGATCAGTCATAAGACTAAGGATCATGGATTATGTGGTTAGCCACCACCAGAGGCGTTGCTAGGTTTCCAAAAGATCTGGGGCTATAGCCCATGAGACTTTTTTAGTTTTTTAAATGGAACCATACGGGCACTTACCAATATATGCTCACCGCTCTGAGCTTCATGCCAGTTTTGTAATTTAGGAGCCTTCACAGGGCCGGTCCTTTAAAGGGGCAGCTGCCGCAGGCGGCACCCTGGCAGGGGCGGCACTTTGCTGCTCTATGCAGCAGTCTTTTTTTTTTCTTGTGTCCAGGGGAGCTTGATTCAAGGATCTCAGCCAATCAGGTGAGACTTCTCAACTCTCCTGATCGGCTGAGAGTTCCGAAGCCTCCCGTGATTGGCTAAGACCTCCTTCACACTGAGCTCAAAGCAAAGAGATGCCTGCAGCAGGTAAGTTAAAAACCTGACAGTGTGTGAATGAGTGTGTGTATGTCAGTGTGAGTGTGTGCATGTCAGTGTGAGTGTGTGCATGTCAGTGTGAGTGTGTGCATGTCAGTGTGAGTGTGTGCATGTCAGTGTGAGTGTGTGCATGTCAGTGTGAGTATGTGCATGTCAGTGTGAGTATGTGCATGTCAGTGTGAGTATGTGCATGTCAGTGTGAGTATGTGCATGTCAGTGTGAGTGTGTGCATGTCAGTGTGTGCATGTCAGTGTGTGCGTGTCAGTGTGTGCGTGTCAGTGTGTGCGTGTCAGTGTGTGCGTGTCAGTGTGTGCGTGTCAGTGTGTGCGTGTCAGTGTGTGCGTGTCAGTGTGTGCGTGTGCATGTCAGTGTGCATGTGCGTGTGCATGTCAGTGTGCATGTGCGTGTGCATGTCAGTGTGCATGTGCGTGTGCATGTCAGTGTGTGCGTGTGCATGTCAGTGTGTGCGTGTGCATGTCAGTGTGTGCGTGTGCATGTCAGTGTGTGCGTGTGCATGTCAGTGTGTGCGTGTGCATGTCAGTGTGTGCGTGTGCATGTCAGTGTGTGCGTGTGCATGTCAGTGTGTGCGTGTGCATGTCAGTGTGTGCGTGTGCATGTCAGTGTGTGCGTGTGCATGTCAGTGTGTGCGTGTGCATGTCAGTGTGAGCGTGTGCATGACAGGGTGAGTGAGAGTGTGTGCATGTCAGGGTGAGTGAGAGTGTGTGTATGTCAGTGTGAGTGAGTGTGTGTGTATGTGAGTGTGTTGTGTGTGTGTATGTATGTAACTGGCTGTGTGTGTGTGTGTGTGTATGTATGTAACTGTCTGTGTGTGTTGTGTGTGTGTGTATGTAACTGGCTGTGTATGTGTTGTGTGTGTATGCATGTAACTGGCTGTGTATGTGTTGTATGTGAATATGTATGTAACTGGCTGTGTATGTGTTGTATGTGAATATGTATGTAACTGGCTGTGCATGTGACGTGTGGGACACATTAAGGAATTATTTTTTTATTTAAAAAAAAAAAGAAAACTTGCTGACTGGTGTGTGTGTGTGTGTGTGTAACTGGCTGTGTATGTGACTGACTGGATGTCTGTGAGGTGTGTGCATGTGATTGTCTCTGTGTATGTATGCTTTTCTGATGTGCCATTGTCTGGCTCCTAAATTTTTTTGCTGGCTCCTAAAACTAAATAAAATTTGTCAAGCCCTGATATAAACATAAATCCTTCCTATGCTGTTTGGCAGTCCTGTAATAAAACATGTCACACATACACATAACACACATGTGTGACGTTATTTATTACAGGACTGCTAAACAGGATAGGAATGATTTATGTATATATATATATATATGTATGTATGTATATATGTATGTATGTATATATATATATATATATATATATATATATATATATATATATATATATATATATATATATTAGTATAAATCATTATGCATATATAGCATAAATCACTTATTTACATCCACCTTTGTGTATTTAAGCTATATATTGTTGGTTTGAGATTCCTTATTACAGGACTGCCAAACAGCATAGGAAGGATTTATGTTTATATATATATATACACACACATATGTAACATGAATCATTCCTATGCTGTTTGGCAGTCCTGTAATAAGGAACCTCAAACCAACAATATATAGCTTAAATACACAAAGGAGGATGTAAATAAGTGACCCCCAACCCTCCCCTCTCTCCACCATACCCAGAGCTTACCTGAGTGGGAATAGACCTGCTCTGCATCTTCCACAAGGTGACAGCCAGTAAGGATTCCTTCAGAGCTGCTTCACTGTCCCATGTGGAGCTTCCTTCACATCCCTGTGATGATGCTGTGTAAAAGCCCTGCACTGATAGGATGCTCAGTGATGTGTCAGCCAATCAGTGCAGGGCTTTCACACACAGTAATGATGCTGTGTAAAAGCCCTGCACTGATTGGCTGACACATCACTCAGCCTCCTATCAGTGTAGGGCTTTCACACACTGTCTGTGTGATGTCAGGGGGCGGAGCTACACGGAGCTGCAGAGACTCGGGGCTCTGCTCATTACATTCGGGGCTTTAGCCCACCCCTAGCTACGCCTCTGGCCACCACTGTTCTAGATGATGGAGTTTAGTTATAAATCCTGCAAACTGACAATGTTTTGGGGATGTGTTGTAGAACACATGGTCTTTACTTTGTGGCTGGTAGACTGAAAACATGTGCAACTGCAAGTTAGGGTTTACACATGTTTATAGATTGGAAGGCTCCTCATTGAACATCCCAGGACAGAGGCCAAGCATTGTATTAAAGGGACACTACCGCTTACATAAGATGTAACTAGATAACCTGGTCATTTAAAACAAACACATAGAAATAAATCATATGCCACTGTTTTTCTTTTTTTTATATGACTGAATTAATTTCAGATAAAAGGGAAAAAAAAATAATTAGGTGTTTATCTCCTGGCTCCATTTTGTGAATATTTCCCATGATGCAACGTCGTCCAAAATCTTCCAGCCAAACTCGCCTTACAACTGTGGCCAAATCCTATGATGATGTCATACGCCCCTGCTCTCTTACTGGGTCCTGTTTATCATAGTGGGCAGGACTAGGTGACTGTGTACAACTTCTTTTTTTACCCTGCCTTCAAACACAGAGAGGAGATTGACCCGATCAACCAATATATTAACTCTACCTCCTGTTGATGTAATAGTTACATTAACCTCCCATCCAATGCAAGTCTATGATCAGAATTCTGACTTATAGACGGCATTCTATGTCCCATGCCCCAGTGAGACATTTGTGCTGTAAAGTCACCCAAAAACTCTATATTTCACAAAATGGTGGTGCCCAGTCACACTTGTCACATAACAAAAAATAAGACATATCTGAAATAAACAATACAAAATAAAATAAAAACTTTTCATTTTTTGGTGGGAGTGTCCCTTTAACATTGCAATAAAAATAATGTGTGTTCTAATTCTGCTGTGCCTTTTACAGGGCCCACCTGGTGCCAGTGTTTTCATTTGGGGAGAATGAGTTGTTCCACCAGGTACCAAACCCTAAAGGCTCCTTATTGCGGAAAGTCCAAGAGAGATTACAGAGAATGATGGGATTTGCTTTACCACTCTTTCATGCCCGTGGGATATTCCAGTACAGTTTTGGCTTAATGCCATACAGGATGCCGATTCATACCGTGGGTAAGTACATAAGGCCTTTAGAAATCTTGATGCCATTGGAAAAATGTACCTGTTGTTTTTGAAAAGAATGGTATCTTTCCGTAACCCGGTCACAAAAGGGATTATTGGTGTTGCAGAGATGCTGTTATTTGCCCACAGAATAATTCAAGCTGTTCACTAACAGCTAAGACGTTCTGCATGGCATTCTGAACCTTTTCCCTAGATCATTGTCACAAATCACTGTTCTGTTGATTTTGGACTAAAACAAAGCACATTAGTGAGGGTTGGAAAGATGAGAATTGTGAACTCATTCAGATAGATAACCCTGTCAAAACAAGCACAACTAGCATGTATAAATGGACCCCCCCCCCCCCCCCCCCCCCCCAATGTTTCAGCATTTATCATGGGTGTTCCCACGGTACAGCAAAATAATGGGCAGCTTGATTCTCCAAGTTTTTAGCTGTAGAATTAAAGTATACGTATTGTAAACATAAAAATACTTTGGCCAATTATTATATATAAGTAAATTTACATTAATATTGGAGTTTTAAAATTTGAATACTTTTTGATTTGTTTGTTTATTTAATGTGTCACGTGTGTGTTGTTTTTTTTTTTTTTTTTTAAAGACTTTATTACAGTTCAGATCATTTTGGGAGGATTTTGGCTAAAGCAGAAGTCCTCCTGTTGACTTCTATGGGAGGACTTTAGCCATTTCCATAATCGCCGAGGTCCTTTTGCAAAGACCCAAAATAAGTCAGCGTGCGCCACATAAGTCTATGGGAAGGCCCGAGGCTACCATATCGGCAGCCAAACTTCCAAAATTTCGGCCCGGAAATAGGCCACGTTGGAAGATTTGTGTGCCGATTAGGGATCATGATGGTCTTTGAGTTGACCATTTTAACATTTAAGATCTTTCCAGCTGGGGATTGCTTTGGGGTGCTGTACCACAGTTTGCCATATTATTGTTGGTGTGCCTCTCTACAATTTTTTTTTAGAAAAAAGTATTTTGCATGAACTAGGGAACTATCTTTTGAATTGTGCACAATTATTCATCATTGATATTAGATATTTAATGAGACCAAAGTTGGGTTTCATCACTTTCATTCTGCAGGTCTTATTTGGATTTTGGGGGTAGATGGGGTTTGGCTATTGCACAGCTCTTTAAAATATGAACACACATTTCACAGAAACTGCAAATATACATAAATATATTCTTTCTCAAATATTCCAGTAGTTTTATTTAAAACTGGTAGAAACTGATACCTTAAAAAAAGAAAGGTGCCATCAGGTTCAGAACAATGAAGAAACTAGCAATGCTGGCTTTATCCTACTACCCCTGCTGAGGTGAAAAAATTCCTAAATTTTAAACCAATTTCAAACCAATTTCAAAAGTGCAGTTGTATAAATTCCGCAAATTTTAGCATAATTAAAAATAAGTGACCGTCCAGTTCCTTTATCTAATATTATGTTGTCATTGTGTAGTTGGCAGGCCCATCCCAGTGACTCAAACATCACATCCAACCCAGGAGGAAATTGAATCACTCCACCAGAAGTACCTTAAAGCCCTGCAGGAGCTGTTTGAAGAGAACAAGGGCAAATATGGAATCCCTGAACACAAGTCCCTCATCTTCACATGATCCATCAAGAAAGCGTCCATTACACCTATGGGTGACCACTTCAGCATCAGTAGGCCACGCTCCACACTCCCCAAGCTGCTGTGTTTTCCTTCACAAGTATATATTAGGTCTGTCTCTTCCTACAGATTGCTCACCAATTTTTTCTGATAAATCTGTTAAATGTTCCTAAACATTGTTTATACAGTGAATGAGAATTTTTACATTTTTATGTAATTAATCTATACACAGTGTGTTAGCAGAACTGCAAGCAAAATGTTTTACATGTGATGTCTCCTGTGTATGTTACTGCAAATTAACGAAAGTCAATGGGAAATGTGTAATTTAAAAAAATATATATATTTTTTCCTCTGAATTCATACATTTGCTGGCAATTCTACACAAAGTATAGATTGTTTTCATAATGATTGTTTCGGCAACAGTCCCTACAAAATGTCAGATATGGTTGTCATTGGGTGATCTGTTCATGAAGATCCTCTATAACAGATATATATTCACATAGAGCCATTGCACCTGTTTCACCTTTATCATTATACAGTACTGTCTGCTAGCCCACTGTTCTGGTAAATATACACACCTATCATAACATATCATGTTTTATTGATCTAGAATGTCTGCATGGTTTTTTTTCTCTAGGAACATCACAATTCTCCAGTGCTGGTAGGAGAGATGAGTTTATTTAGTGAATTTGTATTCAATAGATCAAGAAGTCCACTTATCAACTTTGAGTAACAATGGTTTGACTTCTAAGTTATGTTTCTGTGTCAAAAGTACACCAGATAATGAAATGATGGAGGACAGGGTCTTGTGCCATAATGGTATAATAGATAATAATAATAATATATTAGACAAACCTAATATTTTTTTATAAATAAAAAATTGCTCCATTCTTTTTATGTACAGTCCAAATGATAATGATGTAATCCATGAAATACACTGGCTCAATGTTGTCTGATATACCTGTGCAGGCATATGATAAGAAATCACATTCAAAGCTAGAGGGCTTCATTCTGGTTACTTAAATATGAATACCCTGTGTTACAAGACCTTACAGAGACAGAACTAAATAAACTGAAATAGTCTCCCTTGTTTCAAAGCATGGTTTCCCATGATTTCTAGCAGGGCCCTCCTGCTGTGCACCCACGTTAGTGAACATTTCTATGGATCCTGCTGTGGCGCCCACAGTTTTTAATGGTTCAATTTACACTTCCATTATTCTAATGAATGCATGCCATGTATAGGAAAAAGCTGTATCCATTTTCTGAAACATATGTAGGTTTGACTGTTCTATATTAAGTAATTAGTAAAATAATGTTTGGGAAGAGGAATTCCCATGTTGCACTGGGGATGACATTAGCCAGCTAGGAAAGCCAGAGATTTTGTGGATAAATATATTTTTTTATATATATATATATGTAAAAATAGAGCTTTTTGCATTTCTGGAAGGTACTTTGATGGTGATGCTCTGCACATTACAGTCTGTTTACTTGTGTAATTTGTGCTCTGAATGATGAATGGAAAATATTGCTATAAACAGTAAAAAAAACCTTTTCATGTATATTTATTATATTAATTGTACTTGACCATTGAGTTTGAAGCTGCTGTGTAATTTTGGGTTACCGGAAGCCACAAGATTGCAATGATTGTTTTGGGGGTAAAGTAATAACATTTATAAAAAAAAAAAAGGCCATATTTTAGCAGCTCTGGAACATTGAGAAACAAAAAGGGAGACTGAGGAAGTCTGTGTCTGGCTATCCAGGGGGTAAATGTGGCACAGGTCAAATATTGCATCAACATTAAATATAGGACTTTTATTTATGACCGAGGGAATTTACAAAGGAATTTCAAAATGTAAAGCCAAAATGGCAGACTTTAAGGTAGGTTTCCAACTCTGCTACTTTGGCCTTAAGTTTGAAATTCCCTTGTCAATTCCCTCTTTCATGAATAAAGCACATCGCATGTACAGCACTTGTGAAATGTAAGTTTAGTTATAAAGTTTTATTGCAAACCACTGAATGATAGACACAATCTGCTGTGCAGGGGGTGCTTGGGAGGTAGAGTGTCCATTACAGCTCGGCAGGGCAGCGGGATTGCCTTGCAAAATGAGTCATGCTTATATTACTTATCAGGGACCAAAGGCATTTCTATTTTACTTATACAAAGACACTTCTGCAATGTATAGGTTTCTCTGGATGCCTTTTATGGAGCCCCTGTTACGGGGAGGGGTGCTAAATCCAAAGCCTGGTCAGAGCTTCAAATATACAAAATCCAAAAAGGGAAGCATTCGCCTGAACTAACATTTAATATAATATCAATGGTGCATTAATTGTGCACCATTCGAAAGATAGTTACCTAGTTCTTGCCAAATAAGTTTTTCTAAAAAAAAAAAAAAAAAAATATATATATATATATATATATATATATATATATATATATATTTACAGTGCAAATGTTTATATACAGAAAAATGATGGGCCTATAGCTCTGATTTAACACTGATTGTAAAATTATTCTCTGCAGTCTTGGCACGTAGGATGAAAAAAATAATCTCTTGTTTATTACATTTAGACACATCTAGGTTTTATACCACCAAGATCCGCATAAGACAATATTAGAAGGGACCTGGATGTTTTGTTCTGTCTGGGCCTGGGGTGGGTCCATTCTGGCCATGTCGTTGAATGCCAAGAAGACTTTTCGACAGGGTCAGCTGGACCTACTGTCAGGAAGCATTCAGATTTGGAGGCACCTTCTTTGATGCAGTGCAGGCGCTGTATACAAACCTGAGTGATGGAATAATAGGATATGGTATAGCCTCATCATGGTTTGATGTTTTTAATGAGACCCGGCAGGGCTGTCCTCTGGCTCCTTTACTTTGTGATTTCTCTCGAACCATTAGCCCAGAGTATTAGAAATAACAAAAATATACAAGGTGCTATAATGAAATTGGAGTAATTTAAGATCTCGGTTTTGGCGAATGACATCATACTCACATTACAAAACCCGGGTTCATCCATAGAGGCTCTGATGAGTGAAACTGACCAAGTGGCCGCTTTCTCTTACTATAAATGAAATATTAACAGGCGTTAGTATGTGGTATAGAAAGTAAAGAGCTGGAGGAACTAAATTGAAAAATGGGTTTTCCTGGAAATCTGATTATATAGGCTATCTAGGGATAAAGATATCGTATGAGACCCAAAAAATTACTATAATTATTTATCATTATTGAGGAAAATGGCCAATAAGCTAAATGAGTGGAAAACGGTATATCTATCAGGGCTGGGTAGAATTAATGCTATAAATTATTACATTCTTCTGCACTTGTATTTCTTAATGTGATCAATCCCATGAAAGGTAGAGTATATTATATTGAAAAACCAAGGAGGGTTGAGGGCTCCAGATGTAATTAAAATACACGACACAGTTATGCTGTCACACTTGGCAATATGGACCAATCTAAACCCCGAAAAGCATACTTGGATTCTTATGGAACAAAGAGGTTTAAGTTTAATTTAGGAATTTGTTTTGGGGTGATGGGAATCATATGAGCCCAATAGTCGAAGATCTAATGTTTATGTGGAAAAGGATAAGAAAAAGATACTTGCCACTTAACATGATAAAAAGACAACCGCCCCTGGAAATAGTTGCATCCAGAATCTAAAATTAAAAACATGGAGAGAAGCTGATAATAACAGGGTGCTGCCTTTTTCAGACATAATGGATAAATATGCTCTGAAACCGAGAGAACGTTATTCATATTTAAGATTGAAAAATTATGTTGAAAGAGAAATAACATCACTTCCTCATAAAGAAAATTTGGAGATGGATGATTGTTTAAAAGCTATCTCCAACAAGGTTGAAAAAGATGTATTTATATTGTAACAATTACAGTTGGAGATGTCAGAATAATAAAGGGACATTAACCCACTTATAGTGAGAGTGCCATCTTTATTGGGCATAATAATTGAGGCATAATATTGGGCATATTAATTGTGGCATATTGGACAATATTTTGATACTAAACAATTATATACAACTGATATGCCCTTTTTTTTTTTTTTTTTTTTTTTAAGTGAAAAAACTTACTTGTTTAA
Source organism: Pelodytes ibericus (assembly GCA_036172795.1). Taxonomy (NCBI): domain Eukaryota; kingdom Metazoa; phylum Chordata; class Amphibia; order Anura; family Pelodytidae; genus Pelodytes; species Pelodytes ibericus. Next base: position 170,838,711 of record CM069861.1, read on the forward strand.
GAGCCAATGTACTTGGCTCATGTGATGATGGTATCAGTCAAAAAGCACAATAGTTTTAATCGCAGGGAGAAAGATGCAGCTTCACCTCCCCAGCAGTGTACCATAAGAAGAAACAGGAGGCAGAAGAGGGAGGAGACCAAAGGTTACCAATAATTAAACGTTTTGATATGCACCCAATAATATCTGCTTACAGTTAAAATTGCAGCAGTGGACCTCCAATGACTGTTACAACACGTCCATCCCATGCGGGTTACAATGCTTTTCTGCCAGTGTGGGAAAGATTAACCGTCAAAATCCAGACAGATCGCAGTTCCGTTTTGGCTCCTTCTCTTCTGGTGATCGGGTCCACTACGCGTTTTGCTCCAACAGGTGAGCTTCATCAATGGCGGGTGCTCAATTCCTGTTCCTGCATTTTTTTTTTTTTTTTTATTTTTTTTTTACACACTGAGTCGCTCGTGATTGGCTTTTTATAGATCTCATGATTGGCTTTTATAGATCTCATTACGATGTAATATGTCTGGAGGCTCATGGCTGCATAAAGTCATCAGAACCAGTACAACTATTAGAGTTTGTGCAACGAGTACAAAAGAATTTAGTTTAATTAATTTAGTAATCAAAAATAAACATAAACATAAACATAAAAAAAATGCTGCATAAAAAATAGAGTAACCCTTAAAAAATTAAAAACTTCCAAAAATAAAAAAAATGTATAAAAGCAAAATAATAAAAATATATAATAATATACAAATGCACCAAACTCCAGTAAAAAAAAAAAATCTGTACGGTTTATAAATGACTTTACAAGATATATATTTAAAACATACATAATAAATATATAAAATCCATAAAAAATATATATATATATATATATATAAGACTAATAGTATCAATTTTTATATAATTTTCTATTATTTATTTATTGTTAATATCTGTATAAACAATAGAAAATTATATCAAAAGTGATACTGTTATTGTTCTTAACCCCTTCATGACAATGCACGTACATGTACGGGCTCCCAAATGCAATGCATGGGTGATTATGCCCGGGCTGCGTTTAAAATAGTGTAATGGCTGCGTTTTTGCTTCGATTCACGCTATTTTTGGCTTTCCTGGATGCTTCGAGAGTGAAGGCATCCAGGAAAGCAAAAAAAAAAAAAATGCAGCCGAGACTATCTATGGGAGGGGCTGTCTTACCTGCAATAGCTGAGACAGCCTGTCTGTCGTGGGTCGTGGTTTTGGATGACGTCACATGCAACTGAATAATACTCCAAATCCAACCAATTTATATTAGGAATTCTGGCAGAATTATATCCCAAGCAGAAAATTCACAAATAGACAAATCACTCGACACACTGCTGCTGCTTAGATAATTTAAAAAACAAGTTTATCAACAATGCTAACTAAACAGTTATCTTAACAATAATGCTAAGCTAAGAACTAGCAAATGGGTTTATCTGAGTGAAGTCTAAACTACAGTATATGTGTAAATATAAAGAAATTGATACAGTAAGTTTATACAGATATCCCCCAGGTAATCTTTGTAGCTGCATCTGCATCTCTGGGTGGATCAGCCTCTGGATCAATTGGCTCCTGATGGTTCTGTAGGAAGTTACTGGATCTATTACACCACATTGCCTAGCTGGATTTGGCCCTGCTGGCTGGGTGGATAGATTGGTCACATCTTCCCTCTTCCTCAATCATTGCCAGTGTGTGTCTAGCTACCTGAATAGCATTAGGAACATTTACAAACCCCTCCTAGAGTCACACCTTCCAGCCCCCAAATTGGACTAGTAGTTACTGTGGAATTCCTGAATATAAAAGTGACTTATATGGTGGTAACGCACAAAATATAATATTACAACACTGCCTCAGCCATTGCAGTGTGGATTGTGATTGCCGTAAAGGCTAATCACAATCCATTGCCATCCTCCCCTAAATGTGGGGGGAGAGGTGGGGTAAGTTGATCCTTAACAGTTAGGCAGACCAGGATCAACCATTATTTTTTGCATTTATGATGTGATCTATGTGAAAATCAATCACATTGATCACATGCAATATAGTAAATGATAATCAGTGTTGTGTCAGTGAATCAGTGTCAGGCTTGTGTTTGATCTTGTATCAGAGAGAGAAAGGAAAGATATATACTGTGTCCCAGAAAAATATAAAAACAAACACAAAAAACACTTACATTTTTTTTATACTCGTTATTAACATTTATACAGTAAAAAAAGAGTTACGTTTAAAAAAAATGGTCTCAAGTGATAGCCCTATCTGTCCTTAAAAAAAGCAGTATATGATATGGGGGGATTAGTTAAGGAGCAAGCGAGCACTTTTATTTAAGCGCACACATAGCTAAAGTTGTAAAATAGTTATTGTCCAGAACGGAAATAAAAACAAATAAAAACATTGTCCTCAAGGGGTTAAATGGGCTCTGTAATGACTGTGCTGTCTAAAGTTAGACAATACTGCCCAGCTTTTGTGGACTACAAATTCTATGGAGCTCAGCCAGATGATAGAGCATCTTAGAAACAATGGTCTACAACAGATGGGATGTCAAAGATGAGCTCTTACTAGCAAACTGTTTTAGATTAGAGTTGGATTTTTATAAATCCTAAAAATATTTTCTGCAACAAATATTTACTTTCTAATCCCATAAATTAAATACCAGTAACGTTCCATGCTAATGCTATAATAATAATTTGGCCTCCATAGTAGTGAGTTTTCATGAAACAGAGCAGGAAATTCCATGTGATGACAGAATGAATTGTATTTTTTTTGGTGCATAATGGGTTAAAACATGCTTAAGCTATGCAGGAGATCATTGCATGCTGACTGCTGCTGCATCACATCAGTTGGTGGATTGCAGATAAAGACAAAATGTAGCAACCAATAAGAACTGAAGAGGAATGGCAAATCAGGAGCCTCCTTGCATCCTGCTCATGTGGGTACCAGAGAGCTCCATCTGCCCTGATTCCGAACACAGACTATACAGGACCATGTTTGGATGCAATTTGCTCTCAACTATTGATGGCATCTGTAAATGACACATCCAGACGGATGGAGGTTAATGCCTCCCCCTTCTAGGGGGAAGGTGAGTCTGTTTGGCTTTCTGGGGTTGTAAAAGCATTACAAATGAGTGTGTGGCCCTCATTCATCCATGTAATCTGCTACTCCCCAGTTTCTCTTTCTATATGGAGGCTGTGGTTACTTTCATAACTGTTTAGTAAGAAACCGAAAGATTATTAGTGGTATTTGGTTAAAACATTATGAAGGGTACATAGTTGGGAATTGATTTTGAAACACTTATTACATATAATATTGTCAGAAAATAATGTTAAACTGTATCCTACATTAAGATTCTGGTGCCATTAACCTCTCTCAGTGTCACAATCTCTTTTTACTCAAAATCTGTGGCACTTAAGTTGCATAATAATAATAATAATATGTTTTGATTTGAAGCAACATTAATATGAATCAAAGTTTGTTAATCTCTAGCTTGAAGATATAATTATTAGAAATGAGTATAACGCATAAGATCCTCAGCCAGGCTTGCACAGTCACATGTCGACTACCAAATGTTTTGGGCATTGTAGTTGGCAGCTGCTGGGCAACTTGTGTTTTACTACTTCTCATGTGTGCTGTCCATTCTATAGGGGCCAGGAATGCAACCTACAGCTCTTCTGCTATTGATGATCTACAACTCCCATGATCCTCTGCTATTAATCTGAAATACAAACCGAGAATGGCCCATCCCCCCACAGGACATCCCAACATTCTTAGTTGCCAAAATAGCATGGACTGTATCTATAAACATGATATAAATATTAACTTGTATAGAAATACTCTCTCCTAGATCATTTTATGTAATTTCTTGTTTTTCAGTGCCAAGCCAGATAACTGTCACCGAAACACACAGTCTGCTTGTGTTCAAGAACTATCCATAGACTTGTAGCACCAGGAAACTGCTGCTGATCTCCATTCATTCTGATGTGCAAGCCGTCATCGCCACGTTCTCACATGGATCCCACGTTACCGGTGAGCTAAAAGGCTATTTACCCATTTTTGATCACTACCTGCTTTCTATGGAATTATTGCCATCGTATTTTGAGAACTTTATGTAAAATTATATTGTAGTTAAGAAATTGACCCCAACAGTGCAAACTGGGTTTAAGACACTGGATTCAATCTGAAAAGAGTGTAATGGTGATAATGTAAGGAGCAGTTTTGTAACATAGCACTAACAGTGGAGCAATCACCATGGAAACCAATGGAACTTTGATGCTGATGTCTCCAGTTTTAGAATGTTGTCTCAGAAGTCCTCTAATTACATGGTTGATCATCATGCTATTAAAGGACAACTCAATTTTGGTTTCAAATTGCACTTCTGAATTGCATAGAGCCCACCAAATTCTTAATTTTATTAAAAAAGTAAAGGCGTAAATATAGAGTGACCCTATAGGAAAGACAATGTTTCTATTAAATATATTTTCATACTTAAGGATGTCTGTGCACATAACAAAGACATCCTCCGGCAGTGAGTCCCCTGGACAGCCCGGACCCTTACACCCCCCCTCCCCCATGGCAACTTTGCCTGCAAATCATCTTTTAGTCAATAGCCCCCTAAGGAGCTGCCCTAACATATATGTAGTGATAAATATACCATCTGTCATTACCCTCTTTAATATATCCAGGCATCATTTCCTCAAATAATCCTTTATTACCATAGCATTGAATAGTATTAACCTCTACAGGATTCTTTCCATAAAGCTGTTTGCTGGTGCTCCTGAAATCCCAGTGCTTGAGTGTCCTACAAAACCTTTCCTCACATATCACATGTATTGCGTTCATCTATAGTACTACCCTTAAAAGAATTAGACACATCCCCATAATTCCCAGAATTCATTTAGTAACGTTCCTTTTCACGTTGCTGCTGTTTAAAATGGCATTGAATGATTTCACTGTCTTTTGTCCATGTGACAGTTCTTACAATACACCCTGCATGCCAGTCCTTTGCTGTCAGTATATAACTTTCATCTGCCTCCTTCAGCTCTAGTCTTTTCATTCACATAAAGATAAGCAAGCTACTAACTGGAAGAATGGGGCACATATATTAAGCACCCTCGAGCAACTGCACCCAGTGCTAATATATCCTTTGTTAGCTAAAAGCGCTAAATCAGTGTCTTGGAAGATCTGACTCAAGATGTCTGCCCCCTTGATAGAGCTATACAAGCAAAGAGGGCTAAGTAAGTACTTTATTTAAGTAAATAATTTCTATTTGAAATGCCTACACTTGATGCAATCTTTCAATTATACATAATGTATTATGTTTAATTGGATGATTGCATTAAATGTACACATTCTAACTAGAAATGATGTAATTAAATAATACAAATAAAGTACTGTATTGAGCCCTCATTCCTTCTATAGCTCTATCTGGGGTGGACTTGTGTTTAGAATCTTGGGTAATATATCTTTCTTCATCTGACCCAAGATATAAGCCCCGTGATAGAGTTGTATAAGCAAACAATGCTCAATATGCTACTTTAATTGCATTATTTTGTTATATCATTTCTATTTAAAACATCTACCCTTGATGTAACTTTTCAAATGAGCAGAACCTTTTTTGTCGACAGTTGTGCTTTAAAAGCTGTTCTGTTTTTAGACTCTTGTAAAATGTGTTTTCCACTCTTATATTTGCTTTCCTTTCTGTCATATTTAGTATTGTACTTATTATGAAATGTACATTTTAAAAATACCCTGCAGGCACCAAATGAATTTTGATGCATCTGGTAGCTTTTAACCTATTCATTGTGCAGGTTTAATTCAGCTGCATGTAAGAAATGATTAGGAATCTATTTTAAAGTTTCAATGCATTGGACCCCTTAATATTAGATCCATGGTGCTCTACATCTGCTGCGCCAGTGTTATTTCCGCTAATGATCATGTCATTTTCAAACTGAGGTGCCATTATTGGCTCACTTGTATCGATTCATTTTGTATCTCACTTTGAGCCTCTCTATCAAGAATATACTACCGAGACTTATAATCACCTATGAACTCCTGATGATTCGCAACACCCAGACTGGGAAAACAAAACTAAATTATATGGAGCATGCATGACACTCAACACTTGACCACACAATTTAATTATCCTGTACTATGGTGTGCTTTGTCACTGTGTTTGAAAACCAGAAAGACTGAAGTGAGGAAGCTGAAGTTGCAGTCTAGAGGTCTATTCGCTAAAAGGTGAGTTGACATGACTCACCAACTCATCTATACATTGAGTTTCTTCTGCTAGAAGAGTTCCTGAAAACACCCATGGCTACAGTATTTATATATTATTATCCTTCTGTTGTTCTTTGTGTAAGGCAACTGCACCTTTTTTCAGCTCTGTATTTCTGGTGATGAAAAATCCCATTTTTGGTGTTCAGAGCAGCTTTCCATGTTAAGCACTGAAAAGAAGGCAATCTAGTCTTGCACCTTATTTCGCTTGTCCAACTCCGTGGAGTAAATCTCATTAAGGATGCTGGGAAGTGTAGAACTGCACAGTCAATCAAATAAACTAACTATTTTCAATACATAGACTAATTTACTCTGTGAAACCAAAAGCTGTTGTGTAAGTTGTGACTTTCAATGTGATTCTGTTATACAGAATGCTGAAAGTAAATTAAAATTACTGTAAATTCTTAGCAAGCCCTCAAACAGTCCCCCAAATGTGTTTTGTTGTGTGTATTATATTTAGCTATTAATTTATTTATTTTGCATCATGTAGGCAGAAGTGACACAAAGCAACAGAAGTTTGTACGCGGAATTCCTCCAATTTCTCAGCGTATTGCAGTGGATCATGTCCTTCCTGCTGCTTGGTATAGATATCCTCTTCCAATATAATCACTGTCTGTATTGTGACACTGGTAATTAATGTTGCCAAATGAAATTGGATTGGTAAATGCAAATTCTGTACACAATGGGGGGAATGTATAAATTGGGCATGTCTGTCAATGTAGAAAATAGACTCCCGGCCCAGCCTATGTATAAAAAAATCAGGTGCCTGATTCATGCCAAGGAATCACCGCCAAACACTGCAAAGTGTCAGGCTTGATAAAAAGGTGAGATCACCATTGTACATGACAAACGCTTTGCACTTCGGGAGTTTTTATACATAACCCCCAATGTGTTTTCAGTTGTTTTTTGTTTATGGTGTAAGATACAGAGATTACTTGTGTTTGAAATATATATTTTCTTCCATATTATCCAACATCCACACAGATAACATTTAGAATAATGGAACTGCACCTTTTTGCCGAGTGCTAAGTCAGACGGATTTATTGTAATTAACTTGAATTGACCTTACTTTAACACCTCCTATCTCTGCGTATGTATGTATGTATGTATGGCCATTTTTGGTTGAGGCAGACATATATTTTTTTACATGTCGCCCTTCAGAATCTATAATTCTAAGGTTTTAGTGGGGAAATCAATGAATTAATCAAGGCAATTCCTATAGATTTGTTACTAAATAAATAGGTTCCTTCTGGACACATTTGCATTGTACATTCTGCAGGGGACCATGTAAAAGCTGTATGTGTGCAGCCCTGCCAACCCTAGCTGAACACCTGCAGGTGTATACTTTGTAATGCAAGTACAGCTGTATTGTATAGTTTAATATAGCAATTAGTTATCATATGGGAGACTTTCAGCTTTATTCATAAAATAGGAAATTAAGAAGGGAATTGCAAGCTTTAGATGAAAGTAGCAAAGCTGCAAACATTCTCCCATTCAGCTATTCTTCAAACTCTGGTATTTTGGTCTTAATTTTGCAGTTCCCTTCTCAATTCCCTCTCTCATGAATAGAGCCCATAGCTTTTTGAAACACTTTACAATTTAGCTTTTTTTTCTCCCAGACTCCAGCCAAATGCTGAGAGCTGAGTGGGAGGGTCAGTAGAAGCTGATATTTGACAGTAAATTAAATGTATTTAGATTACAGATATATAAATTTTAATGAATATACACATTTTTATGATAATTTCACTTTGTCATACACGAAACAAGGCTAAGTCATTTTCAACTCAGCGTGGTGTCATTAAATTGTCAGTGCCCATAATGCTTACCCTCATTCTACATATTAATGTCTCTCCTGCTGGATTCCTAGGCCCAACTTGTGTTCTCCTGATCACCTGGTGTGTATACAGCTCCCAATGGTCCTTGCTTGGTCTGTACACTGTATGGCTTATATCAGATTGGAACACACCAGAAAGAGGTAAGGGAAATCTGGTATTATAACAAAACTACATACAGTATGCAGCAATTAGTCACAGAAAAATAAGCAGACATTAATTACATCGACTTTTATGCTACATATTATCCACCTGTTAATGGACCATGCAGTCTGGCATTAGGAGGCAGTGTGACCTTTAATGCAGGTGAACTGACATATGTGCTGACTTAATAATAATTTGACAAGGGGCGTGGCATGATGGCTGTGGTTTCAAAGCCAGACCCCTGCGACCACGTCCTAAGGCCATTACTGTAGTAGTATGAACCATAAGCCCTACTGCCAGCTCTGAACACTTCACTAAAAGGCAGTATATCAACCTAAATATTGCCAATTCTGTCAATCTTGTGAATAAATATAAAAGCTAAAAAAAAACAACTAATCTACATATATTCACAGAATTGCATGAAAATACTGGCAAGAGAAATATATGTTTTTTGAAATGTGTATGTGGTGTCTACTGTTTATGACATCACTTGTGGCTGGATATGTAAATAAACTGCTTTTCAATGGGTAATATATTTTTTAAAGCAATAATTCTGCACGATGTGCAATAAACACAACTATAACTATTAATTTAGGGACAAGGTGGTCACATTAAAGTGTATATTTGTCAGAAAGCTATTTTGTCTAATGCAGGTGTTGGCTACACTTCTTACTCCCCCCAGTTGCTTTCGCTTCCATTCTTCTGTGATCTTACCTTAGATTACTATTCAGCTTTAATGTGAAGCTCTCTGCTTATCCTGCAGGTGGAAGGAAATCTCTTTGGATGAATCAATGGGCCATGTGGAAGCATTTCAGAGATTATTTCCCCATTAAGGTAAATTAAAATGATTTAATGCTATATGAGTGTCAGATTACCTATCATGGTTTTCAGTAAACATAAAAACCCTGGTGTCGCTGGAGGGCATATATTATAATAGCTGTTTGCCTGTTTACTGGAGCATGACTATCACATAATGGAATGGAAATGATAACACCTTACATTAAAGCTCCATGCCAAGCAAAACCATTTTTGCTGGACATGGCAAAGTATGTGGTTTTATTTCCTTTTCATCATCCTTTTGTACTTGTAATGATCCTTTAAATTATAGGATCATTACAAGCACAAAACCAGGATACACCACTGGGCTGATGAAATTACAAAATGGGCTACTAAATAGTCCCCAGTCCAAAATTTGCTAGCCCTCCCTTTCATGCGATCATTATGATATCCGATGTAAACAGGGCTTTAAAGCAAATGGCAGTATGGGTGAGGGGATAAATTTATTAGCACAGTGTTTCTTACTGAGGTAAAGCAAAATGTATGTAGGAAGTGATAGAAAATAGGAAAAAGATAACAGTCTCCTAAAAGATTAAATCAGGCTTTGCTGCTCCTGTCCGCACTGACATTGCTTTCCTTCTTGTACCAGCTCCATAAAACAGCAGATCTGGATCCAGCAAAGAACTATATCTTTGGATACCACCCTCACGGGATCATGAGCATCGGGGCCTTCTGTAATTTTGGCACAGATAGTACAGGATTCTCTCGACTGTTTCCCAAACTGAAACCCCACCTCACCACATTAGCAGGCAATTTCAAGGTGCCTTTATACAGAGACTATCTACTGGCAGCAGGTAAACACTGCTCTTTTGCTGATCAAAACCTCCCAACCTCTCTCCATTTCATTCCAGTTCATGGTCCCGATACATTGCATACTAATATCGTAATACCGTAAAAAAAAAGACTGCAGGGGTTTTTGATGTATTTTTTTTCTGAATTTTGGTTCTGTTTTTACACCTTTCTGTGGCTTGTATCTCACTTCGTTTTTTTAACACGTCTAGCTTATGATAATTGTAGCAGTATTATGATTGATGTCGTTACATCAGCAAATACCTTCCTACCACTGACCTGTATAAACACTAATTCCTAATACCTGGTAAAATTCAGTATAAGCTTAAGACCCTTGACATTTTCTTTTTCTAATTCTGCTACTTTGGCCTCAAGCTTGAAATTCCCTTCTCAATTCCATGCAATTCTACAGTTGATCAATAAAGCCCTACATGTTTCCAAAAGTTACCATTATGTGGGGTTTTTTGTTATTACAAGCAAGGGTTTTCCAGATCCCTTTCTGGGGTAACACTATATGTCCTGCCAAACACATCTTCTGTGTAAACACATCTGCTGCATGGTGGCTTTCGTGTTCCTGTGGTGCAGGGGACAAAAAGGACAGGAACAGGATTGCTTGACCCATGACTCTTTGTATTAAACAGGACATGCCTTCCAGTAGGTCCCCTACTAACTCTTCCTGACAGGGATTTTTTTTTTTTTTAACAAATAATTAATTTTTAATAATAGTAATTCATAATGATTGTCATCTAAATAAAAGACAAGATTAGTATTTAAATAATTGTCATCTTTGTTAAAAAAAAAAAAAAAAACTGTGCAGAATTAGATCAAAATAATAAAGGAAAAAAGGGATAACAGAATGTGTCAACAGAATTTCAAGCAAATGCATACATTTAAAAAAAAAGTATAATTTAATATAGTATGAAATATAAACTGTGCACGTTCTAAACTCACAACATGATCCATCAACTAGACACTGTTTACATTGTGGATACTGAGAATCATTTAAAAAAAAAAAACCCCACAAACATTGTGTTAATACAATGACAAGCAAATGAATACTTGGTGAAATACAATTTACACATATTTCATGTGATATCCAGCCACATGGTGATGTCATAAATTGCAGACACCCATACCTCCAATCCTTGCCCTCGGCAAATCAGGATTCCGGAGGCGGGGCATAGGAGACCTCTGCACATTGTGACCTTTAGGGGCAAAGCAACACAGTCCTCTAGGGTAACAGGTATAGAACAACAGTCTCTTATGCAAAAACACAGTGTGGTTTATTTACATTGTGCACAAAATAAATCCATGCAGCAATCAATTTGTTCAAAACAGAAAGGAAAATCCTAGCTCAAATTCGAGCACTTACTAAACATAAAGCAATGCCCCTTACTAAACCAGGGTAATAATCTAAACAAATCAACAAAATAAACATTGGTTTCACCAACTTTTAGCACTTTTACTGCTGGTGCTGCTCTCTCTGCAGGTCAGATTGTATCTCTTCCCCGTCTGCTCTGAGACCTGCTAATTAAAGCCTCAGCAGTTGCTAATTGGGGCAGGTGAATGAGTACAGGCTATGGAAGATTCCTGGTCCTACATTCTATTACCCTCCCATAGACTCTTGTCACAACATGCACAGTATTCACTCTCCAGCGTGGCTTTAAGTGGGACAGGTGTGAGATCTGGAAACCACAAAAAAAAAATTGTCAGCACCCAACTCTAAGAAAAACTACTGAAAATTTCCCACTGATTTCTCCAGTTTTAGTACTTCACCCTAGACATGCCCTTTGAAGATAAGCTCCAATAATGTTGTGGTAAGCAGGAGTCTATGCTGATAAAAATTGATCCCAAGTCAACATCATTGATTACAAAAGCATGGGTAGGTTTTCTTTTGAATAATATAATCCACTTTCCTAATTTCTGAAGTAGGCAAATGGTTCATCAATATACAGTCACAAACACATTAAATATTTTTCCTAGTCTCTGAAACATACTAACAATCAGGATATAGAAAAGCTGCCAACTCACCCTAGTTTAGGCTGTGGTAATCTGTACACTGTATGTTACTGATCTGGCCAATTGCTTTCAATTTCAGGAATGTGCTCAGTGACCCATGCCTCCATAGACTACCTCTTATCAAATAATGGCCCTGGTAACGCAGTGGTGATTGTTGTTGGAGGGGCAGCAGAGGCATTAAACTGCACAAGAAAACAACACATACTCACCCTGAAGAAACGAAAGGGCTTCATCAAGAAGGCACTTATTAATGGGTAAGTAGTGGTCCGTTTTAAAAATGATTTCAATATACTTGTGACTTAAATGCTTTTTTTTCAGAACTTATGTATATTATTATATTTGTCATGGGATGCTGGGAGTTGGATATAGACAAACCATTCACTAAAGATGTCAAACACCATAGAAAGGAGGGATAAGCCAAATGGCAAATGATTTAGCTAAACTAGAAAAATGCTCAGAGCAGTGGCAACTGACATTTAATGTGGACAAGTGCAAGATTATGCACCTTGGGCGTAAAAACCCAAAAGCAGATATAGACTATTTGGTACAGTCCTAACCTCAACATCTGAGGAAAGGGATTTAGGAGTAATAATTTCAGAGGACTTGAAGGTAGGTAGGCAATGCAATAGAGCAGCAGGAAATGCTAGCAGAATGCTTGGTTGCATAGGGAGAGGTATTAGCAGTAGGAAGAGGGAAGTGCTCATGCTATTGTACAGAGCACTGGTGAGACCTCACTTGGAGTATTGTACGCAGTACTGGAGACCGTATCTCCAGAAGGATATTGATACTTTGGATAGAGTTCAGAGAAGGGCTACTAAACTGGTTCATAGGTTGAAGGATAAAACTTACCAGGAAAGGTTAAAGCATCTTAACATGTATAGCTTGGAGGAAAGACGTAACAGGGGGGATATGATAGAAACATTTAAATACATAAAGGGAATCAACACAGTAAAGGAAGAGAGTATATTTAAAAGAAGAAAAACTACCACAACTAGAGGACATAGTCTTAAATTAGAGGGGCAACGATTTAAAAGTAATATCAGGAAGTATTACTTTACTGAGAGGGTAGTGGATGTATGGAATAGCCCTCCAGCAGAAGTGGTAAAGGTAAACACAGTCAAGGATTTTAAGCATGCGTGGGATAGACACAAGGCTATCCTAGCTATAAGACCGGGAATGGGGGACTAATAAAAGTACTCAAAAATAAAAATTGGGCAGACTAGATGGACCGAATGGTTCTTATCTGCCGACACATTCTATGTTTCTATGTTAACGGTCTATCAGGCAATCCTTTGATTAGAGTACAGGAGATGTTTATGTTAATTTACATGCATGTCAAAGTTCTTCTGGAGAGATGTTACCGGACAATATTAAGTAGTACACACAAGCAAAGTCTAATTAATAGCCTCACACTGTTTGATGTAGAAGACAAGGAAACTCATGTTTCCAAATATCCCATGCTAGCTGGCACATGGCTTCAGTACAATAATACCAACCATAATGGAGAGTTGGAATCTCTTTGCTATTGTTTTGAACATGGGTGTCCACAGGACAAAAATCCAGGAGGAAGGGAAAAAAGGTTAACTCCACAGATGCCTCCTTACTTCTCTGATTGCCTAGCAAGTATAGGTGGGCATCCCTGGTGGTGCAATTTGGGGTCTGAGAGGTCAGAGACAACACCAGAAAAATGCATCTCAAGACTCCTTGTACGTAAGGTCTGTAAGTGTTCAGAAAATGACTCTTTCTGCGCTAGAAAAATCCCTTCAGATTTGTGGTGCTTGTGGAGCACACACAAGCAGTAAAACAGCTTTTTCATCCATCGCTGATCACTTATTGTTAGCAGTGATTTTGCATCAATAGATAAAGTATTATTGGAACATGAGTTGAAATAACATTGGTGGCAAGCTTATGAAATGAACATTTAGCATTGTACTTCTTGGCTTCCTCAGGATCACTGATTAATGTATCACTGATTAATGTATCACTGTTTAGCTCATCCTTGGTTCCAGTGTATTCATTTGGGGAGAATGAGGTGCTCTACCAATGCCAATTTGAAGCAGGAAGTTGGAAAAAAAGCCTCCAGGAATTATTTCAGCACTGGGTTGGATTTGCCCCCTGCATATTTTTCGGACAAGGGATTTTTGCCAGCAATTCCAGAGGAATTATGCCCTTCCGAAGAGCAATCAACACAGTTGGTTAGTGATGTTTCATAATACTACTGGTACAGTGTTCCATTAACAAATACTACAATCCGGAGCAATCCACTGGAATTATTGGGGCAAGTTTATTTGGTTAGTAAGATATCTCCGAATAACTTTTATTTGACAAATCTGATCTGAATTGTGGCTTTGAGAATAAACTCCACCAAATTTCTGAAATACCATGGCCAAGACCAAATTTCTGATAAGATGTACGTTGGGGTTAGGGTGTTCTTGGCACCCAACAATTGCATCGTAGAGTTTTAACACAAGTAATTGCCCTGATTTTGTGACTTCTTAACTGCCTTTATTACATTAAAAGTATAGTGCTACACTATGGTTTTTTTCAGGTGTGACCTGGGCGTTTGCATAAGTTAGTATTAGAAATACCTAGAGTGAGGGAGTACATAGCATTACAAATGAGATGTAAATCTGGTGCTGCATGTGACTTCCGATTTAGTGATTACCATTTTGGGGTCACTTTAGCACTGAGCACCTGAAACACGCAACCTGTACATAGAACCTCTTTAATGTGCACTGCTTTTATTAGTAAATTACAAGCTATTGCCCCCAATGTCCCTCACACCAGGCCTGTTGCTCTTTTCATATTTCTTGGTGACAAGTCTCTGATGGAACCTGTCAGAGTACCTCCAATTGCCTCCCTTTCCCCAATACTTTCCTATTCTCTTAGTATCAATATTTTTGTTTGTATTTCTTTTTATATCTTTGTATCTCCAGTCATTTTCTCCCATTTTTGGAGCAAACTGTTTCTGGTAAAGAGTACCTTCGTTAATTGCATATAGTTTTCTAGATGTTCTTTAATTACAGTGTCAATGATTCTCTTTTTAATATGCGGGGAGTATTACAGTAAGTATAGTTCGAGAACAGCTACAGAGATACCGGTTTGCTACATATTAGTTAGATTGCACTATAGACGTGGCTTAGTACATAGCTGCGTGTCACAGAGCTCAGTGGAATTATCCTGGTTATTGCTTGATTTGTACAACGTTTCTCTTTTTATACCTAACCACCGATGTGTTCAGATCTAGGTCAAACACTGCATGGATAAGAAGTTGTCACCTCACTTAAGTTTTTTCATTTCAGTTGGAAAACCAATCCCTGTCCCCAGGATTGAAAATCCATCCGAACAGCAGGTGGAAGCCTTCCATGCTTTATATGTCAGCACTCTGCAGGAACTCTTTAATTCCCACAAACAACGCTTTGGTCTATCACAAAGTGACTCTTTGATACTGGTTTAAATATTGAAACCCAGGACCAACTGTGATGGCAGGGTGAACCGAATGTTATCTCCCCTGGAGCAATCTAGTGACCAATTATGTCCCTACTCTTTTACTTCTTTAATACATTTGCGGAACATTGATGGGGACTGAATGTGTTTAATTGGCCACCGTCCTTCCTGACCAATTCAGAAAAATGGCAAGACAAACCTGTCCATACATTAATCCATCTGTTTATCTGAAAAAGCAAGTCTTCCAAAGGCAGGGAAGGATAACATCAGCATAATAATTCTGCTGCCAAGTGAACCGTTTTATTTATTAACACGATTCAAATGTACGAATCATGTGTACAATAAAGGATTCTGGTAATGGGTATTTGTTCATTACATCATTGTAGAACATATTGGTGCCAAATGGGGACACAATTTGTTAGGGAGAGGGCACTTAAACCAAAAAGAACAAAGGACTATATAAAGTTTTGACTGTATTATACTCTTACCTGAGTATACAGGTAGGAATTCAAGGCACACCAGGATATTTTTGAAAGTCAAATTAGTTTTTCCCCAAAATACATGAACATATTTATTTTTAAAGTTCGTGGTCGTGTGTGGGGTAAAATGAGAGGATTTTATTTTAAAGAACACATTGTAGATACTTGGAATAATATTCCAGTGGAAGTAGTAAAGTGTAACCCTGCAAATTAATTCAACAATGCACAAGGCTATTATACAGAACAAATATTTCTGAATATTTCTTATGGGCAGACTAAAAAAGAATGAAATAATTTCAAGTAAAACACAGCAAAGGTAACACTAAATACACTAACTACTGTTGACAGAATGTTCCCTTAAATTCTGAGCTTGTGGCCTTTCAAAAAATGTTGTATAGGCTTTGCCATTTTTCTAATAACCACTAGATCACAGGCGTCTTATGCTAATCATATGTCTAATAATCAGATAAATACCAATCAGATAGATCGCTGCTTGTCACTCCAAGTGTGTAATTTCTACATACTTTGTCTACATTAAAGCAATAAGAAATGGACAATATACAAAAACATTTGTGTAAAGTGTTTTCTTTTAGCAACAAACCAGTAACATTTGGAAAATATAGTGCTCCATGATTTAGAGCTCTGGTGTTTTTCAGTATCTTATTCAGTATTCGTGCTAGAAAACTCTGCTAAGCTGCACAACTCGTTGCTTTAGCTTTTGCACAATGTCATTGACCACATAGAAGACAACCTCTGAAAGCGTCTGACTACATGGCAATTTGTACTGGCAGTGATGGCATCACAGTGATTTCACAGCTAATAGAGACCCCCGTGTCACTTACTGCTTTTAGAATCACAAATCCAAACAATGCACTAATTATTCAAATTGTTGAACAGGTGCCAAAATCCTTGTGATATTACATGGACATCAGCCCTGGCTAGCAGGCATCGTACACCACCAAGTCAGGTTACACCTACAGATATGCAAGAGTACAGTGGAATAACAAGCCAATCTTGAATTTATTGGCATGTAGAAGATCAAAACTACATATTGTAGACACTGTGCCAACTCTTTATGTATATCAGAGTTCAGTCAACAATAATTTAGCCATAGTAGTATAAACTGAGAAGGGTTTGGTTGTTTCAGGTCAATGGCTGACACATGTACAATGGACATACACCTATAGTTTGCATATAGTTCCAAATATAACCCTGATACAAGTAAGTATAGGTTAGAACAAACAGTGTCTGTCTTTCACAAAACAAAAGTTTCTTCTTGGTCCTATGTTACAGTGGTCATTTCTTTTACTGTGAAAGCAATGATGTTTTGTCTAGTTGTGTGAACTTTATTTAGGTCTGATTTTTCTACAGAAAGCATGTGCACCACATGGAAGTCACAAAACCTAAAGATAGGCAGAATCCATGGACTGTAGAGCAGATCAATAAAGACACCTTGTTTTGTATCGAATATGGTCAGACATGGTCCACAAAGGTCCAGCAATACATTTAAAGAATACTAGGTAATATCTAGTACTATCATTTAAGGGTTCAGGTTTTATAACTTGGACATCACCTCACTCTCCAATAGATCCATTCACAAAAATTTGAATCAGTCTCAAGGTGGCCAAGTTGAGAGGTCCAACTGAACTTAAAATAGTCCCTGCCTCCTCACTGTTGGCATCTCCCTCCCACAGCATGGGTGGTATTTTTGTTATAGTGGTACCGGCTCCAATGATGATTACTTTCTGGATTATTCTTACTACAGTTTTGCCCTGATTTTGCAACTACTTTGTCAATTAACTACAGTCCACTGTTTAGTAAATGATCCCTACTGAAATTTCCTAAAATCTGAAGACCTTATTTGTCACTGTTTTTCACATAGCACTTATAGTGTTACAAACAAATGATTTTCATGAATATCTAGTTTCCTTTGTCACCTATTATTTGTACTGTTGACACTTTAGACATAACAATAAACATTAAATTATAGATCAGATTTTACCTGAGGTATTTGAGGATGGGTTAGTTATATACAGTATAATAGATATATGTTTCAGCTGATCCAGAATGTACAATAACTACCTGCTGTATAAAGCCCCATGTGCATTTCAGGGTTAGGGAGCAAAGAAAGCTCACTTTTTGAATATGTATAAGAAACTCCAGACAAACTATTAGATGTGACCATCTCTAGATGTCACAGAGGAGGACATCAAAGGAGAGATTAAAAAAGACTAGAGAAGAAGTGATTGGTGAAATGATTTCCCATTCTATTTCCCAAATGGTAAGATGGAAAGGAAAACATGAAAAAATATGATTTGAGAGGAAGAGATTAGAGAAGAAATAATGGTTACAAGGAAAGGATTAGAGAGGAATAAACTTTGCAAATGAGGCATTAGAAGTTAAAGTACAAGTGTCGGCAAAAGAATTATGTTTAGTTGAATGATTGCATTGAGTGTAAGAATACAAATTAAGTACCTGATTAAGCCCTCTTTGTATAACTCGATCAAATTAGGGGATAACATGGTTGGAATCTTGGGTCAGATCTGCCTTCATTTCTATTTCTCAGCTAGAGCACAACACAGCATGAAGCAGTGTTACCATTAGCACAGATCTTACACAGGGCTTGTGCTTTCTGTAATGATGCAGATTACCCGAGTATGATATCTTACCCTGGTACCCAGCACCTTTATGGATCTGCTCAAGTTCATCCAACACTTTCTATTGTGGTATCATTTGAGGATTTGGTATTCTTTAAACACGAGTGCAGTACATGTAGGGTCAATGTGTACATTTAGATCACATTTCAGTTGATCTTACAGCTGGCACGCTGTCTTCAAATTTTGCAAATGTGACAGGACCACCTTAGGTTACTGCCCTTTTACCGCTTATGTAGCTATAACCAGACCACATTTGACATGTTATGACCATTTGATCAGGGCCCAGCACAATGTTTGTTTGGAACCTATTATAATCTATTTGTGTGACTTATTTGCCCTCTGTACAGTACTGCAGAACATAACGTTGCTTTAAAAATAAAAAATGTTTCCATGTTTTTCCAGAATGTAATTAGCAAATTACATTGTATTTAGATACTTTGATGACAAGAGATGTAAAATGCCAATCAGTTTAAGGGGCCTGTATTTCACATTTTGTTTGTGTACTTAATTATTTAACAAAACTTCAGTGAATGGGTATTTAAGTGTATTTTGCTTTATTTCAATTTATTTCAATATATGCTATTGAATAGTGTAATGACACATTTGAATACTGGTATAACAATTTAAAGTAAAAATATGTATTATTTAATGAGACTCACTACTAAATGGTCTACTCAATAAAGAGATATTTGCAGGGAATGGAGATGGGAATTTCAAATGAAAGGCCAATGTAACTGAGTTGGAAAACTTCTCCCATTCAGTCGCATTGGAGATTTTTTCCAATTTGGCTACATTGGCCTAAAGTTTGAAATTCCCATCTCAATTCCCTGCAATTCTTTCTTTATTGAGTAGACCCTTTAGTTTGTAAGATCTTTGTGGGATTTTTATTTCTATGCTGCAAGCATGGTCCACAAGCTGGCCAAGGTCACTTAGATTCCACACAATGCATTGTATTCCAGCAGCATAGGAAGTGACTAAATTAAACAAAACTTTACATACTCAGCCGCATCTGTAGTATCCATGCAGAGTAATTACTGGGGGAGGGCTTGAGTCAAACATTAAAAATGTGATTATTACAGAATGCTTGCATCAAATCACACTGGAAAAAAGCATGTGCAATGTACAAACAGTAATCTTCATCCTGCACCAAAGTGAGTTTGGGGACTAGACTGTCCCTTTAAAGGTCCTAGTTTAATCCTAGGATTTTGCAGCTTATCCTTTTAGCATGACATACATATAGGGTAATCACATTGTAGTTTTATTCAGGGACATTTATGAAAAATGCATACTCCAAGGCTAAAATAGGTAACAAATACTGCAGATTGGCCTGCATTTACAATCCTGTAAATTGTATTTTTCATTATGTTCATAGCCCCCAAGACTGTCGGGGGGCATCATGCTGAGCTCTACCTCAAGTTTGTCTAATGTAGTTCCATTTTATGCTATGTACCAAGTTTTCATACATTGTAAATGTTAATATAATCACAATGCTCTTGTTTTCAGTATTGTGCCCTAATACCATACATTGGGAAACTGAGTGATTTCAGTTTACTTAGGAGGTCCTGGGTGCATGGATATGTCTTCCAGCAGAAGTGGTAGAACTTCATTCAGTGACGAAGTGTTGATTCTTTTCTCAGTTGTCAACAGAATCACTCTAACACTGCAAAGGATAAAATAGGGCACACCAACCCATCCTGTGAAATATTTAACACGATAAGTTAAAAACGACATAAGATATCCCAACATGAATTTGACTATTGGACTTTTCAAAACATTTACACAGGTTTCCATTTCAATTTGGTAAGTTGTATGTGGGAGGGTAACATCCCCAGTTGGTGTACTACATAATGGTAATAATGAGTTTGAGTGGTTCATCAATGGAAGCAGCACAGAAAGCATATTAAATATGAAATGTTTACGGTAAAAACTGGCTAGTTTCACACAGAACCACGCTCATTTTAAATGATTTGCAACATGCAGAACATGCACGTCACGTATCTACATTGAAATGAAGACAATAACTTGTCGCAGATACGAATTATGCATAGACAAGCAAACAATGATATGAATACCAATAAACACTACCCTAACTAACTTGGAGTGCTAGAATATGCTTGATTCTACCTGATGTGTTTACACTAAACACAGAACACGTATATATCATTCTTAAGTACCTAGTGTTATGTAATGAAATGTATTTCACAGGAGCAATAGTCTCTATAACCACATGAGCATTCCTCTGTATAACCTCGAGTAACCTCTGTCCCGCCCCGCTACGTCACACAGCCATCCTCCTAACGCACCACTCTGCCACGTCCAATCAGAGCGAAGTTCTCATCGTCCTCAATGACAGCGAAGGAAGGAAATAGATTGTTGGGGGCGAGTTCATCGTCTGAGGGTTACCCACACCTCCACTGAGCTTGGCGATGATTGGCTGGAGGAGGCGTGGCCGTTACGTCACATTGTACCGAGCGTGTTCGCGGTAGTGTCACCGGCTGCGGCGAGCACCTTGTGCGTGTGTGTCCTGCGTCCATCACTGTGAGCATCAGCAGCCATCGCGCTGTCTCCGCCGTAAGTTGCTTTTCTTCTTGTCGTCAGCAGACATGTATTAACACTGTGACCACTGGTTCCAGGAGCATATATTCCCCACATAAGCCCTTTCATTTGCCGCCTTTGTCTCCCCTGGGCTCTATATAATTAATTGTAGACGCGATGGATAGCTAAAGTAATGGGTGACAGAATATCCAGGACAAAGCAATATATATATATATATATATATATATATATATATATATATAAAATATACATATATAATATTGCTATCTATACAAATACGAAAGGAATTTAGTTTAAGGACCAGTTTATATTCATACGTGACAAGAACATCAGATTTTAATCACGCATTTTCTATTGTTACCATTTTTTGTTGTTGCAGTAGTTTATATTTTCTGTTGCACTTGGAGAGGCAGATATCTATCCGTCCATCTAGCTATGCGAATTTACATTATATTTGGCTGTCCTTTGCCACTTCATTAAGCTATAGTTTGCATGCTATATTGGGAGTTGTAGTTTACAGCATCTGAAGTGTTATTGCTATAATATCTAGTGCTAATTTATTAGTTCAAGGGTATCTTAACGGTATTGAATGTGGTTTCCCCCGTTTAAATGACCTGTATGGCCTTCATACCTAATCCAAATGCTGTATCCCAGAACCCCTCATTCATTCTTTGTAGTTGGAAAATAAATGCATACTGCTACCCTAGGTTAAAGTGCTGATGTGAATTCTAGTGGTCTTCTAGTGAACTCCACAGCTTCATCTTTATGTAGTTGAAATGACTGCTGCATTAAATGGTAAATAGCAAATATTACAATTTTCATCTGCAATAATGTAGTATTGAATGAAATTTATGCTATCACAGTAACTACTTGAAGTGTGTGTGTGTATATGTGTCAGGTGTATTATAGTGCATGTACAGTTAGCTTGATATCCTTTGAATCTCCTGTTAAATATAAATAAGAATACAAATAACTATATAGCTGAACAATTCAACCTATTTTTACAAATAATAACAAATCTTTGTATGTCTACAGTAGTGGCTACATAACTTGCGAAGATCACAGATATTACGAATAAAGTTAGTAATTCATTTGAAGGTTTGTAGTTAATTGGGTTCTATGTATCACAGCCTGCTTTTATATCTTCTTGTTTATTACACAAGCAATGCTAAACTGTTGATAACAAAGACAAACCTGTTTTCTTCAGTACTGGGTTATATATAGAAATAGAATTTCCATGGTGATATAATACAATGCCAGCAAGCAAAATGGATTGTTTAACTTTGATGGAAACATGGCAGTGTCTTTTGTGAGTGTTGTCAGTTTTCATGAATGCAACTTTGTTCATGATTTGCTGATTAATATAACATTTGGCTTATCTAGTCTCCCTGTTCCCCATTTAAAAAGTTTAGATATTATACATTCCTACTTTACCAAACCTTGTGCTTTTCTCAAGCAAGCATTATACGCTATCTTTATAACATTTGCTTCTGCCACCTGACCTGAAAGTCTACTCGAAATTCATGAATGAACATAATTGCTGGAACTAAAATTGTGATATGAAACTGTAATTTTGCACTGTACATATATTCTCGAAAGAATACACACGTGTTACTGATGTAAACGCAAGACTTTCCCCACTCAGAATTGCACTTGCCTAGACTCTGTCCCATTGAAAATAATATGCAAATGCTACCCACATATATGACTGGAACAATGTGGTGCTGCAGTGTGTGTGATTTGTGGTCCCTGCACTTGCATATTGCTTCCCTGTGTCTTTCAATAGAGACGCATGGTTGCACATGTGCAGTGCCTCCTCACCCATTCCTAATGGAGACCTGTGACCAGAATCTGAAAGATGCTGGCCATGAACATTGTATTAGATTCCAAGGAGAAAGTCTGCAAAGGATGATCGTTATCATAAATCTATCTTCCCTATAGATAATATTAAAGAATAACCCCAGTTGTGCTATAGATGACCATCTGTTGTAAAATATGAAATCATGGCTAGGATTGAGTCTTACAGTGTTGCCTTGAAGGCACCCATGATTTCACCCAGTTTTGTGGATGGACAGACGAAGATTATCTAAACAAGAAAGAAGGATGCACAGAAAGCCAGTGTTTAAATTGGGTTAATAGTAATCAGGAACTTCGTTACGTAGAACTGATACAGGGTACCAATGATATGGCAAAGTCCTTTTATTCAATTTAAAGACTCTTTATAATGCACACGTTGAAAAAATATTACTGATCTATCTCCACTTGCTTGTCCCACATATCGTAGTAATGCACTCTACATTCTATGTAAAAATCTCACTGGATTCATTGCAGGTTTTCCATGAATTTTTTTCAGGTTCCAACAGGTTATTTGGTTTCAAAGTTTCCTTATTACAGTACTTCCTTTTGTATCACAATTCCTAATCAGGGTGCTGCTATTAAATATAACTGAAGTGTTACCGGATGGTTGGAGAACTAAGGACCAGTTGGCTCTACAGAGAATTTAATCTATTTTTTTTTCTTCTATTCTTGGTGTTTTCCAGTGCAAATCTTAACAGTCATGGTCCACAACATGGAAACAAGGTTACTTCATATCTGACAATGTTTAGTTGTCCAATTGTTCTTGAGATACGTTTTTAATGAAATTCATACCTCCCTATGTTTCAAATTTCCAAGGTCACACTTACATTTTGGCTGGGGGTATGACTACCTGTGGACTAATTGCAAAAGTTTTCTAATCGACAGCTATCTATGGTATTAAATTAATGTAAAGGTGAACAAAGTATTTTATTTAAACATGTTTACTGCAGATTAAACCCCCACTACTATAAAATAGGTGCGTCTTGATTTTAAAAGGGATAGAATAGAGACTTAGGAAATCATATTGCAATGTACACATTATACGGAGAATCAAGGCAATCATGTTAAGTGACATTAACCAGTTTCTCTAAACCTTAGATTCATCAAATTAGCAACTTTTGCCTGAAATGGTTTTAATTTTTTTTTTTTTTTAATACTACTTAGATGCTGACATTTCAGGCTCTCTTGTAGGGAGTCCTCTTCTTTTGTGTGTCTCTTGGAGTTTCAAGGATGCTCAGTGTGCATTTGTTTGCCACATCCCCCCTGCCCAGTGCTACTCCATTATTTTCAATAGAGAATTTTTCTGAGTAGCAATTGCTTGTCCAGTAGTAAGAGTACAGATGCACTCTCTAAATCTGCAAAACCTAGCTATGAAGTGGAACAGGCTCTATTATTTTGCAGCTGAAATATACAAAATATAAACCTATTTAAACATGTGAACATAGGACATGCTTTATGCAACATGCTCCACTAAATGCATGTGCATTTGTGCACTATAAATACAAATCTTGAAAGCCAAACACAAGTTTTTTATAGTAGAAAATGTCTTCTCATACATTTTACAGACTTCATATTTTGAACACAATTGTGTATAGCTGTGTTTATGCAGTTTATAGCATATTAGCAAGTGAACTAAAAAGGTTTGACTTGTACTGTTCATCTTAAAATATTGAAACAGCTTCTTTACAGTAGGTTTATTTCATCTGCATTATGAGATGTTATATTACTTCCCAGTTTGGCCGTGATTACCGTGGCCTATTTAAAAAAAATAAAATCATTTAATTCCAAATCCAAAATATTTCTTTAAATTTTGTACTGTCTTTTTTTTTTTTTTTTACATTACACTGTTTTGTGTGAATCAAGCCATGAACCAGCAGAGAACAGAACAGTACCAGGGGTTTAAAAGCTGTATCCGTGGGTTGTCTTCAATAAAACATAAACTGCAAGAATCTGTATATATAAGAAAATTGGAGAATTATTTTGAACTATGCCAGCTTGGTATATTTTCTGTTTGCAGTTCACTTATCAGCTAGCCACATTTCACATTTTAGTGAATAGACCCCAGTGTATTTCGTTGTCTAAATCCATTATTCATGTCTCCCCCCCCCCCCCCCCCCCTCACACAAGTGTATCTGAAAGGAGGTAGGGTGTCATTGTGTTGCTCACTGGCCTATGGTCATTGAAAGGAATGTTCTTATACTTTCAAATAAACCTGCAGAGACAGTGGTGGCAGCTCCAGCTCTCTGTATGCTGGAAAAAAGCTACTTCTATAGCTCAGCAGTGTGAAATGAATCCATTTACTACACTGCACAGCCTTCGAGGCCTAGTTTTTGATCTTTCATCGGATCGTTTTTTGCTCGGGGTTTGCTAGGTCTTTCACCAGGTGCTGCATCTGATTGTTTAGTTGAGTGTGTTCATTGTGCTGGTTTTATCCCTTTTTTGAACTAGTCTTTACTTTCATTTTGGTGGAGCAGTGGATGCACAATGACCATTTGTCCATATGTATAAGGATGGCTCTGTTACATTGTCCTCCTGTGAGATTGATGGAACAAACCATGCAGAATGTTATCTCTGAATTGTGAGAAGATCACTGGGCGTATACATTTTATCCATTGTCTCATATTAACTAATAACTTAATATAAAAGCACAAGTGAAACTTTAGTTGTCTGTGTGAGGATAAACTGGCAAGTACATGCCCATGTATTCTCTGACCAGCAGCCATGATTCTTTTGCCAACAGTCTCTCACTGCTAGTTTAGAGCGAGACCCTTGTATCCACATGTAGAAAAAGACCACCAGACCGCAGTCTGACGGGAGCAGAAGTTCTTGTGCTGATTGACTGAGCTCATGCTGACAGTGTGTACCAGCATCCAGATGTGCTCTGCAGAGTAGACCCTGATTGTATATAAGGAGCATTATCAGGAAGATTTATTGGATTTTTGAAATGCCCGATTTGGTTTGAAAATCTACACCATATGAATAATGTTACCTACCTACTGCAAGTGTAGCAAATCCTAACTGAACATTTTTGTGATCATAAATTTATCAGCAAGTATAATGGACAGTAGATTAGACTGTATTGCCGCACACTGGCTATTTTAAGGCAGGTTAATTACTGCTCTTATATTAGTGGCAATTGAAATAATACTTCACAGTGATACTGTGTCAGTTTGTTTTGGGGTAAGGTCATGCAGGTGGGCCACAAGGCAGCATTACCATGGAGACCTCAACCTGACCAGGCCCAACTCTCTAATGGTGTTAGGCAGGTGAATATGGGTATGTCCGCAAAGTTGGCAATGAACTATTTTGCGCTTCAATCCTCACTGAGCTCGCCTTAGGACACCGGTGTTCTGGTTTTACAGGTGTACTGCACCAGTCATATTCCATACCTGTCACTGTCCTTGGAGCAAGTTCTTAATTTAACTGCATGGTTTTTTTTTGTGTTTTGTAACTGACTGACTTCTAATTTTCTGATGATTGGCAGCTCTGAATGTGAGTTCTATTTGGGAAGTATAAATGAATCTCTTCCCCTCTCTCCAATGGGCCCCAGTGCACTGACTGCACCAGTGCCAATTCCCCATTGGTGTGTATTTATTTCTCTGTATACATCAGCTGATGCAGCTGCATCATGAGCCTCCTCCCAGTCTGGTTGCTTAATAAAACTGCTATAACATCTCCCACAAGATCAAGAAACGTCTTCTCCCTGTTGCAGCTGCCAAGTATTTAACATATCAACCTGATTTTATAAGGCGAATATTTGGAATGTCGCTATTGTTTCAGACATAAAATGATTTTCATTTAAAATGAAGAGCAAGTAGGTATAGGTGATTGTTTAGCATTTGACATACGTGGTAACCTCCTCTGGCTTTGAAGTGGGATGGAGTGTTGGGTGATCCGACAAAAAAAACAATATTCTACCTGAATTTAATAAGTAATTTGGTTAAAACTATACAAAAGCCCTACTCATTTAATACTTTTGTTCATCATATTTGTGCATAATATGGGCTTATCAATGACAATTCAGTTATATCACCCTTTGTAGTGAAAGCCTGTCACCATGATGGTCAGAATCTATCCAATAGAAATGCATATTATAATTGCAGAATTAAACACGTTTTGGGTAATATCATGGAATACAATATTGAGCCAGTATTATAAGCAGCACTTGCAGCTGTAGTTTAAGGAGAATACACATTGGAAGTAGCCCATTTTAATACTATCTGCATAGAGAGACTGACTTTGTGCTATTAATGGTGTCTGTAATTGAGGAGTTGCTAAGGGAATAAAGTTGTAAGAAGTGTCTAGTCACACAGGCTGATATTATGCTCACTGTTATTGTTAACACTTTCTGGGTTATAATAATGCTGCTTGACCTCCAAATTATTTTCAGCAATATTTAAAAAAAAAATAAAATGAAAATATTATAAACCATGCATTTTCTAAAATGCGTGACCAATTTTCAATGACGCCATTAGGGCAGTCCCAAACACTCCGATTATTGTAAATCGGCATGGGGGTGAGGTGGCAAGAAAGGGGACACCTGGTGGCACAGAGGTGGAGTGGCTCATCACAGCCACGTATTATTTGCTCTACAGCAGAACCGGAGCAGGGCATGTACTGTCACTTTGCATTCACATACAAAATACCTTGTCTTCTCTGGGATTTTCATTGCCAGGTTTATGGTAATAAAGTGCAAAGTTAACCATGCTATTGTGGGGCTTCTGTCTTTGTAAAAATATAGTTATTTTTCACTTGCAGTATACCAAAAGATGGTACTTTATGACCTGTAGCAATATTGTTCTGTGGTCAATGGTGTGTTATGTATTCAGTTAGAGATTCTATATTGGATATTGGATATTATACTAGCTCCAAAATAATAAGGGATTTTATTGGTTCATTTCCATTATTTCCATGGCACTATGTAATGCTTTCTAAAATAAATATACATTATGTCTCTTAATTGATGTCAATACTAAATCTGTGTCTCTGGGCTTCTGGGCTATCATATGAAAATATCTGTATGCTGGGCTGTTGTGTGTGTGTGTGTGTGTGTGTGTGTGTAATTCTGTAATAAGAGGCTCACTTTCTTTGTCTCTTATCTTACAGAGTAATCACATTCTATTACTGGCTCTCAATCCATATTTGTTTTCTGTTCTTTTGACTGTGTACTAAGACAAGATGTGCAGTGCAAGTATAAGCCGCTTCATATACATCACCAAAGCAGTAAAGCCAGCATAGAATGGGAATGCAAACTATGATCTCTGGTTATTAACAGTTGGGGTGATAAAACTGGCAACGCCTTTTCCTATACCACATGTATCTTAATACCGTACATTTCCATACACACCTCCTAGCCACTTTCACCATATAATAATTAGGAAAGGCTGGACAACTTTAATCACTATAATCTTTAAATATTATTCAGAGTGACACCCAAGTATGAGAAGCAATTGTAAGCATTTAAATCGGATAAATAATTTATTTTAACGTTGCAAGCAAAGGCTTTGTATGGACCTAGATGTCCCATATAATCATTTTCACAAAAGGCTGTTTCAATGTGTTTATTAAAACTCTGGATTAAAATGATTGTATCTTGGTGTCGTCATGTTAACCAAATAAATACATCTGTATACATAAACGATTGCCTTTTCTGTAGTGATGTATGCATTTCATGAGTGGATCAAATCTTTGCTCATCAGACTGGAGATGGAGGCCGGGCAGCCGTGTTTAGACACGGTCTGCACTTTATTGCACCAACCTAGAGCCCCTTTGCTCATTTGGTGGTGTTTTTGCTTACAGTTTCTGACCTCTATAGTTTTTAGACTACATGATAATAAAATTTAGGCCCATTATTTCAAAATAGTTGGCAGTTGTGAAAAGGCTCTGTTTAATTTAAGTAAATATTGAAATGGGGTCGAGAACAGGATTTACATCTGCGATTGTACAATTAGATACAAAACTTTGTTAGACCTCAAACATTCACGTGCTTGTAGTCCTAGTGATATGGTTTGAAAGAAAGAGACACACAGACACACATTGGCAGAGTGTATTTGATTTAATAATTTATTTAAAAGAGGGGGGGGGGGGGGAAGACTGCATCATTCAGTTTGTCCCTCCGTGCTGCTTTACCTTGTTGCAAGGGTGGGGGACACATCTATTCAAGCCACCTTCAAGTGTTGTCCTACTGATGACACCCGGCGCACTGACAGTGATGCACAATGCGTGAGGAGGCGGAGCTGACAGTCTGTGCAGCCGTCACAGACTTTGCCCCCTTGCGCTGCTGCTGCACCGATTTAAATAAATAACTGAAAATGAAATCTGTCCCAGCGGTGTACATGGTAATACCCGAGCGCCAGGTCTCATTCCCTGGCTGATTATGGCGACCTGGCACCTGGGATTTGATGAGCCCTGATTTAAATCATGATTTTTAAATGTAAAGAACTATTGTTGCTGATTTAGTAAAACAGCTATATCTGAACTGATTTTAGTTTAATAGGTTAATCACACATATTTGGAGAACTACTTAAATAGTTTTATTTAACTAAAACAATAGCATTATATAGCATACATATTCTTGTATTTGCTTGAACGTTACTGTTTATTAACTGAAGTGCTAATGTGTTCTTTGTTTGTACATAACATTGGGATTAAGGTGTTTTCTTGAACTTAGTTTATTTTATACCATTTTTACTGTGAAAGTGCAGGTTATCTCAGCTTGGATTAGTTAAATTAGTTTACCAGGTATATTGCATGGATATACACCCTCATGTTACATAACTAAGGTCTAATTGATTCTGAATAACCTTTCGAAGTATAATGTAACTTAAATAGAAAACAATTAAAAGGTCATTGATTTTTAATCCACCCTGTACGCTGGCCAAGTCTGTCTAATTTGTCGATGCAACATCATATATCCTCTGTGTGGTATGCTTCTTCCTTAACCTTGGAGATATAGACATATTTTATACAGCATATATCCTGTTTGCATCAACACATTAAACTGGCTTGGACATTGAGTGTTCTATGTAAACGTATTGGCTACTTATAAATAGAAAAGAAACAACACTATTGCAATATAACTAATTATGAATCCTAAAATTACAGAAACGGTCAAAATACTGCCAGTTTCTTCTTCCTTTTTAAAAAAAAAAAAGAAAAAATATTTTTTAAAAATTCCCTGGAAATTTGTATTCGATGCAGTAGTAAAGAGGAGTCAAATATTCTGATAACAAGGGCCATATAAAGTCTTTAGAATTTGATATCATGCCCATAGGCTTGTTTAGTATGCCCCTCTGTTAGTAGCCAGATGTTTTAATTCCCTTTTCTAGTTGGAAAATGAACATAATCCGAGCCACTCTTTAATCCTGGAATTGGAGTCAAATCCACAGTAACTGGACTGCTAGCATAGTCACCAGTGAAATGTCTGTTTTTCTGTTTCATTGATCAGACTAGAATAATAGGTAATCTCACCTAATGTTCTCTTTATTGAGCAGCAGGTAGACAAGGTCCTCACTCTGGTTAAATGTACTCTAAATTTGGATGGATGTATCAAAACAGGCCTTCCTGTCATGGAACACATGGAACTCTGGGATAAATGTCACATTGTCTGTCTCCTCCTGAATCTGTGACATGAGCACCATAGCTAATCTAATCCATGCCGGCATGGACGGGTGCTTGTAAAAATTCAGCTGAATCATCCTGCTGTAGAGAATACAGTGGAAGTACAACAGCCTGCTCAACAATACCTTTTATAAAGATCATCCCTGAAGTCCTTAGAGGGTGAACAAGCAGCCAGGTATGAGATCTGTGCAGCGTTTCCATATGCTCTACTCAATAGAGAGAGAACTGCAATGAATTTAGACTTCAAACTTAAGGATAATGTAGCTTATCTCAATTTGATGCAGTTCTCTCTTTATTGAGTAGATTCTTAAGTAAAATGTAGCATAGGGCACTGATGTAAAAGTGTCAGGCTGGGCAGCTCATGTTCTTTGTGTATAAATAAGGTAATTTCATCAAGTTCTGCCAGCATTTAAAAACCAGTAATCCCTGCTCCACAGTTTACACTGTTTTGTTACAACATGTTTCAGTAATGAGCCAGTTTAGTTTTTGGAGCTGGAAAGATGTCTTACTGATTTCCAGGAAGTTTTTCCCCTGATACCATGAATCACTGAACGTACTACTTACAGGTCATCTGCTAGATTAGGGCTCCCAACATTGAAACGTTTATAAATGAAAGCACATCTATGCAAAATGCCAAGTTCTAGAAGTGGAGCAATCACCACAGAAACCAATGGGGAATGTTCCTACTGGTTAGACCACTTCTATAACTTTACCAACTATAACCCTGAATTGAGTTTTAGGAATAACAAGCTTGCAATCAAATCTGCAGGCCTATTATAACATATTTCCATTTTAAAATGGGCTTGTAGTCTACCAGGGCTTGCAAAACCCCAGGCTCCAGGTTGCCATGACAACCAGGAAATTTGATCTGGCGCCCTTGTGCTGTTGGCCACTTTCCCCCCTTAACGCTGCCACCGGGTATTTAATTGCAGCACAAGGGGGGGAAGGTCTGCGGCTTGCACGTAGAAACATACCGGCCCTGCCGCTCCCTCCATAGACTTAACATTGGCCTCAAGTAAAATACCAGCCAGGTGGCAACCCTACTTGCACAGACTGTACGCTCTGCCCCTTGCACAACGCCTGTCGAGTGCCAGGTGTCACGTGACATCCCAAGACTCGCCAGGAAGATCAATAGAGATCGGCTGCAGCACAAATGTCCCCTCCCCTGCAATGAGGTAAAGCAGCAGGGATGGGGGGACACATTAAGAAAAACAAACCCCTTGGAATGTGTTACTCAATCTAAAAATGAATAACATAACAAAATATGAAATTGTATTAATTAGATCATTTATGTATGGATGTGAATATATACAGGTAGTAGATGGAATATATTAGACCTAATCTGGTGATTACAAGAATAAATAAAATGTGTGAATGAAAAGCTATGGAGTATTGTGAACGACAAATATAAGACAATTCTGAAAAATATGGACACCGTGGCTTTCTAGCCCTTATGGTAGATCTGTTAATACTAATATCATCTAAATATTAATTAAGCTAAGTAATTACAAACCTCTATTTTATTTATTTGAGGGCTTTTTTTCCTTCCTGTTTAATAACATTAAGTTGTGTATCTGATATCTACTTTGTAAATAATTCTGATAAATGCTATATGTTAAACCATTTGATAAATGACACTTTGACACAATGTAATATTTAGAAGATCATTTTATAACCTAATAAATCCCCCAAAAAATTAGGTAGATATAGATAGATGTATGTAAAGTGTGAGGTGTGTGTGAATGTTTGCATGATTGTCTGGATCCTAAAATAAATAAATTCAGTGTCCCTACTAAAAGTGTCAACTGGCATTTACTTTAAATAGTACATTCCCATCTTTATCCTCTGAATCCCAGCTGTTATGCATCCCTAGAAAGCAAGCAGCCTATTTAGGTCAGTCACTGTCTCTCTCTGCTAGTGAAAGGGATTAACAGAGGGGACCTTAACCACGAAAGAGACTCCAGCTCTAGTCAGACCCTGATCAGCTTTGTGACTGTCAGCGCTCCAGCCTCCCCACAGACTCTGCCTCAGCTCCAAGGCAGAGCTGAGAGCAAACATGGGTGTATCTGTAAAGAGAAGGGTAAATGATTTACAGGAAGCAAGGGTTTAAAAAAAAATTTAATCGTCCTTGTAAATTTGTGTGCCTGTTTAATTGATGTGTGCCTCCAAAGGTGTGGCATTGAGATGGCACCAGACCAGCCCCGGGACTCACCCGTATTAGTTGGCAGATCTAATTATCTAAAAATCCTCCTCCTCCCAACTGTTCCTCAGGAACCAAACTGCAATTCTGCTTGTAGTCCATAAGCTCACTTGAGGTCATTATTTTACATCCTCATCTGTCATTAAAGGAAGTTCTTTCATCGTCACTAAGTGATGCTGTAGCCCTAATATTAGGGAAATCGTCGGTCTGCTTTGTAAATTGGAGGCTGCTGTAAATGGCAATCAATTTCTAAACTATTTTTGGTTTGGAAGCGTTCACTGCTTTTCTAGCAATTACATATATTTCCCTGATCATTATCTGCAGAACTACAATTCTTTGTGAAACCGCCTCTAATTTATGTTCCTAAATGAAACGTACGAAGCCACCGCTCCCGTCTCCAATCCAGTTATTATTCGAATGTAAAAAGACTAGAATCCCATCATGTTTCAGTTAAATCGGCACTGAACATTTTTAAAGAGAATTTCTTTAATTTTAAAAAATGTTCAAAATGTATCAATGTGGTAAAAATCATATGTTGTGTAAAATATTTTAATCTGCCTGGATCAGGTTGATATTTATTTTTTACAATCTTGTGTTTGTTTATGTAAAAAAAGGCAATCTAATTTAACCTACATATTTCCTGGCCAAAAACGCCAACAAATATAAAGATTAGAATATATTCTTACCTAAAGCTACTGTAAGAAGTGTCCATGTGCTCCCAGATTTCTCTGCACAGCATTCTGGGATTGCATGCTAAGCATCGAGGAAGTGTCATGTTGAGGTGTGGTAGTAGATTTGGCTAGCACGATGTATAAATTAAAAATTAATCTCTCTTGACATGACACCGTCTAGTATTGGAACACAATGGCATGTTTAGAAGAAAGGAAATAAAGGTAGTAGGTAGCTTGGAAATCCTTCCAGAGAAAGGAATAAAGGCATTAAACCATACACCAAAAGCTAGTGAAAGGTGCAGATATAAAATGGGTAAAGGGATCTATAGTAATACAGTACTCCCCAAATTGAGAAATTTGTAACAAACAGTACTTGGGATTTGTATCATCACTCTCTGCTGTGTGACTACAGTTGTATCAGGTACCAAGTTCTAGGGATATTTTTATTGTGTATAATCTGCTTTTATGTGCGTTTTGGGCTTCTTAGTTGTGGGTTTTTTTTTTTTTGTCATTTTTAAAAAAAATTAACTTATCTTTAACAAACATTTTATACATAAAATGACTGATATTTTTAACCTTGTTAAACTTTATTATAAAGGTTTTATGTCCCCCCCCCCCCCCCCCCCCAGTTGTTAAGAGAATGGATGTGCAATTAAGTTATCACGCCTGCTAGATGCCGATTGGGGTGACACTCATAGAGCGTATTCCACATTACTTCTTGCACTTTATGTTGTTTGGACTGCTGCTTAAATATTCAGGGTATCCTTGTTGTTGCTATATATGGATATTTGTCTATTGGTTCTTGTTTTGCTGATTCTGTTCCTGCCCGCCTTCATTATTCATGTACATGCAGAAGATGTGGGTTCTTGTATGCTGGAAACCAAATACCTTTATGTAAGAATACATCTGTCCATTTTGAGTGTGATTTAGAAGGAAGATGAGCTAGTACAGAGATCTTACAGACCTGCTGATGTGCCTATAACATTCCATATGAATGTGAGTGCAATACATCGAACCCTCACATTTTGGAGTCTTCCCTTTTCTTCTATATGTACAATGCTATCAGGAATCCCATCTTACATCACTGCAACAACAAAAATGTATAAGGCAGTTACTTTTTTGTCGATAAAATATTACACTAGGTGGAAGACACTGAGCGCATGAACACCATTGTTTTCCTATTTTATTATCAATATACACTCACAAACCAGTACAGAGAGCTATGAGGCAAGGTATATCTATCATATCCTTTTTATACTAATTTTCTGTCACTGTATTAATTTGTAAAGGTTGAGTAGCCCTTATCCAAAATGCTTGGGACCAGAAGCATTTTCACCAATAAGATATATTAAAGCCTCTCAGCACTCATGAAATAGTTTTATCAATGTAAATACTGTATGGAGCAAATAAATCACTAATACCATGATGTAGCTGTTATGTGAGAGTTGAGTCACCGTTGAGAACCTGCCGTTGGCATGTCAGGTCTGCACACGTGACATTGTATTACCCTTTATGGACATGGGGGAATCTGAGCATGCATGGAAAGGCTATATCACAGCTTAAGGGGGCTGGACACTGAATAAACTGTAGTGTGCTTGCATTGTGACAGCTGTGTGTGTGGAATTTGCAACTTGTGGCAAAATCTTAAAAATATTTTTGATAAGGGATGTTCAATCTGTATATGCTTTTTTATTCTCACCATATAGTACAATGCCTTCTACAATTTATTTGCTTTAATTTGTGCCTAAGATTATCCTGAAGACCAGATAAGTAAAACACAGACCGATCCAGGGACTCAAAATCCCTGCTGCTGGGTCCTAACTTTATTCATTGTTTTACATAGAACTCTATGAAAGTGCCATTACCTTGGCTCAAAAAATAATCAGACTTGCTCCTGAATGGTTCTGTCTCACTTCTAGTGTGGGAGTCAGGGTAAAACTATGCAAATAAGCCAACAATAGTAGCCTTTTGACTCTAATATCTGCTGGAAATATAGAAAGTTACATCTATGCATAGCGCTTTGTTGTAGGTGTGGCCAATCACATCAAGGAAATATTTTGAGATATCTTATTTTTTTTAAGTCTGTTTGTTCCTTGGTTTGCTTCAAGCAATCTTTGCCGAAAAGAACTTAGTGTGCGAGAATTTATGTAGGTCAAAAGCATTTGATTCCTTGAATTGAGACAGCTGTTAAACCAAAACTGCCTAATTCATCTTCTGTCTTCCAACGACAATACCATTGAACTAACTAGGGGTTGCATAGGTCACCCCTATTTTCCTCTAGATTACTTGGCATGTTAAACGAATATTGTTTTAAATAATCAGCCCTACGTTTTCTGGCCTCCATTATGTGTAGGACAGGTAGTGTTAGACATACAGGGCTTCAGCGTGGTCCTGACAGAACACATACATGGTCACTGTTGGCTGCTTGCGGCTGACTGTGAAGTACATGTTACATTTGTCACTGTTTTTGTGTTTTGTCTACCTATCTTATAAATCCTAGATCTTAATTAACTAGGCAGGAAGACAGTTGTTCAGAAACAAAAATTTCCATAACACTGTCCCTAAAATGAGTATAATTCAGCAGTGGTTGCATATTAAGCGATTAGCCTCATTCTATTTATCCACACAGCACCCTGTGCCCAGCCCTCCCGCCCAGAACAGATTGACCTGTAAGATGCAGCATACAGCTTCTAGTTTTAACCATTTCAGTTTCTGAGTCTGAAGGCATTGCATTCGTCCTTGGAAATTTAAATAGGTAACTACATCATTTTTATGCAGTATGGTCTATGCTTTTTTTTTTTTTCTACTACTTTGTGTATCTCTTGTGTTTTGTGAATGGGGACATGTCAATGTTTTCTTATGTTCTGTGCTTGCGAGGTGATGCCAGCACCACCATCTGGCTGTATGTGGGACTGCATTTTACAAGCACTGTTTCCTTCTATGTCCTGCAGTGCCAAAGAAAGAAATTACTTTTTAAAATATTTTTGTTTTAATATTTTTCTCTTTTTTAATCCGTTTGAAAATTACATAAGGATTTTGCCTCCACCATTATGGTTCATGCCAAGTATACTTGTATAGCCCTGGTGACCCTTTCCTCTTCATTATCACTGCTAATATTGTGACGCGATAGGATGATTGGCAATCTACTGACAGTATATGTTTTTTCTTATCCACAGGTATATTTGTTTCTACATACCTCTCTTTCCTGAACCCAATAATTTCAAAATGCAGATAAAAGAAGATATGAACCCAGTCCTTCGCTACCTCTTGCATTTCCTGATGTGGTTATATGGCATTGTAACCTTCGTGCCCTGGTTTTTTCTCACCGGTGCAAGAGAGAGGCAGATACGTGCAAGTCGAGTGAAGGCCAAACCTGTGAAAGACCATCCTGACAGTCCTCACCGATCTGTGGACAGTTTCCATACTCTAGCATCCACGCTGTACCCAGGCTGTGATACTCTTGACAAGGTCTTCCAACATGCTGCAGACATTTTCAAACACAAGAGCTGTCTGGGAACCAGGGAGATACTGAGTGAGGAGGATGAGCTCCAGCCGAACGGCAAAGTATTTAAAAAGGTGCGTGAGTTGTTAAATTAACTATGATTTTTCAGCTAGAAGTTATGACTAATGCAAAAAGAAACCATTGTATCCACTTATTAGTAAGGTGAGGCTAGTTGTGGTCCCCTCCTAAATATGAAAAACAAGTGCACTACTAATGAGTGACAAGCAGGTGCTGGATCAGGCTGTGTGCTTTACAGTGAAACATGGAGGCAGTCACAGGATAATGCTTAATGCTGTATATATATATATATATATATATAATATATATATATATATATATATATATATATATATATACACTTATTTGTCCTCTTACTAGGCCCACTGAACTTTTCACTTTTGCTTCTGTAATAGCCTAGCAGTTAATCAATCTTTAGTGTCCCCACTAATTAACTTTACATTTCCAAACTCTGCATATACATGATTTGGTCAAATCTTCTGCATTCATTCTCGGGTGTTATGTAATTCGAGAGGAGAATACATATTCTTCAGTATTTTGCTGTGTTGAGTATTATTATTATTATTTTTATTTTTTTAAATATAATTACATTATTACTCCAGGATACTAAAAAAAATATTAAAAGCTCATATTCATATTTTAGCATCCTTTAGCAAAAGAATATAAACCCAAATCAAAGATTTTTTTTCTTTCCAGTTTAAAAGAGATGGCCCATATGGACATCTGATGGAGGGGCATATACCCCTCCCACTTCCCTGGAAATTTCAACAGGCCCACTGCAGCAGCAAGAGGGAGAGGCACAGTAGGCTATTTGGAATAGGTTAACCAGATTGAGAGCAGGAAAAACACCTGACAGACAAGGGTGTACAGCAGGGGCGTTGCTAGGTCTCCAAAAGACCTGGGGCTGGAGCCCATGGCAGATTTGACTGAAATTAGACCTGGCGGCCGGGTATTGTTGTTCCCAAATGGTGCCCTCGCTGCTGGGATCATTTTTTTCTCTCTTGTTTTATCCAGTGGAGCACAAGAGGGAAGTGTGTGCACCGACAGCTTCCTGTGTGTCTCTATGTTACTAACTGTATGTGTGTGTCTGTATGTTACTGACTGTATGTGTGTGTATCTGTCTGTACAACGTAATATTTAGAACATACGTTTATAACCTAAATAAACCAAAATAAGATATATAGTATTAAAAAAAATTAAAACTGTTACTGACTGTGTGTGTGTGTGTGTGTGTGTGTGTCTGTGACTGACTGTATGAATGGATGGATGTGACTAACTGTGTATGTTACTGCATGCGATTGTGTGTATGACTGCAAGTGATAGTGTGTGTGTGTATGTATGTTTGTGTGATTGTGTGTATGACTGCAAGTGTGTGTGCTTGTGTGTATGACTGCATGTGATTGTGTATGTGTATGTTTGTGTGACTGTGTGTATGACTGCATGTGATTGTGTGTGTGTGTGATTGTGTGTATGACTGCATGTGATTGTGTGTGTGTGTGATTGTGTGTATGACTGCATGTGATTGTGTGTGTGTGTGATTGTGTGTATGACTGCATGTGATTGTGTGTGTGTGTGATTGTGTGTATGACTGCATGTGATTGTGTGTGTGTGTGATTGTGTGTATGACTGCATGTGATTGTGTGTGTGTGTGATTGTGTGTATGACTGCATGTGATTGTGTGTGTGTGATTGTGTGTATGACTGCATGTGATTGTGTGTGTGTGATTGTGTGTATGACTGCATGTGATTGTGTGTGTGTGTGATTGTGTGTATGACTGCATGTGATTGTGTGTGATTGAGTGTATGACTGCATGTGATTGTGTGTGATTGAGTGTATGACTGTGTGTGATTGTGTGTATTACTGCATGCGATTGTGTGTGTGTGATTGTGTGTATGACTGCATGTAATTGTGTGTGTGTGTGTGTGTGTGTGTGTGTGTGTGTGTGTGTGTGTGAATGTGTGTATGACTGCATGTTATTGTGTGTGTGTGTATGTTTGTGTGATTGTGTGTATGACTGCATGTGATTGTGTCTGTATGTTTGTGTGATTGTGTGTATGACTTCATGTGATTGTGTGTGTGTGTTTGTGTGTATGACTGCATGTGATTGTGTGTGTATGATTGTGTGTATGACTGCATGTGATTGTGTGTGTGTGTGATTGTGTGTATGACAGCATTTGATTGTGTATGTTTGTGTGATTGATTGTGTATTACTGCATGTGATTGTGTGTGTATGACTGCATGTGATTGTGTGTGTGTGTGATTGTGTGTGTGATTGCATGTTATTGTGTGTGTGTGTGATTGTGTGTATGACTGCATGTGATTGTGTGTGTGTGATTGTGTGTATTACTGCATTTAATTGTGTGTGTATGTTTGTGTGATTGATTGTGTGTGTGTGATTGTGATTGTGTGTGTATGACTGCGTGTGTGTGTGTGTGTGTGATTGTGTGTATGACCGCATGTGATAGTGTGTGTGATTGTGTGTATGACCGCATGTGATTGTGTGTATGACTGCATGTGATTGTGTGTGTGTGTGTGTGTGTGTGAATGTGTGTATGACTGCATGTTATTGTGTGTGTGTAAATTTGGGTATGACTGCATGTTATTGTGTGTGTGTGTGTAAATTTGGGTATGACTGCATGTTATTGTGTGTGTGTGTATGTTTGTGTGATTGTGTGTATGACTGCATGTGATTGTGTCTGTATGTTTGTGTGATTGTGTGTATGACTGCATGTGATTGTGTGTGTATGATTGTGTGTATGACTGCATGTGATTGTGTGTGTGTGTGATTGTGTGTGTATGACTGCATGTGATTGTGTGTGTGTGTGTATGACTGCATGTGATTGTGTGTGTGTGTGTATGACTGCATGTAATTGTGTGTGTGTGATTGTGTGTATTACTGCATGTGATTGTGTGTGTATGACTGCGTGTGATTGTGTGTATTACTGCATGTGATTGTGTGTGTATGACTGCATGTGATTGTGTGTGTGTGTGATTGTGTGTGTGAATGTGTGTATGACTGCATGTTATTGTGTGTGTGATTGTGTGTGTGTGTGTGAATGTGTGTATGACTGCATGTTATTGTGTGTGTGTGTGTGTGTGTGTGTGTGTGTGAATGTGTGTATGACTGCATGTTATTGTGTGTGTGTGTGTGTGAATGTGTGTATGACTGCATGTTATTGTGTGTGTGTGTGTGTGTGAATGTGTGTATGACTGCATGTTATTTTGTGTGTGTGTGTGTGTGTGTGAATGTGTGTATGACTGCATGTGATTTTGTGTGTGTGTGTGTGTGTGTGAATGTGTGTATGACTGCATGTGATTGTGTGTGTGACTACATGTGATTGTGTGTGTGTATGTTTGTGTGATTGTGTGTATGTGCCATTGTCTGGCTCCTATATTTTTTGTTTTTCTGGCTCCTAAAATTTATTTGTCAAGCCCTGGTATATATATAATATTAACAATAAATGCATATGTATACATGTTTTATATGATTATGACAATGAGCAATAGGTATATATAAAAGGTATAATATAAGAAATGAGCAATAAAACATAAATGATGTATATGATACCAATGAACAGTAACTTTATATGCAAGGCTTTATATTGAACTAAATATCGAAATTATTGGGGGTATGTAATAAGGGTTCAGCAGTTTCTATTTATGCCACTAACAGCTCTGAATGTTCCCAAAGGTCCAGTAACATTAGTACTATATTACATAGGCCTCTTCTAATTCTAATCTGAGATAAGTGGGTTGTAACGTTTTATTTGCCAAAATGCTTTAACATTGTATATCATGCCAATGATCAGTAAATGCATAATCTTTGTATATCATGCCAATGAGAAGACATACATCCACAGTGTCTCACACAGACACACACACAGTGGTCTATTCACTGAAAGGCAAGTTGTTGGTGAGTTGATGAATATTTGATGCAGAGTCAATTCTGGGGATCTATAGATATACATGGATATATCTATATGTTTATATCTAATAAAAAGGTTATTGAAAAATGTATTTCTTGTTTTTACGTTCTTCCTCTGCACCCACAATGCACCCAGAATTTACCCCAGCTCACACTCCAATGTAATTCAGTCCCCCAATAAAGCTCACACTCTAATGTAAATCAGTCCACCAATAAAGCACACACTCTAATGTAATTCAGCCTGCCAATAAAGCTCACACTCTAATGTAATTCACTCTGCCGATAAAGAATTCACTCTGCCGATAAAGCACACACTCTAATGTAATTCACTCTGCCGATAAAGCTCACACTCTAATGTAATTCACTCTGCCGATAAAGCTCACACTGTAATGTAATTCACTCTGCCAGTAAAGCTCACACTCTAATGTAATTCAGCCCGCCAATAAAGCTCACACTCTAATGTAATTCAGCCTGCCAATAAAGCTCACACTCTAATGTAATTCAGCCTGCCAATAAAGCTCACACTCTAATGTAATTCATTTTTATTAGAGTGTGAGCTTTATCGGCGGACTGATTTACATTAGAGTGTGAGCTTTATTGGCAGGTTGATTTACATTAGAGTGTGTTTTTTTTATCGGTGGACTGAATTACTTCAGAGTGTGAGCTTTATTGGAAAATGAATTACATTAGAGTGTGAGCTTTATTGGCAGGCTTAATTACATTAGAGTGTGGGCTTTATTGGCGGGTTGATTTACATTAGAGTGTGAGTTTTATCGGTGGACTGAATTACATTAGAGTGTGAGCTTTATTGGAAGACTTATTTACATTAGAGTGTGAGCTTTATTGGCAAAATGAATTACATTAGAGTGTGAGTTTTATCGGCTGGCTGATTTACATTAGAGTGTGAGCTTCTTTGGCAGACTGATTTACATTAGAGTGTGAGCTTTATTGGAAAAATGAATTACATTAGAGTGTGAGCTTTATCGGCTGGCTGATTTACATTAGAGTGTGAGCTTCTTTGGCAGACTGATTTACATTAGAGTGTAAGCTTTATTGGCAGGCTGAATTACATTAGAGTGTAAGCTTTATTGGCAGGTTGAATTACATTAGAGTGTGAGTTTTATCGGCGGACTGAATTACATTAATGTAATTCAGCCTGCCAATAAAGCTCACACTCTAATGTAAATCAGTCCGCTGATAAAGCCCACACTCTAATGTAAA
Source organism: Pelodytes ibericus (assembly GCA_036172795.1). Lineage (NCBI taxonomy): Eukaryota > Metazoa > Chordata > Amphibia > Anura > Pelodytidae > Pelodytes > Pelodytes ibericus. The sequence continues at coordinate 170,880,767 of CM069861.1, forward strand.
TCAACGCGCCAATAAAGCTCACACTCTAATGTAATTCAGCCTGCCAATAAATCTCACACTCTAATGTAAATCAACCCGCCAATAAAGCTCACACTCTAATGTAATTAATGTAGCTTTTTCTTTTCGGAATAATATCTCAATTTGCATTTTTTGGCTGACTTGGTATCATGAGAATTGTAGTTCACAGCTAACACCTCTTATTGTGTATTCGGTTACCCATTTTCTCATAATCCTCAGCCAGGCAATTCTGGCTGAGCATTATGAGACATTTAGTCAACAGCCCATACAAAGTTAGCTGTGAACTACCATTCTCATGATCCTCAGCCAGCCAAAACACACCATAATGCTGGCTGAGCATCATGGAAAGGGTGGTCCACAACAACAAACATACAAACTAATGTTAGTGTCCCTTACCTTGATGGAGGGGGGTCTGCTCTGGCTTCTCCCTGGCACTCTAGGATGTGGAGGGAGCTGCTGAACTCTTCTTGCCAGAGACCAGCTCCCTCCATGCTGCCTTCCTGCTGCTCGGTAGAGGGGGCGGAGTCACGGGTTTAAGCCCCGCCCCCGCGTCTGATTGGCATCGGGCAGGGATATTCTATTAGAAGCAGGTCTCTGCTAGAAGAGGCAGAGACCTGCCGTGCCACAGCTGGCACTGAGGCACAGATATAGCGTGGGGCTCCCTGTCACTCAGGGACCCCACGCTAAGAGCCAGCTGCTGCCAGCATTAAGAACTGTGCACTGCTGATAATAATTTTAACAGCAGTGCCTGAGACTCGGGCTATGGAGTGGAGACTCGGGGCTTCAGCCCCAGTAGCCCCCCCCTAGCAACGCCTCTGGTGTACAGCAAAAAAAAGATTGTTCTCTAACTTGTCTCTACTTCACTCTGTACATGGGAATGAGCAGTTGGCAAACTCCAGGTATAGACGCAGCTTGTATGCCGCAGGCACAAAGTAGTTTGTTTCAAACATGTATTGCAGCACTGTTTACCTATTGTTCCAGTTGTTGACACTACATTCCCCATGACTCTCAGCCAGCTATTTGGTATGCTAAACATCATGGGAAATTGAATACTCCACAACAGGAGTGCCAAAGTTAGCTCTCATGCCATTATGGATTGGTATAACAGCTGTTGGGGAATGCACAGCTCATGATTCTCATACATCCCTTTGGTTTGTTGAACTTCATGAGAAATGTGATAACTGGCACAGGTTAGCTATCATTGCTGCGTAATAACGAAGTGTCCTATTTTGGGTCCTACACTGAATTCCCTCTTTACTATTCTTTTGATTTTATTGTAATATCCCTGGATTAGCCATCCATTACTGGCGGAACACCATGAGTATAACAGTTAATTGACGAAGAAGGTAGGCAATGGGGAGGAGGTCATTTTGATTATATTTGTGCCTGTGTGGACTGGCTTGGGGTGTGGCACCATATTGCTATTAAAACCGTATACTATTTCTCTTAGTGTACTACCACCTACTAAACATATATTCACGCAAACACTAATATATCGGAGTGCTGCTGACATAAAAGGAACAAACCCCTTATTTATACAATAAAAGTGTAGCACACAAAGTGTGATAAAGTAAACATACTTTCCAAATAATTTTTTCCCCTCTTTATGCAGCTGAATTTCGAAAAAAGAAGGGAGAAAAAACATATATAGTGCAGTAACGATAACCATATGTGGCACACAATTTAGGCCAAGGCTCGACAAACCCTGGGCGCAAGGTCCATGGCGACTAGGAAATCAGACCTGGCGCCTGGGTGTTGTTAGCCTCAAGCCCCCCTTGCTTCTGCCATCCGTTTTCCTTCCAGCACATCTTCATTCGTGAGTGCAGTGTCAGATTGCACAGACTTTCCCCCTTGCGCAATGCGCTCTAGTGTGTGACTGCCGGGATATCACGTGACACTCTGCATTCAGACGGAAGATGAATAAAGATCCGGTTGCGGGAACAGAAATCCCCCCTCCCCTGAAATGAGGTAAAGCAGCAGGGAGAGGGGACAAATTAAGAAATTGTTTCTTGTGTGTGTATCTAACTGGCTGTGTATGTGATGTGTGAGAGACATTAAGGCAGGGCTTCACAAATGTAATTTCTTTTTAGGAGCCATAAATGGCACATACACGCAAATGTAAACACACAGGACAATCGCACATGCGCATACACACACGCATACATGTGCACACAGATGCAGGCACACACACACACACACACACACACACACACACACACACACACACACACAAACCAGCAGTTCGTCTTTTTTTTTTTTTCTTTAAAAAAAACCGTCATTCTATCACTATCTCCCCCTTGCTGCTTTACCTCATTGCAACGGAGGGGGGGATTTCTGTTCCCGCATGGACCGCCTTCACGCTGCTGGCGAGTAGTGGGATGTCACATGACACCCGCCGCTCCGACAATGCAGCGCAAAGGGGCGGAGCAGGAAGTATGTGCAGCGCACACTCTGCTCCCTCGTGCTGCAATACATACAAATATTAATAATTCTAAAAAAACCAAACTGATCGCAGGGTAAGGGGCGCATGTGCATATGATCCTTCCCAGGTGCCAGGTCTAATTTCGCACAGAGACCGACTGACAAACACACACCTCCCAGACATCCAGTCACCTACACACACCTCCCAGACATCCAGTCACCTACACACACCTCCCAGACATCCAGTCACCTACACACACCTCCCAGACATCCAGTCACCTACACACACCTCCCAGACATCCAGTCACCTACACACACCTCCCAGACATCCAGTCACCTACACACACCTCCCAGACATCCACACATCCAGTCACCTACACACACCTCCAGTCAGTCATCTAGTAATCTGCCTAACATAAAAAAAGAACTTAAACTTTCTCCCCCTTTAAACGTGTCCTCCCTCTCTGCTGCTTTACCTCAGTTCAGGGGAGGGGGCATTAGTGTTGCAACTGTGTGTGTGCCTCTACAGGCACAGACCACCTTGATTAGTCTTCTTCATGAGTTACTTTAGCGTGCTTTGTGTGAGTGGGCGGAGCTTGCAGTCTCCTCCCTCGCGCTGCGCTTTAAATAAACCGGATGGCAGCGGCAAGGGGCTACATATGGCTAACAGCACCCAGGCTCCTGGTCTCCTTTCCTGGGTAGCCTGGCGCCTGGGGTTTGTCGAGCCCTCCTTTAGGCACTGGAGAGACTCTTACACTTTTAGGAGCAGACACTGCACATATATGAAGGATTAGAACAACCCATTGGATCAGTGGGGAATCTTCCACATATGGTTATAAAGTTACTGCACTACAAGTTTTGATCTATTTTTCTTTTCTAAGTCAATTGTGCGCAACACTTTTATTGTATACATAAGGACAGCAGATATGACATTTATTGCGGCACAGTAAAAGTGAATGGAAACCAATGGGATGTTCCCACTCCTTGCTTCACTTTTTAGAAACTGGGCCCTAGAATGAATTTATAAGTTATACCCCATATTGCTCTATCTGTACCTGGATTCTACTTTCTTGCTAAGGGAAAAGTACACTTAAGCAAAAAGTAAACGCCTACTGCTATGATATACTGAACATAGTTTATGCTGCAGCATACTAGAAACATATGTCCTATATTTGATATCTTGTTGTTTAGATACAGGCTGTCTCATAGGAGGGCTTCAGTCCCAGGCTCATTCAGTAAGAGCAGTTTAAGAAGAAAATGATGAAACTAATAATAAACTAATCTTGTTTTGACTTACTCACTTTTGAACTTCTTCCTAATTTTTAATACCATAGTAGGGGGGAAAACAGACAAAAAACAAACAAGATTTAGTTAATTTTGTCTTTGTTTATGGGCCCAAAAAACCATGATAACAAATCGAGATTACAGTAGTCTCTTATTACTTGTTTTTTTCAGTTAAATAGTATCTTGTAAAGAAAACCTAATTTAATTGAAAAGACATTTAAATATGCAAAGCAGGGCAAATGGAACCATTTTTTTGTTTTTGTTTTGGAAAATCATTTTAAAATGGCTTCATCTAAGCCACTACTGTTGTCTGGGATTATGTGCAATACGGAGGATTGTTCTAGTTTCTGCCAATTTACGATTCCCCCACTAGAGGGCATCAGCGTCCTTTTGGTTCTCACGTTTTAAAGGGCAGCACTTAACTGATTTTATATTTCATAGAAAAATATACTAGTCAATTACTATTGACACGTAATTTTTACTAAAAGGTACATCGATTTTGCATTGCAATTTTACGATATTTTACATTGTTTGAATTAGACAGTGAGAGACTTGGATGTAACATTAGAACGTATTGCTTTAAGCAGAATGTGTTAGGATTACCTTCCGCCATAAATAGCACCAAACAGTCCCGCTTTGGTTTGGGCAGGATTGAACTACGGCTTAACGCAAGTTCACATTGCTACAATAAGTGATTTGCGTTAAGGCGCTTGTACAGTAGTGCTGACACACTCCATGCCAAGACACAATCCCCGGTAACTAACGTTGTCGGCGATGCTGTTAGGAGATACGCCCACAGTAACGGCAGTGGTTAATGAGGAATATAAACCTGCTAGGATAGGCATCCAGAAGACAAAACTAATGCTCCAATACTGTTTTAGGTTTTGCTGAAAAAAGAACATTGGGCTTTTCTGCTGTCAGATTCCATCTTTTTCTAACACTTTCCTAAGTGACTCCTTCCTAAGTTGTGAAAGTTCTGTCTCCGATCCCTCTAAAGGATAACTCTCTGCAAACAATTAATGCTGAATTGAAAGAATGCAGCACAACGTATAGGCAGTTTAAATGCCATTTACAAGTTTTTACAAAACAATTGTCTATAACAGCAGTAAAGTCAGATTTAAATAAAAGAAACCAAGGTTTGTTGATAAATTCTGTACATAGTGAATTATTAATATTGTATATATCTTTTTCCAGTGCTTCATATATTCTTTTGGTAAATCAGGGATTTTATGCTTCACTGTTTATTTAGCAAAGAATAAATCGGCATATACGTGAGGCACTACAGGCCCCTTTGTTATGGAGTTCCCTTTGACGTGGATTAGGAAAACTGTCTGGAGGATGTCAGAAGGGGGTTGATCTAAATACTCTTTCTAAAGCTCTCGGTTTGAGTAAAATCCCAGCCTATGTTGCTATGCTGGGAGTGGAAGATTTGGTGTACAGTGCTTTTGTGGAATTATTATCATAAGAGTGGAATATAGTGAGTGTGCCATTTCCCCTCACCCCTTTCGCCATATCTGGACACCTTTTTTTTTCTTCTTACAATAAAAGGTTGAGTAGACCTCACTTATAAACTCTTTAAATAACAAAGCCTCTGCACACCTGCCATTATTCCAAAGGTCATAATGTTTACCTTAAGGTTCGACAAACCCCGGGCGCCAGTGCTGTAAGCCACATTCCCCCCTTTCTGCTGCCACCTGGTATTTTATTGCAGCGCAGGGCAAGGGGGAAAAGTCTTTGCGGCTTGCACAACAAGCTCTGCCCTTTGCGCAAGTCCCATGTGACATCCCGGCACTAGCCAGGAAGATGAATGAAGATCAGCTGCATCACGTCCCCTCCCCTGCAATGAGGTAAAGCAGCACGGATGGGGGAACACAACAAGCGCAAAAAGTCTGTACACACTTCCCTTTGCAATATTCAATTGCACATCAGAAATGTGTTTTCTGCGTGTCTGAGATTGGTTTTAGCAAACCCAGTTCTGGCAGTATGTTATAACCCTTCCCAGTCTAGGGCCATAGTCTGTAGAGAAGAGGCTGGCCGTCAGCCCCCTCCAGCAGTCCCAGTGACTATGGGTTCCTTCACACAGGAATAAAAAAAATAATCCTACTTCTTGTTCCTATTAGTGGTTCAAATACAGAAATAATTGTCTGAGTATTTTATCTCTGGTCAGAGCTGTGGAGAGTTATATTGTATATATTTGTAGCATACATTTTTTTTTTTTCTTCTTACATGTGAGAAAATGTGCTTCTGCTTAGTGTTAGAAGTCCGTTCTGCAATCTAGACGTACACAGGATAACAATCCTGTCTAATTTATCTGCCTTGCTCTAAACATTGTACTTCCCACTTAATATATAGGAATGTATTAAAGCATGCCCTATAAAACCATCAGCATTATACCACCATACATAGAGCAGCACGATACTTCTTATATTTTAGTGGAGTGGATGAGAGATCCCCAGATAGGCTTAGATTGTAATACTAACAACTAACGAAAACCATTCACGTGTTTATTTCACTACATCTTTATACTGCTGATGGATAAAGTGATATTAGTTGACTTTTATAAGAGGCGCTATCCCAATGGGGCCATTGATCAGGGGAGATGGGGCTCTGGTAGGGTTGCCAGGTCAGCCACTTTTCCCAGACCACACATATATATATATATATATATATATATATATATATATATATATATATATATATATATGATAGTGATGACTGCATTAGCAGCTAGGACAACAGTAATTGCTTGGAAAAGAAGTTGACTGTCTTGGAGTTTGGTAAAAGAACTAGAAATCGATATCAATTATAAATCAATCTGTATAAATTATTTTGCACCCTATGAATTTTACATGCCGCCCTGGGATATGCTCAGTTGGTTAATTAATCACACCAGTTGTGTGGGTTTCTTTCCTTGAAGCCTGATGCTATCCTACCATTAATGAAGGATGGAATGGGGCTATCACTGTGGGCTACTGATAATTTACCAGAAAAAATCAGAGAATTTTTCTTTTCCAACTCGACTGTTTTTCTAACGTTATGAGACTATTTCTCTGCCCATTTCAGGGTGGCAAAGAATAGTCCTAGAGCTCTTTCCAACTCTATTAATGGCTGACTTGTCAGTTCGCATTTTAGGGAATAGACCACAGTGACTTGCCAGAGGTTTAATGATCTTGAACTATGACTTTATTTTGGCTGATTAAAGCATTACCCATAAAAGCATTAAATGCCTTGTTATCCATGCACTTCCAGTTCTAGCTGGAATTCACATAGTCCCCTCCAGCTCATTTAGTGTATGTATTATGCATGTCACCAATATAATAGATTTACTGTGATCACATGACTTTCCCAATTAAATTGTTTTGTACATCACCAGGTGATCTTGGGCAAATACAACTGGATGTCTTACGAGGAGGTCTACTCATTAGCTGCTCAGTTTGGAAACGGGCTTGCTGCACTCGGTCAAAAACCCAAATTTAACATCGCCATATTCTGTGAGACCCGAGCAGAATGGATCATCACCGCTCAGGCTTGCTTCATGCACAATTTCCCAGGTGAGTACATTCCAATGATGGAGAACATGGATCCCATGAAAAGGAGCTGAAATAGCTGTATAATGCTATTCATGTCCTTCTTTTCTATACACATTGGATGTTTGGCGTATGGGAGCGTAACACCAAGTGACAATCCATCACATTGCATGTTTTAAATTGTAGAAAAACCAAAATAGCTGTCTGCAAACAAAACATTATAAAAGCAGAATTTTGATTTAAAAAAAACGAACAACTAAGTTTCTTTAAATTGTGAAATCACATAAATTCTCCAGCTTCCTAGTCTTCAACCAGCCTTAGGTTAAATGTTTAAATGTAGGATTAAATATATAATGGGAGTTATGTATACATAATGGCTCTGTGTTATCTCTAATTCAGATTTATGGTATACATACCGAAGATGAGCAAAACTATGACTTTCTTTATTCCTACTGACTTTGCCCAGATTAGGAGTGGCAGAGAATTGCTACCCTATAAAGTTATCTAAAATGGCTGCAATTTTGAAAGTTTTTATTTTTTTGGATACATAGCCTGCAACAAAATTTGTAAACAATAATTAGATAACTTTAAAAAAAAAAAAAAAATATTTTGGCACAACTGGTGCTGTTACTGTTTTTCTCTTTTTTTGTCGAGCAGATCATTGGGGTAGATTATAATTATGACACAATTGCACTTTTGTTCTGATTGGAACACAGTTATAAATTTGTCTTTAATCCTTTTGTAAACTGTGTAACCAGGACAAGAAATAGGCTACTCCATTATTAATCTGGCATCGACGAATCTGATGCACAATTGAGTAATTGCTTAGTTATCACAGGGCCATATGGTAATGTGACACGTATTTGCAGTAAATGTTTATTGTATCTTTGTCAGTTCTGTTGAGTCGGCAGTCCTTTCCCAAATGCATGCGCTCTCTCTGAACCCTTCATGTCACATACATTAAACAGACAGACTCTCTGACGATGCATCAGCCGTCGCATGCTCTCACGTCTCATTACTTCTCACCAGCCTGCTAGGACTTGGCTTCCTTTTACCATGAATATCCCACCTACTGCTGTGAAAAACCTGATCCTGATTTACTCCCCACGCCAGTCCTCTATGTAATACAGAAGCTTGATTAGATAATATAAACAATCTCTCGTTCCCTCTTCACCCTTGCTCTGCTTTTCCCAGCGAGTTGATTCTCTGCAGCAGGATGTGAGGGGGGAGAGCAGTGTTGTTAGGACATGGGGTCTTTGAGCCTGCTGTGGCTTTTTGAAACGTGCGGTGTCTCACTCCTGCCCTTTCCCCAACACACCAATAGCTGTTCTTGCTCTCTGTGCACTTAGCCCTGAGGCTGACTGTTAGATGAGTGTGCATAATATGCTATTTAGCTTGGAATTCTATATATGTATCGGGCTGTGTGTGTGTAACTTATATAGATAGGGCTGAAAGGATATCACTGGCCTTAGCTTTTTTTTTATGGGTAAATCCAAGATATGTCCTTTAAGTGTGTGTTATCCATAATGATGACAAAATTAGAGTTATGGGCACAAGCATCATATTTTCTGACAGAAAAGGCATGATATTGACTTGGAATGTATAATGTCTGCACTTGCTCGGTCCCTATTAAAGTACTAACAAACACCGAATGCTTTTTTTAGCATGAACCAGATAGTAACAGAATTGTCAATCAATTAATACATTTGTTATGTTATGCCAGCATATGTGAGTTTCTCCACTTTCCGGATGCAGATGTCTGATGTGAATGTCTGAGATATAGATAGATAGATAGATAGATATAGATCTCAGACAATCACACTTAAACAGATGAAAAGTGTATGAACAAGGACAACATTTTTTTTAATACCATTCTTTGTAAAATACTCATTCCCCAATGGAGGGAGCTGATGCATGTGCTCTGATACGCACTGCGGTATGTTCTGAGAATACGAAGGCTATCTACATGTTGGCTTAGAGGCAGGGGCTCAGCGATTGCAGTGTTTGGTGCTGTAGCTTACAGCTGCTTCCTCTCCTGTCCCATCAACTGCCTGACGTCAATCTAGTGTATTTGGCAGCTCAGTGTACACGTCGGTCTGTTTAACCTCACTGGTGCTGAAGTGACGGCCAAAGCATTTTACATTAAGAGCATGTTGCTTTAAGAACAATAGTGGTGCAGTCCAGGTGCACCTCAAGGGGTTATCTAAAAAATGGAAAAGTCTACATAAAGTAACAGTACAGCCCTTCATTTAGAGTATAATGAAATGTAAACATGGAGGACTAATGAAGAGCTCTATATTTCTACTTTATGTAGGCGGTTTTCGTTTTATTGATAAGCGACATTATTATTTTATGTGCTACAATTTTACACAATGGAGAGCATCGTCCAGATTAAAACAAAGCTATTGATCAGTATCTGGATGTGATATTTGGCTACTAAAGGCTGCACCGATTGTTTTTGCAATCTTTTATTAATGTACATCCCTCCAATTTAGCTCAGTACTTTATCTGCCTTCACTAAATTATGCAGACTTTAAAACAAGTTTAATCTCCCAAAAATGTATCAATATTTGAAAGACAGACCTTTTCAGTATTATTATTTTATTGTAATATTTTGTCTTTTTCCAATTGTTTGCCTTTTTTCTCATTGCAGCATTGCTTGTGTGTCCTTTTCTCCTTAGTTTTATTAAATGTTATTTGTATCGTCTCCATCTGCACTTTTCTATACAGCTTCCAATTTCCCCAGGACATGTTACTTATGTAAACGTCCACTTTCAATGTCGGGGGTTAATTCTAAGAGCTGGGGAAAGCCTGGGTTTAATTGTTTATGTAACTAGGGTCATAGGAGGGAGTTTAAACAGATTGTGGGAACCATCCCAGACACTTGCTGGTTTTATGCTCAAGCTCTTTAGTTGAAACCAAATGAGTCAGAACAAAACAAAAGTGCATATGTTTTTGGCTGCAATGAAACTAACCAGTAGTGATGGGGTAGCAGTATATAGAAATGTGAAGTGTGTGCCTGAGTTACAGAGGTAATGATAACCAGGCCTCTGCAGCATTTCAAAATGACTTTGTACGCCTGGCTTTATGAGCTCAAGATTATTTTACAAATTGCAAATGTCTCTGAGAAAAGTGGTAGAATGCAGGACCATTTCTGTACAAGGGTCCTAATTAGTGGTCTTTACAGCTTGCACTCATATATTCTGTTAGCCAATGAAGAGGTATGACACTCAGTGTTACTTCAATTTGTTCCTTTATGTTAAATAAACATAATCATTACTCTACATGAATTGTGCAAAAGCGTTTGGTTTTTCCCCCACATGTATAAAAAAACAAATTGTAAAAAAAACCATGTTCTGCTACGGTAATCCATGTAATGAATAAGAGATGGCACGGCTCTAAAACGGTCTATACAGAAATAAATGTATGTCTTAAAAAATGCAGAATGTGCAAGTTGGGATCGATTAAAACAATGGCAGCAATGACTACTGAGCCAATCCTTTCCTTGACTTAGGAACACTCCTCCAGTCACTGTGATAGTTATTTAAATTCTATTTTTAATGCTGGTACTCACCTAAGGTGTTTATTCACAAACTTTACTAAAACCCACGAGAGACCACTTTCTGGATATCTCGCAAGTGAGTCTCCACTGATTGCCATTGGGATTCTGTGCAAGAACTAAACTTGAGTAAAGTATTTTATTTATTTTTTTTACACCTGAGTTGCTGGTACATTTCCCTTTCTTAAGTAGCTCATAAATGCTTTCACATATGACCCTCACCAGGAGCCAATGTTTTAGACCCCAGTGAATATAGCCACCAAATTGTCCCTTGGTAATTGTTGAAAAGTATTATCTCAGGATCAAGCTCAGATCTTGATGAGTAACGCCCTTGAATATCTTGGTACACGTTCTTCCTTCTCTTGATCCATTTCCGAGCTCCCGGGCAGACGTACAGCAGCTGTCCCCTAGTGTCTTCCTCTCTGTGGGGGAACAGGAAAGGAACCAGTACAATACTGTATTTAGTTGGTAAAAAGGGCCAGAAGGGCCTTCTCTTTCGTCTCTTCCATGGATGGAAATTTGAGCATCTGGTCCACATTAGCTCAAATATGTTCCACCACAGCACCCAGACCATGTCATAATGCTCCTTTCCCAAGGTTTTACAAGCACACTTTCCAAAATAGAGCACTCTGTGTCCTTCATGCAGCGTTTGAAAATCCATTAACCGCAAAAAACATGTGCTTTTCTAAAGAACGGTGTTTGTAGTTTGTTTTTATTTTTGCTGGATAATAATGCAGATTCCTGAATGCAGTAATGGAAGACAATGGAAGTGCTAAAAGCAGAAAGACAATAAGTGCCAGTATGTCTGTCTGTGATCCTTGCCCATGTGTATACAATAAATGGTCCATCACTCTGCATCTTTGACATCAATTCCAGAATACTGTAAAGAGATTTATTTGATCTTGTACAGTAGAAAGTGATATGACCTTATTTTATAGGGTCTCAAGATAAACCATGCCTAATTTGCTTTTAAAAGAATATTTTGTGATTGAAAGAATTCTAGTTTTTTTTTTTTTTTAAATGTTGCTTGAAGGCTTTGTGTTTGGAAGGACTGCTGCAATGTTTAGAAGTGCATGCCAGCAGGAACAAAAACTCTAAGCACACTATGCTGTGTATTTAAAACAAGCAGAATATCCAGAGCGAAATGATGAAGTTTACTTTCTCCCACACAGGGCATGAACCTACGTGTGCCTTACTTTGTATATAGGGACAGTGTGGACACTTTGTATAAATACTGTCAGAGTCTTGTATGGAAATAGCAGGTCTATGTTTTGTAATTCATTTGCATAGTTTTGTATGGGCTCCCTCTTGTTTTGACGTCCAAGGCCTTTCTGAATATTGGATTCATTGAGCAACCCCTAAACCTATTCATTCTCTTCAAGCCCGTCTCCGTTTTTCAACTAACAAAAATCTTGTGTACTATTATTGAACGTGTATCTTTTTGTCTCTCAACATAATTTATAATTAAACCCAACCGCTGATTATACTGCTGACTGTAAGATTGATTGGGATAGTGATTATGACTTTTGTTTGTTTGTTATGTGTAGTATTGTCCTGTTCTGGAATGAAGCAGAACTGCCTGTGTAACTATAATAATCTTTCCCCCTGCCATTTTTCTCTTATAGTTGTGACCCTGTACGCCACATTGGGAGGCCCTGCCATTGCACATGGACTGGTGGAAACAGAGGTTACTCACATAGTTACAAGCAAGGAGCTCCTGAACTCAAAGCTGAAGGTATGAGTTTTCCAGCAACTGTGACATAACTGCAATTATTCTGATTTCTTTTCATGCTGTAGATTGCTCACACTTTCAGGCTTGTTCATAAAGAGTAAGAAATTGGCCAATAAAAGTGGGTTTCTTCACTCTCATTTAGAGAGATCGTATACTACTGGCGTTACATTCTACATCTCCTTTAGCATCGTACTTTGCTGATTAACAGTGGGTGCATGGAAAAGTTGTCAGCATGCTGTCCACAGCATGAAATTAGTAGAAGGTTCTGGATATGGGGATATGGGGGATCTTTTAAAGGTACATACCATTTTTACTCCCAATAACAGGCTCAGTGTAAAAATGACCCTTCTATTACATGAGTCATAAGCAAAAAGTTATTTTAAGGATGCACTATATTTCAGCTTAACAAAGCTTTATCAGTACTGCAGCCAATAGACCTGGTCTATTGACTCATCTATAGGATGATGGTAGGTTAAAGTGGTACATTCAGTGTGCAAATGTCCAAATTGGTCATGGGTGGTTGGAGTACAAACAGCTATCCTTGTAAAGTAGGTTCCTCCATATTATTACAAGCTATGGATATAGAGCTATGTGGTAGGGATCGACCGATTATCGGATTAACCGATATTATCGGCCGATATTCACAGTTTCCTAAACTATCGGTATCGGCATCTAACTTTACCGATAATGCCGATAATATTGACACTAAGGCTAAGCAGTTAGGCAACAAATATAGCTTAACCCCTTGCCGACAAAGGACGTGCCAGGCACGTCCTGGGAGGATCTACCTTAATGACAAAGGACGTGCCTGGCACGTCCTGCAGTGAATGAAGCAGTTTTCGCGATAAACGATCGCAAAAACCGCTTTAACAGTGCTGGTCTATTGCCTCGACATCGAGGCAATAGCCAGCACCGATATTTCTATTTTGGGACCCCCACGATCGCCCCACGGAGCGATCGTGGGGAGCCATATTGACGGAGCATGCTGCTCCGTCAATATGGCTAAGTCCTCTGCCGGTCTGAGCTTCGGAAGTGAAAGTAACTTCACTTCCGTCGCTCTGAATATGCTACTTGACTACCCCTAGTGGTAGTTTAGTAGCATTGCAATGGAAAATAATTAAAATACATATTTAATTAAATAAAAATAGGTTATTTAGCTATATTAGCCTATAGGGTTAAAATTAAATATTTTTTAGCATAAGGGATAGGGTTAAAATTAAATTAAAGTTAAAAAATATTAAGGGATATAATAAGGATTAGAGTTGGGGTTAAATTTAGTGTTAGGGTTAAATTTTGGGTTCGGGTTGGGGTCAAAAGATCAATATAGGAAAAAACCAAAAAACACTATTTTTGGTTTTTGCCCCATAACTCGCAAAAAAATACCGAAAAATATGGAAACATGCATATTTTTGAACTCGGGACAACATTTAGAAACTATTTAGCCGGGGTCTTTTTTAATGATTTTATTTGTGTAAATTATATTTTAGGTCAAAGTTAGAAAAAGTGTTTTTTTTTAAATTTTTCATCATATTTTATGATTTTTTTTTGCAGTAAATTATAAGATATGATGAACATAATGGTATCTAATGAAAGCCCTTCTTATGACGATTAAAACAACATATAATTTGTGTGGGTACTGTGTGTGAGAAAGCAAAAAATTACAGCTAAACACAAACACCCTAGAAATGTCAAAACAGCCATTGTCACCAAGGGAAAGTCAAGGTGAAAATGTCTTGTCACTAAGGGGTTAATTAAGCTGTTTTGATGCCTTGCTTATATTTACTGTAGTGTCCCTTTGATATAATTGCCTATGTCATTGCTGCTCATTTTACTAAGATTTAATCTAAGTATGGACTATGTGCAATTGAACATTGTTGTTCTTGTTACCTTTTGACTGATATTTATTTAAAAAAAAAAAAAAAAGTGGTCCAATTTGTTGTATTTGACCATATCACCATTGTTTTGCTGCATTATTTATTTTTATTTAGCAATGAAAAAGATTTACAAAAAAAAGCTAAACGTTAACAATAAACATGTTCATTTAACAGCAGATTTGTGTAGAAATTGTTTTTTTTCCCAAAAAATTAAAATGCACGAAATATCGGTATAAGTTATCGGCTATCGGCCTGAAAGTTCACAGGTTATCGGTATCGGTATCGGCTCTAAAAAATCAATATCGGTCGATCCCTACTATGTGGCATGTTTAGTAAAACTTCTGGACTGGTTTTTGATGGAAAGTGCAGTATATTGTGGTTTGAATTAATCTGCATTCAAATGTTAAAGTGGTCACCCATTTCAATCTATTAACTCTGAATTAATTGTATTGATGTTATTGATCTTTTAGCTATCATTATGCATAAAACGAAACAAAGCAGGAAAAGAAATCATTTTACATTCAAAATTAGCATACTTATCATATAAAGTTTGTGTACACAGACGTGAAAGCTCTGTGTTTGTATATTCTTGCGAGTTGAATGTTCTAGCACCCCATACATACCGTCCTATCTTATATTAACTGTTCTTGTTCTTTTGTACTGCTGCCAGCAGTTCAGTTGTGTGTAATCTAATATTG
Source organism: Pelodytes ibericus (assembly GCA_036172795.1). NCBI lineage: Eukaryota > Metazoa > Chordata > Amphibia > Anura > Pelodytidae > Pelodytes > Pelodytes ibericus. The sequence continues at coordinate 170,895,880 of CM069861.1, forward strand.
TTGGCTTTGTATCACTACAAGGAATAACTTTTTTGTGTAACCCTTCCGGAGGCAACGGTGCCTTTTTAAACAAATTCCAGACCGATGTTTTGTTCTGTGAGATCTTCAAACACAGTGTCTGATGGAACCTGTTCAGTCAGATTTATTTTTGCCAGTTGACTTTCTTTCCTTTATTTAAATAGTTGCCCATTATTTACACTTTAAATATATATTTTATAGTTATTACTAACTGCCAACAGCACAAGCCAGGCTTGGTTAACCATTTGCATTCTAGACAAACACAAATGAACACAGTAGCAGTCATCCGTATTTTTTTAGATTTTCCTGTTGCACGTTTATTATTTCGAAATGATTGGGTTATTGTTTTATTTTTAGTTATCAGCAGGACATTGTGTTATGATTTGTCTCCCATCAATGCATAGTGTAAACGGTCCATCTGTTAATGCATACATTCATTTTGTTTTTCCATTACAGGCCATCCTTCCACAAGTGCCTCTTCTGAGACACATTATTCTTGTGGATGGCACCAACTCACAGCCTGCAGACTTAACCAAAAACATTACTGTAAGCAGCATGGCTTCTGTACAGGCGCTGGGAGCAAAGCACTGTAAGTGGGTTTTAGTCACACTTTTTTTTTTTACAGTGTTATTATAAAATATCACTATTCAAGTGTTGCCGTTACACTGTTTCATGTTTGACTCCATATTGTTATATGTGCATAGTTGGTGACAGTCCTGTTTTCCCCCCACTACAACTCTGTATGAATGGGCCTGTATTTACGTGTGCCGTACAGGCTTCAGCTCATGCTTGCAGGCTCCCGCAATGTCACATGACCATGTCCCCTTTTGTGTCTGTCAGCATGTTGGCAAGCATGTTGGTACTCACTGTGTTATAAACATTTATGAGCAAGAGAGAAATAATCAAGAGCCGCCCTATTTTTTTTTTAGGAGTCAGAAAAGAGTTAGAGTTGTAGTTCTGTGTAAAACACTCCTAAAGTTTACAGATAGTTAGTAACCCTTCTAGTATTTGTTCATACCTCCCAGAATTTCAAATGACCAGATATGGATAATTGCTTTCGGGGGGAGCGACCGTGAGATGGGTAAACATGAACAAAGGGGGATGCCAGGGTAGGAAAGTGGGACTGAGGTATGGGTTCAAAAAGAACTGTGTCTGTAGAACAGTATAGAGAGAGACCAAATGAATTCATATAGCTAATGTACAATATATGAATTGCTTTGCCTTTATAAACTTGATCAATAATCAATTTAATTCTTATGACCAGCCATCATTACCATGTACAATGACCTACATTAACTTACTCATTCAGACAACTCCGCTTTTATTTCTCATGTAATATTTCCCCCACGGCAGTCACCACAGAGTTAACTTGCAAAGATTAAAAGCCAGGATATCCCCAATGTAAGCCCCTCACCCAGCAGGAAATTCAGACTTCTTGGAGCAAATTATGAATTCGATGCATCCCACCCTTCCCCCTCTCTCTTTATTTGATTGTGGAGGGTTCTCTTTCCATGTGAACAGATGCTGTAGAAAGTTGTCTGATGGAGATGCTACAGTCCCAATACATCTGGTGTAAATTATACAAACCTGCTGCTTTCTTTCCCACAATAAACTGGTGCCTGACACACTTAGCGCACATTAGCTCCCTCTCAAATACTCTACGTTTTAGTTGGTATTAGATAGAATAGCCCTCTGTATCAATGCTTTCAACCTGGGCTTGTCCAAGACATACATATGTGTTTTCTTTTGTTTGAATGAGATGGACAAATACCTTTATTTATACAGTACATTTGATAAAATGTCAACTTCCATTTAAAAAAAAAAAAATGTCCGCATAAATTTACAGGAATAGTGAAACTCATAGAAAATTGTTCAAAGTGAAATATATGCAGAACAGTTCAGCTCAGTTATTAATAAATTAGTAAGATTTTTAATTTAAGTGAGGATTTCCTGCTCTCCCTCAAATACCAGTTAACACCAATGTTAGGGCACTTTGCACATATCGCTTCCTCCCTTTCTCCACTCATGCCAACAGCGGAGGGGGGTGCAAGGCAGTATACGATAAGGTCCAGGATTTGGGGTAATTCTAGTCTTGGGAAATTCCCAAATTTCCAAGCTTTCCAGTAATGGCTCTATTATCAGACTGTTTAAAGTGGGGTCATGATTCATATTGTGATTTAGTGTCTCATTCAGAATGGATTTAGTCTCTCCTCCAACCTCATCACCTCTTCCCACTCATGGCTTCATGATTTTGCCGGAGCTGCCCCCCTCTCCCTTCGACAGAGCATTCAATTCTGACTATCTTGTCCCCAACTCCCTCTCCATCGTAAACTTGCGAGCAGGGCTCTCTACCTCATGGATCAGTCTGTACTTGTTTGTCTAATTTGGTATTTAGTCCCCTTTATGCACTGTAAATTGAATGCTCTGTACATTGTAATGTAATGCATACTATAATGTGCAAAGCTGTGATACTTGGAGATCTGTCTATTACCTGTTTTTCATGATTTTAAGATATGGTTAATGAAAGGATTTGGGGCTTCTGTTAATCATTAAATGAAATAGATTATTTTTATAAAGCCAATATGTATTATCATACTATAGATATACAAAAATACTACAGTTTGTAAACAACGTCAACCATTTTTACAATGGCTTAGTTTTAATAATAATAACAACAAAAATGTTAGGGGAAATCTAGATGGCTTTCAAAATTGTAAAAACGTTTTGACTTTTTTGAAACAAGGACACTTTGGGACATACCTGCTTCTGACCCTCAGTAATTTAAAGTCCACAAATCCCTTATTGCCAGTTCAGCTGTAAAGGGTAAAAGTCACTGGGCTGGGCTCTAGAAGTGTGCTATTTTATACTAAAGTGTTAGTGACTGTTTAATGGTATTTTACTAACTACTATACTTCCACGTGTAAGTATAATTTGATATTAAAACATGCATTCTTTTCTCTGTCCTTAGTAAACAAACAGAGGTCCTTCCCGCTGCCACATGACATTGCTGTGATTATGTATACTAGTGGTTCTACAGGGATTCCCAAAGGTGTGATGATTTCTCACAGTAACCTGATAGCTGGCATCACTGGCATGGCTCAAAGAATAACCAACTTGGGGTAGGTGACATGTTATGGTACCACACAGAGAAGAATGTGTATAAAAGTGCTATAAATAAAAAAGACTAAATAAGTGTTTGAATAATTATGGGAGCTGTAACCCAGACACACCTGCCACAAGTGTGTAAAAACAATAAAGTGCTATAAACAGGTGCTGCGCCTATAACTTTGGGACATCAATATATGCGTCAATCAAATACAATACTTATATGTGGACATTTTCGTTAGTTGAAACAGCAAAACGAATTGTTCGGCTAGTCTGTCACCCATTCGGAGCAGTTTATACTTTGCTTACATGTAGGAGATATTGCTTTTATGTTCTTTGAATTAAAGCATTTTTGAACGTCCCCTTCCTCTGGTTTCCTCTGAGGATTTCTGCTTTCCCTAATTTCTGGATGATCCAATTCCCCTGTGGGGCCCCAGGTGGCTATTGTACTGAGCAGTGAGTGTTCTTACTTAAGTGTATATATTGCTGGGATAACCGTTTATATACAGTATTATGCTATGTCTTTTTTCTATTTCTCCTCCTCTCTGTGAATGGTTCTGAGGCTACAGGCACAGAAGATCATCTATCCCAATAGAAGTATTGTGCTTGATGCACATATTGGTGTCCTAAAGTTATAGGCGCAGCACCTGTCTGTTTATTGCATGTTATGGTACATCGGATAAGGTTTTGCTATGAGGTGATAGGTGGTTTAATGTCAAACGTTTTGGTAATATATTTTGAGTAGGGCTATTCGGCAAGTAGCTTCACCACTGGTGAAAACTAAACTCCCATGATCACCAACCACTGCCCAACCAAAGCCTTCTTGAGCATCCACAATTAACTTTTTCATGAAGAAACTCTTCCTTCTCTGTCCTCGACACTCATTACATTCATTTTACAAGGTTCAATCAACACTATCCTTCAAATGTTTAACAAGTCCAAATATGAACTGTTTTTTTAATAAATATGTGATAATTACCTTAAAGCAGAATAAGGTTTATTTCTCCTAGACTAGAAGATTTTTTTATTTAAACTGCAGTTGTGATAAATTATTCTCCTGCAGCCAAAGTGGTCACTCTCTTGAGACTTGTTCTAGAAATATTTACTCTTTTGCCTCTGTGTATATGCCAGGAAGAGGTGGGTAAAATAGCCTTTTCTGTAAATCTGTCTTTTTTTTATTTTTTTTTCTTCTTCCCTTTTGCTCCATAGTAAAAAAAAATCTTGCTTTTAAAAATATTCTAATTTATTTTAGCTATGTATTAAAATAACTATTATCCAATTTTATGGCAATTTTGTTTTGAAAATGTTAAAACATGCACTAATAATTTGAGTATTCCAGTTACAGTTGTCTTGAAGTATGTATTGGCGCGCATCGATTAACAGCCTTTATTTAACCCCCCCAAAAAAAACGTATTCGCTCAAAGCTGTTCAAATTTTCAATTAAGATTTTTTAAAATATTCATAATGGAATAATAGGAGTTCACTTAATATTTGGGTGTAAAGGTTTTACTGTCTGTGTTGCAATCAATGTGGGATAAACTGGTCATGGTCATGTTTGGTAAATTCCACATACATTTTTTTGTTGCAGGGAGACTGATACATACATTGGTTACTTACCATTAGCCCATGTCCTAGAGCTTAGTGCTGAAGTGGTTTGTCTTTCTCGTGGTTGTCGTGTTGGTTACTCCTCACCGCAGACCCTCTCAGACCAGGTATGCAGTTCTTGATTGTTTTCTTTGTAGTATTGGAACATATTCTCTATGGGTAAACCTTAAAGACCCCATTACCAAATATATCTGGTTTTGTACAGTTAAAAAAATAACCTGCCACCTGCCCTGCATCTTCCTGGGGGCACATGTGATGACTCCAGTGGGATGTCTAGACAGAACATTGGACTACTTATTCAATGTACTAAACTGGTCCAGTGCTCGGCACCAGAAGGGGTAAAGAGTAGGGAATGGAAAAAACAGAAATGGCTAATGTGGTTGATGTTGGGTATCTATCGAATACCTAAGATATTGATAACTAAGAGCTAATAGGGCTCAAAACAGGGGTGGGGAATCGGGAGATGGGGAGCAAGATCTCCAAAAAAGGTGGGACGCTCTAGAGCAATTTAATAATTATTGTATAGACATTTCCATCACTTCATGGTTTATACGCTTCACATCCCAGGTTTGGTGAGCTAGTAAAGGTTGGGTTATCTCTACCTTTCCCCCCGCAACCAGAGAATGATAACAGAGAGTTTTCAGAACATACTATTGAGCATAATGTGCTCACCTTACATGGGTCTAAAACGTTTGGTGGTTATGTGCAAGATTAAGTCATTGATAGGGTGACGTGTCTCGGAAAGCTTCGATCCCAAACTGTGCATCTAAGAGGCTGGATTGTAGAATATACAGAAAACTACTGGAACAGAACATTCTCTTCATATAGAAATGTTCACGTGCTTCTCCAGATTCTCCTCAATGACATATGAGCTCTGCAGCATACTAATTCAGAGTAAGATGCTCTATATACACAAGCACGTGTTCTGCATATAACTATCAGACAAAGGTAGTGTCCCTGGCTTTTGGTGCGTCATTCCTACGTATATTTATGTATCTTTTTCATCCTCACAAGTCTAGGAGTAGTGGGGGGTGGGTTGCTGTTATGTTTCTTTGAAATTTAAAAAATGTGACCCGGTGTACTTTTTTATTTTGGGATTTTATTGCAGTCCACGAAGATCAAGAAAGGAAGCAAAGGTGATGCGTCAGAACTTCAGCCGACACTCATGGCAGCAGTCCCCGTAAGTACCTGTGACCCTTCAAGTAACGTACACTGCTGTTTCTTACTGTAAATGACAGCAGATTGCATGGCCCTGACGTTAGACTGGCTTACTCACTGTTCCCAGCCTCTGCTCAGTACGTGAAAAGAAGCAGGTACAAATATTTACATTGATAGCCTTCAAGTGTCTTAGACAAGGGATCTGTCAGTGGGGCATGCGCTGGATAACTCCTCAGTTGTATATCTGTTATATATTTTCAGAGATCTCTTGCAACATAAAAACTGAAAAGCTTAGGAGGGAAGTAATGTTCTAAATAGAGAGCAAACCATTAACACTGCATAGCAATGCAACAGGAAGAATAACCCACTGTTCTCTCAGTCGTGATCAAATGGAATTTATACATTTGTGTCTGGGATATAGCAAGTAAGAATTCACAAATATAAACTAGGTCACATATACAAGATGTTGTAGGCAAGATCATTGTTGAGAAGCAAACTAGTTTGTTTTTTCTTTTCTTTTTTTTTTTTTTAAATGAGGAGATTGGATTTTTCCATTACTAATATGCCTTGTTTCTAGACCAGAGTGGATTATCTTGGGGGTGTGGCTTACTAGGGACGAAGCCAAGAGTGTCACAGCACAGGCTGAGCAAATATTCAGCACCTAGGCCTACAACACAACAGGGCCTGGTTAATGGAAATCTCCCGAACAAAGGTTTTCACCTCCCTGACTCTGAATTTGGGTAGTTAGAGTGTTGGCTGCAATGCTAAAGAGGGAGTGTTGTGTACACTGTGTTGGAGGGGAGGGGACAGGGGGGGGACCATGTGGTGACGGTGATGATGGCTTGATAGGAAACAGGCCAGTGTGCTCTGGTAGTGGGCACATAGGCCCTGCAGGTGGAACATGGGGATTTCCCCTATACATTGTTTATAATGTGAATCTAGAGAATAATATAATATACAACATGCTCAATACAATGTGTTTGCAGAACTACAAACAACACATAAGTTAAGAAAATAAGTCTGTTGGTATCCTCTGAAATAGTTTTTGATTTTTTTTTTTTTTTTAATTGTCTACAGTATATAAACAGTATTTAGTTAAGTGTCATGATAGAAAGCCCTGGATGAAAGGTGACTTCTTGAAGGTGTAAGGTGGAATAATAAGACAGGTTATGGTCAGTGATTGCTAATCCTGTTAGGCTCCACATGATGCATCATGGGAACTGCAGCCCATATCTGCTGCGCTGTCAAATCAATATCCTAATTAGAGTGTGACTGTGTATATACTTAGCATGTATACAGTTACTCTTCATGTTACCTCTCAGCAGACTTACAGATTTTCACCAGCTGTTATGTTGATTAAATTGCTTTCCCTACCTGAAACCACCAATGATGCCCACATTTCTGTCAGTAACATGTCCATTTTACTTTTAGCGCATGGTATGGTGACCTGATCCATCCCAGCTGATTATTATTATTATTATTATTATAATTATATGGCCAATTACTGATTTTATCAGATGGTGGTGACTGATTTTTGATTTTTTGATTATGCCTGCTCTTAGGTAATGGTTTCCTTCACTTATGTGCACATGAACTTTGCCCTGTACATCATTTTATTTCCAACACAGACTTTTAGCATGCAATTCCCATCAGAATCTTGACTTCAGTGCAATGGTGGATTGTCTGCTCATGCTATTTTCTTTTTTACGGATTCCCTCCATATTATAGGAAATAATGGACCGGATTTACAAGAATGTTATGAGCAAAGTAGCCACCATGAGTCCAATCCAGAAAGGCCTATTCGCTCTTGCTTACAACTACAAAATGAAACAGATCTCCAGGGGATACAATACACCATTGTGTGACAGGTATGCCATGGTTTAAGGAGTCTGTCTGTACCGCACTATTCGTGCCTATTGCTGCCAATTCTTTTTTTTAATTTAAAAAAAAAAAAAAACTTTTGTGATATAATTTTGTGTGCGGATAATTATATACAGAGTGCTAGCAGGAGACGCAATGCTTTTAGGATTTCAATGAAAATGAATGGGTGGGTTTGACTTATTGCAGGGCATATTGGTGATAAGTCAATGCATACTAGCAAGTAGTCTGGCAAGATTTGAATGTTGTTTTCTTGGCAGAGTGCAAGACCTAGAAACAAATTGGGAATGTTATTTTCATTATAAACAGTCCCAAATTCATGAATCCTGTCCAAAAAACCTCAGACTGTGCTGAAATAAAAAAAAAATTGAACTAAAGGATAACTAAACATTTTTTTGACTTCATGTTATTCAACACAGAGTCGATTAATTAACTTGCTTTATACTTTATTTCATTTGTAGATATTTTTTTTCAACAATTGCTTAATGCATTTCAGACAAGCATGGTATGCATTGAATATACCAATTATATGGCCTGATTTAAAGCCTCACTGGCAATATTAACATTGGGTTTTTTTGTTTTGTTTTGTTTTTTAAATGTGAAGTCTAATCAATTATTCAGTACTTGTCCCAGTTTAAAAAAAATGACACTAACATAAATTATGTAAAAATGAATTTAACACATTGTGTTAATATTAATCTATTTATTGACCTCAGTATAACTATACTTCTGTATCTAATATTTGACTTTGTCCAAACAGTTTTTAGCACTTAAATTGTGTATATACATTTTATACCTTAAGATAAGATACCTTATGATATTCTTATCAATACTATAAAAACTTTACATTATGAAGATGTTAAATTATGGTGACCACTGACCCCCTGATTGTTCCCACCTACAGCAGTGCTCTGTATTTTAGTGCAATTAAACGTTTAAAAGGACATGGCTCCTGCATGATGAGCTATAAGTTGCTTATAACTGTTTGGCAAGAGACAGTTCAACTTCCAATGATGTGTTACACTGTGGTCTTTCCCAGCTGCTTTTTGTGTTCACTCCCCGTCTTGGTCAAGACACCAATGGTTGGTCCATAGGAGAAGCTTAAGTGCTTAAAGAAAGGAAACGCACCATGGCAATTCTCAATTTTCCCAATGTTTTGACATTTGTCTTCCCTTCTAAGAAATTGGTGTGTACTTTATACAAAGTTCAATTTTACTTATTTGTTGTTAGACATTTCTCTGGGTCACATGCTAAACCAGTGTCCATCTTACTGGTTGTAGTGCTGAGTCATCCTCAGGCATAGGTTGGGTTCATACCCTGATATGTCACTGATGTAATAAAGTAGACTATAAACAGCCATTGCCCCCACATTTGAGATATGAAAGTCTACGGGGAACAAATAGGAGGGGGAATTTTTCAGTTGTCCCCCCCCCCCCCCCCCCCTCCCCCCTGTCTTTTTATTTATATTTTTTGGGGGAAATGGATTGTGGTACATAATCTTTCAGAAGGATGAATAAAATACCTGATAAGATGTCCACAATTATACAATGTACAGTAGTATCACATCATTGCCATTGTGGCGCAATCGCAAAGACTAGGGGGGTCCGGTTTAACAGGGACATCACTCCGTGTTAGCTGGGAGGCAGACTGTCTCTCTCTGTCACTGATGTGTGCGTGTGAAACACGCAGGGCAGGAGATTAGCACTTCTTCCCCGACTGGCGGTGTATTCAGCATTCTGAAGTGGGCTTCTGTCAGATTAAAAGTAATTAAGGAGGGTACAGTACACTTTTAGTTTTCCTTGTTTTTTTTACATGCAGGAAGGTTGGCGGGATATGCAATGTCCTTGGATTAAATGATCGTTGTCTTCTCCTTTTGTAAACTGTATTAATGGAAACGCTTAGTGGGCTTCCTGGAAGCTGTTAAACATTAAGAACAGTTTCTCCTTATCAGAACCTAAATATTTTGGGACATATATTACTTGGTTTAGAAGTTGAATTGAAATGAGGGAAAGAATCTCTTAAATTATTTTTGGTTAAAGGTTTAATGTACAAGGATATGGATAATAACCATAAACAACCATTCCCTATCCTGTTTCCAGGCTTGTATTTTGGAAGGTGAGGAAGTTACTAGGGGGGAAGATGCGTGTCTTGCTATCAGGAGGAGCACCACTTTCCGCTGCCACCCAACGCTTCATGAACATTTGCTTCTGCTGTCCGGTCGGGCAGGGATATGGCCTGACTGAGACATGTGGAGCTGGAACTATCACAGAAAGTAAGTATAGACTGTATCATTAGTACGTGTGTGAGGAGTGCTGCGAGAAGAACATATTTGTAAAGCTGAGCACCACTACCATTTACTGAATATCGCATGATATGAATAGGTGATAGGAACTAATTTATAAGGTGATATGAACCAATTTATATTAATAGAACCCTTACTATCTCACTAAAACTATACAGGGTATTTGCCACCCTAAGGACACTGCAAATAATAAAAGCAGGTCGGCTTATCTAAGTGGCTACAATCCCTGTACAACCATTTTCTGACACCCCTATATGGGGAATGTTTTTTTTTTTATTTGAAATATATACTATATATGTGTTTTTTATGTGTGTATTTGCTCTGAAAAAATCCTCGTCTTATATTCAAGCAAATACTGAAATTTATAGCTGTGCTGAATTAATATCTTCATATTAAAACTGAGCCAGGATGTTATAATGTTCTGTATTACTAAAGGATTTGGTGATAATCATGCTAATTAAATTATTTCTCAGTGTGGGACTACAGCACAGGCAGAGTAGGAGCACCTTTGGTCTGCTGTGAAATAAAGCTTAAAAACTGGGAAGAAGGTAAGTCATTTATTGTTATACAATTTAATAATACAGTTCTCCCTAAACAAGCACTACTAAATCATCATTTTATATTCATTTATTTTGAAAACAAAGGTGGAATTCAGCAAGTTGGGAGGGGGTGTAGTCATGGCTAAGGATCTTTGAATATTTTTTGGTAAACATACTTAATTGCAGGTTAACCTGTTGGCTGCCATCTGCAGTATTTTAGCAGCATATCATCGCTTGCTGGCAGTTTTTTTTTTTTTTAAACTACTATACAACAATAGCTTAAGCGTTATTATTCTTAAACGGAAAATAAATTGAGATCCTTGTGAAGGTGGGCAAATTGTGTGTGTGTGTGTCTTACACTTGATATCAATGAGTGTCTTTATAAAGAAGGCTCTAGTCTCGTGGGACACGCTTAGATTATCAGAAACGGTTTACATTGTCTCTTCAGCTTTGTGCTGCATGTTTATCTAGAACCTTTGCTCAGCACATTCTGATAGGGATGCGTATGGTTACAACATCTATAAACTGCATGTGTGAGTGATGTGATGACAGCAGTAGACAGTCATAGGTCATGTAGCTTTAAAGCTGCAGCAATGAAAATGAACTGTTGGATTCTGGAGAGATCAAATGAGCATTTCACAGGAAGCAAGTTATGAACATTATTGGAATAAAACAATTGATCACGTCAGGTGATTTAGAACAGAATAAAGAAATAAATAACATTTCCATCACTTGGAACAACACAATGGAGGTCTATTTGCTAAACAGCTGAACTGTGTCCAGTTGTCATCAGAATTCCAGAAATCATGCCGAATTAGCTGGCAAGTTTTCAGATAAGCTAATTTGGGCATAGCCTTTCCAATTACTTTGTCAGTTTGCTGTTTTTTTTTTATTTCTTTTAAACAGTCCCTAAACGATGTGTTGAACAGAGGCAGTGTACTCCTCAGTCACTATATACATGTGTTAAGAATTTCCTCACAGTCAGGCAGATACATTTAAAAGAAGATGCATTTGTTCCATCTAAATACCGTACTATGCCGTTGAGCAGTAATATATGTTTTAGATCCATCATGTGTGAAATACACATTTGTTGACAGTATCTCAAAATCTATCAATTCAAATGAACATAATCTTTATATTCAATGTTCGCTCTGATCCATTTTAGTAATATAAAGGAAGAGAAAACCAGAGTTTCAGAATTTGTTTTTCAACATATTATTGAGCAGAAAAATGCCCAAAATTGGAGTATTAACTGAGTCTCCATTGTAGTTAACCTAAAGCATACCTGATGTAGCGATGTTAGCTTTATGTGGGCATATTATATTCTGTTGTTGATATCAAGGGAATAACTGCTTTTACTTATAGGTGGCTACTTTAACACTGACCAACCATGTCCAAGAGGAGAAATCCTGATTGGTGGCCCCAACGTTACAATGGGCTACTATAAAACAGAGGCAAAGACCAAGGAGGATTTCTATGTTGATGGAAATGGACAAAGGTGGTTTTGTACTGGGGATATTGGAGAGTTCCACTCAGATGGCTGTTTGAAAATCATTGGTGAGTGTGTGTAACAAGTTTCCCCATGCTGATGCACATGCAGTGGGGATTCTCATACAGGCAGATTTGCTGTAAAAAGAAGTTTCTTTGCATATGAAGTCACAATGTGGTGATACACTCTCTCAGCAGGATAGGAAACCAATGCATGCGCCAACAAAAACGTGTTAAATATATACATCATGTTACTCCATTTGTAGTACAATATCAAAAAGATGCTAAAGATAAATATTCATTCACTGCCGTTTGGTAACATCTCCCACTAACTGTAAAGGGGGTTTTATAAAAATAAAAAAACCTGCTGATGGACATGTTCCAATCTCTCCTTTTAATAACACAATTATTAGGATCAGGGTCCGTTGTTTTATTCCACCAATTATGTATACATTTTAAAGAGATGAAGCTTTTACTGAACCAGGCCATTTTGTTTTCTTGTTTTTAGCATGAAATGTTAAATCCAATTAAATATGTATTCGATATTTACGGTGACAACCTTTAAACTTAAGGTACAAAGTTATTTTTTACTGTCTTAACGTTTTCCTTTTCCAATAGTCTGTGTTATAACAAAAGACAAGCCCCTCTGATCTTAGCCCACCGCTAATTGTAGCAGCGCTGTGTAATCAGTAGACTGTAACCGTTGTTACTAACAGTAAATTAACAACTTTGACCCTGGGTTTGAGCTCTTGTGCATCTTTACTGATTTTATTTATTTGGAATATAAAATTGGAGGTTTGAACTTGAGAACTTTATTAGAATGACTGTTGGCAGAATCACACTGTTATGCGTGCTAGGGTAACATAGGTAAGCGGTAATTCACTTTGAACACAGAGTAGCATTATGGAAAACTATGCTGACACTTCCATTACAGAATTAAATAAATACGTTGAGACCGCAAATGTCCTTGCACTGGATATTAATCAAGACGTCGTCGAAGAGTATAAAGCTTTAACGAGCAGCACTTACCTGCCATTTTCATGTCGCTGTGTTGTCTTCAGTGATTTGTTGTATAGGTTTGATAGTGTGTTCTGACCACAAGAGCAACTTATCAGGGTCTAAGAGGTTAACATGACACCCATAACCTGTCTTAAAGCATAATTACCTTTTCTAAACAGAGCAGCTTTAAAATGCGTTGGTTGAATTTAGACAGACCTGTTTGTTTTCTGAACCTGTTTCCTGTAGATCGGAAGAAGGACTTAGTGAAGCTGCAGGCCGGAGAATACGTCTCCCTGGGTAAAGTGGAGGCTGCTCTGAAGAACCTCCCCATGGTGGATAACATATGTGCATATGCAAACAGGTAAATATGACTCTTCATCACATACTATGATTTATTCATTTACACGGTTGGGAAATTGTCATAATATAAGGCTGCCGTGTGCTGCTGCTGCTGCTGCACACAGAGGAATCTGAAACAAAATAACACAAAACAAGTCCAGAAGGAAGTGTAAGGTGCACACAAAACACAGTCAAGGATTTTAGGCATGCGTGGGATAGACACAAGGCTATCCTAGCTATAAGACCGGGAACTGGGGACTAATAAAAGTATTTAGACCGAATGGTTCTTATCTGCCGACACATTCTATGTTTCTGTGTCTCCAACCTAAAAGCATGCTGATGTGATATCCCAAGTGCAAAATAAATAATCGAAATACTTAGGATGGACTTGAGTGGAAAAAAAAAAGTCAGAAATAGAATGGCGACTATACACACCCACCAACTGTTCGCTATATCAAAAGAGGAGCAGTCTGTGCAGAGATGGGTGTAAGGGCCAACAGACGTTACCAGACAGATTGTAATATTTATACAATTTTAGTGTTGATATAAATAAAACGCATATACATTTGTTTAAAGCTTTCACAATACAAAAAAAAGTTAACATACATAATGCACACAAAGCTATAAATATGGCCTCTTGTTCTGTTAGGGTGAAAAGATGCACCTTGTAAAGGACATAACCAGATTCCTTAGGCTATTACTTTGCGGTTAGTCGGTGGCACAGTATTAATTTTAAGACCAAACCAACCATTAAGATGCGGCGGGATCTCCATCCTCTGATGTAGGACTTGGCATTCTATTGCAATGGGATTCTAACACACAATTCAGTTTGTTTGCCATACTTCCAGCAGTGAGGCGTTGGAAACAATAATCACCTTAATTGAACAAAGGGTTATATTTATTACTTTGTGTGTATTAAATGTTTTGCTACTTTAATTATTGTGAAAGTTTTATATATGTTTTATTTATATCCTCATTAAATAGATTTAATATTGGGATCTTTGTCCTGCTGCTCTTCTGTTGCCGCTTTAAAGTTTTGATTTCTGCTATAAACAAATCCATGTCTCTCCATTTCAGCGACGAGTCTTACGTTATCGGTTTTGTGGTGCCGAACCAGAAGGAGTTGTTAAACCTAGCAAAGAAGAAAGGTATTGAAGGTAGCTTTGAATCCCTCTGCAACAACAAGACTATGGAGAAAGAAGTGCTTAAAGCTCTAGCGGAGTCTCCAGCCGCAGGTTGGTGGTTCTTTAACCTTGCAAAATGGCACATTATGGACACCAAGTTACCGAGACAACTAGATCACAAATGTTCCCAAAAATACTGCTCAAAAACAAGTAACATTGAAGAGGTTTCCATTCATATAATAAAAATGGAAAAATATTTGTCTTTACTCCCATTTTATTTTATTTTTTGCTTTTTCTGCCCAAAGCAAAGATAACCGAGACTGATTTCTTAAAAAAAGTTCCTCATAGTTGGGCAATACCGTATTTGCTCGAATATAAGACAATGTTTTTTCAGAGCAAATGCTCTGAAAAAGACCCCTCGTCTTATATTCAAGGTTGTCTTATAATCTGACCTCAAATCGAGGTCACACTATAAGACAGGGATCCAGGTCCCCCGGAGAGCTGCAGGGGACCTGGATCCCCCGGAGAGCTGCAGGGGACCTGGATCCCCCTCACTAACAGCCAGTGGATGTCTGTGCAATGCTCGCAGACATCCTCCGCTGCCGCGCGGCACGTCCATCGGGACTTCTATGATGAAGCCATAAAGGTAATAAAAAAACAAGAAATGCATTTTTTAATCATTTTTATTAAATATGAAAAAGCAATTTACAAGTGAATATATAGAAGTTAAACTTTTTTCCTATAGGGTAGTCTTATATTCAGGATTTTAGTTTTTTAAATTATACATTACAAATGGCGATTGTTCCTTTTTTATACTTCTGAAGACATTTTGAAGTGCAGGATATTTTATGTATAATCCCCATTTTACTCTTCAGTCTTTGTTGTGTTTCACGTGTTACGAGACCTAATGCAATGTTAAGTAACCTGCTTCTCTCTTCACAGCTACCCTTGAGAAATTTGAAGTCCCAGCCAAGCTTCGTCTTGTTGCGGAACCTTGGACTCCAGAGACCGGGCTAGTGACCGATGCCTTTAAGCTTAAGCGAAAGGAACTCAAAAGTCACTACCAGGAAGACATAGAAAGGATGTATGGGGGAAAATAAAGCCTGGATCATCTCCTTCCACAACAACCATTACCCCCCCGTTGGACTGACCTGTAACTTATTACTCCCTTTGCAGGCTTCTCCTGCAGCAGTTGGGTCCAGTAGCCTGTAGAGCGTCAGATACAGTAGCTGACACAGGGACCTGAGAGGAAAAACTTGAATTTCCCTTAAATAAATCTTATAACCAAACCCAACAACAAAACTTTCCAAGGAAACCACAAATAAGATCCGTTATCATTCTTTATTAATTGTTTAGTTTTCAGGTATGAAATATATATAATATTTTTACATTTTCAGTATAGTTGTTTTTTTTTCCCACCCAGCCAGGATTTAAAGTGTAGATCTGAGGGAATTCTTTGACTGGTTTATCTGCCTTACTTTTTAGACTCCTATGAGATCATTCATGCAAAATCCCAAACCATCTCTCATTCTTGTAGAGCTTAGGGGTGTCCTCCTGTGGCCACAGGCTGTTTCTGAACTACAAATACCATGATTCTCCAGAATCCCTAAGGCTCTTAGATAATTAGATAATTATGGGTTCTGTGGTTCATCGGCAGCTAAAGGGCTGCATTTAGAGGTCTCGGTTATAGGGCAGTTTAAGGAGATCTGTCTGTTACAGCACATATGGACGAGGTATCAAATAACATTTTTTTATAAAAACTTAGTTTTGTACTTGATTATTTAAAGCAGCAGTCCATTATTTTTATTTGTGGTTGCCTTCTAAATGTGTGTGTTTTTTATATATATATATATATATATATATATATATATATATATATATTCTATAGACTTGTACCTCTCACAAGTCAGTTCTGTCTCCCCTGTGACATTCCACAGAGATACATTGAAATGTTACTTATTACACCTCATGATATTTGCTTGAGAACTAAAGTGATGAGATTTCTTGTACTTGAGGATGGTCGTAAAACAGGTAGGTCAATAATAATACTGATGCCTTTCTTTTGGTGTTTTTTGCCTCTGGGTAAACCCACCTAAAATAATTTATGCATGTAAAGTTAGGACTTTAGTTAACAGTATGCATTCATTGTTTTAGTTACATTTCTTTATGTGTAGGATTTCAGTCTGATACAGCGATCTGAAAAAAAAAAAGAGCATCCCCAGCATCTCCTGGGAGCCGACCCAAATTCTCCCATAGAGATGTATGGGGAGGTTCAAAGCATGCATGTACAAAGTCCACACACACAATACGCAAGTTTGTGATGTCACCATCAGGCACGCCCACCTGTTTCCCCATTATATTTTATGGGGGAATCTCTGGATTCTAGTGTTTATATGAATGCTCAGATCTGGAAAAAAGAGGAACATGCACGTGTGCATACTATATACCGCATGCTCCACCACAAGATAAACATAATCTGCTTGAAGTAGACCTTTAATATCATAAGTAATGTCTAGGTAATCATTTCTCTTTAATTCGGTACAGCAGAAAAACATACTTGCCACAGAAGACTGTATGTTCCAGCACAGCTCTCTGGCACCCTGTAAAACAATACAATAATTTCACAATGTTGTGGTTTGGAACCAGAACTAATAGTGTTTAAAGAAAAATGCTAATTAAATAAACAAAAAGAGCATGATCCATGAAATCCAACCACCAAATAGCAAACCTCTGCTCTGAGCTTGAATTGTTTACTGGAGTGAATTGCTAATTATCAAGTAGGGTATTTGTGATTTCACAAAATACAGCTCAGGTGATTTTGTCTAGACTGACATGTTGGTTGTTTTTAGATATGTGTAATGCGATCCGCCAGGTGCTTCAACTAGATTTGTATTTTTGCTGAGCCCATTGTCCATTTCTGTGCCATATTGAGAACCATATAATTGGCCAATATTCTACAGGAAAAGAAAATGAAAACCAAGGTGATCGTATGGAGCATTTAATTAGTGAGGCCACTGAAATGTGGCAGTTTACATTGTGAATGGACGTAGTGTGTATGTGTCTGTATCTATTTCATGAATAGACCTTTGTGGTAGATGTTGTGAAAAACACTCCAGTTAGACTAAATTCAAGATCCACTTAATAAAATGAAATTTTCCCAACTTCTAACCTTTTTTGTAAATTTGTCCTGCAAAACAAGTTATACAATCCTCCTGATGTAATGTTCGGCTTTTTCTAACAACCCTCTGTGGACTGCTGCTTTAAATAGAAGATAAATTACACATAAAAACAGTTCACACCCGAGTTACAGGTTTCATTGTAAGTGTTCAAAATCATTGCAGACTTCTCTATCTCTAACTTATTACAGCAATTTGTTTCACAGGCCAATCGAACAAGATTTGAAAGGTGTAAAGTATGTAAATGTGTTCCCATTATATAAAGCTGCTTCTCTGGTGTCATTTATGTGTCGTTTTAAGAAAAGGGCCGCTGTTTAAGGGACTGAAAATCATCCCGTCCATGTAAAATTTGTCCCTTGATCATGGTGAGGTGTGGTTTGAAACCAGAGCTAAAACCATGCATGTACCCTTCATACCACCTCTGACATGCAAAGTAGTGTGTAAACACAGGTCTTTTTCTCTTCTATGTGTCTTTTTGTATTTTGCCATATGATTTGGCCTCTTGCCTATGGAAAAGGAGCCATGTTAGTGTCTGTCCACTCGTGCTTGTATGATATGGGTTAAGCCTCATTGGCAATTGTTGTGCTGCAGGTGTTCATCTAGTAGTGTCTCACACTCATTTGTATGCTGTATTTGTGACGTAGACGCTTTCTTTGTGTTTAGAACGGAAATATCCATGACTATCCAATTAGTGTAAGCATTAGTCAGTGCTGATTTCCTATTCATAAAACAACTTCTTCTCTACAGCATGAATCAGATGACAGCACAGTCTTATTCACGCCAAGATTCCCTATTGAGTTGAAATATTCTGTATTGGTTATGGTATACTTTTCCTTACAGCATTGTGCGTTCGATTTCCCACCATTATTTGACCATTAGTACATTTAGGTCAGTAGTCTACTAATTTACATTCAGTTTTTATTTTAAAGCAATATGGGGAATATTTAAAGCTCTGAGAAGAAGATTTGCATTAAAAAGGCAGTACTAGAAACCCAACTGTATAGGGACTAAAACCAAGCTAAGAACTCGTTCAAGCCTTCCATCAACGTACTTGTTTTTTTTTTTTTTTTTTAATAAATTGGACCGTTTTTAGCTGATTTTATTGACTTTTTATATGAAAGTGTTTTCCTTTAGAAGATCTCACTTGTTAAACACAGGCAAATCTAAGCACTAAGTAATTTGCTTCCTAGAATGTGCTAGTGGCCATAGCATGTTGCTGATTGAGATTCCCCTCACTCTGTCATGTAAACAGTCACGCTCTTGTTGAGCACCTCCACAGAGCATGCCTTCAAGCAGACATAGCAGTAAGTAAGTGTCCTAATGCTAGGTTTAATCCCAGCTTAATTAAGTGTCATTAAAACACAATCAAAAGATCATTTATAAGTGGTTACGTCAAAACTTTTAATTTTAACACTAATTTAACTGCTCTAAACCAGCAGATCACAAAGTATAAATGTCATGATAAAACCCAGAGTTTTTTAGTGTTTATTTGCAGAAATGACGCGAAGGGAGCCAAAGTGATTGGTTTTATAGCAAAAGGTTTTGTAGCCCAAAATCATCTGGAGGGTTACGTTTCTGGTCTCCCAATCCAGATATATGTTGACATGTAAAGCATACTTCAATGTCAGGCCTGTACAATTGGTGGGTAAAGCTATGTCATTACCCTCATGTAGCAAGCTAGAGAATATGGAATACTTGGTATACCTAAGACTGATATGAAGGTGACCTGCAGAATGTGTTGGTGAAGAGTGTGAGGAAGTATTACAGAAACTGACCATTACTTCCAACTGACACATTGTTGATGAGTAGGGTGAGCTTCCCATTTGTTCTTTATTTGCTCGCCCAGAGACGACTGCTTATGTCATACATATGACTTGCAATCAACCCGTGCCTGTATGCTAAAAATGAAGTTTATAATTCCCACTAAACTTCTTATTTATTTTTTAACGTATATATAAATATATGTAGAAACTGCTCCCAAAGTATATTGCTGCCACCAATTGGCCTCCTCCCAATATCCCATTCATACTGTGATGTACTAGAGCTTCTATGAAGCAACTATGCTTCCTGGGCCTATAAATGGTCTTGGTATACAACTGCTGCTTTCATGCATACTTTTAAAATTACCATTTAGCTACTTTGATACCAGGGTCCCATAGTGCGTTGCATGATCCCTGGCACTAAAATAGTTAAATCCCTTCAGTTGGCTTAGGGAGTAGCAGACTGTTTCAAGAACAAAGGGGGTGATTTTTCATGTGTGTCTTTCTAGGAAACCAAGAAAACTGTTTTTATAGAACACCTGCTTTCTAATGTGTAAACAGCATAATGTGATTTGTTTTGAACCCTAATTTGTCTGACTGTAAATTTTCTAAATGTGTGTATTTTCTTTTTTTATTATTATTGAACATAGGAGCCAGCAGATTTGGCTACTGTGTTTGGTTTCCACCACAATGGCTGTTAACTCTGCTTGTAAAGGTTTTGAAAGGAAGCACATGTCGCTTTCTGCTAGTTCAATTTATTTATTTGTAACTCCTAAATGGTTTGAGGTTTTCAAATAAAATATGTGAATCAACAAGGGCTTTAGTGTTTGTTTTTGCTACTGCACTTTTATGCCCCACAGATCCGACTCACTCATACATCCATCACAAATGAATGCAAGAACTGTCACTTTCTGATATTTCAGAGTAAATATGGCTGCCTTTTATATCCCTTTTGCTTCCATCAAACATTGTATCATGTGTCTGACCTAATTGTTCCATAATGGCCTGGGAGTCTTCAGTCTCCAGCTCTCCAAATGACATCACTGAAAACTGAATTGTAATAATCTCCGAGAACGTCCCTGGTGGATCCTTCCTGGGATACTTCTCACAAAGCCATTAACTCCTTCACATGAGTCTGTGTTCTTGAATGTATCTGCCTCATTCTGCTAATTGTGCTTTGGAATCATTCAATATGTTTCTGGGGGTTTTGTGAAAATTGGAATGTATATAGGACTCTTAAAGTTCCACTCCAAATAATATTTTTTTTTTTTACCATAATCAGCCATCAGTCAACATTTGAAGTTTCAAATTGCTACAGTTTTTAATCGATCCTTTTCTCCATCTACTCTATATTACAAGGATTCCAGGTATCCATCAATACAGCTGATGGGCCTCCTAATGAATGGCATGTACACATTTCTAGAGCAGTTAGCTTGCTGCTCAGCTTGTAAGACTTTATGCATCCATTAATCACTCCAACGCTACTGTACTGTAGTGACTATCTACTGTAGTGACTGAGCAATGCACAAGCATTCTGTACTGTGATCAGTACCATACAGCTGTAAATGCAGCAACAGTGCATGCTCTCATTGACTTAAGGCTAACAAACTTAGACGTGGAGAGAAAGTAAAATAATCCTATGTTAATAAAATGTTGCACATTTTAATCCATGATTTTAAAATTCTTTTAATTTTGATCTTTAATATGCATAACAAAGTACTGCAGTGTCCTTTTAGAGGGCAACTGTCAGCAGAAGATCAGGTTATGTGTAATTTGAAAGATTGTCAAGTGTAGGAATTTAAAATAGAAATGCTTTAATGAAAGAATATAAATAAATCATTTAGAATCATGGATTGTGTCAGTGCCCCGATAGAGCGACAGGGCTTAAGATGGAATGATGGTGTAAATAAATTCCTATACATTCAAATGTTTTGAAAATAAAGTGAAAACATTCTTTTGACGTGAATCTTTCGAAGAGTGGGGAAAAAAATGTGTTCATCCTTTAACAGCAACCCTAGAAGCCAAACTGCCTCTAAAGGAACCTGGGAAGATTAAAAACAAGCCCTTATATTTCCTATACCCCAATACTACATGTGTTTAATATTACATGGCTCTTCACAAAGCCTTGTACTTAGAGAGATAAGGTTTAGAGACAGTTCATTTATAGCTAGTATCCACAGCATGTGCAGTAAATGTTAGGTGGGTTTGTGATGGCAACAGACTTGCTAGATCCAGCAAGCTGTGTCAGACATGTATCGTAGAAATGTGTAGCTAGTTTTACTCTTTTCCCCTCTAGACCAGCGGTTCTCAACCTTTTGAGATCATGCTCCCTTTGGCACTTCAAACCCAACTGACTTATCAATGACCTGGGTATTAGACACCCTCTATCAATTGCATTAGGCATTTCTGTTGTTTCCTGTCCCCCAGTTATCCACTTGCTTTAATGCTTGTCACTGCAACTACAAAGATTTCACCCCCCAAGAACATTCCGTAGGTGGACCCCACATCTTGCCAAGCACTGATCTGTTGCCGTGATTCCTCCATGAGGTGGCATCAGGCAACACAGAAATAGCCACTCTGGTGCACATACGATTGCTCCTCAGAGTGAAAATATGCGCCACAACGGAAGAGCACATACCCAAAATGGTGCTTCCCTATTGTAGTTGCTTGAAGTGGCAGTCTGCAATATTACAAGTAAAAAAGAAAGCAACTGTTAGGGTTGAGATCTACACCTTGTTCCAAATTATCATGCAAATTTTATATTTTTCTCATTTACCTAAATAAATGATGTAAATAACAGTCAGCATAATTCTCATGTTAACAACTATTAAGAGTACAATTCAAATTTTATTGAACAAACCACCTAATGATAACCGTATTTTTTTTAAACATAAAAAACTTACAATGCACTGTTCCAAATAACGCACAGTTAGTTTCACACTTTATAGGTTGTAAAGAACTGAAAATTGTCCTTTGTAATAGCTTTTGATTTCAGTAAATATGATGCAAACACAACAATCAAACTTATAACAACATTTTAATTTTTTAAACATTTTAACAGGTCACATTACATTTTAAAATAGGACCCCTTATTTGATAGCAGCTTCACAAGCCTTGCATCCATTGAACTTTTTGGACAGTTTCTGCTTGAATTTGTTTGCATGATGTCAGAATAGCCTCCCAGAGCTGCTGTTTAGATGTAAACTGCCTCCCACCCTCATAGATCTTTTGCTTGAGGATGCTCCAAGGGTTCTCAATAGGATTGAGGTCAGGGAAGGATGACTTTCTCTCCTTTTATCCCCATAGCAGCCATTGATGCAGAGGTATTCTTTGCAGCATGAGATGGTGCATTGTCATGCATGAAAATGATTTTATTACGGAAAGCATAGTTCTTTCTTCTGTACCAGGGAAGAAAGTGGTCAGTCAGAAACTCCAAATACTTTGCAAAGGTCATCTTTACACCTTCGGGGACCCTAAGGGGGCCGACCAGCTCTCTTCCCATGATTCCGGCCCAAAACATGACTCCACCACCGCCTTGCTGACGTCGCAGCCTTGTTGGAACAGGGTGGCAGTCCACCAACCATCCACTACTCCATCCATCTGGACCATCCAGGGTTGCACGGCACTCATCAGTGAACAGGACTGTTTAAAAATTAGTCTTCATGTATTTTTCTGCCCAATGCAGCCGTTTCGGCTTGTGAGCATTGGTTAGTGGTGGCCGAATAGAAGGTTTATGCACAGTTGCAAGACTCTGGAGGACTCTACACCTTGATGTCCGTGGGACTCCAGAGGCACCAGCAGCTTCAAATATCTGTTTGCTGCTATGTAATGGTATTTTAGCAGCTGCTCTCTTGATCTGATGCATGGATCTGGCAGAAATCTTCCTCAATGTGCCTCTATCTGCACGAACCCGTCTGTGCTCTGAATCAGCCACAAATCTCGTAATAGTGCGATGATCACGCTTAAGTTTTCGTGAAATATCTGTTTTCATACCTCGTCCAAGGCATTGAACTATTTCACTCATTTCGGCAGCAGAGAGATCCTTTTTTTCCCCCCATCTTGCATGAAAATTGTGCTCTGCTTAATAATGTGGAACACCCTCCTTTAGTAGTTTTTCCTTAAATTGGGCTCACCTGGCAATCTAATTATCACAGGTGTCCGAGATTGCTTTCAGTGATCAAAAGAGCCCTGAGACACAATGCCATCCATGAGTTAAACTGAAAAACAAAATATTTAATCTTTGTGACACTTAAATAGAATTTGCATAATAATTTGGAACAAGGTGTAGGGTTAAGGTTAGGTTTAGAATAAGATTTTTAGTTAGGATTAGGTTTAAATTGATCATTGGGATTGGGGTCAAACGGTTACGGTAGGGGATAATTGTTATGGAACAGAATGTTACTTTAGGTTATTGCCCCATAACTTGCAGAAAACAACAGGAAAACATGATATATTTTGAAACTCAGGGCAAATATTAGAATCTATTTGGAGACTGTTTGTTTATGGATTGTAATTGTGTAAAAGATTTTTCAGGTCGAAGTTAGAAAAAGTGTTTTTTTTTTATCATACTGTATGATTTTTTTTTATAGTAAATTCTAAGATATGATGAAAATAATGTCACCAACAATTTCAATTGCAGCTAAATATAAACACCACAGATATGTAAAAACCCTGTTCTTAAGGGGTTAAACTGCAAGATAAACTAACTCCAAGGCTCTAATTATAATAGTAAAGGGTCATGACCTCCATGTTCAGTCATCTTTTGGTTCAGGACCAATTAATATGGGAAATGTGGTAGCATATCATGCAGAACCTTAGTTTGGGGACATTTTAGCTGGACATTTTTTAATTTCATAAGGTAATGCAACAGAACCAGTTTGACATCAATGATCTTAGATCGTAATGGCTTCCCCTTGCCACTGCAGATGTTTGGAGCTAAGTATCCCACAATGCTCAGTCTTGTGTATTGCTCAAATATGTAACAACGCATTGGACATGCTCCACAGAAGATGCTTCACAAGAAATCTGTTCCTGTAAGGCACTTCTTGAATACACTAGGAGTGCCCTTATAGTCAGCAAGTTGCTGCATTGATGCCCGAGTGCTTCACAGCGTTGTATAGTTAAATATACATAAATCTGTTTTAAATTTGCAGTAAATGTATGTGTATTTTGTGCTACATGCCTAGTCATATAGATCTGAAAATCATCTATAAATTATCAGTGAAGGTTCTCTGCTTTCAGCCATGTAGAATAAGTGTCCCTGTTTGTCCATTTGGTATATTAGGAGGTATGCACTGTAAATCTCCTAGGCACATAACACTACATATGGTTGAGTTATCCTGAACTGGTCTCTAACACAGAGAAACTCTGGATTCAATAAGCTGTTAGCACTGTGAGTAATGAAGTTGTTACAATATGATAGCACAGTAGATTAGATAAAAGACATGTGTGCAATAGGATTTTGTTCAAGTAACTCGAAATAGTCCAATGGAATCCTTCATACGCTTTTAAAGAAGACACACTTGGGTATTGCACTACGTGTTCGCAAAGGAAATGTATAGTTTTACTACATATATGTAATATGTAAAAACAAGCTGATAATTAATATGTAGAGGTGCAACACCACCACAAAGACTACAAATGCTGACCATTAACATTGAGGTATCCTATGGGAGATTTAGCATGACAAATATTCTGGTGTTTATAACTATACTTGTGCTTTCCCTGTTATTACCAGATTAGGTAATGCCGCCACAGCCTAGGATTACTTTAATGCAATACACTTGGCACAAGAATAGATAGCAATCTCATTATCTCTGCACAACTGCAATATGCCAATTCTCTACAAAACATTTTGTCTAAAAACTAACAGGAGAATCTATCTTATCTCTGTTAACCCACAAATGGGTTAACAGAGGGGAGAGGCAATGGGGGCACTTGCTCTCTCCCTGGAAATTCAAACAGGCCCACTGGAGCAGCAGCAAGGGAGGGAGAAGCAGTTGGATGTTTAGGGTAGGTTAACTAGACATAGTGGTTTGTCCAGCTCTTCCTCTCCCTCTCGCTGCTACTAATAAAATGCATTAAGTCACACCTGGGCAGAGATACAGCTTGCATGCTGCAGACTCAAGGTAGTTTATTTCGAACATGTATTGCAGCTAGGATTAATTAAAACTCCAGATTTTGAGACAGATTTTCCACTACTTTCAGCACGTCTGGTATATTAAAAAATGGGAAAAGTAAGTAGCAAAGTGGGGAGGATATTTTGCCCCTTTGGGAAAAAAGTTTGTGCACACCCATGCTGACACATTCTGCCCATACACATGGATGGTAGCATGACCAATATCTGTTCCTGTGATGTGAATTTTGCATGAACTGTACAGTAGACCCTTCTTCAGCCTGACATATGGAAATTGAGTTGGAAGTGTTCTATGCATAATACCCAAATGGGTATTTTATTCGTCATTTTACTGTTTCGACCCCTGGGAGTTAGTTTAGATTAATGGACAGGCCACATGTATGAGAGTGGGTGAGTGCTGTGTGATTGGCTGTTATATGTCTGAGGGTGTGGTTTGTGTAATGTTTGTCAATCATTTCCTTTAGGACAATCCATTCCACTAACATTTTTCACCTATTAACAGCTTCCCTCCCTTTATATGTTATTTACTTTGCTTTCACAGCAGGTGGGTGGCATGTCCTTGCCAGTAAGGGTTAAGAAGGAAAGAGCGAAATATATTGGTGGCATGATTGGCAAGTTGGGTTCTCAACCCTCCCCTAACCTCTTACATGTTAAAGGGACTGTATCACCTAAACATTGTTTTTACTGTGAATGCAGACAATAAAAAATTATTGAAAATGATCCACACATTGGGTTAGCAAATGATTCATTTGTATAAAAATGGAGTCTCCTGCTTATGACATCACCTGTGGCCTAATGTGCGAATTACCTGGTTTACAATTGCAAACATGTAATTTGCATATTAGGCCACAGGTGATGTCATAAACAGGAGACTCCACAGACTCATTTGAAACACAATATTCTACTAATTTAGGCATTTGCTTGCAATTTTGCTAATACAATGTATAGATCATTTTCAATCAATTTGTATTCTCTACATTCCCAGTACAAACAATATTTAGGTGATACAGTGCCTTTAAAGTTTTTCAGTAGCCAACTTGCATAACCACTGAGCTTTAAGGGCCTGTGAATGGGATGTGTTCAAGGTGTGTAAAGGTTGGTGGTATGGGGAGATGAGAGTCTGGCAAGGACAGTGTCCAGTTTCTTATGCTCTAGTAATTTACAGGTTAATTTATTATTTGTAAATATTATTGTTCTGTACATGATTAAGGATGGTCATATTGTAAATTTATTATTCAGGGCTAATACAGTTTCCTTTACAATTGATAATAAATGCAGTGGTCTGTAAACTCTTGGGTCTATTCACTAAAATTTTACTTTAGAGGTCGACTTTAATTTTGTGACTAAGTAAAATTCGGCACCCGATTTTGACTTAGTTTCAAAAATAGCTTCAATCATTTTGCCTCCCATTACACTAAGTGGGGAAGATTCAAACCTGTTTTTTTTTTTTTCTAAGTTAAACTCGGGAAAGCCAAAATGAAATTTGACCTCCAAAGTCGAATTTTTAGTGAATAGACCCATCTATGTCTGTCGTTATTTAGAAACTGTAATGTTTTTACCCCTTCGTGACGCTACAATGTACTATGCCGTCCTGATTTTTAGTGCCTAAAAGACGAGAGGACGGCATAGTACGTTCTGTGTTAAACAGCTTATAGCGGACTTGCAGCGGGATCCCACCAATCAGATGAGACAACTTTTTGAGACTGAGTGGCCTCAGTCTGACAGGAAAAATGTTTCTCTAAATCGCGCCGGTTCGGGCATGTGATGTCCGGAGGTCTCTCGATTTTTTTGCCAGGGACCCACGGGGTCTATTAAGACCCTGATCAGGTCTCTGCCATAGTGTTCCTGGCTACCGATCATCTTGTGATCGGTGGCCAGGAACAAATCATGATGCTTTGGTGCTTGCGTCGTTTGGGATGCAAGCACCATGCGCCATGAAAGGGGTTAATAGGGGTTTTTGTTTACATTTAACACTACACAGTCCCCACTAGCTTCATACATAAAGATAGAACTTCTTCTCTGTCCATGCTCCTGAAGATTATACACTGCCAAGCTAAATCAAGAAATCAAGTGCTATGCTTGCACTAAAACCCTTGAACAACCCCTTAACCCCCAATCACCCCCCCCCCCCCCCCCACACACACACACCCTGATGCTCATGTGCAGAACCTTAATTTAAGGAGATGGACATCCTAACTTTCTTGAGGTAACATAAAAATAGTAGGATGTCTGTAATTTAAGTGGTCACTAGCTGATGTCCTCTGTTATTTATTCTTATTTCATACCTCTGGATATTGGATGACAATTATTAATTCATTTCTTTTGAATGCACAATTAAAATATTTGAATGACCGTTGCATCCCTGCCACTAGATTTTTCTGTATACATAGATGGATTTCAGTATGTTTTATTTCCTTCCTGCATTCCAATTATTATATATCTTTTTGTCATTGACAAATGTCTTATTTAACCCCCAGAACCCAACAGGTTCTTTCACCTTTGCTTACCTTTCTTTAGTAAACAGAAGGATATGCACTAAAAAGTGAACTGCAAAGATCAGACATTAATAACTGAACAGGACAAATAATCAAGTGGAAAAAGTTTTCCAGCTCGACTGTTAATGCCTGTTTTTTGCAGTTCAGAGCCCAAAGGGTTAATCAAGAGGATAAAGATGCGTCTCTATTGTTTCCAAGTGTCTACTCTGCTCTCAGCTAGACAGTGTTGAACAGCTCACTTTTTCCATGAGAGCGGCTGTATTCCTTAAGATATAGCTGTGAGCCAGCCAGATATAAACAAAGGCGTCTGAGTTTGTCCACCGGTACTCCTGCTAGAAGCGTCATATTCCTAACTTGCCAGAATTCAATAAAAAAAAAAAAAAAAACACTATTCTGTAGAAAGACAATGAAGATGTATTAACCTTTTCACTGCCCGTGGGGTCTGAGATAATGCAAAATGCAATGATAGGCACCAACTTTGTTCATGCTGCACATTGACAGAGCTTTGTGATGGACAATCTAAAGATGCTCTATGGATTTTCACATACATTGCCATGGACACTTTGCCTATTCACAGGACCAGCAGTAGTGCATGTTTTATCAGTAGATGCCCAGCAACTGCCTAAGCGTTTATTACCAACCGTGCATATGATGGCACTTTGCTATGCATTCATGTTGTTGTTTTTTCTTTTTAGGTTCTGCTATACTCACCATTTGAAATGTATCTTTTGCATAGTTTGTCCTGGGGATTCTTAAAGTGGCAAACGTCAGTGGATTGAAATGCCCACTGCCCATGAGCATACAGTCAGTGGCATGTGCATGCTCATTGAGTGTCCCCACATTACCTTTCAACAGTGAGGAATGGGGTCTTACAGTGTGTGTATTGGTCACTATGTGTGTAGGGATGGAAACATTGTTATTCCTCCATTGAAAATTCTAAAAACTTTAGTAAAAGTTGTGCCCTTTCACACCACTGCTTAAAGGCAGGCATTGGCTTTCTCTAATGATCTCTAATGTTTGGGGATAACGGCTTTAGGAGCAACTCTGGACACAAACACCAGATATACCAGATATATTATATATTGATGACATTTCCAACATGTTTTTGGCAAGTGACCGACTATGTTATGTTGTTATGTTATGTTGATTTGCTATTCAGTCTTGTGGGGTATTACAGGGTAATGGGGTAATGTCATGGGAAATATAATTAATAATAATAAAATATGTATGCCATTGGATACTAATTACACATTGAGAGAAACAACTCACATTTAACTGGCCTGGTAGTTGATAATACAAGTTGTCATTACCCAACTTAACACTATTCATTTTATCAAGAATAAAAGGTGAGTTGATCCAAATGAACATTAGGGACAGTCCACAAACCCACTTTGGTGCAAGATGAAGAATACTGCTTGTATAGTGCACAGGCTTTTTCCCCAGTGCAATTTGATGAAGGCATAATGCATAAATCACATTTTTTATATTTGACTCAAGCCCTCCTGAGTGCGGCAGAACTGATTATATAGACACTGAGGATATAAAGATTTGCCTGGGCTCCTCGAATTGAATACATTGTATGGACTCTGAAGGACCTTGCTCTTATACATGTAGGATCTCTTAACAGTGCAATACATTGTCCGATGACATCACTAGAGAGACAGAAAATTCCATTCATTTGAATGAATATATTCTCATTGGTCTAAATTACTTCAGCTATTGTGGGCAAATCTGGTTTCTTGCAAACTGCTGTAATTTTATAATTTCATCTAGCTGTAAGTATTTTATATTTGAAGCAATGCAAAATATAAAACATGCATTTAAAAGTACTTTGAAAGCACATTAATATGCATTAATATTTGTCAGATGTATTTTGGGCACTAGACAGTCCCTTTAAGCTTATAACCCTGAGCTTTGAACAAGCTCTGCAGAAAAGCAATTGCCAACTGAGCTATTTCACAACATTTGTTTTACTTTTTTTTTTTTTTATACTTTAGTAGAAACCAAAATTGTATTTGAATCATACCCAGGGTTGCATATGTATAAGTATCGCCAACTGTCACCCACATCTACTGCGGCGAGAGACCCTAGATGATCTATATAATCAATAGACGGCACCCTGTAGTGATTAAATGTGAAAATGAAGGTCTCTCGCTCCAACAGCCAACGACAGACCCCAACTCTGCATCAGCTAAGGTTATTGTAGTACAAAACAGAAGAGAGTTCTAGAATCTTTTAATCCAGTATAGAGGTCTAGCAAATCTTTTGGCCCATTCCTCATAAAGCTCTCATTTTCTCCAACCTATGTTTTTTGCAGTCTCTTTCTCCCTGTCAGTAGTTTAGTGGGATGTCCTGTTTGGCTTGAAGCACCAGCCCTCCCCTTTTGGTTGCATGTCATGCAGACGTGCACATCTGGCTATTTATTCCCTCAGCAGCTCAGTTATTTTCAAGAACATCAACCAGAAGCCGGTTTGTTTCTTTTCAAGAGTATTTGTCCTTCCAAGAGCCCCAGCAGACCAATCCTGTACCATTTCTCTCAAGTAAGTGCACCCCTCTTCTTACCACTCAGCTGTGCTTATCGATGGTACAACTGCAGCAGAAATATCTATCTATTGTACTGAATATTTCCCTTACTGTAGATTTTGCAGATTTTTAAAGAGGTGTTAGATCTAAATTACATGACATAACCCAAAAACTAACCGAAACGGGGTCTGCAAAATTCAATGGAAGAAAATGGGTTAATAAACTTTGCATAGTTATTTAACGCTAAATATATTTTAAATATGCCATCACTGAATGCACAGATATCCAGCTTCTCTGGTAAAAAGGAGCTTTAACAATTTATCAGTAAACCTTTATAAATAATTGTGTCTGAATAACTTAGTCAGTCAAACACTTTGAAGGGAACCAAGGGATATGTTTTCTATTTTCAAACAAAGTTGAGTTTTTTTTAGAATTTACCTTGTTATGTTCAAGTCATTTATATTGAGCTCTTTCTTTTATGATTTAAATATTTGACCCAAGTCTTGTGAGTTGTCTTATAGAAATCATAAATGTACTACCCAGCGATGTATGATTGATATAAATAACCTTCTTCGTTTTAAACACTATGTACAATTACTGAGGTTTTAAAACTTACATTTTGCAAAAAAAGGGACATTGTTCTTAACATACAGGTGATCAGAAATGTATTACTCATCCAGTACTTAGTGTTATTTGTATTGTACTTATTGTGCCATTTGCCTATTACTCTCCCTGTTCATCTTATCTAGAGCAGGAAATAAGTGATCATTAGATCATTAAGCTAAAATACGATTTTAATTTGCTTTTTTTCAGAATTCAAAAATATTCTGTTCCCACCACACAATTGAAAGGCAGAGAGCTACCAAACCAACTACTGCTCTGATGTTGAGAATGGAAGTATCTAATGAGACTATGACAAGTCAAGATGACAACTCCCATCAGGATCCAACTCCACTAGTGAGCAATGGAGGCAATAATGAATACCTCTACATTCTGATTGTCATGTCCTTCTATGGCATATTCCTCATGGGCATCATGCTGGTGTACATGAGATCCAAAAGGAGGGAGAAAGAATCCAACCTATTGCTGCTCTATCAGGATGAGGAGAAGCAGTGGATGGAGAACCGAAAGACCACATCTAACCTATCAGCACCTAAGTCTTTTCCAAATTCCACGATACTCAGTGTCCTCCAAGAAAGTGTGGCACCTGCACTGTCCTGTTCTTCCTGCAACATAGAAGGGAGTAGTCTGAGTTCAGAGTCATCCTGCTCTGATGTACATTTTACCATACAGGAGGAAGCTACAGAGAATCTTCTTCAAGAGGGGCCTGAGCTTGAAGATAAAGAAGAGAAAAGTCAGATTTCCTAGCGATGCTGAGTCAACAAGAGTAAACTGGTGTTGGAATCTTTAGGATCTCCGTAGATGAGACACTAACCCTGTCTTTTAGGGCCACAATGTGCAGTGAGTTCCGTCTAATGAGGGGACAGTAGATCTGCAGGATGCACACGGCTGTGTAGGTGTGTGAAGGTTTAGAGCTGAATTCCTTCCATCTATACTGAACTTAAAAGGTCTTTAATCTCTCACCATACATTGGACTGTGCCTATGAAGAAGAAACAGACAGGTGATGCCCTGTTTAGAGCTACCAGAATGGCTTAAATGCCATGTCTGAATAAACACGTCAGGCAACAGAGCTTAGTGCCAACAGGCAAATACAACAACAGATTAAACAACATTATTATCTATTGAAAGCTGGTCCATGTACTTTCCATAGAGAGAGGTTAGCCTTTACTGACACGCTACCACATACGTTAATACAGGCGAGGACACTTTAATTGTCATGTGGGAAATGGTAAAAGGGATATTTATTGTTCAAAAAGTGCTTTTTATAAATTGTCTTTCTGTATTATCCTGCATACTAGGAGGGACAGCTACTGTGCCACTAAGGGTTTTCCACACCCAGAGCCAGTGGCTGACTAAGGATGATGGGTGCTTCAGTTGAATAGCCTCTAGAGACAGACACTGTTTCCTAGAGTAATGAAAAGTGATGTCAGAGAAGAACGGCCTGTTAGTCTGCTCCTATACTCCCCTCCACATTTCTTGACTTTGCTTTATTATCAGCATAACCTTTTGTGTTTATTCTGTGGAATGATTCCAAATCACAATATTATCCAGAAAAAAAAACTCCCCAACTCCCCAAGGTTCAGTTTGTAATGACTGTAAATTCCCCATATAACTTATTGCCTGATGTGGCGGAAGCTACACATTTACTGAGTTCTGGAACAATGCACAGCAGGCCTCGGGCCCCTGGACACTAACAAAATTTGATTATTTAGAATGCTTGAAATAGAAAATAATGTAATATGAGAACATACATCTCAAAAACAACCTTTCCTGAGCTTGGTGACTAAAATTGTTCAAATACAGATAGCCAGAGCAGTCATACTCAGATTATAATGCTCTGTTGCACTTGAACCCAGACATTCAAAGCCTGGATTATGTAATGATACATTAGAAACTGCAAAGCTATTTAATTATATGCAATATTAAAAAAAAAAAAAGTACTACTCTATGTTTCAATGTTAACCACTAAAAAAAATGTTCCCCTTAATAATTCCAGTTACCTTTACTTAGTAATAGGTAGTTTAATAAAACATAATTTTGTATGTAAAATTTTATAAACCCATTCAAGTATACAATATTCCTTTTGCATCCAACATATATAATATAGAAGAGAGGCAGAAAACTGTTGGAAAGCTATTTACTCTCATACATAAAGATTACTTCAAGGACAGGAAGTATGGAAAATTTCCTCCCTAGCTCACATATTGCATAGCTTCTAAAATATAGCCTTCACCAGCCAAAGAAAACAATCCACTGGAACTACTCAAAGAGAAGGGAAAACCAATAGTCCCACCAGTGGGGTTTATGGGACATGTTTTCCATGCTCTGAACCTACTCCAACAGCTTTTATCATCTTTGGGTCATAGAGAATCCATTCCACTGGAGCCAATGTTTCATCTTTTCTGACAAGGCAGATTGATTGCAGTTGAGCCCTTAAATTTCATAAAATAGATTACTAGGAAAGAAAAAAGAATATTTAAAGGAACATGTCCATAAAACTCTGCAGAAAGGCAAAAGAAGTAGACATAGTTAAAGAGATGGCTGTATTTTCACCAGTTAATTGTACAGCTTGGTGATATGATGTATCACTAAAGTTTTAATGACTCGTTATCTAGAGAAGAAATCTGTGTTCAGTTCCCATGATGCACCTTGCACACCCGTTATCTTATAATGAATGCAAATTTACATTGCATGTAAACGGGCTGGAGATTTGTTTTAGTATTACAGTGTTTCTGTAATACCAGCCAGGTGGTATTTTGCCAATGTAAAATTACTGGAGTTAATAGCAAGAGGATGGAAAGGTGTCAATCCTGCTCATATGGATTATATATTTTCTTTAGTGCTGTTTTTTAATCTTATTAAAAGACGAGGGGGATCTGTGAGCCCCCCAAAATATGTGTCCCACACAATGTTTGTACATAGCTATTTCCTTGAAGCTTTGTGTATGTAAATATGTATGATCTATAAATATATTTGTTATTTAAATAAACCATGCTGTGAGATTTGTATGAAATACTGGTGTGTACTGTTATTTGACCTGGCAATCTGTATCCATTTGAAGAGGTACCTTTTGTTTGTTGGAAATAAGATTGACTGCAGTTTGGGTGAGGAATGTGCCTTTCATGAAATGTAACACACACAAGTTGCCTGGGTTTACTCTAGTCCAAGGGTCTCCAAACTGCGGACCTCTAGCTGCTGCAGGACTACATATCCCATAATGTGGAGGCTGGTAAAGGAGGCTGGTAGAGAAGTATGGAAGGGTTGCAGCTGGAGAGTATCTAAAGTATGTTAAATTATTGAAATCATATTACACAGCAACACAGTGTCACTCAGGATTGCAGAATGCACAGTAACACGTAGCGTAGTGATACTCGCCATTCAGTGCTGTATTTACCGCGTGGCATCCTAGGCGGATGCCTAGGGCGGCAAATTTTGCTGGCCATTTAAAAAAACAAACAAAAAAAAAAAGTGCTTGCAGGCAGAGACGGAGGTGAGAGGGGATCGGAAAGCTGCACGGGGAGCTGAACAAGCAGCACAGAGAAACCTCTGTGCTGCCTGTTTGGCTCCCCGTGCAGTCTGACATGGTAGTGCCGACAGTCACGTGACCGGCGCGTTATTAAATGGCAAATAACACTGGCTTATTATTGGGCAAATTAGCAGCAGCATATTAAATGGCAAATAACAGTGGCATATTATTGCGCAAATTACCAGGGGCATATTAAATGGCAAATCACACTGGCATATTATTTGGCAAATTGTCAGGGGCATATTAAATGGCAAATAACACTGGCTTATTATTGGGCAAATTAGCAGGGGCATAATAAATGGCAAATAACACTGGCATATTATTGGGCAAATTGGCTGGGGCATATTAAATGGAAAATCACACTGGCATATTATTGGGCAAATTACCAGGGCCATATTAAATGGCAAATAACACTGGCTTATTATTGGGCAAATTAGCAGGGGCATATTAAATGGCAAATAACACTGGCATATTATTGGGCAAATTAGCAGGGGCAAGTTAAATTGCAAATAACACTGGCATATTATTGGGCAAATTGTCAGGGGCTTATTAAATGGCAAATAACACTGGCATATTATTTGGCAAATTGTCAGGGGTATATTAAATGGCAAATAACACTGGCATATTATTGGGCAAATTGAAAGGGGCATATTAAATGTCAAATAATTCTGGCTTAATATTGGGCATTTGGCTGGGGCATATTAAATGGCAGAATAACACTGGCATAATATTGGGCAAATTGGCAGGGGCATATTCAATGGCAAATACTGGCATAATGGGCAAATTGGCTGGGGCATATTAATGGAAAATTATACTGGCATATTATTGGGCAAATTATCTGGGGAATATTAATGGCAAATAATATTGGCAATGTGTATGTAATGGGGTGATGGAGGCATGTAAATGGGGTGATGGGGCATGTCCTTGGTGTGCAATGTGGGTTATGGGTCATTTCGTGGGTGTGCATCGTGGGTAAGGGGGGTGGAGGGTGCACAAAATTTGTCTGCCTAGGGCAGCACAAAACCAAGATACACCACTGTCGCCATTGCTCAAGTTTGGTTGTATTGCCACTGTACCTCCTGATTACCAAACCTATTTCACTCAGTATTATTCGATGGCAAGTGGAGCAGAGAAGGATGGATGGATTTTCTATAGGGTCTACTCAAATAACTGATTTTCTAAAGGAAAATGGCAACTCTGTGTTATAGACCACTTATAGGTGATCCGAATATCCCAAAATTCAGGCTACTCAGGGTCACCGAAGTGCTTCCGAATTGGTATGATAATCAATAGTAGCTTCTATCTTTCCCTTCTATGGGAGGATAAAAACTATAGAAAAAAATTGCTGATGTCCTCCCGAAATATAAATAATTAAATAATAACAATAATAAAAAGTTTAAAAAAAATAATAGCACCCCTGGAACTAGCGAACTGCCATTGGATCCATAAATAAATTTCAAAACCCTGGCCAATATTAAAATGATGTAAAGCATCAGTGATACAACAAAACAAGTGTGCCACTCTAATAAATAATAATGAAATACAATAAAGGAAATACCCACATAAAACAAGTGCATACTTTCTTAGCACTCCTCAGGGGTTCAAAGACAAACGGATAGGATGTTATGTGGGAGAAGACAAAAGTTACAAACAATAGTGGAATATATCTTTAAATGCTTTGTAATATACTTTGTATGCTTTGTATAAATTTGCCTATACACTTATAGGATGTCCACAAACTTATAGGATGTCCACAAACTTATAGGATGTCCACAAAATGAAGTCCACATGCAAGTCACCTTGTATAGTTATTTTTAGGGGTCAGGGTGCTGCTTTTGTGCATAGAAGCCAGTTTTTTTCAATGTATATTTATGCTAAAGGCAGGCCGCTAGTCCGGGGGGGGGGGGGGGGGGGGGGGTTTCTAGCTAACATTCATACATGTTCATTTCTGAGATATGTTGTTATTGTTATTGTGTTACACTGGTATATTTAGGATACTGTTACTGTTTTATTTCTATTTTGTCTATCTGTTTTAATAAAGAATCATATGTTATATTGGATGGATATTATCAGTGTGGTATGTATTATGTGGAATGCTACTCAAAGAGTATGTACTACATATTGTTGTACGGTTCAAAGCAATATAGACCATTGGTACTATATAATACCAATCTTTATGAAAAACACAAGGGCACAATACAAATAAAACAATAACAGTATCCCTGCCAAGTTCCATCCCTGCAGATCATCCTGTGTCTAGTATGTATCCAGTTTCTTAGGTTTCCTTTCTGTCATTTGCTGCTCTGTTTATTAGTTATCCCTGTGTGTTTGGCACTTCCTAGTACGGCCACATAGTGGCACACCTCCCCAAGCTGGCCACAGAATGGCACCTGCACAGCCTGGTCCCAGAGTGGTAACAGCTCACAGCTGCCCCTGCTGAGTAGGCCCCAGAGCGGTACCTTGCCAGTCTTCAGTCCCAGTCCTCCCCTGTCCTGAATCCCTGTAAGAAGGATGCCTTTAGCCCTTTAAAACGGGTGACCTGAGTCCATGTAATGGGGTTGCCCTGAATCCTAGAGCCCAGTTATTGGGCTATCCTGAGTCCTGTCCTAGAGCCCTGTTAGTGGGCTACCCTGTGTCCCTGTTCTAGAAACCTTTTAGGAACCTCTCCTGAAAAGACAAAGTGAGGCGGGACAACTGGAAACAATACAAAAGTTACATCTAAACAACACTGTAGCTGGGTGCAAACCACAAGGCAGTCCCATCTACCAAAACGTTACAGAAATATACAAATAGTGGCTGCACACCTAGCAATATCGAACAAAAACTAACTTGTATTAAATAATCTTAAAATACACAATAAGTAGCAAAAAAATCACATGTAAGGCACATCCTGAGCTATACTACAAAAAATCAGTCAAATGTGATTGAATCCACATAAGAACAAATGTTAGCACATATAAAGAATAAAAAGCATAAGAAGGAACCTCTCTTAAACCCTGTTAAAGAGATTCCCTGTCTCATAAAAACAAATGTTAGCACATACAAAGAATAAAAAGGATACAAAAATAATAAGGAACACTGTTAAAGATTTTCCCTGTCTCATGATCTCTTGTTCCTTTGTTATTTGCTCTAATCTGGTTTCCTTGTTGTTTGTTATTCTGTTCAATTCCATTCCGGGTTTTTATTGATTCTCTCTGCTATGTATAAATGTGCAACCACACCTGTTTAGTCTCATAAGCTGTCAGATCTCCAGGTATGCTCTGTGTCTTGCGTGTCTGTGTAGTTAAGTCTATGGATTCTGTTATTCGTTTGCTAGTTTATTTTTCAGTTTTAGCATTAGGGACTTGCCTGTTTGTGACATACCTTTATGCTGGTTGGCAAACTTACATTTATGGCTATACGTGAATCAAACCCTCATCATATATAATTTCAGAGTATTAGGTTAGTTGCTTTATGTTTGTATGTATATGTTCCCTTATTCCTCTTTCCCTGAATCACCTGAGCATCCCAGCACCTCTGTCCTCTCCCCGTGTCCGAATTCTGATTTCCATTTAGAAGCACCTGAGGATGCCAGCTCTTCACTCCATCCCTTACTCTCCTTAGCCCTTAGTCTGCTTGGTTTGTTTTGTCTCGGCCTACAGATATCCTGCTATCCTGCCAAGGTTGTGTCCCATGCAGGGCCGACCTTAAGTGTTCGGGTGCCCTGTGCGGGCTTCCCGGTGGTGCCCCCATCTCTTTCACCCCCCTATGTATGTGTCTCTCTCCCTTCCCATGTTTGTCCCTTTCCTCTTCCTTGCCATGTCTGTCTCTCCCTCTGTTCTGTCTTTCTCCTCCCCTTCCTCTGTTCTGTCTCTCTCCCCCTGTCCCATGTTCTGTCTCTCCCCCCCACCCCCTGTTCTGTCTCTCTCCCCCTTCCCCTGTTCTGTCCCCCCCTCCCCCTGTTCTGCCTCCCCCTCCCCCTGTTCTGTCTCTCTCCCCCCTGTTCTGTCTCTCTCCCCCCCCTTTTCTGTCTCTCTCTCTCTCCCACCCCTCCCCTGTTCTGTCTTTCTCTCATCCCCCACCCCCTGTTTTCTCTCTCTCCCTTGTTCTGTCTCTCCCCCCTGCCCCTGTTCTGTCTGTCTCTCTCTCTCTCTCTCACCCCTCCCCTGTTCTGTCTCTCCCCCATCCACTGTTCTGTATCTCTCTATTCCCCTCCCCCGTTCTCTCTCTCTCTCCCCTCCCCCTGTTCTCTCTCTCTCCCCCTGTTCTGTCTCTCCCTCCTTGCAGCAAGAGAAAGTGCTGCTCGGCTCCTCATGCTTAATGCAAGCATGGGGAGCCGAGCAGCACTTTCTCTTGCTGCCCTTATTTCCCCGTGAAGCAGACTCTGCTCTGTTTCACAGGGTGGGGACAGAGCTACACCTCTCAGCTGGTTAGCTCGGCCCCCTCCCCGGACCTAGAAGAGCTTGCCGAGCAGAGGGCTGGTGAGGGGGGATCTTTTGATCTACGCAATCCAGAGCCTCTACCGGCTTTTTTTTTAAAAACTTTTTTATTTTAACAGGCGGGCAGGCGCCCACTGGGGTGTTATGCCCTGTTCCCATGCCTGTTCCAGGATGCCTGCAGGACATCTTCACTTTGATCTACACTGGATACAACAGCTGCTTCCACAGGGCCCTGGAATGTGGCAGAACAGACCTAGAGCCTCAAGCTTCTAAGGAAGTGCAGTTACCCTGCACCAGGCCCTCCTGCCAATGAGCACCTGAACTCGGGCGCTCAGTGTCCGATGTCATTCGGAACCCCGTGCATGACAATTTGAAACATACTAGTGTAATGCAACAACAACAATAATAATATATACATAGGATACTAAGAAAGAAGGACTGCAAAATTCATGAAATAGCCCCCAATCTTTCATTTGTGAGCCTTTGTATCTCCCTCAACACTGAAAAGCGGAGTGTATGTTGTCAGTTTTCAAGTCCTTCTTAGTATAATATGGATAGATATTTTTGCTTGTTGTAAATATTATGCTCGCATCTGCTATCTGAATAATATTTATACCACATGGCTTGTTATTATGAAATATTCAGCTATTAGGGTTTAGCTTTTTTGCCAAGGGCATCTAGCTATCGAAAAATGGACATTATCATTTTCCTCTTATAAAAAAAAATGATGCACTAATACTATGAAATCTTGGATCAGAGAAACATGATCTGACCAAAAATTCCAAACAATATGTCCGCCACCTAATAGAGTTATATGGATGAAAGAGGGCTCACTTAGGTTTGTATTCTTTCATTAAATCATTTTTACTTAAAACGTATACAGTTGATGAAATTGTTCATTCAAAGAGCTTCATTTTTTGTTTACAGTTGTTATAAGTGCTATCCCCCATTTTACAGCTGCATCTCATTCTGTCTGCACTGCATCTCTTAAAGACAATGGCTCAAATTAAAAATGGATCATTGTCACATTCATCATCTCTGGGACCCCAGGGACAATAATGTTGACACAGTGATCAGAGACATGTTACTGTGGACTTATATGGTTTTGTTTTCAAATCTATTACGTTTTTACTATAAAAAAATATTAAATAGATTTCGTTGGCAAGTTAAATGGTGTTTACTTGGAACACACAGCTTTAATGTTGCCCTGTTTTATGGCCATCTGAGAACAGTGGCAGCCTCGTTGGCTCCCTGTAGACTGTGGGACTTGAAGGGAAAAATGTTTTGCTTGAGCTATGTCCTGGCTCACTAAAAAGAAAGGCGGAAAATATCTACAACAAACGGAAAAACACCTTAACATCTGTTTATAAAACAGTCCGGAATATATAAAAACCAACAATAAAATGTAATAAATATGAGAAAGCGCAGATGCTGCAGGAACATGTATTTATTTATTTATTGCCAGCTATCTGTTTAATCTTAAATTAAATGAGCTGTCATTCTTGGATATTGCCAAAGGGTTGTAAGAGTTAGACTGCCAGTAAAAAAATATGCTTGATATTTTTTCCAAAGACATAGCAACCCATGTTCATACTGCATCTAAACAAAATATACTACAGCAGTTATGTAACTACTACTGGGAGGGTCTGCTCCCAAGAGGATGTTTGTTGGACCAAAAGTCTATAGGTTGTGAGGTGGCAAAGCAACTCCTTTTGGATCAATATATATTTTTAACTATAACCTAGTAATAAAATGACCTGTCGGTCAAGTTCAACTCTTCTTCTTCTTATTCCTGCTTGGATCCAAAAGGAGAAAAGACCCTAATTAAGCTAATTTGGTTTTTGCTATTTAGCAGAGAAAAGAGTTCTTCTTGACTCCAAAAAAAGCAATCAGATTTCTCCTTGTATCAAGAAGCTCTAGACTATTAATGTTCTTTTATAGCTTTGTATGTTATGACCCTTTTTGAATGCATCTGCTGTATTTGATTGTTTTTGATAGAATCACTTCTCTTGGCAGTGAGTTCCTTATTTTTATTGTCCTTACCATAAAGAATTCCTTCTTTTGTTGTCTATGAAATCTTAGCTCTTCCATTCTCAGGGGATGATCTCTTGCGCTTTGACCATTTCTGTTAAAGAACTGATCACTAGATAGTTTTTTGTATTGGCCCTGCACATATTTTAAAAAATGTTATAATATCCCCTCTAACATGCCGTTCTTCTAGTGTATATCCATGCAACTTTTTTTTTTTTTTTTTACCTCTTGTCATAACTAAGATCTTCCAATCCCCTTATTAATTGTATAGCCCTCCATTGCACTTTTTCTATTTCCATGATGTTGTTTTAAAGGACCAGTGACCAGAATTTCACCCCATTTTCAGGTGATATCCTCCTCCTTTGAATCAATACCCCATTTTGTACATGCCAATATCTTATTGGCTTTTGCAGCTGCTAACTGTCATTGTGCACTGTGGCCAAGTCTGTTAATATACAATTATTCCTACATTCTTATCATTAGTATTTTTTTCCCAGGGAGATACCATTTAAAGTATGTGTTACATTGTTATTATTTTTACCATAATGCATACTTTAACGTTTATGAACCTCATTTGCTACTTGCTTGCCCAGTCCCCCACTTTGTCTAAACCTTCCTGCAAAGAAGAAATATCAAGACTGTATTACCCTACCTAATTTTGTGTCATCAGAAAACACTGAGACATGGCTCTCAGCTATTCATTACCATTCGGTCCATCTAGTCTGCCCAATTTTTCTGAATACTTTTATTAGTCCCCCGTTCCCGGTCTTATAGCTAGGATAGCCTTGTGTCTATCCCACGCATGCTTAAACTCCTTCACTGTGTTTACCTCTACCACTTCTGCTGGCAGGCTATTCCATACATCCACTACCCTCTCAGTAAAGTAATACTTCCTGATATTACTTTTAAATCGTTGCCCCTCTAATTTAAGACTATGTCCTCTAGTTGTGGTAGTTTTTCTTCTTTTAAATATACTCTCTTCCTTTACTGTGTTGATTCCCTTTAACTGTGTTGATTCCCTTAATATCTCCAGCTCACTCATTTTGTTTGTCACACTTCTTGCATTTGCTTATCCATCTTTGGTTTATCAGTTGACAAACTCTTCATGACCAAAGGTTTTATTTTATGTACCTCCTTATAGCTTGCTCTGTGCTAATACCACCACTGCTCTCATTCCCTTTTCCCAAAGCTCGACAACCCCTTCCAATCTGCTGTAATTACCACTCCATTTCGATCTATACCCTCCCCCAGAAAATAGTTTAACAACCCATTCCCTCCATCCCTCTAACCATCCTTCTCCCCTAGTACTGCAGCTCCCCCATCATTGAGGGAGCAGTCTGTTCCTAATGCAGAGTCTGTTTCTGATTGCTAAGTCTGCCCACATCTCTATTTTATTTTATACTATACATACATCACATGGGTTGAGGCTTAGTTTGTTTCGTTCCTTTGTTTAATAAACTATATCCTGTGCCACTTTCTTTTCTTTCTGTGGAAATATTTTTGAGAAAACATTAAGATACAGTTAAAACTTGCAAACTATGTAGTTAGTAAAACCATGTATTTAAAGCCCATACGCTATTAAAACATTTTTTCTGTCAAAACTGTGGGAAATGTTACATTTGATAACATGTAGCTTTTATGAG
The DNA here is from genome assembly GCA_036172795.1 of Pelodytes ibericus. Lineage (NCBI taxonomy): Eukaryota > Metazoa > Chordata > Amphibia > Anura > Pelodytidae > Pelodytes > Pelodytes ibericus. The sequence goes on from CM069861.1 coordinate 170,938,765, forward strand.
TGTGTGGGCTTTGAACTGTACAGATTATCACTGACCTTTTTAAAAATTTTTTTAGGGAAAAATAATGTTTTTGTTAACATTTTCCATTCTACTGGCCACAACAGAAATATACAAAGCATTTGTCAAACTTTGTATTATTTATTCTAAGAAACACATATTGGTATTAATTATATTTTAACATGTAAGGATTTCTGGGGGCATTTTTTATTGTTTAATATGGATCACTAAACATTTTATAAAGATCACTGGATGGAAGAGCCAGTTGGGGTCGCGTTAGGATGTAGGGTATGCTCATAATGACAAATATAACATTTAATCTCTCTGTATTTAATGTCATACCATTGAAAACATTGATAGGATCCATCTGTCGCTCTGGCAGTGCGTGAAAGCAGCTCCCATCTCAACATCCAGCAATTAACTGGGTGAATTGTAAAGCTAAACACATAAAATCCCATGTGTGAGGCGATGAATGTCCACAGTCCGATATCAACATAAGAGCTGTAAAATCGCCAAAAATAGCTAAAATTGGAGAGCAAACACACAAGAAAAGAGCAGCATAGAAAGTGGATTACACAACAAGGACCCAAATTCTGTGATGACCTTTAGATTGACATTAAACATGGCTGTCCGTATATCCATTACTACGGCTTCTACTAAAGATAATTCAGGAAAAATTATTTTAAGTTGCACTTTGAAGTTCAGGCATGTGCAGGGATGCCTGTGTACATTTTCTGCCAGCGTTTTAGAATTCCCCCATTATTTTTGTCCCTGTCCCCCTGGCGCCGTCCTAAACTGCTGCGGATGCAATAGAGTATAAGTTGCTTAAAGGGACATTCCAATTTGCTTCAAGGAAGCAAGGGTTAAACAAAACATGTCCCAGGCCAGGACTTGTAAGTAAACCGACATGTATCTTCATAGATACACGCGGGTTTACTAACTGCTGTGTCTCACATGAGAAACACAGCATTTCCTGGTTGTCGTATGCTGACAACATAGGTAAACTCCCCCCTGCTGATCCATTGCAAAAACGAGGGGCTCTCTCTGCGCTAGCAGAGAAAGCTGGCCGCTGCCATCTGTCAGTCAGCTGATAAACTAAAGTTAGACAAACTAGAACAGACTGGTACATGAGGTAGAGAGCCCTGCTCATAAGCTTACAATCTAGAGGGAATGGGGTCCATGAGACAATTAAGGAATTGAAGAGGTCAGAGGGATTGAAGTTGTAGTAACAGAGTGGATGGGAGGCACTAAGTGGGATAAGTCAAATAGGGAGTGTGTGTTCCAACTAGGTGGGATCCGCTAGAGGCAGAGTGACTGGTAATCTAGTGGGTTGGGTAGTAAGCCTCTCTAAAAAGATGAGTTTTGAGGGACTTTTTAAAGTTTGAAAAGGAGGGAGAGAGCTGGATGCTCCGGGGAAGGGAGTTCCAGAGAGAGGGGGCAGCTCGGGCGAAATCTTGGAGACGCGAGTGAGAAGTGGTGATGAGATTAGAAGAGAGTATTAACCCCTTTGAGGAGCGCAAAGGTCGTGCAGGGAGGTAGCGGTTAACAAGGGAGGAAATGTACGTAGGTGCAGAGGAGTGGAGGGCTTTGTAGGTTAAAGACAGAATTTAAAATGTTATCCTCGAGCAGATGGGAAGCCAGCGGAGGGCGTTGCAGAGAGGAGCCGCCGAATCAGACCGACGTGCAAGAAAGATGAGTCTGGCAGCCACATTTTGGATAGACTTTAGGGGAGCCAGACGAGCCAGAGGTAGTCCAATCAGAAGACCATTACAGTAGTCCAGGCGAGAGATCACAAGTGAGTGCACTAGAATTTTGGCGGTCTCTTCGCTGAGGAACGGGCGAATGCGTGCAATGTTCCTTAGGTGCAGCCGACAGGATTTGGCAAAGGACTGAATTTGAGGAACGAATGAGAGAGCAGAGTCAAAAGTGACCCCAAGACATCGGACATGGTCAGCCGGTACGATTGTAGCATTATCAACGGTGACTGTGAACCCAGGTGTAGGGACAGCGGTTGAGGGAGGGAAGATAATCAGTTCTGTTTTGGAGAGGTTAAGTTTCAGGTAGCGATCAGACATCCAAGTGGAGATGGCTGACAGACACTCAGCTACACGTGACACTAGAGAGGGAGTGAGGTCAGGGGAGGAGAGGTAGAGCTGAGTATCATCCGCGTACAAGTGGTAGTGAAAGCCAAAAGAGCAGATGAGTTCTCCGAGAGAGGTAGTGTAGAGGGAAAACAACAGCGGGCCAAGGACCGATCCTTGCGGAACACCAACAGAAAGCGGAACAGGCGACGATGTCGCTCCAGCAAACGACACTGAATAGGAGCGCTCAGATAAGTAAGACTCGATCCAAGAGAGTGTCACACCACCTAAGCCAAGCGAGCATAATCTATTAAGAAGGAGGCGGTGGTCAACAGTGTCAAAGGCAGCAGAGAGATCTAAGAGGATCATCACCGAGAAGTGACCTTTAGATTTGGCAGCAAGGATGCTTGATACTCTAGTAAGGGCTGTTTCAGTAGAGTGTAAGGGTCTAAAGCCAGATTGAAAAGGGTCAAGTAGGTCATCGTGAGTCAGAAAGTCTGTCAGTCACGAGTACACCATTTTCTCCAGCAACTTTGACACGATGGGGAGAAGGGATATAGGACGGTAGTTAGATGGAAGAGTAGGGTCGAGGGAAGATTTTTTTCAATACAGGTACGATTTGGGCTTGCTTGAAGGTTGACGATACTATTCCAGAAAACAGGGAGAGGTTGATGAGATGGGTTAGAGTTGGACAAAGTAGAGGGGAAAGAGAGGATACAAGGTGAGATGGGATGGGATCAAGCGCAGTAGTAGATTTTGAGCAGGAGAGCAGATCGTCAACCTCTTTCTAAGCTACAGGGGAGAAGATATCCAGAGTGGGTTTGGGGGTTGGGAACGAGGCATGAGGTAGTTGAAGCAGGGCCGGCCTTAGGCGCTCAGGCGCCCTGTGCGGGCCACTCCCTTGGCGCCCCCCCTTCCCTCAACATAAGAAAGACATTTTCAAATGTCAATAATTTATGATACCTTAAAGGAGATCCAAATCAATTTTGTTTTTTAATAAATATACAGATAGAAATGATAGACAAGAAATTAGTCCAAGTTTACTGTAAAGTGAGTATCCTTGCTGAATAATAAGTGAGTATTATAAAGATAGTCAAAATTCTGCACTTAATAAAAATCATGGTCCGTGTGTCTCAAAAAAAAAAAAAACGAGAGACAGTTGAATGTATTTTTTTTTAGACACACTGACACACACTGACCATGATATTTACTCCATCTAAATACAGTTATGAGGTTGATTTCAAGGAGTGGAGGGATATGAAGAGCAGTGGTAAGTAGTGGGAGGGTGGAGTTAGATAGCAGTCTTTTGTATTCGGCTGGGGGGAGACATGCAGTAGTCGACTGAGTTATAGTGGGATAGAAGGTAAGAAGGTGGTGGTCAGACAGGGGGAAGGTGAATGGGAAAAGTTAGAGATGGCACATGATTTAGTGAATACTAGGTCTAGTGAGTGACCGACAGTGTGGGTTGGAAAGTTGGTTCACTGGGAGAGGCCAAAGGTAGAGGTGAGGGAAAGGAGTTTTGAAGTAGCAGGAGAGTTGGTTAGGTCAAGTGGAATGTTAAAATCTCCCAGGATGAGACATGGTACATCAGTGGAAAGAAAGTTGGGGAGCCATGCAGATAAGTTGTCAAAAAACTGGGAAGCAGACCCCGGGGGCCGATAGACAACGGCAACACGAAGGGATAGAGGGAAGAAAAGACGAATAGTGTGTACTTCGAATGATGAAAGTGAAAGGGAAGGGGCTGAGGGTAGTGGCTGGAAGGAGCCGTTTGCAGAGAGGAGGATGCCAACACCTCCGCCCTTTTTGTCCCCAGGTCTTGGGGTGTGGCTGAAGCGTAGGTCACCATAAGAGAGAGCAGCAGGAGAGACCGTGTCAGATGATGTAAGCCAGATTTCAGTAAGTGCAAGGAGTTTAAAGGAGTGAGAAATAAATAGATTGTGTATAGCTGTAAGCTTGTTGCATAAAGAACGTGCATTTAACAGGGCACAACTGAAGAGTGGGTGATTATAGCAGGGGATAGATATAAGGTTGTCAGTATTGCATTTGGTGTTGGTAGTACGAAGCAGGTGGGGTCTGTGGCAAATGCTGATTTTGTTTCTTGCCAGGGTTATGAGAGGTTTCATGAATGAAGGAGTAAAAGGCCTGAAGAGAGGAGGAGCTGGTAATGACACTAGGAGGTCAGTGTTGATTGTAGGTTGCTGATTAGGTAGAGCAGGGTATTCAATCTATTGTGAACTGCAGTGTGATTGTATTGAAAGAAGCTGGGGTGGGTTAAGACACCTACAGCTCAGATAGGCAGTGTGTTTAATATAGGTTTTATGATGAAAAAGTTGAATAGTAAATTGGAACTAACAAAATAACTCTAGGTGTTATCAGTGTATTGTGGTTTGTGGGGAAGTAATTCTCAGGTTGTATTAGTAGCTGATAATTAGAAACTGTGTGTGGGTGGGGCAACTACTAGGTAGAGTAGAATCATGTATCTGGTGCAATCTATAAAGGAAGATTGACCAGGGGATGGGTGGGAAGCAATACAGCCTTGGTTACTTGAAGTGAGATGTGTAAAGGAAAAATCAGGTCTGTGAAGCTGGAAGAGAGAGGAAGGTTAGACTAAGTTTGCGAAAGATGGGGGGGTCATTTATAGCAAATTTCTACAAATCAGATAAAAGAAAGTTAGCAGAGCATTTGGGGAGAGCAATAATTCCAACAATATACACTAAGGTGTTAAAGGTTATTAGTTAAGTAGAGTTACAAAGAACATTTATACAATACAGATAATACAATGATGTGGCTAATCAAAACAAGTAATAAGAGGGCCCAATCTGGTGCAGTTGGTAAAATCTTCTTCATATACCTTTTGCAGTTTTAGAGAGAATGCAATACAGCCTTGGTTACTTGAAGTGAGATGTGTAAAGGTACTATCAAAAGTACATGTCATGTTATCCTCACACTAGGGACAACGAAAAAAGAAAAATAATAGACATGATATGGATTGAACATTAATAACTGAATTGGACAAAACTCTCCAAGTTTGCTATAAATGCCTGTTTTCTGTATTTCTCTTGTTATTTCACCACCATTCACCATTTAGTTAACCCCTTAGTGACATGACTTTTTTTTGGCTTGTCCGACGTTTGGTGACATGGGCTGTTTTAACATTTCTGAGGTAATTTATTTCTGTCTCATTTAGTGTACAAATTATATATCGTTTTTATCGTCATAAGAAGGGCTTTCTTTTGATACCATTATTTTGATAATAGCATATAATTTGATGTAAAAAAATAAAATATGGCAAAAAAATGAAAACATTTTTTTTTAGGACTTTTATTTGAAAAATCATATACTCATGTACAAGAGACAACAAAAAAACATTGCTAAATAGTTTCTAATATATGTCCTGAGTTCAGAAATAGCCCATGTTTTATGTTTTTGTGCTTTATTATTCATGTAGTGCAAAGCTATTTTAAAATCCTTTTTTTCGTGATAGTGACATTGTAACACTGATATCTGTACTAAATCAATGAATGACCCCCAACATGTTCATATTTTTGAACACTAGACCACTCAGGGCATTTAACTTGGGGTAGTTTGACACATTTCATGTAGCCATTTTAGCACCAATCTTTGTTTTTTTTTTTTAAATTTTCACATAGATTGCAATTTAGGTAAACATTACCTTAAAATGTGAAGGGGTATTTCCAAATAACACCTCAATATGTTTTCAGCAACATCTCCTGAGTCCAGGGATACCACACATGCATAGGTTTGTTGGGTTGTTTGGGGGCTAAAAGGCCACATGCATTGTACTTCAGGCATGAATTCACAGATTCTGGTATATGTCACTTCCAAACAACAACCCAATATGTGTTCAGCAACATCTCCCGAGTACGGGGATACCACCCATGCATAGGTTTGTTGGTTTGTTTTTTGGCTAGAAGGCAACATTTGTGAGATGCGCATCTCAAAATTCCACCTTGGGATTTTGACATATAGTCAACCTGCGTCCGTGTCCTATACAGGATATATCTTTGAAGCCAGCCAATGTAATTTACCCCCACCAAACCATATATTTTTTAAAGGTAGACACCCATCACTCCTTGTGGCAAGGGTTCAGCAGCCACCGATACATCACTAGATAATGTATCAGAAAGCTGACCAGGGTCAAAATCGAACCCTGAGTCCGCGGCCTCAGAATCAGTGCCTAAGCAGTGATCTTGAGCAAAGAAGGGGTTAATAGCTCTTAAAAGAGCCTATCTAGTACTGTAATACATTATATTACATTAATCCATTAAACAGTGCAGACAGCAAAACATACTGTTGCTGTGCAAGATTACTGCCTATACAGTGATGAATGGCAGGGAAGGGGTTAATACACAGTGAAAGACTTTCATAAAACCTGACAATTTTATAAAATGTTATTTTATATCACTAATACTGATCTGTCTCTTTCCGTCACAAAAATGTAAGTGAGGAGAGGGAGGCAGATCAATATTTGTGAATATTGATCCGACCAATTTTGATATGACCAGGGCGAATGGTGAGCTTATTTGAGCAATCACCAAACCGCCTTTGCCACTAATTCGCTGTTACTGATCGCTATGCGCTCAGACAGCTTTAAAAAAAAATCTCAAATATTTTTACTTTTCACGGAATCCCCTAGTGGGTATGTGTAAAAAAAAAAAAATGTAAAAAAATATGCAGACAGATAAAAATTGCTTTGGCGTCAATATCATTGCCTAAGCAGTGATCGACGGCAAAGAAGGGGTTAATAACTCTTAGAAGAGCCTTTGTAGTACTGTAATAAATTACAGTACAAAAAAAATTAACCCCCTAAAAAAATGCACAAACAGCAAAAATAAATGCGCTGATGTGCACGATCACTGCTTACGCAAGATCAGTGGCAGGGAAGGGGTTAAACGCAGGTAATTGCTTTTATAAAAATGTTTTTATTGTTTTATTATTCGTGTGTTGTGTATTTATTATTTTTTTGTACTTTTACTTACTTTTATAACTTTGATCTGTCTCTCTCCCTCACTAAAAAAAATTTGCTTGCTATGCTCGTTTTTGAATGCCCGCGTTTTAAAGGCACTGTGCCTTTAAAATTGGCATTTCAATCGCTCTACAGGCATTTTTTATCAGTATTGTACGATGCTTCGGTAAGGAAGCATCCTTACAATACAGCTTGAGTACTAAAAGAGGAAAAACTCTGCTTTCAGTGCTCGTTTAGACACAGGATGGACTAGGTGTCACTGTGTCACTAACGCCTCGGCACACAGGACGGACCTAGTCAGTCCTGTGTCGCCAAGGGGTTAAGAAACAACTGTTGGCAAAAAATTAATCAATATAGAGAAAAGAGAAAAGGACGAGCAAAAATAGTGCCAACAAAGTATATAATGTATATAATATCTATGTGTATATATAAAATAGGTGTCCACTGTGCACTAGCAGCCTAACCTAAAAAAACAGACAGCTTCAAAACTGTAGGTAAATAGTGTAGCAAACAGGGGAAAGATCAGGCGCTCTGTACATAGACACTTGAATACAAAAGTATAAAAGAATATAATAAATGTGATGATATAAAATGTGATGATAAAAATCACGTGCATAAAATACACAATAATCGTGCAATATAAAAAATGTGCAAAAATGTGCATAAAAATCAAAACATTCACAATACAGTATGCAAATAAATAAAAATGGAAAAGCACAATATCAGTGCTATATGTGCAAATATGCTTACAATACATACAACAATTGATGGAAAAAACACACAACCATAGATCTTAATCTATGTGCAATATGTGCAAAACGTGATACTTGAACCACAAAAAACATACAATGTGTACTATGTGCAAAAAAAGGAATGTTATACTTAGAACCCTTAGGTTCACTGGGCCATGATGTGCCTGAAAAAGATAATAAAACACACAATGGTGCAGTATATCCTGTACAAAAGAAAAAACGAATGCAGCAAGAAAAAAACTCACAATTAAAGCTCCTAATAATCTAGGAGCATAGAATCTGGCCAAACACTGAATGTAGTGGTATACTTGCCCCCTTCAGGGATTCTCTCCTCCAATTTCAGAGTGCAGTAACTGCAGCAAATTCAAACTCCGAGTGGGATATCGAGTAACAAGATTTTTATTCCACAATACTAAAAATGTTGAAAAAAGTATATAATCCAGTAAAAACGTTTAAACACCGTGTCTTTCACTCCAGCACTCCTTGCGCCTCGGGGCTGGATGGGACTTCCGGGTTAGAAACAAGACACCCACGATGAGTACGGTGGCTTCACAGGAACAAAAGTCACCCAACGCGTTTCGTCCTTTGGACTTCCTCAGGGGGATAGCAGGTCCCGGAAAAAGTTCTCCTTTATATATGTCCGTAAGATCGATGTCCCTTTACAGATCGTTTTAAAAAATAAATCCGAAATACTTAAAACCCGAATCATTCGGCTTGATAACATGCATTAAAATGACAGGTTCGTGTATTGAAATACGAATCTAATGTTCGTATTGTATATGCGCTGACTGAGCATGCGCAGATTTAATTCGTATTGAAAATAGCATATCCTAAATTCGAATCATGTGGACCGAAGACTGGCAACTTTGCTCGGACAACACATGCGCGATGGCTCAAAATAGATAAAACGAGCCAGTTATGAATGAAGCAACTCGAACCCCATTCTATAAACCGAATGAAAGGTTCAAATGAGTTCAATATCGTTCCATAAACCGAATGGGGATTTAAAAATAAAATTAGTATTAACTAAATACACTTCGTGTCAACTTTGGCACTGTTATAAAAGTATCTTTATACATGATTAGATATAAATAACAATAAACAAATATATATCTAGAAAAAGAAAAAATCATTTTAAAAGTAAAAATGTGTATGTATATAAAAATGAAAAAGATAAAAAGATGAAAAGACAGACAGACAATTATAAAAATGCTTTAAGTTCAAAATCTATATTGATACCCTTAGGATTCAGGGTTTGCATGGTATATATCCAAAAAGCCTCTCTTTGGAGTAGTTTCTTTGATCTATCTCCCCTTTTCCAAGTATTAGGGATTGATTCGATTCCCATAAATTTTATATTATCTGGGTTGCCTTTAGGGCAACTGTGGCAATGATTCGGTAAGCTGTATTTGAATCTATCGCATTCTTTATTCATCAATCCCAGATGTTCTAAAATGCGAACTTTTAGTGGTCTTTTCGTTTGTCCTATATATTGGGAACCACAACCGCATTCTACTAAATATACTACAAAAGTGGTATTGCAGTTAATAAAACTTTTTACCTTGTATTCTTTGCTTGTACTTTTTGATTTAAATTCCGTCCTTTTTCGAATTTGATGTGAACAGGCTTTACAATTGCCACATTTGTGGAAACCGTTAGTTTTATTACTAGTGAGCCAATTTGACCCATTTATTTTAGGAGCTGTTTTAATCACACTTGGAGCAAGCGTTGTTTTCAGATTTGGTGCTCTTCTAAAAATGACTGATGGTTTATTGGGTATTAAAGGGGCTAAAATTTCGTCTCCCTTGACCACATTCCAATGTTTGGATAAAATCTTTTTAATTTGAGGGGCTGCTATATTATATTCTGATATAAAAGACATACCATACTCTTTAGGATTATTCCCTTCTTTTTTTGCCTTTGGCATCAATATTAGATTCCTATCCATTTTCTCCACTTCTTGTTCTGCTTTATCTAAAATTTCTGTTTTATAATGTTTTTGAATAAACCTTTCTTTCAGAGTTTTTGTTTGTTCTTTAAAAACTTCAATATCGCTGCAATTGCGTCTTATTCTTCTAAATTGACCATTAGGTATATTGTTTAACCAATTTGGGTGATGACAGCTGTATCTATCTATATAGTTATTACTATCTACTTTTTTAAAAAACGTTTTGGATTTTAGAAGGTCATTTTCAACATAAAAGTTCAAATCTAAGAAATCAATAGTTTCTGTGCTTTGGGAGAAAGTGAAATCTAGTCCATGTTTATTATTATTAAGATAAGTTTTAAAATTAGACAATTCTGTCTCAGATCCATCCCAGATGAAAATTACGTCATCTATATATCTTCTCCACATAATAAGGTTAATGGCAAACGGGTTAGTATCTCCTAGGTCAGGGGTCCTCAAACTACGGCCCGCGGGCCACATGCGGCCCGCCGAGGACATTTATGTGGCCCGCGGGGGGTGCTGCCGGCACCCACCCCGTTTAATTTTTTTTTTCTTTCTGGCAGCCGCAAAGGATGCGGCTGCAGGAAGAAAAAAAAAAAAATTCACCGCGACCGGATGTGACGTTACGTCACATCCGGATCCGGTAACTGTTTCCCTCCTCCACAAGAGGACACCGCGCGAGACGTCCGGGGACACAGCAGCTGGAGGTAAGTGATGGGGAAGCGGGGGAGGAGGGAGGGATAACGAGCACTATTCCTGGCCTCTGACTGGCATAATATTCCTGGGCATCTGAATGGCAAAATATTCCTGGGCTTCTGAATGGCATAATATTCCTGGGCATCTGACTGGCATCATATTCCTGGGCATCTGACTGGCATAATATTCCTGGGCATCTGAATGGCATCATATTCCTGGGCATCTGACTGGCATAATATTCCTGGGCATCTGAATGGCATAATATTCCTGGGCATCTGAATGGCATCATATTCCTGGGCATCTGAATGGCATCACATTCCTGGGCATCTGAATGGCATAATATTCCTGGGCATCTGAATGGCATAATATTCCTGGGCATCTGAATGGCATCATATTCCTGGGCATCTGAATGGCATCATATTCCTGGGCATCTGAATGGCATAATATTCCTGGCCATCTGACTGGCATCATATTCCTGGGCATCTGAATGGCATAATATTCCTGGGCATCTGAATGGCATAATATTCCTGGGCATCTGAATGGCATCATATTCCTGGGCATCTGAATGGCATAATATTCCTGGGCATCTGAATGGCATAATATTCCTGGCCATCTGACTGGCATCATATTCCTGGGCATCTGACTGGCATCATATTCCTGGGCATCTGACTAGCATCATATTCCTGGGCATCTGACTGGCAAAATATTCCTGGGCATCTGACTGGCATCATATTCCTGGGCATCTGACTGGCATCATATTCCTGGGCATCTGACTGGCATCATATTCCAGGGCATCTGACTGGCACACTATTCCAGGGCATTTGACTGGCATCATATTCCTGAGCATCTGACTGGCACAATATTCCTGGGCATCTGACTAGCATCATATTCCTGGGCATCTGACTAGCATCATATTCCTGGGCATCTGACTGGCAAAATATTCCTGGGCATCTGACTGGCATCATATTCCTGGGCATCTGACTGGCATCATATTCCTGGGCATCTGACTGGCATCATATTCCAGGGCATCTGACTGGCACACTATTCCAGGGCATTTGACTGGCATCATATTCCTGAGCATCTGACTGGCACAATATTCCTGGGCATCTGACTAGCATCATATTCCTGGGCATCTGACTGGCAAAATATTCCTGGGCATCTGACTGGCATAATATTCCTGGGCATCTGACTGGCATAATATTCCTGGGCATCTGAATGGCAAAATATTCCTGGGCATCTGAATGGCATAATATTCCTGGCCATCTGACTGGCATCATATTCCTGGGCATCTGACTGGCATCATATTCCTGGGCATCTGACTAGCATCATATTCCTGGGCATCTGACTGGCAAAATATTCCTGGGCATCTGACTGGCATCATATTCCTGGGCATCTGACTGGCATCATATTCCTGGGCATCTGACTGGCATCATATTCCAGGGCATCTGACTGGCACACTATTCCAGGGCATTTGACTGGCATCATATTCCTGAGCATCTGACTGGCACAATATTCCTGGGCATCTGACTAGCATCATATTCCTGGGCATCTGACTGGCATAATATTCCTGGGCATCTGACTGGCATAATATTCCTGGGCATCTGAATGGCAAAATATTCCTGGGCATCTGAATGGCATAATATTCCTGGGCATCTGACTGGCATCATATTCCTGGGCATCTGACTGGCATATTATTCCTGGGCATCTGACTGGCATATTATTCCTGTGCATCTGACTGGCATAATATTCCTGGGCATCTGAATGGCATAATATTCCTGGCCATCTGACTGGCATCATATTCCTGGCCATCTGAATGGCATAATATTCCTGGGCATCTGACTGGCATAATATTCCTGGGCATCTGAATGGCATAATATTCCTGGCCATCTGACTGGCATCATATTCCTGGCCATCTGACTGGCATCATATTCCTGGGCATCTGAATGGCATAATATTCCTGGGCATCTGACTGGCATAATATTCCTGGGCTCTGACTGGCACACTATTCCCATTGAAATGCTGGTAAGTTTGTTGATTTAACTTTACTTTAAATATTGTATTTGTTCTCGTTTTGTTCAAAATAAGATATATGCAGTGTGCATAGGAATTTCTTCATAGTTTTTATTTTTACTATAGTCCGGCCCTTCAACGGTCTGAGGGACAGTGAACTGGCCCCCTGTTTAAAAAGTTTGAGGACCCCTGTCCTAGGTATTTTGATTCCCATACCCCCATGAAAAGATTTGCATAACTTGGGGCAAATCTCGTGCCCATCGCTGTGCCTTGTTTTTGCAAAAAGAATGAATCCTCAAAATAGAAATAGTTATATTTTAGGATGAAATTTATGGATTCCATGATAAAATTGGCTTGTATTTTTTCCATTGTTACATCCCTTTCTAAAGTGTACTTTATGGCCTCTAGGCCCTTATCGTGGTCTATAGAGGTATAAAGAGCAGAGACATCTGCTGTGACTAAAACATAATTAGGTTTCCATATGAGATTTTTCAAGGAATTTATGATATCCGTACTGTCCTTAATGTATGACGGTACATTGGGGACATATTTCTGCAAAAAAGTATCTACATAATGGGATAGATTACAGGACATGGAATCTATGCCAGAAATGATAGGGCGTCCGGGTGGATTCTCTATGTCTTTATGAATTTTGGGGAGAAAATAAAAATATGGTACCACTGGGTTTGCGGATGACAGAAAGTCATATTCTTGTTTATTTAAAATCCCATTTTCCCTACCTTTGTCTAGAATGTTGTTGAGGATAGTTAAAAATTGTAATGTGGGGTCTCCTTGGAGTTTGAGATATGTGATCTTATCATCTAGAAGTCTGTATGCTTCTTTTAGATAGCCTTCCCTACTCATTAATACTACTCCCCCGCCTTTATCGGCAGACCTTATAACCAGGGATGTATTTTCTTTAAGTTCTTTTAGGGCTGCCTTTTCTTTCAGAGTAAGGTTATGTCGATTCGAGATTTTTCTGGTATCTAAGGCTTCCAGGTCTCGTAATACTAGTTTTCTATATACATCCAAATTTGTACCCTTCTCTACAATTGGGACAAACGAAGATTTATCTCTGAGTGAAGTGTGTTTGATAATTGGAGGTTTCCCTTGAATAGGAGTTATTTCCTTCTTATCAGGAATACTGTAATCTTTCATCTCGATATAGTCTTTATTTTTAGCGAATAATCTTTTTAATGCTAATTTCCTTATAAATTTTTGGGCATCAATAAAGAGATTAAATTTATTTGGAGGTTTCGTTGGAGCGTATGTTAGTCCTTTGTTTAATACATTCTCCTGTTCTTTGGAGAGACTAATTCCACTGATGTTGAATATGCTATTTGTCAATTGTAATTTGATTTTCTGTGTTCTCTGTCCTCTACATCCTCTTCGTGTCCGTGTTCCCACCTTTTTCTTTTTACCACATCTCTTGCTCTTAAACTTAAGTTTATAAGTTGATTTTCTTCTCGATTTTGGGATGTCTCTCTTTGTTTTGATCTTGGTTTGTCTGGTGTGGGTGCTGGACGTGGGCCTCTCTCTAAAAAAGGACTATTGGTCGGGATATCTCTAAATTTTCTATTTTGAAAAAACTTATTATCATCTAGGGGGCTTCTCCAGTATGGTTTAGAGTATTTCCTTGGATTGTTATATTTCATAAACGGGCTTCTGTCATTCCTTCTGCGGGGGGATTGAGCCCATCTTGTTCTCTCTCTCCTTTCATCACCCCTATATCTCATATCATCTCCATATCTATGATAGGAATCTAAACTTGAGTCATATCTATGACCTCTGATATGGGAATAATTTCTAGTGACCCTCTCTTCTCTTTTGGGTGGGTTCCCTATTTTAAATTCGTCACTCCTCATTTGATGGAATTGGTCCCTATCCTTCCTTTTCCATTCTCTTTGTCTACCCCTTTTGTAATCCTCACTATCCCTGAGGAACTTTCTTTTTTTATTCACCATTGTCCTGCCCTCCAAATCATCAAGTGTTTTCTGGAGGTCTGAATCTAGTTTTATAAAATCACTTGTGTCCTGAAAGGGTAATAGTTCTTTTTTAATATTATCCATCTGCTCTTGAAGTATCGTCATATCTTTTTTATGTTTGATGGTAATCAGGTTCATTAAACCTAAGGAACATTGTTCTAATTGGTCCTGCCAGGATTTCATAAACTCCTCATCATCTCTTCCTATTGTAGGAAGTTTCTCCATTCTTAAACCTCTTGGGACGATTTTATGTGAGATGTATTTTTCTATTAATTCAAGATCAAGCCACTTCTTTGTATCTGAAATCATGACTTTTTTTAGGTCCCAAAAAAGATCTTTGATTTTTTGACCATCATTTCCTTCTTCTTCCTCACTGTCATATTGGGTAGATATCTGATCCCAATTGACATTCCTCCTAGTGTGCCTTTCAAAGACATTATTATTAGTAGTACCTGTAGCCATAATTAATGCTCAAAAATCCTTAAGTGAAACAATATAGAGAAAAGAGAAAAGGACGAGCAAAAATAGTGCCAACAAAGTATATAATGTATATAATATCTATGTGTATATATAAAATAGGTGTCCACTGTGCACTAGCAGCCTAACCTAAAAAAACAGACAGCTTCAAAACTGTAGGTAAATAGTTTTTTTTTGAGCTCAGTCAGCGCATATACAATACGAACATTAGATTCGTATTTCAATACACGAACCTGTCATTTTAATGCATGTTATCAAGCCGAATGATTCGGGTTTTAAGTATTTCGGATTTATTTTTTAAAACGATCTGTAAAGGGACATCGATCTTACGGACATATATAAAGGAGAACTTTTTCCGGGACCTGCTATCCCCCTGAGGAAGTCCAAAGGACGAAACGCGTTGGGTGACTTTTGTTCCTGTGAAGCCACCGTACTCATCGTGGGTGTCTTGTTTCTAACCCGGAAGTCCCATCCAGCCCCGAGGCGCAAGGAGTGCTGGAGTGAAAGACACGGTGTTTAAACGTTTTTACTGGATTATATACTTTTTTCAACATTTTTAGTATTGTGGAATAAAAATCTTGTTACTCGATATCCCACTCGGAGTTTGAATTTGCTGCAGTTACTGCACTCTGAAATTGGAGGAGAGAATCCCTGAAGGGGGCAAGTATACCACTACATTCAGTGTTTGGCCAGATTCTATGCTCCTAGATTATTAGGAGCTTTAATTGTGAGTTTTTTTCTTGCTGCATTCGTTTTTTCTTTTGTACAGGATATACTGCACCATTGTGTGTTTTATTATCTTTTTCAGGCACATCATGGCCCAGTGAACCTAAGGGTTCTAAGTATAACATTCCTTTTTTTGCACATATTGCACATTGTATGTTTTTTGTGGTTCAAGTATCACGTTTTGCACATATTGCACATAGATTAAGATCTATGGTTGTGTGTTTTTTCCATCAATTGTTGTATGTATTGTAAGCATATTTGCACATATAGCACTGATATTGTGCTTTTCCATTTTTATTTATTTGCATACTGTATTGTGAATGTTTTGATTTTTATGCACATTTTTGCACATTTTTTATATTGCACGATTATTGTGTATTTTATGCACGTGATTTTTATCATCACATTTTATATCATCACATTTATTATATTCTTTTATACTTTTGTATTCAAGTGTCTATGTACAGAGCGCCTGATCTTTCCCCTGTTTGCGGCAAAAAATGAATGCAATAGGAGCTGAGGAACCATGACTGGACTTGGCATGATAATGTGCTCCAATGATTTATATTTAGGGAACAACAAATGGGTCTTATCTTGGGAACACATCTCAGATCCAAGATTGGGGCAGTATGTTGATCTCATGTAATAAATTAAAAATTACGTCAGAACTATACTGAATCAACTTTTGAACTATGCTTTTAGTATATTTACATGGGAAGTGATTCAGCAATTCCATATCTTACGGCTTTGCTGAGTATTTCTTTGAAGATGGGACCAGTATGCTGATCCTTTCCAGTAAATCGCTTGGAAATGGTTGTGGGAGCACCAAGCGGTTACCAAGCTATTTTATTTTCATATATTCCATATTTTTAGTTGCTTGATCCACTAAAATATCATTGATACGGCTTTTTATTTCATTAATTTCTCTTGCTAAGTGTTCTGATGGGTTACCTTTAAGTTGTCCTATGTTTTTTTACAGGCTTATCTAGAGTTCTGATAATTTAGCTCCTCTCTTTTTTTTATTTAATGATCCTATTTTTATTAAATGGCCTGTAAGCACCGCTTTATATGAACACCACACAACCGGGGCTGCTACTCCTTTATTACTATTATCCTCCAAAAAATGTTTTGTCAGCATTCTTATCGTTTCAATATCCTTAGGTTTTTTGATAAGTGTATCGTTCAGCCTCCATGAATTCCTTTTCCCATCTAGTTCTCCCATTTTTAAGTCTAATACCATTACGTTATGATCTGACCATGTAATCTCATTGATGGAGACTTTATCTACTGCATTCGAGAGCCCTAAATTACCAAAAAAAAGTATATTCTTGAGTATGTTGCATGAGTTTTTGAATAGCAGGTATATTCCTCGGTCTGGGGATTGAAAGTTCTCCATATATCTAGCAAATCTGCCTAGCTGACTATCTGCGAGAATCTGCCCGCTCTATTCCTAATGTTCCTGTTTATAACTTTACCCTTGAGGGAGAGCCTATCTTCATAGTTGTCTAAAATACAATTAAAATCTCTACCTATCAGGACCTTGCCCTTTTTTATCTTATTTATTCTATTTAATATCGGTTGAATGAATTGCAAGGTCCCTGTATTTGGAGCATATACGTTACCGATTGTAAACACCTCATTTTGTATCTTACATACCAACAATATATACCTTCCTTGCTCATCTATTTCTTGATACTCAACCTGGAAGTCGATCTTCCTGGTGATCAGAATTGCCACCCTTCTTTTTTTTTTTTCTCGCTCAAAGAGGAACAAAACACCTGTCTGAAATAATCTGGCACAAATCTTTTTATATCCTTTGCTAGCCAATGAGTTTCCTGAAGGAATATTATCTGGCCTCCTTTTTTTATATATATCTTTATATACAATAGATCTTTTGTGCGGAGTATTTAAACCTTGGGTATTTACTGAAAGAAACCTAACCATATTCGACTTCCAGTTTGTATCTCCCTCCCGAGGACACCCCTTGCATCTGTCGGACTAACATGACTAAATTAAAAACATTACAAAAATCACAGATAACATTGACAATGGGAAAACCCATTAAGTATTCCTCTGTCGGATAATAATCCGGCTGGGGAATCTAGGTGTCCATCTTTTACAGATAGAGTACTTGGCCCCAATAACCAGTTTGGGGCTGTGCCCATGGTTAGCTATGTCCTCCAATGGTTCCCTTCTGTACCCCCTTTCGAAATTGGGATTTTTCATGCCCCAGAACATGTAAAGAGTGGGAAGGGACAGGGGGGGAGAGAGAAAAAAAATAAAATATATATATTTACCTATCCAAAAATAAATACCCTCCGATCTTCCCTATTATATTATTTATCTTTCTTATTTGTGAATTGTACAACTTTGAATAAAGATGTGGGTGTTTAACCTTCTAGCCTTCTAGTGTTCACTCTTTTTTTCCTTATATTCTCTAAAAATCTCATGTGCATTTACGCATTCGTGTGTGTCGCTTGTTTTTTATCACCCTACAGTTCCCTTCTCTCTCTTCTTCTCTCCCTCCTCCCAGCTTCATCCGTGGCAATATGGGTTCTTAAAACCTTTAGATCTTATCTTGCTCTGTGATGACCCACAGATGAGGAGTGAAGATGAAGAGAGAAGGAAAGAAAAAGTAAAAAAAAAAAAAGTGTGCAAACATAAGCATGGAAATACATGTTAATACCAATACCCTTAATTCTTCTTTGTTCTCTATTTACTTTCTTTACTTTGTGTATTATATCATTGTATCATAGTGTGAAAATTTTCTTTTTCTTTTTCCCTTTAACCCTCTATTTTTACTTGTGTAATTTTAGTGTCTCAAGTGCCTTTAGATAGCCGTGTCTATACCCCTTAATTTGTCTCTCTATTTCTTTGTTTTCTTTCTCAAATGAATTCTTCGAACCCTTAAATCTTTCCTTTCCCTATATTGACCCTCGTCAGAGGGAGAAGGAAGAGAACATTTTTTATACCCCATTGTGTGTATTTCCATATATTCAACCAGTGCTCTTCTCCTTCCCTTTTTAACTATGTACCCTTCTTAATTTGTGACTTGTGCACTCTCATCTAAAAATGTAAATTTCTGCATCCTCTATAACAGACTTTCCTCTCTTTCGCCTCTATATGATGTTAATATCTTTATCTCCCCCGCACTGGAGAGAAAATGAATTTCCCTTTTCCTTTTCGTAGGTATATTCATGCCCTTCTTCATCTCTAAGTTTTGTACAAAATATTTTTCTTTCTCTGTTTTTAACTTTACGTTTGTAGTTCTGTACCTCATATTAATATCTCAGGAAATATACAGAGTGGGAGGAGAAAGAGAGAAAAAAAAAAAAAAAACTCTTCTTCCTCTCATGCCCACCCCCCTCCCTTCTTCAACCTTCCCATCCTCAGCTCAATACATTCTTTCTGGCCCATTCTGCAGCCTCTTCTATGGACTCCAAACTTATTAGTCTTTCGTCTTTCACTATGTTAACTCTTGTAGGGAAACCACAAAAGTATTTTATATTATGTTTTCTTAGCAATGAGGTGGTTGGAGAGAAAAGCTGTCTTTTCCGCCTTGTTTCGAACGATAAGTCAGGGAAAATTTTCACAGCCGCATTTGGGCCCTCCACTGTCTTATTTCTTGATGCTTTCATAATATTGTCCTTTAATTTATAGGAGTGGCAGTATACTATAACATCCCTGGCCACCTCTTTCGGGGCATTCTTTGGTTTGTATAGTCTGTGTGCCCTCTCTATGAAATCCATTTTTATTCCCAGTTCGGCTATGTATACTTGCAGGAATTCCTCTATTATTTCTTGGCCAACAGTTTCTGGAATGTTTCTAAATCTCATATTATTGCGCCTTGATCGATCTTCTAATTCAGTCAGTTTGGATTCGAGAGAGGTAATTTTTTGTTGCTGTAGCTTTAAGGAGTCTTGTGCCTCATTTATTGAAAATTCCACATTGTCAAATTTATCTTCAATTGCTTGAACTCTATGGGCAATTTCTGCAATGTCTTTTTTGAGGTCTTTGCTGTTTTTTGATATTTCTTGTTTGATTTGTTCAGCCTGTTGTTCTAGGCAGCTCTTTAAGAACTCCGGGGTCAGGGTGGAAAGTTCTGCCTGATCTTGTTCGCCTCTATTTGGCTCATCCTCCTGATCCTCCTTACTCTCTTTCCTTGCCGGGCTCTCTGCCGGGGATTTTGTTATACTTTTGTCTGCCTGAGTGGCAAAGAAATTTGAAAAGCTTTTATCTTGTTTTAACTCCTTTCTGGATTTTTTATCCTTCTCTCTCTCCATGGATTGTTTATGTTCTTGGCCTTTTCTATTAGCCATCTCGTTTTTGTTTGTCTTTTACAGTCCTGCCTTCTTCTGCGTTCTTTTTTCCCTTTTCTCTCTTTCTTTCTCACTCCGTCTCTTCTCCACTCTATTCCACTCTTTTCTTTGTTGATTTTTTGCAATTTCTTTCCTTCTTTATTCTTTTTGACCTCCTCCTCCCACCCGTACTCCTTTTATTACCAGACGCAGTGTTTCCTATGTGATTTTACCTATATCACAGGTGAGGTATGATTAGTCTTTAGCTATTTTGAAGTCTCTGTTCTCATATTTTCCAGGTTGATATTTTATAATACTGCCCCTTTATGAGCAATTTTGTGGTAGTTCAGTTCTCTTACTGCTTGAGATTCTTTATAAGTTATAGTTCTTGTTTTGTTGCTTTTATTTACACCTGTACCTTAAGTCGCAACGTCTTAGCATTAGAGTTTTTTTTCCTCTTTTTTTTCTTTTCCTTCCTCTTTTGTTTCTTCCTTTTTACCCCCTATATTTCCAGTCCAAATAGTTAAATGCTCATTAACCTCTTTTTTTTCTTGCTCATCTAGCCCCCAAGGCCCCAGCTACTGTGAGAATTATTTTATGCTCATATGTAGTTTCACTTTAAAGTTCTTTTAGCCTATGTTTCCCTTAAGGTTCAATTGAGCAATTAACTGCACCTTATCCACAGGCTTTTCTCCAAAAACATTCGACATACAATAGCAAATGATTCAGACTCTTTTCTTTTCAGTTTCTGTTGACAATGCGTCTGGGGGGAGGAGGTGAGTCTTACCGCCGTTCCTGCGTTCTCTCCGCTCCCTTTGCTATGACTTTCTCTGGCAGGTCACTCTCTTTTCTTTTTTCCCCCTTTTTGTTCGTCTCTTCCCTTCTTTTAATATTCTTTTTGTTGTAGGAGTCGTCCCTGGTGGAGGTGGGTTTCGGAGGCCAAACGAGGAGGAAGGAGTCCACCTCTGCCGTCGCGTTAGAGCCCAGAGAGGACCTCTCCGCTCTGTGCCATTCGGAGGTAAGATCCTTTCACTTTCGGTTTCTCGTTTTGCATGGCCAGGGGGAGCTCACCATCCAGGTTCCATCGGGACCACGCCACGTCCACGGGCTCCGCCTACTTGCGTCTCTACGTCATGACGCCACCCGCGGTTACCAAGCTATTACCAAGCGGTTACCAAGCTATTACCAAGTTGTTGCCAAACAATTACCAAGCTATTCACAAGCTGTTACCAATTCATTACCAATCTATTTCCAAGCTACTACTAAGCTATTATCAAGCTATTACCAATCTATTACCAAGCTATTACCAAGCGGTTACCAAGCTGTTACCAAGCTGTTACCAAGCTATTACCAAGCGGTTACCAAACTATTAACAAGCTGTTACCAAGCTGTTACCAAGCTGTTACCAATCTATTTCCAAGCTACTACTAAGCTATTATCAAGCTGTTACCAATCTATTACCAAGCGGTTACCAATCTGTTACCAAGCTATTACCAAGTGGTTACCAAGCTATTACCAAGCTGTTACCAAACTATTAACAAGCTGTTACCAATCCATTACCAATCTTTTTCCAAGCTATTACCAAGCTATTACCAATCTATTACTAAGCTGTTACCAAACTATTACCGAGCTGTTACCAAATTAAAATGCCTACACTTAATGCAATCTTTCAGTCAAACAAAACCTATTTTTTGACTACCGCTGTCTTTTCATGGATCCCATACAGCTGTCTATAAATATAACATTGATAAATGCCTAAACAAATTAACAGTTACAGTTAAAGTGCTGGATTGCATGTAAATTACTGTATGCTGTGCAAAAATGCAATAGGAGCTGAGGAACCATGACTGGAGTTGGCATGATAATGTGCTCAAATGATTTATATTTAGGGAACAACATTTGGGTCTTATCTTGGGAACACAGTTCGGATCCAAGATTGGGGCAGTATGTTGATCTAATTTAATAAATTAAAAATTACGTCAGAACTATACTGAATCAACTTTTGAACTATGCTTTTAGTATATTTACATTGGAAGTGATTCAGCAATATCTTATGGCTTATGCTTTGCGGAGTATTTCTTTGAAGATGGGACCAGTATGCTGATCCTTTTCAGCAAATCCCTTGAAAATGGTTGTGGGAGCACCAAGCGGTTACCAAGATGTTACCAAGCTCTTACCAAGCTATTACCAAGCTGTTACAAAGCTATTACCAGGTCAGGGCTGTCTTTAACGTGGGGCAAACGGGGCAGCTGCCCTCGGCCCAGTTACTCCTGGAGGGCCCAAGGCAGCTGTGGGCACCCAGCCCCTGCTTGCCCTGTTCACAGCACATTGTGCTGGTGAAAGTTTTTTTCTGGCAAGCCGCATCCGCTGGATGCGACGACCGAAAAAAAATAAATAAATAACTGACATCATGTCACATCCGGTGACTGTTTCCCTCCTCCGTGCAGGAGGGAAGACTGCACGGAGGAGACGTCCGCCCGGGGACACGGAACAGAAGCCAGGCGGTAAGTACTAGGGAAGGGGGGGAGGAGGGAGGAATATAACGAGCACGGTAATGGCACAATATTACTGGCATCTGACTGGCACAATATTACTGGCATCTGAATGGCACAATATTACTGGCATCTGAATGGCACAATATTACTGGCATCTGAATGGCACAACAATTCTGGCATCTTAATGGTACAATAATACTGGTAACTTAATGGGCAAATTGGCTGGGGCATCTTAATTGTACAATATTACTGGTATCTGGCACAATAATGCTGGTATATTAATGGGAAAAATGTCTGTGGCATATTAATGGCAAAAAAATACTGTCATATTAATGACAAAATAATAACATTGACTGTGGCATATTTAATGGACAAACGGTGGCATATTTTAACAGGAAAACTGTCTGTTGCATATGCAATGACAAAGTGACCGTGGCATGTTCTGTGGGGAAAAATAACATGTACTATGGGGGAAAGTGACAATGTGACTTTTTTTCTGCATGGGCAGTTCAGTGGAACAAAGTGAAACTGTGGTATGTTCTGTGGGGCATGCCAAATTGCGTGGGTTCAATATGAGTGCAAGCCATGTGCTGTTGGTGCAATATAGGTGCATGACAAGTGCTGTGGGTGCAATATAGGTGCACGACAAGTGCTGTGGGTGCAATATAGGTTCATGACAAGTGCTGTGGGTGCAATATAGGTGCATGACAAGTGCTGTGGCTACTCTATGGGGCTTTGTTGAGTCCTTTAGGCACAATGTGGGTGCAGAAAAAGGGAATAAAAACAAGAAAGGCAACTCTTCAATAACATTTTTATTACATATGAAAATAGTTGAATATAATATTAAGAAGTTCATATAAGTATAAATGCAACTAGTGAGAGAGAGCAAGATGTGTATAGATATTTATAAATATATATGAACATATGTAAGTGCTCTCTAATATCTGTGTATATTTTTGTAATTTAGGTAATGAGTAGTTGTAGTGCAGTGTTGCATAGTAAGATGGTATACATATTGCAGCCAAATATACAGTTTATACACTGCAATTATACACGTAATATACACATTTTATACAATGCAATAAAAATACTCACTGCAAGAAAAGTCCAATTGTGTGTGTGCTTATTTTTATGTTTTTTTTTTTTGTGTGTGTGGGGGGCTTTGTAACATTGCGATGGATGGCGTGATTGCATGCAGGGGAGGGGGCATGGTGGCCATGTACCAGGCGCTCACCAAACTGTTACCAAGCAATTACCAAGCGCTTACCAAGCTGTTACCAAGCTATTACCAAGATGTTACCAAGCTATTACCAAGATGTTACTAAGCTGTTACCAAGCTGTTACCAATCTATTACCAAGCTGTTACCAATCTCTTACCAAACTAATACCATGCTGTTAAAAAGCTATTACTAAGCTGTTACCAATCTATTACCAAGCTGCTACCAAGCTGTTACCAATCTATTACCAAGTTACTACCAAGCTGTTACCAATCTATTACCAAGTTACTACCAAGCTGTTACCAAGCTGTTACCAAGCTATTACCAAACTATTACCAAGCTATTACCAAACTATTACCGAGCTGTTACCAAATTAAAATGCCTACACTTAATGCAATCTTTCAGTCAAACAAAACCTATTTTTTGACTACCGCTGTCTTTTCATTACCAAGCTTTTACCAAACTGTTACCAAGCTATTACCAAGATATTATTAAGCTTTCACCAAGATTTCTCCAATAGACTGAAGCATGAATGTTTTAAAATTTATTGCAAAGCCTAAAAAGACATACAGTAAGTGCATATTTATTTTAAAAATGTTAGATTGAATATTGCATTTATTTTTTTACATAATTTTTGCTACCAGGAGTTAGTGCAGCCCTGGGACATACACATTCAATATTCATCCCATCCCCTCTTGAACCTGACTTTGCAGTCTGAGAATAAAGGATCCGCTTGAAGGCTAAGTCCATATAAAAAAAATATTCAATGCTATGTTTAATAAGAAACCGTAATAAATACGTTTCTATATATGTTCACATTCAAGATTTATACTAAAAAAGACAAACAAAACAAACAAACATGCTTGGCAAAGAATGAGCATTCAGGGTTGTGTAACTCTGATGTTAATCTGTATTGCTGTATTTCTATTAGAAAGGCAAACCTCAGTAAGGCAAGCAATGTGGACTACAACTTCTATCATGCTCAGTACAGGAAACTACAGGGAACCATGATTCTGTTTTTTTTTTGGTAGGATTACAAGCAGTATACATGTTCCTGATTTACAAACATTTAAAGATACACAAAGTTTTTGGCAGAGCACAATATTTCAAGTGAAACAAAAAAATGGTTTGTTACAAAAATAAGTTTTTTTTAGATTAATTCATGGACTAGTTTGTAACAATATTTACAGGAAAATGATTGAAGTCTTTAATATTTTACACAATTATGCCATGAATTCTGACTGCAGCAAGCCAATGTATTTTTAGATCTGTATTTGCACAAAAATCTAAGTAATTGCATTCTCTGCATAAAACGGTTCTAAAAATGATGTGATGTTAATCCCAGTGTGTTTTGGGAGGTTATAAATCATCTAAGGGTAGGACTAAGACCCACAGATAATAACAATGCATATTTATACATTCATTTCATTCTCAAACTGATAGCCTCCACATGGAAAATTACTTAGTAATGTTATCTTTATTCATATCTATTTGAATTTCTTTCTGAAAACTAAAAGTATTTGTCCTCTGATTAAATATTTCCATTGGTGAAACCTATACTGGCATATGAATAGATTCCATAAAAGTATATTGTACCCAGAAAGTTATCTCCATGAATGCTTATTTGTGTTTGATTTGGTTTATAAAGCTTCTCTGCCATGGTATATATTGTCTTTAGTCCTATTAAAGAGGGAAATCTTTTTCTTTAATAAAGGGTCTCTTTAAGATGAGTAAATGCTTTATGAACTTTTTTTTTTATAACTGGTAATTGCGGGTTTATTAAACTTTTACTGCAGAAAAGTCTAATCTGGGGAGGAACCATCAACAGTTCTGACATTTTTGCTGTCTGGACAGAATCTGGTGACATCATAGCTACGCAGCGACAGGTACATTATGTGCAGACGTTAGATAAATACCCCTCGCCTTACATTCGAGGTTCGTCTTATAATCAGGTCTGACTATAAGACTGGTATCCAGGTCCCCCGCTGGATCCCTCTTGCTAGTAGCCAGTGGATGTCTGTGCACCTCTACCACTACTTCTATTATGGAAGCTGGGAGGTCATGTGACCTCATAGAAGACGGAAGTGTTGGGCAGCATCGGAGGATGTCTGCACGCATCGTGCAGACATCCAATCTTCCTGGTGTCTAGTGGGGGGCAGCCGATCGATGTCTGCACGAGGCATTGTGCAAAGTCTGGGAGGCATTGGCAAAGTCTTGGGCAGAATTGGAAACGTCTGGGGGCAGCACTGGCAAAGTTCTTCCGGGTGTAAGAAGGCAAGCAAGCCGAAACACGTTGACGTCACTACGTGAATCATCAGTAAATGATCCCCTTAGTTTTTCTGCATTGGATAGGTTCTTTTAAACATTCTCAGATCATCACTTGCTATCCCTGATGGATGCTCTGGCAGATTAAGAACAATCTCAGTCTAATCTGTCAGTCATTAACTTGTAGGCTGTATTTTTCTATAACTCCTACTCCTTTTTATCCGGCATCCCTAGCTAATTCATCTGACCTAGTATACATATACACATAATCTCCTGCCTTATTATTAGACAAAAGCTAAATATAAGTACGAATGATTTATACATGGAAAAAAAGCCAGCCACGTTTACATTGCTAGTAGTTTTAGCTTTAAATAACATTTGATCAGGTGATGAAGTAACTAGGAACATTTTTTCTGCATTTCTCACAAGTGACTGTATGAAAAGGGAACAGCTACACAAATATCACCTTACGTATTATGAACATATCATAAAAACATGGAGTGTCTGCTATAAATATGGAGGTCGCTGTCTGCTTCTGAGCAGCTCTGTTTATTGTCACTTCAGTTTTACTTAACCTTGAATACTGTTAAGTTACATTAAAAGCAGTATATGTGATCAAAAACAAAGATAAAAATACTTATTATATGATGACATACTATTATTATTATTTAATATTATAATTTATTTCATAGGCCCATTGTGTTTCACAGTGTCCAAAACAAAACCAATGGTCAAACAAGACAAAAAAACATGACAAATTTACACATACATAACAAGTTTGGACATACTTTAACAATAGGTGAGGGGGCCCTTGCTCAAGCACATATTTTAGTAACTAACACCTAGAATTTTTTGTAATTAATACCATATAGACTGCATATTTACCTCAGAGACTGATCAAGTGTCTACCTAATGTTCGTAGAGTTGCGAAAATTTGTTTTTAACAGTTTGGTTAAGGCAGATAGTCACTAATTTGCACAGAAAGAACCTAGAAGTGCAGAAAAAAACACAAAACTGTGCAAACAATAGGGAGTGTAAAATATACAAAAATATGTGTGAACATATAAAACCATACGTACATAAACCCTCTTTAATGAAAAGTGTCCAACCGGTAGTCATAAAACAAGCAAGTGTATAAGTGTATACAGGTTTATAAGTGTATACAGGTATTACATGTTAAGAGCTGTGACTAGGACACCACCAAGTAACATAGGACTGCCCTGGACCCACCACTGATTCTGTAGCTAACAATACACTTTGAAACTAACTTTTGAAATACAAAAGAAAACCTCACCATATGGCAAACCGTGCTTCCTCTTGCTGGCAAAGTAACATATAGCTCACTGCAGTGGCGTAGCGTGGGTTGTCAGCACCCGGGGCAAGGCAAATAATTTGCGCCCCCTAACCCGTGGATTTTAGCACTCGAGTCTCTTCTACTAGATTTTATTAAAGAAACCCTTACCCCCCAAGCACATGTATTGTTTGTTATGAAAATACTTATGTAATTAAAGTAAAATGCATCTAAATACAAGTTTATTTTCCAACACTTTATTGAGTGCGAACATGCATTACACACATTCTCCACATTTTCAGCAGGTCTATGAATACAAATATACACATGTAGTAACCTAGCATGGGCCATGCTATTATATGTCGTCTCACAACCATCGTAAACGACAAAAAATATCAAGAACTGCTACGTTTACATTTGTGGTTAAGGCAGCCTCCAGTGGCTGTCTTCCGGACAGACACTAGAGGCGCATCTGCGACGCTGGAGCCTGGAGGCACATTTCGCCTCCATCGCGCAGAGTGTCCATAGGAAAGCATTGAGAAATGCTTTCCTATGGACACTTTGAATGCGCGCGCAGCCATGCGCATTCAGCTCCAGTGACGTCGGACGGGGAGCTGACGTCAGACAGGGAGGAGAGGTCACCAGCACCGAGGGAGCCTGGCGCTGGATTAAGGTAAGTAACTGAAGGGAATTTAACCCCTTCAGCGCCACGGGAGTGGGACCCTGAGGGTGTGGGCACCCTCAGGGTACTAAAGTGTCAGGAAAACCGCTTTGTTTTCCTGACACTATAGTGATCCTTTAAGAGTTTATGGGGTTATTTTGGCCTGGGGAAGCCAAATGGTTATACACCTATGCTTTAAACCAGGAGTAGACATCCTTTGCCACTCCAGATGTTGTGGACTACACCTCCCATGATGCTTTGCAAGCCTTAATGGAGATGTAGTCAAAAAACAAAGGGAGTGTCAAAGGTTACCTACCCCTGCACTAAACCAAAAATATATAATACAGTTCCTACCCCATAAATATAATATTTAATGCTATGATATTTAATGCTCTCATCCAACCCCCTTCCCTCCACAGTTCCTAATAAATATATTACAAATATAATTCCCTCACCCCTGTAGCCCCACCTATTTACATTTCCTTCTACATACACACATATATATAGATTATTCATTAGGCCACAAATGTAAAAAATATAATCATTGCCTCATCTCAAATTCCCAAGTCAGATCTTTCCCATCCCCCCCTCTTCCCCTAATACACTGCTGACCCCCCCTCCCCCTAATACACTGCTGACCCCTCCCTCCCCTAATACACAGTTGACCCCCATCCCCTAATACATTACTGCCCCCCTTCTTCCCTTCCCCAATACATTACTGCCCCCCTTCTTCCCTTCCCCAATACATTACTGCCCCCCTTCTTCCCTTCCCCAATACATTACTGCCCCCCTTCTTCCCTTCCCCAATACATTACTGCCCCCCTTCTTCCCTTCCCCAATACATTACTGCCTCCCTTCTTCCCTTCCCCAATACATTACTGCCTCCCTTCTTCCCTTCCCCAATACATTACTGCCTCCCTTCTTCCCTTCCCCAATACATTACTGCCCCCCTCCCCCATACATTACTTCCCTCCCTCCCCCATACATTACTTCCCCCCCTCCCCATACATTACTTCCCCCCCTCCCCATACATTACTGACCCTCCCCTCCCCCATACATTAAATGACCCCCTCCCCTCCCCCATACATTAAATTACCCCCCCTCCCCTCCCCCATACATTAAATGAACCCCCCTCCCCTCCCCCATACATTTAATGAACCCCCCTCCCCCATACATTTAATGAACCCCCCTCCCCCATACATTTAATAAACCCCCCTCCCCCATACATTTAATAAACCCCCCTCCCCCATACATTTAATAAACCCCCCCTCCCCTCCCCCATACATTAATGAACCCCCCTCCCCTCCCCATACATTAATGACCCCCCTCCCCTCCCCCATACATTAATGACCCCCCTCCCCATACATTAATGAACCCCCCTCCCCTCCACCATACATTAATGACCCTCCCTCCCCCATACATTAATGACCCCCCTCCCCTCCCCCATACATTAATGACCCCCCTCCCCCATACATTAATGACCCCCCCTCCCCCTCTCCAATACATTAATGACCCCCTCCTCAATACATAATACAATAGGTCCCCCAAGCCCCTTTATTCTTACCTTTACAAATTCCACTTCCAAAGAAAGGCCGCGATGCAGTTTCAGAAGAGCCTCCGCCGCGCAGCCGCCGGATGTGACGTCACGCCGTCATTTGCCGCTCACATCCGGCGGCTGACAGGAAGTATCGCGCGGTTGTGGCTGCGGCCGCGCGGCCGCATAGGGCTAGTGCGCCCCCCCAGATATTGCGCCCGGTGCGGCCGGCCCCCCCTGCACCCCCCACGCTACGCCCCTGGCTCACTGGTGGGAACAAAGCCGGGTGCTCCGACTGCTGCTGACAAGCCACATTTATGATTATTTTTTCTCAGTGACTCCCTTCCCGGTTTCTTTGCACTTACTTTTGGATTTATCCATGCACAAATAAAACATTTGGAAAGCATTCCTGAGTGCTTTTATCTCTATTGCTTTAACTTTTGAAATAGTACTAGGAATTTTAGACACTCTATACCCACTGCCTTCATAGCCTCTTTTACAAGGAAATGTTTAAAATCAGTTCAGTGCAATCAAATACTATCTGTTGCTGTTTAAGAGGCCTATCTGAATGCATTGCTTCCTCCCCAAGTGATCTACTCAATATGTTCCCCAACATGCTTATGCTGCATGCAGCGCACACCTAGCACATATAGTGCATCCACCACTGGATGACCTTCCTAAAGATAATAGAACCCCTTGCCTCGGTAATGACAGGCTGCTGGAATGTTTTGTGTCCTATTCTGCTGATGAGCACTGTAGAAGATGAAGATTCGCTGCCTCCAGGGGTTTTTATTTGCCTTCTTTTGGATCAACAGCGGTAAAACACGGGATAGGAAAAGGGTTGAACTTGATGGACGCAAGTCTTTTTTCAACCTAAACTACTATGTATACTGTGAAGAGATCCTGCAGCATTTGGGATGTTTCTCAGGCTACAATAAATATGCCATTCAGGCTTAGCCATAAAGATTTTCTGCTGTGCATTTGTCATTCAGAACCCGGCAGACAGGTCAGGCAACCCATTGTTGAGTGTTTTCCAGTCTGCCCACCCCACTAAGAGATTGAGAGGACCTTAGAAATACCCATATTTAAACAAAACCTTCCTGGGGTGGGACCTCTAAGGCCGGGAGTTACCAGAGACAGACTGACTGCGTAAACATCTGCTGCAGAAACTGTAAGCCACAAAGCAGCAACTTAGCAATTATTCTACAAAGTTGGTTGTAGAATGTTACATTTGGCATTAATTGGAAAGTGATGACAACAAGGTTGACTGATGAGAAATGACTCACAGATAGCGTCCTCAATCGCCAACCCAATTTAATCATTAAACCATTTGAGCGAAGGATTTCCACAATTAAAAACATTAGCTAATGATGACATAGTATCCACAATGTTGCAAGATACTCCGATGTAGAACTAATCTGGCAGTAAATCGATAGGTCCTCTAGACCTGTGATGAAGCTGCAGAGATAGTGGAGCCCGACATAATTCCTTTTCCTGGATGTCTTGAATGTGATGTGTCAAAAACAGACCTATCTTAAATCTCTTCAATTTGCATTCTGAAGCATTGTGTGTCCATCACAAGGGTATTTCATTGAAATTAGTGTGAAGGGATTCCGATGCAATAATGGCATCTTTCATTCTCTGTTCAAATGTAGATTGACTGCTCTCATTTATAGAAAACAAAATAAAAAAGTCTGCGCTCAAAAATGTATTCTACATATAAGAATACTAAAATATCACTCCAGTCTGGAAACTAAACCTGGACAAATGAATGAATATTATAGCTGACACTTTAAAATAGACATGCATTTCTATGTTCCAGTTTTTGTTTTTTGCAATACTTACAGACCTTTTACAAGCATTCACCTGTGGATTGATCGATCACACTCTGACGTTTGTAGCTCAAGCAAAAAAGCGTTCCTAAGCAATGACTATACGCATTTATAAAACCATGTACAATGTATAGTTTAAACACTTATAGGTAGTGTTAGTTTGTACCCCCTAAAACTTGAATGCCAGCGCCTCACCTAGTTTTGCTCTTATTTGTATATAGTTGGTCTATCAGAGATTGTGCCAGGTTAGATTATTTGTATTTCGGGTTTAAAACAGTCCACCAATGTTAGCATTAACAAGTCTCCCTGTCTCAAAGTAACTTTCACTTTACCAGGTTTAAACTTCAAGTCAATGGGAAATGAACTGGAGTTTCCACTTTTATCTGTAAAATACATAGACAACTACATAATGTATCTATCTGTATGTTTATAAAATGTCAAACGTCTCTGTTCTTGTATAGATCAGGTATAGACAGTGGAATGAAACCCTGCATTGTACTGGCACACAAAAGGTTAAGAAGATGTTAAAAGAACCCTTCCTCAAGACATATGTACTAGATTAGGTTTGAAGGGGACACTTGGGGATGGAAAATCTCAACTTATTTACTTTAGGTGAAGAAGCTCTCTACTTGCAAACCATTTAAATCGGATGCATAGAAACAGGGAAACATATATACATATATCTTAGTCAAGAAGAGCAGTTATACAATGTTAATAGCAGAGAACCCCCCCCACCCCCCTCTAATGCTTAGAATAGCACAACCCCCACCATTTACATTAAACAGTATAGAATGGAATCTTTGAATACAGACATTTCAGGCATGACTGGCTCGAATATGAATCTTTGCAGACTGGCTAAGATCTCCCTTAATAGCATTAGGGCAGGTGAAGTTAATACACAAGAAGGCTGTTTTATACACAGGGAAAAAGGGCAGCTGCCCTGGGTCCAAGTACACTGCAGGGGACCAATAAGCCTGCTACTTGAGCCCTACAGTGTCTGCCTCTTTTTCTTCATATTCCCACTTTCCAGAGTGGATGACACTATATTGATTTACATTATCATTTATTTATTTCCCTCACACCAGGGGCATATCGTGCCCCAGAGTGACAGGTGTGCTGCCAGTCCAGAGCACGCCTGTCATTCAGGGTCATGATGTATCTTGTATATTTCTGGGGGTTTGTGTGCTGCGAACAGACAGCACACAAACCCCCAGAAATACACGGGATACATCCGAGGGGCCGACGGCAGCTGCGGATTCGGCAACAGAGTCACTCACTCTGTTGCCAATTTGACCAGCACATAAAAGTATACAAATTTTCGTACACTTTTCATGCTGGTCGAATTGGCAACAGAGTGAATGACTCTGTTTCCGAATTCGCAGCTACGGTCTGTCTCCCTGGTGTATTTCCGGGGTTTGCGTGCTCTCTGTTCTGAGCACACAAACTCCGGGAAATAGACAGCGCCGCTCCGTGCTAGGTGTGCGGAACTGCACTACTCCCCTTTCATTATGGTATTACCCAGGTGCCCTTTGCTTCTTCCAACTAATATTGTTTCTCCTTCACCCTGTTGGCCATTAACTCTCTCTGTCTTTCACCATATTGACCAGCTTTCCTTCGATCCCTACTTTCATCCTTCTTTCCCATTCACTCTTGTGTCTGTTCCTTAAACTATGGAGGTTGACAAGTTACTGCACGTAATGGAAGTCTAAATAGTCAAAGCTATTTTTGAGACTAAGACAAATTCGGCACCTGAGTTTGATTCAGTCTCAATATTAACTTCAATCATTTTACCTCCTATTACTTTCAATAGGGAAGATTAGAATCTAATGTTTTATCCAAGTCAAACTTGGATTTGACATAGAAAAAACGAAAATCGACCTCCAAAGGTCCAAATGAGTTTAGTTCCGCTCACAGTTAATTCGGGGCTACAGAAATGAGATTCGAGGTTAAGTGCCAGTAGTCCCCCCTAGCGATACCACTATTATATGATAGGTATTTTTTAGTAATGGAACATTTTCATGACTTCTAGCAATATGCTCCAGTCATTTTTAATATTCAGATGATAATGATGATGAGGATGGTAAGCTAGGCAACCTACTAGTCTTGTCCGTATCCTTGTCATCAATATCAATCCTCTGTGTTGACCCAAACAAAATAATTAACCCATAAAGTTACCAGGCAACCAATCGACATAATTACATGAATATAAGTCATTTCTCAGAGCACAATGAGTCTTTTATGCATATTGTTGGTGTAGGGATTCTTTTTCTTTTATAGACAAAAGGTAGGTAAATAATCTTAAAAAAGGGAAAATAAATAATACATTGCTATTGAAACCAAGATCACTGACATAGTATAAGAAAAAACAACATCCAACTCATTAAAAACACTGGAATTTTATTCAAGTAAAAAAGGGATTTGATAGATACCAATATACAGAACTAAAAACTTCTAAGATATACAACACCCTGTACCCATGAATTTGGGTAAATAAAAAGTGTATCCAAGGCTAAGCTGAACTATAATATATCCACAGCTATTATTAGTATTGCTGTATCTTTTTCATTGAATTAATGCACCTTGCAAAAAAATGCCTTGATTGATAAAATTTGGGTACCTGGAATTGGTACCCAAATTTCTCTAAGGGATTCATATATACATGAATAAAGCCATTAATGTTTTGTCATATGCTGGTCTTTTGCAACTAGCACAATAAACACATGCTTTTTTCTGAACCCGCGCTCCCAGTAGGAAGTGCATTGGGATAACAAAACACTGTAAAGGTTTGAACCTGTGTAAAGAGTGTTAATGAGGAAAATGCCTCTTATGGTGAGGGTCCTGGTGGGGGTATGTCACATCCCTTTCACTCATAATGTTTCCACTACATCAGGTTTCCCCATACCTTTCCATTGCACTGCCACATCCACTTCCATTGTACTTTATATATTGTTGGTGAGCGTGCAGTTGGGCATCTGGAAACTGCATTACAATTTTTAAACCCTGACTTTCTCGCCTCAGAGAAATTTACCGCTCGCAACATTCCATTATACACAGTAGGGGGGAAAAAACATTAAAATTTGTGATGCAGGTGCCCAATGTGCCCAAGAAAAAAACTAAACAATAACAAGCACAAGTTCATTAACAAAAAAAGTATTCAATTTAAATTTAGAAAAACCCTGCTGTAACAGTTAGACTGTATGTACAAGCTGGTGTGGTGTTGTTTAGGTCAAATAATAAGGGTTAAATAGTGTATTTCAACAAAGGTAAGCACAAGCCGGCTCCACTCCCATCAATTAGTGCTGAAGGCAGGTGCTCCACACGTGGATCAGACGTACATGTACACAGTAAGAAAAAAGTGTGCACTCCGCTACAGCAACTTCTGATTTCCAAAAAGTGCTTTAATAATGTAACAAACAGATGGAAGGACCTTACGCGTTTAATAATCATTAAGCGTGATCATCACGCGAAATGCGTAAGGTCCTTCCCTTATCGGCTTGTTTGTCCGTGGAGTTCCATCTGTTTGTTACATTATTAAATTGTTAAATAGTGTGTTCACTTTCATTCAATATTACTGGCTAATCCTATGCAAAACATATAAATCTTGTTAGAAATCTCTATTGTTATAAAAATATATTTTTATCTCCTGTGGTTTTAACAGAGAACAGAACATCCCAGACCATGACATCGGTTTATTGTCTGACTAATATAAAAGTATGTGTGTTGTGTGCTGCTCCTATTTTAGTCCATATTCCACATTCTCAGTATTACATCTTCAAATATTCATATGTCAAGCAGTGTGAATCGACAAAAGTACCAACATGTTATAGTTTATGTTTCCATTAGTAAAAAAAAAACTATGAAATATTATGCTTGGAAACTACAGAAAGCAGTTATCGATGCAACCCACACTGCAGAGATTCTTGCTTGTAGCATGGCAAGGAGCCCCTCTAGTATAAACTTGCAGGCAGGAGATTGGAGCTGAGGGTGGACAGATCTCTCATTATATCTCGCAGCAGGTAGAGTGGGCAGATAATGTCTTAATACAACATCGTATCTAGGGACACCTTGCCTCACTGAAGCTTTGAACAGCATCACACAGGAAGCACAGATCTCAGCTCCCTTGTCTTATTGTATCAAGGGGAACTACATGACAAAGTGTACCAAACCCAACAATATAATATGCTAATCACAGTGGGATGTTTTAATGATTCCGAAGATTTCTAATAAATTATGCTGAGTATATTGAGATGTTTGTGGAAGTCAAGGGCAAACTACATAACTATAGTCAGCCACTTTGCACTATTTAATGTGTTATTGGTGCATGAACTTGTTTTGTGTCATTAGAGAATCACAGCATGTTTGCTATTATCTCCATTACTATTACAGCTTGGTAATATTGATATATTGGTACGCCACTTATCTTCTTGCAGTTTCTCAACAGCCACAAAATGCTGCCAATGCAATGTTCTTAGAGCTAAGGTTTAGTAATGGACTTTTGTGTATATCTGTGTTGCTGTCATTGAATAGGTAGGACTGTGTCATTTATTAGGTTTATTGCTCCTTTAGATATGACTTGACCTGCAATGGATTATTTTGAATAAATTTGCTATTGTGAAATGAGTTTTGTATGTAGTAATGTTAAGAATGATAACATTGTGCATTTAGCCTATTTGTTACATGAGGGTGCAGGGGTTGATGTTAAGTGCAGTTGCTGGGAAATTAAATTGAAGTAATTAGTAGCGCTGGCTTAGGCAGGTGTAGGAAAATACATGATTGGCTGTGCAGTGCTGGTGGGTAGCGGTGGGTATACTCACCTGTATAACTGATTTCCCTGTGAACACATATAAATGATACATTTACAGGGCATGTAAAAGTTACATCTCTCTACACAGTTTAATACAAATAAAACAGGATCAATTTAGAATGTGTGATTGAGAGGATTGGTTGCTTGGGTTACAAGTAATACAATGGTGGAATATTCCATTTTTTTTTTTTTGCTTGGAGGGATCACAAATGTATTAATAGGTTCTCAAATCTCATAGAATAATCAATAAGCAGTAGATATAAGATTGCTGCTGTTAGTAAGGATCCTGTACTAACTTTAACCAGCAGAGGACAACAGAGCACAAAAAGTAGAAGGCAGTGTGTGCTACACTAGTCATAGTCAGACAAGTGAGTATGCTTGCAGTTTATAAAAGTTTTTCCCCCGCAGTGTGTGTTTGAGCTTTAATACCCAGCTGTTGAGGTTTCAAGTACCAGCCAACTATCCACATGGCCACAACTGCATTTAGAACAGAACATCATGACACAAGGTTAGAGTTGAGCGGACACCTGGATGTTCGGGTTCGGCAACTCAGAAAAAAGTCCTGGTTCGGAGTCGAACTTGACCCCGAACCCAAACATACCAGTGTTAGGGGGGACCTAATGTCCCCCCAGTCCCCACCCATTGCCGGCGGGTGGGGACCCCAATAATAATAATGAGGGTGGGACCTAGTGTCCCCCCCGGTCCCCACCCATGAGCGGCGGGTGGGGACCCTAATAATAGTGAGGGGGGTGGGCAATAAACTAACCTGTAAAAAAAAAAACAATTTTATACTTACCATTTGATGTCTTCTTTTTTCAGCCCCAAAAAAGGCCAAATAAAAACCATAATACGCGCCGTAACTGTTAAAAAAATAAATAAATAAAACTGAGCGCAAAAAATAAATAAAAAATCTACTGGGTAAAAAAAAAAATCCATCTTCGCCCATGGAGGGCCCAGTGCAGACTGAGCTCTGCAGGGCGGGGGAAGGCTTATAAAGCCTTGCCCCGCCCTGCAATTAAGCTCAGAGCACTCTGATTGGTTGGCTTTCAATCAGTTGTTTTGAATTTTCATACTCTGTGTAAAATGACACAGAGCACTCTGATTGGTTGGATTGAAATCCAACCAATCAAAGTGCTCTGAGCTTAATTGCAGGGCGGGCAAGGCTTTATGAGCTTTATGAGTCTGCACGAGGCCCGAAGATGGATTATTTTTTTTACCCAGTGGATTATTATTATTTTTTTGCTCTCGTTTTTTTTTTTTTAATCAGTTGCGGCGCGTATTATGGTTTTTTATTTGGCCTTTTTTGGGGCTGAAGAAAGAAAAAAGAAGACATCAAATGGTAAGTATAAAATTGTTTTTTTTTTTTACAGGTTAGTTTATTGCCCACCCCCTCACTATTATTAGGGTCCCCACCCGCCGCTCATGGGTGGGGACCGGGGGGGGGACACTAGGTCCCCCCCTCATTATTATTATTATTAGGGTCCCCACCCGCGGGCAATGGGTGGGGACCAGGGGGGGGGTGGGGCTTATTTTACTAGTGACTGGGCAGCAATAGCTGTCCAGTCACTAGTAATTTTTAAATTTAAGGCGATATAAATCGCTGAACCCCGTACTCCAACCCGGACATACAGTGGAATGTCCGTGTTCTGGCCCGGGGTCCAAAAATCGTAATGTTCGGTACGAACCCGAACTTTGTATTCGAACAGAATAAAATTATACACTTAAACCAAATGTTTTAGAGTAAAGACATTCATTTTTTTTTTTTTTTTTGTAAATAAGTGTTTATTCATTTTTCAGTATATATTAGAATATTATAATGCCATATCATAGCACACATAAGGTACCAAAATACCATTTTTAACAAAAATCAATAAAACAAAGCTGAGAGTACATTTGGGAAACAGGTAGGGTCCAGAGATAAGAAGGAGTGAAAAGAAGGAAGAAATAGAATAGAAAAAGACAGGGGGAAGAAAAGAAAAGGAAAAAAAAAAAAAAGGGGGGGGGAAGAAAGGGGGGAGGAAGGGGGGGGATAGAGCAAAAGCCCCTGGTGGGAAAGACCACCCATGACACAAAGAGGTCATGAAAAATTGGGTGTTAAAGTCGTCGGGATGACCATTGTCTCCCCTCATGCCCGGATAGGGCTTGGGGAGAATACCCCGGGGGTGCCGTGTCCGAACCTCCGGAAAATGAACGAACAAACATAAAAGTTATGGAGTATAAGGCAATATATAACATTGAAACATTGATATCATAACGCAGATACGAGTGACACAGTTATTCGGCCATGTGCTTTAAGAAGAAGCAGTAAGTTGTGTAGGAAAAAGAAAATTGAACTCCACAAAAATAGACAGTGCTCTCATGTCCATCGAGGGCCATACAGAAAACTTCGTCTAATCTGGGGGAGCCATGTCTCTGATCTGGGTTCGCAATGGAGCAGGAAACGTGGTGGGCATAGACCAATCCGGCACCAGAATATTTGGTAGTCCGAGGCCGCTCAGAAAGGAAGGTAAATCCGCTGGGTGGCGTAGAATATGGGACTTGTTGTCCTTTTTCATTTTGAGGGCAAATGGTGTACCCCATGAGTAAGAAAAGTCCAGAGACCTCAACTCATTTGTAATCGGTCGTAATGCTCTTCGAACTTGTAACGTTGTACGAGACAGATCTGCATAGAGAGCTATTTCATTGTCAGCGATTTTCAGTGGGGACATGTCCCGATAAGCCTGGAGGATGGCGTCCCTGTCACTGTAATAATGTAGGGTACAAACCACATCTCTTGGGACATTTCTCGCTGCACCTTTGAAGCTTCAGAGTTTATGCACCTTCTCAAGTTCAACTGAGTTTTCCGAGCTCCTTTTCAAGATGGTGTCGAAGATGCCCTGGATTAGGGGCTGTAAGTTGTCGGGAGGTGTATCCTCGGGGATGCCTCTTACCCTGATATTGCCTTTACGGCTCCAGTTGTCGAGTTCTTCGACTTGCTGCTGAAGCGAGTAAATCTGGTACTCTTGGTGCTGTATTTGTTGATTTAGGGCGTCGACCGTGTCTCGGGTAAGTGGCACCCCTTCTTCAAGGGCAAGCACTCTAGCATCGATGTGTTTGATGTCTTGGCGGAGTTCTGCTATGTCCGATCTGAGTGGTTGCATGACTTTATCAACGATTTCTGCTAAATCAGCCTTTGTCGGTAGGTGTTGGAATGCTTCCCTCCAGCTTTCTGGCAGTAGCCGGGAATGGTTGTGTGCTGAGCTCTGGAGGTAGTAGCTGTTTCAGCATCGGCGGCCATTTTGGGTAGGCCTGGCACGTTCCTCGGACTCAGTGAGCGGGCAAAAAACGCTTCTGGCGGTATCTGTTCAGCACCCGATTTGCCCCTCTTGAGTTTAGGTGGCTCGTTAGTCTTGTTCTGACGCCCCATGGCGAGTCTGGAGGAATAGATTTGCCCGATTTCAGGCTACTGACACGGAGCTGCTGCTTAATGCGTCCGCCATTGCCGGGTTCCGGACACGCCCCCAGACATTCATTTCAACCTTTTCATTCTTTTCCCTAACTGATGTCAAATCAGCTGCCATCACATGAGCCTGTCTATGTACTTTGTGCTCTATCTTTCTGTCTAATTTTTATTCTCAGTTTTATTGAACTTTCTTTGTATATCTAGGTAGCTTTCTCCTACAGCAAGAGTAATGAAAAACCTCTGATTCTCATTCGTACCGGGACCTAAACTGCCATGCACCCTGATAGCTTCCTCCAATATAAACCAAAATGCAGCTGGATTATCATCCTTCTCCTGTTTTATCTCATATATTTCTTTGAGACATCTACCACACTCTTCTTACCAGGGTATTGGCTATAGGTGGGGTTATTAACCTTCCAATTCACCAAATCAATAATAGAACATATAACATATACACATCTTGTGATTACTTCCCCTTTAACAGCAGTCAGCACAGGATCTCGAAGGGGAGCTATAAAACCTTTAGCAGTTTTCAGTTTAGCTGTAGCAGTCACTCGTGTATCAACACGAGCTGCACTCTCATGTACTTCATCTGCACGTCTGTCACACACAATTGTCACATACGGCTGTCTCTCCCAATATTCCTCCACTCACACCACCCTCTGCCTAGGATAAGGGGGTGACAAATCCGAGACTGAGGCCTCTCCAGATGTAGAAACTGCAACTGGAGTTTTCCACAGGTAGAGTAGGCTACAGTCTAGGAACTGACATTTCACACTGTTCATTCTCTCTCATATTCATCACAGACAGATCACATTTCTCATTGCTTACACACAACACATTGTTTTTACTACAATCTTTACTTGTACCAGCCATTTAAGCATACTTTTTACATTTCTTAATCAATGCCTTTCATAAAGTCAGAACATCCCGTCTCCAGACTGCAGACCAATTGTACAAACGTCTGTCGGTCAATTTCCTTAGACCTTCCCGTAACTGGGCCCCAGTTATCGAGTATAGATTGCAACGGAGTACATTCAGAAGCTTTACTTTACTTTGACTAGCCCCATAATATATCTGGACTTTCCTGCAAGTAATAGTTCCCTGATTATCCAATAATACCTGAAGTACAATATCCTCTTGCGTCCCCTGAACTCGTTATGACACTTTAAAACTTAATGATAAGTAACGAAAGTTCATATTACTTGGCAGTTTGGAGAGCAGGTCTGCGTCAGTCAGGTTATGTCTGTTCCTTTCCTACTTCCACTGGTCCTTTAGGCTCTGTCACCTGAGATGAAGAGTCACGCAGGATCAGTGAAAGCAGATATGAGGTTGGACACAACTGATCCACAAGCCGGCAGTTCTCACCTCTGGTTCACCAGTCCAGCTTGTATCATGCAACCAGGAGAGGTAAGAATGTTGCCAGAAGTCCCCAAAACTGTTATAAAAATGGATGGAACCTCTATTTCACAGAGTCAATTATGAGAGAGAGACGGAGTAGCAGGAGGTAGGAAAGGTAGTCTTTATTGTGCAATCAAAGAAGAGCCAACCAAGGGTTGTGAAAGCCTGTTCAAGTCAAGCCTAATTTTCAAATTCCGCACTTCAGTATTTCCCTCAGTAGGTTCTCCACTAACCCCTTCTCAATATTTTCAGTGGACCTCAGACCCCAGGATACAACAAGGTAATTAGTGACAGACAATGCAACATTTTGTCAAGACTAACCTGAATCTTAGTTTTCAACCAATAGACCAAACATAAACCAGCACAGGTTGCTCCATGAATGCAGGACGCAGGTAGGGCAGGGAGAGACTGAATTGAGATTGTTCATTCACCTTTTTCATTTTTTGGTGGGAGTGTCCCTTTAAAAGCTCTTAACATGTATAGCTTGGAGGAAAGATGGGACAGAGGGGATATGATTACTACATTTAAATACCATATTTGCTCGATATAAGATGACCCTGATTATAAGACGACCCCCCAAACTTTGAATATTCCTTTAGGAAAAAAATTAAAAGCCTTAATATAAGACTACCCTATAGGAAAAAGGTTTGACTTGTATATAATTATTTTTTATTAAATATGAAAAAGCATGATAGAAAAAAAATGCATTTCTTATTTTTATTTCCCCATCTGCCTCCCAGACGTAGCCAATACTGCCCCTATCCCCCAGCCTTCATTAGTGCTAGTAATTATAAGATGAACCTCGAATGTAAGAATAGGGCCATTTTTCTGAAAAAAAAACTCATCTTATATTCGAGCAAATATAGTAAATCAATGGAATCAACACCATAAAGGAGAAGAGTATATTTAAAATACAAATTACCACAACAAGAGGACTAATGGGTCTGTTCACTAAAATTTTACTTTGGAAGTCGACTTTCATTTTGATTTTGGCACCAAAGTTTGACTTTGAAAAAAACCCCAGGCTCAAATCTTCCCCATTGAAAGTAATGGGAGGTGAAATGATCAAAACTATTTTTGAGACTAAGTCAAATTCAGAACATGAATGCCTGAGTGTCTCAAAAATAGCTTCAATCATTATGCCTCCCACTATTTTCAATGAAAGTCGACCTCCAAAGTCGAATTTAGTGAATAGACCCAATAGTCTCAAATTAGAGGGGCAAAGGTTTAAAAGTAATATCCGGAAGAATTTATTTACTGAGAGGGAAGTGGATTCATGGAATAGCCTTTGTTTTATAGTTTAAGAATCTCAATTAAATCAAACTGTGTATATGTGAGTTTTCAGGCTAAGCAGGGGGCCTGCTTGGGCCCCAGCCCTTTAAAAAAAAAAGCTTGCCGGCAAAAGAGCTGCCTGGGGAGATCGAGATATCACTGATGCGCAGTGTGGGTGATGGTGCATGTCCTGGAGGGCAGGGGTACGTTCTGGATATGCAATGTTGTGATGGGGCATGTCCTTGGGGGCAGGGTAAGTCCTGGGTGTGTAATGTGGGTGAGGTGGCATGTCTTGGGTTGAAAGGATAAGTCCTGTATGTGTAATGTGGGTGGGGGGGGGGGGCATGTCCTGAGGGCAGGGATAAGTCCTGGATGTGCAATGTGGGTGGAGGGGGCATGTCCTGAGGGCAGGGATAAGTCCTGGATGTGCAATGTCGGTGATGGGGCATGTCTTGGGTTGAAGGTATACTTCCTGGATGTGCAATGTGGGTGATGGGGCATGTCTTGGGTGGAAGGGATAATTGTTCAAACTATTCATTAGCACGAGTTAATTTTTTGCTTAAAGTTTTTTCTATTCCATGGTGTTTATTATCTCCAAACAAGTCAGATTGCCATGGGGGATGTATTTACCCCT
Source organism: Pelodytes ibericus (assembly GCA_036172795.1). NCBI lineage: Eukaryota > Metazoa > Chordata > Amphibia > Anura > Pelodytidae > Pelodytes > Pelodytes ibericus. The sequence continues at coordinate 170,981,570 of CM069861.1, forward strand.
CCTTAACTAACATGTTAAGGTAGGAGGCCTCCCACATCTTGAGGATCCATAAAGATCTGATATTGTCTTGTAATATCGCAACACTGATGATCTGATTCTGATTTGGTAAGGTAGTGAGCAAGCTGTAAGAGTTTGTGCGGGATTTGAACATCCTAATTAGAGTAGAAAAAAATCAGGATGTCATTAAAGACACTGAGGCAAATATTATGCTATTTCCTTTTTTAATCTCCCAATAATAGCAATACAATTTATAGAAACTTTAACTTAAAGATGGTAAAACCAAACATAGGCATATGGAATGTTTTCTGAGCCATCACTACCATATGTCCACTATAAGTACTCTTAGCATTCCATCGTCTTCCTCTTTCTATGTAATCAAAGCATCAAAACCAAGCTAAGTAATTATCCAGCTGAAACTGTTTTCTTCTTCTTCAGTTCAGTCTTCTCTGAATTCATTCTCAAGCTTTTTTTTGTTATACTACAATAAATTCAGACGATCATATTATTTAGGGTGGGTTTTTATCTGGGTGGGATAATATTCTCCTCCTTGTCTTTAATAAAATCCTGAACTTTTATACACATAATTAGGAAAAATCTCAGAATTTTATGTAAAGACTGGAGACTTATATTAAGCCAGTTTAAAGCATTTCAATATCACATTTGGTTACCTGTTTAAAATATAATGCTTTAAAAGTAGACTCTCTGTCTAGACCAATTCACGGTCTTAATGTAAACCACCACATACTGAAATGCCTGCTTGCCATCCACCCTAGCTGCACTGCATTCTCCAACTTGTCCCGACTGTCACAACTCTACCCGCATGCATGCTCATCCAGGCTAATATATGTGTGCAGTGGCCCAAGAAAAAACATAGGTTGGGAGATGTCTAGGGATTTCTGAACATTGATCTTATAGTCAGTTACCCTATTCCATGTAGTAAAAGTATTAAGTATTTAAGTAATGGTTTTTGGGGTTGGGGTGAGAAATAAAGAGCAATAAGTCATCAGCAAATGCTGCTGTCCTAAGATCTCTACCTTTTTAGCGTGATAGTCAAATGATGTATGGATGTTTCTAATCATGGCATATAACGCCTTATTGAACAATATATGCAAAAGTAAAAAACCCTGCTTGACACCTCAGTACATAATCACTGGCTCCAAAACAATGACACACAGTCACATTACTGGGTGTCATACAATTTTCAAATAAAAGTAAGAAATTGGCTGGCTGAAATACTGAAACTTAAAGGAACACTCTATATCAAAAAATGAATAGGTTTTTTTTATTTTTATTTTGTATTGTTGATTTCAGAAATGTCTTTTGTTTTTGTTATGTGACTGTATTTAATAAAATATGTAACTAAGCAAGTATTTTTGTATCCTTTCTTGATTTGCTTGCTTGTTTACTGTTTGTGTTGTTTCCTGTCTGTTCTTTGTATCTTTGTATTCTTGTGTATTTCACTTCCTAGTTTTGGCCACATGACACGAAGAAAACCTGAAGACTGAGCTGCACAGACAGAAGACTAAACCACTAAACAGAAAGGGGTGTGGTTTATATAGAAGCATAGACAAAGGTAGAGACAAAGAAAACCCGGAATGGAACAATATGCCCTAATCTAAAGCATCAAAAAAACACAACCTTACAGATTTACATAAAATAGAATACAATAAGTACAAATATTACAAAAAAGAAAACTATAGATAAACACAATTTATTAGGCACACATACAGATTACCACTTTCCCTGTTTATCAGATAATCAGAAAAACAGAAAGGACTGGATCCTAATGCCCACAATGTTTTGTCTAAAGTATATTAATTAAGGACCAACATGTGGCAAATCATGATGTCTTTATTATACCACTTGAGTGGTAATTTCTATATATAATTTATATTTTGTAACATTTGTACTTATTGTGCATAGTTGCCAACATTCCTGATTTTTAGAGTCAGGTCCCTGCATGGCTATTTCTGGTACACAGTGCACTGCAGTGAATAGACCCCACCATTTCTGTTCTCATTCATGTAGGTTGATGATGATTAACTTACTTATGGACTTGCAAAATCTTTGCAATAATAAAGCATCACTCTTACTGTAGCACACATTAAATAAAAACATAGCATTATATTCTGCTTGACTGCCAGAACTCCCTCCAGTTTAACTAATAGAAAAAGTCCAACTATCCAGTTGCTGCTCCAGACGTAGCAGTCAAACATTTCTTACCAGAAAAAAAGCCTTGCTAATTCAGGTGGTACGATGACCTCAGAATTTGTAATTTTCTTCAGCAGGTCTGCAAAATTATAACCACAGCAATAGATAGTATCACAGGTACAAAATAATATTAATCTCAAAAATACATAAAAATATAATTCTTTATTTGTGTACATACCGGGGCCTATGTACTGCTATGTGCATGGGGTATATATCAGGGCCGTGTGTGAGATATAACCTTGTGTACAGTGCTGTATTTAGAGCAAGGCAAGTGCCTAGGGCCAATTTTTTTATGATACTGCACAGGGCCTTCAGGATCTTTGCCATCACACATGGATCTCTCATGAAATCCAGCTGAAATTCAAGATGCTGAATAATCAATTTTTTGTGAGCCTGGATCTATGGGAAATAATAATAATAATGACAATGAATATAGGGTGAGATATGTGGGGCAATAGCACTTCCAGTTTGGGTGACAGAAGACCTTGCAAGATCCACTCCTCCCCGGTATCCCTACTTACCAGGGCAAGAGTTGGGAGGAATGTAACATGGTAAAGAGCTTTAGAAACTATTGTTTGCAGATCAGACATCCTCAGTGTATGTTTAAGCTATGATTGTGCTGAAAAGCTAAGTGTGTAGAAAAGGTCCAGTACTTGTGGATACATGCTGTAAATGTAATTTACCGCAGGAATGAAAGCTGGGGAGATCGTCTCGCTGATGGGAAGACTCCATGCTGTCGCCCCGTATGTCCTCCGAGACGGAATGAACGAACGGCTCTGCCGGCATCCTTCCCAAAAAACAAGCAGGGAGCAAACGCTGCCACACTACAGGTTTGTCCTCGCATGCGCAATTGGACAAAATAAATAAATAAAATCTTTGTAGGCTTTAGTAAATGTTTCCCCTCCTATCCAGCTCCGCATAGGGACTGGATCAATTCAAGGAGGGGTAGTTAAACCTCAGTCTGCCAACTAATATTTGCTTGCGATAGTGCTCACTTTAACCTCACTAATGTTTCTTTGATTTTTGATTGCTGTTACTGTAACCAGAGTAACCGGTAGAACTCAGGAGGAGGGATCACCTCTTGGGAAGTAGTTTGTGGTGTTCATCGACAAATATGTACCCTAAGGTTGAGCCCAGGATACTGTTTTGCCAGGGGCTTGTGTGGCACAAATAGAACCTAGAGGTAACCAGGAATGGGTAACGGTAACACACTGTACCAGAGCAGGGACCAAACCCGAGACAGGAATAGCGAAGTCAGAAACAAGCCGAGGGTCAGGACAGGCAGGGATCAAGCATAGTCTATGAACAAGCCGAGGGTCGGGGCAGGCAGATATTAAACAAAGTCTGCAAACAAGCCAAGGGTAGAGGCAGGCGGAGATCAAACAATTTCTAGTAACTAGTCGTGGGTCAAGATCAAGAGACAAACAAATAACAATATCCCAAAATAAAAGAGAGAAGACTCTTTGCACAGGCAACTATAAAACGTCTGAACAGGTGTATAAATATAGGAAGTGATTAGCATAGACCAATAGAGGAGGAGAGGGGCGTGTCAGTAGTTAAGGTAAAAGGCATACAATATCTTCTATACAATGCATATATAAATATTATTAAGAATGTACACGTTCCCCAAGTGTATGGAACTGGAAAAAGTAACAAAAAAATACAAGAATGAGTTTGTACCCATCTATTTGATCTCTGCCTGTTCCTGGCTATCCCATTGCTATATCCAGTTGTCCTGATCTACCGGTTCCGATCCCGATTGTTCTGATGATTCTGATGACTTTCCAGCATTTCTGTCTGCCCTGATCTCAGCCTGCCTTGACTATGCTTTCAGTATAATGTCAAGTACCAGTATTCCTGTTGTGCAGTCATCCTGCTAAAGATTCATATCAGACCTTCTCTCTTTTAACATTCAGTGTGTGGGGTTCTAAGTCCTTGGTGGCGAACCATCTGCGGCTCAGCCAAGGATGTGTTATAATTAAGGTGAAACAGCCTCACTATCTGTATTGTCTATTGGAGTGTGTCTGTTGTCTCATCTGCATCATGGATCCTATCATCAATATCAAATGATGAGCGTTTCTATAAACTACATGTCTGGAACAAGATCTAATCATGTTAATCTAGTTAATTCCCCAGACATTGGGGTTTATGTATAAATAATGGCGTGTTTTTTTTAATGTCTGATCCATGGTATGTATACAACTATATGAATAGCTTTTATACATAAGGGTAAAAAAGGTGGAACATCTGGACATTTTATCCTATGCATGCATAATATATAATATAATAACACAGTATATATAATATAATTAGGACAAGTTCTTTGTATCCTGTGCAGCAACATTTTATTATCTATATACAACTTTTTATTTTAATCTAGTGAATTTTTGTTCAGTGCATATAAAGCCAGATTAGGACTGGTGGAGAACTGAAGTCTACTAAAGTGATATGCAAAAAAGGCAAAAAATAAATTATACATATCATGCCACAGAATTCTTAACACAAATTATACATATAGCATGCCACAGAATTCTTAACAATAATGATACATAGCATGCCACAGAATTCTGAAACCATAATTATACATAGCATGGCACGGAATTCTGAAACAACAATTATACATAGCATGCCACGGAATTCTGAAACAATAATTATACATAGCATGCCACGGAATTCTGAAACCAAAATTATACATAGCATGCCACGGAATTCTGAAACCATAATTATACATGGTGTGACTTGTGTAGCCACTTGCCAGGTGATAGATGACAAACACACAACAACCAATCAGAAATGATCCTATGAAAGCATATATATATATATGTTGTAATTATATGTCTTTAATTGTTGGGGAATGTATTGAAAGTTTTATTGTTTTATGTTCCAGAATTTTTTAGTAAATTGATTTCATTATAAGCAAAGCTGTTGATTCCTTTATATTCTTTTGTAAATAAGTGTTTATTCATTTTCACAAAAAGGTATAATTCAACAAGGAAATAAGATATACATTAGGAAATAAAAATATCAGCAGTAAATCAAGGGATAACAAATCAGTGATGGAAATAATAGGAAGGAAAAGTGTTGAAATAAAGAGAAAAAAAAGGGGGTAAAGAACAAAGTTGGGGGGAGGGAGGGCGGGAGTCGAAGGAGGTGAGAGAGAGAGGGGCATAGAAAATAGAAAAAAGGGGATGAGGGTGATAAAAGAAAATGGGGCAACGAGCCCTGGTGGGAGAGACCACCCATGACCAAAAGGGGGTCATAAAAACAAAATGGGCAGTAAGTCGTCAACACAACCAAGAACTCCAATCTGGGGTGGGGGAGTATGCCCTGGGGGTATCATATCCAAACCGCCGGCAATTCTGCAGTTGCAGGAATAAAAATTGCATAATAACAGATGGCGTGCGTGCCGCCAGAGGAAACATAGAGGCACAATGAGTAGACAGTGACTCTGCTGTATGCAGAACATGCGTAACTAATGCCACATAGTAAAAGGAGGCGAAAACACTCGGAGCGGGCTCAAATCCACAAGGCTTCATTCAGGTCGATTGCCATGTAACAAGTGTAACAAGAAGAAATTCAAACAGGGTAAAGTCTAGGCAGTTATATGAAAACAAACATCATGTTACTCCGGGAGAGCCAAGTCCATTGTCGGGCTCCTCAATGGGGTTGGGAATGTAGTTGGCATAGACCAGTCCAGCACTTGGATGTTGGGCAGTCGGAGACCACTCAGGAAAGAAGGTAATTCCGCTGGGTGGCGCAGAGTGCGGGTTTTGTTGTCCTTCTTTACTGTAAGAGCATAGTCCCTCAGCTCTGCCGTGATTTGGCGCAGGGCTCGTCTAACTTGCAGAGTCGTTCGGGACAAATCTACGTAAAGCGCTATTGTAGCATCCTGAATTTTTTGAAGCTTGGAGTATGGAGTCTCGTTCATTAGGGTAGTGAAGTGTACAGACCACATCCCTCGAGACAGCTCTCCCTGTTGCTTTAGGGCTACGAAGCTTGTATACCTTCTCGAGCTCAACAGGGTTGTCAGGATCCCTCTTCATGATTGTGTCAAAGAGGCCCTGCACCAGTGGTTACAGCTCGTCGGGGGAGGTGTCCTCAGGAATGCCTCTCACTAATATTGCTTTTGCTGCTGCGATTGTCGAGTTCCTTGACTTGTTGCTGCAGTGAGTAAATCTGGTATTCCTGATGTTGGACATGTTGGTTCAAAGCATCAACCACTTCTTGGGTGAGTGGCGCTCTCTCTTCAAGGGTGAGTACTCTGGCATCGATGTGTTTAAGGTCTTGGCGGAGATCAGAGATTTCTGAGCGGAGTGGCTGTATAGCCCTTTCCAAGATGTCCGTGATATCCGCTTTGGTAAGCAGATGTTGAAAAGCCTCCCTCCAGCTTTCTGGCAGAAGTCGGGGGCTAGCTGAGTGCTGTGCCATGGAGGTGGAAGCCAAGGCTGTATCGATGGCCATTTTAGGTAGGCCCGTTGCGGACTTCGGGCTCAGAGAGCGGGCAAAAAACTCTCCCGGAAGTGGTGGTTCAACCCCTGGATTGTTCCTCTTTAGCTTAGGATGGTCGTTGGCTCTGTTTTGGCGACCCATGGCCGATAAATCGCTCGATAGGTGTCCGGGTTTAGGCTGCAGGCACGGAGCTGTTGCAGAAAGCGTCCGCTATTGCCAGCTTCAGGACACGCCCCCCGATTCCTTGATATTCTGTTGCTGTACCAATATATGTATTTTGCAAGACGTTGGTTAAAGGAGGAGCTTTCAGAGAAAAACCTAACATATAAAGTTAGGGTTTGTGTAAATTAATAAGACAGAGAATTCATCTATCAGTGCATGTCCTGTAAATGCATCCATAGATTTATCTTTCTGGAAAAGGTTCCTTTTTGTAGCTAAACAAACACAAAGACCTTTAGTGGATATACTAGATGGACCAAATGATTCTTATCTGTCAACACATTCTATGTTTCTATATCTAAATACATATCTGTATTATATTTGATGTGTCATTGTATACATTGAAGGATAAGTTGTAAGTCAAAAGCACCTAAAACTTATAGCCCCATACATTATCAAATCCTTAGTTTTAAAAGTTATGAAGCCCCCAAAACAAAACCCATTCTTACATAAACTAATAAGGGCACTAGATAGGGATAGGCACCAGCATTTGTTCATGGTGGACATTTACTGAACTATATGGAAGACAATTTAATTATGTTCTGTAGCTTCCTACAGATGCCTTGCCTTTCCCTGTCACTAGATGGCACTAGCAGTTTCTTTTGCAAAATGGCATTCTGGTTTGTAAATCCAGCCTTAAAGGAACACTCCCACCAAAAAATGAAAAGGTTTTACTTTTTTATTTTGTATTGCTGAATTCAGATATGTCTTTTGTTTTTCTTATGTGACTGTATTTAATAAAATATAAACAAGTGTGACTGGGCGCCGCCCTTTACAGAACACATTTCTAACTTTGGGGCTGGGGACACAGAATGCAGTCAAAAAGTCAGAATTCTGACCATAGACTTGCATTGAATGGGAGGGTAATGTAACTATTACAATAAAGTGAACATGTGCGCTAGTGACCAACACTAGAAAAAAAGAGCATTACCCTTTTCTATGAGATGAAATGCTCAGATATTATGCAAAGGGAAAAAACAAAAACAATAATAGTGTAGTATATCAGTGCAATGATATAATAGTGCAAAGTGCATAAATGGTACACTCACATTTACATGAGCAATACCCTGCTCAAGATAAATAGCGTGGGTGAGCTCAGATAAGAGCAGGTAGATCTTGTAAACCAGCTCCAGAGGCAGCCCAGATATCCAGATCACATGGGAAGGAGAAGGCAGGATTGCACAAGAAATTATTTTAATATATAAGCAATAAAACCAACAAACAGTAAGATCTTACATTTAAAAACGTTTTAAAAGTCCCAGATGCTTGTCCATAAAACCAATAGGGATGTCTGTGCACTCCTCTCCTCTCACACAACGCGTTTCCCCTCTTGTTGAGGCTTTTTCAAGTGTCTGTCATACTGTTTGTTCAGGTTAATCTCCTCTCTTTGAGTTGGACGCAGGTAAAAAAAAAGTTGTACACAGCCACCTAGTCCTGCCCTCTATGATACACCAGAGACAGTAAGAGAGCAGGGGAGTATCTTATGACATCATCATGCAGGCTTTGGCAACAGTTGTAAATTGAGACTGGCTGGAAAATTTTGGATTATGTTGCATCATAGGAAATATTCACAAAGCGGTAAACATCTAATTTTTTTTTTTTCCTTTTATATGCAATTAATTTAACCATATAAAAAAAAACCCAGTGGCAAATGATTTATATATACGTGTTTTAAATGACCAGGTTATCTAGTTACATCTTATGCAAGTGATATTGTCTCCTTAAACCTGCTGGTCCATCTATGGAAGAGGACTAGTACACACATGTCTCTACTTAAATCCTGGTCAAGTGGTTGGCGTAATATTTGTTTGTGGGCCTATGCTGTTAACCGATGCATCTAAGGTTCATTATATTTTCTTATTTCAGACTAAAATGTGTCCCATGGGTATGGTTCAAAGAATGGGAATCTTTTGGATTTGGCAATTTACATTTTGCTGTATATGTGTGACTTCATTATAAATTCACATGTGCTTATGCACTGCACATCATAATGCATTATAGAGAAGAAATGGGAAATGAGTGTTAAAATGTCACTTTGCACTAAAAGAAAAGAAAGAAGAAGAAAAACATCAGCTAAAAGCGTGATTTATTATTCAGTCATCCCTTTTTGTCTCACAATAATAGATGAGGTGCAAGAAATCTCAGAGTCTCAGGGGAGTGTGCAAGAAATACTGCTAAAAAGCTATATCCATTTCTTGTTATCTTGTGGTCAAATGAGCAGTAAAACAAGTAAAGGAAGAAATAGTCGAGAGGAGAAGCAATTCGTTTCTGCACATTGTGTTTAGAAACCTTGGCTCCTGCAACTGGGCTATGACTTCCATGATGTTTGTAGGGCCATGGACCATTAGGGAGTTGACCCTCATTGATTTTGCTGGGCTAAGGTCAGACTAGAGTCACTATTCAGCGGGAATTGAGTGTGCTCGCAACAGGACCTGATTGGCTAATGTCAGCAGTCCGCGAGTGGTTAGCAGCTGGTAAACTGGCTATAAATAAAAGGTGCAGTGAAGGTTAAGGCCTTTTTTTTTGTGACTTGTGGCTGAATCATACCTCAGGGATGTTTATATAGCTAAAGGACATTGTGGAGCAACTTACATTGAGAGCCATGGCAGCAGGAGATGTAGCATGTCTAGAGAAGAATGGAAGTCAGCCTTAATGTCTATTAAGATTCTCTCTGACTCATCAAGTGTATATTGCATTTACTTATCATCATTTATACCTGTTTTTTCATTATATGCCATTAGATTTGTCTCTGAACTACATTAAATATAAATTAAATTTTTCTTCTTCTTCTTCTTTTTGGGAAAAGACCATTGGAGTTAGTAGCAGCTTATCCTGTTGTGTTTATCCGTATTCCCCCTCCCTTATAAATCTCAGTCTCTGCTCCCCTTCTTCCCCTCTTTTTCTCCATTGGCACAGACTTATCCCTTTAGATGTAGCATGTCTGCAAGCTTGTTGGCACCAGGGACATCTGGGGCGCTGAGGCAGGAGTGTGTCTAAGTAAAGATGCTGAAGGGGCGAGTGAAGTAACAGAATCTCTGGTTACCATGATGCTGTCTGCAGCTTCTTCTCATGGGCAAATTTGAGAAGATGGCAGAAGGCATGAGAGAATACCTACAAAGTCAAGCAAGACTTTCTTCCCATTGCCTATCAGGAGGAGGGAGCGCAAACTGATGAGACAAGCAGGGAAGTAGAGAGCTCTAAGAAGAAGAGATTCAAGCAAGTGCCTGCGGTAATTGCAGTGCATGAAGAGTCTTATGCTGAATATATCCAAGAGGTGCATGGTGATGGTGAGTCAGGATTGGGCACAGTAATCTGAGGGAGGTTTTATCTTCTGTAAAGAATGTGACTAGATTAATTGAGGGTTGTACTCCTAGTAATGTCTGGGCTAATAAGTCAGACCAGGATATGGAGAGTAATGCACAGGCTTGTGGTAAAGCTACTGAAGAGGGCTTACATGCAGCAGTAAAAGCACATAATAGAGTGCAGTAGTCATGTAGGAAAGAACCCTGGGTTGTGAGGGTTCTTTTCTAGGCTTCCAGGTGAATAAGCTGACTAAGGAAAACATATGGAGAGGAGAGTATATCGACATTCTTTTCCTACTAGCAGTTGCAAAAGATTTAAGTAAAACTGAAAAGGACAAGGGTGATGAATAGAGCAGTAGTCCCTAGGTTATTTCATAATTGGGCTTAAGGCTTTTGCATTTATGCTGGGGTATTAAAAGAAGAAGCAGCCAGGGTATGTAGTGGGCTAATTCAACATATCGAGTCAATATTAGACGCATGTAGGGATTTCGCAGGTTTTAGGATCCAGTAGAGGGCTGTGGCGCAAGGTGACGGGTCTCAGCAAAGAGGAACAACAGATGTCACAACAATAGTAACACGCAAAAGAAAGGTAAAAAAAAAAAAACAGTCCAGAGGGTCAGGGAAGGCAGCGAAGGTTACAGAGTTCAGAGAATGACAAATAGGGATATCCAGTAGCAGTGAACCAATGGTCAAAAACCAGCAAATCAAGATAATAGACAGCAAAACTGCACAATGGGACTGATGAGTACCACTGCTCAACAAGTAAGCATTACCGGAAGGGCTTGCAGGGAAATAAGAGGCCAATAAGAAACTTCTCCCCTTGACACCTGCAGACCACCCCCTGGTTTCTTTAATCATAAAGAGGGGGAGTGGTGTATCTCCACCTACCAATAGTGCATTGCCTTCCTGAGCAAGGAAACGCCCCTGGACTGCCCAGACACCATCATACTTGCCACGTGCGACTGGCTTGTTACCCGAGGCCAAGGATGAGGCCTGCCTTGTGGTCATGCCCCTGAAGCTGGAGATGCCATTGGCAGAGGCGTAACTAGAAACCACCAGGCCCCGTTGCACTGCACCTCTGAAAGTATCACACTACAATTACACTCCTACTCTCATCTACACCAATCAGTCATAACAGTGTGATGCTTTGGACAATGTTCTGCTGGGAAACCTTGGGTCCTGCCATACATGTGGATGTTAATTTGACATGTACCACCTACCTAAGCATTGATGCCAAGGCATTAGTCTCTTTAAGCAGGATAATGCGCCCTGCCGCAAAGCAAAAATGGTTCAGGAATAGTTTGAGGAACACAATAAAGAGTTCAAGGTGTTGACTTGGCCTCCAAGTTCCCCAGATCTCAATCCAATCGAGCATCTGTGGGATGTGCTGAACAGAAAATTCTGATCCATGAAGGCCCCACCTTGCAAATTACAGGACTTGTTATGGCTGATCAGTGTATAATATGGTCTAAAATCCAGATGCAAAGCCAACAATATGTGATCTATAATTGAAAGAAAATGTTTTGGTGTTTCAGATATGTTAAAATTCATATGGATATTGTCTCTGTAGTAAAAGATCTAACAAAATGCTGCAATTCTATGTAGGAATATCTCTGGCCCATAGATAGCACATTATCCTCCACAAGGTTTTCTAGTAAAATCATGCCTTCCTCTTGCACAACATTCCCCAATCTAGATATCTAATCTCTACTGGAAAAATTCCACACAAAGTAGATGTAAATCCTGGTGGAAAATGATCCTTACAATGTAATGTCGTCAATCCTGGGAGTTTTCCCTTCTTTCTCCATAACTCAATAGTTGGAGCAAGAGTTGGAGCCTGACTACCAGTCTGGTGGTGTCCGTGGGGATTGGAACTGATAAACCCCTCCGAAGAGACCCATTGTTTTGATACATTTCAGGACCACTCCACCACCCTAGATAAATGTACCGCTCTATAATAGTTTTTTAAATCAGTTGATCTAAAAATATACTTATTTCCCCAACCTTGCTTGTTTCTTACTCCAAATATAATTATCTTTATATTCTAAAAAAAAATGTAATAAAAACTGGAAGGGTTTGCAGGACATATAAAACTCTTGGCAACAAAATTATTCCTACCACCCTATATGAACCAAGAAATGTTATGCCTAGATGTGCATTGAAGAGGGAATAAAGGGTACAGGGTCCAAATCTCTTGGAATCTGCACCCCCTAAATATTGTATACAACTGGTAGATCATTTAAAAGGAAAAGTACTCCTAGTCGACTCCAGTTCCTGAGAGGTTTAAACTAACAATATCAAAGATTTATATTAATACATAAAGAAGAGTCCTGCGCTCACTCCCATCACTGGGCGGCTGCAATGACTACAGTACACATCAGCCCCAATATATAGTAAAAACAAAAGAAAAACAAGTTACCTGCGCTCTCTCCTTTATCCCTATGCATTTAAAACAAATGGAGGTTTTTAGTTACCTCCAATGGCCATGAGAGGATGAGCCCACCTGCCAACGTCAAGGCAGACCCCCCTAGGTGGGTCCTAACTCTAACCATTCACCTTGCTTCTTTGAGCCTCTGGCAAAAATCTCTAATGAGACAGAAAAGGGTGTTGTTTATTTACACCCCTATACATTATTAACCCTTAATAGGGAACACATGGGATGGGCGGCTGCATTGTAACAAGGCTGAGTAATACAAAAATTGGATACAAATACATAAAGAAGAGTCCTGCGCTCACTCCCATCACTGGGCGGCTGCAATGACTACAGTACACATCAGCCCCAATATATAGTAAAAACAAAAGAAAAACAAGTTACCTGCGCTCTCTCCTTTATCCCTATGCATTTAAAACAAATGGAGGTTTTTAGTTACCTCCAATGGCCATGAGAGGATGAGCCCACCTGCCAACGTCAAGGCAGACCCCCCTAGGTGGGTCCTAACTCTAACCATTCACCTTGCTTCTTTGAGCCTCTGGCAAAAATCTCTAATGAGACAGAAAAGGGTGTTGTTTATTTACACCCCTATACATTATTAACCCTTAATAGGGAACACATGGGATGGGCGGTTGCATTGTAACAAGGCTGAGTAATACAAAAATTGGATACAAATACATAAAGAAGAGTCCTGCGCTCACTCCCATCACTGGGCGGCTGCAATGACTACAGTACACATCAGCCCCAATATATAGTAAAAACAACAGAAAAACAAGTTACCTGCGCTCTCTCCTTTATCCCTATGCATTTAAAACAAATGGAGGTTTTTAGTTACCTCCAATGGCCATGAGAGGATGAGCCCACCTGCCAACGTCAAGGCAGACCCCCCTAAGATTTATATTAGCCTTAAAATTAGAGAGAATTGAAAACGTCTTCATTTCCTTCATTTTGTTTAGTAAGGAAACCTGTGCTTGAGAAATTATCAGCAGTAAATCATCTGCAAAAGAAGAAACATTATATTGGTAAGCATCAACCTGCAATCCCTTAACATCTGATTTAGAATGCAAAGCATTCAGAAAAGATTCCATCACCAACACAAAGAGGAAGGGCGACACTGGGCACCCCTGCCTTGTGCCATACAACAGGGAGAGCAGGGCAGACAGAGCACCATTGACTCATACACGTGATGTTGGTGATTGGTACAATGAATTAAGCCATCTCAGCATCTTAGGGCCAACCCCCACGTGCTGTAGAATTGCCTGCATAAAACTCCTGTGCATCTTTGTGGTATTGTCCCTGGCTACTCATGTATGATTTCAGGTAGGATCTCCTTTAAATGATTAGCAAGCATCTTAGAAAATAGCTTAATACCATTATGCAGATGAAAAATATAGGTATATAAGTAGACCATAATGTTGGATGTTTGCCAGATAGGAACACAACCTTGTGACTGAGGAGAAAGTAAACCACTGGTACACAGTGAATAAAAAGATTTAAGAAATTGAGGTACCAGAGTATCAGAAAAAACTTTACAAACCAATGTGCGGCCATCTAGGCCAGGGCTTTTACCTGAAGGTTACTCCTAAATTGCCGTTTTAATTTCCTCAAGAGAGAGATTGGAGCATCTAGGCCTTTCACACACCCTGCTGTGAGTTTAACCCATAAGTATTTATCCATATATTATACTTTCCCGACTTATTACTGTGTTTGTGAATTTCAGTCTTCGACAAAGGAAATTTCCTATGTAATTTATGGTGTGGCTAATGATAAAAGGGATTGATATGTCACTCAGAGAATTCAGATATCAGTGGGAGCGTAAATGTTTCCAACAATTATCAACTTCGAAGACATAGTCTCCTTCACAAAAAATTCCCTGGTTCAGGTGAATATACCAGCAAGACACTTCTCATTAGGCATCTTTTCCCATCTGGAATAAACATAAAATATCGGCAAAGTAAGGTTAGGGGGCCTAAGGTGAGAATTAGACAACCAAAAGACTTAGCACCAAACCCACCATGCCCCATACCACTTTAGACTTACAAATAATTAACACATTAATATGCACAATATGAGGAGACAAGGATTAATCACAAAATTATTAAAAATAATTTGTCCTCACCAAGTCCCACTCTCCATCAATTTAGTCAATGCAGTATAATCTAAGAACACGTTTTTTCCTCACTACACCGCATTGACGGCTTCCATCCCACGAGTCAAAAACAGTGCACACCCAGTAAAAAAAAATGTCATTCAACAAATTGAGAAACTTACTGCTTTTATCAGAAATAACAGTTCCATTTTTCCAATCTACTGGGTAATTAGAATCCCCCATAATGATGGTACACCCTTTTTTTTCTTTTCTAATTGCTTTAAAAGTTCTGATTCTTCAAGATCACCAATGTTTGGTGGTGTGTAACAAAAGCCCAATAATCTTTTCTGGGAAGTTCTACCCCGACTGACTATCTCAACCCACAATTATTTCACATGTTCACTACATGTACACTTGTCAGACATAGAACATAGCACATTTAATAGGGGTTTACAAGCAATTTTGGAGAATTCTGTGGACTTTTGGAAGTCCATTGTGGCTGTGGTTTGAGCTCAGCTGCAATGGCAATGGGAATACATCGCCCTTCTTTGGGTGCAGGAGGGTGGATTAGGTAGATTAATATAGGTAAATCTGACACCTAGCTTTTATGAGCCGAGCCAATTGGTTCAGGTAATTGGTAAATGGTTATTGGTAGATTGGTTATTGGTATTAATCATTTGAAATTACAAATAAAAGCAACGGCCATTCTCCATTTTATTAAAAGAAATATGACGTATTGTGTGTTTATTTATTTTGGTAAATTGGGGGCTAAATGTTAAAACAAATTGTATTATGCAAATCCCATGTTCAAAGATCTCTGAAAATAATAACTTTGCACTAACTCTACCAAGGTAAAGGCAACTTTATCGTCTGCAATGACTAAAATCCTTAACAGAATAAAGTGACAGTGCAATGCTCTACTATAAAATTACACTAAACCCTACATTTCAGCTTCAATAAACACCATGGTATTGAAGTGCACAAGTTCATCTGCATTTAAAAGGTTAAAATGTGTGAAGGAAAAGATCAATGCGCTGGCCATTACCCAGTAAATGCCTTAGAGACCTTATGTAATCCAATGACAAGAGGCTTAACAAAAAAATAACAAATTACAATTCCTGCTGCTTTAAGGAAAAGTTAGTAAGAAAACGTATTGCACAATAAACCTGCCACAAGAATCCTAACAGCCCAATGAACATTGCAAAAATGGTTTTGCTTGGAAAGGACAGTCATCTTTATCTGCCACACCATCAGGTCTGCACACTTGACCATTGGGATTCTTTGATTGCAGGTCACAACCAATCACTATGCTCCATGGAGTCTTCAATTCAAACCAGCATGACAAAACTCCTAAGTCCCCCCCAAAACCTTTACTAAATAGGGATTCAATGTTGCATTGTAGGAAGAGACAACTTTAAAATGGTGAAGGGGTAGAAATATAGGAAAAAGGACACGTTTTGTAAAATATTTGAGAGAAGAAGGGTCTGCTACTGAAAGGGCTCACCAATGCAGCACTGGCTTTACATTAGAGGAGTTTCATCTGCAAGGCTCAGTTTACTGGATAGGCCTCAGCCTGTGGATGTTTGTATTTTATTGACTTGAAAATGATAAATGATGTTACTATGGAAACTCTAGCAACATTACAGCTTGACCATTGTGTAAAATATCCAAGGAATCTATTTTAATCTGTCAAATCTATCAGAACTAAACCGACTAACGTTTGATAAATTACGATCGACACGACTTCAATAATCAGAGAGTACAATTTGCAAACACTGGAAACAAATCATATTATTTATATTCCAGCGTTTCCATGGCTAAACTCAGCCTTTTTTAAGCTAATTAACAGCTGGGAGTATTGCAGCATGGACAATTTAAGCTCAAAGGGTTAAGACAGCATTGTAAATCTGGTGACGTGTTAGTGATAAAAATATGGTTGGTGAGACCACTGATAAGTACGTGTTTGTGCTATTGATTTTTTTTCTTATAAACAGAAAAAAGGAGAAGAAATTCATGTCAGGCACATCCTGGAGAATACGATGATCAATGCGCCAAGATTCCTTCTGTCTTTTTACCGTCCATGGAGAACAAGATGTTCTACAAATGATCTGACAGTGTATCTTTGGAAGGGTGAAGCACCTCTGATAAGAATGCACATAACACATTAAATACAATCAAAAAAGCTCTGATCGGAGCGCAGTATGGTGTCTGGCGCCCTGGCATCTCATATTCAGCCTTCTGTGAAATCCGTCTTATCAAAAATAACACATTGGCACATAAAGAGAAAATGTAAATAACAGATTGAATTGTTAACATTACAGGTTAGAGCTTTGCGATATATTAATCATGCCTTTCCCCAATCTTGATTTCCCAGGGTAGTCTTCAAATCTTCCTTCCTGTCCCAGGTTTTAAGCTTTAGATAATGCAGTGCTGCATGTTGACAGGTAATCACAGCAATGTGTTCTATGCCTGTTGGTAAAGGCCTGAGCTTTGCCCAGCCTCATTACACCTGCTTAATTTTGTTTATTTATCATGTCCAGAATGTCCAAACAAAGTTGCATTATATTTTTTTGGGTCACTTGGGTGCTTGCGGAATGCAGCAGGGCATGATCATGGACGTGAATAGAAATGTTTACAGCATCTCCCTAACCTTTGCTTACTTTCCTCCCACCATCTCACTCCATTTTACTCAGCAACACTGAGCCAGTTTAATAATGTGGTTACAAAAAAAGACAAACCAAACCAAAAACTTTTACAGGATGTGATTGCCATGTACATGTAATGTTATATCTTTGTAGATAATGCCTACTATGAAAACACTTTTATTCTACAGTGACAAACCAAGGGAAATTAAAATGGGCATCCCAAATTTGCAACACACAACACTACTCCTTAAACTAATACCTGTAGGAATAAACACTCATATGGCTCTGAATGGCTCATTGTTGTATGATGTGCACCTTTTTTTTGCTGCAGACCTATTCACCTTCCTATCACTGGAATGTCCATTTCAAAACCCCTCTCTTTTTTGGATGTAACAGGTTTGATAAATAAGGCTGCAAAGATATATCAGAGGCTAAGGGAAGCAGCAGTAACCATGGTGACTCTACTTGTGAAGAAGCCACTTATCAATCCTTAATGATGGAGCCTTCAAGTTGAACAAAAAGAGTATGCTTCCAGCACCACACCATTGTCTCCATGATTCCTCTTAGCAACAAGGAAGGAGGAGGGTAAACCTGTTGTGAGCAAATATCACAGCTGTGGGCTTTAATTTCCTGATTTACAGAGAGCAATAAAACGCTTCGAAATGGAGCTTGTATTTTGTCAAAGGACCCTTTACTTAGAAGTGAAGATGGTGCAAACGAACAAATAACTTAAATATAATATACCTTGATACAAACACTATTTAACAGATAACCCTAGAAGTGCAAGGTACATATATTTTTTACAAATTAAATTTTAATTGGCCAATCTGTTGATATTACAAAAAACCATAGCTATAGCCTCCAATAATTATCTGGATAGAGATACACTCTGTTATTCAGCTACAAGCAACAATAAAATGTATCAGCATGATCAATGGTGTCCAGTTTTTAATACTGTGTCTGTTAATATCACCTAATGTGATGGCAGATGTATTTGTCACTTCATAAAGCAACACCACTTTTCATTATAACAGTTACAATCTTTTTTTTTTTTTTATAACATTTTGAAACTAGTCATCACTAGTCAAATATCTACACTCTTTTTTAATTTTTATTGTTTGCTACTCTCATTAGTCACAAAAATCTAGTAAGCCTATCATGTTGGTGATAACAGTTCCTTGACCAGTCCAAATGATTCCTGAAATAATACTAAAGTTACTTAATACCCAATAGGTGACACAGAACTCATAAGTTATGTTTGGATAGAGCATGACTCATTTGCAAAGCGCTTCCAGTCACAAGGGAAAAAACTTGGCCTGATTTGGTAAGTTAAAGGGACAGTCTAGTCCCCAAACTCACTTTGGTGCAAGGTGAAGATTACTGCTTGTATAGAGCAAAGGCTTTTTTTCAATGTGATTTGATCCAGGCATTCTGCATAAATCACATTTTTAATATTTTACTCAAGCCATCCCCCAGTGATTACTCTGCATGTTTACTGCAGGTGCGGCAGCACTGGTTATATAGACACTGAGCATATAACGTTTTGTTTCATGTAGTCACTTCCTGTGCTTCTTAAATAGGATACATTGTGTGTACCCCCCATCACCTCCATGACATGCCCCATCACCCTTATCACATGCCCCATCACCCCCATTACATGCCCCATCACCTTCATTACATGCCGCCATAACCCCCATTACATGACCTCATCACCTCCGTTACATGACCCCCACCATCTCCCTTACATGACCCCCATCCCCCCATTGTATGATCACCATCACCCCCAATACATGATCCGCATCGCATCCATTACATGACCCCCATCACCTTCATTACATGCCACCATTACCCCAGTTACATGACCCCCACCACCTTCATTACCAGGGCCGTCTTTAATAGTGATTGGACCCTGGGCAAGCATTTGCTTGGGCCCCCTGGACCCTGCATGCAATCCCGCCATCCATCGCAATGTTACCCCCCCACACACACACATATGCCATAATTGTTGTGCCTTTCAGATGCCAGTAATATTGTGCCTTTCAGATGCCAGTAATATTGTGCCATTCAGAACGCAGTATTGTGCCAGTCAGAGCCCAGTAATATTGTACCATTCAGAGCCCAATAATATTGTGCCAGTCAGATGCCTGTAATATTGTGCCATTCAGAGCCCAGTAATATTGTGCCAGTCAGATGCCTGATATATTGTGCCATTCAGAGCCCAGTAATATTGTGCCAGTCAGAGCCCAGGAATATTGTTCCAGTCAGAGCCCAGGAATATTGTGCCAGTCGGAGCCCAGGAATATTGTGCCAGTCAGATACCAGGAATATTGTGCCAGTCAGATACCAGGAATATTGTGAAATTCAGAGCCCAGTAATATTGTGCCAGTCAGATGCCTGCAATATTGTGCCAGTCAGATGCCTGTAATATTATGCCAGTCAGATGACTGTAATATTATGCCAGTCAGATGCCTGTAATAGTATGCCAGTCAGATGCCTGTAATATTGTGCCAGTCAGATGCCTGTAATAGTATGCCAGTCAGATGCCTGTAATATTGTGCCAGTCAGATGCCTGTAATAGTATGCCAGTCAGATGCCTGTGATATTGTGCCAGTCAGATGCCTGTAATATTGTGCCAGTCAGATGCCTGTAATATTGTGCTAGTCAGATGCCTGTAATATTGTGCCAGTCAGATGCCTGTAATAGTGTGCCAGTCAGATGCCTGTAATAGTGTGCCAGTCAGATGCCTGTAATATTGTGCCAGTCAGATGCCTGTAATAGTGTGCCAGTCAGATGCCTGTAATAGTGTGCCAGTCAGATGCCTGTAATAGTGTGCCAGTCAGATGCCTGTAATATTGTGCCAGTCAGATGCCTGTAATAGTATGCCAGTCAGATGCCTGTAATATTGTGCCAGTCAGATGCCTGTAATAGTATGCCAGTCAGATGCCTTTAAACCCACCCCCCCCCCCTTCCCTAGTACTTACATAATCTGCTTCGTGTCCCCCGCTGGATGTCTCCTCCGTGCAGTCTTCCCTCCTGCACGGAGGAGGGAAACAGTTTTTTTTTCCCCCGGCCGTCGCATCCATCGGATGCGGCTTGCCGGAGAAAAGCGTTCACAAGCGCAATGCGCTGTGAACGCGGCAAGCAGGGGCTGGGGGCCCACGGGACAGCTGCCTTGGGGCCCCCCAGGAGTAACTTGGTCCAGGGCAGCTGCCCTGTTTGCCCCGCGTTAAAGACGGCCCTGTTCATTACATGACCATCATCACCCCATTGTATGATCACCATCACCTCCAATACATGATCCCCACAGCCCCCATTACATGACCCCCATCACCTTCATTACATGCTACCATTACCCCTGTTACATGACCCCACCAACTTCATGCATTTTATTACCCCCACTACCTTGTTGCATTTTATTTTTATATACCAAGATGCACCAACCACCCTCCAAGTTGTAAGTCACAGACCAGCTCAAATCCTCTGAATACAGATGTAAACCAGGCAACTTGTGAAATATCCTAAAAGCGCCTATTTAACCAACATTATCTTGCAAGCCCATATATAACTTGACTCCGTGTAATGCCCGTAGGAGGGACAACAAGCAGGTAGCTGTTGAGAAAATGAGTGATACACAAAAATGGTTGAACAATTTTACTTATAACTGCCCACCAGATAAATTGTCCAGTTATAAAAGACACAACCAGAGAAGCCCTCTTCCTAGCACTGTCAAGGCCTCTTCGCTAAGCTGTGCTGTACCGTGGGTAAAAAGGAGAAATGGACAAAAAATCAAAACAGAGGGAAGAAAAAGGTATGAAATCCTTTGTTACTAAAAGTAATTCTGTTGTAGTCTAGTGTGATCTAGCTCCAGGCTGCTATAAACCATAGATGTAAATTACATAAAGCACCCTTTAACAGATATCAGATCTTGGAGTACCCAACCTGCCCACATGGCTTTAGAAGCCTCTCCTGAGTGGAGTCCAATTAATGGGATCTATCACTCAAGTAGTTATTTATTAGATATGGGTAATTGTACAGTTTTAATGGAGGACCATTTTATCTTGTTTACATTAAATCCACTTAATTCATTCAGACATTTTAATGACTTGTAATAGCTCAGTACTACACAGAAATGGCATCCTCGGATCACTGAATGACTCAAAAGAGCTTTCAATAGGGTGAGCTAATTATTTGCAAGGTTTAATTGCCCATCAATGTTTTTATTTGTATTTATTTATTTATTTATTCATTTACAGAACTAATTTGTACAAATCAGTTTTAAATGTACAATTTTGGCAGATATTACTGTAGTGGAGATCTGTTTAAAGCCAACAAGACATCCATGCCTTTATCCATCTGTACCTTTTATGGAACATAACTAAGGATTCTTACAGATTCAACACTTTGTAAATACCAAACTACGGAATTTGATGCTCTTAGACAAAACTTACTTCTAATTCCTATATATATAAATCAGTCAATTTAAACTATACAATCACCTGCTCCTGGCCCAAACGTGTACAGACACTCTTTTTATGTGGTCTACAGCCTTAAACCAAAAAATTACACAGGAGAAGTGGAAACAATGCTTTTAAAACAATCATAAATTGATTACATGTATCAAGATACAAGAACAAGCTTACAAAGTCACGTCCCACTGGTATCTTGACCCCAGCAAACTTAAGAAAATGTATCCTAAACTATCTGGCTTGTGCTTTCATGGGTTTAACAAAAATGCCTCATACTTATACGCATTGTGGACCTGTACCTTACTGATTCCAATTTGTGGACAAATCTTTGATCTGCTTTCCCAGGCCTTAGGTACAACACCCCTGACTGCACTTCTACATGAGAACTATCCTGACAATTCCCAAACACAACCATTTCCTCATACATACAATCTGCTCAGCAACTTCAAGAGCATTAGCAAAAAAACGGGAAAGGTCCTTCACCAACCTTTACGATGATTCTTATGTATATATGGCACACTTTTGCCATGGAGAAGATAATGGCTTATCTACAAGATAGGATGGGAGTCCTGACGAAAATGTGGAAACCCTGGATAACTGGCCATAATGACACATCCTTGGACCCAGTGATATACACCCTTCAGAGCTATCCAATGCAGGCCTGATATTCCCATATCCTCTCCTTTCTTCCTCACTGTAATTTAAACATGTTGACTTTCCCCTTCTTTATTTCTCTTTTATCTTTAAGTTTTTTATTTTTTTTTTAATTAAATACCTTTGGTAGGACTTGCTCCATTAATAGCCTTGTTAATTATACCTTTATATATGTATATATGTACTGTGATGTGCTCCCATTTTTCTTTCTGTACCCCATGTCTTACCTGAAAATATAAAAAATTATGTGAAGAAAACATAACAAAGTTCCTCCAGTCTAACTGAGCATCCATTTTCGAATGCTGCAGCAAGATTAGGTCACTAACTGTTCCCTCTTCTCTGGGACACCAAACAGAAATGCATTCTGTGCTTTCCTGTTCTTATCTATCTAAGTTGTGAGGTATGATATGATTACACTGCTGATTTTCTCCTTACACTATCTGGTTGATTACCTCGCACTCCTCCGACTTTCCAAACGTTATCATTAGGATAGCTGAGGAGCTTTATCGTTTTTGCAGATATAAATAGTGAAGAAGAAAAAAAACACTCTGGTCAAAATAGGATAATATCAATCTTTCATAAAATTTATGTAAAGGTTTATGTTTCAAAGCATTAATTTCACTTAAGATCTTTGCGGATTCCTTAGTGCCACTGAATGCATCTATTTCATAGAACTGTGCTTTCAGCATTAATACAATGAGCACTTCCTTTTTTTATATAGTTAGCCATAATTCTGGGTTTTCTCAAAGACACACATCAGACTAATATTTTTGATGTTGTTTTTTTTTTTTTTGAAGGTTCATATTGAACATCAGAGCACTGACAATTGCAAAGCGTTCATCCCCTGCTTTCTTAGTTCAGTACATTGCTGCCATTGCATTATGACATTGAGTATTTTCTTGTTAGGGCAAGATAATTTTACATGTGTAATAATCTTACTGTGACTATCATTCACAGTAACTAGCAAGGAATAGAATATTCCCATTATACAAGCAGACTTTATTTGATTTCTTATAATGTATGTTCATGAAATACGTTTCATGAGTTTCAAGTGTTTTCGCCAACAAACAATTTTCATTCTCATACTGACATTTTTGTCAGTGATAAGTGAGCAACTGATACAGTTAGAATACTGGGTGAAGCCTGTCCACAGTTTTTGTCTACTGTTTCTAATATGTTATTGCATGTTTTTTTTTAATGTACCTTTTGCAGTCTATAATGAAAATGTGTCATGTTGCACATCTCGGAACATTCTGGGCTCTTCCTGAGCGGTGATTGATTGTATCGAGTGATATGTTATTTTATTTGCTTTCATTTGTTTAATTCTCCATTTCATTGTTAGGGTGTTTGGTCTTGTTTTTGCCTCTGTTCATATTTGTCTCTGCTCATCTAGGCAGGTTTCCATTACTTTTTGAATAGTGGGCAAATAGAAGGAAAGATCAAGATAATTCTATTTTACTCATCGTAATGAATACGTGTTTATCCATATGTGAGACAAGTGGAGTCAAGTTAATCCATTTATTGGCTAACTGAGTAGGTTTAGAGTGCAAGCTTTCGAGACCTCTTAGGTACAGCCAAGTTAATCCCTTTTATTGGCTAACTGAGTAGGTTTTGAGTGCAAGCTTTCCAGACCTCTCAGGTCTCTTCATCATGCATGTTATATCATATATCAAGGTACCAACTTGACGCTACTTGTCCAATTCTCACCTTTTGTATATGTGTACAGAACTGCTGCAGTATCATGTAGGGCCAGCAGGTGGGTCTATAAAGCCCCTGTAGTTTTGATTCTCAGACAAATGTGTATACTTTCGGTGACTATTGTCAATGAACATGTAAACCTAAACATTGTTTATACTGTGAATTTAGAGAATAAAAACTGATGAAAAATGATCTGTACATTGACCTTAGTAATATTGCATGCAAATGCATACAAAAAGAAATATATATATGTTTTAAATGTGTCTATGGAGTCTCCTGTTTAAGACATCGCCATGTGACTTTGTATGCTAAGGAAACATTTCACATGAAATGTAGTTAATTTGCATATCAAGTCACAGTTGATGTCATGAACAGGAGTCACCTGTTCAAATGAGACTGCAGGCTTATCCCACTTTTTTATCATCCCCCCCCCCCCCCATTTCTGAAACAATAGAGAATACATGTGGATGGCAGGGTCTGATCAAGAGTCTGATCTCAGGAGGGGCACTGCCCATGTCTTTTCCTCTCCCCCATATCTATCTGTCTGTCTTATCCTCACGCCCCATGTCTGTTTTCATGTTTTCTCTCTCCTCTTCCTTCCCCTGTCTGTTGTTTCTCTCCTCCCTACCTTAATTTCTGTCCCTCTCCTCTCCCCCCTCATTTCTGTCTCTCTCCTATCACCCATGTATGTATCTTACTTTCCCTGTCTGTCTTTCTCCCCTCCCCCCTATGTTTGTCTCTCTCCTGTTGTCACCCCCCCCCCCCCCGCCCACCGGTATGTTTGTCTCTCTCCTCTCCATTCCCTTGTCTGTCTCTCTCCTCTACCTTCCCTTGTCTCTCTCCCTCCTCTACTTCCCCTTGTCTGTCTCTCTCCTCTACTTCCCCTTGTCTGTCTCTCTCCTCCCCTTTCCCTTGTCTGTCTCTTTCCTCTTCTTTCCCTTGTCCCACTCTCTCCTCTGAGCCCTGAATGTATTTAACACACAACTGATGCTCCCTGTGGCTCCCCAGTGCTGCTTCACAGGGTGGGGGCGGACCATTCACCTCACACCCGGTATGGTCTGTCCCCCCCAACCTTCCCAGAATGCCACTGCTGTATATGATTTCCCAGTATCCCCCTCTGAATGGATTCACAGTGAGTAACATAATTAAATACATTTTGATTTAGAACACTAATAGAAAATCCAATAATTTAATTATAAAATGTTTGGTTTCCATGTATCCTATTTTATACTTTATGATTGAGCCAATAATTTTGCTTATTCTTAAAAGGTCTTAAAACTGTACAATACATTTACATTTCTATTTTTTTTTTATTATTACTGCAATAATTCAAATGACAAAAAGTATGCTTTTATAAATATGATCAGTTTACATACTGTCAACATTTTTCCTTTTTCTAATCATTTAAATACAATACAAATCCATATAAATACAATACAAAAATGTAACACCTGGCACCACCATTCATACCACATTCACACAATCCTTGGATATAAGAAGTTCTGAACTAACACTGAGTTTTATTTCCTGCATAGTCATGTATCTTGTAATAGGTATCTAGACTTTCACAGTTATTCTTAAAGAAACCTTTTCCAATCACGGCCTGGCCATCTAAATGAGCATGCAATTCCCTGAAATCTAATTGATCAGGATACTCCCATGTCCTAGTGATTAAAAGCTTGGCTGCGGTAAGAACAGGAACAACAAGATATCTTGTTTTGTGCTTAAATATGAGCAATCTGCCACCAAAGACGATTCATTTTACATTATATCAAACTGTCTCACCAATTAGTTTAACTAAATTAGAACTTTTCCAAAAAGTTTTTTCCCTTTTGCATTCCCACCACTGATGACCCAATGACACTTGAGACTCTGAACTCTAATTTATCCCTTGCGTTAAGGAACATCTTTTAGTCTAACCGGAAATGTATACCATCTATGTAAGACCTTATAGTAAAGTTCTACCATAGGTAGGTAAAGCAGTGTTTGTTATTTTGATTGCCTGAATCCAATCAGTCTCCTCAACATTCAAATTAAGTTCTTTTTCCTCTCTAAACTGTTCCCCTGAGTCTATGGCATCAAAGGCTCTCTTACCCACTTTATTCTTCCATTGGGACTTAAGAAAGGCATCCATTACTGGATTATGCTAATGTAGTCTAGAAATCACTTACTTTTCAATATAATTCTCAGATAAGTATACAAATCCTTTGTTTGTAATCCAAACCTAACCACCAGACCTGAGAAGGTGATAGCTTCTCCAGTTTTTATTATCTGTTCTTCATGATCAATGTTAGACTCCAACTTTTGCAAATCTAGATCCTGTGTATGGTTCTCCAAAATGTCAAGGTGCGTCATCCTGTCTATTACATATGGTGGTAAATATTATTTTTTTCCCTTATCCTCTTCCACATATAGTTCAGATCTTCTACTACTGGATTATTCGTTTTTATTGAGCAGTTGTTACTCCAAATAAATGATTTAAAAAATGTTGTGCCTCTTTGCGCCATTAAGAGCCATGTGCAGTTTTCCGTATTAAAATGTGTCCATTTAACCAGATGGATTGACATAACTGCATCATGAATTGTAACCACATCAGGGGCACCTAAACCAATGTTGTATTATGCCCACTATTTCAATTCTGGTGAATAAGGCCTCCAATTCCTGCTGTTCCTCCTCTGTTATTCTTGGTAATTTTAATCTATTTTTTTTTTCCTCCTTTGAGGCTATCTGATCTATTTTTAGATGAAAAAGAGACTGGAATTAATTTTAGAACGCGACACCTATCTTTTGTGGATCTAGCAAAGTCTCTCCCCGGTCAACTATTCTATTTATATTGGTCTTAATCCTTTGCTTCTTTAACATGTTTGTAAGTCATCTATCAGCTTCGTTACCCCTACTATACCATCTTTGTTTTAAAAGGCTTTTTGTTTCATTTTCATTTTAATCTCCTTGATTTTTTCTAGCAGATGACTCTGTAGTCCCTCTTTCCAGGAAAGGTTAAAGCATCTCCAGGAAAGGTTAAAGCATCTTAACATGTATAGCTGAAAGATGAAACAGGGGGGATAGGATAGAAACATGTTAAATACATAAAGAGAATCAACACAGTAAAGGAAGAGAGTATATTTAAAAGAAGAAATACTACCACAACTAGGGGACATAGACTAAAATTAGAGGGGCAACGATAATAACAGGAAGTATTACTTTACTGAGAGGGTAGTGGATGTATGGAATAGTCTTCCAGCGGAAGTGGTAGAGGTAAACACAGTAAAGTATTTTAAGCATGCTTGGGATAGGCACCAGGCTATCCTAGATCTAAGATAGGGAACTGGGGACTAATAAAAGTATTTAGAAAATTGGGCAGACTAGATAGACCGAATGGTTCTTATCTGCCAACACATTCTATGTTTTTATGTGCCCTTTCTAATTGTCTAATTGAAATAATTTTACTTGCAATTGTTGGAATGTTCATCCCCTTTTCTTTTTTTTCGATTTGAATAAGATTTCTGGACATCACAGCCATCGCTGAAATCTGTTCTCTACCGTTTCCTGATGAAGTTCAATATCGATCTGAACCTGATTTCTTAATTCCGCGTTCATCAATAGAGATTAATTTAGTGTCCAATTAAACAGCTTCCTAAACTCTCCTGGATCTATTTCCATACTAACTGGAGCCTTATCTGACCAAGACGAGTTGCCAATATCACATTGTATCCCATTATTAAATACATCCGTTCCATCAAAGAACAAAATGATACAGGAGTATGAATCATGGGGAAATGAATAGTGGGTAAAATCTCTAAATGAAGGATTAAAAACTCTCCACACATCCAGTATTTGATTCTTATCAAATTTCTTAGCAGACAATTTCTGTTTATCGCCTATCTTCTTCCCTGGCTGCAATTTTTTAAATCTAATTCCACATCTGTTAGATAATTAAAATCCCTGCCTAAAATCAAAAAACCTTATTATTAAGTCTACCAAAATCAAAAATCGACCTTTTTTTTTATCTACCACTTTGTGAATTACTTAAAGTGAAACAGAGTCTTTAATTACCATATTTGCTTGAATATAAGACAAGTTTTTTTTCAGAGCAAATGCTCTGAAAAAGCCCCCTCGTCTTATATTCGAGGTCGTTTTATAATCTGACCTCAAATCGTGGTCAGATTATAAGACTGGGATCCAGGTCCCCCACAGAGCTGCAGGGGATCTGGACCCCCTTCGCTAACAGCCGGTGGATGTCTGCGCGATGCTCGCAGACATCCTCCCCTGCCGCCCAGCACGACCGACGGGACTTCTATGATGAAGTCCAGGCGGAAGTGCCAGGCAGCAGAAGATGTCTGCGCGTATCGTGCAGATATCCTCTGGCTGCCTCCACTGGGCACCAGGGAGAATTGGCAGCCGGGGGATGTCCATCATAATGGACGGAAGTGTCGGGCAGCATGGAGGATGTCTGCACATATCGTGCAGACATCCCCCAGCTGCCCCCACTAGCCACCAGGGTGAGGCAGCATTGGCACATAAAAGGAAATAAAAACAACAAATGAATTTTTTTTATATCATAATTTTTATTAAATATTAAAAAGCAATTTACATGTGAATATATACAAGTTGAACTTTTTTCCTATAGGGTAGTCTTATATTTAGAGAAAGAGAAAAAAAGGAAAACTGCAACGATGTGGAACTCGGTACCTTAAAACTTAACTTTTATTCAAAAAGGTCAGCTGTTAGATCTATTTTTGTATGTTTTTTTGTAAATGGACCAGTCCTTTTTATGACAAGTTGCTTTTTATTACTTTTTGAATAAAAGTTAAGTTTTAAGGTACCGAGTTCCACATTGTTGCAGTTTTCCTTTTTTTTTGTCTTTCTTTGGATTCAGCCTTTATCACTTAAGGATTACTCCGAATAAAAGGACCGGACCTCAAGATAATTTATTTGCATTATCCCGTTGAAAGTTTTGGAGTTCCCCTCTAAGTGTTTTTAGTCTTATATTTAGGCTTTTAGTTTTTTTCCTAAAGGAATATCCAAAGTTTGGGGGGGTCGTCTTAATCAGGGTCGTCTTATATTCGAGCAAATACGGTATAATCATTACACCTCTACTCTTTTTAATGTCATTATTTGACATGAATATCTGTGGAAATTTTTTATTATAAATTAATTTCTTCACTGATTTCCCCCAGTGTGTTTCCTGAATAATACCCACATCAATCTTATCATGTGTCACCACATCCATTGACATGTTTTTTTCTATGGTGTATTAAAACATTGCACATTATTAGTACAAAACTTAATCATCTAACAGAAAATGAGTTTACTTTATTCCTAGGATAACAAGGGTCATACACACACCCACTATCAGAATACGTATCTGGCCTCCGCCCCCATCTGCAGGGACACATTGCACTCTGAATTTGAAATATAGGAGCGTCAAAGTACTTAAAATGTATGTGTCCTAACACTATATATTTTAAACATTTTTACCAGAGTTAAATCTCTTTAACTACATTACTTACAAAAGGACTTTCATTTCACACAAAATGAGGCTCACTTAAAATTTATTAAGCAATTTGGACCCTATTTATGGAGAACCTGTGATGGGTGTGGTGCTCAACCCAGAAGCCTGGTCAGGGCTTCAAGTATTCAAAGCAAAAAATAGAATGGGAAGCACAATAAAACCCCTAAACCAGCATACATAAATATACATTTTAGGTGGTGCTACTGAAATGACTAAAGTTGCATATAATAGATAAAGGAAACAGCGCACAAACAGGTTACATCTCAAAACTACAAGCTGCTCCCAGACCTACCAATATTCCCCTAGATTTACCAATATGCCCCCAGACTGGCCAGAAGTGTTGGGCAGCATCTGAATATGTCTGTGTGCAGCTCACAGACATCCACTGGGTGCTTGTGAGCAGGGCCGGTGACTGCTTAGGCAGCTTCCTTAGGGTGCCGCAGCGTGGTGGGGGGGGGGGGCATTAGCGTGGAGAGGCTAGGGGGGGGGGGAATGCCGGTAGAGCCACAGGCCGGGAAGATGATCTCCCCTCACCAGCCCTCTACACGCCCAGAGTGGAGCACCCTGTGAGAGGGCGGATCTCCCCGGGTGCAAGGTCTGCCCCCTTCCCATGAAGCAGAGCAGTGTCTGCTTCATGGGGAGCCAAGCAGCATGAGCTCTGTGTGACGGAGCAGGCTTTTTGGGGGCAAAGAAGGTACAGGCAGGCTATCTGGGGCAAAGCTGTAAATGTGGATATTGAGGAAATATGGCACACTTGGTGACAGGTTGCATGGCAAAATTGGGAGATAACTACACCTTACCACCACCTGTTACTAGCAGACTGTGTTTCAATGGGGGTTATGCATAAGGAGCAAATATAAAGCCCTATGTCCATTCATATGTATCCTATCTGTACACCGTGTCTTTTTCAAATGTGCTTTGGGGATGGTAAAATGATGCATAGTTCCCATTTTTGGGCTCCTATCCTGTCAAATTTGGGTCTGTGCTAGCTGTCCTGCTTCCTGTGCACAATTTAATCCACTGTGCACAGGCAGCAATGTGTTTAAACTATGCATGTACACAAGCAAAATGTTAAAGGCTAAAGAAATTGCGCTCCTTACACCTAATACTTTTACCAGGGAGGCTGGAGCTTGATCTCATGGGGATACAGAGCATCACATGACATCACACGGCATCACATGACCCCACCCCATTTGGCTCTGCTTCCTTTCACTCACACATCACGCCCAGCCTATAACACTCAAAAAGTTATGATCAGGGATGGTGAAGAGCTTGAATATTTTTGCACATTTAAACAGTGAAAGAATCTGCTTTTTCATTCCCCTCTGATAATTCACATATCCCAATATCCATCCAAATCCTTCTTCCAGTCAGAGGCACTGGGCTGTTGGTAGTGATGATGAATTGGCAAGGAAAGTTTAATATCAGGATTTTGGCTTTTGCTCAAACCTTTGTCCAAACAAAGGATATGCCACTGTTTAGGGGCACTGCACTCCAGACCTGCATCTTGTTAGTTACACACATATATTTTGTTTAATACTGAATCTTTTCTGAACTCAGCCCACTGCTGGGTTGCATGAATTGCATGAGTCACAGTTTAATCATCTTGCACTTCTCTTTCATACAGATTTGTCTGTTCTATTTCTCTGCTCCCACACACCTGTCACAAAGATAGCTCAGACTTTGCTTGTAAATGGCACATTTTACTATTGCCGCTGGATGTTGGCTACAATGGCTATTTAAACTGCAGTTGAAGTTTAGTTTTTGTTTAAATTACCAAGTCATAGGATATTTTTAATTCGACCCAAGCTCCAGACAAAACTTTGCTTGATGGTCAGCTATTTGTAAATGCTTCAATGTACTGGAGGCTTCATACCCGGCAGAGGCGTGGTACCCTGCCCCTCCTATTTTTACACAACTGTTCAGCCATCTTTAAGATGTTTTTCTAATTTAACTTAAACTATCTGTTATGGAGGACTGCAATGCACACCTTTGAAGCAATGATAAATTGAGGGGCAGAGATAGATGCATAAGTAATTGATCCATTATTTTCCTTTATATGATATAATTGACTATATAAAAAAAGTCATCAAATATGATGAAAAAAATGTTAAACTCCCAACTTTTCTAACTTTGACCTGAATATTACTTATACAATTGGAGTAAAAAATGACCCCATCTATAAAGTTTCTAACATTTGTCCTGAGTTTAGAAAAAAACTGTGTTTGCATCTTTTTCAGGTTTTTTTTTTGCAAGTTATAGGGTAATAACCGATAGTAGTTTTTTTTTTTTGTTTACTAACCATTTTTTCCTATGATGACCTTTTTACCCCAATCCTAACCCTAAATTTAACCCTAACCTCCTATTTTTACACAACTGTTCAGCCATCTTCAAGATTTTTTCTAATTTCACTTAAACAATCTGTTATGGAGGACTGCAATGCACACCTATGAAGCAATGATAAACAGAGGGGCAGAGGTAGCTGCATATGCAACAATTTGTATTGATCAGAGTAAACTACACTACTATAAAGGATAGTTGGATGCACGAACAGATGTTTTTCCTAGCCACTGTAAGCATTAAAGGGCTGCAAGCAAGATGTCTGACCCTTTCTTTCAAACCTTTCCAATCATAGTTGAGGTTCATCTAGAGCAGCTCAAAATGTTTAGCAGTAAATGACAGTAGTAATCATATAGTAATAGTGATTATATAATATGTATTCAATTTAATAATAATCCATGAGGGCTTAAGGTGCTTCAGTTCACAGACTCAAATTTACTCTCTCTTGAAAACTTTTATTTTCTTCCGCAGGGCAGAACATTGAAGCAATAATACATTTGTTATGAATGGCTGTATGTGTGAAATTGAGATTTATTTGTTCATTCCAAGATTTTTATTGACGTTTTCGTATAATAAACCAAGGAGGTACAGTACTCGGAGAAATGGAAGACAATAAAAATGTATGTCATGTATAGAAGTCATTGTGTTCTACAGTATTATGTGGACAGAGAAAGAGGTATCACCAGGGATAGGCACAATGTCCATATGAAGACACCATGGCAAGGTCACTAAAGGTCTATGGAACATAATTAAATTGTCCCAAAGCTTTACCATGAAAAATCTTGGTGCCTACCATAGGGTATCACATAGTAAGATTTGATTCATTCTATTTTATGCCAATGTACTCTCTGGCATCAACGAGAAATATTGCTATGACAGCAGCACAGCAGCATGTCTAAAAGGCTCATTGCCATTAACATACATAAGGGCCCACAAGAGTTCATAATCCAAACATTAACCCCTTAGTGACAGAGTTCTTTACTGCATGTGATGTGCATTGAAGACCAGAATGTGGTTTTTTTTGTCATATGTTTGCATAACTGTGATTTTCTTTCTTCATGTTCAGTGCAATTACACAAATTATTTACAGATAGGGCTTTCCTTTGATACCATTATTTTCCTTCATATGATATATTTGACTATATAAAAAAAGTCATCAAATATGATGAAAAAAAAAAGTTTTCTAACTTTTGAGTTTCAAAAAAACAGTGTTTCCATCTTTTTCTGTTTTTTTTGTGTGTGCAAGTAATAGGGCAATAACCGATAGTAGTGTTTTTTGTTTCCTAACCATTTGTCTCCTATGATGACCTTTTACCCCAATCCTAACCCTACATTTAACCCTAAAGCTAACCCTTGTACTAACCCTAATTATAACCATAACCCAAATGTAACACCCTAATTGTAACCCTAACCCTAGATCTAGGGTTTGTAGATATAGGGTTAGCTTTTTCCTTTTTTTAAATTTTTCAATGTAATGTTTCTGATTGCCTCTAGGGGCAGTCAAGCAACAGTAACAGAACAAAGGATGGGATTTCTTATTACTTCTATCACTCTTGCTGGATGAAGGGCAGCACCATATTGGAGGAGGTGGGAAAATATGGGTGTTGCATGATGCCTCGATGTTGAAGCATCGTTAAAGCATAGGAAGTGAACATTGATCACTGTCTATGTGAGTTTTAACGCATATTCACTGAGATCATATGCGCTGGGTGAGGTAGGGCGTTCGAAAGCAAACCCCGATATTCGGCTATAAGATTCAGATCCAAATTTGCCTTTCAGAAACCGAATCTTCAGAGCCGTTCAGATCAGTCAATTGTCACCATTTAAAGCATATAATTTTGGTTACACATTATGGATACAGTTCAATAAAAATAAAATGTAAAAAACCTAATAAAATATTAAAATTAGAAGCCCCATAAATAAAAATAAACCTGCCCCCCAAAAAATTAGGGGGAGAAGCCTAATAATAAATGGGTCTGGAAACTGGCAAAACATTCCCCACTCCTTAAATGTACATGGTGGGCTATGTCAACAATGTCAGGGACCAAATCTAATTGCTCTGACCCCCATACAATAAATGCCCCCCCCCCCCCCCCCTCCCCAGCATTGAAGGCTGGTAAAAAGCCTATGACCTAGACCCCATCTTATATATATTATATATATATAGTTAAATAAAAATACACCCCACCTTGCTTTGGAAAACACCATTTAATAGCAACAAAATTTAGTAAAGTTCATATCAGTTAAATGTTGAAAATAAGAATGCATTACATAACCTAAATCAGAGGAAAAATGCATGGAAAAAATATTAAATAATATTAAAAAACAATATTCAATTAATAAACATAATGTGCATATATAATCACAAAACACAATATAAAATATAGAAAACACTGATTAGTGTTCCATGTCGGCATAAAACAGATGTTAAAAAGCACCTGTATGTATGGAATATTGTTTTTTAATAAGATATTAATTATGTTGTTTGTATTTTTCCTGTGCTGTTTCCATCTTAGCCTTCCTTCCAATCTGCTCTTAAGCGCGTCTTGTCTACTCTCTAGCATTGGGAACTGCGTACTGGATTTCTTAGCTGCTTGCTTGTCCTTTAATTATACCTTTTTCTGTTCACTTCCTTTTTTCTCCCTATCTCCTCCCTGTTGCTGTCTTATACTGAATTCCTCATATCATTTCCAAACAAGTGTATGTACATGCAGAAAACCAATTAGAAATTCATTGATTAAAGATGTGCTTTTATTACCTTATATTTCTTTTGAATCTCTGTTTTCCTCTTTTAATTGCCCAAATTATTCTCCATGTGCTGACATATCAGCAGAAATAATGCATGCGAGCTAATGAATGCTATGCTCCTTATTTCCTGTTTGGGTTAAGCACACCGGAGAAATGATCTCTGGGGTATTACACATTGTGTGGTATTTAGAATAGCACTAACATTCTGCCAGTTACTAAATATCACATACAAGCTGCCGATTAAATTAGACTGGGGGCGATAGGTGTTGGTGGTCTTGCAAATACAATTAAGGGTGTAATTGGAGAATTAAAAACAAAATTATTCTGGTGATCAGTCTTTGTGCAACAGCAAAAAAACAACAATGAAATGAATAAAGAAATAAAATTTAGTGCATTATTATAAATTTATAACATTGCATAAGTGTTTTGCTTTGAGTGTATTTGTATACAAAGGCATGCTATTTAAAATGCAATGCAAGCATGTTACCATGGCCTGCCCATTACTGCCTAACCAATGACCTGATAGAGCCACTTGAAGAGGGTAGAGGTATAGAGAACACGGGGAGATAGTTAAAAAGATCCCCAGCTGTGGCATATCACCCAATTTTGAGGGACTAAGTGCAGGAGTATTGCGGCCACACGTTTGTGGTGTGATCATGCAATCAATAGGCCACTCACATGGAAGCGTAGTAAGTGTTCCGGCGCCCATGCCGGCGCCCCCCCCCCCCCAGGACTCTTTCCTCTCCCACCATGTATGTGTCTCTCCCTTCCCATGTTTGTCCCTTTCCTCTTCCTTGCTATATCTGTCTCTCTCCAACTCCCCCATACCTGTTCTCTCTCCCCCTCCTCCCCCATATCTGTTCTCTCTCACCCCCCTCCTCCCCATATCTGTTCTCTCTCTCCCCCTCTGTTTTCTTAACTCCCCCTTCCTCTGTTCTTTTCTCTCCCCCCTCCTGTTCTCTTCTCCCTTCCCCTTCCTCGGTTCTCTCTCCACCCTTCCTCTCTTCTCCCTCCACCCCTTCCTCTGTTTTCTCTCCCCCTTTCCTCTGTTCTCTCCCCCCTCCATTCTCCTCCCATTCCTCTGTTCTCTCCCCCTTCCTCTGTTCTCTCTCCACCCCTTTCTCTATTCTCTCTCCCCCTCCCCTTCCTCTGTTCTGTCTCTCCCCATGTTCTGTCTCTCCCTCCCTACCCTTGTTCTCTCTCTCCCCCCTCCCCTTCCTTTGTTCTGTCTCTCCCCCCTCCCATTCTAACTTATGGTGAGGGGGCGGAGCTCACTGTCTGAAGTGTAGCTCCACCCCCACCCTGTGAAGCAGAGCAGAGTCTGCTTCATGTTGAACCGCGGGCAGCATGAGAAAGTGCTACTCGCGCTCCCCCCACACAGAGTGATAATGCAGGGTATACCCCTCCCCGGTTTCCAGCAGTGCCGAGCAGAGGGCTGGTGAAGGGGGATCTTTTGATCTTTTTTTTAAAACTAGGTCACACACCCCTAAGGCGGGCCCTGAGCGTAGTCACTGAATTGGTAGTGCTGACAAATGTCAGCCCATCACTTGTGCGTTGAGTGTAAGGTTCCCAAATTTTATTTTCCTCACGAATTAACACTTTTTTTTTTCTCTCATGAATTCAGCATTTTTTACATCTACTGGAGGGATCCATGCAAATTAACCAGATAGACTTTAAAGCTGTGAACGTTCCAGATTTCAAATGACATTTATAATCGTATTAACATTTCCTCAAATTAAGCCGGGCCTTCCTTTTTGTTCAGAGACTGACAATGTTTGATTGCTCTGTGAAGGAATTACAACCCAGCCAGCAAAACAATCATTACAAACCCCAGAGAACCTAAAACAATCCCAACTAGAATTTCAGCTAACAAATGGATTGTTATATTAACCCATCAATTGCAAAAACAGTGGCAGCTCTCTTCTTCAAGCTAAAGATGTTGCATCCTTTTCAGTGTCATGTCATGTAAAACTAAATGTTAGATGTGACAAAGTGCAAGAGAATCACAGTAAAAAAAAAAAGTGATACAGATACGAGCCAGCTTTACTCTGCCTGTTTCTATGGTTACCAAGTAAAGATGATGCTGTTGTCAAGAAGCACACATCTGGAACAGAAAATATCAAATAGTAATGACAGCTGCATCGGAAATGAGAAGAATTTAAAGGCCTGCCAGCTGATGATAAGTGTAGCACCCTTTCGTTATGGATTGGAGGTGCTTAGTGTAACGGAACGACCACCATATCAAGGTCTGGTAGCACCTCTGCCCGTTGTGCGAAATCACCTCCTTAGCCCCCGATTATAGCTTATCATCCACCCAGCAAGTCTGGAACCTTGCTGTTTGTACCCACTAGTAGTTAGGTACAGCAAGAATGAACACCATTTATTTGTCAAACAGCACAGACTTTTATACACACAGATATGACATCAACAAGGTGGAGGCACATGGAAACTAATTATAACATGTAAGCCACAAACAATAGAAAACAGGTGATTAAATAAAGTACAACTTTACATAAAATAAACATGCCATCTTTAGATCCAGACATCCAGACTACAAGGGACAATAGATGGCTCACAGGACAGTAAACACTTACATAAATTAACATTTCTTGACGTGGGGAAAACACAATGAAGAGAGCAAAAGTTTGGATCCCAAGGTACACATTCGGGCTGACATCCTGAGTGAGCCTGCGTTGAAGTCCAGCTGCATTGAAGCAGTTTGACACTGATGCCCCCGAAGTATGTACCCCCAAACATAACACATCCAAAGACAGGGTCCATAGTACACAGGGAGGTGTTTGGCCCTCCAAGAACCCCAGTCACACAGACTGTCATGATTCACTTTGTGACACTTAGTATTTATCAGCTGCTGAGATATTGATAGTCTGAGGGATGTGGAGCACACCAGTACATTGGCAAAATAACTCCAGCTTTCTCAGAGTATTGATGATAAGAGTACCCGTTAATTGAAATGGCTATTCAACTCTGGAGGGATAACACCCCCATGAGGTTGGTACATGATCAGATCATCAAAAAATAGTCCAACAGATTAAAATAAAAACAAAAGAGAGAGCAGTGTGACATGTACCCAAACTACCAATAATAGGTGGCAATTAATGCTCAGCCAGTATTTTGAGCCCAAAATTTCAATGATGTTGGCTGAGCATCATAGGTAGGCTACAGTAATGTGCACCATGTATCACAGACCTCCATAAGACAGGGAAATACAGAGATTATAACTCTGTAATAGGGGACTGCAGCTCATTCTCAAGGCATAATTTCAGGGGTGATTTCCGTCCCCCGCAGACTGATATTGATCCACTATCAATATTAGTCGATCCAAAGAGTTGCCACCTTTTCTTTTGGAAGAAAAGGTGGCAACCCTATGTGAGAGGGAAATGAAAATGTTCCCCTTTAATACAGTGCATATTTGAATACACAATTTGCATCATTGCTTTATAACAAAATATTAATGTTTCCTTTATGAACCCTTGTAATATCCTTTAATAAATAAACATTATGCATTGACATTGACTGTAGTCACCAACAACAGAGATGCTGTCTATAACTTAAAACAACACATAGAAAGTTAAGTTAAGACGCATGAGTAGTTACAGAATTCCGGTTAATATGTTTAATAATGGAGAAAGAATATCAAGAATTAAAGTATGTCATTGAAATCCAAATAAAGAGATCACCACTGAAGCCTTATCCAGGCCAAATGAAGGTAAATTAAAGTGTGTCAGTGTGATTTAACACTTGAGAAGATATATACAGCCCATATATTTCTATCTGATGGTGTGCAGGCCAAAATCCCTCCTGTGGACCATGGATGATAGGAGTTGCAGTCCACAGCAGTTGCAGTAGGATTGTTCATTATTTAAAGGCCTACAGACATTTGTGGGTGTTTTCGGTTTAGATCTGCAGCATATACAAAATTTGTGTATAAAGCAAAATTACAGTCTTAATAAAGATAATAAAAGAATAATATCCCTCCCCCTTCTCATCTATTAGTGCAGGAATAAATGATTTGCCTCCCACCCTATGCCCCATCTATTCCTTGTGCTGCAGTGTATGAGTCATGCATTAGTCACAATGTTGTTCCCTGCGCCTGTGTACGACTGGACTTTAATATGAGCTATCTGACGCAAGATGTTTGCTTTTTCTGTATACATCTTAACACCGTATCAGCCACATGCTGAGAAACCTTTGAAGGCATAATGATCAAGCTGGCTGGCACTGGGAGAGCTTTCAGGAAACACATTTACCAAGGCACATTACAAATACAAACTCATAGCACAACATAATTGGCAGTTAATTCACTTTTGTATATGTAAAACAATCCTGGTAATACTAAACATTAGCATAGCTGAAAACACTTGACTGTTAGAGCCTCAGGGTGCAAACACCCAGGCCCCAGTTTTTCCAGTTGGATTTGGTAAGCAGCAAGTGCAGGGTAATGGGAATGGTTTGGGAAATCTCCACTAACTCGCCCATTACTAAGAGCTGCTCAAATGATCAAGGTCTGTGTCTCCTTCATCAGTACAGATCTTCTTTACAGCTCCCTTACACCTTTCTAATGAATCAGAGGCATTGGAATATCACATCACTGACTCATTTGTTCATAACCTTTATCCTTAGCTGCATTGGACTACATATTACATAATACAACTGTTGGCTCTCACAACAAGAAGTAATGGGGTAGGTTCAATGCTGGCTGTTAAGTTTCTTAATGCACGTTTAGCGATCAGAATAATGGCACAACAGAAACATAGTGGGATGGCACACATTGATCAATCAATTTGGAGGACTAAAAGATAGGTCAAACAAAATATGTGGAGGGTCAAACAGACATTATTGCCTCGTTCAAGATATAGTCAGTGGAGGCAGAACTGCCCAGAGAATGTAGGTGGGCATTTGTTACACCAAATATTAGGGATCTTCACGCAGGGCCGGTGCAAGGATTTTCGTCTACACAGGCGAAGGTGCATTTTGGTGCCCCCCTGCTCTGATCCGCCACGCCTCCCACACCATTAAGCCTCCTTACATTATATATATATATATATATATATATATATATATATATATATCTATATATATATAGATATATATATATATATATGAATAATGTATAGTGTAGAAAATAAATACATCTAAATATTCAACTCGCATGCTCTAAATGTGTCACACACTGAAACCCTTAAACACAAAGACACCCTTGCAGTCACACACACAGACACCCTTACCACTTACACACACACACAGTTACACCAATTCACACATAACCGGAGACACACTATTTTGCCACTCAATATGCCAGTATTTAGCCCAGGGGTCCTTAAACTTTTTAAACAGGGGGCCAGTTCACTGTCCCTCAGACCGTTGGAGGGCCGGACTATAGTAAAAACAAAAACTATGAACAAATTCCTATGCACACTGAATATATCTTATTTTGAAGTGAAGAAACAAAATGGGAACAAATACAATATTTAAAATGTAGTAAAGTTAAATCAACAAACTTACCAGTATTTCAATGGGAATATTATGCCAGTCAGAGCCCAGTAATATTATGCCAGTCAGATGCCCAGGAACATTATGCCAGTCAGAGCCCAGTAATATTATGCCATTCAGATGCCCAGGAATATTATGCCATTCAGATGCCCATGAACATTATGCCAGTCAGAGCCCAGTAATATTATGCCAGTCAGAGCCCAGGAATAGTGTGCCAGTCAGATGCCCAGTAATATTATGCCATTCAGATGCCCAGGAATATTATGCCAGTCAGATGCCCAGGAATATTATGCCATTCAGATGCCCAGGAATATGCCATTCAGATGCCCAGGAATATTATGCCATTCAGATGCCCAGGAATATTATGCCATTCAGATGCCCAGGAACATTATGCCAGTCAGAGCCCAGTAATATTATGCCAGTCAGATTCCCAGGAATATTATGCCATTCAGATGCCCAGGAATATTATGCCAGTCAGATTCCCAGGAATATTATGCCAGTTAGATGCCCAGGAATATTATGCCAGTCAGATTCCCAGGAATATTATGCCATTCAGATGCCCAGGAACATTATGCCAGTCAGAGCCCAGTAATATTATGCCAGTCAGATGCCCAGGAATATTATGCCATTCAGATGCCCAGGAATATGCCATTCAGATGCCCAGGAATATTATGCCATTCAGATGCCCATGAACATTATGCCAGTCAGAGCCCAGTAATATTATGCCAGTCAGAGCCCAGGAATAGTGTGCCAGTCAGATGCCCAGTAATATTATGCCATTCAGATGCCCAGGAATATTATGCCAGTCAGATGCCCAGGAATATTATGCCATTCAGATGCCCAGGAATATGCCATTCAGATGCCCAGGAATATTATGCCATTCAGATGCCCAGGAATATTATGCCATTCAGATGCCCAGGAACATTATGCCAGTCAGAGCCCAGTAATATTATGCCAGTCAGATTCCCAGGAATATTATGCCATTCAGATGCCCAGGAATATTATGCCAGTCAGATTCCCAGGAATATTATGCCAGTCAGATTCCCAGGAATATTATGCCATTCAGATGCCCAGGAATATTATGCCAGTTAGATGCCCAGGAATATTATGCCAGTTAGATGCCCAGGAATATTATGCCAGTTAGATGCCCAGGAATATTGTGCCAGTCAGAGCCCAAGAATATTATGCCATTCAGATTCCCAGGAATATTATGCCAGTTAGATGCCTAGGAATATTATGCCAGTCAGATGCCCAGGAATATTATGCCAGTCAGATGCCCAGGAATATTATGCCAGTTAGATGCCCAGGAATATTATGCCAGTTAGATGCCCAGGAATATTATGCCAGTCAGATTCCCAGGAATATTATGCCATTCAGATGCCCAGGAATATTATGCCAGTTAGATGCCCAGGAATATTATGCCAGTTAGATGCCCAGGAATATTATGCCAGTCAGATTCCCAGGAATATTATGCCAGTCAGATGCCCAGGAATATTGTGCCAGTCAGAGCCCAGGAATATCATGCCAGTTAGATGCCCAGGAATATTATGCCAGTCAGATTCCCAGGAATATTATGCCAGTCAGATGCCCAGGAATATTATGCCAGTCAGATTCCCAGGAATATTATGCCAGTCAGATGCCCAGGAATATTATGCCATTCAGATGCCCAGGAATATTATGCCAGTTAGATGCCCAGGAATATTATGCCAGTCAGATTCCCAGGAATATTATGCCAGTCAGATGCCCAGGAATATTATGCCAGTCAGAGCCCAGGAATAGTGTGCCAGTCAGATGCCCAGGAATATTATGCCAGTCAGATTCCCAGGAATATTATGCCAGTCAGATGCCCAGGAATATTATGCCAGTTAGATGCCCAGGAATAGTGTGCCAGTCAGAGCCCAAGAATATTATGCCAGTCAGATGCCCAGGAATATTGTGCCAGTCATAGCCCAAGAATATTATGCCATTCAGATGCCCAGGAATATTGTGCCAGTCATAGCCCAAGAATATTATGCCATTCAGATGCCCAGGAATTGCTCATTAAACCTCCCTCCTCCCCCCTTTCCCCAGACCCCAGTACTTACCTCCATGCCGCTGTTCAGATCCGTGGCTGAGAGGGAAGCGTTGTGAGCTCCCCTCAGGCCGTGCGCATTCAATAAAGTGTGTTTCAACACACTTTATTGAATGCGCACGGCCTGAGGGGAGCGCACAGCGCTTCCCTCTCAGCCACGGATCTGAACAGCGGCATGGAGGTAAGTACTGGGGTCTGGGGGAGCGGGCGATTTTCCCGCCCCCCCATTGGTGCGCCCTAAGGCAGCCGCCTGTGCTGCCTTACGGTAGCGCCGGCCCTGTCTTCACGCAACCCAGCTATTAATGCAAATAGAAAAGGCTTCTGAAATAGGCTGTAATATGGTTATGGAGGATTTTAATTACCCAGAAGTAGATTGAGAAACAGAAACTACTTATTATGCTTATAGAAGTTTATGAATTTGATGAATGACTAAAGGGGATGTGTGTCTGGATCTGGTAATAACTAACTAACAAGGAGGAGCTTACCTCGAACATCCAAGTAAGGGAGCATTTAGGGAATAGTGAACATAGCATGCTATTATGTAAAATGTATTAAAAAAGGCAAATTGCTAACTACTCCACCAAAACACAGAATTTTAAAAAGTTAAATTTTAGTTGGTTTCAT
Source organism: Pelodytes ibericus (assembly GCA_036172795.1). Classification (NCBI taxonomy): domain Eukaryota; kingdom Metazoa; phylum Chordata; class Amphibia; order Anura; family Pelodytidae; genus Pelodytes; species Pelodytes ibericus. The sequence goes on from CM069861.1 coordinate 171,024,540, forward strand.
ACATCCCTTGGTCTTGTTGACTGGGATGGATTGTTCTTGGGAAAAACACAGAAGCTAATTGTAATACTGTCAAACTAACTCTACAAAAATATTCATATAGTGCAAACCTTTTGGAAACAAATACAAGTAAATCAGAAATAAAATAGAAAAAAAATAGTGTTTAAACACTATAAAGCTAAGGTATCAGCAGAAGGATTTGCAAAATATAAAAATGCCAATAAAGTCTGTAAAAAGGCAGTTAAGGTAGAAATTAAATACCCTGTGCAAGTATATGTAAAGTAGGTGTGTTTGAGGTGTTTGTATATATGTGAATATGTAAAGTAAAGTAGGTGTTTGTATATATGTGTATATGTAAAGTAGGTGTTTGTATATATGTGTATATGTAAAGTAGGTGTGTGTGAGGTTATTGTATATTTGTGTATATGTAAAGTGGGTGTGTGTGGTGCCCATATTTGAAAAGGGATCAAAATTTCAGCCGGGCAATTACAGACCTGTAAGCTTGACATCGGTGGTGGGGAAACTCCTTCAAGGGTTGCTAAGGGAATATATTCAATATTTTTATCTTGAACTGAAATTTCATTAGCAGGAGCCAACATATTTTTGTAAAAGATAGATCTTCTCAAACCAACTTAATTGCATTCTATGAAGAAATGAGTAACACTATAGATATGGGGGCTGCGGTGGATGTGTTATATTTAGACTTTGCTAAAGCATTTGATATTGTATTGACTCACAGGAGGAAGATATTATTCTGCCTCTTTACAGGTCCATGGTAAAACCCCACCTTGAATATGCAGTTCAGTTCTGGGTACCATTTCTAAAGAAAGACATTATTGAACTAGAGAAAGTTCAGGGGAGGGCTATTACATTTTTAAAGGGAATGGAAAGTTTTGGTTATGAAAAAGGCTAGAAAAGTTAAATGTGTACACGCTAGAGAAACAAGGTCTTAGAGGGGGAATATGATAATGTTCTATAAATATGTAAAAAGGCACATACAAAGAGCTTCCTAAAGACCTGTTCATTAACAGAACAGTGCAAAGAAAAAAAGGTCACCCACTAAGACTTGAAGAAAGGAGATTTAGTCTACAGCAGCCCCTCTTTTAATAAATGGGACTGCTCAAATGCACCAGGCCTTGACCAATAAAAAACAGGGCCAGGGGCTGGCCAATGCCCCTAGATCCTCTAAAATAAATATATACATGGGGTCAGAGGCCAACAACGGTCCACAGACCGTTGATGTCACACGTGGCATTACACTTGGTGGGCAGGACTTCCGGGAAGGTTGTGTTGAGGAAAGCAAATGTGCCGGAGATGCAAGTACTGCTGAAGAAGCAGGTGATGGTTTTCCTCTAACTTATTACTATTATTATGATATTTGTCTGAAAAGTATGCATTTTCTCTTGGTCTGCATAAAACAGATGATGACAGCAGAAGCTCGGGCATACTCACCAAGACAGCATTAGATCCACTATATTATTCAGTCCTTAGACAAACTCATCAGTCAGACAAGGACAAGCTTTGTGCAGATGCGTTTCACATAAACTTCTTATTTAAAAACAGTCAATTCTGTTTACACAATGTATAGATCCTAATTTTATATGCTCAATAATCCCATTACTATGTGAAGGTTAAAGTCTGTTTAGTTGTTTTTTGCCCCTGTCACTTCCATTGAAAGGTTATTAAAGCTGGCTTTCTGTTACTTAGTACTTTCTCACAATATGTCAATGTATCATATATTGTTTTGCAACGTATAATGCAGGTGAATCCTTTTGAATAGCAGAAGGGGGAGAGTTAAAATGGTGACCTGATAATGTCACCATTCAGTAGAGTAGCACTTTACATTTTCATAACTATTCTTCCTAATGGGACTAGTTACACACATGCTTTACATGATACATTGTGTAATATCCCTATGATAGATTGCAATGCCGCTAAAGTCACACTTTCTGAAAGATTATATGCTATATCTGCATGGAGATACATTGGAAAAAAGCTGGGAAGTGTCCATCTCATTGTAATGTGAATGTATTTCTTTCACATTTAGTTTAAAGCTAAGATGGATGCACTCCAAGCTCATGAATATACCTGGCACAAAACAAGATAAATGTGATATCACGTGTAACAGTGACTCCTATAACACAGGTCGGGATAACGTGCAGTCTCACTAGTGAATTCTGACCATCACCATGAACTAGTTACAGTGCAATCACAAATTCATATGATTTTAGCTGCATTCTGCACATTAATATATTATTTGCCATGCCATTCACCCACATTTCCAAATTCTTCTGCTCCCTCCTGTTATAGTATTTGTTTTACCATGTGTTTTAAACCAAGGTTTTAATTATGCATTTCAAATGTACGCAGTTTGAAAAACTAAAAGGTCACCTAACTTTTTCATCCAGTTTCACAGTGGCAGCATGAAAGCCTGTAATGTTTTCACTCCCGACTTTTCTCTTATTTACCATGTTTGGACTTACATGGCATTACAGCATTACACAGTATTCTATAGAGTGGTAATAAATGGGGGGGGGGGGGGGGGGGGTGAAAATCTATACTAAAATACACATCTCTTAACAGTCCTCTCTGCACAATACTAAAATAGTGCCACTGAATTTTGACTATGGAAAATAACCATTGGAAGTTTTTGTTTGGATTTTTTTAAACAGTAGCTAGAAATGAATGTTGTCAGGTGTTGTCACATAATAACAAATCTACTCCCTGCTGCTTTATTAGATCAATAGTGTGTGGGTTGAGAAGTTCAACAAATCCATGGAGCTAACATGACCCAGTGCAAGGCTTCCTTTGTTCTAGCAATGTGAACATTATGAATCAGGGACTTCAGTCTGTAAACACAACTCTCTGATCCTGATGTCCTGGTAACTATACATTGAAAGTGCCACTAAACATCATTGTTTTTTTATGCTGTGTTAGTTTTTGACTTTCCATCTTGTGTTTTATTCAAGGTTTTTTTTTTTTTTATCACTTTGCATTTGTGAGTGCATATATTACCTTCTTTTCATCATTATAACTATTACACTATGTTTAATATTTTCTTACTTTTGTGAATCCTGGTTTTCTGCATCATCTTGTTTGTATATGTGTGCTTTATTTGGCACTTGGTAGAGTGCCCTATTGGGAGGCAGTGTTTAATTGAAAACTATTTTTATTGTTTTTTTTTTTTTTACGTATACTCACCTGTTACACATATATTTTTCACTTTGGACATGTACTAAACTATCTTATGGAAAATGCTAAAAACATCGGTATGGAACAGTTTGTGATTATTTGTACATTTTTACAATTATTTTTCACATTTTACACATATGCAATTGAAACCTAACATGGGTCGGGTTGAAGGCATAGGTTGGCGGGAAGGGACATTGGGGAGATTTCCATCCAGTATCTCCATCCAGCAGGACATAATGACAGTACCGTAACAATCATAGTCACAGCGGTCGCAACTGTGACTGTGCCCGCAACACTTGGGGGCCCAGCAGACCCATGTGACTACTTTAAGCATGTCTTGGCACACCTGGAGGGGGACAGAAAAAGAAACACTTGAAGGGCAACAGACAAATAAACACCTGAAGGGGAACATAGAAAGACAGACCCTGAGGGGGACAGAAAAAGATAGACCCCGAGGGGGACAGAGAAAGATAGACCCTGAGGGGGACAGAAAAAGATAGACCCCGAGGGGGACAGAGAAAGATAGACCCTGAGGGGGACAGAAAAAGATAGACCCCGAGGGGGACAGAGAAAGATAGACCCTGAGGGGGACAGAAAAAGATAGACCCCGAGGGGGACAGAGAAAGATAGACCCTGAGGGGGACAGAAAAAGATAGACCCTGAGGGGGACAGAAAAAGATAGACCCTGAGGGGGACAGAAAAAGATAGACCCCGAGGGGGACAGAGAAAGATAGACCTGGAGGGGGACAGAAAAAGATAGAACCAGAGGGGACAGAAATAGATAGAACCAGAGGGAACAGATCAAGATAGACCCAGATGGGGACAGAGAAAGATAGACCATGAGGGAGACAGAGAAAGATATACCTGGAGGGAGACAGAGAAAGATAGACCTGGAGGGAGACAGAGAAAGATAGACCTGGAAGGGGACAGAGAAAGATAGACCTAGATGGAGACATAGAAATACATTAGTTTATAAGAAAACTTGGTTATGGGGCGGTGGGATGTTGCTCGTTGAAATCTGGTGGCAATTTCACACCTGTGGTTTTTAGTTACGCCTCTGCTTACGGAAACTGAAATGGGAAATGCTCCTTTACATTGCAATGCTAGGACCAAAACAATTATATAACTGTGCAATGTCTGCATTTAAACTCTTCTTAATGTTCAACCATTCACAAAATGTAACTTTGTTTAGATCAGAGCTCAGGGGAGGTTTGGTATTTTTGACCAGAATGGAAAATCCAATTTTGTGCTTCTAAGTGCAACCTCAGCAGTGCATGGATTCTCAGTATCACCCTAGAGGCTAAACCATGTTATATGTTGACAACAGCCGTATTCAGCACCATAAAGCAGGTACAGCCAGAATACTGGGCTCTGTGTTCGCACCATGCGTAGACCTTGCTGTTGGGAAGCAAGGTTTGGAGAAAGAAGACCTATGAGGTGAAGGGGAGCTTAGAAATCAGTTTGCTATTATTGTGTTTCTAAATCAATCTTTTTTTCAGGGAGCGACATTAAATTTATAACTGTGTAGGATAACTCTCCTAGAATGGCCTTTATTCAGAGCCTTAGAGAAATTGTCAGTACATTATAGGAATAAAACTATTTATTTTTTTTCCATAGAAAACAGCAGCAGGCCTATGCTATATTATTAATAAATGTTGTAGAGATACATTGTGTAAAGAGGAACTTGCCTATGATTAGAGGTGCTACTGTCAGATGTCCATAATCACATCTGATGTGTTAAAGATGCGTGGGTGGTAAAGGTCAGTCATTTTATTACAGGGAGGTGATAACAGGACATAAATATGATTTAAAAGAGCGGGTTTTAGAGTATCTTTAATTAAAGGAGCACACGGATTGGATCCTTTCCTAATGCCAGACACTTATTGATCTAAGAATCAAAAGTCTTTCATTTTACGATAAAAAATTTATTTAAAATGGGTTAATTATTACACTACTAGATTAAAAACGCATAAGCTAATGTAAAACAGAAGGATAAAATCCAGCGCTAGATCCGTGGCCAAGCAGCACCAACCTGTGTGTATCTCTGCAAACACACGTGAAAAATACACACAAACAGAAAACAGGAGTGGTAGGTGCGCTAGAGGTCTTCCACCCACAGAAGTATATATGGTAAAAGGAAATATATAATTGCCTGCAATAACGATTCACTTCATGGACTGAACATACATGTAATGCCAATAGTCTCAAAACATGAAAAGACAAAAAGAGACAAAGAACATAGTACAGCCCAGTAGGCAATGTGGGATATTCTATACTGAGGTGGTGAATTGCACTCACAAAAGTAAATAGAAAATAGGGCTTATCTGATCCAACTGGAATGTTCTCTTCACTTCTTCTCACTCATTCAGTGGCCATATGTGGATGCATTGGCAGAAAGTGGAAATGGAATCAGTGTATGGTAAAATACAAAAAACTTTAAGAAAACAGAGTAGCTTACATATACAACGTTGGGAGAGCAGCACTGCAGATCTTCTTTTGCATACAGCAATCAGCCAAACAGTTGACAGATATGAAGCCAATAAAAAAGGTCCCAAATCTTAGTGGAGCTGGAGATGGGCATAAGTCAGTGGTGTACAGTGGGTCACGCAATGCATTTTGCCTTTCCTTAGGCTTCCTCTTAGCGTGTGATCACTGTACTGTGTAAACTCCTTAAATAACTGAAAATCGCGGGCTTTACTTCCGGGTGCGTGACGTCATGGCTACTCCATCGCCAAACGAGATCTTCTGACGAAGTATCGCGAGATTCGTCCGTCGGCCATTTGGTTGGCTTTGGTTGGCAGCAAAATAACATGGAGAATATACAGAGAAAAACGGTTTTACAATATGTCTAGTAACTCTGTTCTCCAATTGAGCAGCATAATATACTTAAGCTTGTGCAGCTTCCAGACCCATTTTTATGACAGAAAACTTATAAATATAAAAAGAAAAATATCTTAAAGACATTATTATGTCAAATATAAAAAAATTGTATAAAAAAAAAAGGGTTTTTAATATTTATATAAAAATATATAAAATATATCCATGGTGTATTTAGATAGGGGCACGTATACTATGTATTGAGAGTATATCCTCAGGCATCAGAGAGGTACTTCCATATATGATAAACTGCATTTTTGAGATGAAGTCCCATTGTTATTAATCAAAAATGCAGTATCTTTTATGTATCTATATTTTGGTAAGCTTATAGCTACTGTATATATGCATGCCCAAATACATAACAGACACATGGATACAAACATACAAAGAGAAAAATAAATAATTAATAAATAAATAAAAAAAAAAATAAAAAAATATACATATAAATAGAAAAATAGAAAAATAGAAGAATAAAATCAAGAATAGCAGGGGTACATATTGAGAGGTAGTGGGTAATGTAGATAAACCTTACAAAAAATTGTACAGATCGAAGTCTGCATTAAGACCCTTCGGAAGGAGGGTATCTATATTAAAAACCCATCTCATTTCTGTCTTTCCCATTTCTTTGATGTTGTCCCCTCCTCTCCAGTGTTTCTGTACTTTGTCAATTGCCCAGAATTTTAGACCTTTTGGATTCTTATTATGTTTTTCAAAAAAATATTTGTAGAGTGCGTGCAGGGTAATACCTTTCCTAATATTTCTAACATGCTCCCCCATTCTTTTTTTAAGGGTTCTTGATGTTCTGCCGATATATTGTAATCCACATGGGCATTCGGTAAGATAGATGACATTCGTGGAGGAGCATGTTAGAAATTGTTTGATGGAAAATTCCCTTTTGTTCGAAAAAGATGTATAATTAGTGATAGGATATTTCTGTGGTGCCGAAACTTTACAGGCTTCAGAGACTTTACATCCGTAGAAGCCTGCTTTTTGTGTCATGAAGTGTGGTGGATTTTTCTTTTTTTGTTTCTAAAAAAAGCTCTTTGTAAATTTATTTTTTAGGTTTGGGGCTCCTCTAAACACTATTCTAGGTTTTTCAAGTATTACATTTTTTAAAGTGTCGTCTTTTAAAAGAATATCCCAATGTTTTCTGACTATTCGTTTAATGTGTGTCGATTTGTTGTTGTAATCAAATATTAGAGGGATGTTGGACATCATAGAGCTTTCCATCCTGACTTTAGGTTGGAGTTGCTATTGCAGGCAATTATATATTTCCTTTTACCATATATACTTCTGTGGGTGGAAGACCTCTAGCGCACCTACCACTCCTGTTTTCTGTTTGTGTGCATAAGCTAATGTGACTACATGCTGGTTTCAGTCAGCAAATGGTTTCCTTATAATGGCAATACAGCAAAGCAGGGAAGAACCACTGGGAGTGTATGGTGAAGGGAAGGATGAGCAAAAATAGTGCTATAGGTGGTGCTTAATATATAATAAGTCCACTGAGAACCAGCAGCCAGACTTAAAAAACAGTCAGCTTTAAAACTGCTTGAGATGTGTGCAAAACAAAGACAATAAATCTGGCGCACGGTGCATAGACACTTGAATACTAATTTGAATATAACAACACATATATAATAATACGTGTGAGATAATTTGTGTGCATATATAAATTGAGGCAAAAAATACGTTCATAAAATGAACACAAGATAAATGTATATATAGACATAGTGCTTTTGAGTACTCCTGGTATAACATACACTTAATGCATTGAAGCACTCCATGTATGACATATACCTGTGGAAATAAAACACAGACAAATGCAATCTACCCCAAGCTGACTTAAACCACTCTTTATGGAACTGTAAATATGTTTGTAAATTTCGCAAAGACCATGCTTGGAAAACGCATACCAATGACAAAGGAGTTTGCACTCTTTGGCTTCTCCCCTATACAGTTCCCACGCATACGCTTGGCAACAATATTAATCGCAGTAGCCAACAAAACCGTACTACAATTCTGGATACAAAAAAACAAGCCATCCTAAACAGTATTCCAGGAAAAACTATTTTTCTTATTCCGAATGTCTTGGCTCGCGGCACAACAAAACCAATCCCATTAAACAAAAAAGTTTTTCCTGGATTGGACTCCTTATATTTCCTCCCTACCTACTGAGACTAGGGTGCAAATTAAACGCATTTTCCAAAACTACCCGTGGTATATGGCCCAGCAACTCCAGGGCAAAGACCCAATCAACGTCATAACTTGAATGCTTACGCCTAAGCGATTCCAAGTATGGTCACTACAATTGGTTTGGATTCTAAACATTACCAGACATCTAACTTCCCCACAGAACTGGTCCTTGTTCAACTGGGCTTGAGAGACATTGTTTATGTGTTGTTGTTCCCTTAGTATTAGGTTATCCTTGAATGTAGGTACATTTTATATTGTGACTTACTGTATTATAATCGGTTTACTATAAACATACGTATGACCCGATTACATGTTGTTACCAGTCGAACCACATAACAAAACAGGAAACAGGATTGATTAACTGTGATGTTTATTTGTTGTTCAACAACGTGCCTTGAATGTGTACAATCTTTACGTATAACTTTTATTCTGTTTGATGCACTTTGCCTCAAATAAAGACTTTAAAAAATTTTTTTTTACCAATGTGACAATCTTAAAGAGACACTCCCACCAAAAAATGAAAAAAAAAGAAGATGGAGAAGTATTGATATGAATAATCCAGACCCAAGCCTGATAGGGACAAGTCATCATTCCCATCACTACACCAACATTTACTTTGTCCGTAAGTTAAGTGGACCTCGGCATCATTAAACATTTTTTAAAATCAGGGCTTTGTCCCTCTTTAAGTTATCAACCTAATCTTCAAGTTCTTTCAAATGAATTAATAGGTTTGAACATGAGCAGGCTAGGTAGGTCGAATGGACCTTAACTGCCAACACATTTTGTGTTCCTATAGTCCTATAGTTCTCCTCAGAGAATAAAAGCCACTTGTAGTTAAAGGGAATCCTTCTCCTAAACTTAGCTAATTGTGTGGGTGACTAATACATTATGACTAGTAGTAGTAATGGCAAGCAAATACATAGATTAGGAGATTTTTTTTAAAAAAATATGCCTCTGGTGTCTTCTCTTTATGACATCATATGTGGCTTGAAATGCAGATGAATGACTTTCAATGGGAAATGTGTAATTTGCATATCAATCCACAAGTTGATGTCATAAACGGGAGAAAACACAGACAAATTGAAAACATTTTAATTTATGTATTTCTGCTAACACTACATACATATACATTTTCCTCATTTTGTATTCTCTGTAGTAATAGTACAAACAATGTTGTGTGATAGAGTCCCTTTGTGTGTAGTTATGGTCTATGTCTGCTAGACAACATACAAAAAGCATACTGAGGGTCTATGTCTGCTAGACAACATACAACAAGCATACTGAGGGACAAAATCCTGGCATATTGAGGGGCAAAATGCTGGCATATTAAATGGCATAATCATGGATATTAAATGGCAAATTCCTGGCATATTAAATGGCAACATCCTGGATGTTAAATGGCAAATGCCAGGCATATTGAGGGGTTAAATCCTGGCATATTAATTGGCAAAATCCTTGCATATTAAGGGGCAAAATCCTGGCATACTGAGGTGCAAAATCCTGGCATACTGAGAGGCAAAATCCTGGCATATTACATGGCAAAATCCTGGATATTAAATGGCAAATACCTGGCATATTGAGGGGCTAAATCCTGGCATATTAATTGGCAAAATCCAGGCATATTAATTGGCATAATCCTGGCATTTTAATTGGCAAAATCCTGGCATATTGAGGGGCAAATCCTGGCATATTGAGAGGCAAAATCCTGGCATATTAATTGGCAAAATCCTGGCATATTAATTGGCATAATCCTGGCATATTCATTGGCATAATCCTGGCATATTGGCATAATCCTGGCATATTAATTGGCAAAATCCTGGCATATTAATTGGCATAATCCTGGCATACTGAGAGGCAAAATCCTTGCATATTAATTTGGAAAATCCTGGCATATTAATTGGGAAAATCCTGGCATATTAATTGGCATAATCCTGACATATTAATTGGCAAAATCCTGGCATATTGATGGGCATAATCCTGGCATATTGAGGGGCAAAATCCTGGCATATTAATTGGCAAAATCCTGGCATATTAATTGGCATAATCCTGGCATATTCATTGGCATAATCCTGGCATATTGGCATAATCCTGGCATATTAATTGGCAAAATCCTGGCATATTAATTGGCATAATCCTGGCATACTGAGAGGCAAAATCCTGGCATATTAATTTGGAAAATCCTGGCATATTAATTGGGAAAATCCTGGCATATTAATTGGCATAATCCTGACATATTAATTGGCAAAATCCTGGCATATTAACTGGCATAATCCTGGCATATTGAGGGGCAAAATCCTGGCATATTAATTGGCAAAATCCTGGCATATTGATGGGCATAATCCTGGCATATTGAGGGGCAAAATCCTGGCATATTAATTGGTACAATCCTGGCATATTAATTGGCAAAATCCTGGCATATTGAGGGGCATAATCCTGGCATATTGAGGGGCATAATCCTGGCATATTGGCAAAATCCTGGCATAATAATTGGCAAAATCCTTGCATATTAAGGGGCAAAATCCTGGCATACTGAGGGGCAAAATCCTGGCATACTGAGAGGCAAAATCCTGGCATATTACATGGCAAAATCCTGGATATTAAATGGCAAATACCTGGCATATTAATTGGCAAAATCCTGGCATATTAATTGGCATAATCCTGGCTTATTCATTGGCATAATCCTGTTTTATTCATTGGCATAATCCTGGCACATTGGCATAATCCTGGCATATTAATTGGCAAAATCCTGGCATATTAATTGGCATAATCCTGGCATACTGAGAGGCAAAATCCTGGCATATTAATTGGGAAAATCGTGGCATATTAATTGGCATAATCCTGACATATTAATTGGCAAAATCCTGGCATATTAACTGGCATAATCCTGGCATATTGAGGGGCAAAATCCTGGCATATTAATTGGCAAAATCCTGGTATATTGATGGGCATAATCCTGGCATATTTAGGGGCAAAATCCTGGCATATTAATTGGTAAAATCCTGGCATATTAATTGGCAAAATCCTGGCATATTGAGGGGCATAATCCTGGCATAGTAATTGGCATAATCCTGGCATATTAATTGGCAAAATCCTGGCAAATACATAGATTAGGAGATTTTTTTTAAAAAAAATATGCCTCTGGTGTCTTCTCTTTATGACATCATATGTGGCTTGAAATGCAGATGAATGACTTTCAATGGGAAATGTGTAATTAGCATATCAATCCACAAGGTGATGTCATAGACGGGAGAAAACACAGACAAATTAAAACATTTTAATTTATGTATTTCTGCTAACACTACATACATAGACATTTTCCTCATTTTGTATTCTCTGTTGTAATAGTACAAACAATGTTGTGTGATAGAGTCCCTTTATGTGTAGTTATGGTCTATGTCTGCTAGACAACATACAACAAGCATACTGAGGGTCTATGTCTGCTAGACAACATACAACAAGCATACTGAGGGACAAAATCCTGGCAAATTGAGAAGCAAAATGCTGGCATATTAAATGGCATAATCCTGGATATTAAATGGCAAATTCCTGGCATATTAAATGGCAAAATCCTGGATGTTAAATGGCAAATTCCAGGCATACTGAGGGGTTAAATCCTGGTATATTAATTGGCAAAATCCTTGCATATTAAGGGGCAAAATCCTGGCATACTGAGGGGCAAAATCCTGGCATACTGAGAGACAAAATCCTGGCATATTACATGGCAAAATCCTGAATATTAAATGGCAAATACCTGGCATATTGAGGGGCTAAATCCAGGCATATTAATTGGCATAATCCTGGCATTTTAATTGGCAAAATCCTGGCATATTGAGGGGCACATCCTGGCATATTAATTGGCAAAATCCTGGCATAATAATTGGCATAATCCTGGCATATTCATTGGCATAATCCTGGCATATTGGCATAATCCTGGCATATTAATTGGCAAAATCCTGGCATATTAATTGGCATAATCCTGGCATACTGAGAGGCAAAATCCTGGCATATTAATTGGGACAATCCTGACATATTAATTGGCAAAATCCTGGCATATTAACTGGCATAATCCTGGCATATTGAGGGGCAAAATCCTGGCATATTAATTGGCAAAATCCTGGCATATTGATGGGCATAATCCTGGCATATTGAGGGGCAAAATCCTGGCATATTAATTGGTAAAATCCTGGCATATTAATTGGCAAAATCCTGGCATATTGAGGGGCATAATCCTGGCATAGTAATTGGCATAATCCTGGCATATTAATTGGCAAAATCCTGCCATATTAATTGGCATAATCCTGGCATATTGAGGGGCAAACTCCTGGCATATTAATTGGCAAAATCCTGGCATATTGAGGGGTTAAATTCTGTCATATTAATTGGCTAAATCCTTGCATATTAAGGGGCAAAATCCTGGCATACTGAGGGGCAAAATCCTGGCATATTGAGGGGCAAAATCCTGGCATATTAAATGGCAAAATCTTGGATATTAAATGTCAAAATCCTGGCATATTGAGGGGCTAAATCCTGCCATATTAATTGCAAAATCCATGCATATTAATTGGCATAATCCTGGCATACTAATTGGCAAAATCCTGGCATATTGAGGCATAATCCTGGCATATTAATTGGCATAATCCTGGCATATTAATTGGCAAAATCTTGGCATATTGAGGGGAAAACTCTTTGGCAAATTAATTGGCAAAATCCTTGCATATTAATTGGCATAATCCTGGCATATTAATTGGCAAAATCCTGGCATATTAATTGGCATAATCCTGGCATATTAATTGGCATAATCCTGGCATATTGGCAAAATCCTGGCATATTAATTGGCATAATACTGGCATGTTTATTGGCAAAATCCTGGCATATTGAGGGGCAAAATCCTGGCATATTAATTGGTCAAATCCTGGCATATTAATTGGTTAAATCCTGGCATATTGAGGGGTTAAATCCTGGCATATTAATTGGCAAAATCCTTGCATATTAAGGGGCAAAATCCAGGCATGGTGATTTGGGGGAATGAAGACACTGCTATAAGTGATTCGGAGGAATGAGTAATATTGGCTCTGTTTCAGGTGAACATGGAAAGTTCTTGGGTGAACACTGTAATAACAAGACCTTCTTACACCTTCTATATTCAGTGTTGGTATCTCCTCTTCTAAAAGTGTGGAAATCACCAGCAACCCAAACACCAGAGGATCTCTGCATCCCAAAGAGCATGTGACAGGGACTCATCATATTTCAGAATTCCTGTGAAATTGTTTCTGGCATGCTTTGGGCATTGGCTGTACAGCTTCCCTGATACATCATCCACATAATTTCAGTCCAAGACAGAAGATCAGCCAGTGTGCAGCTGATATCAGGAGTGTATTAACCCCTTAAGGTACAGAGCCTTTGAAACATTTTTGTCCTTTCTGGACAATGGCTATTTTAACATTTCTGTGCTGTTTGTGTTTAGCAGTAATTTTCTTCTTTGTCATTTGCTGTACCCACACATATTATATATTGTTTTTATCGGGACAAGAAGGGCTTTCTGTGGATGCCATCTTTTTGATCATATCTTATCATATTATTAAAAAAAATAATAAAATATGGTAAAAAAAAAAAAATACACAAATTTCTTTGTTTTTATTTGAAACAACTTCTCCTCATCGACAATAGCGAACGAAAAAACATGCTAAATAGATTCTACTATTTCTCCTGAGTACAGGGATACCACCCATGCATAGGTTTGTTGGGTTGTTTGGGGGCTAAAATGCCAAATTTGTGAGGTGCAGTTTTTTGTTTTCCAACTTGAAATTTTTACATGCAGACAGCCTGCACCCATGTCCCATTTGGGACATATTTGAAGCCAGCTAGTGTATTTTACCCCATCAACCCATATATTTTTTAAAAGAAGACACCTTAGGCTATCTCAAATGGTGGTATTTTTACACTTTCCATGCACTAATTCTACCACTAGCCTTTGTCAAACTTTGTGGTAGTAATTTTTTTGTGGTTTTTTTTCACAAACCTTGTACTTCAGACATGAATTCACAGATTTTGGTATGTGTCACTGCCAAATAACACCCTAATAAGTGTTCAGCAACATCTCTTGAGTACAGGGATACCACCCATGCATAGGTTTGTTGGGTTGTTTGGGGAGTAAAAGGCCAAATTTGGTAGGTGCAGTTTTTGGTTTTCCAAATTAAAATTTTGACATGCAGACCGCCTGCACCCATGTCCCATTTGGGACATATTTGAAACCAGCCAGTGTATTTTACCCCATCAACCCATATATTTTTTAAAAGTAGACACCCTACGCTATTTCAAATGGTGGTATTTTAACACTTTCCATGCACTAATTCTACCACCAGCCTTTGTCAAAGTTTGTGGTAGTAATTTTTGTGTGGTTTTTTTTCACAAATATTGTATTTTAGACATAAATTCACAGATTTTGGTATGTGTCACTGCCAAACAATAACCCAATATGTGTTCAACAACATATCCTGAGTACAGGGATACCACCCATGCATAGGTTTGTTGGGTTGTTTGGGGGCTCAAGGGCCACATTGTGAAGGTGCGCATTTTCAACTTGGAATATTGACGTGTAGTCAGCCTGAGCCCATCATTCATTTGGAACTTTTTTTTAAGTAGGACAGTGTATTTTACCCCAAAAAGTATATATTTTGTAAAAGTAGACACCCTAGGCTATTTTAAATGGTGTTATTTTAACACTTTCCATGCACCAATTCTACCACCAGCCTTTGTCAAAGTTTGTGGTAGTCATTTTATTGTGTATTTTTTCCCACATACATTGCACTTTAGACACAAATTCACATATTTCGGTATGTGTCACTGACAAACAATACCACAATATATGTTCAGCAACATCTCCCGAGCACAGGGATACCACCCATGCATAGCTTTGTCAGCTTTGTTAGGGGTTGAAAGGCTACATTTGAGAGGTGTGCTTTTTGATTTTCAAACTTGGAATTTGAACATGTAGCGCAAGGAAGGGGTTAATAGCTCTTATAAGAGCCTTTGTAGTACTGTACAAAAAAATGAACCCCTAAAAATGCACAGACAAGAAAAAAAATTCTGCTGTGCAGTGATCAGTGGCAGGGAAGGAGTTAATACACTACACTATACAAAAGGTATGGCTTTTATAAAAGCCCTTGGGACTCACAATTTATTAACATTTTATTTAATTTATTACAATTTAAAAATTATGTTATACAGATCTGTCTCTTTCCCTCACTAAAACTCAAGTGAGGAGAGGGAGGCAGATCCATATGGGTCAGAACAATATTTACGAACCAGACGAATGGTGATGCTCATCTGAGAAATCACCAAACCACCTTTGCCACTGATCGGCTGTTACTGATCGCTATACACACGTTCAGACAGCTTCAAAAGGAATACACGTAATCCCCTAGTGGGTATAATTAACCCCTAGTGAGTCTGACAAAAAAAATGCTGATAGCAAAAAAAAATCCTTCGGCGACTAGATTGCTCCATATGCGCTGCTTAGGCAGTGACCATATGCACTGCTTAGGCAGTGACCATATGTGCTGCTTAGGAAGTGATATACGGCAAGGAAGGGGTTAATAGCTCTTAAAAGAGCCTTTGATATACTGTAATAAATCAAAGTAAAAAAAAAATAACCCCTAAAAAAATGCACAGACAGCAAAAAATGTGCTGCTGTGTAAGATCACTGCGTACACAGCGATCAATTGCAGGGAAGGGGTTAAATACTGGAAACGGCTTTTATAAAAGCCTTTGGGTCTCAATTCTATTAAATATATTATAATTAAAAACTTACATTATACAGCTCTGTCTCCCTCACTAAAACTCAAGTGAGAGGGAGGCAGATCTACACGGGTCAGATCAAATATTTACACATATTGATCTAACCAGACGAATGGTGATGCTCATCTGAGCAAACGCCAACCCGCCATTGTCACTTATCAGCTGTTACTGATCGCTATACATGCGCTCAGACAGCTAAAAAATTTTTTTTACGTTAAACGTAGTCCCCTAGCGGGTATAATTAACACGTGACGGGTGTAATAAAAAAGTTTTAAAAAAATTAAAAATGCTTCTGCAGCAAGATTGCTGCATTTGCGTCAGATCGCTGATTAGGCAGTGATCTACGGCAAGAAAGGGGTTAATCTCTCTTAAAAGATCCTTTTTTTATACTGTAATGAATTACAGTAAAAAAAAATAACCCCTAAAAAATGCACAGACAGCAAAAAATGTGCTGCTGTGTATGATCACTGCGTACACAGCGATCAATGGCAGGGAAGGGGTTAAATGGCTTTTATAAAAGCCCTTGGTGTTTAAAATTTTATTAAATATTTTTTTTATTATTTTATTTTATTTTTTTACTTGATCTGATCTGTCTCTCTCCCTTACTAAAAGTAGTAAGGTGAGGGAGGCAGATCAATACTTGTCAAAGGCAATATTTAGTAATATTGCCTTTGACAGTATGGTAAGTGCTCATCAGAGCACTTACCATACATGCCTGCACACAGATCACATAGATCTGCTGTGCCGGCATCGATTGGCTCCCCCTAGAGCATCGGAAGTGAAATACTTTCACTTCCGATGCTCTTGCCATTAGAAGGGAAACGCTGCCTGTACAGGCAGCGTTCCCTTCTACTGAGCCGATGGGGTCGCTCAGGAGAGCGACCACCATCGGCTCTGGGGAGCAGCACGGTGTTGTTAAGTGCCTCGCTGGCGAGGCACTTTAACAACACCGGAGATGCTTAGAAAGCGAACGATCGTTCGCTTTCTAAGCACATGTGTGCAGCGGGCGCAGCCATTTTTAAATGGCTGCTACGATCACTCCTTGGAGTGATCGTAGCGCGCCCCTGCACATTTGGGGGGTGTTGCACAATGCCTCTACCTAGAGGCATTGTAGCAACACCGTTAGAGTAAAAAAAAGCGACCGCTGGTCGCTTTCTTTACTCCATTTAGTGCATGACGTGCCAGGCACGTCACCTGTCGGCAAGTCCTCGATTTGCCGTGACGTGCCTGGCACGTCACCTGTCGTTAAGGGGTTAATTTAGTACTTTCTTTAAAGGACAACTGTAGCAACAACAACAAAAAACTTATGTTTAATTGAAAGATTGGGAAGTGCAGATGATTTATAAAGAAATTATTTAATGAAATAATACAAATGAAGTACCTTTTTGAGCCTTCTTTACTCCATATAGTTATCTTAGGGGGCAGACATTTTGTTTAGAATCTTGGGTCAGATCTTCACTCACCTTGGTTCAGATGAACTACGATCTGACCCATCTGACCAAAGATTCTAAACAAAATGTCTGCCTCCTGGTAACGCTATATGGAGTAAATATGGATCAAGAATGTACTTTATTTGTATTCTTTCATTAAACCATTTCTATTTAAAATGCCTACACTTGATGCATAGCTGCCAACATCGCCCATGTTTCCAGGGACACATATTTGTTCCACATGCTGCAGAAAGAACATGCAAAGTGCAGCCCAGCAGTATGTAGGATAGATATACGCACAGACACAATCCAATTAATTAATCAGGGTGGAGATCTCATAGGACCTACCATGCTTAATTGGATGGTGTCTGTGTGTTTATCCATCCTACATACTGCCGGGCTGCACTTAACATGCTCTGTCTGCAGCATGTGGAACAAATATGTGTCCCTGGAAACATGGCCGATGTTGGCAACCATGCTTGATGCCATCTTTCAGTTAAACAGAACTTAATTTTTTGCTACAGTCGTCCTTTAAGAGAAATAAGGACATCACATAATTGTGAGTCCAGGAGTTAACAGGGCACTAGCTCCTGTGTATAGATCATTTATCTTTCAGGGGAAATGGTTTTCCAGGAACCATGATTTGAGCTTGGATTAATAATACTAATAAAAAATAATTATAACTGTGGAATATAAAGTGAATACTAATACACGCTAATGTCTATGAAGAAAGGTTACATCAGTGGACTAGAGTAGATGGGGGTCAATGGAATGACAGAGATATGTACAGTAACATGTAGAAGCTCTACCTTGCTTGTCTCACACCATACGATTAGCTATTTCAGAGCTTTAGAGGTTCTCAAACCTTTATAAATAGAAATGTGTGGGTGTTCACTGATACAGTTGTACCTATCCCTGTTATGTAAAAATTATACATTCCTGTGAAATTAGCTGATTGAGCAGTCTGTCAGATAATGCTTAACAACCTATGTTGTGAGTATGTGACATTTAAATTATAGCTTTGCACTGACAAATTAAATGTCAAGCTGATTCTTGGGGAAGGGGAACACACATTAAACATTATCCTGGTTACATTTAAACACAGCTTATGACTGTGTTGCTTAATGTTTATATATTGGTTGCAGACAATAGTCAACACATAATTATATTGATTGTTGTCTGAATGAAATCAGGAACTCCCTACTGTGAAGTATGCAGCTCTTATTCTCCAGAAATATCTCTGCAGTCTCAACTTACCTTCTGCTGCAAAACAATCTTATCACATCACATGTTGTAAATGGAAAAGCCTCAAATTGGACCAGGGTATTGAGCGGAGTACCTCAGGGGTCTGTTTTGGGACCTCTTCTTTTTAATATGTTTATTAATGATCTCCCACGTTGCGCTGAGAGCCATGTCTCAGTGTTTGCTGATGACACAAAATTAGGTAAGGTAATAAAGACTAATTTTGATGTTTTTTCTTTACAGGAAGATTTGGACAGAGTGGGGGACTGGGCACGAAAGTGGCAAATGAGGTTCAATATAGACAAATGTAAAGTTATGCATTATGGGAAAAATAATAACAAAGCAACATATACGTTAAATGGTATTTCCCTGGGAAAAATTACTAACGAAAAGGATTTAGGAATCATTGTAGATAACAAACTTGGCAACAGTGCCCAATGCCAGACAGCAGCTGCAAGGGCCAATAAGATATTGGCATGTATAAAGTATACTGTATAATGTATAAAGACCTCACCTTGAATATGCAGTACAATTCTGGGCACCAGTCCTTAAAAAGGATATTAAGGAACTAGAAAAAGTGCAAAGGAGGGCTACAAAATTAATAAGGGGATTGGAGGATCTTAGTTATGAAGAGAGACTTTAAAAAATTGCATTTATTTACTTTAGAAAAAAGGCATCTTAGAGGGGATATGATAACATTATATAAATATGTGCAGGGCCATAGGAGGTCTCCAGGGACCTGTTCATTAACAGAAATGTACAAAGAACAAGAGGTCACCCCCTGAGACTGGAAGAGCAAAGCTTTCATAGACAGCAAAGGAAGGGATTCTTTACGGTAAGGACAATAAAGTTATGGAACTCACTGCCAAGAGAGGTACTGCTATCAACCACAATAGATGCATTTAAAAATGGTCTGGGTGTTTTTTCTTTAGAAAAGCAGAACATACAGGGGTATTAATAATAGAATAAGCATTAATAATAGAGCTTATTGATCCAAGGAGAAATCCGATTGCCCTTTTGGAGTCAAGAAGGAATTTTTCCCCCTAGGAGGCAAAATTCGAAATAGCTTCCTTAGGGTTTTTTTTTTTCCTTCTTTTGGATCAAAACGCTGGAATGATAGGTAGATGGGTTGAACTTGATGGACTTGTGTCTTTTTTCAACCTAAATTACTATGTTACTATGTTACTGTGTTACATATATATGTATGACTACACGTATCTTGAAGTAGTTGACTGACTTAAAGTATTGCTTTAAAGGAACACTCCCACCAAAACATTTAAAAAAGTTTTACTTTTTTTTATTTTGTATTGTTGATTTCAGATTTGTCTTTTGTTTTTGTTATGAGACTGTATTTAATAAAATATGTAACTTAACAAGTGTGACTGGGCGCCGCCATTTTGTGAAATATAGTTTTTTTGGGTGCCACTCCCCAGAGAGTTTACAGCACAAATTTCTTACTTTAGATCATAGACTTGCATTTAATGGGAGGGTAATGCATCTATTACATCACAAGGGGGCGGAGTTATGATCCTTTTTGTTCAGGTTAATCTCCGCACTTTGTGTTGGAAGGCAGGTAAAGAAAAGTTGTACAAAGCAACCTAGTCCTGCCCACTATGATACTCAGGAGCCAGGTAGTATCTTATGACATCATCATGCAGGATTTGGCAACAGTTGTAAATTGAGACTGACTGGAAGATTTTGGATGATGTTGCATCAGGAAATATTCACAAAATGGAGCCAGGAGAGAAACACCTAATTTTATTTTTCTTTTTATATGCAATTAATTCAATCAAATAATAAAAAAAAACAATGGCATATGATTTATATATGTGTTTGTTTTAAATGACCAGGTTATCTAGTTACATCTTATGTAAGTGGTAGTGTCCCTTTAATGTGTTTCTGCCTGATGCACTGTCACTGGGCCTGGCTAATATTATCTTGTATTACAAAGACGTCTAGACCAATCTGAAATGCAGCCAAATTGCGCAAAGAAGTACATTTTTAAAAATTACACAATTTTGGCTTTTCAATATCTTTGGTTTCCGGACCGAAACTTCGGAAGCATTCAGATAGGGCCAATTTCGCTATGAAAAGCATTCAATTTCAGCAACCCAATATCCGCCAATCATCCCAGAAAACATATATGACATTTGCACATATCAATTTTTCATATTTTAGTGGGAGAGTTGATTAGAAAAGTGTAAACATAATTAAAACACACAAAAAAAATCATAAAAATGATAATATATTTATATAATTTTATGTTAATTTACATCATTATTTTATATTTAATTACTTTAACATGTTTTTTTTTTTAATTATTATTTTTAATGATTTGTATTTTATTAAACTTTGGCCAATTTCCAGCCATTTCAGGAGGTTTTTTTTTTGGGCTGGCTGTGACCAGAGGGTAGTTTATTTTATTGTAGACTGATCAGAAAAATTAATACATTTGAAAAAAGACAACTTTCAAAACATCTGAATACACAAAATAACTTTATCATTAAAATGAACATTAGATATTCATCAATGTGGGCAAAGCTAGTTGATTTTGGAGCTGAGAATAGCATCGGGATGCTTTTTGTTATATACTATACATTTATTCTATTTTTAAAAATATATATATATAATTAAAATAATGTTTAATTATTATTATCAACAAATGCGTTCCCTTGGGAAGACTGCATTTGGTGAAATTTGCATTCAATTAACTATGTACCAATACTATGTATTACAATCACATGCATAATAGCAACTTGGCTGTAGTCTAATTTAAATCATGTATTCATTTAATCCAGTGACAATTGAGTTTGTACATTAAATCAGCTACAATGAAATGAACACCTCACAGACTTAACTTTGCATTAAACCTGGTGTATTCTTCATGCAATGTCAGAGTTATAATGTATTGTTAAAATAGTGAGTTTTAAAAGATGTAACAATGCATTTTCATGGCTAGATGAGCTCTTCCTGCAGGAGAAAAGCAGAAGGTTTGGCCCTGCACTCATCTTTTAGTCAACAGATTATAGTGCCACCTTTTAAAGGGGCAGGCAGTTCCACCTATAATGTCAAAAGAGAAATATAAATATAAAATAATAATACAATAAATATACTATAATAATATAAATATTTGTATATGATAAATTATTTTAAAGTAAAAATGAATGCATTCCACATACATTAGAAAAATGTACAACATATAGAAAATGAGCTAACTGGATCTGTCCCTGTAAACCAAAACATGATCTATTAATTAGGCTTCAAACTTCCTTTTGTTTTTTTTTTTTTTTATTTTTTACCAGATCTCATGTCTAAATGTAAAGTCGTCATCCAGCCATTTGATCCATGATAATCAATAAGTAAACTCTACAAATATACAGAATGCTTTATTGTTATTATTTTTTTTACAATACCACACCTTACATAACAGACAGTAACAAAATAATCCAATGATTTAAAAAAAGAAAGGAAAGAAAATTCCAGTCAGCAAAATGTTAAAGGAACATAATCACGGGGGAGTGGAAGTGGATGTGTAGTGTACTGCAATGTGCTGTATTACTTATGTTTCTTACAGCAGTGAGGACTGACCACTGGTAACCTAGCTGGTGTGGGCTATAGCTCTCATGACACTCAGTTAGGCTTCTTGCTGGCTAAGGTGTAAACTTGGCTGAGCATCGTGGGAACTACAGTACGCAAAAGCTAGAGTTTCAAGCGTTAGCCGTCACTGACTTATTGTGACTGTAACTGTAGCCATTTTGGCGACATTGCACATATACATAGAAACAACAGAACAGGCCTCAGAGTAAGCAAAGCTGAAACATTCAAAGCAAAGTGAACATGATGAATCTGGTAATTCAGAGTCTTGAGTCCCCCTTCAGAGCTGAGTAACCCTAGACAGCTCCAGACAGCTGTAAATCATCATTAGAAGAAGCTGGTGTATACTTACATCAAAGGATAATTACCAGTGCCGCCAAGAACTGTCCCATTCCGTAATTACCATGGTGGCATGATATGAAGTTTTCTGGTTCAGTTGCCTCCTATGTCTGAATGTTTAATAATAATTCCCTGCAAACAGAACTTTGTGGGAAGGTGCTACGCTCCAGATCCTTTTCCGCTTCTCACCCCTATGTCATGCTTCTTAAAATGCTATCCCAAGACTTCTATATTGGCAACAGCAGTAAATTGTCACCTTCTACATTGGCAACAGTGTTCTAAAATAACTGCTTTAAATATCCGAAGTACATTGAATGTCAATGTGTTGTTTCACCATGTGGCAGTCAAGGGGAAAACATTACATGTTCTTAAAAAATATGAAAGTTCCCTCAAAGATATCGCAGCATTTTAATTATAGGTCATGCAATTCATCGTGGCAAATGGGCAGTCTCAGTTACTGATGGCAAATAAGGTCTTTTCAGGATTCAGGTGTTTTGATAAGAAATTGGTTTGTAAATGTTGGATTTTCTAATGCATTGAGAATAGTCTATCTAGAAGGAACCCCCCCCCCCCCCCCCCCACTCTTATATTTAGATGTGTTATTCCTTTAAGAAAATCCTTGTACTGCTAAAGGAATTTATAATAATGAGCCTGTTCTGGAGCATAGACTATAGTTCTTGATTTACTTAGTAATGATGCTGCCGGAGTCTATAAATGATGCGCTGAATGTAAGGGCTCAAAAGTTAAATCAATGAGAATGTTTACCCAAGCCAGCTGGACTCAACAAATGACTGTTTATCGAGCACCATGATCTTACCGTTTCACCTCCGTACAATAAAGTTATTTTATTATTTGACAGCAAGCCAGCTCATGAACATGTCCCGCTACAATCTCTGTCTTTCAACTCTAATCCAGTACCTTCAGTTTTGAGAAACTACTCAGTATGTAACAAAACAAACTTACTATTGAAATGGAAAAGTAATATGGGACTTTGTGCCCCAGAACTGGAACATCAACATATCATTCCCAACAATAAGAGAGAAACGGTAGCTCTGCCCACCTTAGTTAATGCCATAACAAACCAAGAAAGGAAATCAATATAATTTAAGGAAAGGTGGTTAACACAAACAAATTACATATTTTCCATAGATCGTTTAACACTGTTATCTCTCACTTTGTCTGCTTTCTCTTGGTTTAAGTATTCCAAGACCTTCATAAGCATGTCCTCATCCGGGAACTGTTTGTTCTGAGTGTCATCGTTCTCCCTGGTTACAGGAAGCCTTCTGTTATCTTTGGACAGAGCTTCTAAGTCCTGAAATCCTCTGATTTTCAGGTATCCCCTCAAAGCCTTCTCATACTGCTTTTCAAGCTCCTGGATGTCTCCTGGTGGGTACAGAGCTGATAACTTATTGTTTTGATTGTTACCCAGCAGTTCTGGGTATTTGGCCAGCATCTTTACCATATATTCTGCCAAATCATCGTCCTTTTCTGATCTGGGCTCATACTCAATTTGCCTTTTGTCGAAATCACTAAGCCAAGGGGTTTTGTGTGCCTTGGGTTTACTTAGCATTTGATACGATCTTGGAAAACCATTTTTTTGACTGAACTGGTTCAGAAACTGTTTTTTATTTGGGAGCTTATCTGCGCTTAAGAGGCTTATCATGTCCTCCATTGTCAGGTCTTCAGGAACACTGGGTAGCATAGAATTTACCGGCTGCTTCATGAACCCTTGTTTATTTTTAATGACATCCACCTTTCCCACTGTAGTTTCAGAGATTTCATCCAGATCATCAGGTACCTCAACCTCCTTATCAGATTCCAGCCTACCACCAAGCTGCCTTCCGTCATCATCCCGCAACATATCAATGAGATCTTCAGGTGGTATTTGTAGATTTCTGGATATATCTATTAACTGGTAAATTGCATCAGGATCCAGGTCTTTTCCTGAGTATTTTGGTGATCGTCTCTCAGGGCCTTGTTTACCCTTGTTGATCCTGTTCATCCACATCCTCAAGTAATAATTCATCAGATTTGACAAGTTCTCAGATTCCTGATCTTTATTCTCCTTTTCTGAGTCTTCTTCTTGGAGACCAAGGAGTCCAGATCGTTTAATTTCCTCCTCCATATCATCAGTTTTCTCCAACTCTTCCTTACTCTCTTTCAGTTCTTCTTGAGTCTGACTTTCAACTTTCTCTTCTATGGGGTTCCAATCCTCCCCTCCTGCCACATCTTCATAAGCAATGTTGTTAGCTTTATACATGTCATCCTCATCATCTTTATAAAGTTTCTGGTCTTCTTCTAACCTGTCTCTTTTATGATTGGCCTGACCTTTTAATTTCCCTAGTTCCTGGAAGACTGACTGTAGTGTAGCTAGGCTTTGAGGAGTATACTGACCTTCCACAATTTCATTAGTACGCTTCAATGGATTGTCCCTGGAGTAATCATCATAGTACTTTCCAAAAAACTTGGCACTCTTAGGCCTTTTGTCTGGCCACTTATTTGACTCATAGTCTTCAATCAGCTCTGGTGGAATGTTTTTATTCATAATGCTGCTGACCTGCTTGTTTTTCTCTTGGGGGACTTTAGCTTCCTTCTCTGCTTGCACGAGGGCTTCCAACATTACTCTCATCCATTCAGATTCTTCATCATTGGAAGGATTTTTAGCACTATCTGGTGAAAGTGGCTGCAGACTGGTGTCTTTTTGCTCAGTAAGGAATGGCGCTCCCTGGTAGGAGGTATAGTCTGGGATGTTCTCTTTTCTGCTTGCTTGCTTCCTGAGGTTTTCAATATACTCCAGTGCCTTCAACATATCTGGGCTAGGCATCCTTTGAATACTTTTCATTCGGTAATCCTGGTCCTGTTGTGGCACTTGGTAATATTGAAATGATGCAGCATCAGCAAACGACGTTAGGAGTATTAAAAAGGACAAAGACAAGCATCCTTCAAGACAGCAATTCCTCGCAGATGCCATGTTCATCAAGGTTTCCTACAAAAGAAATTCAGATGAATACATAGAAATTAGTTAACATTATTGCATACAGCATCCAATTTTTCAGCATCAGAAAATAAAATCCACTTTCTATTAATAAAAAAAACCTATATATATATATATATATATATATATATATATATATATATATATATATATATATATATACCTAGCTTATTTGTTGGTTTACTGTGTTGTCTTTTGCACTCCTTTCAAATGTCTGACTCAGACCAGTCATCGTAGATCTGTTTCATTGATTGATCACTGCAATAGCTCAATCTACTTACAGCAACACATTAATGTCTTTATATTTATAGTTTGCTCTTTCTCTAAGCTGGGTGTGTGCATTCTGTAGGAAGGTTACTAGTGGTAGGATTTATGAACACAACAAATGTATTGCAGAGGTGCAGACTTGATTCCCACCTACGACACTTCATTCGTCCAAGATTATCTTAGATTAGTGAGATCCACCCACAGTTGTAAGGATTGTTTCTAAATCTCCAACATTGAGGAATTATTTTTAAAAGCAGAGCATCACACCCAGAACTGGAATAAATTACCAAGTAAAACTATAAAATACTAAATCAGATTATTCACCTGACACTTGGTTATAAGAAGTAAAATAATGCCATGTATTCAATGTACATAGGTTTAGTTTATGCGATATATAAGATTCTATTATTATGATTATATTATATGATTTATAGTATATTATGAAAGGCTACATATCACTGTGTCCCAGTATGATCTACTAGTGTCTCATTTATTCAGTGATTAAATATTGTATTATATTCTGAACCAGAGGTTCTTATACTAGATGCTAGAAAGACAGGTCCCAGGTATCTTCACCAGTAGGGACAGAATCACCCAAACATTGCTTTTACTGTGCATGCAGAAAATAAAAAATGATTGAAAATTATCTATACATTACAAGAAAATGTCTAAATTAGGGGGGGGGGGGGGTTCTTTTAATATGTCTGTGGAGTCTTCTGTTTATGACAATACCTGTGGCATGATATGCAAACATACTGGTTTTCAATGGGAAATGTGTAATTTGCATATTGAGCAACGGGTGATGTCATAAACCGGAGACACCACAGACACATTTAAAACACATTCTTATCCTAATTTAGGCATTTCCTTGCAGTTTTGCTAACACAATGTGAAGCTCATTTTCAATGTTTTATTTTTTGTTTCTTTGCATACACAGTAACAACTATGTTTAGGTGATACAGTCCCTTAAAATGAATATGTGCTGGTTTCAATTTATGACATCATCTTGTGGCATGGTATACAAATTATGTATTGTCAATTAAAGTAATTAATATGCATATAGTGCCAAAGGGTGATGTCATATATATGAGACAATAGAGAAATGTTTAAAACATATAGCATACATTGATCTGTGTATCTACTTTAAAATTGTGCTAAAAACAAGCAGTTTAGAAAAATTGAATGGATTAATATATATATATATTAATCTATGTATGTTTTTGTATGCACAGAAACATAAAATATAGAAATCTGTGTAACTATTTATAGCTTCTTTTTTTTATTCTACATTTTAACATTGCAAACAATATTGAGCTGATGGTCTCTTTAAATATGTTTTACACTGAGCTATTATTTCAAACATGATTCTGAATTTTTTTATATATATATTTAATATGATTAATAATCAAATCCCTGCAAACTCTCATTGTATATTAGAAAAATATCCTCAGTCTCAATTCTTCATGAGACTTATGGAACCTTGGAAAATTGGCAATTACCTGATGGGGAAAATGTATTTTCTCTGGTGCCAAAATGGTTAAAGCTCATTAGGATATTGAACACCATTATCCTCATACTGAGCAGGAAAATAGATTAGCTTTAATGAAATTGGAAGACAACTGCCTGGTGTATCCCCCACTGTTTTATTAAACTGTTCATCAAAGGCTGTGGAACAGCCAGTAGCATTCAAGCACATAGAAAATACAGAATTACATATACATATTGACATTTAGGTAAACTCTAAATGTGACTTAACAACAGATATAAGCACATCATATTTATTATTGATATGCAATGAAAATTGTATTATTCCTGCATAGATATATTTCCATGTTAACACCTATTTGTATTTTTTTATTTTGAGTTTCTCTCTGTGTACATGGACTATATGTATAGTATGTGTTATTTTAAATATATGTATATCCTGTGTCTGATCATACGGAAAATGTCATGTATACGATTTGAGGAGAGGAGATTTTTAGTAACAAGTTGATAGCCTGTTGCTTGAGCAAATTAAACAACAAACTAAAAACATTGATCTGCTAATACAGTATCAAGGACTGTATCCCATTTTGTCACTCCAGCAGGTGCTCCAGGTCAGCAGCACTGCTCCCATCACATTCAGACTCTTAGCATGGGAGTGGTGACCCACAGCAGCCAATGTGCCATAGCTTGTCTGTGCACTGTATATACGACATTTACTTCTGCTACTGAAGCTGTAAAATAATCAGCAGTGAATATGTTAAGCTGGCAGCACATACTGTCCACAGCCAATTTATTTGCCAATAACACTAAATTACCATCTGTTGTTATTGGTCATTATGACCAATTTGCACTGAATTTATGAGAGGTGTTAGGGTGATACTTTATAATGTCTCTATTTTTCAATGCCCTCTTAAGTCAATTAACTCTAGGTTATATAATATAATAATAATAGTATAATAGTTCTCTAGGTTTTCTAATTGGTAACATCTAAATCTATAATTCATTATTCTGTAATGCTGCAGTTTGGCGTCGCCTGCAACATTGTTGATGGGCAAAACTATACAATTCTATATGTAACATATACCAGATTCACACAATCTGGCTACTGGGTACTTTAACAGCATAGCAACAGGCGACAAAAGCATTACATGTCCTTAGGCAGTGAAATAGTTACCGTGACATTTCCATTTGTCTGCAATACAAGCTCAGTCCATCACTACAACACTGACAACATTTGCACCCTAGTTGTAGTGGACATTATTTCCCATAATGCTCAGCAAGCCAAGTAAATATTTCCAGATTTCAGTTCAGTTATGATGCAAACCAATTCTTCAAATGTAACTATGGTAATGTTGTCTACTATAGGTGCCAAAATCTGACCATCACTGTGCTAGTCTTTGCCTATACTCTTTTCCACAATAATCCTACATTACTGGATTATCTTTAAATAATGTTCACGCTATTAGCCGATCTTCCATTGAAAACAATGTACAACTTACATAAATAACAAGATACATAGACAAATACGAGTTTAAGCCGTGACTGTGACCCACGTATGTGTATTAAGCTTGCAAAATTAGGAATCTAAAAATGTTAAATAAGAATTACATAACAGATTCTTACTATTACCAAATGCTACTTTTTAACCAGTTTTCTTCTTCTTGAGAAATAAAATGTCACACCATAGATGTCTTGAGGCTTAACTGAATTAAGTTTCAATATCATGTAAATATGGTGCCTGCACATTGCCTACCTGTGTGCTTCAGACAGAGGGATGAAGGCTGATCATAGCTCCCTCTCACGATGAAGATATTGTTTCAGCACCAGAACAGCTCCCTGTGCTTAATAGGGCGCATCACGTGATTCTCATGACGTCACTCTATGTGCCAAGAACACTGGGGAGTGAGCTTATAACGCAGATAACTCTTGCATGCCTGGCTGTTTGTGTGCTGTGGTACTAAGGGGAGGCGCACGGCTTTCAGCAACCGAAATGCAAAGATGTTTATTATTTTTCAATGAAGTGTGAACGTGAGCTAGTGGCAGTTCTGTGGTTGTCCAGCTTCTAACTCTGCCTGCATGATTCCAATAAAATCTGGTGGTTAGAAGTCGAATTAACCATGAATGCTTACCCAAATGTAGACTTAAATGTGTTTTGGGTAAAATATAATACTAGTACACCTACAATACCTTTAATGTATGGATAACTGATACAAACTTGATTAATAAGTCCTTAAAGCATGCCATTGTGTGTTTCTTATTACAACTTGGATTGTGGAGACTGATGATGCATATTCCTTAGCACTGTGCAAAAGGTTATTATAGTATGATATGGGGTGGATGTGTGTGTGTGTGTGTGTGTGTGTGTGTGTGTGTGTGTGTGTGTGTTGTGTATGATACAAGGCATGTGGCATATAGTTTAACTCTTTATGGTACAAAATAGTTCTGCTTTCACACCCGCCGTGACACTCAAAAGATTAAACAATATTTTGATAATGTTATTCGATCCAATGCTGTGGCATAAGATAGAAGATTTATAAATAATAACATTTGAACTTCTCATTAGTTTTCAGCATTCTAAGGGATTACACTGAGAATTTACCAATATTACCACCAGATTTTGCCTTTTGCGCCTTTGTTCTGTTTGTACCTGTATATTTAATCAATACAGCTCATAATCACTCTCTCAGACATCCCCTGCAGTTGTAGTTTATTTTATCTTGCTTAGTGAAGGAGACTGAAGAGTATTAAGAATGGTCTGTCGGTTATAAAAGTGTCTGAATTCAATTTAAATCACAGTGTTATCTGTTAGCATGTGGCCTAGCCCATTGCACACTCTATACCCCCATCCCAAAATTAAATCAATCAATTAAACAGGTCACAGTAAAGTGGGAACATAAATCTATGTTACAATATGTGAAAAGGTATATTATATAAGGCAAACCTCTTGTCTTAAGTAAAATAACATTTCACTGGACCTTTAACTTCAAATGCATACAACTGCTGCCTCCGTTTACCTTACATATTGTATTGTTATATCAGGATGGACAGTATACATTGTATGTCTTATTCATCACATATTTGTGATCCATAGATTGACCCAAGTCATACACACCAGGTTTGGACAATTTACACTTCATTTTTTTCCAGAAACCTGTTTATCTTTGGATATTATACAAACCATCAAGGTCTCTTTTTCCTTCTCTTCTTAAGGGTATGTATGTTAGAGATTCATAAATTCATATAAATAATTCTCTGAGGCTTTTCTATTCAGGCCATCCACAATTACTGTAGACTTTCTTTGAATTGCTTACATGTTTAAGGTGATTCCTGGTTTCATGGATGCAATGTTCTAGGTGATGTTAACCAGTTATGTCTATGATTTGACATTAGTATTTTTCTCTACTTCTAATCCATCTTCTACGCAATCCAAGATCCATCTAGCATTCACTAAGACTTAAATGGACTGTATCACCTAAACATTGTTTTTACTGTGCATGTAGAGGATAGAAAATGAATGATATATATTGTGTTAGCAAAATTGCAAGCAAATGCATAAATTAGTAGAAAGGTGTTTTAAATGTGTCTGTGGAGTCTGCATTTTATGACATCAACTGTGGCCTGATTTACAATATAACTGCTTTTCAAATGAAAAATGTGTAATTTAAATATCAGGCCACAGGTGATGTCCAGGGCCTGATTAAGGCATGGGCTTTAGGGGATGCAGCCCAGGGGCCTCGACCAGATGAGGGGCCTCAACCAGCTTACTGCCAGCAAGCAGGCAGCATGGAGTCTGTGCACTGCCCAAGTGCACAGATATGTTCCCATGCTGACTCTCACACACCGTGGGGTCATGTGACCTGCTGGCAGCATGAGACACAATGGAACATGTCTGTCCTGGTTGTGCAATGTGGGTGATGTGGAATGTCCTCGGTGTCCAATGTGGGATTGCATTGGCAAGTCTGGAGACAGAATGGCAAGTCTGGGGCAGTATGGAAAGTCTGAGGGGCAGATTAGCAAGTATGGGAGGCAGAATAACAAGTCTGACGATGCATTGGCAAGTCTAAGGGGCAGATTGGGAAGTCTTTGGGTGCATTGCTAAGTCTGTTGGGCAGATTGGCAAATCTGGGTGCAGAATGTGAAGTCTCAGAGGCAGATTGGCAAATTTGGGGGCAGAAAGGCAAATTTGGGTATGCACTGACAAGTCTAAGGGGCAGATTGGCAAGTCTATGGGACAGACGGTCAAGTCTGGGGATGCATTGACAAGTCTGTGGGGAAGTTTGGCAAATAAAAGGAAATAAAAACATTAAATGTATTTCTTCAATCATAGTTTTTACCTGTAAGTCTTATATTTAGGCTTTTTCTTTTTCCCCCAAAAAAATTGTTATCCACAATGTATACATTATTTCTAACTTTGCCATGATATGCAAAGTTTATACATTACTGCTGAAACTACCACAACAAAAGGACATAGTCTTAAATAACTGGGGAAAAGGCTTAAATTTAATATCGGGAAGTTTTACTTTAATGAGAGGGTAGTGGATGCATGGAATAGCCTTCCAGATGACATAGTAGAGGTTAATACAGTGAAGGTGTTTAAGCAAGCATGTGGTAGGTATAAGGCTATTCAGGATATAATATAAGGCCAGAGGCCAATAAAAGTATTCAAATTTATTAATTTTATTTTTGTCATAAATTGGGCAGACTAGATGGGCTGAATGGTTCTTATCTGCCGACACATTCTATGTTTCTAATTTAACAACCGAATAAAAGATACAATGGTGCCATGATAGCATTTTAATCAGGATTAATAGATAAGTTTCAAACTAAATTACTGGTTATGGGCCTACACACATGTTACAGAGGTTTTGTGAGCACCTCAAACAAGACTAGACAGAGACTAAGACAAATGCTTTATGGAATTGTTCCCACTCTGGAAACTAATACGTTTTATTTGCACAAGAGTGCAATTAAATAAGAAACCTTTCCAAGCACATTCCCATGAAATGGGATTATATTCTATTCAAAGTGTAAAAATATCTGGGTAACAATAAAATGATTGAGTTTCACACCGTTGGGCAAATAAAGTAGAACCAATTTCTTTTATTTGTAGTCTGGTAAACATGAAATAGGACAAATATGTTTTAATCACTTTTATACCTCTTTTTATGTGCCCTTGTATTTAGATAAATGTAATAACAAAGCAGTCAGGATAGCTGCTACACTGTAGTAAAGTCACCCAGCAACTGTTGCTTCAAAGAGAGTGTTACCTGGTTCCACTATGAAACATCATTATGACATCACCTGTGGCACATTATGCAAATTACACATTTCCCATTGAAAAGCAGTTCATTTGCATACTATGCCACAGGTGATGTCATAAGCAGGAGACTCCACAGACACATTTAAAACACATTTGTGTCCTACGTTAGGCATTTATGCAGTTTTGCTAAAATAATGTATAGATCATTTTCAATCATTTTGTATGGTCTCAATAATTTTTTATACTCTACATTCACAGTAAAACAATATTCAGGTGATACAGTCTCTTTAAAGTCCTCATCCTTTCTTCTTGGCAATGGTAACATAGTTAACAATCTAAAAATCATCTCCCTTCTAAACTGCATATACATGGACTCAAGGTGAAATATGCCAGTACCTCTAGTGAAAATGTTATTGTTTGGCGTAACTAGTGCAATAATGTGGATTAACCTTGGCTGTTGGTTCCAAAAGTGAATCTTTGACAAATTTTGAGCTGTGCTACCGCTTAGTCACTTATGATTGTGATGATGAACTTTCTCACACAACTACTAGCACATCTCAAAATGCGTCAGCAATCCAACTTGTTCAGATTGGTGTGAAGTCAGTAACAGCATAACTGTTTTTTTTATCTGTGGTATCCTGGCCCAATATTACCTGATTATTGAGTTTATATATCTATTATGTATTTGTCTGGGCCAGGAGAGCACTTGTATCAGAAGGGCTACTACAATCTTTCACAATTTGTTTGGGCTTCAAACCACAAATGTTTTCAGCCTGCTCCTGGGAGCACTAAAGCTGCTCGAAGTGTTCACTGAGCAATTCTACGAGATAATGGGCAGCAAATGAGAGTGATTGATAGAAGATAACCATATAAGATTGCATTTGAACCACAGGACAAAAACAACATTAACGCACATTATAGCCATCAACATAGTCGTGCTATATTTAAAATTAACCTCTTTACTACCAGAGGCGCTGCAATTTATTCCAGATCAGACCCTTTTCCAGGCTTCTAATGCTCATCAAATCTTTCAAAACCCATCTGACTTAATAGCTGCTCATTATTTCACAGGGTTCTCATTAAATCTTTCCTACCTCTGCCAGTAACCAGAGGGATATTCTTCCTGATTGTGTTGAGTAATGTTCAGTAATGTATGTGAAACAAAACAAAAACTACATTGGTCTCTTAGCTACACAACAGATAATGAAAATAGCTCCAAACTCATTAAATACATCCTTCAGAGAGACAAGATAATGTCAACAGGCCAGGATTAGGTAAAGTGATGTTTCCCTGGATACAGAGGTGGACAGTGGGATTGTTATGCCTCACAGATTGAAACCATGTCATCTGCGACTGAACCCACTCATATCTCTTGCGTGGAATAGCTAAAGTGTCTCTTCAATGAATGCCATGCACTTTTTAATCACTCACTTCCAAACAGTGTCAGTTATTCCCATGCCAAATCTTTTTTTTATTTAGCTGCAAAGATCAGCACCTCTCTTGAGACAGCAGCAGCCTCAGACCTCTCCCTTCTACAGCTCCACATGTTACGTCATCCGACTGAATATAAAATCTAAACATATGCAGCGATTGGGAGAACGAAAGAGCAAGGGCATCTGACTCATCTCTCTCCTGAGACGAAGACTCGTCATGCTATGAATGAGAAAGAACAGGATGGGGCATTTGTTTTCATGCTCCTTCCTGGCTCAGAATAGCTCAATATAGAAGAGTTATTTTTGTATCTGGCCAATTACTACCTGTTCTGTGCAGTGGCACAGGATACATGTGATAAATGG
Source organism: Pelodytes ibericus (assembly GCA_036172795.1). NCBI lineage: Eukaryota > Metazoa > Chordata > Amphibia > Anura > Pelodytidae > Pelodytes > Pelodytes ibericus. The sequence goes on from CM069861.1 coordinate 171,059,004, forward strand.
AATTCCACCAATGACGATATAAAGAAGTTCGACTCAGCACTTCTATCATGTTGGCTCCACTCCCACTTGGAACATTTCAGACAGCGAACGCAGTGAAAGAAAGACACTGGTAGCAAAGACATCAGCTAAAACACATGTATTGTGCAGGCCTTTCTCATACTGTGTGACAGGCAGAATAATAACATGTCGGATGTAACATGTCACGCTTCACAACTATAATGTTTTATGAAATATGATGACTACTTAATTCTGTTGGCAAGAGAATTGAGCTGGCAAAAGAAAGGCAAGTGAAGCGAGACCAGCCATAGTACAATAGTGTTAAAAGACTTTTATGATGTAACAGGGGGGATATGATATACATATTAAAATACATAAAGGGAATCAACACAGTAAAGGAAGAGAGTATATTTAAAAGAAAAAAAACTACCACAACTAGAGGACATAATCTTAAATTATGGTGGCAAAGATTTAAAAGTAATATCAGGAAGTATTAATTTACTGAGAGGGTAGTGGGTGCATGGAATAGCCTTGCAGCGGATGGCTATTAGGAAAGGATATTACAGGAAACTCTCATGGAAGCACAGGTAGTTAGCACATTACTGATGCTGCATGCCACAGAGCTCATCAAGCCTATCACTCCTGTTTGACCCATGCCAAATGCCTGTAAACAAACAGGGATTTTTAAGAAAATTAACAGACAAATAATTGAAGATTTACTGATGCTTTGGAACCCTACACATGACGCACACTTCCTTTAGCCAGTTTAATGATGAATTCTAAGGGATCACAGCTAGGGAGATATCTTACCTTCCTCTGCACTGTGCACTCAAGTGGGAGTATATTCTCAGATAGTCCAGAATAACAGGGGCCATTCTGAGGGTGAGAAGAAAAAACAAGATTAGGAGCTCCTAAAACCTCCATGTTTCACCACTGGCCAAAGCATGTTTCATGTTTATCCTTGTGATATATACAGTTCATTATTTTATTAAGCAGATGTGATTTAATAGATACAAATCTAACTGTAAACACGATAATGATGTTTGACATATCTGGTTCAATATTTTTACATGACTTTTGAACTCGCTCACTGTTTGATGACTTCCTTCTGACGCACAATAAATATCCATGTGCTTTTTCATCATGACCTCAGGGATGCTCAAAGGGGTTTGAATCACCTTATGTGTGTCTTTATCAAAAGCTTTGCTTTTCTCTTATTGTATCTGTTGAAGCAGTTATAGAAATCTCTCATGATTTGCTAAGACGACTCTTGACAAACACAAGCTATAGAACGCACAAACTTCATATTTACTGGTGATTGTTAACAGAGCAAATGGTTTAGTCAATAAACAGACTGAAGATCTGTATCAGGATTAAAGAAGCTTCGTAAAATGTCTTGATGGTTCCCCATTCCCATGGGGGCATACTTACAAGGATGTAGACATTTATAAATATGCCTGGTGAAATTGTCTACTTCTATCACTTCTCCGCTGTTCTTCAGGTCAGCATATATCCAGATCCCTGGTCCACTTGCTAATCACAACCACCTCTACCTTAACTTTCCAACAATGCTTATCCATTATTTCTATGGAGTCATTACTTTAAAAGGGAAAAAATGTGCATATAGCATGAATAAAAACCACCTGTGATTTGGAAGAGTCCTGGAGGTGGAGAATGTGACATCAGATGCCGAGTGTTTAGGGGCATCTAGAGAAGCGAAGGAGTCAGCGATAGCTCTGGCCGGTGACCGCTGGCTGAATACGACCACAAGAAGAAATGGAGAAAGCTTACTCTTGGATTACCTACCTTATCTATCGGTGGAAAAACAATAGAAATCTATCTTGTGGACTCCATGCGGAACTGCCATTACAGGCGGGTGAGAATCTGAGGTAACGAGTGGCTTGAATGCCGGGGTTGCAGTAGAAGGAGCGTGCACCATGACATATAAGAAGAAGGGTATCCTGTAAGTAAAATTTCAACCCTGAGTTGACGGTTATAAATAGTAAAGCTGTAGAATCGGTCGATCCAGCCTCAGAATTTCTAAATATCTTAAAGGTATACTTCAGGGTTCTTAATATAGGTTTTTCCTCCTCTGCTTGGGAATGTACCCATTACAATTCTGAAAATGTCATTATACCGAGGGAAAATGGCTATAACAAAGTCAATAACTCTCTATCTATACAGGAGAAGAGGCAAGAGTGACAAAATGTGAAAGATAGGACTTTGACACCATTTTTTCCCCCTATAAATACCAAATCAGGAGAAAAGACTTTGCACAAAATGGACACGTGCATAGAAATTTAGTCAACAGCTTTACTTGGATGTGAGGGTGATAATTAACTCAGATAAATATAATAGACTCCCACTGAGCACTTTACCCAGACCACATAAAAAAAAAGAAGTGGATCGTGGTACCACACTGTTTCTAAAAGGAACAAGCTTCTGTTTCCAATTTACAGTATTTCTTTACATGTGTAGGTGTATATTTTCTTATATTTATAAATGTGTATCCTTGTATGTTGTCTATATAATTTACTTTTATATGTATGTACGGTATGTTGTTTTATAACAATTGGAATGTGTGTAACATTGTACTAGGCTTGCTCCCCAGGATATTCCTAATAATAAGAAAAAATCTTCTTGGTAAAACAATTTTCCTTATTTATTTATTTATACATTGTAATTTTTAAGTGTGTCCAGGAGGGCTTTTATAAATGTAAATAATTAAAACATAAATAGCCTTGCATGTTCATGTGTGCTTGCACACAATACAACACACAGACACTATCCAGAGCATTGTTGTCAAGTGAGAGAAGGCTATTTTAGCAGTACTATAGGTTATAAGCTGTCAGTAAAGCTCACCCACTATCCTCACATAGTCCTATAGTGAGCTCTGCTTGACCCTATGGGCTTTGAACAGTAACATGTGAGATTTAATGCTGGGTGCAAAATGCCCAACTTATTGGTACCAGTTTTCATCAAACTCAGAATGACAAAAGGTTAAGCAAGTCATTCTCAAACCAGCCTTCATGCCCCACCCAACAGTCCAAGGTTTAGGGATCACCCTGTTGTGTTTAAATAAATATATTTATAAAACCCGGCATGGTGGTGGTCTTTAAGAACTGGTTTGGGAACCACTGATTTAGATTTTGTTTAAAAAAAAAATCAAAATACATTAAGTTCAACTTTCAGCATCTCCCTGTTACACTGTCCAATGTAAATCAGTGGTTCCCAAACCAGTCCTCAAGGTTCAACACCACGCCAGGTTTTATACATATCCTTATTTAAACACAACTGGTTACTCCATAAACCCTGAATTGTTGGGTGGACCTTGAGGACATCTAGTAGAAATCAAACCAGCAACCCAAAGTATTGAACAGTATTGACAGCTGGTGGACTAACAAAACAACAATTTTAAATATGGGGTCCTGGGTTGATCTAGCAAGAGACAATTTAAAAAAAAAATTTTCTGGTGATATTTATTTGCGTTTAACCAGACATTTTTCCATCTCTGGGTAACTTTGGCCAGGAAAGCATTCATTGAATACAGCATGTCTTCCTACGACGTATAAGATAGGTGTGTCCATGGTCTTTGTCTGGACTGTGAATTGCTGAAAACCTGAAGGAGAACAGAAATTGTAATCTAATTAAACAGCACAGACAGAACCATTATTTATTTAGAGGAAAGGGATGTAACTACCTGATAAAGAGTAAGCAGACAAGCCTGTAATCTGTATTCATTTAACTGGTTATTCAAGTAATTGAACTTTTCTGAACTTCCTACCAAAAGAATACATTTAAGCATTTCTCCTGCACCCTGAAGTATGCAAACACTTAGTTGCACGTTTCCTGGGACCAATTATTTTAGAACTATTTTATTTTCTAAACCTCTTGGAGTGAAAGAAAATTAAATAAATAAGAACAAAGATAGCTATTAAATGAGAAATAGTGAGGCCGATGGTTAAAAGATACAAATACATTGGTGGTACTATCTTAAAATGACATTTCAGCTACTATGGAGGGCCTTCCTTAAGTAAAGGGGGACCATCAGAAGAAGTTGGATGGAAATCTCGGCAGGCGTGACACAGACTTGTCATAATTTTGTATAAAAATAATGTCACTTTTATTTCTTATAAAATGACACAATGCACAGTCAGGTAGATATATGTATCTTTTCCCTCAGTTTATTTGTATAATTGAACATGTCAATTGTGTTAGGGAAAAGCCAAATAAACTTTCACATTAACCAGCAGCTGCCTATATATAAAAAAGAAGAGTGCACAGCGCTTAAATATAATAATAATAATAATAATAATGAAAAAATGTGTGAAAAGTGAAAAGGCAGTGGTAACGGATATATAATGTGATGGAAAATAAAAGGGGAATAAAAAAAACACACTAACCCGTATCGACTAGACACACAGAAAAACCTCACATATGGACAAGTATGGAGGGAAGGATATCTCTCCAAATAGAGAGGGGGGCAAACCACTAACAAATGTGGAAAAGGGATAGCAGCTAATCTTGAACTGCAATGGACTGGACCACTGCAAAAAAGAAGTACAGGATTAATAGAAAGAGAGACAGCGCTAAAATATACCCCAAAAAGAACAGGACATAATTTATAAAAATAGAAAAAATTATTTATTGTCACAAATGTACATGTATATAAGGTAAAAAGACTATAAATGAGTCTAGTACCACAGTATAATAACAAAAAACACAAATAAAACACAAAATAATATCAATATGCGGTAAAGTAGAATAAAATAATATATAAAATATATATATAGTAGTACAACCTTACCCACTGCTAGTATAGTGTTGTTCACCTGGCCAGGTTCAGAACATGTGTATAAAATATACACTATAAGCACATACACAAAAAAACAGGACACCCCTCAGGACGCGTTTCGTAAAAAACTTCTTCAGCTGGTGGGTGAGTGTGCATACAGGCAGTGGGAAAAGGCACTCTTATATACAAAACAGAAAAAAGCCCCGCGAAAATTGGATTCTGATTGATGATACTTTACAGCTGGATAGTAGATTGTAAACTATGTTGCCGATAAACCGGAAGTTCAAATACAGAACGCTTCCGAAAAAGACGTAATTGTCATCAAGAAGCGTCTTGTTGCCATGGTGACGCGTCCTCCAACCGCATAGCCGGCATAGCGGGTGGGGGACCGCGAAATCGCCGTAGGCAAGAAGATCTTCATTTTGATATACCAAAGGGAAAGGATGGTCTGCTGATACCAAAGGGACATAGAAGCAGAGAAGGGAAATAGATGAAAGAAAAAAAGGGAAGGAAAGAACTAGCAAAAAGGAAAGAATGGAAAACGGGGAGGAGAAAAAGGAGGGGCGAAAATAGAAAGAGGAATGACAGGTGGTAAATAGCAAGCAAGTAATAGTGCATGCAGAATCATGATAGAGACATAAAACAGGGTATAGCAGCTATAATGTAGAGAAAATACACACCTAGTATGCTTGAAGCATATTGCATACTATTATATAGATATATGGTCTAGTTACAAGTTAAACATATTTTCATTTTTTGACATGTTGCATACTATTGTATAGATACATGGTCTAGTTACAAATTAAACATATTAAACATATTTTCATTTTTTGACATGTTGCATACTATTGTATAGATACATGGTTTAGTTACAAATTGAACATATTAACATATATACACAACATGTTGCATACCATTGTATAGATACATGGTCCAATAACAAATTGGACATATTTTCATATATATATAACATATAGCATACCTCTGTATGTGGATACACTGCAGTTATAATTTAAGACAAAATCAACAAAAAAAAAAAAAAAAACCCCGTAAAATTATTCAAGAAATGGTATAATATCGAACTTATCATTAAGGCCTCTTGGTACCAATGTATTCAGTGTAAGAATCCAAAAGGTTTCTCTCTTTCTTAACATCAGATGGCGATCTCCCTTCCTAGTCCCCAAAATTATTTGCTCAATGACCCAGGCCTTAAGAAGGGTGTCATTTTTACCATGAAATTCCTTAAAATGTTTAGATACTGTATGTTTTAGGAAGCCAGTTCTGATGTTATATCTATGTTCATATAGCCTTTTTTTGAAAAAACGACTTGTTTGGCCAACATACTGGAGGCCACACGGGCATTCAAGCATGTATATGACAAATTTAGTTGTGCAGGAGACATACCTCTGAATACTATATTGGTTATTGGTGGTGAAACATACAAAACTGTCTTTCTTTTTCGGGCAGATATCGCAGTGGCCACAGCGTCCACAGCGATACCATCCTTTATTGGTCTCCAAGAAATTATTCTGTGTGGGACCTTCTGCCTTTTTAAATTCCTTAAACTTTTTTGTTAAATCAGATGGCGCCAAGAGGGTCTTTAGATTTGCATTTTTTCTACAAATGACTCTGCAGGTTGGTGGAAGAATTTTACCCAAAAAAGGGTCTGTTTGGATAACATGCCAATGTTTGTCCAGAATATTTTTAATTACACCAGTTTTATCCGAGAACGTGGTAATTAGGCCCATCTCGAAACTACTTCCACTCTCTTTTTTGATGTTGTTTTGCTTTTTGTTTAGGGCAACAGTGTCTTGCAACTGTTGTGGTTGTCTATTAATCTTGATGCCATTGATTTCATCTATCCTAAACTTCTTTATTTTGTTGTCCTTAATTTTATTATTATTAGAAAAAAGATTTTCCCTATTTATTTTTCTGGCATATTTTTTACTATTCTCTATTTTTCGTTTATCGTATCCCTTCTCGAGGAACCTGTTGCCAATTACATCTGCCTGTGTGTCAAAAAGTCTGACATTTGTGCAATTTCTGCGTATACGCAAGAATTCTCCTTTTGGGATGTTCTGTATCCACCTATTATCATGGTAGCTTTTGGCATTCAAATAAGTGTTTTTATCTACGGTTTTGAAATATGTCTTTGTCTCAAAACATCCTTCAGAGTTGTTATTAAAAATAGTCAGATCTAGGAAATTAATAGATTCTCTACTGGCTTCGAAGGTAAATTTAAGACCTAAGGTATTCTTATTTAATTGCTCAAAAAACACTCCCAAGGAGTCCATTGACCCCCCCCACAAGATAAACAGGTCATCGATATAACGTCTGTATACAATAAGTTCGGCACGGCGATGGGAACCAAGAATATTTTTGCTCTCCCAATCACCCAAAAAGAGATTTGCGTAGCTGGGTGCGAAACGGGTTTCCATCGCCGTGCCGCACGTCTGGATGTAGAAATCCCCATTAAACACAAAATAGTTGGTTTCCAATATGAACTTCATGCTTTCACACAGGAAGTTTCTGTGTTGACTACCAAGATAGTTGAAATGATCAAGCATATTTTTGACTCCCTCTATTCCATCATAAATAGCAACAGAAGAGAGGAGAGAATGCATGATTATAATAGGAGGGAAGGTGGTGGGAGACCTAAAGTCACTTTTGGTGTCACGACACAGAATCGGTTTGATGGTCTTCAAAATAGAGAGAGAAAAAGAGACTTTTCTAATATGAATTTCTCCTCTGTCAATTCCATGCCTGCTGTCCCCTCTACTTCCTTCTCTTCTTCAGTACCTTCTTCCACAGCGTCTTTTTTAGAACAAAGATTCGGGAAGAGAAAAGCCAATCCATCCATACAAAGAAGATCTTCCGAGATGGATACCACAGACCAATGGTCGGACTTCGAGTCCGAGGAAGAAAAGGAGGAAGAAGAGCAAACATCAAGAGACACAATAAAAAGATCAAGAATTGTCCAGTAACAGATCTAGAACAACTGGGGATCTATAATACATCAGACCATATTCTAACTGTGAGTCAAGTCACACTTCTGCTGAAGGGCCTCAAATTTGCCCCATGTAAGAACTTAAGCAAAACGGACTTATTAATAGATTTCAACAAGTTTATACGTAAACTAACTGTAAAAAGATTTTTTCTCACCAAGCACGACTTTCCCCCCCCTGGTGGCGACAGGGCGCCTTCTGCCATTTGGGATATAAGTGGATGCTTGACGGTAAATGATCTACCTGGTGTATCAATTCTAAATAGTCTATTGAATGAAAATAATGTTGCAACTGAAGAATTACGAGTTCATACCAACTTGAAATTACCCTCCAAGTTCAACCCCATATGCAGTAGAGGGATGCACTTGGAGGTTTTCAAGAATGTGGTGGAAAGAGACATATGGGAAATAGACACTAAATGTGGATATGACAATCTCACTAGATTTGAACGACAAGCTCTTAAAGACTTGCAGCAGTCTAGTGCCATTGTCATTAGAGGAGCAGACAAAGGAGGAGGTGTGGTTATACAAAATACAGAAACCTATTTGGATGAAGCCAACAGACTTTTGTCTGATAAGAATTTCTATAAAAGATTGTCTGTCGATCCCACTCTTGTTTTTTCTAAACGTTTAAGTAATATACTACAGGAAGCTAGATCCAATGGAATTATTTCCAGGGAAGAATACAATTGTTTGTTGGTAAGAAATCCTAGAATAGCATTGTTTTACCATCTGCCCAAAATCCACAAAGACAAAAACAATCCCCCGGGACGACCCATTATTTCGGGTATTGGATCTTTAAGCTCGAATCTATCCCTATATGTTGATCTTTTTTTACAAACCCTTGTGCCACTTATGCCCTCCTATCTTAAAGATGGCCAATCTTTGATCGAATTACTAAAAACTACCCCGTGGCAAGATGATATTATACTAGTGACTGCTGATATACAAGCATTATATACCTCTATCCGGCATTATGATGGAATAGAGGGAGTCAAAAATATGCTTGATCATTTCAACTATCTTGGTAGTCAACACAGAAACTTCCTGTGTGAAAGCATGAAGTTCATATTGGAAACCAACTATTTTGTGTTTAATGGGGATTTCTACATCCAGACGTGCGGCACGGCGATGGGAACCCGTTTCGCACCCAGCTACGCAAATCTCTTTTTGGGTGATTGGGAGAGCAAAAATATTCTTGGTTCCCATCGCCGTGCCGAACTTATTGTATACAGACGTTATATCGATGACCTGTTTATCTTGTGGGGGGGGTCAATGGACTCCTTGGGAGTGTTTTTTGAGCAATTAAATAAGAATACCTTAGGTCTTAAATTTACCTTCGAAGCCAGTAGAGAATCTATTAATTTCCTAGATCTGACTATTTTTAATAACAACTCTGAAGGATGTTTTGAGACAAAGACATATTTCAAAACCGTAGATAAAAACACTTATTTGAATGCCAAAAGCTACCATGATAATAGGTGGATACAGAACATCCCAAAAGGAGAATTCTTGCGTATACGCAGAAATTGCACAAATGTCAGACTTTTTGACACACAGGCAGATGTAATTGGCAACAGGTTCCTCGAGAAGGGATACGATAAACGAAAAATAGAGAATAGTAAAAAATATGCCAGAAAAATAAATAGGGAAAATCTTTTTTCTAATAATAATAAAATTAAGGACAACAAAATAAAGAAGTTTAGGATAGATGAAATCAATGGCATCAAGATTAATAGACAACCACAACAGTTGCAAGACACTGTTGCCCTAAACAAAAAGCAAAACAACATCAAAAAAGAGAGTGGAAGTAGTTTCGAGATGGGCCTAATTACCACGTTCTCGGATAAAACTGGTGTAATTAAAAATATTCTGGACAAACATTGGCATGTTATCCAAACAGACCCTTTTTTGGGTAAAATTCTTCCACCAACCTGCAGAGTCATTTGTAGAAAAAATGCAAATCTAAAGACCCTCTTGGCGCCATCTGATTTAACAAAAAAGTTTAAGGAATTTAAAAAGGCAGAAGGTCCCACACAGAATAATTTCTTGGAGACCAATAAAGGATGGTATCGCTGTGGACGCTGTGGCCACTGCGATATCTGCCCGAAAAAGAAAGACAGTTTTGTATGTTTCACCACCAATAACCAATATAGTATTCAGAGGTATGTCTCCTGCACAACTAAATTTGTCATATACATGCTTGAATGCCCGTGTGGCCTCCAGTATGTTGGCCAAACAAGTCGTTTTTTCAAAAAAAGGCTATATGAACATAGATATAACATCAGAACTGGCTTCCTAAAACATACAGTATCTAAACATTTTAAGGAATTGCATGGTAAAAATGACACCCTTCTTAAGGCCTGGGTCATTGAGCAAATAATTTTGGGGACTAGGAAGGGAGATCGCCATCTGATGTTAAGAAAGAGAGAAACCTTTTGGATTCTTACACTGAATACATTGGTACCAAGAGGCCTTAATGATAAGTTCGATATTATACCATTTCTTGAATAATTTTACGGGGTTTTTTTTTTTTTTTTTTGTTGATTTTGTCTTAAATTATAACTGCAGTGTATCCACATACAGAGGTATGCTATATGTTATATATATATGAAAATATGTCCAATTTGTTATTGGACCATGTATCTATACAATGGTATGCAACATGTTGTGTATATATGTTAATATGTTCAATTTGTAACTAAACCATGTATCTATACAATAGTATGCAACATGTCAAAAAATGAAAATATGTTTAATATGTTTAATTTGTAACTAGACCATGTATCTATACAATAGTATGCAACATGTCAAAAAATGAAAATATGTTTAACTTGTAACTAGACCATATATCTATATAATAGTATGCAATATGCTTCAAGCATACTAGGTGTGTATTTTCTCTACATTATAGCTGCTATACCCTGTTTTATGTCTCTATCATGATTCTGCATGCACTATTACTTGCTTGCTATTTACCACCTGTCATTCCTCTTTCTATTTTCGCCCCTCCTTTTTCTCCTCCCCGTTTTCCATTCTTTCCTTTTTGATAGTTCTTTCCTTCCCTTTTTTTCTTTCATCTATTTCCCTTCTCTGCTTCTATGTCCCTTTGGTATCAGCAGACCATCCTTTCCCTTTGGTATATCAAAATGAAGATCTTCTTGCCTACGGCGATTTCGCGGTCCCCCACCCGCTATGCCGGCTATGCGGTTGGAGGACGCGTCACCATGGCAACAAGACGCTTCTTGATGACGATTACGTCTTTTTCGGAAGCGTTCTGTATTTGAACTTCCGGTTTATCGGCAACATAGTTTACAATCTACTATCCAGCTGTAAAGTATCATCAATCAGAATCCAATTTTCGCGGGGCTTTTTTCTGTTTTGTATATAAGAGTGCCTTTTCCCACTGCCTGTATGCACACTCACCCACCAGCTGAAGAAGTTTTTTACGAAACGCGTCCTGAGGGGTGTCCTGTTTTTTTGTGTATGTGCTTATAGTGTATATTTTATACATATGTTCTGAACCTGGCCAGGTGAACAACACTATACTAGCAGTGGGTAAGGTTGTACTACTATATATATATTTTATATATTATTTTATTCTACTTTACCGCATATTGATATTATTTTGTGTTTTATTTGTGTTTTTTGTTATTATACTGTGGTACTAGACTCATTTATAGTCTTTTTACCTTATATACATGTACATTTGTGACAATAAATAATTTTTTCTATTTTTATAAATTATGTCCTGTTCTTTTTGGGGTATATTTTAGCGCTGTCTCTCTTTCTATTAAAGCTGCCTATATATGACAATGATGATAAAGGTTAATTATGATGATTAAGACATAACTTTCTTGAAAACAGTTCAATGTTTTATTATCACCTTCTAGTTCCAACAAATATGTAAATGGCAGATGTCAGTTTAAACAATGGCCCAGGTTCATCTTTTAATACGGGGTGTGATGTGTATTGACTCTTGCTATACCATATTCAATCTACCCTCTCACATCACACATTAATACTCATAACCACTTCAGAGTCATCTGCAGATTAGGGAACAGATGCCTGCAATGAATTACTCTGCATTTTTCCTAGGTATTTTATTATTCAGGGTATCAGGCCAGAAAAGTACCTCAAATCCCTGTACCTATGTCTTGAACTTTTTCGCAACGTGAACTTTGTCTCACAGATACCACAGTTTATAAACACTTGGCTGACTGACCTGATGGCCAGCTGGTCTTTAAATCATTTTTGTTCTCTTCCGTGGTAAGTCCTCTTTCCTCTTCCACCCACACAACTTTCTCCATATGCCTATTTCTCAGTGTTCTTTCACAGACCTACTCATTGCTGGCCATTTTATTAGCTATTTTTGCAATGTCACTCCAATGTCTGGCAACCACCATGAATCCTAGGGTTCTGCTTTATTACTGTCATCGTCGTGCATTCACTATACTCTCTTTTATATCCTGCTCATCCATACAGAACCAGTCATTTTCATTCTGTCTCTAATCCTTACGAATACCTTTCAGTGAAGGAGTTTAATCCTGCATGGGGAGGGAAAGTTTACAACTTTCAGCCAAAGGGCACATACAAGTAATTGCACCAGCCCTGGCTTTGTTTTACATTTTTGTTCCATATCATTTAAAAAGAATATTAATCAGTTTGATTATATTATAATTTGTTAAGATAGACTAAATCTTTTTTATCACTCACCAATCACAAACACATAACCTGTATAACACTTAGGCAGCACCAATCACAAACACATCACCTAGGTAACACTTAGGCAGCATCAATCACAAACACATAACCTGTATAACACTCAGGCAGTAACTCTCACAAACACATCACTCGGATAACACTTAGGCAATACCACTCACAAACACATCGCCCAGATAACACTCAGGCAGCACCAATCACAAACGCATCACCTGTATAACACTCAGGCAGTACGACTCACAAACACATAACCCAGATAACACTCAGGCAGCTCCAGTCACAAACACATAACCCGGATAACACTCAGGCAGCACCAATCACAAACACATCACCTGTATAACACTCAGCCAGCACAAATCACAAATACATCACCCATATAACACTCAGAAAGCACCAAACACATCACTTGTATAACACTCAGCCAGCACCAATCACAAACACATCACCCAGATAACACTCAGGCAGCACCAATCACAAACATGTCACCTGTATAACATTCAGGAACACTCTGGAACCTTAAACAAACAACCATGCTGTGTCACTTACCTAGTAAAGCCAGATAGGGATGAGGCAAGTAAAACCATTTACTGCAGGTCCAGTGGAATGGAGCTAAAACAGGAAAGCAGCTGACTGGCTCGGCATTGAATCCCATGGGAAGTGACAACCCAGTCAAACAGCAGATGCACTTTTTAACCCCAAGTGACTGGCCTGTTTTGAAATTGTTGTACCATTCGAGACAATGGCTGTTTTAACATTTTTGCGATGTTTGTGTTGAGCTGTAATTTTCCCTTTTCTCATTTGATCATTATCGCCATAAAAAGGTCTTTCTTTAGATACCATTATTTTCATCATATTAAATAATTTACTAAATAAGAGATCATAAAATATTATAAAAAAATTGTGCAGAAAAAAAAAAACCTTTTCTAAATTTGACCTGAAAAATCTTTTATACAATTACAAAAAGTGAAAAAGACCCATCTAAATATTTTGTAATATTTCTCCTGAGTTTAAAAATAATATTTTACATGTTTTCCCTTTTGTTTTTTGCAACTTATAGGGCAATACCCTAAAGTAGAGCTTTATTTTTTGTTAGCCATTTTTCCCTACAGTGACCTTTTGACTTCAACCCTAATCATCACCATTACCCTAAATTTAACTCTAGTACTAACCCTAACCCATCCATAACCCCAAGTGCAGGCCTAACTCAAACCCTAGATCTGCATCTAGGGTTAGTTTGGGCTTTTTTTATCTATAATGTTGCTGACTGGCTCTAGAGGCAGTAGTAACAGCAACAGAGCGACAGACGTAAACTATGATCACTTCCAGAGCCCCTGCCAGCTATGGCACCAGCGATCGCTCTGTGGAGTGAACACAGAGCCCTGAGGGGGTACATTTTGGTCTAAATTAATGTGACCATTGATCTCTGCCTTTGCGGGATTCACAGATGATGTCATAAACTGGAGGCTCTAGTACATTTTTCTCCTCATTTAAGTATTTACTTGCGATTCTGCTAACACAATGTACTGATAATTTTTCCTATTTTTTTATTTTCTACATTCATGGTAAAAACAATGTTTAGGTGATACAGTCCCTCTAAGAAGTTGTGAAAGCATGCATGCTAATTTTATAAATGCCTATCACAGTATTGTTTATAGCTGGTTTGTAAAATTTAAGATGTCACTGTAATAATCCTAAAATGCAGGGGCTCCTAAAACTGGATTATGGCAAACTTTGGCACTGCAGATATTGGAAACTATATATCCAATGATGCCTCATGTCTTTCTATTATAATTATGTAGTTCTCAAATATCTGCATTGCCAAGGTTACCCATCATTGGTATGGACAATTAAAACTGTACTTTCAGTTATCCCTATTGACGTCCCATTTCATTGGGAGTAGGAATCCAAAGAAGCTAAGATAAACTTGAATTAATTAAGGTAACACATTTATTCAGTGCAGGGGCAGATGGGTGATGCACAGAAGTTTTGGGGTTTCCAGACATAGCCTACTAGTAGTAAGGTACAGGAGTCAAAGTGGTCCTGGGGTTTAATTTACTAAATGCTTGGTTTCATAAGCCAATTTATGTACAGTAACTAAACCTCCAAACCACTCAGGTGCAACTCGGGTGTCCTCTGCATCACCCTGGAGCAGAACCCTCAGCATCTCTGACGTCACAAATGACTTCAGTGAGCTGATGGCAAGAGTCGGCCAGTTCCCCCGTGCAGATTCCAAAGCACATTTCACAGATTATATTTATCTAAAATAAATCACTTCTTGGTTCCAATCTGACAGATTCAACATTTTGTGACCCCTTCTCCTATATTCACTGTGAAAATGCTGTAATGTATCATCTTTAGTACTATGCCTTGTAGGGAAAGAGATGGGAGTGCGTGTTTAACCATTACACTGCTGCCCTTACGCAAACTACCCATTGCATTCTCCTCCTAGCCATTGGTCTTCTTTGATAACAGTTTCAGAGAACACTGATCCCTCTGTGTCCTATGGATTTCGTAGCTATGACAACAGGATACGATAGAGGTTCTTCTCATGCTGGTGACTAATACATGTGCAAATATCCAGACTCATCAAATGCAGCATTCATCTGTCAATATCTAATGCGGAGACAAACAGTTCTTACACAGATATAGTTTAAAGATGTTTATTTGTATTTAACATTAATATTAAAAGAGACAATGCATAGTACACTGGCTGAATTTCTACACATCATCTCCAGTCTCCTGATCATTTAATGCTCATGTTGCAGTTATAGATAACATGTCCTAAGATTAAGTGTTTGTAAAGCTTCAATGTTTATTTAAAAAGTCTTCAATTATTGCACAGTTCTTAATCTTCACACGATAGGGTCTTGTGAATTGTATACATATTGAATAGTGATCACCCACCAGTGCATTGCTACATTGATCTTACTTACGGATTTAAGTAATGGTTTTGGACTAATTAACAAAGGCATGCTTAGGTGAACAAAAAAAGTCAGAGAGACAAATGAAACATAGAAACATAGAATGTGTCGGCAGATAAGAATAATTTTCTCCATCTAGTCTGCCCAATTTTTCGAAATGCTTTCATTAGTCCCTGGTTCCCTATCTTATATCTAGGATAGCCTTGTGCCTATCCTATGCATGCTTAAACACCTTCACTGTGCTTACCGCTACCACATTTGCTGGAAGGCTATTCCATACAGTTAAAGCTCTTGTGTGTATCCAGTGCATAACATTTAAAGATAGCATTGTCTCCATTTCTTTATTCTTTAACCGCTTCGCGACACTGGACGTGTGAGGCATGTCACGCCGGGAACTTCGTTCCCGATCAAAGATTGCGAAAACCTGACGGTGCTACTTTATTGCCTCGATGTTGAGGCAATAGCCAGCACCAAAATTTCGCCTCTAATGGCCCTCTTGTGGTCATAGCTTTCGGAAGGGAAAAAATTAATTTACGATGCTTTGAATATGTTGCCTGACTGCCCCTAGAGGCAGTCAGCAACATTGCAATGAAAACAAAAAGACTTAATTAGCTTAAATCTAGGGTTAGAGTTAGCATAGCAGTTAGGGTTACAATTAAATTAGGGTTAGTATGAGGGATAGGGTTACAATTAAATTAAAATATATTAAGGGTTAGCATAGGAGTTAGAGTTGGGGTTAAATTTAGGCTTAGGGTTAAATTTAGGGTTCGGGTTTCGTTAAAAGGTCAATATAGCAAAAAAAACAAAAAACACTTTGTTTTTTTGCCCCATAACCCATGCAGAAAAACATGGAAACATGCATATTTCTGAACTTGGGAGAACATTTAGAAACTATTTAGATGGGGTCTTATTTAAGGATTTTATTTGTGTAAATTATATTTCAGGTCAAAGTTAGAAAATTGATTTTTTTTTGTAGTAAATTATAAGATATGTTGAACATAATGGTATCTAATGAAAGCCCTTCATGATAAAAACAACATATAATTTGTGTGGTACAGTATGTGGGAAAGAAGAAAATTACAGCTAAACAAAAAACACCCCAGAAATGTAAAAACAGCCCATGTCACCAATGGAAAGTCAAGGTCAAAATGTCTTGTCACTAAGGGGGTAATAGATGTGATTTAAATAAGCAAAGAAGTGCAGTCATAGCTCTTGTAATGGGTTTGTTCAATCGACCAAGAGGCCACCTCATCGCCAAGTCTCACTTTTATTAAGAAAGGCATTTTGAAGGATGCTACACCATTTAGTATTAAGCATTTCCCCTGCAGGAACCCACCAAATTGCATAGACCCAGCTTATTGTTTGAATGCAGGAGCAAAGTCTTAGTACTTTCACAATAGTCTGCATTCATGTCAGTTAAAATCAATACAGAGTAAAACATTATGTTGAATGAAACCAATCAACTCACGGTGGAAAATGTAATTAAATCCATCACTACATTTCAATCACAGGGTTTAGCATAAATTAGTCCATAAACAAGTAACATAAACAAATGATTAATGACCCTCTCTCTTTTGATGTTTTGCACATATATGCCAAGAATTATTAAATCATACATTAAAATGTAACCTTTAACATGCTAAATGTGCAAATGTACACTACTAGTCCTTTCAAGGTTGGTGGGACAAGCACATTTGGCTCTCTGTGACAGCAGTAATAGTACCATATTTGCTCGAATATAAGACAAGGTTTTTTTCAGAGCAAATGCTCTGAAAAAGACCCCTCGTCTTATATTCGAGGTCATCTTATAATCTGACCTCAAATCAAGGTCAGACTATAAGACAGGGATCCAGGTCCCCAGCAGAGCTGCAGGGGACCTGGATCCCCCTCGCTAACAGCAGGTGGATGTCTACACGAGGCAAGAGAGAGACAAGGGGAGGGGGGGAGAGAGAGACAAGGGGTGTGGGGGAGACAAGGTGAGAGGGAGGGGGAAAGAGAGAGAGAAAAGGAGGGAGGGAGGTGGAGAAAGTAAGAAAAGTTTGGGAGGAGGGAGAGACAATGAGGGAGGGGAAGAGAGAGAGAGAGACAACGGTGGGGAGAAGGGGAGGAAAGAGAGACAAAGCTGGGGGGGGGGAGAGAGAGAGGCAGCATTGGCACATAAAAGGAAATAAAAACAAGAAATGCATTTTTTTAATATCATAATTTTTATTAAGTATTAAAAAGCAGTTTACATGTGAATATATACACGTGAAACTTTTATCCTATAGGGTAGTCTTATATACAGGCTTTTAGTTTTTTTCCTAAAGGAATATCCAAAGTTTGGGGGGTCGTCTAATAATCAGGGTCGTCTTATATTCAAGAAAATACGGTATATATGGGGACTTACTGCAAGCTCATTTACTATATTATCCCTAATTAAAAGGCACTACAGCCACCAAACATACATTAATGCATCCATTATCATTAATAAACAACTAACAATCCTATTACTTGTTTTAGAGTTAACTATTCAGCAGTCGTGTCTGTGATTTTTGAACTCATACCTAGATTGAGTGTAAAATATTTAGCCCTCTCACTCATCACAAAAAAGAGCAAACTGTTTCTTGGGTCATTCTGGCCACAGGAGCAGGAGCTCTTCCCTGTAAGTTTGTTTTCTTTCCTTTATATATAATACAATGTTATATATTCATTTGTCTTATATTTGACAAAGAATGTTAGGACTTAGATATGTAATGCTGTGTCTAGTGTTAATATGCATTTACAAAAGGGCTTGCAGACTATACTACCCTTTTAAAAAGGATGGTTGGATGAAATTATCCATCATGTGTCCCGGTTCTCTGGCAAAAGCAGAGCATCAGAAACAAGGTATCTCTAATACAAACACAAACTCTGATACTGGCTCCTCTCTAAGAACACAATGCGGGATATTCACTAAAAAAAGAGGAGTTTAGTGGAGGTGGAATTAACATTTCATCTCACCAGTTTAGTTATACATTGTGCAGGTACAAACCTGGTCAGTTTGCTTAGTGGGGGAAACTCACCATGTTTGCCCCTGCACAATGTATAGCTAAATTAGTGAGATGAAATATTCATCTCACCTGCAACTCGCCTTTTAGTGAATAGCCCTAATGTATCAGAGGCATCATTAGGGTTGATGTCAACCGGTGCGGAAACTCAGGGTGTCACCCCCCTGGATTTCCTCCAATACAATGCCAAACAGATTCCTTAGTAATGCCAGTCAGGTGGCCTATTAACTATGACACACACAGGAGCCCCATAACTATGCCACACACAGGAGCACCATAAATTATGCCACACCAGAGCCCCACTATTTATGCCTCACCTCGGAGCCACACACACACACACAGGTGCCCCATAATTATGCCACACACACAGGTGCCCCATAATTATGTCACACAAAAGAGTCCCTTAATTATGCCACACATGGGGCCCAATAAATATGCCACACACAAGCGCCCCATAATTATGCCACACATGGGACTGCCATTAATTATGCTACACACAGGAGCCCCACAATACATATCTATACATACAGACTTCTCTCTCTCTCTCTCTGTAACAGCCAATTTGCCCAATTATATGCCAGTATCATTTTGTAATTAATAAGCCACAGCCAATTTGCCCATTAATATTATTGTGCCATTCAGATGCCAGTTATATTGTGCCATTCAGATACCAGTAATATTATGCCATTAAGATGCAAGTAATATTGTGCCAGATACCAGAAATATTGTGCCATTAAAATGCCAATAATATTGTGCCATTCAGATGCCAGTAATATTGAGCCATTCAAATACCAATAATATTGTGCCATTCAAATACCAGTAATATTATGCCATTCAAATATCAGGAATATTGTGCCATTCAGATGGCAGTAATATTGTGCCATTCTAATACCAGTAATATTGTGCCATTCAAATACCAGTAATAATGTGCTATTCACCAGCCAATTTGCCCATTAGGACGCCAGTATTATGCTTTTGTATTAATAATTTAAAGTTCCTATGCTCGTTCCTATGCACTTCAAACCAATAAGGATTATCATTGCTGGAATTTACAACATGCTAAGGCCCCTCCAGCTGCTTGGGAAGAGTCTGTCCATGCAAACCACTCCATATAGTGGGTCTTGCCAAACTGTATGCAATGTGTTACTATAGCTGCATAAGGCTGTGTTATACTAACGCTAATGTGATAAAGAAAAAAATGCCATGGCAACAAGTTGCCTGCCTGAATCCCAAGGTTATTCTCCTTATAAATTATACTATTTGTACTGCTGACGATGGCACCAGTGTAAAGTAATAATAAGCAAATTATTTTTTATTGGTTAGAATATGATGTGCATTAGACTGACACATTATTTACAGAACGATAGCCATATAAAGTAGTAACTAAATATCCAAGCTAGTAACGTACCCAATGTGATATCATCAAGGTTATTCTGTCCTGTTCTAAAACTGTTTGGGGGAAGGAATATAGGTTATGCTAAAATTGGTGTTTGCTTGCAGACACAAGCTCAATAGAAGTATTATTATTTATTTATACAGCACCAGATGGGTTGTCTAATAGGTGGAAAGAACATACAATAAATGCTGGCAACACAATTTAAAAACTTGACCCTCAATGAAGTAAAAAAATGGTACTTGCATTTAGAAAGGATGTATTAAATATCATGTGTTTATATAGTGCCTACAAATTAGACAGACTTGTTACAAAGATTAATACTAAGTTATGGGAACAGAAACAGACCAATACTTCAGGTAGAGAGAGCCCTGCTCCCAAGCTTTCAGTGTAGTAGGGCAAAAAACACGAGGCGGTGAAAAAGGCAGAAAAAGGAAGGTGGTAGGCAAGGTGAATTGGTGGAACGATGACTTCTAAGTAGGCCTGACTGGTTAGTTAATAGGTGTTCATCGCAGCTCATCGCAGGGAGCCGCGATGAGCTGTTTAGTACAGGACGTACTATGCCATCCTAACGACTTTAAGGCACTTAAAGTCAGGACGGCATAGTACGTCCTAACGTCACGAAGGGGTTAATGAAAGTAAGGAAGGTTTTTCCACAATACGTGTGATTTAGGCATGTTTATGCATAGGATTCCAGAGGACAGACAAAGGTGGATGAAGTGGGTTAGGTTAAGACACAAGGAAGGGACATGCTGAGTGCCAGAATTAGGGAAGATGTCACAGGAGGCTTAACTAAGGAGGAGTCCAGACAGAGAGAAGTAGGAATGGGATTTAAGGATTTGCGTGGTTTGTTTTGAAGCAGGGAATGTGTGGTGCCCATAGAGTTGTGCAGTAAGTAGACTGGCGGCTAAAAGCTTTGTGTAAGGAGAGCGGACAGTCATGTTGAGGTTAAGTGAAAGGCGACATTACGAAATGTACCAAGGCTCGATTTTCTATTTTAGATAAGAGCCCTGGGGAGGTGGAAATCAATTGACAGGTTTCGATAAGTTTGCTGGGGATGGTGAGGCTTTTAGTCCCTGAGTGAAAGACCGTTATATCTACTATTGGTTGCAAAGGCAGATGAATATATTGAGTTGGTAAACAAAAGTGAATGGAAGCAATTAAGACAGGGTTAAGCTATTCAGTACACTGAAATTGAGACAGCTGGCATAAAGACTGTCCCAGACTGGAAACCTATAGAAGCTGGCAGATTAGTTTTAATATGTACAGTATGCATATGACATGACTGATACAAACTAATACGGCTTCAATTGTTGGCTTCATTCTAGAACCTACTTAAATATTCGCTTCGAGGGCCATCCCTCCAGCATACTGTAGAGTTAAGGTCTTGATAGCATTGCTAAGCAACAGGTTTCCAAGCGGCAGCTCTTCAGTTCACCATGTGAAGACCTTTCACTGCCCATCAGACTCACATTCCTCTAAGCAGAATCATTTTAATTTGCTTCAATGTCTAAAGCGCTTATCATGTAAACAATCAAACAAACGTCATAATTACCACTGCCATTGATAATGGAAATCATACAGCATGTAGTGACACCATTCTAATTTGATGTGAGGAACACTGGAGAAAAATCTATTTTTTTTTTTTAAAATACATTTTTATTGAGTCACATGTTAGTTGTAACAGTAGAGTGTGACAATAATTCAGCACTGAATAACAATACAGTACTGAATGATGTGTACAATAACTTTTCCATTGAAGTGACTCATTTTTTAAGTTATTTGAGAGACACGAAAAACATACACTTTGGTTATAACATCGCTAAAGGTTGTAAATCAGTTATGCCCAGTAAACCGCCTTTTAGTTATCCTACACATTGCCATTCCCAGGTCTGTGTGTGGGCAGTGCCCTCAAGTGGGTAATTGTAATAATGATAAGAAGGAACACAATCTATCTTAAGTGAAACATAAACCAGTCTAAGTTCTAGTCAAACACTAGGCATCTAAGATGAATATGGCTTAGCTGACCTGACGGGATCCGCTAACTGGGGGTTGTCAGACATAGTCAGCCGTTACGTTAGGGAACAATTATGGACAGAACTGTTGGGTACACGATATCAACAATAAAATATTTAATATGAAGATAAGAAAGATAAGGGTCGGGAGGTCATCTTATGAAAAAAATAGTTGGCTAGAGGAGACCCTATTCAGGTAAATCAAAAATATCTCAGTGTAAAGGAAAATAGAGCAAGTAGTTGGGGAAAGAAGGGAATAGTAGAGTGTGAGTAGAAAAGAAAGGAATAGAGATAGAGGGAGAAGTGTAGCTCAAGGGAGATTTACTGACTGCAGCAAGGGAGTGCAGTAAAAAAAGAGGGGGCTTATGTGCCACCATGTGGCAAAAAGAAAACCTTCAACCCTGCAGGCAGGGGAGAGCAGGCAAGTGGCCCTATGGGGGAGGGAGCCAACATTTTTCCACTCGTCTAACAAAACTCCACAACCACTTCAGATGCAAACAGTTAAAAAGTGCATATGGGGAACCGCTGAACCGCACATGTCCAGGTCCAAATAAAATACAAAACGTTCACAACAGCAACCGACTTGCTTGGAGGAGTCAACAGTATCCCGCCTTGTTCAGCAGGACTGGGAGGTAGGGGTCTACTACTGGTTAGGCAGTCCAGGAAGGGTCGGCGTTCATCAGGTAGTGGAGGTGGAGTTATGGATTTTAACAGTGTCGCTGCTTCCACCATGTGCTCTATTTGTATCTGCTTTCCCTCATGTGTTACTATCAGGTAGTGAGCTAAACCCCATCGGTATTTGGCAGTATGCGCACGCAGGTGAGCAGTGAGAAGGGCCAACGACTTACGCCACGTTACGGTGGCAGGAGGAAGGTCGTCAAACAGCTGCTCCAAATTTTGGGAAATTTTCATTAGCTCTGACTTTGTAGGTATATAATAGTTTAGTTGGTCCATCAAGTGCAACCCATTTCCTATCCCATGTTTGCCGCTGTTGAGCCAAATAAAAACCCCTTCGGCAATTTCAAATTCAACTTTCAATGTGGAAAACAAAAATCCTTCTTGACTGCAAATGGCAATCAAATTTCTCCTTGGATCAACAAGGACTAAATAAATATTAATACCTATACTAACATGCATAGCCCTCTATGCTCCGGCTCATTAATAAAGTATCCAGGCCACTTTTAAAGGCATCTAATGTATTTTCTAGACCCACTTCTTCAGGCAGTGAATTCCATATCTTAATTGTCCTTACTTTAAAAAATCCATTCTGCTGTCGTAGACTAAATCTCCTTTCTTCAAGTCTTAGCGGGTGACCTCTTGTCCTTTGTACCGTTCTGTTATTGAACAGGTCTTTAGAAAGCCCTTTGTATGGACCCTGTACATATTTATATAACTTTGTCATATCCCCTGTAAGCCACCGTTTCTCTAGCGTATACAGATTTAACTTTTACTTTAACTAAAACTTTCCATTCCCCTAATTAGTTTTGTAGCCCTCCTCTGCACTCTCTCTAGTTCCGTAATGTCTATTTTTTTAAAAAGCTGCCCAAAATTGAACTGCATATTCAAGGTGGGGTGTTACCATGGACCTATGAAGAGGCAGGATAATATCTTCCTCCTGTCAGTCAATACCCCTTTTAATACACCCCAATACCTTATTGGCCCTTGTAGCTGCTAGTTGACACTGTGCACTACTACTAAGTCTATTGTCTACAACTCCTGCCAAATCTTTTACATTAGTAGATTTCCCCAAGGAAACACCATTTAAACTATATGTTGCATTTTTATTATTGTACCCAAAATGCATAATTTTACACTTGTCTACATTGAGTCGCATTTGCCATTTATCTGCCCAATTACCCAATTTGTCCAAATCCTATTGCAGCGAAGATACATCTAGTTCACACTGTATTACCCTACTTAATTTTGTGTCATTGGCAAACACTGAGATATGGATCCCTATGCCCTCTGGGAGATCATTAACAAACAAATTATAAAGAACTTCCTATTTACCACCACCCTTGGCATTCTGTCTTACAACCAGTTGCCAATCCACAAACAAACCTCTGCCATTAAGTCTATTTCAGTCAATTTGTACAGTAATTTATGTGTAACCGTATCAAATGCCTTTGATAGGTTAGATGATTTTTACTCACCTCCTCATAGAATGTAATTAAGTTAGTTTGACAAGATGTCTTTCACAAAGCCATGTTGGCTCCTGCTAAGAAGATTCCTGTTCAATATGAAATCTTGAATATATTCCCTTAGCAACCCTTCAGTTTCCCCACCACAGATGGCAAGCTTAAAGTACCAGTGGGTGTATAGTATCCGGCCCCAGCGCTTTGTCTATTTTAACAACATGTAATTGTTTTAATGCTTTTTCTTGTGTCAACCAATCACATGCCTGCTGTGACTGTTCTGTAAAAGAAGCTTGCAGGTTCTTGTCCATTGGTTTTTCTTTGGTAAAAACAGAAGAAAAGAAATTCTCTGTATCAGACTTAATAAGCGCCTGAATATCTTTGTGCAGCTCACGAAGATCTTCTTTAGTTGCTGGGGCACTCCTTATACCAGGATCTATCGGAGGCTTGCCAGGTTGTCCCTTTCGGGGAGTGTCAGGTTCTCCTGACGACTCCTCCGATTCACTCCGAAATTCAGTGGGCCTCAGTAAAGGCCTTGAAGCCTCAGAAGCAATGAGCCAATGTCTGGGCAGTGCACATGCTGTTGTCGGTCTTTTTCTTTTTGTCCTTCTGCCCCATGCTTGGATCTATGCTAGAGTGCCCAAGTTTAGTCAGTGTGGCCATGAAATTTTGGTATGTTTAGTTAGTGGATGGAGAAGCTCCATCAAACTGCGACTTGTCTCTTTGGCAGTTTGCTCCGCCCTCCAGCATATCTAGTTTAACAATGTGAAAAGTGTATTGTATTATTCCCAAGCTTGCTTTCCTATCCTGATGCAGAGGAATATTAAAGGAAAGAAGGCACAATGAAGGTAGTCTTGTATCTGCACCATCACCAACAGAGGGACAGATTAAGCCCTGGGAAAAAGGATGCCCTCATAATTCCCAATCAGGCCACATCTCTCTAGAACACAGCTTCCAAATAGTTTACTTCCAAAAAGTAAACACGTGTTCTTCTGTCATATCTTTAATAGTACTTTCACCCAAAATGTCCTTGGGCTAACAAAGATTTAATTAAAGGGACACTGCCTTTTGCATTGTTGATTTCAGATGTGTTTTGTTTTTGTTATGAGACTGTATTTAATAAAATATGTAACTAAACAAGTGTGACAGGGGAGCCGCCATTTTGTGAAATATAATGTTTTTGGGTGCGACCCCCTAGTTACTTTAAAGCACAAATTTCTCACTTTGGGGCTGGGGACACAGAACGCAGTCTATAAGTCAGAATTCTGATCATAGACTTGCATTGAATGGGAGGTAATGTAACTATTATATCACAAGGGGGCAGAGTTATGATCCTGTCTGACCAGGTTAATCTTCTCTCTTTGTGTTGGAAGGCAGGTAAAACAAAGTTGTAAATAGCCACCTAGTCCTGCCCACTAGTGATACACAGGGGCCAGCAAGAGAGCAGGGGTGTATCTTATGTATCGGACATCATCATGCAGGCTTTGGCCACAGTTGTAGTGAGACTGGCTGGAAGATTTTGGATAATGTTGCATCATGGGATATATTCATAAAATGGAGCCAGGAGATAAATACCTAATTTTATTTTTCCCTTTATATGCAATTAATCATATATAAAAAAACAAACAAAAAAAAAAAAAAACAGTGGCATATGATTTATATTTGTGTTTGTTTTAAATGACCAGGTTATCTTATGTAAGTGGTAGTGTCCCTTTAACAGAACTAAACAAATTGATGATTTTTCGCAAGTGGGCTATTATCTAATTTAAGCTTCTGGAATCTACCATACTGCTGGGCTTTTTTAATGCTGAGGTTTCCTGATTTTTAAGGAAGGGCCAACACTTAGATGCAGGAGTAAATAAAATACTAGACTATTCGTATATGTTTCTTATCTAGCGTTCCCCATCAGTACTTGGAACAAAGAACAAAAACATATAATGTATTGTGGGATATAAGTAAACTTCACACCATCCTCGTGGACATAGGCCCCAAGCCCTGTTTAGTGAATAAATCCTTAATAGGTTTGGGAGCAGTAGATATGTTGGTTGATTGCGGTACTAGATTGAAGGGGACAAGCAAGCTGCAACATTCCTTTTCATATACATTGAAATATATCCTGTTAACCAAGATCACGGTTTTCTGGAAAACAGACTGACTATAGTTAGCAGATTAATAACACAGTAGAACAGGGGTGCCAGAACAACAATTAATGTGTTATGCTCTATCTTGAAATTAATACAATATTAGAAAAAACTAGGCCCATGTTTGTCCCAGCACAATGTATAGTCACAATGAAATGTTCATCTCATCTCACCTGCAACTCATCTTTTAATGAGTAGCCCAAAACAAAGCATGTTATAAAACCCATATAGTAGTAGCAGATAAGAAAACTGTATATATATTTTTATTAAATCCCTGCACTCACTGCCTCCAAATATCTAGTCAACTGTCACAGATTGCATAAACTACACTAAACTATGCATCAGACATATTAAAAAAAAAAAAAAATTATGAGGATACACGAAAGCTGTATCAATCCTGGATACAATTTGACCTGAGATCAGCATTGTGTGAGTTATCTTGATTTTCAGAATTGGTAATTGACGTTCTGTTCATTATGTTTCTTAATGCTCTGTTTTCCATTGTCCTTTTACAGGGGAGAAGTTCTTGAGCTTATCTACTTTCTTTCCTTGTTTCCTTTATCAATACCTACAGTGCTTACTGGGCTCATAGCAGTCATTATTCATTTTCAGGTCCCAGACACTGCACATGGATCCTTGGTACCTGCTCACTGATCCCCCACATAATCCGGGTCTGAGCTGATCACATAATGATCTCTGAAGACAAGTAGGGAGTATGTAGTTCCCCTTTATGCTCTGTACCAAGCACTACATAAATTGTTGGGGCTATATAAATAAATGTTAATGTAATTTAATATCTATCTTGCTGTGTTACGGGAGTAGAGAGAAACAGGGAATTAGGAATTGCTGTGGTGGGTCTAAGAGAAAGCACTCAGGGTTGGATCAAGAGTAAATATTAAGCCCAAATAACAGTACTCAACCTTGAGAGAACATTTTTGAAACATAACGCAGTAAAAAAAATTAAGTAATGCATTGAGAATGAATGAGTGATGTTAACTAATGGGCTGCATTCTTTACATCCTTACTCATTACTTGTGACATCAATACCTACGTCAACACAGTGCACAGTGAATTAGTGGTTCTGGTCCATTGCAGTTGTAGTGTGTTCTTGACATCTCACAAAGTGAAGCCTTGCAAACTAGTCTCTTCTGCTTGGCGATAGGAACTGAATCAAGCCGCAAAGCAAATCCATCCCACACAAGCACGAATGTACCTGATACTCAGCCAGGAATTTTAGCACTAAAATGGTTAATACATATGCTGAAACTGAGCAAATGTTGCTGACATTACTCATTTCCAATTCCGAGTCCCCACTGGGCTGATTCCCATTTTAAAGCCATGATGCATTCCCTCTGGACATGAAAAGCATTAGCAAGCTCTCCTGTTTACATACGATTCAAAATATGTTGATGAAAAAAGAAAAAACAGTTACTTTTTTTATATTTACCACAGCTTAAAATAATGAGGCTCTGAATATCAGCAGATGCCATGGAAAACAAAATATGTGTAGTAATAGCAGCCAATTTCTTAATGTGCCCGATAATATTGCTATCAAAAATAAAATTAAAATCACATAACATGTCCTCCCTGTTATCCATTAATACTGGACTCGCTTACTAGATATGAGTAAGTCACTATGGCAGTTAACCTAGGAAAATCCTTTGGCACAGATAACTAAACACTCTTGCACAATAATTTAAACAAATAAACACAAATGGATCATTAGGTGAGAACACAGCTCTGTATTTATAAGGGTTCACTAAACACCTGCCAAAGACACACAGGAAAAAAAAACTCAAAAAAAAAGTCAACATTAGAAATAGAATGTGTTGCAGTAAGTATAACATTACTCAAACATATGTAAAATAAATATTTATTTCTTCATTAAAAAGCAAAACTTTATGTGCATAAGTTTATGCCCTTAGCATTGTGAGAGTTTAAGTCCACTCTGCTGTATAGGGTTGAATAAGATTGTCATAGAAATAATGTCCCTTATAATGATTTCTCTTTCCCGTTGCTACCTACATAGTGGCCTGCCCAGCAGTGCCCATCTTGCCAGACAGGTGTTGTTCCAATTCCTCTGTTGCACAGATATTCAAAATATATGATCTGTTGCCTCTACGGATCTCAGAGACTTTTAGAACGTTGGCTTACTCATGTATTCTTCCATAGTCTGCAAAATAAAAAATGTATAAAAAAATAAAAGTGCTATAACTGAATTTATACCAGTTACACAATGGATGGCCCACCAAGCCTTCCCAGCTGTTAAATCTACCAGTTAAAAGTAGAAGTGATTTGCAACCTGTATTTTTGTCTTAACAGCCTTTTCACATTTACTTGTTTGAGAGATGCCATCCTCATACTTCTCAATATTCCAAATGCCGAAAAATGGGTCTTATGTTTTAAGAAAGTGGCAGAGAGCATGACCAGTTGTAAGGTAAGAATTCTTTGGTGGTTTCATAAGGAACAGATATTTATGCAGAGCCGTAGCTAGGGTGAGGAGTCGGCCTTCTCTTCCTATCACAAGCAGCACAATGTGGCTATGTCTGTCTGGTAGGAAATGTGGGATGATTCATCACAGCTGCATGAACACAGCCGCTTCACCGTCACCTCTCACGCAAGAGGTCATCTTCAGACCTTTCTTCACGGGACAGTTCATGGCGGGATGGCTGAAGGTGAGTATTATTGGGGGGTAGGTATTAGTATTAGGGTTCAAGGGGGTAGTATTAATATTAGAGTTTAGGGGTAGTATTAGTATTAGGGTTTGGGGGGGTTGGTATGGTTCGGGGTCACTTTTAGGGGAGGTGTATGTTTGTAAGCGCTAACAGTTCAGCGTGATGAAGCGGCCGTGTTGCTATTCACTGCTGACAGTTCAGCATTCTAACTGCCGCGTTGAACAACATCAGAGCTCTCTCCCCTGAAGAGCGCAGTGCTAGTAACAGCTAAGATCTTGTGCAGAACCCACAAACTCCCAGGCCTCTAATAGAGGACCCGAGGTTGAGGAGACCCATACCACACATTTGAAAGAGTTAGGATTTTTAGATGTGAATGACACTGGCAGATCTTACATTAAGTACATTTTTATTGTTTATGGTAATAAATAGTATTAACACATCACCATCAATATTCCACTGCATGCAAAGGAGAGTGTATCAGTGTGTATAAAAGTTGAATCATAACGCTAGAAATCAGTTGAACATTCATTCCTGATTGGTTCACTTTAACAACATTGTCTAAGAATTGTTATTTATGCAAAATGCCCAAAATATGTAAAGACCGGTCATGTTTAATACTGATTCTTCCCAACTTACTTCTTGCAACATGTCTGAATCTTCAGTGGCTCTAGCCACAGACTCCTTGGAGGTCTCTTGAATTTCTCCCCCCATAAGAAATTCATCCAAAATGAAGTAAGCTTTTTCAAAGTTAAATATAATATCTAGCTCACAGACCTAGAAAGAATAGAGCATAATAATATATTACAACAGCAATCATTTAGCAAGCACAGCTTCTAATATATTAAAGTGGCACTAATAGAAGCAACTAATCTAAACCATGCATAACAAAAGCAACATCACTGTATTTTTCCCACTTACATTCCCAAAATATTTATCAAGCAGTTCCACAAACCGATGGACCACCTCCAGTGTAAGGAGCTCATTATCCTGATGTTCGACTGCAACGCAGAAATAAAGGCTGGCATACCTAGAGAAGAGCACAATTCTGAGTGTAAACACAGGATGAAAAGGCTTCACATCTAAAGCAAACCTCAAACTTGTCCAGTGAAAAAGATAACACTTTAAAAAAGTGTCTCCCACATGTTACATATAAACACACTTCATAGTTTTGGGAAGAGAGATGAATGGTGTTTTTTGTATATAAAACATACATTTTTAAACTATGGTTTTCTAAGTATTTTAACAATAATATGTTTAATAATAATAACAAAACAACAGCAACGTGTCTACCCAGGAAAAGTACCGTATTTGCTTGAATATAAATAAGATGACCCTGAAAAAAACCTCGTATTATATTCAAGCAAATACAGTATGTTGAGATATTCTGTTTCCAAGCAGAAGACCAGATAGTAAAAATAATAATAATTCATTAGCTGTTCAGAGGCAGTATATTTCATTTAATGTACACAAACTTTATCAGTGATTGGGGCAATTACTGATCAATGCTAATGCTTAACAGATAACATCAATAAGGGAGCATTGCTTTCCCCTGGATTCACCTGATCAGTTGATTTCCCCAACAGGTAACATATAAAACACAGGTTTAAAGAAAAACATATAATTATATAAAAGAGTGTGTAAAGCTCAAACCAAGAACAGACAGTTTCCCTCGCTCACTGTGCATAGAGGGATCCAGTTGTGCCTCACTGATAAGGAATATAATAGCCTGAGGTTAGTGCATCCTTTGCTCGGGGAGGGATTGCCAGACATTATAAATTTGGAATTCCTGTTGTTTGGGGGGATTAATCTGATGTATTCCAGGATATTCTCTGCCTGTCATGGTACAAGTGAATAGAAAAATGTGTGCCACACTACCAAGTGGGAATGATGCCATAGAGCAGGTTACTAATCCCTTTCTGTTCTCAGTTTTACCATCCAAATGGCTGTATAATTTCCATTATTATCAGGTTAAATCTGTTGAGCTATGCATAAAGCCCATACTAAACACCTTTCATCATCAACTTATTTGAGTCACATCCTAAACTGATGCAACATTAGTATTTAAAAAGTTTAGATGTACAATTTAATAAGAAAAAAAAATCTTTGATGTTTTACAAATACTCTGTCTCTCAAACAGTGAAACTAACAGAAACACAATGAATAGATTTAGAATGAAAGCTGACCTCTTATATACAAGTTTTAGGTCCTTCCAGTCCACGAAGCTACTCATTTTAGGACTTCGGCTCAGAATTAGGTGAACCAGCTCTCGGGAGATCTTGCGCTTCTCCTTTTCTGTCATAGTCACGTACCATTTCTGCAATCGTAACTTCCCTTGGCGGCTAAATAGTAAGAGAAATCGGATCTGTAAAGAAAAGAATTCACAACATAATAGTGTCTCCTGGGCAGGCATGGACATTCAGCTGCCTTCTGCCCCCCACCCGTCCCCTCGCAGAGAGGGCTATTGAGGGAGATTTTTTTTTATCTCGCCAACTTGTGCCCTCTGGGTGTTCCACCCTGTGTAGTCGCACACCCCAAAGGCCAGCACAGCACTGTAGTAGATTGTGAGGCAAATCTTCCACCAGTGTTTTATGCTGCAAGTTACAACTACAAAATACAGTAAAATTGCATTTGCACGGACATACTGTGTAAATCATAGTGGAATTATTTATTCCATACATAGTGAACGGTATTAAAAATTAGTTTCAAAACTATGCACTCTATCCGTTCATAGAGGATTAAGCAGCTGAGCAAATCACCATTTGTTTTACTAAACTCCTATATGTTAAAGGAATTGGGAAGCCATTATTACCTTTCAAAAATAAATTTCTACCCCAAACATTCTCCTTGTAAATGATCTAGGCGCTCAACATGGCGAGTTACAAAATAACAATGTTAACTCTGGTTTCTGGAAACCTTAGTGATAACCCCAGTGGTAATGCAAAATGTAAGAAATATTTATTTAGTGTGTTTGCAGAGCTGCGCATGCATTGGTTAAGAAAAAAAAGCAGTTATTTCGCATGCTCATTGTAAAAGCACTCAGTTCATCTGCACTGATCCCCTTGCAATGTTTACAGTACAGTAAACTTTTAAAGACACTGTCAAGCATTTCCTGCCTGCATTTGTTTGCAAAATAATAAATATAGCTGAAACAGTACAAGAAACATCAAGGTTAATTTGATCCCAGCAAACAAATTATTTTACTGCTCTGAGGAAGGTTGTGTGGGTTATTTTTTATGGTTTTTTTTAGAATCACATAATCACATTCACAACTAACCTAACTCCTAGGACTGCCGGTCAGAGGATAAATAGGAATATACCTTAAAAAGTACATGTCATTTTATCCTCATACTGGATTCACAATTTTTTTTTCATTTGTGCTTTTATAAAGAAGTTTAGTGGCTCTCGAATTAGTAAGTAGACCCCCAAAATTATTTGAATATGAAAGGCCATTTCTGATGTGCAAAGTGCCATTCAAAATATATCACCTAGCCTTAGTGAGAATGGAAATTCAAACTAATATGTGCTCAACTATAGAGACCTTATAATTTTTTGCTGTGCGAGGGTTTGCAAAGATGCTTCTAATATTCACAAGTGAAAAATGTACTGTCCTAAGTATAAGTATAAACTGGCATTATAGTGCTCTGACCAACAGAGGCGTCACTGGGGTTAGTGTCACCCGGTGCGGTAACTCATGGTGTCACCCCCCCTCGATTTTCTTCAATACAGGTTCCTTAGAAATGCCAGTCAGATGGCCCACTAAATTATGCCACACAAAAGAGCCCCACTAAATTATGCCCCTGCTCGGATTGGCTGTGTGCAGCCTCTCCACCACCTCAGCCTCAACTCTGAGGCAAAGCCGTAAGTAAACCCGTGTTTATCTCTAAAGATACACGCAGAGTTTACTTGGGACAATCACACACTTTTTATTTTTTTAACCTTTGAAAGTGAGTGAGGAGCGAGAGCCACAACAGACATGGAAAGGGAGTGAGGAGCGAGAGCCACAACAGACATGGAAAGGGAGTGAAGGCGAAAGAGCCACAACAGACAATGAAAGGGAGTGAAGGCGAAAGAGCCACAACAGACAATGAAAGGGAGTGAAGGCGAAAGAGCCACAACAGACAATGAAAGGGAGTGAAGGCGAAAGAGCCACAACAGACAATGAAATGGAGTGGAGAGGGAGAGCCACAACAGACATGGAAAGGGAGTGAGGAGAGGGAGAGCCACAACAGACATGGAAAGGGAGTGAGGAGAGGGAGAGCCACAACAGACATGGAAAGGGAGTGAGGAGAGGGAGAGCCACAACAGACATGGAAAGGGAGTGAGGAGAGGGAGCCACAACAGACATGGAAAGGGAGTGAGGAGAGGGAGCCACAACAGACATGGAAAGGGAGTGAGGAGAGGGAGACACAACAGTCATGGAAAGGGTGTGAGGAGAGGGAGACACAACAGACATGGAAAGGGTGTGAGGAGAGGGAGACACAACAGTCATGGAAAGGGAGTGAGGAGAGGGAGACACAACAGACATGGAAAGGGTGTGAGGAGAGGGAGACACAACAGACATGGTAAGGGAGTGAGGAGAGGGAGACACAACAGTCATGGAAAGGGAGTGAGGAGAGGGAGACACAACAGTCATGGAAAGGGAGTGAGGAGAGGGAGACACAACAGTCATGGAAAGGGAGTGAGGAGAGGGAGACACAGCAGACATGGAAAAGAAGTGAGCGGAGAGACAGACACTGACACAGGGGGGAATGACAGACATGGGAGAGAAAGCCAAAAGAGGGGAAGAGGAGAAAGATAATATAGGGGAGACTTCTGTGAATGAGGGTGAGACTGGCAGGGATGGCGTGGAGGGAGAACGAGACTGTCAGGGATAGAAAAAAAAGTCAGTGATGTTAATCTTATGTTCAGCCTCATGCTTATCCCATGTATATTTAAAATCCTTCACGGTATTAACCTTCCAGTAGAAGTAGCAGCACTTAAACACTTAAAAATAAAAAAAAGCTTTAGTTAGCTATAGGTCTGGGGTAAGGGTTACAGTCAGTTTAGGGTTAGGGCTAGGGTGATGGTGAGGATTACGGTTGGGGTAAAAAGGTCACTGTAGGAGAAAATGGTTAGGAAATAGCAATATGCTACTTTAAGTTTCCCTATAACTTGCAAAAAACCCAGGAAAACATGTAAAACATTGACAATTTCTAAACTCAAGACGAATATTAGAAACTATTTACCAGTTTTTTTTTTCACTAGCTTTTGCAGATGATTAAAATACGTTTCAAGTAAAATTCAGAAAGAGTGCGTTTTTCAATTTACCATATTGTATTATTGTTTACAGTAAATTATATGATCAAAATAACAATGTCTAAACAAAAGCCCTTCTTATCCTGAAAATATATACATATAAATAATTTGTGTGGGTACAGTAAATGAGAAAATAAAATTACAGTTAAACATAAACAATGCTGAAGTGTAAAAACAGCCTCTGTCCTACTTTTCCCACACTATTCTGGTCCATAATGGGTTAAACACGCTACTTAGCTGGCCTGAAGCAGTAATCAAAAACAAAATCAGCAAACAGGCAGACACACACAGATTTGTATCAACAGAAAAAGAACCAATGCACTTGAAAGAATTTAAAATGCAATATTTTTAAATAATACTTTTCTGTAGGTCTGGGCTGCAAGCAACATCATTAAATAAGATGTCTGATAATTAGCAATGCAAAGCTCAGTGCTCAATATACTGTATAGTTATATATAAACAAATATCACACACTGTATGGCAGCAACAGAGATATATAAAACATATTACTCAGCAGTGACTTAAGAGATTCAGCTACACTTTAAAAAAAAAGAAAGGATTAAGTACTAGGTTATGGCAAAGTTTTAGCTGTACAATGCGTATGAAATGATATATAAAGTTAAATGAGGTTCACACACCTTGTAACACTCCAGCTACTCTGGACTATGGCTCGGGGAGGGCCAGTCGGCCAAGAGCTTGGCTGAGCTTCATAAGAACCGCAGTCCACCCTCCACAGTAGCTAGATAAATCCAACAGTTAGTCATCACTGATTTATGGGCTTGGTGCAGGTTTAGTAGTTTTTACCAAATCGTTAGCTAAATAGAAACTGAAACACGGCGTGAAACAGTTCAATTTAATAAAGTATCGAAAAGTTTCTGTCCATATATGTCTCAGCTGGTGCTGTACAGACGAGCAGGTGTCTCCCTTAACAGCACACAGTGTATTGGGGGGGAGGTTATTTTATTTACAAACGCACCTCCAAAGCCCCTCAGAGAACCCCCTTTCCTGCTCTGAGGTACCCCAATATCCCCACGGGCTGTCCTTACCATTTCTGTTCCGGCGGAAGAGACAGGTGACAGTGATACAGGTGAGACCGGAGCAACCACTTGATTAGCACCTCCCATTCACTCCATGCCTCCCCACCTCAGTACTACAGGCACCTACCATGCACTCCACGCCCCACGTGCGCCAGGACCTCCCCTCGGTACCTGCCGCCGCCACTACACTACCCCAGCACCTCCCACTCACAGCACTCCAAGCCCTCTCCGCCTCCAGCACCTCCCACTCACAGCACTCCAAGCCCTCTCCGCCTCCAGCACCTCCCACCGTGCACCTGTCATGGACCATTGACCGGTCTTCTCCCCAAGCTCGCGTGCCCAGCACCAGGACCCGACCACCTGCTGGTACCGTGCACATGGGGGCACAGACACACCCAGCACCAACATGCAGCCCTGAGCTGTTGTCTTGTTACATGCTCATTATTGGCATGGTGCCTCATACCAGCTCTACTAGACTCCTACACAACGAGGGTAATCTGTGATGAATGCATTGGCTCCATCTGTTACCGAGGCCCTGCCATCACTTAATGTCACTTAGACATCTTGTTATCAAAGTGCATAATAATAATAATAGCAATAACTTTATCTAGAGGTGAACCACACTGTCTGGGTTTCAATGACCATTTACAGGAATTTGCAGTCAGACTGTTTTGAAACAGTCCATTTTGTTAAGCAAAGTCTTGGGATAAACTGATCAACACCACAGGTATAAAAGTTCCCCCCCCCCCTAATTGATGTATATTAAAGCTTAACATTTAAACTCATTTATGCTGTGATTCATAATCCTTTTTTTTTTTTTTTAACTAACATTTTTCAGGATTTCTCCCCAGGATCAACCTTTTCATTTTACCTTGTGGAGTGTCCCCAGTTAGGTAAATGGGAATAACAATATACATGTGCATGAGGCCGGCAACAGGAGCATACACATTGGTTATCCCTATGCTTCTCAAAATGGGACACACTCCACATCCGCTTGTTACTGCAGGTTGTGCACAAAACATCAACTAGTGCATCAGTGAGCTTTTTTGGCCACCTTCTGCAATGAAGCAAGACCAGGAATGTAGGGTATTTCTCTGGAATATGGGGTGATTTCTAATGGGAGCCGTAATCACAAGTGTCAGGCGAATGAGAAAAAGATGCATTGACATTAATAACAGAACTGGCACCTGTTTTATACATATTTTTTGAGCGTGAAATTGCGAATTTCATGAGTTGGCGGATATTGTTAGTGCAATTTCAAGCACACATTTAAAACTTTTTAGTACATGAAAAGCAGTGGCACAAATAGCACCAGTGCAATTCAAAAGTGTTGAATGAGTGCAAGTAGCACAAACTTCAAATTTTTTGCCTGGACTTCATATTATACATTGACACATACAGATATTGCAACACTATTGGGGACTATTTCTGTGTATGCTACATTTATACATCCCCCTACATGTCTTGTTTCAGGCTAATTACCGTATTTGCTCGATTATAAGATGACACCCCAAACTTTGTATATTCCTTTAGGAAAAAAACTAAAAGCCTGAATATAAGACTACCCTATAGGAAAAAAAGTTTAACTTGTATATATGTAAATTGCTTTTTAATATTTAATAAAAAATTGATATTATACAAATGCATTTCTTGTTTTTATTTCCTTTTATGTGCCAATGCGGCCTCTCTCCCCATCCCCCAGCTGTCTCTCTCCCCCCAGCGTTGTCTCTCTCTCTCTCTCTCTCGCTCCCCCCAAACTTCTCTCTCTCCACCTCCCTCGTCTCTTCCCCCCCTCCCCTTGTCTGTCTCCCCCCCCTTGTCTCTCTCTATCCCCCCCTTGTCTCTATTTCCCCTTTCTCTCTCTCCCCCCCTCCTCCCTCCCCTTGTATGTGTGTCTCCCTCCCCCTGTCTGTGTGTGTCTCCCTCCCTCTCCCCCCCCCCCCCCCCCTCACCTTGTTTCTTTCCCTGGTGGCTAGTGGGGGCAGCCGGGGATTGTCTGCACGATACGTGCAGACATCCTCCATTCTGCCCGACACCTCCGTCTATTATGACGGACAGCTACCCGATTCTCCTGATGGCTAGCGGGGCAGCGGAGGATGTCTGCGCTCATTGAACAGACATTCCCCTGCTGTTAGTGGATCCAGGTCCCCTGCATCTCTGCGGGGGACCTGGATCCCAGTCTTATAATCTGACCTCGATTTGAGGTCAGATTATAAAACGACCTTGAATGTAAGACGAGGGGTATTTTTCAGAGCATTTGCATCCCTTAATTAGCAAATACGGTAACTATGCATCCCTTAATTATATTCAATGGAGGGAGAGGTGGGCTTGCAAAACTTTAAGCATACAGCTGTACACCCAAATTTTCAAAACTTGCACATGGAGGGGAGCATAGCTATTTTATTTGAAGCTCAAACTTCATATTTGAAAAGGGGTTAGGTTGTCCCTTTAGCTATGATATGTTACAAAAGATGTACCCTGAGGAGCAGCAATGGTTTTAAAGGACAACTGTTGTCAAGAAAATTATATTAAATTGAAAAATTGCATCATGTGTTTTCAATAGAAATGCTTTAAAGAAAGAACTCCAATAAAGTACCTTATTGAGCCATTAAACTAGATCTGAAGTGGAAAAAGGGTACTTTATTCACATTCTTTCCCTAAAGCATTTCTATTTCAAATGCCTGTGTCTTGATGCAATCTTTCCATTACATAACTTAAATTTTGCGGATTAAAGTTATTCATTTAATGATATAGGTATAGTGTAAACTTGTAATACGGTAATTAAATAGGTATAAAACTCTATGAAGCGGAAACAGATGATTACTTAGCCTTGCTTTATTTTTCCAAACAAATGTAAAGCCGCTATATATCAGTGGTGACCTTTTCACACTGCTTGACTGAATTTACAAAATTCAGTTTCACAATTTAGATTCAGCATCAATTAACATTTTGTTTGCGTATTTCTATGTAATGCAGCCCAATGTATGGTGATCTAACTATGGCTCTAGTTAAACATGCTGAAACTGGTCCCATCTGAATTCTGCAGGTATATAAACAAACTGTTACTATGCCACATCTTCACCTCTCACCAAGATACTTATTCCACTAGGGGCAGACTGGCGATCTGAGTTATAGGGAGTTGTGTATGCACAGTTCTGTGCTACGCAGAAGCACATCCATATTATATCAAAAATTGGTTACATGTCGGTGTTATGATGTTATACAGCTATATATAATATATACATAAATTAATGTTGTGAACAGTACTTAACGCAACTGTTCTTTTTTCTTGAACACAGTTAATAACATAACAATGTCAAAGAGACATTGGCATACCACATCTCTCAAAGTGACAAAGCTCTTCTTGGATGCCATCCACCAGCCAGTAAAAAAAAAAGTAGATGTACACAAAACAATATTTTGTTTGTGATAAATTTGTGATAAAATTACCACATTGCCACTAAGTATGCCACCTAGCCAGTATTTTACCGGCAGACTGGTAAATAATTGGCTTGAGGCCAATGTTAAGTCTATGGAGACAGTACCTTGGCTGGTATTTTTTTGTAGAAAAGGTGGCAGCCCTACTTGCCACATGTCCTATCGTTTTTTTGTTACTTGCTTAGTAGCATTGTCATTTAATCAGTAGTATCTCCCCCTTCACAGAATACTTGTTTCATAAAGGATTGTAGATATAAGATACAATATGTGGCTGTTTTATTTGAGCATGAGAAAAAATGGTGTGTACAGAGGAAGACATCTATCTTCCTCACATGTCTCTGCAGTAGTAGTTGACTATGATATATATATATATATATATATATATATATATATATATATATATATATATATATATATATATTGTGATAAGGTGAATGGGGTGGTTTGTGAGGGAGTGTATATTTCCCATAAAATGCTCAGAGGGGCATATGATATTTAACCCCAGGGGAAGTAGGTGCTATATATGTGTGTGTATATGAGGACTAAACTACTGTTTAGTTATGG
Source organism: Pelodytes ibericus (assembly GCA_036172795.1). Lineage (NCBI taxonomy): Eukaryota > Metazoa > Chordata > Amphibia > Anura > Pelodytidae > Pelodytes > Pelodytes ibericus. Next base: position 171,098,162 of record CM069861.1, read on the forward strand.
GCCCCTGGGGTGGAGCATTTGGAGAGCAGGATGGCCCAGTGCTCCACTCTGCTGTTTTCTTGGGAGACATAGGTCCATGTCTGGGTTTTGGACTGTCTCAAAATACACTGCTCAGCTGCAGGTAATCAGCTGCAGCAGTAGGAATAAACCCCTCCCTGCTAGGCAGGTAAGGGGATATTTTATTTGTTTCTCTCTGGAAGGGCTGAAAAACAACAGGCTGCCTGAGAACCAGAGTACAGAAGACTGACAAGGAAATAGGTTGGTGAAACTTGTATTATTTTCTTATAGTTTAACCCTTGACAGATAGGGAAATTTATTTTAGTAAGTGCTCAGACGAGCTAGGTTTTTGTTTACAAAGGTATTTGTTATATTTTGGTTACTTTCTGCTGTATCCGGGGTGAAGCATACAAATAAAGTACCTGGATTTAAGACTATTCATATGACTGCACATGTTGCTCACCCAAGAGGACCGTGCTAACTGAGAACAAGGATCACAATATATATATATATAATATATATATATATATATATATATATACACTGATCCACCATAATATTATGACCACTGACAGGTGGCAAGCCGGCAGAGGCAGTGTGATGCATTGGCCAATGTTCTGCTGGGAAACCTTGGATCCTGCCATTCATGTGGATGTTCCTTTGTCATCTACCACCTACCATTGTAGTTGTACCACCTACCAAAGGGTCTAGCATTGTCTATAAGTGAAAATCTCAACCCACTGATTCAGCTTAGAAAGCAACCTAAGGGGCACTTGCCCTCTGTCCCCTTTGCCAGCACTCCCCTGACCTCAGGGCCCTGTTCCTAATCCTTAAACCACTGAATGTAACCATGTAATGTCTGTGGTCTTCACACTGCAGTTGTGACCTAGAGTTGACATGGACAGCTGGCATATATACCAGTGATTTAAAAAAAAAAAAAAAAGGAGGACCTTTTGAAGGCTTTCTTTGAGGAATTCTTTCTTCCACGCATAGATCTCCAGGCATCAGGGGCCAATCACTTTGCATACTGACCCCCCCATATTCAATGGAGAAATTACTTATGTACAGAATCTACAAATGTGAACCAGGGTGTGGATCATGGTATATTTTTGAATATGCAAGTAAGGGAGAACTAGTCTATTTATATCAGTGCATTCAAAGAAAATGCAAGAAAGATTATCTTTTTTCAGAGCCGACCTTTAAGCGTGCTGTAGCATGGCAACAAAATGTGTGTGACACAACTGACACACTGTTGGTGTGTATTGACAGACACTCCTTCAGCATTATCAATAGTATTTGTTTTTGCATTGCCCAATAAAATTTAGTCACAAGAAAATTATAACCAAACACTGGGCTTCCTGACTTTTAAAAGTTTGCATCTTTATTTTTCCTTCATTCCTTCTTTTTGATGGATGTCTAACTAGGCAGTTAAAATATTTTGAATAATTAGCTATTCTCAGGAGTGCAAGCTCATTAATAGAGCAACTCTGAGTACTCCTCACTGAGTAAAATACGGCAAGTTGTAATAAACACCCGTTTTACAAAGCAGTTTTGATGTCAGAATATTATATTCTACAGTTATTTAAAAAGGTGTAAAAAAAATAATAATTTACAATCGGAAGCTATTTTTATTGCGGGTTAAAATACTTGTGTAACATTTCTTAAACTCACATTTTTAAGCATCAAACATGAGCCAACAATCCAGTGAGAAAATGTGTAGGCTGCCAGCAACTGCCATAGCCACATCAGCAGCATCAGTCAACTAACAGGACCAGAGACACAGCTCAGTTATTATTACATGATTATGAAGTATCAGCATGCAGTGATGCAAGTACCAGAGATGCATAGCTGTGCAGTACTAGAAGAGAAACAGTAGGCAATCCACCTAGTGCAAAGTATGCGGATCAGGGGTTATGACATGCAGAACCCCTAAGTGACCATTTGAATCAAAATCATCGCAGACTGAAGAAGCTGGGTCACTTTCACTTAGAGCAGAGTCATCTGCATCCCACGTTGTGCTGAGAGCCATGTGTCAGTGTTTGCTGATGACACAAAATTAGGTAAGGTAATAAAGACTAATATTGTTGATTTTTCTTTACAGGAAGATTTGGACAGAGTGGGGGACTGGGCAAGTAAGGTAAGGTAATGAGGTTCAATATAGACAAATGTAAAGTTATGCATTATGGGGAAAAAATAATAACAAAGCAACATATATGTTAAATGGTATTTCCCTAGGAAAATCTACTAATGAAAAGGATTTAGGAATCATTGTAGATAACAAACTTGGCAACAGTGCCCAATGCAAGTCAGCAGCTACACGGGCCAATTAGATATTGGCATGTATAAAACGAGGTATATATTCACGGGAGGAGGACATTATCTTGCCTCTTTACAAATCAATTGTAAGACCTCACCTTGAATATGCAGTACAATTGTGGGTACCAGTCCTTAAAAAGGATATTAATGAACTAGAAAAAGGGATTGGAGGACAAATAAAGGTTGTTCATTCTTGCTGTACCTAACTGCTAGTGGTTCTGTCTGCAATTTGGGTACAAATAGCAAGGTTCCAGTAAGACTTGCTGGGTGGATTCTGAGCTTGAATCAGGGGCTAAGGGGGGGGGATTTCCTACAACGGGCCTTGGATAGCCGTTCCGTTACACCATCTAGGTTTTGTAAACAGCTGAGGCTTCACCTTTTACTTTTGGGATACAATTTAAAAATTAACCTGAGATGCGTCAAGTGAAGTTTGGCTTTGATGCGGCAGATATGACGCAGTAAGTGTTTAATTTACCTATCTTTGTGAGAGTGGCTTCTCATCTCTTGTCCACTGGAGACAAAATATAAGAACAAATGAACACAACCTCACAGTTACTTTGTCTATCATCACCCAAGACTTTGAAACACTTCTCAGGAGCAAACAGCATCCCTAACTTTCCCGTTAGCTATTTAGTATCCCTTGCACTGTGATTATTGCCAGTGGAGTCGCTAGGGGTGGGTTACTGGGGCTCCGAATCCCTGTTGCATAGCCCCGAATGGAGAGTCCAGGGCTATCATTGTAAAAAAAGATTCTCCCCCACTGAGCTTTCCTCCTTCTGGGACATGGTAACTAAGCAGGGAGGGGAACCAACAGTTTGGTAAAAAAAATAGATGAAATGTGTGCAAGTAATAAGTGTCTCAGTGTGTGTGCCAGGGTGTCTAGGTGTATGTGTCACAGTGTTTGCATAAGTGTGTGTGTGTAAGGGTGTTTGTGTAAGTGTGTGTGTGTGTAAATGTGTCTAGGTGTGTGTGTGTGTGTGTGTGTGTGCGTGAAAGAGAGAGAGACGGAGTGTGCGAGAAAGAAAGAGAGAGAGAGACGGAGTGTGCGAGAAAGAAAGAGAGAGAGACGGAGTGTGCGAGAAAGAAAGAGAGAGAGAGACGGAGTGTGCGAGAAAGAAAGAGAGAGAGAGACGGAGTGTGCGAGAAAGAAAGAGAGAGAGAGACGGAGTGTGCGAGAAAGAAAGAGAGAGAGAGACGGAGTGTGCGAGAAAGAAAGAGAGAGAGAGACGGAGTGTGCGAGAAAGAAAGAGAGAGAGAGACGGAGTGTGCGAGAAAGAAAGAGAGAGAGAGACGGAGTGTGCGAGAAAGAAAGAGAGAGAGAGACGGAGTGTGCGAGAAAGAAAGAGAGAGAGAGACGGAGTGTGCGAGAAAGAAAGAGAGAGAGAGACGGAGTGTGCGAGAAAGAAAGAGAGAGAGAGACGGAGTGTGCGAGAAAGAAAGAGAGAGAGAGACGGAGTGTGCGAGAAAGAAAGAGAGAGAGAGACGGAGTGTGCGAGAAAGAAAGAGAGAGAGAGAGACGGAGTGTGCGAGAAAGAAAGAGAGAGAGAGAGACGGAGTGTGCGAGAAAGAGAGAGAGAGAGACGGAGTGTGCGAGAGAGAGAGAGAGAGAGACGGAGTGTGCGAGAAAGAGAGAGAGAGAGACGGAGTGTGCGAGAAAGAGAGAGAGAGAGAGACGGAGTGTGCAAGAAAGAGAGAGAGAGAGAGACGGAGTGTGCAAGAAAGAGAGAGAGAGAGAGACGGAGTGTGCAAGAAAGAGAGAGAGAGAGAGACGGAGTGTGCAAGAAAGAGAGAGAGAGAGAGACGGAGTGTGCAAGAAAGAGAGAGAGAGAGAGAGAGACGGAGTGTGCGAGAAAGAGAGAGAGAGACGGAGTGTGCGAGAAAGAGAGAGAGAGACGGAGTGTGCGAGAAAGAGAGAGAGAGAGAGAGAGAGAGAGACGGAGTGTGCGAGAAAGAGAGAGAGAGAGACGGAGTGTGCGAGAAAGAGAGAGAGAGAGAGAGACGGAGTGTGCGAGAAAGAGAGAGAGAGAGAGACGGAGTGTGCGAGAAAGAGAGAGAGAGAGACGGAGCGTGCGAGAAAGAGAGAGAGACGGAGTGTGCGAGAAAGAGAGAGAGAGAGACGGAGTGTGTGTGTGTGTGTGTGTGTGTGTGTGTGTGTGTGTGTGTGAGAGAGAGTGAGAGAGTGAGAGAGTGAGAGACGGAGTGTGCGAGAGAGAGAGAGAGAGAGAGAGACAGAGAGTGAGAGAGAGAGAGAGAGAGAGAGAGACGGAGTGTGCGAGAGAGAGAGAGAGAGAGAGAGACGGAGTGTGCGAGAGAGAGAGAGAGAGAGAGAGACGGACGGAGTGTGCGAGAGAGAGAGAGAGAGAGAGAGAGAGACGGAGTGTGCGAGAAAGAGAGAGAGAGAAACGGAGTGTGAGAGAGAGAGAGAGAGACGGAGTGTGCGAGAAAGAGAGAGAGAGAGAGACGGAGAGAGAGAGAGAGAGAGAGAGACGGAGTGTGCGAGAAAGAGAGAGAGAGAGAGAGAGACGGAGTGTGCGAGAAAGAGAGAGAGACGGAGTGTGCGAGAAAGAGAGAGAGACGGAGTGTGCGAGAAAGAGAGAGAGAGAGAGACGGAGTGTGCGAGAAAGAGAGAGAGAGAGAGAGAGAGAGACGGAGTGTGCGAGAAAGAGAGAGAGAGAGAGACGGAGTGTGCGAGAGAGAGAGAGAGAGAGAGACGGAGTGTGCGAGAGAGAGAGAGACGGAGTGTGCGAGAGAGAGAGAGACGGAGTGTGCGAGAGAGAGAGAGAGAGAGACGGAGTGTGCGAGAGAGAGAGAGAGACGGAGTGTGCGAGAGAGAGAGAGAGACGGAGTGTGCGAGAGAGAGAGAGAGAGAGAGAGAGACGGAGTGTGCGAGAGAGAGAGAGAGAGAGAGAGAGACGGAGTGTGCGAGAGAGAGAGAGAGAGAGAAAGACGGAGTGTGCGAGAGAGAGAGAGAGAGAGAGAGAGAGAGAGACGGAGTGTGCGAGAGAGAGAGAGAGAGAGACGGAGTGTGCGAGAGAGAGAGAGAGAGAGAGAGACGGAGTGTGCGAGAGAGAGAGAGAGACGGAGTGTGCGAGAAAGAGAGAGAGACGGAGTGTGAGAGAGAGAGACGGAGTGTGAGAGAGAGAGAGAGAGAGAGACGGAGTGTGCGAGAAAGAGAGAGAGAGAGAGAGAGAGACGGAGTGTGCGAGAAAGAGAGAGAGAGAGAGAGACGGAGTGTGCGAGAAAGAGAGAGAGAGAGACGGAGTGTGCGAGAAAGAGAGAGAGACGGAGTGTGCGAGAAAGAGAGAGAGAGAGAGAGAGACGGAGTGTGCGAGAAAGAGAGAGAGAGAGAGACGGAGTGTGCGAGAAAGAGAGAGAGAGAGAGAGAGAGAGAGAGAGAGAGACGGAGTGTGCAAGAGAGAGAGAGAGAGAGACGGAGTGTGCAAGAGAGAGAGAGAGAGAGACGGAGTGTGCGAGAAAGAGAGAGAGAGACGGAGTGTGCGAGAAAGAGAGAGAGAGAGAGAGACGGAGTGTGCGAGAAAGAGAGAGAGAGAGACGGAGTGTGCGAGAAAGAGAGAGAGAGAGAGAGACGGAGTGTGCGAGAGAGAGAGAGAGACGGAGTGTGCGAGAGAGAGAGAGAGACGGAGTGTGCGAGAGAGAGAGAGACGGAGTGTGCGAGAGAGAGAGAGAGAGAGAGAGAGACGGAGTGTGCGAGAGAGAGAGAGAGAGAGAGAGACGGAGTGTGCGAGAGAGAGAGAGAGAGAGAGAGACGGAGTGTGCGAGAGAGAGAGAGCGAGAGAGAGACGGAGTGTGCGAGAGAGAGAGAGAGAGAGAGACGGAGTGTGCGAGAAAGAGAGAGAGACGGAGTGTGCGAGAAAGAGAGAGAGAGAGAGAGAGAGACGGAGTGTGCGAGAGAGAGAGAGAGAGAGAGACGGAGTGTGCGAGAGAGAGAGAGACGGAGTGTGCGAGAAAGAGAGAGAGAGAGAGACGGAGTGTGCGAGAAAGAGAGAGAGAGAGAGAGAGACGGAGTGTGCGAGAAAGAGAGAGAGAGAGAGAGAGAGAGAGACGGAGTGTGCGAGAAAGAGAGAGAGAGAGAGAGAGACGGAGTGTGCGAGAAAGAGAGAGAGAGAGAGAGACGGAGTGTGCGAGAAAGAGAGAGAGAGAGAGAGACTGAGTGTGCGAGAAAGAGAGAGAGAGAGAGACGGAGTGTGCGAGAAAGAGAGAGAGAGAGAGACGGAGTGTGCGAGAGAGAGAGAGAGACGGAGTGTGCGAGAGAGAGAGAGAGACGGAGTGTGCGAGAGAGAGAGAGAGAGAGAGAGAGACGGAGTGTGCGAGAGAGAGAGAGAGAGAGAGAGACGGAGTGTGCGAGAGAGAGAGAGAGAGAGAGAGACGGAGTGTGCGAGAGAGAGAGAGAGAGAGACGGAGTGTGCGAGAGAGAGAGACGGAGTGTGCGAGAGAGAGAGAGAGAGAGACGGAGTGTGCGAGAGAGAGAGAGAGAGAGACGGAGTGTGCGAGAGAGAGAGAGAGACGGAGTGTGCGAGAGAGAGAGAGAGAGAGAGAGAGACGGAGTGTGCGAGAGAGAGAGAGAGAGAGAGAGAGAGAGACGGAGTGTGCGCGAGAGAGAGAGAGAGAGAGAGAGACGGAGTGTGCGAGAGAGAGAGAGAGAGAGACGGAGTGTGCGAGAGAGAGAGAGAGAGAGAGACGGAGTGTGCTAGAAAGAGAGAGAGACGGAGTGTGCGAGAAAGAGAGAGAGACGGAGTGTGCGAGAAAGAGAGAGAGACGGAGTGTGCGAGAGAGAGACGGAGTGTGAGAGAGAGAGAGAGAGAGAGAGAGAGACGGAGTGTGCGAGAAAGAGAGAGAGAGAGAGAGAGAGAGAGAGAGAGAGAGACGGAGTGTGCAAGAGAGAGAGAGAGAGAGACGGAGTGTGCAAGAGAGAGAGAGAGAGAGAGAGAGACGGAGTGTGCGAGAAAGAGAGAGAGAGACGGAGTGTGCGAGAGAGAGAGACGGAGTGTGCGAGAGAGAGAGAGAGAGAGACGGAGTGTGCGAGAGAGAGAGAGAGAGAGACGGAGTGTGCGAGAGAGAGAGAGAGACGGAGTGTGCGAGAGAGAGAGAGAGAGAGAGAGAGACGGAGTGTGCGAGAGAGAGAGAGAGAGAGACGGAGTGTGCGCGAGAGAGAGAGAGAGAGAGAGAGACGGAGTGTGCGCGAGAGAGAGAGAGAGAGAGAGAGACGGAGTGTGCGAGAGAGAGAGAGAGAGAGAGAGAGACGGAGTGTGCGAGAGAGAGAGAGAGAGAGAGACGGAGTGTGCTAGAAAGAGAGAGAGACGGAGTGTGCGAGAAAGAGAGAGAGACGGAGTGTGCGAGAAAGAGAGAGAGACGGAGTGTGCGAGAGAGAGACGGAGTGTGAGAGAGAGAGAGAGAGAGAGAGAGAGACGGAGTGTGCGAGAAAGAGAGAGAGAGAGAGAGAGAGAGAGAGAGAGAGAGAGACGGAGTGTGCAAGAGAGAGAGAGAGAGAGACGGAGTGTGCAAGAGAGAGAGAGAGAGAGAGAGAGACGGAGTGTGCGAGAAAGAGAGAGAGAGACGGAGTGTGCGAGAAAGAGAGAGAGAGAGAGAGACGGAGTGTGCGAGAAAGAGAGAGAGAGACGGAGTGTGCGAGAAAGAGAGAGAGAGAGAGACGGAGTGTGCGAGAAAGAGAGAGAGAGACGGAGTGTGCGAGAAAGAGAGAGAGAGACGGAGTGTGCGAGAAAGAGAGAGAGAGACGGAGTGTGCGAGAGAGAGAGAGACGGAGTGTGCGAGAGAGAGAGAGACGGAGTGTGCGAGAGAGAGAGAGAGAGAGAGAGAGACGGAGTGTGAGAGAGAGAGAGAGAGAGAGAGAGAGAGACGGAGTGTGCGAGAGAGAGAGAGAGAGAGACGGAGTGTGCGAGAGAGAGAGAGAGAGAGAGAGAGACGGAGTGTGCGAGAGAGAGAGAGAGAGAGACGGAGTGTGCGAGAGAGAGAGAGAGAGACGGAGTGTGCGAGAGAGAGAGAGAGAGACGGAGTGTGCGAGAAAGAGAGAGAGAGAGAGACGGAGTGTGCGAGAAAGAGAGAGAGAGAGAGAGAGAGAGACGGAGTGTGCGAGAAAGAGAGAGAGAGAGACGGAGTGTGCGAGAAAGAGAGAGAGAGAGAGACGGAGTGTGCGAGAAAGAGAGAGAGAGAGAGAGAGAGACGGAGTGTGCGAGAAAGAGAGAGAGAGAGAGAGAGAGACGGAGTGTGCGAGAAAGAGAGAGAGACGGAGTGTGCGAGAAAGAGAGAGAGAGAGAGAGACGGAGTGTGCGAGAAAGAGAGAGAGAGAGAGAGACTGAGTGTGCGAGAAAGAGAGAGAGAGAGAGACGGAGTGTGCGAGAGAGAGAGAGAGACGGAGTGTGCGAGAGAGAGAGAGAGAGAGAGAGAGACGGAGTGTGCGAGAGAGAGAGAGAGAGAGAGAGACGGAGTGTGCGAGAGAGAGAGAGAGAGAGAGAGACGGAGTGTGCGAGAGAGAGAGAGAGAGAGAGAGACGGAGTGTGCGAGAGAGAGAGACGGAGTGTGCGAGAGAGAGAGACGGAGTGTGCGAGAGAGAGAGACGGAGTGTGCGAGAGAGAGAGAGAGAGAGACGGAGTGTGCGAGAGAGAGAGACGGAGTGTGCGAGAGAGAGAGACGGAGTGTGCGAGAGAGAGAGACGGAGTGTGCGAGAGAGAGAGACGGAGTGTGCGAGAGAGAGAGACGGAGTGTGCGAGAGAGAGAGACGGAGTGTGCGAGAGAGAGAGACGGAGTGTGCGAGAGAGAGAGACGGAGTGAGAGAGAGAGAGAGACGGAGTGTGCGAGAGAGAGAGACGGAGTGAGAGAGAGACAGAGAGAGAGAGAGACAGAGCGTGACAGAGCCCATCTGGGCTCTAGCCCCAGATCATTTGGAGACCTAGCAACACCCCTGATTATTGCACTATTCATTTTGCAAAGAAGTCCTGTTTTTTGTTTTTCATGTTTTGGACAGTGAATATATACATTGTGGAATACTGTACAAATTGTTATGTGGAATAAATTTGAATGTTTTGGAAATTATATTATTTTTAATTTGTGACTTAATTACCAAGTACAAATGTGGCTCCTCAGGTTAGACAGGTTAGGAACCCTGGTTTAGAGGGTAGATTATGCTTATTTGTTTGCATGCTCAAATATTCCAGAATATATATATATGTATATGTGGAGAAAATAAGGCATGCTTTATGTAGCATGCTAGTCCATGACATGTATAAAGGAGTATTTAATTCAGGGTGGACATTTATTTGACTCCCCTGGTGTGGTCCTTAAAGGGGCCCTCACATGGGGAAACCACAGATTCCCAAGTTCAAGCCAATAATAATGACAGTGTGCAAATATTCAAACAATAGTGGCATTTAAATCATGCTGCTTCGCCCAGACATTTTAACAGGACTTTGCGCCTCACTAAAGTCAACAGTCATACATGACAATCTAGTTCAGCAGGATGCAAGCTGTTAATGGATAGTTAATGATGTATGAACATTATCCAGTGAAACGTGCGCAGAAACTCCTCCCATACATGAATGCAGGCATTGGACGCACGTAAAAGTCACTAAAAGTCCTTTACCTTTTAAACGCACTATACCTACATTATAACTGCTACGGCAACCTTACAAACAATATATAAAGGGCACTACAGCTTACCAGACTGAAACAAGCTTATAAAAGCTTCCATCTAAAAACAAAATGCATTAGACTGTGTTATAACCATTTTTGCAATACCTGTCCCTGAAACTAACCTTTGTAGTAAAATAGGGTTATTAGAGAATACCTAATAAGGAGAATGTGGAGTCCCAAAAAGCATCACATGTCCCAAATCTGTTGAGAGTCATGAGAGTGCGCAGTATTTTCAAGATGGTGGCATCGCCACCGATTTTTGTTTGCTCCATTACTCTTTGTGGTGGAAGTCCTGTTACACAATTCTGAACATACGCCTGGCTTGACATACATTGCTTATAAGTAATGTAGATAATCTGCCACGATTCATTGCGATATGTAATTATTAAGGATTTAAATAAATCCCCGCTGTATGTTTTTTTGAAGAATATGAGATAAAATGTCCACATTTAGCATGTCTGGATGGGATTGCATTATTTTTATCTTGGGTAAATTGGCTTCATGGCTTGTGCCTCTAATGATGTCATTGTGCGTCAGACACAGCAAGCCTGCTTGTCTTCTTCCATTTATCCTGTCAAACAAGTTCAGCTCGCTCCCCATGAATGCACAGTATCACTTACACTCAGAGCTTGTTGTGATTCCTTGCAGACAAAAAAGACAAACACGTTGAGTTGCTTAACTCAATTGCAGGCCAATGAAAATGTTAAAAACGGGGAAATTGTGTCCTGTAAACTTTCATTGTATTGTATCAACATGCATTTAACCCTTTAACGGTTGCACAACAAATTACAAATGCATCATCATACAATCATACATCATACAATCAGCCAACGTATGAGGGCATGTATTACAAATAAAAGCAAATGCATTTTATATGCAAAACAGTTTTTTGCTATTTGCTACTTTTGCAAGAAATGTTAAAATTCACAATATACTAAATTTGCAAAAAATAAGGGCTTTTTGCATCAACAGTGGTAAACAAGGAACAGGAAAAGGGTTGAACTTGATGTACGCAAGTCTTTTTTTCAACCTAAACTACTATGTGACATTGATGCTAAATGTCAGCTAAAGTTGTGAATAAAAACAAGCATATAAGTGAAGAAAAATGGACAATTTTGCTAAATATTTGGCCTTTTGTTATTAGTACTTTCTAAAAGCTAGTCATTTTCACATGCAGAATAAGAATTATTTTTCACAAAACATTTTATCATGTACAAATAATTACAATACATTAACGTAATCTGAAAAATGTACGTTAAATAAAATTGCATGTGTGATGCACAAAACAGAAAACGCAAAATGTTGCACATATTCCCAAACTGCTCCAAACTCATGTTTTACCTACTTTTGTTTCCCACTGCGTGAGTTTAGCACATGACCCCATTACAGGACAGACGCTGGAATAAGTCATCAGATCTCATTCCACCAAGACAACACCAGTTCTATTCTAAAGTGTTGCTCAGCCATCTGTAGTTACCACCAGGTTGGTATTTTAGCAACATATTGTTTAAAAAGTGTCTGCAGGCTATTGGTAAGACTATGAAGGCAATGGTATGTTGGGGAAAGGGGGGGGGGGAGTTTCAAGAAAAAGTGTCAACTCTAGCGAAGGTTAAAGAAACTATTCACCTTGAATTATTTCTTTTTTTTTTTTTTTCCACAAAAGGGTTTTTTATAGTTCTGTTGTATTTTTTTTCAAGAAAAAAAGAGACAAGATAAGAGACTTATTTCAAATGGATTATGCCAGGACAGCCATTTGTAATATTTGTATGTTTTCAGCCTCTCCTCATGTAACCAGTCAACGCATTGGGGTCTTCATCCCTATCAGTCCCATGGATCAAAATGCACCTTATTAATTTGTCCCCCTTTGGTTAGTACAGCAAATAGGAATTTAGGATATTGATCCAGCAATAGGCCATTGCAGATTACTTTGCGAATGATTTTCAGCCAACCACAAGCCAGGGGCGGATCCAGAGTCTGATCTCGGGAGGGGCACATGTCAGTCTGTCTTTTCCTCTCTCCCATGTCCGTCTGTCTTATCCTCTCTCCCATGTCCGTCTGTCTTTTCCTCTCTCTCATGTCCTTCTGTCACGCTCCTCTCCCTTCCCATGTCTGTCGCACTCCTCTCACTCCCCGTGTCCCTCTGTCTCTCTTCCTTCCATGCCCGTTTCTCTCCTCTTCCTTCCCATGTCCATCTATGTATCCTCTTCTTTCCCATGTCCGTCTCTCTTCTCTCATTTCCCATCTCTCTGTCTCTCCTCTTCCATCCCATGTCTGTCTGTCTCTCCTCTACCATCCCATTTATGTTTCTCTCTTCTCCCTTCCCATTTATGTCTCTCTCCTCTATCTTCCCATGTCCGTCTATGTATCCTCTTCTTTCCCATGTCCGTCTGTCTCTTCTCTCATTTCCCATCTCTCTGTCTCTCCTCTCCCATCCCATGTCTGTCTGTCTCTCCACTACCATCCCATTTATGTCTCTCTCTTCTCCCTTCCTATTTATGTCTCTCTCCTCTCCCCTTCCCATATCTGTCTCTCTCCACTGCCATCCAATATCTGTCTGTCTCTCCTCTGCCATCCCATATTTGTCTGTCTCTCCTCTGCCAACCCATGTCTGTCTTCTCTCCTCTACCATCCCATTTATGTCTCTCTCTTCTCCCTTCCCATGTATGGCTCTCTCAGCCAATTTGCCCAATAATATGCCAGTGTTAGTTGCCATTTAATATGCCCCAGCCAATTTGCCCAATAATATTCCAGTGTTATTTGCCATTTAATATGCCCCAGCCAATTTGCCCAATAATATTCCAGTGTTATTTTCCATTTAATATGCCCCAGCCAATTTGCCCAATAATATTCCAGTGTTATTTTCCATTTAATATGCCCCAGCCAATTTGCCCAATAATATTCCAGTGTTATTTTCCATTTAATATGCCCCTGCCAATTTGCTCAAAAATATGCCTGTGTCAGTTGCCATTTAATATGCCCCAGCCAATTTGCCCAATAATATTCCAGTGTTATTTGCCATTTAATATGCCCCTGCCAATTTGCTCAATAATATGCCTGTGTCAGTTGCCATTTAATATTCCCCAGCCAATTTGCCCAATAATATTCCAGTGTTATTTGCCATTTAATATGCCCCTACCAATTTTCCCAATAATATGCCAGTTATTTGCCATTTAATATCCCCTGCCAATTTGCCCAGTAATATGCCAGTTATTTGCCATTTTATATGCCCCTGCCAATTTGCCCAGCAATATGCCAGTGTTATTTGACATTTTTTATCCCCCAGCCAATTTGCCCAGTAATATGCCAGTTATTTGCCATTTAATATCCCCTGCTAATTTGCTCAATAATGTGTCAGTGTTTCCTATCATTAATAAGCCCCTGCCTCTTTCCCCAGTACTTTCCCCCAATCTCCCCAGTCCCCAGCACTTACCTTTCCCTGGTGGCTAGTGGCAGGCAGCATGGTCTTCTCCATGCTGCCTGTTCGTCTCACAGGTGGATGTGCCGACAGGTCACGTGACCCGGCGCGCGTATGACGTCAGCGCGCCGGTCACGTGACCTGTCGGCACTTCCGTGTCGGCACACTACACGTGGAGCCGAACAGGCAGCACGGAGGTTTCTCTGTGCTGCCTGTTCGGCTCCCCGTGCAGCCTGGCAGGCAGAGCGATGGTGAGGGGGATCTTCCGATCCCTTCTCACCTCAGTCTCTGACTGCAAGCGTGTTATTTTTTTTTTTTTTTAAGTGTCTTTTTTTAATTTTATAGTTTGTTTTTTTTTTTTCTCGGGGGGGGCAATTGCCCCGTTGCCTCCCCCCCCTGGATCCGCCACTGCCACAAGCTTGCAGAGCATCAGAAGTAATGTAGTCCCAAACAGGTGTAGTCGTAGCTAACATTTGGTATCAAAGTTACATAGTTACATAGTAGTTCAGGTTAAAAAAAAAGACTTGTCCATCAAGTTCAACCATTTTCCTCTTCCTTGTTTAACGCTGTTGATCCAAAAGAAGACAAATAAAAACCCCTAATTTCTGTAATTCAAATTCTGCTTTCAGTGGGGGGAAAAATCTTTCTTGACTCCAAATGGCAATTAGATTACACCTTGGGTCTGCAGGAACTAAATAAATATTAAAGCCTATATTAACATGCATAGCCCTCTATGCTCTGGCTCGTTAATTTATAACTAAAATTTTACATTCCCCTTAATAATTTTGTAGCCTTTCTTTACACTTTATCTAGTTCCAGAATTTAACTGCATATTCAAGGTGGGGTCTTACCATAGACCTGTAAAGAAGCAGAATGATATCTTCCTCCTGTGAGTCAATACCCCTTTAAATACATCCCAATATCTTATTGGCCTTTGCAGATGCCAGCTAGCATTGTGCACTACCGCTAAGTTTATTGGAACACCATATGCCAACCACCAACAGAAAAAGGGTGCTGTTTATACACTTCAGAGAATGTGAAGTCCAGCTCCCATTTGACAAGACATCTTTATTTACATTGTTGAATCAACTACTGAATAATTCCATGATCTTGGGCTTCACATCCCTTGTTTATTCGGCAGCACTAGGTGGCAACGCCCCAGAATCTCTGGTTCACCCAATCTCATAGCAGGCCAGCAGAAGAGCAACACCTAATTAATTGTTACATCACCAGATCAGTTCTGAGTTTTCTCTACTGCAACATGAAGTCAGTTACAAGACTATAACTCTTAGTGTGTAAGGTTTGGTATAGGAGGTCAGGATACGGGTACAGTAATATATGTATAGAGTGTAAGGTACTCACCAGGATGTCGAAACTCCTGGAACAGTATGGCACGGAATAGTCCAATAGACGTTAAACACCCACAGGGACGATAATATACAGCAGTGGGGAGCAGTTTAGTAATCCACAAGGTACTGCAGCAATTCAGCAAGGAGGTGGTTAATACACAGCATACAACAGCAAGAGTAGTAGTAATCCGAGGTCAGGGGCATAGGCAGGCAGGTAATCGGTTAAACAATCCAGGTCAAGGGTATAGGCAGGCAGGAAGTCCAGTAATACAATCCAGGGTCGGGTAGGAGAAAGCAGGGAACACCAATAGACAATCCGGTTCGATAACGGGGAGACAGAAAGGCAGGTACGCAATATAGGCAGTACATGAGCAAGAATCACCAAGCACAGTATTCAGCTTGGTGATTCCTTTTAAACTTCGCGCCTGGTGACGTCATGACGCGCGTGCCGGCTTGGGCGATGCTGCAGAGAGGAGGGGCGCGTGCACCGTCATTGGTGACGCGCGCTTGAAGAGAAGCTGCCGATACGGAGCACAGGTCCCCTGCTACTCCGTGACATCCAGCGAGGGCTGGGTACTCCGGAGAGGCGCTGCGCGGCGGGACCTGACAGATCCCCCTCTCAAAGCGGGACCTCCGGGCCCGTGAAGGACAAGGTCTGGATGGGTGCAAGGCATGAAAGGCACGAACCAGATAACCCGCATGGACTTCTTTGGCTGGTTCCCATGAGCGATCAGCAGAATCGTATCCTTTCCAATGCACCAAGTATTGCAATTGACCCCTATGGAGCCTAGAATCCCGGATCTCTTCTACTTCATATTCCTCGATTCCATCAACAAGAATCGGAGCAGGAGGACGAACACATCTGTCAGGATAAGGGTTGGGTAACCAGGGCTTGAGAAGCGAGGAATGAAAGACAGGGTGGACTCGCATGGAGGAGGGAAGTTGCAATTTCACAGCCAGAGGCCCGATGAGTTCCAGAATAGAGAAAGGACCAATGAACCTAGGGCCCAATTTGCGGGTAGGACAGGACAATTTCAGATATTTAGTAGAGAGCCACACTTTATCACCTACATGATAGGAGGGAGCCGGGGAACGGTGGTGATCTGCAAAGAACTTGTACCGTAGTTGAGCACGACGTAAGGTGGTACGAATCATGGAGTAAGTACTGACAAGGTTACGCACATGAACATCCGCAGAAGGAACGAGACCAGTCATAGGAGAACCAGGGAGCATGGAGGGATGGAACCCGTAACTGGCAAAAAAACGGGGACATTTTCAGGGAGCAATGGATATGGTTGTTGTATGCGAATTCAGCTAATGGTAGATAGGAGGCCCAATTGTCTTGTAAGTGAGTAGAGAAGCACCGTAAGTATTGCTCAACTGTTTGTCCATTGCTCTGTGGGTGGAATGCGGTGGAAAGAGAACGATGGATATGCAACCCTTTGCAAAATGCCTTCCAGAAACGAGAGGTAAACTGCGACCCTCGGTCAGAGACAATGTTCTCAGGGAGTCCATGGAGTCTGAAGATGTCACGAATAAAAAGTTCTGCTGTCTCAGTAGCGGAAGGAAGTTTGATTGAAGGGATAAAATGAGCGGTCTTCGTGAATCGATCAACAACAACCATAAGGGTGGTATAACGTTGTGACGTGGGAGATCGGTGATAAAATCCATGGAAACATCAGTCCAGGGTCTGGAAGGAATGGGGAGAGGCTGCAGGAGGCCGGCAGGACAGATATGGGTCTCCTTGGAACGTGCGCAGATGGGACAGGAGTTGACGAAATTCGTCACATCTTTTATCAGGGATGGCCACCAAAAGGTGCGCAGGATAAGGTCCTTGGTCTGACGGATTCCTCCATGCCCTGCTGTCGGGGTATCGTGGAATGTCTTGATAATGAGAGGACGAACTTCAGACGGGACGTATATTTTATCATTGTAGTAGTATAGTCCTTGTCTCTGTTGTAACAGAGGTAGTGGAGGCGATGTCATAGTAGAAGAATGGGTTCGTAGAGAGTCCCAGATGGATTGAGTCATTGCCAAAAAATGGTTAGGTTGTAAGATAGTGTGGTTGTTTGACGGTACTGCATCTTCTTGTTCTGTCATTCTTGATAGCGCATCTGCCTTCCCATTGCGTGAACCAGGCCGAAAGGTAATGTGTAGTTGGAATCGAACAAAGAATAAGGCCCATCGGGCTTGACGAGGTTGGAGACGTTTAGCCGTTTTCAGATATTCTAAGTTCTTATGGTCGGTGTAAACCGTGATAGGGTATGCCGCTCCCTCCAGTAGATGACGCCATTCCTCCAATGCGAGTTTTATCGCTAATAATTCTCGTTCTCCCACATCGTAATTACGTTCAGCACTGGATAGTGTTCTAGAGAAAAAGGCAACTGGATGTAGACGGCCGTCATAGTTCTGCCGTTGTGATAGTACTGCCCCAACAGCAGTATCGGAAGCATCTACTTCCAAGGTGTAGGCGGTAGAAGGGTCAGGAAGAGCCAGGATGGGAGCCGTGGTAAATTTCGATTTTAGGGCATCGAAGGCGTCTTGGGCAGCCACTGTCCACTTGAACCTGCTATTTTTCGAAGTTAGGATGGTGATAGGTTGTACAAGTTTGGAGAAATTCCGGACGAATTTCCTATAGAAATTTGCAAATCCCACAAATCTCTGGACGGCTCTCCTGTCAGTGGGTATGGGCCATTGGAGAATAGCATCCACTTTCTTTGGATCCATTCGGATATTATTGGGGGATAGGATAAAGCCCAGAAATTCTACAGTTGTAGTTTCGAAAATACATTTTTCCAACTTAGCGTACAGTTTGTGTTGACGGAGACGTGATAATACAGTCTGGACATGATGGCGATGCTGGGGTAGGGATGAGGAGTAGATGAGAATGTCGTCCAGGTAGACAATCACAAATTGATCCAAAATGTCATGAAATATATCATTAATGAAGTGCTGAAAGGTGGCGGGTGCGTTACAAAGGCCGAAGGGCATGACTTGATACTCGAAGTGACCGTAGCGAGATCTGAAGGCGGTTTTCCATTCGTCCCCTTTGCGGATTCTTACAAGATTATACGCTCCCCTAAGATCGATTTTAGTGAATATTTGTGCAGTACGTAAACGATCCATCAATTCGGATATGAGAGGAAGGGGATATCTGTTCTTCGTAGTTATCTTATTCAGTTCCCGGTAATCAATGCAAGGCCTCAACCCACCATCTTTCTTTTTGACGAAGAATATTCCTGCTACGGCTGGGGAGGACGAAGGTCTGATAAAACCTTTTGCCAAATTCTCATCAATATAAGCCTTGAGTGATGAGAGTTCTGGTTCTGCCAAAGGATAAATTCTTCCAAACGGTATGGAGGCGCCGGGAAGTAACTCGATCGGGCAATCATAATTCCGATGAGGTGGTAGAATGTCAGCCTTTTTCTTTTCAAAAACATCACAGAACTGTAGATAACTTGCCGGTAGTCCAGAAGGTGTCTGGTTATCTTGAGTAATACATAACGTAGCTTCAGTGAGGCATCTGGTGGTACAATACGTGGAAGAAAAGACGAAGGTTCTAGTCTCCCAGTTTATGACAGGATTATGAGATCGAAGCCAAGGGAGTCCCAGGATGACTGGAAAAATAGGTGTGGGTACCACGTCAAATTGGAGCCATTCTTTATGATTGTCCCCGATGGTAACGATGAGGGGAACGGTTTCGTGAGTGATAGGTCCTGTTTTCAAGGGACTACCATCCACTAATTGTATCTGCAATGGTTGGAGTTTCAGCCGGAGAGGAAGGGACAGGGTCTTGGCTAGTTCACCATCAATGAAGCAACCGCTGGCCCCAGAGTCAATCATTGCTGATACCATGATAGGGTTGTTAGTCCACTGTAGGGAGAGAGAGATGAATAAATGGGGTGTACGTACAGCAGGGCATTTCTGGTCTATTTGTATGGACTTACCCTGTGGTAGGCGTCGTCTGGCTCGGCACTCCTTATACTTATGGCCTGCTCTGCCACAATACAGACACAAATTCTGGGCCCTACGTCTTGCCTTTTCTTCTGGAGATAAGGGGCCTCTCGTCAACCCAATTTGCATGGGTTCCTCCGTAGTAGAAGAAGATTGAGACGGCTCAGTGGGGAAGAAATGTGTAGAACTAGAGGTAGGTAAGGAGGAATGCCTCTCTGCTCTTCTTTCTCTCAGTCTTCTGTCTATCTGAGTTACTTGTCTGGTTAAGGCATCCAGAGAGGTGGGTATTCCGACACGTGCTAGTTCATCCTTTAAGGCATCCGAAAGCCCCAAACGGAATTGATCTAATAATGCAGATTCGTTCCAGGTTGTTTCTAAAGCAATTCTTCTGAATTCGGTAATATACTCTTCCACAGGTCGTCGACCTTGACGAAGGGTTCGGATAGTGGTAGTAGCTGACGAAACTCTAAAAGGATCTTCATAGAGGGAGTCCAAGGCCTGTTTGAAAGAACCCCATGATTCAAGTAATGGACTGTTCACGTGTAATAAATGATGAGCCCAGAGCTGTGGCTCCTCAGTTAATAAAGATATCACCGTATGAACCTTAACGTAGTCAGAAGCATAAGTCCTGGGTCGTAGATTAAATCAAATTTGACAGGAGGTGACAAAAGTCCGATATTTAGATCGATTCCCAGAAAAATTTTCAGGTAGCACAACCTGGGGTTCCAGTGCAGTGGCTCCTTCCATGGGAAATTGAGAAGGTACTGGGGGTGCCATGATTGGTTCTGGATGACTGGTATGGCTGGCTTGGAGTTGCTGTAATTGTTGTTGCAATTGATTCTGACCCGACTGGAGGTCTTGTACGGTCTGATTCAGAGCAGCTAATTGCTGTGTCAAGGCTGAGATGGCGTCTGTTAAACCCGTGGCCTCCATTTTTCGCTTGGTGATTATGTAAGGTTTGGTATAGGAGGTCAGGATACGGGTACAGTAATATATGTATAGAGTGTAAGGTACTCACCAGGATGTCGAAACTCCTGGAACAGTATGGCACGGAATAGTCCAATAGACGTTAAACACCCACAGGGACGATAATATACAGCAGTGGGGAGCAGTTTAGTAATCCACAAGGTACTGCAGCAATTCAGCAAGGAGGTGGTTAATACACAGCATACAACAGCAAGAGTAGTAGTAATCCGAGGTCAGGGGCATAGGCAGGCAGGTAATCGGTTAAACAATCCAGGTCAAGGGTATAGGCAGGCAGGTAGTCCAGTAATACAATCCAGGTCAAGGGTATAGGCAGGCAGGAAGTCCAGTAATACAATCCAGGGTCGGGTAGGAGAAAGCAGGGAACACCAATAGACAATCCCAGGGCCGTCTTTAATAGAGATTGGACCCTGGGCAAGCATTTGCTTGGGCCCCCTGGACCCTGCCCCCTCCCCTGCATGCAATCCCGGCATCCATCGCAATGTTACCCCCCCCCCCCCCCCCACACACACACACATGCCATAATTATTGTGCCATTCAGATGCCAGTAATATTGTAACTTTCGGATGCCAGTAATATTGTGCCAGTCAGAGCCCAGTAATATTGTGCCAGTCAGAGCCTAGTAATATTGTGCCAGTCAGATGCCTGCAATATTGTGCCAGTCAGATGCCTGCAATATTGTGCCAGTCAGAGCCCAGTAATATTGTGCCAGTCAGATGCCTGCAATATTGTGCCAGTCAGATGCCTGCAATATTGTGCCAGTCAGAGCCCAGTAATAATGTGCCAGTCAGATACCAGTAATATTGTGCAAGTCAGATACCAATAATATTGTGCAAGTCAGATACCAATAATATTGTGCCAGTCAGATACCAGGAATATTGTGCCTGTCAGAGCCCAGGAATATGGTGCCTGTCAGATGCCTGTAATATTATGCCAGTCAGATGCCTGTAATAGTGTGCAGTCAGAGGCCAGGAATATTGTGCCAGCCAGATGCCCAGTAATATTGTACCAGCCAGATGCCCAGTAATATTGTGCCAGCCAGATGCCCAGTAATATAGTGCCAATCAGATACCCAGTAATATAGTGCCAATCAGATGGCAAGTAATATAGTGCCAATCAGATACCCAGTAATATATAGTGCCAATCAGATACCCAGTAATATATAGTGCCAATCAGATACCCAGTAATATAGTGCCAATCAGATACCCAGTAATATAGTGCCAATCAGATGCCCAGTAATATTGTGCCAATCAGATGCCCAGTAATATAGTTCCAATCAGATGCCCAGTAATATAGTTCCAATCAGATGCCCAGTAATATAGTTCCAATCAGATGCCCAGTAATATAGTGCCAATCAGATGCCAAGTAATATAGTGCCAATCAGATGCCCAGTAATATAGTGCCAATCAGATGCCCAGTAATATTGTGCCAATCAGATACCCAGTAATATAGTGCCAATCAGATACCAGGAATATTGTGCCAGCCAGACCCCCCCCCCCCCCCCCCGTACTTACATGAAGCTGCTCCGTGTCCCCCGCCGGATGTCTCCTCTGTGCAGTCTTCCCTCTTGCACGGAGGAGGGAAATAGAAACCGGATGTGACGCGACGTGACATCCGGCGTCAGTTTTGTTTTTTTTTTGTTTTTTTTCGGCCGGAAAAAAGCGTTCACAAGCGCAATGCGCTGTGAACGCGGCAGCAGGGGCTGGGGGCCCACGGGACAGCTGCCTTGGGGCCCCCCAGGAGTAAATGGGCCCAGGGCAGCTGCCCCGTTTGCCCCGCGTTAAAGACGGCCCTGGACAATCCGGTTCGATAACGGGGAGACAGAAAGGCAGGTACGCAATATAGGCAGTACATGAGCAAGAATCACCAAGCACAGTATTCAGCTTGGTGATTCCTTTTAAACTTCGCGCCTGGTGACGTCATGACGCGCGTGCCGGCTTGGGCGATGCTGCAGAGAGGAGGGGCGCGTGCACCGTCATTGGTGACGCGCGCTTGTAGAGAAGCTGCCGATACGGAGCACAGGTCCCCTGCTACTCCGTGACATCCAGCGAGGGCTGGGTACTCCGGAGAGGCGCTGCGCGGCGGGACCTGACATAGTGCTGGGTTTAAGCTCTAACAAGAATAACAGTATAGATATTTAGAGGATCCCCTTTACCATAGCCACATGGTTCTCACTCTAAATATTGTACTTGATTGATTCTGTGATTTGGGGAAACACTGGAGTATTGGCAGCAGCCTTACACTAGTCTAACTTTTTGGGCGCAGGAAGATCTTTTTAAACATGAAATCAGTGCCATTAAAAAGTTTACTGATCCGCCATTACATTATGACCACCTGCCTAATATTGTGTACCTTTTGGCACCAAAACAGGCCTGACCTGTCGAGGCATGGACTCCACTAGCTCTCTGAAGGTGTGCTTTGGTATTTGGCACCAAGACTTCAGCAGCAGATCCTTTGAGTCCTGTAAGATCGAGGTAGGGCCTCCATGGAAAATACTTTTTTGTCCAGCTCATCCCACACTCGCTCCAGTGGATTGAGATCTGGGGAATTTGAAGGGCAAGTCAACACCTTGAACTCTTGTTCCTCAAACCATTCCTGAACCATTTTTGCTTTGTGGAAAGGCGTATTATCCTGCTGAAAGAGTCCAATGCCATCAGGCAATACCATTTCTATGAAAAGGTGTACATGGTCTGCAACAATGCTTGGGTAGGTGGTAGGTATCAAAGTAATATACACATGAATGGCAGCACCCAAGATTTCTCAGTAGAATAGTACCCAAAGCATCACACTGTCTCCGCTGGCTTGCCACCTGTCAGTGGTCATAATGTTATGGCTGATTGGTGTATTACTCTTTATTAGGTGATGGTTGTGGAATATTACCATTTACCATGCCTTTGGTTATATACTTCCCTCCTTAAAAGGTTAAATCTGATTTAATATGATAGGGGACTCCAGCCAACCTAATAATTAAATGTTGCTAACCACTCGAGTTCACAAAGGTATGGTGGCACACAGTGGCGGAACTATAATTATCGCAGGGGTCGCAGCTGCGACCTGGCCCGTCACACCAGGGGCCCGGCTGCCCTGTTGACCTCTGCGATAACGGTAGATTAAAACCTGGACTATGCAATCTGAACTGATCGGATAGTACAGTCCCTCCAGACAGCGAGATGCAGCCGTGTGACATTGTCACCGGTAGCCACACCGCTGCTGGTCTCGCGCGAGGGGGTGAAAACGCCGCCCCTCGCGCTCTGAGCCTCCTTGAGCGCCGGATGTCCGTGACATCCTGGCGCTCAGAAGAAAACGGAGGCTGCATCAACACCCCTCCCTGCAATGAAAGGTAACAGTGCAGGGATGGGGACAAAGAAAAAAAAATCTGTGGGTAAGTCTGTAAGTCTGACTGTATGTGTGTAAGTCTGACTGTATGTGTGTAAGTCTGACTGTATGTGTGTAAGTCTGACTGTATGTGTGTAAGTCTGACTGTATGTATGTAAGTGTAAGTCTGACTGTATGTATGCATGTAACTGTAAGTCTGACTGTGTGTATGTATGTAATTGTAAAATTATAACAAATATGATATAAAACCAGCTATAGATATATATCTGCTTTTATAGAATAATTGCTATATAAATATTATAAAACCAGCCATATATGTTATACACATATTAAATAAACCAGAATCCTAAATAAACATATATATGTGTGTGTGTGTGTGTGTGTATGTATGTATGTATGTATGTATGTATATATATATATATATATATATATATATATATATATATATATATATATATATATATATATATATATATATATATATATATATATATATATAAATGTATTTATTTATATAAAAGATATGGCTCACGTTTAAGTAATGTCTGGGCAAAACCTATATAAACCCTTGCGGTGGTTTTGCCCAGCCTCTTTTCTGGATTATAGAAATCAGTTCCCTCCCACCCATCCCTCTTTTGTCTTGTCTTTGTCTATGTCATTGTTGTGATGGCAGGGGGTACTCGAGGTATGACGTCAGTGCAGGGGGTTGGCTGTCTTGGGTATGGCCAACCCGAGAGGCAGTAGCTCTGGGAGCTAGCTGCACGGACTCCCCACGGGCTGGTCCCTGGGGAGTGAATATCAGGTGGCTACCGTGCAGTGGCATTGACGCCGGTAGACTGATATTTTTGGTTACGCCTACGTCCGATCCTCGGGTACCCAATCCTAGATATGCTACCGCTTAGTGGCTTATACATGTGGTACTCCACAAGATGGTATCCTTTGTACATGGTATGTATATGTTATATATGTTATATGTGTTTTTCCATGGTTGTATACGTTTTTAGTATACCTTTAAGTTGATTCGTTACTGATAATAATACAAAATCTTTGTTACAGTATTTCTTAATAAATACTGTGACCTTCATATCCAGTTTGTTGTCCGTGTATTTTCTTGGGGGGAGGTTGCGTTAATTCGCCATACCTTGGTCATGTAATATTTATATAATATATGTGGCTGGTTTTATATTTATATAACAAATATATAAAACCAACTATATATTTTTTGTTTGTTTGTTATATAAATATTACAAAACAGCCATAATTATATAAATTATAAACCTGAGCCATATGTTATATGTATATGTTACATTATATAAATATTTAAACCATCCATTTACATAGTATAGGAGTTGCATGGTGGGTTCGGGGGGCCCCAGGGCAATTTTTGCACCGGGGCCCGGTGGTTTCTAGTTACGCCTTTGGTGGCACATTTCAGCTGCAACTGTTAAACAAGAAGTTAAAGCCACAGGTAGATCTAATTGTGAGTGTGGAATTTCTAAAAGCAAGCTTCTGGCAATCATTTACTCATACATAACACTAATGAAATGACTTTACACTATAATTTGTGCCAGCATTGATTTTAGTTGAATCTGTTGTTATTCCTAAGGTTTATAGTGCTGACATGCACATGTGTTTAAGGCACTCCTATTTCCCAGGAACTTAAAGGGAAAGTAAAATCAACCAATAGAATAGATGTGTTGTTTGTGTGACAAGTGTACAACATAACGATATAGGAGAGTTGCGCAGTCATATCTGACCCCTTCTTATTGAGTGATGTAAAACATTTTGTTTTAAAATGTTCTTACTTCTAAGAGAGAATTCAAAATCCCTCTGTTCTGTAGATGCAGGAAGTCCAGTTATTTTTTGGTGCCTGTTGGTAATAAACCTCATGTAAAGGACAACTGTCAGAAAATTGAAAGATTGTAGTGTAGGCATTTTAACCCATTAGGACTGTTTTGAAAATGTTGTCCCCTTCATGACTATGGCTGTTTTTACACTTCTGCTGTGTTTGTGTTTACCTGTAATTTTCTTCTTTCTCGTTTAATGTATGTAATGTGTTTTTGTTGCCATTAAAAGGTCTTAATTTAGACCATTATTTTTTTAAACTTTTACACACCTACAAACGCAAAAAAGCTGCTATATAGATTCTAATATTTGTCCTAAGTTTAGAAATATCAAATGTTTACATGGTTTTTCTGTTTGTTTGTTTTTTCATGCAAGTTATAAACCAATAACCAAAAGCAGCATTATTTTGTTTCCTAACCATTTTCTCCTAGAGTGACCTTTTCACCCCAACCCTAATCATCACCCTAAATTTAACCCTGGTCCTAACCCTAGATCAACTGTAACCCGAATCCTAGATCTAAAGTAAATGTGGGCTATTTTTATTTTTGACTTGTAATGCTGCTGACTGCCTCTAGAGGCAGTCTAGCAACATAGCAACAGAAGTGATCACTGATTACTTCGGTAGCCTTTGCTAACTACAGGGCAGAGTCATGTTGGAGGGGAAGGCTGCATGCTTCTAACATGGTGTCTGTAACCACTCTGGGGACCGATCTCAGAGCCCCAGGGAGGTCAAATTGTGGTGTTGCTGAATGCCAAGTAAATCATCAGTCACTAACTAAAAGCTTTTCCGTTACCTTGTATGTCCAAATTAGTGAAGAATGAAGAATGAAAGAATATAAATAAGGTACCTTAATAAACCCTCTTTGCTTATATAGCTTTATCAGGGGGGGCAGACATCTTGGGTCAGATGTTTTTTCATCTCACACATCTGACCCTAGATTCTAAACATTTCTATCCTGGATAGAAATATACAAGCAATGACAGCTCTATAAGTTACTTATTTAAATTCCATTTCCATTTAAAATGCCTACACTTGATGCAATTGTCCACATAAACATAAATTCATTTTTTGTAGACAGTTGGGCATTTCGGGAGAGTTTTATTCATGCAGATGCAGCTGATTGCACTACAATGCTGCTTCTCAAATGATTTAATTGCATTAGCAACATTGTATTGCTGCTGGCCTCCATTTAGCACATAATTGCCAATTATATATTAGCTGCATTTCCCATCTGTGTATGCACAGGGAGACACAGGTGGAGTAGTACCTACATTGCCATATCCGGACATGTTTTCTAGTTTCTTTAGAAAAATCACTGTTAAATTACATTTATCTTCCTTTAGAAAATATTTGTATTGGGCCCAATGCAGTTATTAGTCTTTCCCTGCCCTACAATTTCTGTAGGGCAGGGAGCAACTAAGGGGTCTACGCTATATTCTCAGGAATACAGGGTCTGGAATAATTCTACTGGAAGTCTGGAATAATTCGGGGCACATCATAGATGTATTGGGAGGCTTATTTCAAGCTACCCAATATGCCCCAATGTATGTAGGGTTGCCACTCAGCCAGTATGTTACTTTTATACCTTTTTAGCTATAGGCCAGTGGTATAGCTAGGGGAACAAACTGTGATCAGCAGAAAGGATGGGAAGGGTTAATTTTGTAAAAAATTTTTTAAAGGAAATTTGTTTTTTATTTTTTTCCCCCTCACTTACCTGTCACTCGCTGTACTTCACAATCAGCATGTGACGTACAGGGAGTGAACTGGAGGCACATTGTACATTACTCACAGTCAGAGGCGTAACTAGAAACCACCGGGCCCCGATGCAAAAATTGCCCCGGGGCCCCCCAAACCCACCCCAGAAATGCCACTTACATGCCTCCCAACTGTGCCGCTTTGTGCCTGGCCTTGTCTTATATCTGGATAGCCTTATACCTATCCCATGCATGCTTAAACTCCTTCACTGTATTAACCTATACCACTTCTGCTGAAAGGCTACCCCATGCATCCACTACCCTCTCAGTAAAGTAATATTTTCATTAGTCCCTGGCCTTGTCCATTATCAAGGATAGCCTTATGCTTATCCCATGCATGCTTAAACTCCTTCATATATTAACCTCTCATCCACCACCCTCTCAGTAAAGTAATATTACTTTTCTGACCACAAAAAAACATTAAAATATTTCCAGCCTTTTAAAAAGCTTGAGGTGGACCCCAAATATATGTATATAACTAGCTGCATGTATACTTATATAAACTTTTCAATATTATATTAAACTATTTTCATATGTAATACAAATGTTGTAACAATGTGAAAAATTGTTAATTTCTTATTTATTTATTTTTAAATGCAACTATTTTTATTTTGTTATGTAATTTTTGCAATAAAAGAACAAATGAAAACAAATGACATTCTGGTCAGTCACAGAGACACAGATATATGTAGGTCAAAATGTGCAAAACTGCGTGTATCTTAGCAAATAACAAATAACAACCTTCAGTAATAAGTAAAAGATGGAGGAGAACAAAAGAGAAGATAAGAAAAGAAGGAAAAAGGAAGAAGAAAAAAAAAGGGGGGGTGGTTATGATAATTGGAGAAAATGGGGGGGGGGAATAAGTGATGAGTGTGGGGGGAGGGGAGAGGGTCGTCGACAGGGTAGCAACCAGGTGATCATGAAAAAACTATGCATGCCATAAATGTCTAGAAGAATCAAGCAGCTGGAATTTATTGGGCCAAGGGTCCCATATTTTGTGGAACTGAGGAGAGGATTCTTTAATGTGGGCAGTTATTTTCTCCATTCGAAGAATATGCCAAATTTTTGCATCCAGCTGGGTTTTGGTGGGGATCAGTTTTGGTGGGGATCGATGATTTCCAACAATGGGCAATTGTAAGTCGATTTGCCGTACAAACCCTAAATATCAGTCTATTAGCTTGCTTATCAAGTGAGTCCAGGTTGACTTTTCTACACAGCAACGCTGTCCAACGTTCAGGTGGAATTGTGGTCTGGAGGGCTTGGCTCAATTTGTCGAATACGTATTGCCATAAAGGTTGCACATGTGCACTTTGCCACCATGTGAGTAACAATGTGCCCTCTTCACCACAGTTTCGGAAACAGTGAGGAGACGGTTGGGTACATATGGTGGAGGCGAGTGGGTGGCAGATGCCAGCGGGTGAGGGTTTTGATTCAATTCTCCTGTATTAGCGGGCACGATGTCACTTTCCAGAGATTCATATAAATAAAAGTCCATTCAGTCCTATCAAGCTGTTCACCCAAATCTTGTTCCCATCTTCTTTCATGCGGGGGTGGGTTTGGGTATTTTTCTCCCATTATATGTACATAGAGACGTGATATGGCTCCCTTCGGCCTTGGGGTGTTTTTGGAACATCCTCTCATAAAAAGTGCTATCACATGTGGGGTACTTTGTCAAAAACAATCTAATGTAGTGTGCTATCTGCAAATAACGGAATAATTCAGACGGTGGTAAAGCATGTGAGTCCACCAAGCTAGAATAAGATTTCAAATTGTCATGGGCCAAGAAATCACCCACCGTCAGGAGATGCCTCTGGGACCACCAATGGAATGAGCTGGATTTCTGTCCATGAAGGAAATCGGGGTTTTGTAAAATGGGGGTGAACCTGGACCCTTTGGAGGATAAATGAAATTTGAATCTGTTAGTATACCAGATGGTCAGTGTGTGTGTCAGTGTGGGGCCGTTGTAAGCGTCTGATTTTGGTCATTTGGTCAGCCACATTGCTCTCTGAATGTCTACCTTGGGGCATAGGTCCATCTCAAGTTGTAGCCAGCGTTGGTTAAGCAGAGACGCCACCAGGGATAAGGCGATGGCCAGTTGAGCTGCTATATAATAAGAGTACACATGTGGTGTGGCTAGACCTCCTGAAATTTTGGAAGAATAAAGCTAAACATTCGGAATCCTACTTTTTCGGCCTTGCCAAATAAAATGATATATAGCTTTCTGCATGCTTTCTACATCTTTTTTGGAAAGAGGCAGCGAGATATTTCTGAAGAGATAAAGTAATCTGGGGAGCAATGTCATTTAAACAGCATATATTCTGCCCATCAGAGATATGTTGTAGGTCGCCCAGATTGAAAGGTCTCTCTTGAGTTTAGCAAACAGGGGCAAGTAGTTGGCAGCTGATATATCTGATGGGTATGGGGTGTTATTTTAATCCCCAATGAAGTAAGAGAGTTTGGATTCCAGCGAAAATTGAAGTTGAGCTTAAAGAGCTGTTCCATAGACTCGGGGATCGTGACGTTTAAGGCTTCACATTTACTATGGTTAATCTTGTAGCCTGAGATATTACCAAAGGTTTTCAAGAGATCATAAAGGTTAGGGAGTGTAGTGAGCGGGGTCGTGATGCTTAGCAGGACGTCGTCCACAAAGAGACTCAGTTTATAAGAGTGAGACCCCACTCTAACCCCGGTAACATCGGGGTAGAGACGTATGGCTTGGTCTAGGGGTTCAATGGCTAGCGGAAAAAGGAGGGAGGACGGGGCAGCAAGGCCCCGTCAAACCCAAACTTGGACATAGTTGACCACAAATACGTTCAGTCCACACGGTCAAACGCTTTTTCCGCGTCAAGTGAAAGCAGCATCATCGGTACTTTACGTTTTCTACATACGTGGACCAAATTTATTGTTCTTCTTATATTATCAGGGGCCTCCCTGCCCGGGATGAACCCTACCTGATCCGGGTGGATGAGACTAGGGAAAATATGGTTTAGTTGCAATGCTAACATTTTTGCAAAAAGTTTCACATCTATATTAATCAGGGATATGGGTCTATAGCTGGGGCATTGTGTTGGGTCCTTGCCTTCTTTGGGAATAAATACGATTTGTGCTCTCAGCATGTCTGAAACCCTCGCCCGACATGTAGAGATTGAACAGTCCCACTAAATGGGGCAGTAGCTGCGGCAGAAATGTTTTGTAGTATTTGGCCGTATAACCATCGGGGCCGGGGGCTTTCGAGTTTTTAAATAATTTCAGGGCTCTGGCAACTTCTTCTCAAGATATGTCTACATTTAAACAGTAAAGGGCCTCAGGGGTAAGTACTGGTAGTTTGCTGTCCGTTAGAAACTGTCAAGCGATCTGTTAGGATTTTGAGGCTGTCATGTACTGCTGCCGTCCTAAAACGTCACGTAGTAGTCTGAAAATTGCTCGGCTATCTTAGAAGGGTCGTGTATCATGGGACCTGATCAAGAAGCTATGGCTCTCAATGTTCTCGTCGAAATCATATTACGGAGTTTCTTGGCCATCTTGGTGTCTGGCTTGTTTGCTTTGTCAAAATAGGTTTGCTGCGTCTTATGTGCGGCTTGTATTGTATCTTTCGTGAGAAGGAGGTTAAGCTGTCCACGGGTATCTGTGATATTAGAGAGCAGAGAGGGGTCTCCTGTCTGTTTATGAGTCTGTTCTAATGACTTGAGTCTGGAGGATAATGTCGATATTTCTGCGAGATATAGTTTGCGTTTCTTAGATGCTAGGGCAATAAATTTCCCTCTCAGTACTGGCATATGGGTGTCCCATATTACTGCTGGCGAGACCTCTTAGGATATATTATCTGCAAAATATTACTGCAAGGTGTCTTGTAACTCGGTTTTCGTCAAAGGGTCTTACAATAAAGTACCATTCAGTCGCCACAGGGGTCTTGGACGAGCATGGCAAAGATCTGTCAGTGTGGTGTCGAGTATGGCGTGGTCAGACCACAAAATTTCGTGGATTTCGGACGTGAAGAGAGAACACAGCAGGGGATGGTTCACAAATATGTAGTCTAATCTAGAATACATGCGGTGGGGGTGCGAATAAAATGTGTTGTCGCGGTCGGTTGGATGAAGAAGTCTCCAAGTGTCAAAGAGACTCAGAGATTTAACAAAATCTTGGAGAAATTTGCAGGAGTGTTTCGGGCAGTGCTGTGCTGTTGATAGAGTCCTGTCTAGGTAAGGGTCCACGACTGCGTTAAAGTCGCCTCCCAGAATAAATCCACCGTGGGGGCTGGTGAGGGCCATATCAGATAGCGTGTCAAAAAACTTTGTGGTTGGGGGGCTCGGGGCATAAGCATTCATAATGGTAAAGGGCTGATCGCGCACTAGGCCATCTAATCTGAGGATTCTCCCTTCTTTGTCTGAGTGGGAGTTTAAAACGTGAAACTGGAGCCTTTTGTGTATGAGGATGGAAACTCCATTGTGTATCTAGGGCTGACGAGTGGTAATGCTGTGTAAACCTATGATCCCAATATTTTGGGGCTTTACCTTTGGGGAAGTGTGTCTCTTGTAACAAAATGATGTCCGCATTCAGTCTGACATAGTTGCGAATGGCTTGCCTTCTCTTGCATGGTGACAGGAGGCCTTTTACGTTGCGAGTGCGGATCTTTAACGGTGGGGGAGAGGAAGAGAAGTCGTCTTGTGCTAGGTCCATTTGGTGTCTTTGTTTGGATTAGACACTGGGGGTAAGGGAAAAAAAAGGTGTCGAGGTATAAGAGAGAGAGAGAAGCACTGCGGGACAGACCGCCGTGGGAGAAAACAGAAGAAACGAATTTCAATTAGACAACAATTAGACTTTGTTTAAAGTGCCCCAAAAAAACAGCACTACAGTAGTCTCAATAGGAATATTGATACGTCTGTTGGTCAATTAACTAAGGGGTTATCTTGGTGGAAGATGCCTCACTCAGGTTCCTTTAGGCTACCAAGAACACTCTCAATGTTATAATATATAACTAACCCGAAGAAGCCAGATTTTCGGGCTTTTCACAGGGGGTCATATTGATCATATATGGACCGTAACATGGCCGGGGCCGTGAGGTAACAGTCAACTACAACTGGGATAAGACTATAGGAGGCTTATCTGGAAGCTGTACGACCTACTGAGGAAAAATAAGGATATGTCTCATAAACCAGATTGTAACTGTAACTCTGGTGCATAACTGCTCCAGAGATTGTGAACCGTAAGTCAACTGAAAAAGGCGGGGAACATTTCTGACTTTAGTGTAACCGCTTTCTGTAAGTCTCGGAGGCTTCACTTTTTCAGCCCATAATGTGTGCTACCGTCTCTCAAGATGGTTCCAGGCTCTCAGGCCGCGGCTGAGACTTTAGGGCCAGCGTTGAACTGTCATGAGGTTCTTCTACCAATAAAGGTGGTTTCTGCTGGCGGGTGTTGAATGCTGTGCCCCGTAGTAATGTGTAGAGACGCGGCGGCATTTGTAGGCCCAGGCGTTTCAGAAATTTGTCAGTGTCGTGTGCGTCTCTCAGCATAATGGGCACTCCATTGCGTTGCACTACCAGTTTAAAAGGGAAGCCCCAGTAATAGGGAACATTTTGATCATGGAGGTAATCCGTCAGTGGTTTCAGGGCTCGCCTCCTGCGGAGCGTCACTGGGGCGATAGCCAAGTACCATATTGGCATTATGCCATCCAAGGTCGGGGATCGGTTGAGTGTTGCCTTCTGTATGGCCTCTTTCGTGGTGTAATAGTGAAATTTCATCACAACATCTCTAGGTGGGTCTTTCTCACCCGGTTTAGGCCGCAGTGCTCTGTGGATCCGTTCGATGGGAATCTCCTCTTCAGGTATATCCGGCAGCAGGTTGAGAAAGTAACGGTGGAAATAGTCTCTAAGGTCTGTGAGAGACTCGGGAATCCCTCGCGCTCTAAGATTCGAGCGTCTGGATCTGTTGTCTAGATCCTTGCGGGATTCTTGAAGCTCTGCGTAGGCAGACTGTAATGAGGCCATGTCCTCACGGAGGATCTCGTAGTTTTGCGCGATGGTGTCGCACTTAGCTTCCAACGAGTCTGTGCGGGAGGCTAGGGTAGCGATATCGGTTGATAGAGCTTGCATGCCAGCTTTAAAGTCGGCTCTCAGAACGTCTTTCACCGATTTGCATAAATTATTTGAGGCCTGCAATATCAAGCATTAGGCTTGTACTCATATTGCACCCACACGATTTGGCATGCCGCAGTGTAAATTTGCCCGCCAGAACATGCCACAGTGTCACCTTCCCCCATAGTACATGTTATTTTGCCCCACAGAACATGCCACTGTATCACTTTGGCCACAGCCAATTTGACCATTAATATGCCACAGCCAGACATTCAGATTGCCAATTGATATGCCACAGCCATTTTCCCAGTTAATATGCCACTATTAGCCTGCCCATTAATATGCCACAGCCATATTGCCAATATGCCACAGCCAATTTTCCCATTAATATGCCACTATTAACCTGCCAGTTATTTTCCCATTTGCTCGTGTTATTTGCCCATTTGCCAGTTATTTGCCCATTTGCAGTTATTTGCCAGTTATTTTCCAATTTGCCTGTTATTTTGCCCATTTGGCAGTTATTTGCCTGTGTTATTTGCCCATTTGCCTGTGTTATTTGCCCATTTGCCTGTGTTATTTGCCCATTTGCCCATTTGCAGTTATTTGCCTGTGTTATTTGTCCATTTGCAAGTTATTTGCCTGTGTTATTCGTCCATTTGCAAGTTATTTGCTTGTGTTATTTTCCCATTTGCCAGATATTTGCCTGTCTTATATGCCCATTTGCCCGTGTTATTTGCCCATTTGCCAATGGATGCGGATGCCCAGCTGCTGCCCGATAGTGACCATGTGAGACAGATGTCACACGGGCAGCAGTGGCCCACGGGGCAGCTGCCTTGGGCCCCAAGAATGAATGGGCCCTGGGCAGCTGCCCCGTTTAAACACACTTTTTTTTTTTTGTTTGCAGGGGTCGCAGGGCAGCCGGGCCCTTGGAGTGACGGCTTGTGGAGACACTTCCAAAGCCAGATCTGAATTTCCTGGATAAATCCCTACCTTGTGAATGATTTCCAGTACTTTTATAAACTACCAAAGTACTTACCCTTTCTTTCTGTTAATTGTCTATAACTGTATAATTACGTACCTGGCTTTTTGGATCACCTATACTGCATAATAAGAACTATACACAGTATTTATCCGGCTTTTGTACATTTACCACTAGACCTATATAAGTACTTACCTGACTTTTGTATATTTACCATTCAAATTGAAATCACCTTATGCTACTTGGAATATCGGAACCCGTATTCTCATAAGAGTCTCACCGAGACCAAAGAAAAGGTTTTTCTAAAAAAAAACAGGATAGCAGTCCCGTAGCAGGACAGTAGAGGTCGTAAATAGTGTTGAGCGAACCCGAACCGCACTGTTCGGGTTCGTACCGAACATTACGGTTTTTGGACCCCGAACCCGAACACGGACATTTCACTTTATGTTCGGGTTGGAGTTCGGGGTTCGGCGATTTAATGGCGCATTTTGAAAGGCTGCAGGGCAGCCAATCCACAAGCGTTTGACTCGTTTGCCCTTAGAAGCCATCACAGCCATGCCTACTAATGGCATGGCTGTGATTGGCCAGTGCAGCATGTGACCCAGCCTCTATATATAAGCTGGAGTCACGTACACGCACATCACATGAGCTCTTCTTAGTGTAGGGAGAGGATGCTGCAGCTGTGAGGGACAGATTAAAAAAAATTCTGGTGTTGAATCTGCAAACTACAGTGATAATTCAAACTACAGCGATTATTCAAATTACAGTGATTATTTTAGTGGGTGCTATACTACATATTTGTACCCTGCCCTGAGCCCACTGCCACAGAGAGTGCAGTGCACTTGCAACTGCATGTGTGCCAGGCACATGACTTTAATCCTGTTCTGTTAGCTCAGTAGGCAATATATAAGCATTTTTAAATACTGCAATTTGTTGGTGTTAAATATTACATTTGCGTCCTGCACTTCATATCTGAGAGTCAAATAGAACCATTAAATACTGTGCTTACAGCGCACTTTGCAAAATTCTAATAGTTTTGGGTGGTAAATAGTACATTTGCGTCTTGCGGTGCACTTCATATCTGAGAGTCAAATAGAACAGTCCAATACTGTGCTTACAGAGCACTTTGAAAAATTCTAATTGTTTTGGGTGCTAAATAGTACATTTACGTCTTGCGGTGCATTTCTTGCACTCCAATAAACAAAAAAACAAAAGAAATACAAATAAAAATGGCGGTTACATTGTCGCCTGACATCAACCATCTGTTACTTTGGTGGGTGACCGCAAAGAATGAGGAGAGCGTCAAATAAGGGACGTGGCCCTGGTCGTGGTGCTGCAGGTGTTGGTGGAGCTCCTGTTGCAAGTATGGGATGTGGTCGATCTGTGCCAGCTACACGCACAAATGAAACACCTTCCTCAGGTGCTAGTACACGACAGAACCTTCAGCGTTATTTGGTAGGCCCGAATGCCGCTCTTAGAATGGTGAAACCAGAACAAGTACAGGCGATAGTAGATTGGGTGGCTGACAGTGCCTCCAGTTCCTTCACATTGTCTCCCACCCGGTCCCCTGCTGAAAGCTCAGAGTTGACACCTGCATCCCATGGCCATCTGTCTTTCACCTCACCCCCTTGCAAATCAGCCAAGCAGTCTGAGCCACAAGTCATGCAGCAGTCTCTTTTGCTTTTTGATGACTCTGCTGTCATCAAACCTAGCCTTGCCCCAGAAGTGGAAGAAATTGAGTGCACTGATGCACAACCACTCAGGATGTGGACATGCGAGGACCACCGCAGCACATCTCTGATGACGAAACACAGGTGCCAACTTCTGTGGCTTTCGGCAGTGTGCAGACCGGCAAGGAGGGCAGGGCTGAGGAGTGGGTGGAAGATGATGTGGAGGATGATGAGGTCCTAGACCCCACATGGAATCAAGGTCATGCGAGTGACGTGTCCAGTTTGGAGGAAGAGGCGGTGGTCGCAAAGAGGCACCAGCGCAGTATAAGAGGGAGCAGGGTGCAAAACCATAGCGGCCGTCCCCTAGACAGTACGCCTGCTACTGCCCACCGCACCAAGGGGCCGAGAAGACCAAAGCCTGCTCCAAGGAGTGCCCTGGTGTGGCAGTTCTTTAGGCAATGTGCTGACGACAAGACACGAGTGGTTTGCAAGCTGTGCAGAACCTGAAGCGAGGCATAAACGTGCTAAACCTGAGCACAACCTGCATGACCAGGCATCTACATGCAAAGCACGAGTTGCAGTGGAGTAAGCATCTCAAAATCCAAGAAAGGTCTCGGGCTCCTCCTGCTTCCTCTTCTGCTGCTGTCTTGGCCTCTTCCTCCAGCTCTGGAGTCACAGTGGCACCTGCCACCGAGCAAATAGAGGAAGTGGCCACAACACCACAATGTCCGCCACCGTCCCCAAGCATCTCCACACTGTCCCATGGAAGCGTTCAGCTGTCCATCTCCCAAACACTGGAGAGAAAGAGGAAGTATGGCCCTACCCACCCGCGAACACTGGCCCTGAATGCCAGCATTTCTAAATTCCTGGCCTTTGAAATCCTGTCATTCCGTCTGTTGGAGACGGACAGTTTTAAAAAACCTTATGGCGGTGGCTGTTCCACAGTACGTGGTTCCCAGCCGCAACTACTTTTCCCGGCGAGCCATCCCTTCCCTGCACAAGCAATTGGCGGACAAAATCAGGTGTGCACTGCGCAACGCCATCTGTGGCAAGGTCCACATAACCACAGATACGTGGACCAGTAAGCACGGGCAGGGACGCTATATCTCCTTAACTGCACACTGGTCAGTCGCTCTGGGGAACAGCACCACTTCACCCCCAATGAGTGGGCCTCCATGCGAGACCTGTGTGCCATTTTGCACTGTTTCTTGTACTCCACCAACATGGCCAGTGCCAATGATGCCGTTCTCAGCCTTACTATCCCGCTTCTATGTCTCCTTGAAAAAATGCTTAGTACAATGATGGAAGAGGATGTGGCACAGGAGGAGGAGGAAGAAGAGGGGTCATTTCCACGGTTATCAGGCCAGTCATTCACAAGTGGCTTGGTGGGTGGGTTCCTGCACCAGCATAGGCCAGGTACACAACTGTCAAGCCAGGGCACAGTTTTGGAGGAGGAGGATGATGATGATGATAAGGAACAGTGTTCACAGCAGGGTGGCACCCAACGCGGCTTGTGGGCATCACTGGAGCGTGGCTGGGGGGATACGGAGGACACAGATGATACACCTCCCACAGAGAACAGCTTGTGCTTGCCTCTGGGCAGCTTGGCGCACATAATCGACTACATGCTGCAGTGCCTGCGCAACGAATGTGAGTTGCCCACATTCTAACTTATGCTGATTACTGGGTGGCCACCCTGCTGGATCCCCGTTACAAGGACAACGTGTCGTCCTTAATTCCATCACTGGAGAGTGATCGTAAGATGCACGACTAAAAGCGCACGCTGGTAGACGCTTATGAGGGCATTCCAAAATGACACCGGGGGCTCAATGGAAGCACAAGGCGAAGGCAGAGGAAGAGGTCACCAATGCAGCTGGGGCACCGCCGGCACCTCAGAAGGCAGGGTTAGAATGGCCGAAATGTGGAAAAGCTTTGTCAGCACGCCACAACAAGCAGCACCACCATCTGACATGCAACGTCTTAGCAGGAGGCAGCATTTCAGCAAAATGGTGGAACAGTACTTGTGCACAGGCCTTCACGTACTGACTGATGGGTCTGCCCCATTCAACTTCTGGGTCTCCAAATTGGGCACATGGCCTGAGCTTGCCCTTTATGCCTTGGAGGTGCTGGCCTGCCTTGCAGCCAGTGTATTGTCTGAACGTGTGTTTAGCATGGCACAGGGCATTATCACAGACAAGCGCAGCCACCTGTCCACAGCCAATGTGGACAATCTCACGTTTATTAAGATGAATATAATTTGTATGCATTTTATGTTATTTGAAGTTATTTCCTTATCCATATTTGTTTGCAGGGCACTTGTCCTACTCTTACCCCCATTTTACTTCCTTTTGCAGCCCTCTAGCCTTTTCCAGGACTTTTTTAGAGGCATTTTAGTGGCCAAAAGTTCGTGTCCCCATTGACTTCAATGGGGTTCGGGGTCAAGTTCGAGCACGGACCGGGACATTTTTTTGAACATCCAGGTGTCCGCTCAACTCTAGTCATGAATAAAATGAGATTAAGATCTGTAACGGGACAACTACCCAAGGCCGGTAGCACCTCTGCCAGTTGTAGGAAATCACCTCCTTAGCCCACAATTATAGCTCAGCATTCACCCAGAAAGTCTTCACTGGAACCTTGTTCTTTGTACCCAAATTGCAGACAGGACTACTAGCAGTTAGGTACAGCAAGAATGAACAACATTTATTTGTGAAACACAGACTTATAAACACACAAACATGACATCACAGACATTAGTACAATGGGGGGCTAAGAATAGTTCTCTCCTAGGTCCTCCAATTAACTGGGTCTAGGGATACATTAGTCTCTTACACTGTAATAACCATATTTGGCTCTTCCCCCTGATTTACTTACAAGCTGCAAACCAAATAGGAATTAACATACAATGAGTAAACCTAATTACATAGCCCGAATTAATATAGACACATAATGAACACAACAAAATCAGTTTAACAGAGTACACTGAATGAGAAGTAACTTGTTAATTAAACGACGTCACTGTAAAACAAGACACTAAATAATTTACATAAAGGCAATGGGTAAGGTGACATAATGACAGGGGTGCCCTCAAAGTGTGTACCCCCAAACTAATATATCCACAGACAGGATCCATAGTCCACAGGGAGTTTTCTGGCCACCAGGGCCCTCCAAGAGTCCTGGTCAAGCAGGCTGTCAGGATTCACTTTGTGGCAGTATGTAAAATCTGGTTCAGTTTCCTTGGTGGGATAGTCCAAGGATAATTTACTTAATTAAATTCAAGCATCATTAACTATTCTTCCAGCATCCAGCAAAAACTAGATCTGTCCTGCATCTCCCTGCCCTTCATGTTATGACATTGTGTTAATATCTATAACAGCTTAGATTGCTCTGGTGTTTTATCAATTATCATGATGTTTTTAGGAAAAACAGTAAACAATCAGTAGAATAATATTTCAAATTGGATATATATAACATTTCTGTGCTGTTCTATATACACAAAACCATGTCTATTTTTTCACCCTTACCCATCGGTCAATGGTTAAAGGGGCTTTATCATCTTAGGCAAAAAAATAGTATTAATCCATAGAATCCATAGTGAAATCTATAACACAAATTTAACACAAGATATTGACCGGTTTTCATGCCCTTGACTAATGTATGATTTTTTAGATTTTTGTATAGCTTTACGTACCAGTATATACAGTGGATATAAAAAAGTCTACACACCCCTGTTAAAATGTCAGGCTTCTGTGCTGTAAAAAAATGAGAAAAAGATAAATAATTTCAGAACTTTTTCCACCTTTAATGTGACCTATAAACTGTACAACTCAATTGAAAAACAAACTGAAATCTTTTAGGTAGAGGGAAGAAAAAAAATAAAAATAAAATAATGTGGTTGCATAAGTGTGCACACCCTTACACTAATACTTTGTTGAAGCACCTTTTGATTTTATTACAGCACTCAGTCTTTTTGGGTATGAGTCTATCAGCATGGCACATTTTGACTTGGCAAGATTTGCCCACTCTTCTTTGCAAAAACACTCCAAATCTGTCAGATTGCGAGGGCATCTCCTGTGCACAGCCCTCTTCAGATCACCCCACAGGTTTTCAATTGGATTCAGATCTGGGCTCTGGCTGGGCCATTCCAAAACTTTAATCTTCTTCTGGTGAAGCCATTCCTTTGTTGATTTGGATGTATGCTTTGGGTCGTTGTCATGCTAAAAGATGAAGTTCCTCTTCATGTTCAGCTTTCTAGCAGAAGCCTGAAGGTTTTGGGTCAATAATTCCCTCTATCTTAACTAAGGCCCCAGTTCCAGCTGAAGAAAAACAGCCCCAAAGCATGATGCTGCCACCACCATGCTTCACTGTGGGTATGGTGTTCTTTTGGTGATGTGCAGTGTTGTTTTTGCGCCAAACATATCTTTTGGAATTATGGCCAATAAGTTCAACCTTGGTTTCATCAGACCATAACACCTTTTCCCACATGCTTTTGGGAGACTTCAGATGTGTTTTTTCAAAATGTAGCCTGGCTTGGATGTTTTTCTTCGTAAGAAAAGGCTTTCGTCTTACCACTCTACCCCATAGCCCAGACATATGAAGAA
Source organism: Pelodytes ibericus (assembly GCA_036172795.1). NCBI lineage: Eukaryota > Metazoa > Chordata > Amphibia > Anura > Pelodytidae > Pelodytes > Pelodytes ibericus. The sequence continues at coordinate 171,138,096 of CM069861.1, forward strand.
TACGGGAGATTGTTGTCACGTGTACCACACAGCCAGTACTTGCCAGATATTCCTGCAGCTCCTTTAATGTTGCTGTAGGCCTCTTGGTAGCCTCCCAGACCAGTTTTCTTCTCGTCTTGTCATCAATTTTGGAGGGAGCTCCAGTTCTTGGTAATGTCACTGTTGTGCCATATTTTCTCCACTTGATGATGACTGTCTTCACTGTGTTCCATGGTATATCTAATGCCTTGGAAATTCTTGTGTACCCTTCTCCTGACTGATACCTTTTAACAATGAGATCCCTCTGATGCTTTGGAAGCTCTCTGTGGACCATGGCTTTTGCTGTGGGATGCGACTAAGAAAATTTCAGGAAAGACCAACTAGAGCAGCTGAACTTTATTTGGGGTTAATCAGAGGCACTTTAAATGATGGGAGGTGTATGCTGACTCCTATTTAACATGATTTGGAATGTGATTGCTTAATTCTGAACACAGCTACATCCCCAGTTATAAGAGGGTGTGCACACTTATGCAACCACATTATTTTATTTTTATATTTTTTCTTCCCTCTATCTAAAAGATTTCATTTGTTTTTCAATTGAGTTGTACAGTTTATAGGTCACATTAAAGGTGGAAAAAGTTCTGAAATGATTTATCTTTGTCTCATTTTTTTACAGCACAGAAACCTGACATTTTAATAGGGGTGTGTAGACTTTTTATATCCACTGTACCTTTTAGTATGCGTAGGTGGCTATTGATTGCAGCTATCGATACAGTTGTGACTGTATTGTTCTAAAGTGTACCATGCACAGGTAAAACTATTCATGTCTGCCCTTGGGAAATGCAGATTAAACACACAAGATTACAGTCACCAGGTTAAAACCTAACTAGATAAAACAAGCCTCCTTTCAAGTTATTATTATATACAGACAGATGACCAAAAGTATGCTGTGATTATATTAACACAGCAGAATATAAACAGAGACACAATATTTATAATCAAGGTTTATGCTTGTTTCTATATTTAGGTCTCTGTGTGGAGAACAAGATTCATTCCTCCTAGCTGTGCCCCTCGGTTCTTCTACATTGAGCAAATGTAGTTAGACACCAAGTTTGTCCCAGCAAACTTGAAACATTGGTAATTAATAAAGAGATTAGGAGTGACTGACTATAAAGATATGGCATGAAATCTTCCACAACTACCAGGAAAAGAGAAAAGCTAACAATAATTTATTAGAAAGAGGAATATATTTTATGATGGCATTCACTGTACCTACAGATGTCCCTTTCTGTCAATTTAAAATGTGGCTTATCGTGATTTAAACAATATGGATGCATGAATGAGGATTCAATGGCTTTGTGAGCAGCTGTGTTTGTATTAGGTTTATATATGTGCTTTTTTAATCATAAAATACAAATGACAAGTGATTTTACGATCCTAGACTACCGAGTAATAATTCGGCAATATATCAAACAGTTACAGACATAGGGACTCCTCAGTGTCCATGATCAGGGTTTGCCATTCAGTAGACTGGTAAAACAAAATTGGCTTGAGGCAAATGTAACGTTTATGGAGGCTGGTGGTTTTTATTTGTTATCCAGGAGAACACAATCTAGGCCATGCCTCCCAACACTCCCACTTTGCACAGGACAATCCCGGTTTTAGGAGCCAATTTCAGTACAGAGATAGAGCTAGACAGAACAACAGGACTTGGGACTGCAAAAACAAGAATGTAATTCTCCAGTGTCTGGGGCAACACATTTTCATAGAAAGACTCCAAAAAAGTAGAAACATTGTTACAATTTATTAATTTCACATAGGGTTAATATCTGCACACACAAAAAAGCCATGCCATTCACATTAACATACAATTTCAATATTTGTTTGAAATGACTGTCACAAGGTAAGGATTTCTGCTTATGGTTTCGTGAAAGTTTTCCATGTGATGGTCAGCAGACTGACTATGTTTTCATTTGATTCTCAATACCTATTTGAAGAAAGGTTATAATTTACCTTTAAAGTGCTGTGTACATAGACAACTTAACACTGTGTATATAAACACAGGCTGCCGCCGACCTTGTTTACAGTGCAATACCCACCGGCAACTTCTAATTGGATCATCTTCTGCAGTGTTTCTCAATATTTAACCATGTGACACGTATAACACTTATAAAACTTATAATAACTTATTTCTTAAAACAACATATATTTTCAACAGACAGGAAATATTACTGTTGGGAAAAGAAGACAATGGTCTTAGGTAAATATAAAGGACGCTCCAGCCACAAAATGGGGGCACTACTAGTAATAGAAGTTACTCCCATCCATAGGAAGAGTCACTTCCACCATCTAGAGAATTATGCACTGGTCTGGATACCCGGAATATCTGAACTAAGACTATCTGAAGATTCAGGCATGAAGTACCAAAGACTCTTTTAGAAGCACTACAAAGGTACCACATATTGAGATGCTGTGATATACAGAACACAATTTGTGAATAGGCCCCAATAAGAGTTAGCTCACAAGATTTTAGAAATGTAAAGGTATAACATTACATTGCCATTTATTTATATAGCGCCAACAAATGTACGCAGCACTTGGTACACAGCATAAGAAGGGAGTTACAAACAAAATTAGACAAAACATTTTCAGACTGAAACAGGAGGTAGAGGGCCATGTTCACAAGCTTACATTCTAGAGGGGACGGGGAACATGAGACACACAAGGAGAGTGAGAGTCAAATCAGAAGTTACTTACTAGGTGACTAGTTGGGTGCATTGTATGCCTACAAACTGCAGCCACAGGTTTGGAGACTGCGTGTGTGTGTGTGTGTGTGTATGCAAAGTTCATAAAAACTTTACAATATGCCTCCCATCTGTCTAACAACAAGTGATTCTGTTTTCAAGGTCTGAACGGTTTAATGTAGGCATGTGCCATTTGCAGTCCTAAAAATCCCTCGGTGTTTCAAAACAAATACCCCACTGAGTGCATTCTATAGTTTATCCGCTACTGCAGTGCAGAATAATCCGGGAAGGAAATTACACTAAGCTGAGTTATTTTGGGTTGTGTTTAATCACAAAGAAACTTATTAAGAATGATTTTAGTGCTGTTAAGATTAGTTTTTGTGGCAGTACTAAACCAAAATCACAGTTATCCTGTATATAGTCACAGTCACAGTTATCCTGTAGATATACAGTATTAGATGTTTCTTTGATGTACATATGGGACGTGGAAATATTAGTTAGATTTTTCTTTCAACAGTATACAAAAAATATACATAGGGACGGAAATTCGTGACACTGGAATCACAGAGATGATACCCCCTTGGAGCCAGGGGTAAAGGGATATCCAGGAATTTCTGTGCCACAGAGATCCATTGTTTGGGTGCAGACATCATCCATTGTACAGTTTATAATAAAGTCTTCAGGTCAGGAATAACAAGGTCTCCCAGTGTTTTATGTCTTATTTTGTATTGAAAACCAGTATAGGTTACCTAGAATTTCCTAACAATATAGTAATTAGGCATTGGAAGATTGGAAGGGTCTGTAAAACATATTAGAGTCTGGGGAGGATATTCATTTTCACTATAGACGTTCTACCCATAGGCGTGCGCAGCCTATTGCATTAGGGTGTGCACCCTAAAGCACAAACACACACGCCGCACACGTGTGTGTGTATAGATATATAGATAGATATATATCTATCTATATATCTATACACACACATACACAAATGCACTCTGCATACTTACATACAGACCCGCATTCATATAATTATCAATATAAACAAACATTTAAAAACTGTATTAAAACTTTTTTTTTTATTAATTAAGCATTTAGCAATGTAAACAAACATTTCACATTTTTTATGCAGGTGTGTGTCTATTTAATTCTCAATCTCAGAACTATAAATAATATAGCCGGACCTCAAACACGAAATCAAACCTGCAGCCTCAGAAATCAATCAATCAAATTTAAACTTACTTAAAGTTTACCAGCCAGCCGGCCGCCCCAGAACCCCTCCTGGGAAAAAACGATGTGCCTGTGCTCCGCTCTGCACCCTCTCCTCTGGCACTGCGGCTGGGCCTCACCCTTGCGTTGCCGTGACTCCGCCTCTGCGTGACGTCACGGAACGCGTGTACGCGTACATTACAGGGGAGGTCTGAGGGAGGAGAAAGTCCGTCCTTCACTATGCGGCGCTTCCGCTCGCATAGTGAAGGATCGGATTAAGAGACAAACACGGGGGGCAGACGGCAGTGCAGCACGGAGGTGAGCAGGGCCGTCTTTAATAGTGATTGGACCCTGGGCATGCATTTGCTTGGGCCCCCTGGACCCTGCCCCCTCCCCTGCATACAATCCCGCCATCCATCGCAATGTTACCCCCCCCCCCCCCCCCCCACACACACACACACACATATGCCATAATTGTTGTGCCATTCAGATGCCAGTAATATTGTAACTTTCGGATGCCAGTAATATTGTGCCAGTCAGAGCCCAGTAATATTGTGCCAGTCAGATGCCTGCAATATTGTGCCAGTCAGATGCCTGCAATATTGTGCCAGTCAGAGCCCAGTAATAATGTGCCAGTCAGATACCAGTAATATTGTGCCAGTCAGATACCAGTAATATTGTGCCAGTCAGATACCAATAATATTGTGCCAGTCAGATACCAGGAATATTGTGCCTGTCAGAGCCCAGGAATATGGTGCCTGTCAGAGCCCAGGAATATGGTGCCTGTCAGATGCCTGTAATATTATGCCAGTCAGATGCCTGTAATAGTGTGCAGTCAGAGGCCAGGAATATTGTGCCAGTCAGATGCCTGTAATATTATGCCAGTCAGATGCTTGTAATAGTGTGCCAGTCAGATGCCTGTAATATTGTGCCAGTCAGATGCCTGTAATATTGTGCCAGTCAGAGCCCAGTAATATTGTACCAGCCAAATGCCCAGTAATATTGTGCCAGTCAGATGCCCAGTAATATAGTGCCAATCAGATGCCCAGTAATATAGTGCCAATCAGATGCCCAGTAATATAGTGCCAGTCAGATGCCAAGTAATATAGTGCCAATCAGATGCCCAGTAATATAGTGCCAATCAGATACCCAGTAATAGAGTGCCAATCAGATGCCCAGTAATATAGTGCCAATCAGATACCCAGTAATATAGTGCCAGTCAGATACCCAGTAATATAGTGCCAATCAGATGCCAAGTAATATAGTGCCAGTCAGATACCCAGTAATATAGTGCCAATCAGATGCCCAGTAATATTGTGCCAATCAGATGCCCAGTAATATTGTGCCAGTCAGATACCAGTAATATTGTGCCAGTCAGATACCAGGAATATTGTGCCAGTCAGATACCAGGAATATTGTGCCAATCAGATACCCAGGAATATAGTGCCAATCAGATGCCCAGTAATATAGTGCCAATCAGATGCCCAGTAATATTGTGCCAATCAGATACCAAGAATATTGTGCCAGCCAGCCCCCCCCCCCCCCCCCGTACTTACATGAAGCTGCTCCGTGTCCTCCGCCGGATGTCTCCTCCGTGCAGTCTTCCCTCTTGCACGGAGGAGGGAAATAGACACTGGATGTGACGCGACGTCACATCCGGCGTCAGTTTTTTTTGGTTTTTTTTTCGGCCGTCGCATCCATCGGATGCGGCTTGCCGGAAAAAAGCGTTCACAAGCGCAATGCGCTGTGAACGCGGCAGCAGGGGCTGGGGGCCCACGGGACAGCTGCCTTGGGGCCCCCCAGGAGTAAATGGGCCCAGGGCAGCTGCCCCGTTTGCCCCGCGTTAAAGACGGCCCTGATTAGGGTGTGCCCAGGCACACCCGGCACACCCCGTGCGCACGCCTATGGTTCTACCAAACCAAGAAAGGAGTAACTTAGTCCAGGAGTCAAGATCTTTATGAATAGCCTGTTGGATTTTCGAGAAGTTGAGCTGTAATAACATATTTAAATGAATAGTAAAAGAAATGCCCAGATAGACATGGCGTGAGTGGGTCCATTTGAATGGCGAAGGACATTTGAAGGGTTCGGCTATTCCAAGGGGAATTGAAATGTTGAGGCCTTCAGATTTAATAGTGTTGGTTGTAGTGTTCAAAGGTGTAAGTGATTTTGTCCGTATCATGGAGAGTTTCAAATTTGAAACCTTCCATAACCCTAAAATTACTAAAATTAACCCCAATACTAATTCTACCCTCATCGACCCCTAATACAAATATCTAACCCCCGCGAACCCTAATACTAAAATTAAGCCCTATTAAACTAACTAATAATACTTACCTTCATCGATCCTGCAATGAACTGTCCCACGATGAACTGGGCATTGCGCGAGAGGGGACGGTGAAGCGGCTGCGTTAACCTAGGTTGACCTCGTATCATGGCCTTAAGTGCCTCCCAAATTATAGAAGGGCTAGTGTTATCAAGTAATGCTTTAATGAGTCAGACAAAGTAACATGTGCGTGCTTACCAATTTGGGATTCATTTAAACACCACTGGCATAATCGCTCCCCAGAATTAGTAGAGTAATCTACAACAGTTGGATTGTGTATTTGCCCATTTCAGCGAGTTGGTTAATGAGTAATGCTGGTTTTACCTTTTTAATTTTAGAAAACCAGAGATTGGCTATTACTATAAAAAAAAGTACATGGCTGGATGCCACAGCATGTTAAGATCCCCCAAAAAATGTTAAGACCGTCGGCAAGATTCTGTAACTTATCTAAAATAGAACAAACAAGTGTTTAGAAGTATTTGGGAAATAAATGTTAGCAATCATTACAATATCAGTGCGTATGGTATCTTTAATTGAGATTAGGGCTCAGGCTCTGGTTTAGTCTGTTTCATATGTGGAAGTGGAGAAGATGGGGAGGGATACGGGAGAAGGGATGAGGGAGTCGAACATAAATAAAGTACAAACTATGCAAGAGCAAAAGCCAAACATATTAAACAGATGCCTAGAAAGGTAGAAATATCTAGGAGGTGTCCCTCTGGAATATAAACCTAAGGATAGGCCTCTCTGAAGAACAATGACACACTCTGAAGCTCTGCAGAGAGGTGGCAACCAGCAGCATGTCAGCTCAGACATAGAGGCAGAAAGAACACAAGATAGCATTCCACAGGGCTGCATATACATTTAGTAAACTTTCAGATACCAAATATCAAAACATTGAAACATCAAAAACCATTTGAGCAAATATTGAGACCGTTCCGCATAAAATGGCAGGAGATTTCAGGGACACGTGACTGTCTACCATGGATGGTGTCATTTGAGAATTTCTTATGAATGGGGACTCTATTTCAGTTATAGAAAGCCAATAGCATTACATGTATTCCATAAACCGAAAGTCTATAAACAGAAAGACATTCGGTTTATAGACTTTCGGTTTATGGAATACATGTAATGCAATTACTATTCTATAAACCGAAATAGTCACCATTCATTCGAATAGGTCAATTGACCTATTATTATGAATGGGGACTCTATTTCAGTTTATAGAAACTCTTACCCACATTTTACCTAATTTTTCAGCCCTCTAGCCCTTTCCAGGACTTTTTTAGAGGCATTTTAGGGGCCAAAAGTTCGTGTCCACATTGACTTCAATGGGTTCGGGTCAAGTTCGGGGTCAAGTTCGAGCACGGACCCGGACATTTTTTCAAAGTTCGGCAGAACCTGCCGAACCCGAACATCCAGGTGTCCGCTCAACTCTATTAGAAATCATTTATTCAGTATTAATAAATAAAAAAAATATTGCAAAGAAAGCATCTGATGTAAGGTCCACATTAGAAAATTAAAAAAAAAAAAAAAAACGTGTTTAGTTTCCATTTTGTGTCAATAGTATAAAATCATGAGGAGGACTTATACTGCCTTCCATTTTATGCATCTCTGGAATATGAGAGGGACCCGGAAGGAAGGGAGGTAAAAGAGTGAGGATGGAGGAAAGATGGCCAGGATGAAGGTAGAGAGACACTATGGAAATAAAGAGGGTAAGAAAGGGGAAGGAGCAGGAGATTCTACAGAAGGATAGATGCTTGAGAAATACTGTGGGAAAGAAAAGAGAGAGAGAGCAATAGTGTGGATTTGGCTGTGCAAGAAGAGGTTAAACAAGGGACTCAGAAAGAGTACTAGGAGAAGTGGAAAATGAGGAGTATATATATACATTATGTGGCTTTTTTCAGTGACTATCTTTATTATAGATAGATAGATAGATAGATAGATAGAGGGTAAAGATAGTCACTGGGGAAAAAAGACATGGAAAAGAAAGTACAATGGTTAGGTGGGAAACAAAAAAAAGTGAATATGAAGGGATAAAAAATAGTCTGGTCAGAAAGAAAAGCAATGCTGACAGAAACTAGTGAGGGGTGAGAGGTGTCAAATTTAATCATATAACCAAGATTATATAAAAGGGTATTAATAATCCCCAGTGCTATTTTTTAAAACAGGAAGGAAGATGTAAACTTTCAGCATCCGCCTGACATAATATTAGGATTTAGAACTGCTATTACTATCTGTATCAATAAGCAATATGTAGCTGGCTGTTGTTCTGGATATTCGGCCTGTTAGTCACCCTTGAAGAAGCATCTTGTTTGACCCTAGTCTATTTATTTGTCTCTTCACATGTGTCACACAGCAATTTTCAATTTTGTGTTTCTTCCATATGTAATGATAATCATGAGACTTGTGGCTCATTTGTCTCTTTTGCAACATCTGCCACAATAGGGTATATCATAGCCACACAGGGTTGTATAAAAGTAGCTGAATGGTCTCTGTCAGCTAAACAGCATGTGCAGTGTAGCATAAAAAATAAAAATATACATTGTGTGTACAAAATATCCGGTCAAATTATGAACTCTCATAAAACAATAAAATACCTAGCTTTCCACTCACTGTGCTTCCAGGGTCATCAGTGGCATCCTGACTGCAAAATGAACCAAAATAAATGCTGCAAAAACGGATGAATACCCCTCCCCGGGCAAGAAATTAATAAAGCGCACATTGCCGGTAAATGAAGCAAAATCCACAATTACTTTTGTGGCACAATGATTGCAGGCATGGTGGATATACAGGAAGGGAGCAGAGGATAACATGCTGAATCAAAGGCAAAAGCAGAGACAGAAAGAAAAAAAGGGTTTTATTTGAATAAAGTTATATTGTAATGCATCCATTCTGGAAAAACTGGTTACACAGGAAGGGGAGGAATGAAGTGCATGTGAATTATAGATGCATGTCTGTCCGTGTCAACTGCCACGGCCGGAGAGGCCCATGTAACAATGGGTTATTTCAAACTTCTTTCAGTAAAAGACCCTTTGTAGTGTGAATTAAAACAGTAATGTGCAGGGCTTGGTATAAAGTTCACATCTTTTTAAGAAAACCACAGGGTACTGAAGAATTTTCTAAACGGTAAACCAGGCAATTTGGTCAGAGCATCTTTGATCCCTCCATTACTTGGTTATGGAAGCTATTAACCCATTAGACCAGTGGCGTAGCGTGGGTTGTCAGCACCCGGGGCAAGGCAAGTAATTTGCGCCCCCTAACCCGTGGATTTTAGCACTCGAGTCTCTTCTACTAGATTAGTTAAAGAAACCCTTACCCCCCAAGCACATGTATTGTTTGTTATGAAAATACTTATGTAATTAAAGTAAAATGCATCTAAATACAAGTTTATTTTCCAACACTTTATTGAGTGCGAACATGCATTACACACATTCTCCACATTTTCAGCAGGTCTATGAATACAAATATACACATGTAGTAACCTAGCATGGGCCATGCTATTATATGTCGTCTCACAACCATCGTAAACGACAAACAATATCAAGAACAAAAACTAAACATCAAAATGGAACCATACCCTGGAGATGATCCAAGACTGGGCTAGATGGAGCCAACTTCCTCAATCCTGTACCTCTAATGTTACCCCCCCCCCCCCCCCCCCCACACACACACACACACACACACATATGCCATAATTGTTGTGCCATTCAGATGCCAGTAATATTGTAACTTTCGGATGCCAGTAATATTGTGCCAGTCAGAGCCCAGTAATATTGTGCCAGTCAGAGCCTAGTAATATTGTGCCAGTCAGATGCCTGCAATATTGTGTCAGTCAGATGCCTGCAATATTGTGCCAGTCAGAGCCCAGTAATAATGTGCCAGTCAGATACCAGTAATATTGTGCCAGTCAGATACCAATAATATTGTGCCAGTCAGATACCAGGAATATTGTGCCTGTCAGAGCCCAGGAATATTGTGCCTGTCAGAGCCCAGGAATATGGTGCCTGTCAGATGCCTGTAATATTATGCCAGTCAGATGCCTGTAATAGTGTGCAGTCAGAGGCCAGGAATATTGTGCCAGTCAGATGCCTGTAATATTGTGCCAGTCAGATGCCTGTAATATTATGCCAGTCAGATGCCTGTAATATTATGCCAGTCAGATGCTTGTAATAGTGTGCCAGTCAGAGGCCAGGAATATTGTGCCAGTCAGAGGCCTGTAATATAGTGCCAGTCAGATGCCCAGTATTATTGTGCCAGTCAGATGCCCAGTATTATTGTGCCAGCCAGATGCCCAGTAATATAGTGCCAGTCAGATGCCCAGTAATATAGTGCCAATCAGATGCCAAGTAATATAGTGCCAATAAGATACCCAGTAATATAGTGCCAATCAGATGCCCAGTAATATAGTGCCAATCAGATGCCAAGTAATATAGTGCCAATCAGATACCCAGTAATATTGTGCCAATCAGATACCCAGTAATATAGTGCCAGTCAGATACCCAGTAATATTGTGCCAATCAGATGCCCAGTAATATAGTGCCAATCAGATGCCCAGTAATATAGTGCCAATCAGATGCCAAGTAATATAGTGCCAATCAGATACCCAGTAATATTGTGCCAATCAGATACCCAGTAATATAGTGCCAGTCAGATACCCAGTAATATAGTGCCAATCAGATGCCCAGTAATATAGTGCCAATCAGATGCCAAGTAATATAGTGCCAATCAGATACCCAGTAATATAGTGCCAATCAGATGCCAAGTAATATAGTGCCAGTCAGATACCCAGTAATATTGTGCCAATCAGATGCTCAGTAATATTGTGCCAATCAGATGCTCAGTAATATAGTGCCAATCAGATACCCAGTAATATAGTGCCAATCAGATGCCCAGTAATATAGTGCCAATCAGATGCCCAGTAATATAGTGCCAGTCAGATACCAGGAATATTGTGCCAGCCAGCCCCCCCCCCCCCGTACTTACATGAAGCGGCTCCGTGTCCCCCGCCGGATGTCTCCTCCGTGCAGTCTTCCCTCTTGCACGGAGGAGGGAAGCAGACACCGGATGTGACGCGACGTCACATCCGGCGTCAGTTTTTTTTTTTTTTCCGGCAGTCGCATCCATCGGATGCGGCTTGCCGGAAAAAAGCGTTCACAAGCGCAATGCGCTGTGAACGCGGCAGCAGGGGCTGGGGGCCCACGGGACAGCTGCCTTGGGGCCCCCCAGGAGTAAATGGGCCCAGGGCAGCTGCCCCGTTTGCCCCGCGTTAAAGACGGCCCTGGCGGCCACGCGGCCGCATAGGGCTAGTGCGCCCCCCCAGATATTGCGCCCGGTGCGGCCGGCCCCCCCTGCACCCCCCACGCTACGCCACTGCATTAGACACATGTCAGATCCATGAAGGTGTCAAATGTTTGCAGTGTGAAATAAGTCCACTGCAGCAATCCAGGGATTGTCTCTATTAAAGGTATATTAAACGTTACTTTTCACTTGTGCTTCTGCTATAGATGGACAACCGAGGTGCTCTCTTTGTGCTTTCTGCAGATGGAGCGGGGCAAGTACCCGCGCTCTGATTGGTTGTCTGCGCGCTGACAGTGTCAGCCTGGAACTCTCTATTAAGATACACGTTGGGTTTACTCCAGACCAGCAGGACATATTTTTAACCCTTATATCCTTCAAGGAAGCAAGTGTTAAAAAAACAGTTTAGTTGTCCTTTAAAGCCAGTGATTAAGATCTTAAACTGGCATATTAATTTGATCTCCTCTTGATTTTCTCTATATTACACCTACATATACACCTGTTGGAGAGTGTTTCTGTAATCCTGGACACGTGTCTGATGGTATTATGGCCCCCTAACCAGTTAGTGGAGGGATCAAAGATGCTCTGATCTAACTGATTTTTATCTGTTGTATCTCTGTAAAACTGGCTGATTTATTGCTGAGAACATTCTTCAATACCCTGTGTTTTTCTTGCCTTCTTTTTTTTTAAGCTGTTAGCTATATTTTGCAATTACTAATTTTGTTTTAGCCTCATTAACCCCTTCATGTCGGATGGTGCTTTGGTCCTTAACAACCAAAGCACCATCCGGCGTCTGTTTGTTCCTGGCTGCTGATCACTTCATGATCGGAGCCAGGAACGCGAAAGCAGGGACCCGATCAGGGTTTTTATAGACCCTGTCTGTCCCTGCCGGCATCTTGCGATACTCCATGATATCGGAGAGCGTTCGCTACATTTCCTTAGTCAGACTAAGGCCACTCAAAGTGGCCTCATCTGACATTGGGGATCCTGCTGCAAGTCCCTGCAGCGGGGTCTGCACACAGCTCATCGCGGGGGGCCGCAATGAGCTGTTTAATGTAGGACGTTCCATGCTGTCCTTCTAGTCTCTAGGCACTAAAAAGTAGGAAGGCATAGAACGTTCTACAAGAGGCAAAGGGTTAAATCCTGAGCAACTTGGTCTTCAAAGCTTGATATCCAACTCTGTTAGCTAATAAATGGTATCATTTTAAGTGTACTTGTTTCCTGTTTTTTTCCATGGCTAACATGGTACTACTTTTTTTACTTAAAAAAAATCTAGAAATAAAATATAGTATAGGTAAATATAAAGTGTCTAAAAGAACTAAAGGCTTCGTGAATGTGGGGTCTTCACAGTACCTGCAAATGTTTTATCCAACAGGACCTTGAGGGCCTTTGTTTCCACCTTTTACCAGCGCTGTTCAATTTGATTCAGTCTTGTTTGCAAGATTATAACACTGTAATAAGAGCAGTGTCAGAGTGATGTCTGCTTTGCACAAATAGAAAGATTGCTTCCTCATATATATATATATATCTTTAACTCAGCAGTTAAGTCATTGGAAAACCACATGACCAGCAGCATTAAGCAAAATATTCCCATGTTGCAATATCTGTAGAAAAACTGACTATAAGAGTCTCAAGGAATTCTGGGCAGAAAATCAAAGTACTCCCACAATCCCCATATCTCACAATCAACACACACACATGACATGTTTCACTCAAAAATTATCGCGAGGAAGGTTGTCATTGTAATAAATGTTCATTATTTTCCACATGCTTTATGTATTTGTAATTCAACAACATAATTAACTAAAGGATATAGTCGTGTATACACGCGTGTCTATAATACTGGCCATGCTATTTGCTCCATAAACATAACACTGACCTCAAGACAATGTTTTACTTAGTATGTAACTAAGGGCATACAAATGTGAGAGGGTTAGTAGAAGGTGTGAGTGTGGAGACTGTGCTAGCGCTTGAGGAAAAGATAGTAGTAGTGGTACAAATGTACTATGTTTAATGAGGTAAACAGTAAGTACAATAAAATCAAATACATATAAAATATATTGAGAAATATGTTAAAAACGCAAGAAGGGCTCCCATGCGTTTTTAACATCATATTTCTCAATATATTTTATATGTATTTGATTTTATGGGGATGGATCTTTTAAATGTGCCTGTTCTGTCTCAGGTTTATGACATCACTTTGTGGCCTCCTTTGCAGTTGAACTAATTCAGGTGATACTGTGTAATTTGCAAATGATACAATAAACTGATGTCATAAACAGGAGACAGCACTTTTATTGCCTGGTTTACCATTGAGAACATTCTTCAGTACCCTGTGGTTTTTGTCTTTTGTTTTAAAAAAGATGTTAACTTTAGACCAAGCCCTGCACATGACAGTTTTAATTCACACTCCAATTGGTCTTTTACCAAAAGAAGTTCGAAATAACCCACTCCGGGCGTGGCAGTTGACACGGACGGACATGCACCACTATTCCTCCCCTTCCTGTGTAACCAGTCTTTCCAGGATGGAGCTGCGGCATACCCCTTCACACAATAAGCTAAAACCAACTTAACTTCTATTCGCCCTCTGGCTTGTCGGACGAGAAGTCCGTATTACTCCTGAACGCCATCAGAGATAAATTCTACCACTCACTCCTTTTGTCCATGGCCAGATAAGAAGTTTCAGATGAGGACTGGGATAACCTATTAGATGACTTGTTTGACAGGGCACAGACTAGACAGATGCGCACGGACCTGAATCACTGTCTATGGCACTGTAGATGTATTTGCCAATTCAGGCAGAGAATTCACTCATATGCAGATTCTACATTAGGGATTCCCATGCCACTAACACCAGCCTTCACAATTTTTGGTTTCACACAGACTCCATTTTCTCACCTAAAATTGGCACATATATTATCAGGGGTAGCCAACAAAACGATATTGAAATTTTGAATCAAAAAAGAGGAGCCTTCTCTAATTGTTTTCACGGAAAATATCTTTTTTTCTGTTTTGAATGTGTTGGTTGGCTCAATGTACAAAATACGGACTCACGGACTGGAATCCCTATATTGCCGTGCTACCCATACAGACAAGGACACAAATTAAACAAATTGTTCTGGTCTCCTTGGTATATGAGCTAGTTACCTCTCGGCAAAAACCCAGTAACCCCGGATAGTTAACTGACCCATGACATCAGTATTCCCTAAATGATCAATAATGCCATAGAGGGTTCCTTTTTCAAAACATATCTGCCTCCCATGGAGACGCTGTTATAACAATAGGTTACATTCTAGACCTAGAGACAGGAGTATTGTTTTGTTTAGAAACTGTTAGTGCAATGTTATAATTGATTAAAAATAATCTTATTTTTACAAAATGTACAACTGTATAAGAATGTGGTATCAATGTAACTGAAATGGAAAAACATGTGATGTTGCTATGTCCTACATATGTCATTGCCATATTGGCCACTTCTATCATTGTGAGTCATCTCGATAACAATAAAAATTTAATAAAACAAAGTAAAAAAAATAAATAAATCCCACCTGACATTGAAGAAGAAAAAAAAAAAGCACTTAACTATGTTTTGTAATTAGGAAGTTTGTTTGGAAGGGACCGAGCAACTTGGTCTTAAAACCTCCAATCAGTCACAGTAAGCCAATAAATAGTATCTTTACTTATTTCCTATATTATTTTTCTAAAGTAATAAATTGGCCAACAGTTTACCTCAAACAAATAGGTGTATTGCACTAGGCTGGATTACCTATTATTATTACACTAGGCTGGATTACCATAGGGCCCTATTAAAGGTCCAATATCAGTTTTTCCTCCTCACTTCCTATATCCTAACACTGCAAATAAAGTGTAATCAAGTTGTTGCAGTTACTATGGCAACAGTCCTGCCTAGCTCCTCAAGCCTGCCTTATTGTAAGTCACTAAATTTAGAGACATGTATATTATTTTGAAGGTAAAAATAAATGTATTTCACGTATATTAAACACGTACAACCTACATTAAATAGATAGAACTTTAAAGAGTACTGGTATATTGGGTGCTATAATGTTTCAATTAACTAGATACATCTGTTTCTTTCATTTTTCGATTGATTTAGCTTGGTTCTGTTACTATAATTTGTGTTGGGTTGTGCAATTCATCTCTTTGTGCTGTTACCAAGAATTACCGCAGAGATTATGTTAGCCAAGAAGCAGCTCCACACAAATGATGTTCAAAATGGCAGATTGCAGCTACTGAAGTAGCTTGCCATCCAGTCAGTTCAAAGTAAACACTCCTCAGTTCTATGAAGCACCAGTGAGACCAAGGTATAAACAAGGAAACTGGAGTGGCAAAGCACCGGTTCATTCCGTTTAATTGTGGATTTAAAGTAAATGTTATTCGTTTTAAACAAGTAGTTGTGTTGTTGGTGCAGCATGGTTAGTGTGTGGTTAGGTGGGGTTTTATTTATTTTTTTGTGTACAGCCCCATACATAGTGTGTTTGATACAGCATAAGCCATTCTCTGTAGCTCCTAATGCTGGCAGGGGCTAAATTACAATTAGCAGTCATTGAATGGTTCAGTGATATATCTAACCCATAACTATTAAGAGCTAAAATCTGCAAATTGCAAAATGTGGAATTCTCTCTAAAACGAAGCATAATAGAAATGAACGGCTCAGATTATGTGAATTATATAACACATGTTCTCATTGTTCACATTACAATGTGACTAATAATCATTAACACATTATGTTTCACATAAAATTTATTACAAATTAAATTATTCCTTATTCACTTTCCTCTGGATCTTCCAACCACAAAACAAAAATCAGGAACCAAAGTCACACTGCCAGAAACTGTACTTTTTTTATTGTTTAAAAGTAGGAATAAAGGGGGGGTCCCATATGTTTGCACTTTATACAGGCAGGGATAGTACTGGCAGCACTTGTGGTCACTGGGTTGGAACAGCAAAATCCAAACAAGCACAACACATGAACACATTTTCCTTAGGCAGCTCGTGTCTTTTTGATGGCAAGGCAGAGATGGGATGTCAATAATTTATATCTGTATTCCCAAAGGAATTAATCTTTTAAGAGGGTCATAATATTCTAAACAGAGATGCCCCAAATATATGCATGCAAAAGATGCACCACTGTATGATTAAAAAAAAAACATAAGGCTTAAAAAGAGCACAAAAAAATATAATATAAAATACTCCTACCGTGATATTTAAAATGCAATCAATAGGCTGGGAGATGTTTTTATACACTCACAAAAGTAACTCAGGTTTGAGTCTATAACAAGTTTTTTGTAGGTAGCTAATCTTCACAATCTCATATAAAACAAGAACTCCTGGAGATACATTCACCGTGCTTCCTGGTGACTGGAGTATTTTGCTGCGCTCTGGGCAGCTTTGAGTTGATGATGTACTATTTTGACTGGGTTATCAATTTTGTGTTATTCCTACTGTATTTGTAAGTTTCAGTGTTTCAAGAGTGGATGCAGTTTACCTTCACTTCAGATACTGGACAACATTGCCATAATGGCCTTCCACATCGTCTAAAGCCACAGGATTGTCTGCAGCAGGGTGGCACACCCTCAATCAGAATATATATTCCACTTCTCCCTCTGTGGGGAGGCAGTGTAATATATATTCCACTTCTCCCTCTGTGGGGAGGCAGTGTAGATAAAATAAATAGAAAACTTAGAAAAGAAACTTAATTTTAAAGTTCCTGACTCTTTAGTGTGGATGTTCCTCCACAGAGACCCTTTTTTTCTTCTTTTCTCCCCACTCGCATTGCAGATCCCAATCACTCAGCCTCTGGATAGCAGGATGTCTGTACCTTTACATTACAATCACCACATTATCATCTATCAGTCAGGGCATCTGATGTGATGCTGCAGCATGAAGATAAGTTCTTGGTTATTCAGAGAATTCACAGACCACCTAATACCAGCATTTGTTAAGCCAAACTCACAATTCCACGGGGTGAGTGGCCATTTTTGTCCAATCTGCAAGTACTTACTGTGTAAGAAACGTGGCGATGAACAACAACAAAAAATGGTCTAGAGCAATGTTACGAAAAGTGATGTACAAGTATTTATCAAGTAACAAAAGCATTTTGGAAATAATTTTATTAGAAAAC
This sequence comes from Pelodytes ibericus, assembly GCA_036172795.1. Classification (NCBI taxonomy): domain Eukaryota; kingdom Metazoa; phylum Chordata; class Amphibia; order Anura; family Pelodytidae; genus Pelodytes; species Pelodytes ibericus. The sequence continues at coordinate 171,155,785 of CM069861.1, forward strand.
AGTTTTTCGTCAATGACTAATAAGGAACACATTTTAAACATCCAATACTTGGAAGGTAACTGTGTACACGATAAAGCACAGATACAAAAAAAAAAAAAAAATACTCAGTGTTTTCAAAATGGAATTAAAGTGTAGACTCACTGCTCCATACTATTACGTTATGCTAGTATTGCTCCAAAATCAGAGATGTGTATGAGTGACACTTGGGAAGCTCAGGATAAAGTAATTCACCAGTCCCCCCCCAAGAGCAAATAAGTAACATGTTCAGCAGTATTAAAACGTTTTTTTCTAATATTTGATCCATAAATGATGACTAGATGGATGAATCTGGCCAACATATTTAAAAATACTTGATTGTCATTACACATGTTGTATACATTACTCATGCAGGTATTATTAACAACATTAATTTCCTTTCAAGTAAACATTTTTGTGATATATTCTCTTCTGTAGGAATTTAAATGTCTGAATACACAGTGGTGGCCTACTCTTAGTGAACAGGTAGTCACCAATAGATCAAATCATGGTGGAAAGATGTTCAAAGTGGTTATAATAACATAAGCAGTGCTTGTGATACAAAGTGATGGACAAGACAACTAGACATCTTGTGGATCTGCAAAGCAACTGAAAAATGTATCCTAAATACCAAATAATCACCAACGTTTATGTATTGAGCAAAATGTATTTCTTTAGCATCAATTTGCCCAGTTATTTTTACACATGGGGCCAATTTTGCAGTGTACAGAAATTAAACTAAGGCTCTGTTATACATTGGAGAGAAAAAGGTTTCTCATAGATAATACCATTATTTCTGTACAATTAAGATCAGTGGGAAAAGTTGCCAGACATACCAACATGAAAGAGATGCGTAACTGGTAAATAACATCATCGTAGACCGCTAGTAAAGGTCAGTGCGTTGCATACATTACATGGAGGGCTCCTAATAACATTACTGCTGTCACATTCACTTTGGTGAATTTAATATGCAGGTACGAAAAATGCACCAGTGAGATATAATGAGAGAAAGATATAAAAACAGAAAAAACCTAGGAAGAATGGTGGAACGATGACAACAGAGAATACAGGACAGGTGAACAGCGTTGCAGTGGAAAATGCATTCTACATATCGGATATATGCGCTAATATGACAGGTTCATTTTGCATTTCAGAACATTTGTTTTGCAGTCTCCATTTATCTAGGTTTCAATCAGTAATGGAGAAACCACCTCAACAGAGCAGGTATTGAGGCAAATCCAGAAAGCTACGGATATACTGACAATGCATAAAAAGCAATGAAAATAGAGTTTATTTGTAGTAAACTTCATGACACGTTGGGCAGTATTCACCAAAGCGTATTAGGTTTGAATACCACCTTCTACCTTCAATGTTAAATCAGCTGTTTTATGGTCAAGTGCCTCGAACACTAAAAGCAGTTTATAACATACTGTGTTTATATGTCTAACGGCTAACATGGATGCAATTAGAATTTAAGGAGACCTGGGATTTTAATGCAGTGGTCCAGGATACAAGGGGGATTGCGATGCTGGATGAGCCATGTCTGCTGTGCCATGTATTTTTCAGAGTTTACATTATCACTTGTAACTGGCTTGGAGCCGCCAGATCCAATCTGCCACTGGGGAATTTGCCAAACCGTTGGTTGCCAGTAGGGGTGCTATAATGATTCAGCAAAATGTCCTATTTTTTAATGCCTTGCTAATTCTTAATGCCCAATCACACAAGAAAAGTGTACAGCACAGTCATGTCACATACAAAACCAAACAACGATTAGGATTAGATTTTCTATTCATTTCCACCAGGTCAGTGAGTAATACAGTCAAACTCTCTCTGGGCTGGAAATCCAAAGATCAACAGGCAGCAGTACGTTAACCTTGCTGGTATACAAGACAGAAACAGTTTCACCAACAGAAATGCTCAGTAAAACACACAAACATACACCTGGACTGGTCACAATTACATACGTCTGTCCATGTTTAAACACGAACACACTTAACACAAGCACTGGCTGGCAGGACACCTATTTCTCCATAACACACCACTATTTAACCTCATTATGTGCACAAGTGTCAAGAGATACTACTGAAGAAATCCTAGGTTAATAAAAGAGCTCTATGTGTAAGATTGAATATTTAAGTATAATTAGTAAAAAAAAAAAGAAAAAGGGCATGTTATCAGAAACATTACATAGCACTAGGTTTAATTCTAAAGGGATCAATGCTTCCCAAGAAAAGATTTGTATTGTTTTACAATACTGGTATTTACATTTGTGACTTGTATGATTATTACATATGAACCACATTGCAATTGCCGACCATGGTAAACTTACAATGATCTGTAAGACTTGTCGCACGAGAGTTAAGTGCACTCAGTAATCAAAAAGAGAACATAAGTTTGACGGCTCCCTGGTGATTAAGGCACCTCCTGTTGGGGTGGGAGAGCTATTTTAAGCATTGATTTGCTGCCATATAGAGAGAGTGTAGAAGTAGTATGCAAGCTTTGGCTGCTTTGCATTAGTGCACTCGTGCCTGGCTGTACATAAGGTGCATTGCTTAGGATGTGGGGAAACCAAAGGATCAACGCGGAGAGAAGCCAGTGGCCAAACTGCAGCCCACTGTAGGTGTCATGTCCCAAATCTGGAATGGAAAAGAAAGAAGAGGCTGCTACATCATCGCCAGCAAAGCAGACAAAGCTATTACAGTTACCGTTCCATGGAGCATGGTCTATCTATAGACATTGTAAGTATAACTAGTGTTCCATGATGGATCTATATGGACAGGTATTTTATGATAGGCCAAATTATTAAAAAGAAAATAATGTCTACCAAGTTCTATATTTCTATCAACCTTGTAAAACATTAAAGCCCAGGTGTGGATACATTTGTACTGTGTTTGTAATAGGCCCTTAAAATATGGTATTATAATCAAGAGGTTCGCAAACCAGTCCTCATAGCCCCCCCTTCATCAGTCCAAGATTTAAGGATTACCCAGTTGTGTTTAAATAAAAATATATTATTCTGAAGTATTAAAAAAAAACAACAACAAAAAACAATTATGTGGATTTTACACATAAGACAATATTGTACAACTAAATCTCTACTGTTCCAGTAAATTAATTCTACTAAATGTTACCTCTGATTTGTATGTACATTGCTGCATAATATGAGAAAACTTTACAGATAAATCATAAAATGAAAAATGGCCACATTTCAATATTATATAAGACAATGATAGAGCTCTTATTCTAATGGATAATGCATCTATCTAACCGGACAGCACCTCCTAGAGTTTGTTTGAAGCAAAGACACAGGCTTTACCTTCACCAGCCGGTCAGTTCCACAGGTGACCATGAGTCCTCTAGAGATGTCCATTGTCATGTAGCAGATGTTGTGTTTGCCCTCATGGAACGTAGCCAGTGGTGTTCGGCTTAATGAAAAGGAAAGAATTTTGTGAATCATTGTGGCAACAGATGTCAGCAGCTATTTAAACCAGATCGTTAAGGGAAATGTATTCCACAAAATTAAAATTCTATTATTTATGCATTGAAATGTGTCCCACTCCTTGGTTCTGCATACTAAATGCTATCCAACATCTTGTTGATAAAGAACATTGCAAACTGGAAGGCTGGCACTTGGCCTGGAATGAGCGATGTTCCTTATTCACATTGAATCTGTTCTATAAGCAAATCCACTCACCGCTGCATGAGAGGAAAGAAATATCAGGAAGGGACGTAAAAGGAGGTAGATAGAACAGACCATTGGAGAGAGAAAGGCATGTGATCTCTAAAGCACAATTTCACTCTGTGACATTGTAAATCTAGACCAGTGGTTCCTAATCCAGTCCTCACATTCTCCTTCCCTCCTCCCCCCCCCCCCCCCCTCCCCCAATAACAGGATTTCGATTTTAAACTTGTTTTTTTCTAAACACGAGTGGGCAATCCCTAAATCCTGGACTGTTATGGGGAGTGTGGGGACAGGTTTGGGAACCACTGATCTAGACCCTATAGTGGGTCAGAGAGCTCAGTGAAGTTACCAATACTGACATATGCAGCATGTCACAATACAAGTCCTGATTTCCCTAGAACATATTTGGTGGCAAACATGGGGAAATTGAGATAGTTGTATGCACTAAACACACCTGCATCTAAGTAGGTGAAAGCCCTTACACTTAGGTAGAGACAGCCATATGCAGTTTTAGTGAATTGGCAATCTTTGAGTTCAGAATGGGCATACTAAGGCCTTAGTCACCTAACACCCTGCTTTAATTTGCTAAGATACATCTTATTTACATTCAGATAAAAACAATAAAGCAAGCAAGCAATAACAGAACACACAAGCTATTATTAGCCTATATCTAGTCTTACAAGTTGTAGCTCCAGAATCATTAATTCTCATACAGAGAAAGCATGCGTGTCACACTGCACCTCTGTGCAGAGTAAAGAACCTCCCCATTCTCGAAAAACTTACTCCTCGTCTTTGATCGTCTCATAGCAGGAGTCACAAACTCGCACCTGAAATTCAAACCCCATGATAGGGTAGGCAGATCTCTTGGAGCTGCATTTCCCACATATAGCTTGTCCGCACTTCCGGCAGTGGTGCTAAATGGAGAAAACAAATGGAGCATGAAAAGCCATAGGACTAAGTAACAAGTCATGACGACACATTCTGCAGCAATGTCAAGATATGTGCAAGTCAAGTGATGTGCGAGGCGAGCCATATTAAACATGGAAGCCAAACTGAAGCATGATAAATGGTTCTGCCCAAGATCTCACCTGCCGTAATCCCATTGTCCTTGTATCCCACATCTGTTTTATGTTCCAGAAGAATGGCTGGGAGCATTTTTGGCAGGAATCACTGTCTAACCACTGGGGAGCCTTAAATAGAGCACATAAAGGAGAATAGTGGGACAATAAAAACCATGTCGCTAGATAAAGGATATCTGAAATTGGGAAACCGCGTGATATTAATAGACGTTAATAGGATTGACATTTGCCAGGATCTTAGCAGTCAATGGTCTAATAGCAAACAAAAAAACATTTCATAAAGAACAAATTCATGATCTTCACAAATTAGTAGAAGAAACGCACTGAAACAGAGTGCACACACACACACACACACACACACACACACACACACACACACACAGTATTTTACTGCCGACACATCCGTTTTGGTGCTATTCACACAACTGTCCTGGCTTAATGTGATGTCTGGAGTTTAAGTTCACATACAATGTAACTCACTGTTCAGTTAGTGGAATAAGAGGCAAACACTTGTGCTCTATACTGAAGGTCTAATGCAGCAATGCAGATAAATATGCTATAACAGTAGGAAAAATGGCTAAACAGCAGATATCCCAAAGAACAGTTAAAATACTTTCACCTGCAATCTCAAAAATAGAACATTGTGAAATTGAGATATATAAACATTTTCATATTACCCCAGCCATCGTCCTCCAAAGAATGGCTGTGTGCGCTGTAATTACAAGAAGGTAAAATATATTCTAACCTCTTCTCGTTTAATATCCATATTCCAGACACAGATGCATCCGTCAGCAGAGCAGGAGACCAGCTGCCTTGTGAGGTGCAAGTAACACAAACCCTGCACTTTGTCACTATAGGGAAAAAGAAAGATCTAGTATGAACTTGAGGGAATAGAAAAAACTCTTTTTTGATACAGAATTTTGATTCGTTACAGATTTAGAATTCCATGTAATTTTTTTTATATATTGGCATACAGGGTGCTGTCTGGTTATAATAATCATCAGAATAATTGAGTGTGATTCAAAAGCACTGAAGCTGTGTTTTGTTCAAGTGAACGTGTCACCTAGAAGAAGTCAAATTTAAAATCAGTAATCCATGATTTTTGAAATATTCAGTAACCAATATCTGTTAATTACAGGTTGTGTTTCTGTTTTTGTTTGGGGGGGGGGGGGGTGCCACAAGTTGCAAACTCCACACACACCTGTCAGATTACAAGCCCACAACAGTTTATCCAGTGCCCAGCCCCCTTAACCTGCGATATAGCCTTTCCAGGCATGCCCACAAGCCTGGTGTGCCAACGACAGGTCCCCAGTTTTGAAGCATGTCAGTGCAGGCTCATGCTGGGAAATATGTTTTAAGAACAAGTAGCAAGCAAGTACAAAAAAATTTAAGACTAACTTAAAAATGACTGAATATCTAACCTTTTCACTCTTAATTACTTAATTTAGATCTCTAATATGAAAGCTGTCCATTTTAAACAATTTTGGAAAGTAAGGTCTTGACTTCTGATCATTTAAACAAATAATAATAAACAAATCAGCTCCTAATCTGCATTAAAGAAAACAATACAGATACATCCAATATGTCAAACACTGCGAGAAGAAAATAAAGGTCTGTTAATTCTGTGTTTACAGAGACTCGGCTTAGGCAACTTCACTTATATCCTACACAACTGAAACCTTTCACTGGTATTCACCTCTAGACAAAGCTAAATCAACTAAATAAGTTCCTTCAATTTATGTCACCTTGACGTGTAAGGGAATGAATCCAACCTTCTCCCTGCCCCTGTCAAATACAGAAGGTGTACGGCGACAGCATGTCATTCAATCCATGAGTGCATAATACAGATAATTCACTTTCTCTCCTATTGTTGTCTATACACGGTTCTTTTACGTCTCTAGGTCATGCAGTCAGCCTACACATATACGTAAGGATCGAGTCATTTGTAGGCTTATTCAATATATCTCCACGTAAGCACTTTACTAGATTGAACAAGCGCAGGCATCAAGCCAGAATAGTAACAACTAATAAAGGTTATCTGTCTAAGTGAGCGCTGCTCTAATAAGGGCAACTAGCTGCTGATGGAAGGAGGGGATCTGGATTATAGTCACAAGAAACTGATCAGAGAGAGTCTTACTGGTGTCCTTGAAGAATCAGTGTTCGTCCTTGTCTCCCTCCAATGTCCCACAGGATAATGCTATGATCTGAAGATCCTGAAAATAGGTACCTCTGGATGGGGTCCCAGTAGAGACATGAGATGCTGCCTAAAAGAGATTGACTGCAATTTAAAGAAGGACAAAACTATATGTGCTATCACATTTAGTACTATGTCCCCTTGTTGTGGTAGTTTCTTTTTAACATACTCTCGTTCTTTACAGTTTATTCCCTTTATGCATTTAAATGTTTCTATCATATCCCCCCTGTTCCCTCTTTCCTCCAAGATATACATTTTAAGATTCTGTAACCTTTCCTGGTAAGTTTTATCCTTCAATCTCTCCAACATGTAGGATTTAAGCAAAATGCCCCAAACCTCAGTGCAGACGCAATGCTTCCCCCATTGAAAATACTGAGGTCACATTTCTCAGCTCACACAAGCGCATTACTTTCTATTCGGCATCTGTCAGAATGGTCCATCGTTTGGATTTTTTTTGTGTGCAAACCATTCAAAAATGACACGAATATTACAGGGTGATGTAATCACTCATCTCTTAAGTTACAAAGCAAGGAGGAGGATAAAGTATTGGTCTAAGTAGGCTTTCCTTTCCTGATCAAACATATAAGTAGAACACTCCTGTGTATTGTAGCAGATAAAGGCTCTGTGAATACTTACCTTCATGTCCTTTAAGTGTTGAGATCACAGAGCAGCTGCCTTGTTCCAGCTTCAATAGTGTGACCTGCCCAGAGAAATCCCCTACAAAGGCATATTTGGTGTCCTCATCATACCTGTGGGGACACTTGTTAAGGAGCAACTCAAATCACTGCTTCTCTATAGACTGTAAAACAAGAGAGCAAGGCTTTATCCAATTTTCAGAAAGTCCACGCTTTGTGGTCACACATTTTACTTGTGTTCTTCTATGACTGGGTGATAAATGGAAATACCGCTGCTATGCAAACTAAAAGACAACTTCCCCCAAAGATGGAAATATTGTTCAGCTGTGATAACTTAAGAGCGTTTGCCCCATAGACGTCTTGCTTCCAATTTACCATACTTTTAAAAAAAGGATTAAACCTTAAATAATGTATTTTAAAAGTTTTTATGTAAGAATTATCTTATCTTGTCTGCTGTGCTGGAAACAAATCGCCTATGAATCTTCAGCAATTTCTGTGCCTACGCTTCTATTCTAGTGCTGCCATCTTGTGCATCAATTCAGAGTCTCTATTTTCACTGCTGACCTGCTATCTCCTATTCATCCCAACAGCAGCATAAGAAAATGATCTCCCCATGTCTTTTTTTTTGGCAGGGGGAGAAAATCAAATTTGGGATATCATTTGAATGGTATGTCATAGAAGTTAAAAATGGGGGGTGGGGGTTTTGTTACTCTTTAAGGAATTAGTGTCCACTTTAGATAGACTAGCAAAGGTATTGGAGATTGCTGCTCACTCTAAATAGAGGTCTGCAATTGTGTTTATAGATGGAATACTTCTAGAGCAGAAATGACTGCACGTGGTTTAATGAAACCATGAATACAGAGATGTGTAAAAGTTGAGGTTTCTTTAAAAAAAAAAAAAAAAAAAAAAACAGCAACTTGACACCTGGAGACAAAAAAAAGGCAGGTATAAGAAATGTGAGGCTATACAAAGAATGGGTTTCAACATCCAATTACAACACACTTGGGAAGACATTTTTCAAGTTTATTACTATGTATAATTTAAAATAAAATGGTGAATCATCAACTATATCCACATCTCTGCATGTGCCAGGAAACAAATTCCAAGACTTCCTCTAAGTTGTCCATTACATTTCTACAAGAGGAAAATGTAACTCTGAACCTGTTCTATTTATTGCAATGTTTGCTGCTGTTTTTTGTAACCAGGATGTACTTAAAATAATGAGTGTGTTGCTGCATCTTTTTTTGTAAAATGTTAACATCTTTACAACCAGATCAACATCAACAATAAAATTACATTTCTTTACTAGTTACACATAAGCTGTTTAAATCCCTTCTATGTGCCTTGTATTCCATTCATTTCTAGATTATATGACACAAGAGCCCCCCAAATATACTACATCTTTTTGTCTTCATCTTATTAAGGCTTTACTTATCTGGGTATACCAGTATCATACATTCACAACATATTGTAAGTTAAAAATGTGGAAAAAAAAATGTTTTTTAAACAAATAAAAAAATATCTTTTAAAAATCAGACATTTTATAAATTCGAAAACCAGTTATTTTTCACTCATCAAGGATACTGGAGACAGGAAGCCCAGGACGTGAAGCCATGTCTTCCTACCAAGGACCCACTTTGTGTACACATCCATGTGATAAACTTATCCTGTCCTGTGCTAATCACCCACTCAGGACCAGGAGAGTAGATGACCTCTGTCACTCGGTTCTGATGAGCTGTGTAAGGCAAAGAAAAAAGTTGAAAGTGACCGTAGCAGCTCAAGTAATAAATATTGCAATGCGTAGGAAAGCTAAGTGTTGTAAACTTCAGTGTTTTAAGATATTTTAAAAAGCTGATGGTTTAATACAGATTTTAAAAACATACAGACACATGTACAGTACAAAGACAACAGTGACGAGCGCAGCTGCATTAAACAGTAATAAAGACTGTCTTGTTAGGTTCTTTTCCAATAATAGATAGAGGAGGGAGGAATTACCTGGATATGTTTTGACAAAGTTCATTTTATTAAAGTCTTCAGAGATCAGAAATTCCTAAAGAGAGAAGTATATGAAATCAAAGACACCAAGGATGTTAAGCCAAGAGTCTAATTTTGGAAATCTATATCATAAATGAGAGCTAGAGGTCACTTTGAACAATGCAGTAAATGACAATAAAGTCATTTTAATGTCACAAGTCCACAGCACTGCACATGGCTATGGCCAAAAAAAACAAAAATAAGAAGTTAATAAAATGCTACATGGCAAAAAAAAAAAACAGAATATTGTAGATGTGGAGGTTTGATAGTAAGTTTATCTCACTGCAATAGCTATATCTGTTGATTTTGCAGTAGCTTATAAGCAATGCATTTGTAACAATTAGAAATTAACATGAGTCATGATGACAAGTAATCCATAAACAGAACCTTGGAAAACAGATTTAAAATTCTAGGTTGAAGGGAGAAATAGTCTAAAAAGAAAATAAATAAAAACAAAGGCTCAAAATGTGCAACAAAGGCCACAGAAGAAGATAATAAGCACATGCAAGAAGGGGAACATTTATGCAAGGATAAATATACAAAGAAAATCAGTAATGGTGTGGGAATGAGGTTTGGAGGACTAAATATTGCTGCTGGTCACCCAAAAAGAAATATATTTTGAAAGAGTGATTAAAAAAGACTGTGTAAAGTCAAAGTCACAAGGGTACAGAAAAAAAAAGAAAAAATAATTAAGTGCTGCTCACAGATCATTTACAAGATACATAATGCAGTTGTCACTTTTGATATTTGTTTCAAACAATTATTGATAAATACATATAACTTGTGAAGTACTAAGCCCAAAACCAAATCTAAGCCCCTAATACAAACCCTGAACCCTAATACTAAGCGCCAAAAACCACAATACTAAGCCCCTAATGCAAACCCTCAACCCCAATACTAAGCCCCTAATACACACCTTGAACCACAATACTAAGCCCCTAATACAAACCTTGACCCACAATACTAAGCCCCTAATACAAACCCTGAACCCTATTACTAAGCCCCTAATACAAACCCCGAGTCCTAATACTAAGCGCCAAACCCCAATACTAAGCCCCTAATGCAAACCCTCAACCACAATACTAAGCCCCTAATACAAACCCTGAACCACAATACTAAGCCCCTAATGCAAACCCTCAACCACAATACTAAGCCCCTAATACAAACCCTGAACCACAATACTAAGCCCCTAATACAAACCCCGAGTCCTAATACTAAGCGCCAAACCCCAATACTAAGCCCCTAATGCAAATCCTCAACCCCAATACTAAGCCCCTAATACAAACCTTGAACCCCAATACTAAGCCCCTAATACAAACCTTGAACCACAATACTAAGCCCCTAATACAAACCTTGAACCACAATACTAAGCCCCTAATACAAACTTTGAACCACAATACTAAGCCCCTAATACAAACTTTGAACCACAATACTAAGCCCCTAATACAAACTTTGAACCACAATACTAAGCCCCTAATACAAACTTTGAACCACAATACTAAGCCCCTAATACAAACCCTGAGTCCTAATACTAAGCACCAAACCCCAATACTAAGCCCCTAATGCAAACCCTCAACCCCAATACTAAGCCCCTAATACAAACCTTGAACCACAATACTAAGCCCCTAATACAAACTTTGAACCACAATACTAAGCCCCTAATACAAACCCTGAGCCCCAATACTAAGGGCCGAACCCCAATACTAAGCCCCTAATGCAAAACCTGAACCCTAATACTAAGCGCCGAACCCCAATACTAAGCCCCTAATGCAAACCCTCAACCCCAATACTAAGCCCCTAATACAAACCATGAACCCCAATACTAAGCCCCTAATACAAACCTTGAACCCCAATACTAAGCCCCTAATACAAACCCTGAGCCCCAATACTAAGCGCCTAATGCAAACCCTCAACCCCAATACTAAGCCCCTAATACAAACCATGAACCCCAATACTAAGCCCCTAATACAAACCTTGAACCCCAATACTAAGCGCCTAATGCAAACCCTCAACCCCAATACTAAGCCCCTAATACAAACCATGAACCCCAATACTAAGCCCCTAATACAAACCTTGAACCCCAATACTAAGCCCCTAATACAAACCCTGAGCCCCAATACTAAGCGCCTAATGCAAACCCTCAACCCCAATACTAAGCCCCTAATACAAACCATGAACCCCAATACTAAGCCCCAAATACAAACCTTGAACCCCAATACTAAGCCCCTAATACAAACCTTGAACCCCAATACTAAGCCCCTAATACAAACTTTGAACCGCAATTCTAAGCCCCTAATACAAACCCTGAACCCCAATACAAGCCCCTAATACAAACCCGGAACCCCAATACCGAGTCCCGAACACACCCCCAATACAAACAGGAGGATGAACTGTCCTGAGAAATGGCTGTGAGGAAGCAACTGCAATGAACTGTCCCACCCCTTACTAGGTTTGACCTAAAACTCTGTTGAATAGGAATTCCCTGGCTCTATTTTCCCAAAAAGTACTGCTGGCTTCTGATTTGGTATGTTTGGTTACAGAAGTCTACAAATGTTTGTCAAGCCCTGCTGTAGTGCACATACCTAAAGGCACTAATTACTGGACCCAGTACTAACGCATCCATTGCAGCTAACATCTGTAAGCATATATTCCCTTATCCTCCTGAGGCCCTATCCTCACTACCTTGGCACCATGTAATCCATTCACCTGTATTAATGCGGACATTGTTTGGCGTTGCCAGAGAACAAATCTAGCGCAGGGTGTCTGATTTTACCATAAAACTTTGCACAAGAGGCCAGCTTCAATGAAAGACCGAGCATGGGGATATGAGAAGGAAAAGCTGGAATAACTGACCCCAATTCAGAGAACTTTGGTTCCGTTAAAGCCTTTTACAGATTTACTCACCACAACAGCTCCGCTATCTTGTCCAACAAATACCTTTCTGCTCTCATGATGATACCTCAAAGCTGAGCACGAGGCTGAAACAAAAAAAAAAACACCACCTTAAATTTGTTGTAGCAGAGCTTCTACAACAGCTTTTTAATGCTTAGAAGTGAAGCCATCATCAAAGATAACTTACCACTGAAGAGAAGGTCTGGTCCAAAAGGGGCAATACAAACTTCATGCATATTATAGTACTCATAAGGTACTTTAAAAGAAAACATTTGTTTGCTCCCATGAGACGTCAGTGAGAATCTTTGGTTATTCACATGAATAGAAAATGTTTATATATTAAGTATAAATATTCCTATAGAGCACCAGGAGTGTCTCTAAAGTGTCCTTTTAATCCACAGAGCATCCGCTATGGTCTATAGCAGCCACTGCAGTCGCAGGACTTGCCCCTGAACCAAGATTGGATTCACAGGAGCTGCACTCCCCATGCCTCTGAGCAAGTGTGAGAGTTGGGGGATCACCCCCAACACTCTCAAGTGCCAGGAGCGCAAGGCCGAATAAGAAAATATCTGTGTGATATCAGCTGCGTTTCTCCTCACAGAGGGCTGCGTCTCTGCGGGTAGCATCTTTTGTACAGATAAATGCTGCATGTTAATCCTCCAAAAAAAAATGTATATATTATACACACACGTCAAATTTAAAATAAAAATCAGAAAAGAAAGATGGTAACCCTAATTAAAAACTTTGTTTAAAAAAAACACTTATGGATTATCTTTTCAATGCAAGATTTTTGCCTTTTTCTGAACACTGACACACTGTGCATTTCATATTGACTCGTTACGGTAATTCATGCTGATTTTTATTCTAGGCTGTAGCCATGTGGCACAAAGCTGAGTCCAACAAGTTGCAAACCTTTGTTGCCAAAGCAGCAATAATAGGTATTTTCTCAAACATTTGTTATTCGGTAAATAAAACGGAGGAAAGAATAAAATGAGTTCATTGTTAATGAGTTAATGTTTTGTGTGTGTGGAAAAGAAACTTTAAACAATTTGCTGTTCCACACAGACTTTTTTTACGCATAGTGCAGTATAGTGAATCCAGCAATTCCAGAATAGGGGCTAGGAGCCAGGAATTCTGTGTTCAAGTGTTTATAAGGTGTGCAATATGATTGGACAATGTGATATGCCTGCTCTATAAGGTGTGCAATATGATTGGACAATGTGATAAGCCTGCTCTGTGCTTGAACAGAGGAATGATATACCATATCACAAGCATGATAATAATGATCTATTGTGCTAGAGATGAGATGTAATGGGACGGCATATTGTGCCTTTTCACAAGTATTCTGGACATATTACTCCTCACCGTCATCAGACAAGTATAAATATGTGTGGAAATATGATATGAGGCGGATTCATCAGAGCCAACCCTCTTATTGGCCATAATTAGGGAAGCACTGTATATGGAGCTTGTTGTTTCACATGCACTAGCATGGGATAACAGGTGGGAGGATTCTCCTTGCAATTATGTCAGAAACAGAGGAGGGAGATGGGTGACAGGCAGAACTCTGTTTCTAAAAAAAAAAAAACAGGAATGTTCTATAGTTTATAATTTTTTCTTAATGTTCCCTGTCACATAATGTTAGATTTGTTTATTTAGCTTCCCTTTACATGATGCAGCACTTATATGGAGTATTACTATGAGGAAAAGCACCTTTAAATGACTTCTGTAGCACTGCAACCCCTGTGCAACAATATACGTGTCAGGCACGTCCAGCCGGCAACTCTGTTGCTGACAATGGGCGTGCCTGACATGTCCTGCGGTGGAAGGAGCGGTTTTCATGATCAACGATCGTGGAAACCACTGTGACGGTGATGCTCTATTGCCTCGATGTCGAGGCAATAGGCAGCACCGAAATCTTGGTTCTGGGGCACTCACGCTCGTTTCACAGAGTGATTGTGGGTGCCATATTGCAGGAGCAGCATGCTCCTGCAATATGGCTGCTGCCCTCTTGTGGGTAGAGCTTCGGAATTGAAAAAAAAAAAAATCACTTCCGATGCTCTGATGCTTGACTGCCCCTAGAGGCAGTGAGCAACATTGCAATAAAAAAAAATTAAAAAAAAACTTAATTAGTTTTAAACATGGAAACAAGTATATTTCTGAAATCTGGACAAAATTTTAAAACTATTTAGACATTTAGACGGGGTCTTTTTTAATGATTGTATTTGTGTAAATTATTTTTTAGGTCAAAGTTAGAAAAAGTATTTGTTTAAATTTTTTCATCATATTTTATTATGATTTTTTGTAGTAAATTATAAGATATGATGAACATAATAGTATATAATGAAATCCCTTCTTATGACGATAAAAACAACATATAATTTGCGTGGGTACAGTATGTGAGAAAGAAGAAAATTACATCTAAAGGACTTGTCACTAAGGGGTTAAGAGGGGCACAAAAACACACTTTGTAAACGAAGGTCGGAGAATACAGTCTATAAGTGTCACAGCAACATTGGAAAGCTAATGAAGAGAGTGACTTATTTTCTGTAGCCTTTAGGAGACAGGAATTTGGTACTTCCACATAGCTCAATGTAAAAAAATAAAATCAAAACCAACCAGCTGTAGGGATTTTAGGAGCCCTGGCTCCCTGGATTTATCAAGCCCCAAGCGAATGAATGATATTTTATACAGAATAACAGCACAGCTAGATTACTATGAAAGTTCTCTTTTCTCATCTTATACTGCTTTTATCACAATGCACCATATGTCAGGTCTTACTGTGTTATAATAGATCAGCAGATTAGAATGTTCTTTTGTCATTTTTTATCTGCTAGATTTATGTTGAGGTAAATGGTGAGATGACTGTTTTGGGTAATGAAGCATGTGAACACCTAGTGAATATATAATAATGCACATAGCGGGAGTACAATGCATCCTCTCAAACATCTGCAACAATCAACATATGAGACATAAAAACTTTATAAAGTTATTACATAAAAAAACCTAGAAAAAAAAATTCATTTTTTATTTAGCCATATATATTGTTCCACTTTTACTTTGTGTATAGTATCAACCAATGCTTGGCTAACTGGCAGAAGGATTCATAATGAGAAAAAGGAGTTGCTGATAAGAGAAGCATTGCATTCTCATGCCTCATAACTGTCCTGTTCTGTACCGGACAGTCCTGATTTTACGAGACTGTCCTGCATTTTCAGAACAGAGGTGGGAAAGCAGAATGCATCCGTAGTCAGTTTGAGTGACAGCATTGCCGCACATGCACGGTAGTGCTGACACACGACCTCCCAAGCTCCGCCCCAGAAGTTGGGATATATACATAGCAGGAGGTTTGGCCCTTTATAATGCACAGCTGGGTAGCTGAGATTAAACGTTCATCTCCAATCAACTTACCTGCACCTCACTTTTAGGGAATAGCTCCCTGTCCAGTTTATTTGCTATACTGACATGAAAAGCAGAGAGCAGCTTGGTCAGATACGTTATTTTAATTCAGGGCTTGACAATTACTGGGACAAAGGGAATTATGGCTAACTAAAATCCGTCCTGCTGGCTACGAACATTTTTGATTGTTCCTAAAACTAACCATTCTTTCTGGCTCCTCAAGCTCACAAAATGTATAAAGCCATGCTTTAACGCGCAATCCATTCCTTAACATTTTAGTTCCACATAACTTCCTTGATCATTTTGGGAGATTATACAAAAAATGAGACCATGTTGGACTTACATGACATGGTGTGATAGATGCTTGGCCAGTACTGACCACTGTCTCTCTTCAGCCATACTCGCAATGTCCTGGGAAAACAAAAACAGAAAACCATTTATAGTCCATATATTTTGCAGTGCAACCAACTACCTGTTACAAAGACCAGGAGTGAATAATGTTTGAATGGTGCACAATCTATTCATTAACATTACGTTTTAATGAGTCAGAAATGGATTTAGTCCCTCTTAATACCGTTCGTTTTTGCAGTACTTGCTCCAGCATCTCTTTGGAGTGAATACAAGGGCACATCAGAGATGCATGCATGTACATTGAGAGTGACTGTGAATCTCTATGAAAGGGCATATGGGCTTGCTGTGCATGACCCAGTTTGCATTAATTTATAGATCATTTATGCACTAAATGTATAATTACTAACAGTCAAAGATATGTTGACCAACAGTTAAACATACCTAACAACCATCTACCATAGTTATTGATTTCAGCAGAACTACAATAAAAATCAAGGTCATCATAGAAACTACTCTATAAATGTATTGATTCCAGTTCTTAATTATTTTAACCAGTTTTATCTGTTCAGTATGTGTTTACTGCTTAGAGAACTTGCAATTCAATTAAAATAAGCTGTGTGACCAAAGCACAGTGCTTTGTAAATGCAATCATTAAAATACTTTATACATTGTTATAGCAAAATATGTCAGATGTGACTTTGCTGTAACATCACCTTGTGGCATAAAACAAACAAATCATGACAATGGAAAATGCTATGTTTGCATTTAGTCCACTCCAGGAAAGGATAATCAAAATTATCATTACAGTGAAGAAAAACAGTGATATGGACATGTGAAAAAGCTTTACCTTTAATTCCACATATTAGGCATTTAAGTTTATCGTTTTACAATGTAACGCAACACCACAGCAGACAGGCTATGCCAGTGTGTTGGCATTCTGCACAGCAGACAGGCTATGCCAGTGTGTGCTGGCATTCTGCACAGCAGACAGGCTATGCCAGTGTGTGCTGGCATTCTGCACAGCAGACATATTATACCATAGTTTATATTGTGTTCATCTAACCTGCAATACATGGCAGGTACCCTTTAGGCCATTTATTGCTTCAATATAATTTGTACATATTTCAAGTTTTTTCACGGCAGACAATAACATTTAACAGAACTTTGAACTCCCACATTTGTAAATAGTACAGTTGGGAAATAAAGAGATTATTCTTTTTTTTTTTTTTTTTTTTTTTATTACTGTCCATTCTGGTAATCCTTTTCCCTATGAACATACAGAGAATCTTAGCAGTCAGTTAGTGTAGTCAGCATTCAGAAGAAATGCAAGATTTTCATTTTATTTCATGAAACACCATGGTTTTCTTTAGTATTACTTATTGCCATCAACAAGCTAAAGTCTTTATGAGATATATTTGTCTCGCGATCCTTTTAAAAAGGAAAATGTGGGGGGAAATTATTTTTTTCATGCCAGAGTAAAAGAGCACAATTTTATTAAAGAGAAAAAGAAAAAAAAAAGAATACCCAGAGCGTAAAATGAAGATCATGCGAGGGGTGAGGGGTTAAGTGTAACTCCTCATCTCACATGTTCTGCAGAACACAAGAGCTCCTTGTTCAGTGAAAATAAAAGCACAGAATCCCCATTATGAGGGCCCCTCTAGATATTACCAAGTAGCTCTAAAAGGAGTCATCAGCACTGAAAGGACATTGTTATCCTTCACCCTAGTCTGAACAGAAATTATTAAGCCTATTTTTTTTTTACTGGTTTCATGAATCAAACATTTTAATTTGCCACCTATGCATGGCACTATCAGGCACATTTGGGGTAAATATCATGGTCCCTTGTTCTTGTTCAATTGATGACACGGTCAACCTGGCCTGTTTTAATTGGACAAAACCCTATTTTAGATGTGCCTTCTTATCATTACTAAATTGATCGCTTTTTGCACATTGAATTTATTTTTTCAGAAGCTGGGTAAGAGCAAAGTCCTCTTCTGATGCATAGAGTTGTAATTCATTTTAAATTCAGTGGCAGAGGGAGAGCACATTGGAGGCTGGTCTATACAGCAGCTTGTATACTCCCTTGAGAAGATAGAGTTGTTGCTGTTACTATAGCAACTGTCCTGCCCATTGTATTTTATATATAGGTTTGTTTTTTTTGGAAAAGGAAGTGTTGATATGACTGACTTTATTTACATAATGCAGTACTGATCTTAAATATTTTTGGTGGAACTGTCCCTTTAACCATGTACGTAAGGGCCATCATAGGCTGTAAGGTGTTAATAGGGTAGTGTGTTCACTGCGAATTATTTAAAGTTCTTTGTCAGCTAACTTTTAAATGAATTGACTTTAATATTGTCTACTGTAAGAGTTTGCAAAAATAAGACGTACAGTTTACAAATTCCAATGGACTGCTTGCATGTACAATAAATTCAGTGAATTAAATCTATGGAATGTTATTGTATTCTAATAATAGTTAATTACATTGATGCAGGGATGGTACATTTTAATAGATAATGTAAAGAATTTTATATTCTAAACAATTACTTTAAATTACAAGTTTACGTCAATATACAAGCCACTACATTAGAACTGAGCGACATAATGTAATACAATGCAATGTTATGTTTTTGTTTGATGTGGATAAGAATATTAAACTTGGCAACAACTCTGTTTTACTACCAGCATTTTACAGTTGTGTTATAAACTGATTTTTTTTTCTTTTCCATAATTGCATTTATTTATAGTTTGACCTCCGGTGTTGGCATGTGACGATTGACTCGATTTCACATATACTAAGGGAATTCTATCTAGTAACAGTTCCATATTACATTGTAATGGATTAAACTGCTACATGAATATTTATTGATACAAGAAAGTCCTTCATACTAAATGTATATTATGAATTTACAAGTTTACATGAATGTTTCTCACCTGTGTTAAGGCAGGGGAATAAAGTAAAAAAAAAATAACTAACGTTTATGATTCTGTGTAGTGGACAGATTTGCTGTTAACTTGCTTTATTTCATTTTTTTTAAGGACAGAAATAGAAAAGAAACTGTTGTGAAACAAGTAGATTTATAAGAAGAGACACAAAGCACCCTTTGGACACGTACAAACTATACTCTAAACTATCTTTATTATTCATTTCGTGTAGATAATTGTATCGCTTTCTCCTATTATGTTGTGTGTCTTGTGTTGTTTAGCAGCAGCATTTTACAGCTGGGTTGTTTTGTTGGAAATGGGCCATTTACGTGTGTAGCACTGCTGTAATAGATAGGTTTTGGTACTTCTGTTATTGAAAACTACATTTCCCATGATGCCCTGATTAGGCATGATTGACCCTAGGTATCCATACAACTCTCCAGCTGTGCGCTGTCTGGTGTCTGTCTCTAGCTGTGTTACTGTCATGTCTGTGTATATGTCACGATTTCATATACACTGCAGACAAATGTCCTTACCGATCCTCGCTGGCAGTGATAACTCCATCTTCCCGCGGGATAAAGCAAGCCGAGGTCACGTGCTCCCGGTGCCCGGGGATTTTGGTGAGAAGGACTGGGCCCCGAGGAGAGCGAGAGTGGATCTCTGCCGCCATGGTTGGTCAGGTGACTTGAGCAGCCGAAGCTTCGCCGTAATGCAGAATGTAGACGCGCAATTAAACCGGAGGATGCTGGAGCGGTACCGTATATATGCGATTAGGTCGGGTTTTGTGTGCCACTGATGTTGGAACTGGATTGTTATTACCTATTGTGTGACAGAGGAGATGTACGTTAGATGTACACTGTCCGCTGTGTGTTTCAAACATTAAGGTAAAGTAATAATTTAGTAACATGCATTTCTTCATCCTGTGTATCACAACATATTAAAACCTAAACATTGTTTGTACTGCGAGTATAGAGAAGAGCAAAATGATCAGTAAACATAGCATTAAATGCATTTATAATAAAAGATCTATACTATGGTGGCAGAATTGCCAGCAAAGATTAAAGGAGCCGGCTTTATCACCTAAAGATTGTATTTACTGTGAATACAGAGAATAAAACAAATTGAAAATTATGAATACATTGTGTTAGAAAATACCTAAATTAGGAGAAAAGTTTTAATTATTTATGACATCATCTATGGCCACCGTCTCTGCCTGTAAGCGGTCTTTTTTTTCTTAGAGGTGAGGCACTTTTTTATTTTTTGAAGTTCCTGCTGTCCCCCAGAGGCATTGTATGCAGTGGTGTATCTTGATTTTGTGCTGCCCTAGGCAGACAAAATCCGGGCACCCCCCTACCCAAGCTGTACACCCACGTTACACACCTAAGACATGCCCCATCATTCAGACTCACATCAAGCTCATACTCCCATCACACACACACTCCCATCACACTCAGTCACACACTCCTACTCCCATCACACTCAGTCACACACTCCGACTCCCATCACACTCCGTCACACACACTGTCTCCCATCACACACACTCTGACTCCCATCACACTCAGTCACACACACTGTCTCCCATCACACACACTCTGACTCCCATCACACTCAGTCACACACACTGTCTCCCATCACACACACTCCGACTCCCATCACACTCAGTCACCCACACTGTCTCCCATCACACACACTCTGACTCCCATCACACTCAGTCACACACACTGTCTCCCATCACACACACTCTGACTCCCATCACACTCAGTCACACACACTGTCTCCCATCACACACACACTGTCTCCCATCACACTCAGCCACACACACTGTCTCCCATCACACACACACTGTCTCCCATCACACACACTCTGAGTCCCATCACACTCAGCCACACACACTGTCTCCCATCACACACACTCTGACTCCCATCACACTCAGCCACACACACTGTCTCCCATCACACACACTCTGAGTCCCATCACACTCAGCCACACACACTGTCTCCCATCACACACACTCTGACTCCCATCACACTCAGTCTCTCACACACACACACTCTCCCATCAGCACTTACCTTTCCCTGGCAGGCAGGCAGCATGGTCCCTCCATGCTGCCTGTTCGGCTTCCCGGCGATTGTGCCGACAGGCCACGTGACCGGGCGCGCGTATGATGTCAGCGCGCCCGTCACGTGACTGTCGGCACTTCCGTGTCGGCACACTGCACGGGGAGCCGAACAGGCAGCACGGAGGTTTCTCCGTGCTGCCTGTTCGGCTCCCCGTGCAGCCTGGCAGGCAGAGCGATGGTGAGGGGGGATCTTCCGATCCCCTCTCACCTCCGTCTCTGCCTGCAAGCGCGGTCTATTTTTTTTTTTTTTAAAGGGCCGCGTTTTTGTTTTTTTTAACATTTTTTTTTCTTTTCAGTGCTGGGGGGCGCTGCCGCCCCCCAAAATTTGCCGCCCTAGGCATCCGCCTAGGATGCCTCGCGGTGAATACAGCACTGATTGTATGCCTAGTGCTAATTACAGCCTTGTCTGTGTGTGTATATGCATCCTACATACAGCCGGGCTGCACTTTGCATGCTTTTTCTGCAGCATGTGGAACAAATATGTGTCCCTGGGAAACATGGCTGATGTTAGCAACTATGCAATATGGTGCTGCACTGGATCTGGCAAGAGCAACAGAAGTGGTCAGAAATCACTTCATTCACTCTGTTGCTGTTGCTTGACTGCCCCTAGAGGCAGTCAGCAACATTACATTGAGGGGAATAAGGACAAAATTAACCCTAAATTCCACTTAGGGTTAAAAATGTGTTTGGGTTACAATTAGGGTATGGGTCAAAAGGTCACTGTAGGAGAAAATGGTTAGGAAACAAAAAAACTTTACTTTTGGTTATTGCCATATAACTTGCCAAAACAACAGAAAAACATGTAAACATTGGTATTTCTAAACTCAGGACAAATATTAGAAACATTTGTAATAAATAAATGTATAAATGATTAGCTTTACTACCCTGCTTCGCCCGGGATTTAGATTCTTATTTTATGCACATACACACCCTGTTTTATAGTTAAGATGATTATCGCTGGGCAGAGTGTACTTCTGGGGTGGGGGAAGAGTAAAGCTCCTCTTGTTACTATGATGCTCTTCTCCTCCACCCTGACACTAAGCATCGAGGTAAAATTTTGTGCCATGAGATGAAGTGACAGGCAGACAACCAATCTGGACCCTTCCAAGTGACAGGCCAGAACTTGCTCTATCTATGACCTCGCCAAGACACCATGATGGTTGGGGCTTATTGTTTGCTACAGGGCACTATAATTAACTAACTAACAACTCGGGAAAGGATCACTGTAGAGAGCTGAAAATTGTTGTGTTGACCTAGCATGAATAAGCTGTGCAAATTTCATGATTGCAGAGTTCAGCGTTCAAGAGATTTTACTGGTTTAGACAAAGAGACACAAGGATTTTCTGTTTTATAGTTACGATTTTTCAGGACAGTTAGAAAAAGTGTTGTTGTTTTTTTAATTTTTCATCTTATTTTATGATTTTCTTTATAGTAAATTATATAATGTAATGAAAATAATAGTATCATAAGAAAACCCTTCTTTTTTGTTTGTTTTTTAATTACAAAAAAACCCAAAAGTATACCATTATATAAATTATTTCCATATACCTCACCTAAACATATTAATTCATATCAATTTGCAAATATAGCCGATACATTCAGCATTTTGTTAAAATACAATAGTCAACTAGTTTAGGAATCAAAACAAGGGGAACAAAAAGGTAAAAAAAAAGAAGAAATATTTACAGAGATAAAAAAAAGTTAGCAAAGATAAACAAAAATACAAAGAAGTAACAAATTACCATATAGCATGAGGACACAACATTCAGATATATTGGCAATCCTTTCAGGCACAAACCCCAATAAACTTGGTGTTTAATGTACACTGCAAAAGGACGTAATTATGTCTGAAATAGAATGGTCCTTGCAGACTTATATAAATATAATGTCCTCTCTATTCGAGCAATGGCTGCACTTGCACCAATCAGCTCCCAGAAAGGACTTAGCCTCGGAGCGAGGCCGTCTCTCTGGAACCTGCTCAGAGCTCTTCCTGGTCATATGACCTATGGCTTGATATGTAAATTACACATTGTTTGATGAAAATGAGTTATTTCGCATATTATTTATATATTTTGCCATAAGCATTTTATTTTGCCACATTTAAATCACTGATTTCTCTTAATTTATGCATTTCCTTGCAGTTCTGCTAAAACAATGTTTACTTATTTATTATTCTCTACAATATTTCCACTGTAATTCCCCTACTCCCCTGTCATAACCCCTTCTACCCACATGTCTTTATTTCAGTTCCCTTTCTGAGTTTGAACCCATTCTTCACGAGTGTTGTACATAAAAAATGTAAAAGTTATTTTGTGAGTTAAAACCCTTTTTTGGAGTTTCTTGTTATTTACATACAACCTGCAGTTGATCAATACTGGAAAAATAAATAGGTAACATCTGACACTGGCTGTGGTGAAATCAGTCCCAAAACACTCAGCCAACCATTTCCGTGGTGTGAACCCTGCAGGGGAGTGTCAGCATTTATTCCTTCATTAGAAGAAAAGTTAACACTGAACAGGAAGTGTTATTAGATACAGACACAATGAATGAATATTGAATGTCTTTTTGGCTGAGATCTTTAAATTGAACTTCCCCCATCTCACTGTTTTTCTCTGCTCTTTCCCACAATGACATCACCAAGTCTTTGAAAAGCCCAGCTGGATGTAGAAAAGAAACCCTTTACATACCAGTTCCGAGAAGTCACAAACTAACGAACTGATACAAACGTGACCTTCTATATTACAACCTGCATTTTTACAGTAAGATTGCGTCCATTATAATAAATATACACATGCACAGGAATTATCGTTTAACAAAAATGTTATACACAAATTGGAATCCCAGGAAACAAGGCATAAATCATATTATTTCATTATTTTAAACAGCTAATTACACAGCAATCATTGAATTAAATGTCAGACTATGAGTATGGAAATGTGAATTATACTTATCTATTCTATTTTTCAGAATGAATTGCAATGCATTATACTTTCTTGCAGTGCTAAGGCTTCCTTGCCAATAATTTAGAGGCCATGGGTCACTAACTACCCAGGTTTGAGTTGGCTGGGGAACAACACTCTCCATTTTATTTGCTTTGGGAGCATGGCCAACTTGGGCAGAAATGAAATTCAGGTGTGCCCCTAGTAAAGGATCCTTAGGACACTTCAAGGAAACTCACTAATGCTCATAGTATTGGGAAATAACAATTCTCCTGGCTTTGGCACATTAATAAATCAGGTTTCAGCTGTGACTTGGTAAATTTACAACTTGGATATTATGGGGCCACAACTGATTGGTTTGGAGTCAGATTTGAAACAGCGAGATTTCTCACATCAATACCTTATTGTCACTCATCAGTCATTCGAGGAAAGGTTTGTTGTTTTAACCTGCTTAGCTGTTCCTAGTCTTTAAATAGCCGATCTTTAGTCAGGAAAGGGTAAAGTAAATAGGAGACATTACACAGGGATAGACATTGTCTAATTTCCATGTATGGTGATCCAGTGCTGAACACTACTAACCCCTGCCAGTGCTGAGCACAGTATCTGTCTCTCAAGACAGACACACATTCACAGATACTCACATATCACGATATAAGACAGACACACATTCACAGATACTCACATGTCACGATATAAGACAGACACACATTCACAGATACTCACATATCACGATATAAGACAGACACACATTCACAGATACTCACATATCACTATATAAGACAGACACACATTCACAGATACTCACATATCACGATATAAGACAAACACATTCACAGATACTCACATATCACGATATAAGACAGACACAAATTAACAGATAATCACATATCACGATATAAGACAGACACACATACACAGATACTCATATATCACGATATAAGACAGACACACATTCACAGATACTCACATATCACGATATAAGACAGACACACATTCACAGATACTCACATATCACGATATAAGACAAACACATTCACAGATACTCACATATCACGATATAAGACAGACACAAATTAACAGATAATCACATATCACGATATAAGACAGACACACATACACAGATACTCATATATCACGATATAAGACAGACACACATTCACAGATACTCACATATCACGATATAAGACAGGAAGCCTGGAATTATAAGTGAATTGTCCCCATCTCTGATCATAAACATGCAATAACAAGGATTCTCAAGAAATCACACAAATATACTAAAGACATGTAAAATAGACACACCCAAGTGGAAGCATTCTGAAGATGCTATGCAGAAACCAATAAATATGCAGATGTGCACACATATGGACACAGTGTCACACGCAGAACAGTACACAGGATGTCAGAATGACACATATAAATATTGTGTACAGTTGCTCAGATTTCACAGACCAGAGAGTGGCTTTTTTACTTTCTGTTATCAGCTACATCTCTCAATATTTATCATGAAAGATCAAAGGGAGAATTATCCTCTAGTAAGGAAGGGATCTTTAAATATCATTAACAGGTTCTGTAATATTTTTCTGAGGTAAAATCAGAGATAATGTGTGGCTTTTTTCTCTGGCACGCAAATATTTAAGAGATTTAGTTAAGTAGAGGAGTGAAGTATAATCTAAGAGAAAAACCAGAACAGCTCGTGCTCTGAGGGTTTGTTGCAGACAGGGCGTATAAAGTACTGCTTAAAAAAAAGGTGGATTCCTGAAGAAGTCAGAACGGCTGCTGCAATGAGGATTTCCTCCTTTAATAAAGAAAAATTATCAACGCAGAGGATCAGAGACACAGAAATCTAGAGGCACACAGATAATCTCAGTCGTCAACAGATAGGCTGTCCCAGTGACATACACACCAACCTCCGATGACTAATGACATGTGAATGCCCCCTCCCCACCCAGCTCACTGAGAAACTTGCAAAAAGTCTTGAAAAGTCATCAGGACAGAAAGAGCCTCCGAATCCAGCCTGACAATGACGGCAAGATCACAGGTAATACCATATTCTATAGCACCATGTATGTTAAGCTATGCACCAGATAGTGATTCCCTGAGATTTCCAGATCATTAATCCAAGTGTGACCTTCAGATATAAATATATTGTGTTGTGCTGTCTGCCATCCTCCAATTCAGGGACCATGTGGACCGTTACTGAAATAGACACAAGCAAGACAACTACACAACACAGGACAGACTGTTAACAGACAAAAGACAAAACACATTCAACAACTGCTGGATAATAAACTACAATAAAACTAACATTCTGGAATTACAATACCATGTTCTGCTTCTCTTCTCCTTATTTAGGAAATGACCTCATTTTTCCTTTGCTCCGTTACCGCATTTGCTGCTAGGAGTTATTGTTGCTATTATTCATGTTGCTACCCTTTTTGTGGTAAATGAGTTAACTCTTGAGTGTTGCATTTTAACCCCCTTCTGGCACCCACATGGTTAAGCAATCCCCCAGCAGGTTAGTTAATGTGAGATGAAATGTTTAGTAATGATTTTCCTCTTTACTTCACCCCAGGGTCACCCCAAGTACCAGCCACAGACCCCTTCTTCACAACTTTTACGGGAGCGCCAGAAGTTTTTTGAAGATGTCTTAGAGCACGATGTGGATCTGCGTTATCCCCAAATTCACTTTCTGAGCGACCGTTGGCGCCGTGAGTAATACAGGGTGTGATAGGTGGGATGTTGGTCTGTGTGAAAAACATACACATGCACTTTAATTTATACATTTACAAGTGCTTTGGTAAGGTATCACAGACAATAAAAAGATATGTATACTTAATATTGCCATGCTTGGCTGCTATTAGGCTAACAATAGTAAGTTATGAAAAGATTTATCCAATAGCAGCAAAGTAAAAAAATATATATTTTTACGAATATGATTCCACTAGAAAGCAAGGCTGGACTGCACTCAAAAAAAGAGGCTAAATTAGCATTAGGGTTAGGGCTACATTAAGGTTAAGGTCAGATTTAGGGTTAGGATTGGGGTTAAAAGGTCGCTGTAGCAGAAAAAGGATTGGAAAAAGCAATACACTACTCTATGTTATTGCTCTACAACTTTCAAAAAACAACATAAAACATGTAAACAGGCTATTTCTAAACTCAAGATCTGTTTAGCAAGGTTTTTTTTTATTAAAGGGACTGTCTAGTACTCAAAATGTATCTTCCAAATATTAATGCATATTAATGTGCTTTCAAAGTACTTTAAAATGCATGTTTTACATTTTGCATTGCTTAAAATCTAAAATACTTAAAGCTAGATGAAATTATAGCAGTTTGCAAGAAACCAGGACTGCCCACACTAGCTGAGTAAAAGTCAGTTCTTTTTTCCCCCCAGCAACCAACGAGAATAATGTCATTTAAATGAATGGAATTTCCTGTCTCTCTAGTAATGTCATCAGACAATGTGTTCCACTGTTAAGAGATCCTACTGTGTACAAGAGCAAGGTCACTCAGTGTCTACATTATGCATTCAATTGGAAGAGCACAGGAAGTGACTAAATGAAAAAGAACATTAAATGATCAGTGTCTTTATAATGAGTGCTACCGCACCTGCAGTAAACATTCAGAGTAATTACTGGGGAGGGCTTGAGTCAAATATAAAAATGTGATTTATACAAGCAGTAATCTTCAACTTACACCAAAAGTGTGTTTGGGGACTAGACCATTCCTTTAAAGTTTGTAGATGTGTAAAAGATTTTTCATGTAAAAATTAGAAAAAGTGTTTTCATTTTTTCATCATTTGTTTATAGTAAATTATATGATATGATGACAATATGGTACCTATATAAAGCCCTTCTTATGCCATTAAAAACAATATATACAGTATAGTGTATATATATATACGGTACAGTAAATGAGAACAAAGAAAATTACAGCTAAACAAAAACACTGCAGAAATGTTAAACCAGCCCATGTCACCAAGGTTATGCCCCAAAAAGTCATGTCACTAAGGGGTTAATACTATTTAAAGAGTTGGCCATCTTAAGTAAGATAGTTTGTATCTTCTTAGGTAGCAAAATATATATATTTTAAAACTTCTAAGGTTTTATCATTTGAAATGTTAATTTTAGTACTTTTTATGTCTGTCTTTAAGTAGATCAAATAGATACATCTTCCAATAACCTCACTGTGGCTCTGTCACATGATATGACACTCTGTGACACAATCAGAAGTAGATTGTTGACCTGGCTCATGACAGCTCCAGCAACTGGCAACTGGAAAAAAAAAAAATGATAGTATAAATGTAAAGGTTCGCTCTGTTTCTTTACATGCTATATTATTTTTTTTGTATGCATTACATATATTCACATTCAAATATTTTTCCAATTCCACTATTATGGCCTATAATTTGAAATTCTTTTTGTAATGTACACATAAGTCCTAACTACTATACTTCATGTAAATTAGCATATCTTCATGTTTCCCTAGATCCTCTATTCATTTTTAAAATGCTTTCAATACTATTTTAATATGTTAAGTACTTGGGTTTTTTTTAATACTTACATCATCCTATCAGTGTGTACCCTGAACACGTGTCAAAGCATGCATGATGTCATCAGACGTATCATTGCTTAAATGCCATATTTAACATTTCTCCAATCTTTAGTAAGTCTTTTGAAAATGTGTGTTGTGCTGTCAGAAGGTCTCTACTCAAACCTGATAATATTAAGTAATTCAGGAGGAAACTGACTTTCAAATATGGCAATCCTAAGAGTGGATTAATCCCCAAATAAATCATTAAACTATCCAAATGAATTGATGCAGTGATAGAACCATGTCCCAGATTATCTCTTTATACAGATATATATCATTGTATTTATTTATTTTTATCTACTATTTTTATTTTTATCATGGCTGTAGCCCTTGTTTGACCTGATAGGTTGTAAGACTGTTTCCATTTGTGTTTCATTGGCTCACAGACATTCAGAAATAAAAACAACTGTTTATTAAAAAGTATAGACGTTTAACTTTGTAAAATAATTGTATAATTGACTTTTCCTACAAATCAAAAAAGCTATTTTATAAAAAGAAGGGTGTGGCTGGTTTCGTTATTGAATTCCTGACATTCTCTTTCTTTTTTTTTTTTTCTTTTTTTTTATACATATTTTATCTGTGTGGTCTGGAAATTATTGTGTAATGTACTATAATTCAAGTAACATAGAAACATAGAATGTGTCGGCAGATAAGAACCATTCAGCCCATCAAATTTTCTAAATACTTTCATTAGTCTCTGGCCTTACCTTGGATCTAGGATAACCTTGTGCCTATCCCACGCATGTTTAACTCTTTCACTCTGTTAACCTCTACTACTTCCGCTGGAAATCTGTTTCATGCATCCACAACCCTCTCAGTAAAGCAATAATTCCTGATATACTTTTAAGCATTTGTCCCTCATTTAACCCCTTCGCGACCTTATGACGAGTTAACTCATTATGCGAGCTGCTGTGTTTTGCGACCTTATGACAAGTTAACTCGTCATGAGAGCTGCAGTGTTAGCGACCTTATGACAAGTTAACTCATAGTTAGGCTGGTGGTGCACTCCGTGCGCACCTCCAGCCGGTCTGAAACGGGTCCAGGACTATGCCTCAATCACTCGATCACCGCGATATCATTCAAATTAGATGGTAAAGTCAATGTGTTCACACATTGACTTTGCCGCTAATTCACTCCCTGTGCTTCACATACTTATAGTAAAGCACAGAGAGTGACCTGTATGTAAAAAATAAATAAATAAAATACATCCTGTAAAAAAAAAAAAAGGTTAATCCTTTCCTTGCTGATCACAGTTTGTTACTGTGTTCAGTCTCCTTCCTTCTTTATGGCCCTCATTTTGTTTTGCTTTTTCAAATTTTAGTTTTTGCAATTTTAAAGTATTTTTTAATAAAGAAATATTATTGTAATATATTAATTTAATTACAGTTAAGACCTGCATGACCATTTTGTGATTATTATTGTTCTGATATCGCACTGGTCAGAGTTTTTTTTACTGAGTCTTTTGTTGGGGGTGTTTTGGGAACTTATCTTTTTATTTTTTATTAGTTGGGATAAGTGGGTTAGTTTTGCACTAGTTGTGTAGATTATTATTAGGTAAATAATAAGGGAAAAAAAATTTCCCCCCAAATTTCCCCTTTTATATGTATTTTTTAATACTAAATTGTAGATTATTTTTATGTATAGGGTATCAAAAGAAAGCTCTAAATGTAATTTAAAAAACAACATATAACTTGTCTGGGTGTGTTAAATGACAGAGAGGATAATTCCGTTTCAATGACCACATATCAAAAATCGAACAATCACTCTGGTCACTGGCCCAGAAATTCCCTGGTCTTTAAGGGGTTAAGATTATGTCCTTCTGTTGTCGCATTATCCAAATAAATAATAATAGATTTCTGGGTAGCATGATAGTCTCTGGTAGTTTTTAGTTAGAAATTATAGATTCTTCTTCTATAACATGTTTTTCCCTTCCCTGCCTACTTTTCCTGACCTTATTCATACTGTCTGCCTTTTTTAGTCCTAGTAAAATCTTACAGCCTTTCCTGGTGTTTCATTATGTTATTACTCTTTATACATTGTCTAATACAGACATTTACAATCCGCTGCCCCAATTATGCTACTAAAATAAACTACCAATCATACAGGCACTAAACATCGATATTAACTGAGCGTAGAGTTCAAGATTTTGACCTCTGGATATTATTCGCTCATTGGGCACCTCAGAACTCACAAGAGTGCCCTGTGAATAAAGTATTACAATCATAGAAACCCAATCCTATGCGTATAATAGGGGTCTGGGAGATATTTGGGCGCCTCCTAGACCCATTTTTGATAGGGGGCTGGGAGCCCTGCCCTGTATTGTATATTATCCCTTCATCACATCCCACCCCTGGGTTAATTTCCTTTATTGGTTTTGTTCATTGGATAACGTACCTTGACCTTTCAATCAACCACCTGACAACCCTCCCCCCTCCCCCCCCCCGCCCCCATACACCATTAGGGTTGCCACCTTTTTTACAGAAACAAATATTGGCCCTGCTACTGCCTCCATAGACTTAATGTTAGCCTCAAGCACATTTTTTACTGGCCTGCGGGTAAAATACCGGCCAGGTGGCAACCCTATACACCAGGGGTGTCCAAGTTTGTTCTGCAGTGGGCCACTTCACTGTCAATGTATTTTTGCGCGGGCCGCATTCATGTTTGATTGAAAGGAAATGTGTGTGTGTAATATATATATATACACACACACACTAAATGCACGCACATACACAAATAGTCCCACTTCCATTCACACACATACACAAATAGTCCCACTTGCACACACACAGTCCCACTTGCACACACACACACAGACTTCCACTTGCACACACACACACAGACTCCCACTTGCACACACACAAACAGAGCCCCACTTGCACACACACACACACACACACACACACACACACACACACAGAACCCCCCTTGCACACACACAAACAGAGCCCCACTTGCACACACACTCAAAATCGTCCAAAATCTTCCAGTCAGTCCCACTTTACAACTGTGGCCAAAGCCTGCATGATGATGTCATACTCCCCTGGTCTCTTACTGGCTCCTGTGTATAATAGTGGGTATAATAGTGGGTAGGACCTGCCTTCCAACACAAAGAGAGGATATTAACCTAATCAAATAGGATCATAACTCCACCCCCATGTGATGTAATAGTTACATTACCCTCCCATTCAATGCAAGTCTATGATCAGAATTCTGACTTATAGACTGCATTCTGTGTCCCCCGTCCCAAAGTAAGAAATTTGTGCAGCAAAGTCACTAGGGGGTGCCACCCAAAAACACTATATTTCACAAAATGGCGGCACCCAGTTACACTTGTTTAGCTACATATTTTATTAAATACAGTCGCATAACAAAAACAAAAGACATATCTGAAATCAACAATACAAAATAAAAATAAAAACATTTTCATTTTTTGGTGGGAGTGTTTCTTAAAATGATTTTAGAGATTGATGCTACACAACAATTCCATTATCTGAATTAGATAGCCAATAAAGCCTGCATTGTAATGTTATTCAGATAACCAACAAAGATTGCACTCCAATGTAATTCAGTTAGATAAAAAAAGCTTGCACTCTAATATAATTCAGTTAGAAAATAAAGCATGCACTCCAATGTAATTAAGTGAAACAATAAAGCATGCACTCTAAGGTAATTCAGTTCACCTTGGAAGCTGTTCTCTCTTGCTGTCTTTTGAGCAACTGCTG
Organism: Pelodytes ibericus; assembly: GCA_036172795.1. Lineage (NCBI taxonomy): Eukaryota > Metazoa > Chordata > Amphibia > Anura > Pelodytidae > Pelodytes > Pelodytes ibericus. The sequence goes on from CM069861.1 coordinate 171,188,361, forward strand.
TTAATACACTTTATATTTAAATCAGCAGGGTCAGAGGAGTCAAAAGACTCTGCCAACTTTAGCCAGAGCTAATTTTAGTAAATACCAGGGGTGATGGTTGTTGTGTTTTAACGAAGCATAAATTTTCAGGTTTTCATAGTTACATACCGAGGGTGTTATGGATGAAAGAGAGAATTCTACTGAATTTAGAAGGGAATTTTAAACTTAAGACCAAAGTAGTCTAGCTGGAAAACTTTTCACATGCAGTTGAATTGGAGCTTATACTGTAAACTTAGAGAATAAAAATGATTGAAAATGACCTATACATTGTGTTTGCAAAATTGCAAGGAAATGCCTAAATTAGGAGAAAAATATGATTTAACCCCTTCGTGACGCATGGTGCTTGCGTCCCAAACGACGCAAGCACCAAAACGTCACGATTTGTTCCTGGCCACCGATCACAAGGTGATCGGTAGCCAGGAACACTCTGGCAGAGACCCGATCAGGGCCTTAATAGACCCTGTGGGTCCCTGCCAAAAAATCGCGAGACCTCCGGACGTCACAGAGGCGTGCCCGAACCCGGAAGTTCGGACACAGCGCGATTTAGCAAAATGTAGCCGGTGCCCGCTTTGAGCACCGGCTACATTTTCCCTGTCAGACAGAGGCAGGGCCGGCGCTACCGTAAGGCAGCACAGGTGGCTGCCTTAGGGCGCACCAATGGGGGGGGGCGGGAAAATCGCACGCTCCCCCAGACCCCAGTACTTACCTCCATGCTGCTGTTCAGGTCCGTGGCTAAGAGGGAAGCGCTGTGCGCATTCAATAAAGTGTGTTGAAACTTTTTTTTTCAACACACTTTATTGAATGCGCACGGCCTGAGGGGAGCTCACAACGCTTCCCTCTCAGCCACGGACATGAACAGCAGCATGGAGGTAAGTACTGGGGTCTGGGTAAGGGGGGAGGAGGGAGGTATAACGAGCAATTCCTGGGCATCTGAATGGCATAATATTCCTGGGCATCTAATTGGCATAATATTCCTGGGCATCTGACTGGCATAATATTCCTGGGCATCTGAATAGCATAATATTCCTGGGCATCTGACTGGCATAATATTCTTGGGCTCTGACTGGCTTAATATTCCTGGGCATCTGACTGGCATAATATTCCTGGGCATCTGACTGGCTTAATATTCCTGGGCATCTGACTGGCATAATATTCCGGGGCATCTGAATGGCATAATATTCCTGGGCATCTGACTGGCATAATATTCCTGGGCATCTGACTGGCTTAATATTCCTGGGCATCTGACTGGCATAATATTCCTGGGCATCTGAATGGCATAATATTCCTGGGCATCTGAATGGCATAATTTTCCTGGGCATCTGACTGGCATAATATTCCTGGGCATCTGAATGGCATAATATTCCTGGGCATCTGACCGGCACACTATTCCTGGGCTCTGACTGGCATAATATTACTGGGCTCTGACTGGCATAATGTTCCTGGGCATCTGAATGGCATAATATTCCTGGGCATCTGAATGGCATAATATTCCTGGGCTCTGACTGGCATAATATTACTGGTCTCTGACTGGCATAATATTACTGGGCATCTGACTGGCACAATATTACTGGGCTCTGACTGGCATAATATTCCTGGGCATCTGACTGGCATAATATTACTGGGCTCTGAATGGCATAATATTCCTGGGCTCTGACTGGCATAATATTACTGGGCTCTGACTGGCATAATGTTCCTGGGCATCTGACTGGCATAATATTACTGGGCTCTGACTGGCATAATATTCCCATTGAAATACTGGTAAGTTTGTTGATTTAACTTTACTTCATTTTAAATATTGTATTAAATATTCCCATTTTGTTTCTTCACTTCAAAATAAGATATATGCAGTGTGCATAGGAATTTGTTCATAGTTTTTGTTTTTACTATAGTCCGGCCCTCCAACGGTCTGAGGGACAGTGAACTGGCCCCCTGTTTAAAAAGTTTGAGGACCCCTGGGCTAAATACTGTCATATTGAGTGGCAAAATAGTGTGTCTCAGGTTATGTGTCAATTGGTGTAACTGTGTGTGTGTAAGTGGTAAGGGTATCTGAGTGTGTGACTGCAAGGGTGTCTTTGTGTTTAAGGGTTTCAATGTGTGACACATTTAGAGCATGCGAGTTGAATATTTAGATGTATTTATTTTCTACACTATACATTATTCATATATATATATAATGTAAGGAGGCTTAATGGTGTGGGAGGGGTGGCGGATCAGAGCAGGGGGCACCAAAATGCACCTTCGCCTGTGTAGACGAAAATCCTTGCACCGGCCCTGGACAGAGGCCACTCAAAGTGGCCTCATCTGACAGGTGGGATCCCGCTGTAAGTGCCTGCAGGCAGTAGGAGCCGCGATGAGCTGTTTAGTACAGGACGTACTATGCCGTCATAACGACTTTAAGGCACTTAAAGTCAGGACGGCATAGTACGTCCTAACGTCGGGAAGGGGTTAAACACGTCTATAGAGTCTCCGGCTTATGACATCACCTGTGACTTGATATGTAAATTGCACACTGAAACCAAGTTCATTTGCATATTAAACCACAGGTAATGCCATAAGCACGAGACTCTACAGACCTATTTTAAATCCATGTTCTCCTAATTTAGGCATTTGCTTGCCGTTTTGCCAACAACAAAACAATGGGCTCTAGTCACCAAAAGGTGATTGCAGGTGAGATGAAGATTGAATCTCACTATTTTAGCTATACATTGTCCAGGGACAATCCTGGTGCGTTTTTTGTCAGCAGTTGGAACTCGCCAGGTTTGTCCTTGCACAATGTACAGATAGAATAGTGAGATGAAATCTTCATCTCTCCTGCAACTCACCTTTTTCTTGAACAGCCCACAATGTGTAGATGATACAGCCCCTCTAAGTTTGCTATTCCTTTCTCAATTCACAGCAGTTCTCTCTTTCATGAATAAAGAGGGTTAATAAGGCTGCAAACCAAAGGCAAGTAGTCCATCAGGTTCAACCCTATCGCACACCCATATTTGTTTATCCAGAAGAAGGCAATGAAAAACACTGAAACACTAAAAATGTCATTTCAAATGGAAAACACATCCTTCTTGACTCCAAGGCAGACTCACCCTGGATCACCATTGCCTAATCTACTTTTACGTTTGATGCATTCCTTATCTAGAAAAACATCAAATAGTTTTCGGGATATATTGATTAAATTTAACTTTGTTTGTGTCTCAGACTGGACGTAGTGTGATAAATACGTATTTTTAAAGGATCCCTCTGACTTGAAAATTATTTACCTTTTTTTCTTGCATCAAATTAAAGTTGAATAATTATTAAAAAAACAATTCTATGTAATCATTGACATTTAAATATATGTATTTTAAATAGTTTCATCTACTCACAAAGCAGGAACAGTTACAGTAAGATCTATACAGGTAGTAGCAAATAAACAAAATCAATTCAGATAGTGTTATTAAGAAATGGCTGCTAATACATATATATATATTTTACCTATAATGGATCGTCCCTCAATTCTATTTCAGGTAAAAATACTTAATCAACAGTGACTTTTTTATGTAGAGGAACATTAGTTCAGCCCAGTGCACTGATTTGTCTCAGGAGTGTTGCTAGCTACTCCAGAGATATTAGCATGCATTTGTCCAATCATTACAGTTGTCATGGAACCAAGCAGTGTTGTGCACACATTAACCCTTTGCATAAATAGTTTCATTCATACAGTGCAAATCTTTACTTGTCTCTTGTGCTTGCATTTATTCATTCAGCAGTGGGATTATCTCTTTCAGTCCATTATGTCTAATTATTTCTAGGTAATCTATTGTTCCACCAGATTGTTTTCACGCTTGTTTCTGTATTTGGGGCCTTGTATACATTTGCACCAAGATCCGTGGGCATTTTTCTGTTGAATATTTGTCCCATGATAACTTTAAATTCTTCACTAACCTCAAGACAGTCAACATTGAAATGTTTCTTTTGAGATGTAATAGGCAGCAGTGAAAATTGCCACCCTGCCGCATTAGTGTTTTCTGGGAGAATGGAAGGCATAGTTGGCCAAAACAACCATGTTTCCAGAATTCCAATTAATTAATCCCTTAACGCCCACTGGTGCTTTTGTCATTATGGACCAAAAGCATGAAAAGGCGATGTTGTGTGCCTGTGATCTGGAACCAGAGACACAGTGGCAGAGACCTGATCAGGGTGTTTCTGGGTCCCTGCCGAAACCTCCCGAGATCCCGCGACTTCTCTAGTGACATCATTGAGGCGTGCCTGAACCCGCAATTTGTTTAAATGTTAGCAGTGCTCTTTTTGAGCGATGGTTACATCTAGCCTGTCAGACTTAAGCCCCTGCATGGCACCCACGGGGAGCGTGATGAACTGCTGTCCTCATGGTTTGAGTCATGAGTTTTAGGACAGCATAGAACATTTATGTACACAGAGTCGTTAATCATGGAAGATCATATGTGTTGCACATGCTGCAAAAAAAAAAAAAACATGCAAAGTGCATGCTGCATATACATGAACAGAAACAATGAGTGGATATCTCATATATGTCCCTGGAAAAAATGGCTGATAATGGCAAGGCTAAATCAAGTTTTAACAGGTGTATTAATCTTAACAATAAAACAGAAAATTATTTCTTGTTTGTCTGAAGCAGGAAAAACTCCTGAACACCAAATTCTGGAATCATGATATTTGCACAGCTCATTCATGCTGGAATTTCTAGGTCAACGTTGCTATATTCATCTCTCTACATTGTTCCTTTCCTGAGTTAGACACCACATAAACTGCAAAGCTGGTTTTCTAGATCACCAGTGATGTTGTAATCTCCTTTTCAACAGCAAAAGGTTATTTCAAAGCCTGAAGACCTTATGTTATAATGTTTCAAAAGTTCTAAGGGTGGCATTTCTAGGCCAACTGAACTATTGAGTACTGCTACAAGACGGAGCAACAAAACTTCTGAGGAAACAGAGGTGTGACATGCTGAACAATGATTATGAACTTGTACAAGAAGGAGCAACGAGACTGTTAAAGAGACGAATGAACACCAGACGTCCGCGTGCCTATGAGCTCCAAACTCGAGAGTTGTTGAAAGCGAGGAGCAGTGACAAGAAAATCCCAGGCAAAGCTAGGCTAATAAGATGACTGCTGCTTGTTATTTGCAATATGCAACTTTCTTAAAGAAAAGGTCCCCAGTTCCAGCCTTAGCTGCTATATAACTACTGTTTAGATTTTATCCAACAATGGCAGGCCCTGTTTGAATACTGGTCTCTTTGTCTCATTTTGTGTTTGTCAGAGGTTACCTTAGTAACGGATAAATCATTTATAGGTGAACCAAGCTTGTATTTCCAGTTTATTGAATCCTGGCAAACAACCAGAGTATGTGCAATTCAAATGCACCGCTAGATACATGGTCATATTGAAATACAGTACACCTCTACGCACTCCTGCTGTTTTATTTGTGTAAAGACAGATTGCTAATCAATATATAAGTTAACTTGGTACATTTGTGGATGAAGTCATAGGGATCTCTATTGACTAAAACTGTGAAAATCAGACATTAAAGGCTCTGTGACATTTCATGTACCAGGCACCTCCAGGCAGAAACTCTGTTGCCAACATTAAATTCAACGTAAAGTGCTGTTAGTGATGCAATGCTGAGGCATTAAGCAAAGCATATTCACTGCCGAATTCACCCATGATCGAAACATGGGCACCATATTGGAGAGCAGCATGCCACTCCAATATGGCGCTGCACTGTTATGGGTAAGAGCCTTGGAGGTGTGCAGTGACTACTTCCGTCATGTTGTTACTGTTGCTAGAATGCCCCTAGAGGCAGTCAGCAACATTGCACTACAAAAAAAGGCTAAATTAGCTGGGGATCTGGGGTTGGTGTTAACATTAGGTTTAGGTTTACATTAGGGTCACCATTGGAGCAAATGGTTAGGAAACGCTACTGTTGTTTATTGCTCTATAACTAGTAAAAAACAACAGTGAGAGCTTGTAAACATGGGCTATTTATAAACTCAAGTTATCTTTTCTCTCTTTAGCAGTTTTTCTATTTTTGCTTGTAGATGTTTAAAAGATTTTTCATGTAAAAGTTGGAAATAGTTTTTGTTTTTAATCTTTTCATCATAGTATACATTTTTTGTAGTAAATTATATGATATGATGAAATTAATGGTATCTAATGTATACTCTGTGTTGGTACAGTAAATTGGAACAAAGAAAAATAAACACAGACATTGCAGAAGTGTTAACAGCCCATGTCACAAAGTTATGTCACTTAGGGGTTAATAGCCAAGCTGGAAAGACTGGCAAGTTGGAGAATGTTTCCAACTCAGATAATAATGCCTGATTTTTTAAATCAGTTTGTCCATTTATCACATTGCACTTTTTAGTGCATGGACCACTTAGTGTATTTTAAAGAGATGAGAGATTTAATAATGGTTTATGATTGTTTTGCGCAAATGTCTGTTTTCTTTCAGCGCCCCTTGATAGTGTCTCCTCTATGGAAGTGAATATTGATTCTCTAGAGTTGTCAGAACCTTTGGATATCTCTGAGCTGGATACTAGTGATGCATTTCAGCAGTCTGATGATCCTATTAGTCCTTTAACACCACCTGGTAAGTACAGATCTCTGCATACTGATGAGCGATATATTGATTGCTCACACAGCTGGCCAGTAGTGACTAATATCATTCCAGAATACTTGATCTGTACTGATAATATATGGACCAGTGCACTTTATTTAGTGGCTATAGATGCAAAAAGGTGATCATTGTTAACCATTGTTATGCCTACCCAGAATCTCTTGCAGTGGTGGTACTACTGTAAGGTTAGGATTTATGTGGGAAAAGCAAGTCTTCTGGCTTGTCTGGTGTGTGTAGATTTTTGTTTAATAAAGCCCATCAGCAAATATGTTGCCACCCCTTGCTGATCCCGTCCTCAGCAACGAATACACACAGTCACAGGTTCAGTGTCAAATATACATACAGGCACATGTACACACACAGTCACACATGCAGTCACACATACAGAGTGTCTCACACACACTGTGATACACCCTTTTATTACACACTGCCGCTCGCACACACACACACATGGCTACAATTTCCCCCTCACACATACTTATGCTTTCACACACACATGACAAACTCACTTACATTCTGCCACTCACAAACACACACACTCAATTTATATAAAATAGACTTGCCTCAGCACCTATATTGTGCACATAGTACTTGTCCCAGATCCACAGGACTTACCCAGTGGTCCAGCACTCACATTGCAGAGTCCAGCATCCTCTTTTCAGGCTGGCTCTCATACCGTAGCACTCCCTACCAGTCACTACAATCTGAGCACCAGGGGGTCACGTAAACCCTGGTGCTCTGACTTTTGCACCAGCTAGGGGAGCACGAGATGCTTCGTGCGACACAGAGAGGGCTGATGAGGGGAGATCTCCCCAGCCAGCTCCTCTGAGCAAGGAGGTGCCATCTGCATTATTGCAAAAAAAAACAAAACAGGGCCACATGTACCCCAGACAGCAGATGGGGCCTCCCAGAGCCAGTGCCTAATGGTAGCGCTGGCTCTGGCTACACACTTTCTATAGTCACTAGCCTAAAATTGAAATATATAATAATTCTGTTTTTTTTTGTGCAAGCATCTTGTGCTTTTGTCCCAAAGAGGGCACACCCATTTGGATTTTACCAAATTGCCAGCCAATGATAGACATTATTATTACCACATTAATGGTGCTGCTTTCTTTGATCTTAGAAGGATGATAAGCTGATTTGACAGAAATTGAACATTCCACACTGTAACTCTGACTTTCCGAGTTGTATTAACCTACTGAGCTATCTGACCAGGCAATGGGTAGCCCCATATTTCGCTATATCCTTGTGATAACCTTCACAGCTATCCCCATTATTTCTCCTGTAGCATACCTGTCGGGAGGGCTCCAGGGACACAACAAGTATAGCGTAATGTGCACTTATCTAAAGGAAATCTGTGTTTTCATTGACACAAATCTCTACTCTAGCAAACACTGCAGACACTATAGGGACCATGGAAAAGATGTCTGTGTAACCTAGAGGAAGATCCCTGCTCTCTTGAACTAAACAACGAGACTGCAGTAGATGCAGAGCAGCCAAGCCCTTATTACTTGGTTATGTGTAGTATTGTATAGATGTGATGATGCCCAGTTTGTGTGCTCTGATATATCTTCTCTTTATACAGCTGACCTCCAAAATATCAGCTGGTCAAGGCTCCATTTCCCTGCTTCTCTTGATGCTGCACATGATGTAGACAGTGCAGACAGAGCAAAGGAATCTCCATGTGAACAGTGTCTGGAACAGATCAAGCCTGATGTCTCCATTTCAGATTCTACACATTGTGACCACACCAAAACAACCGTACCCGAATTACAATAACCCGTCAGATGGACAGTGTCAGTCATTTCATATTGAAGGAAAATGACGGTAGTGTGCATCTCTACCCACTACCATTTCAGCTTCTTGGACATGTATATTAAGAGAATATACACTAGTTTCTGATTGTTGGTTTGTTAATGTTCTGGAATAGAAATGTCACATGTACTATTGAAGTCAATAGTCACCACAGAACTGAATCTGCTGCTTTGTATATTAGACATTCAGTACAAATGCCAGTACTGGGCCTGGGATAGGTAGAATATAAAGGTTGCATTGTATGGTCCTGAAGTTAAAAAAAACATTCCAATATTGGTTTTCAACACCTCCCAAGAGTCCATATTTTAGACCCAAATGCCTCTTACTTCCTCTGATGTCCCTCTTTTCTAGGAGCTCAGAATGTTTGTGTCACAGATTTCCAGGGCAATAAAATATACATTAAAGTGTATGTAAACTGCAGTAAACATGTTGCTATATTACAGTTTGTTAAAATAAAATATTTGTAGACTACAAGTATTGTTTCCGTTTCCCTAAACCTGTAGTGCCCTCTAGTGGCTATGTCAAAGAGGAGAGCATGAAGTACCACTGCATTTTGTCAGACAAATAATTCTTAATTGTTTACTTTGTACCATCTAGTTTAGCATCAGCCATCATTGGATTAAAAAACTCCTACTACCTTCAGGCAACATTTTGGGAACGTGATGTCACTGTCTGAACAATTGTCAACTCTTTAATAGCATGAAAAAGAAAGAAACTGCCAAACACGGCAAAAGAAAAATGTATTCAGTTTTAATGGTACTTTCACTACACACTTTGCAGACAATTGTCTTTGTCCAATGTTGTTTCTCTATGTTTCTGTTAGTGTTCCAGGTTCTTTTAAACAATCTGAATTCCCCTTCCCTTTTAAGGGCATTTTGCTTGTATCCCCATTCCTTCTTTCAAATCAAATGTTGTTTACATTTGACTTTCGTAGAATGCACTGGTCTGTGCCTCAGAGTATACCAGATGATGTGGATACACTGCATAAGGCTGGTTGTCATTTAGTTGAGATCCACAATCCAGTAATAGAATCCAGATCACTGTTTTCTTCATTCTAATGTTGACAAGGCCCTTACAATAACCACACAGCAAAGGTGATATATCATGAGAGGCGTATCAAACCTCTGGATCTCTGGCTATTATCTCATCAGGCTTTATTCATAAAAGAGGGAATTTTAAACTTAAGGCCAAAGTAGTCAATTTGAAAAACTGCTGAATGGGAGAATATTTTCAACTTGGCTACTTTGGTCTTTCTTTTAAAATTATCTTCTCAATTCCCTCTTTCATGAATTAAGCCCACAGCCAGCAGTGCTGAAAATAGAAGCCCATTTAACCCAACTAAGGAAAGAGGGTGTGGGTTTATTAGAATCCACCCACCTTCACTGAAAGCACACCATCCCCCATACTCTGCTTTTCTTACCACAAGTGTCCCACCAAAGCCATTTTACTTAAAACATGTTTTAGATCATTGGGTAGGGAAGGAGATGCTGTGGTTTCTTTGCCCCTGGTAAGTAAATCTGGCCCAGTTTGTGCCTTGCTGGAGGAGTTGAATCAGGATCACACTCTGTAAATTTGAAATAGACCACTAGAGATAGTCTCATTGGACTTATGGGAAAGGCTGAGGTTGATGATAATTGTAGTCCAGCATCAGCTAGATCCATGGCTTTATCAACCGTTTTGTTTCTCAGGCTGCCTAATTATGCTCTACATATGCAATAAAAAAAATCATCAAAGTTACAAATTTCACTCTTTTCAGCATACACAATGTAAATAATTAAAGGATTTTGCTATATATTTGGGTCTGTGTAATTTATTGAAATATTTAGAAAATGTATTGTTAGCCCAGGGCTTGACAAATGTAATTTACTTTCAGGAGCCAGCAAAAAAATCTGGGAGCCAGACAACGGCACATTCATGCAACCATACACACACAGAGAAAGTCAGTCACATCCATACACACACGCACACGCACAAGCCATCAGGTTGTTTTGGGTTTTTTTAAAAAGAAAAGAGGGGGGAAAAAAGGAAATGACCCCACCCTGCTGTTTTACCTCTGCATTGGAGGGGGATTTCTATGCCTGTCACACAGGCACAGACCGTCTGCATGCTACTGTTGATCGGTGGGATATAACGTGACACCCACCGATCGGACACTTCAGTGCGAGGGGGCAAGGCAGGAGGCGCACACTCTGCATACCCTCGCGCTGCGATGGAAAAAAACGGGGGGGGGGGGGGGGGGGGGGAATAAAAGTGGCAATTACTCCTTTCAAACCAGTTAAGTAGCTTGTACATTTATGTGAAGCTTTTCTATTATTCTGTTAATAGCATGGTTCCAGTAACATTATGGTAGTTTTCTGACACTTTTTAGTACCCGATTTGTAACATGGGTGCACTAGAGAGGTGCATAACTGGCACATATAGTGCAAATTTCATCATTTTGTGATGAAGCTTGGATTTGAGAACTAGCTCTAGTGAGCTTTGCTATCAAGAATATATCCAAACTGATTACACTACAGAGGTTTTTGAACTGCAATTGCTATGTTCCCCTCAGGAGCGATTGTATATGCACCAGCGAGGTATTTTCAGTGTTTCCCGATACCCCCTCGTGGAGGAATCATGGTAAGACCATACAAAAAAAAAAAAAAAGTCTCCCCTTGGGAAGTAAGCTGGCTCCACTTATGGCAATTAATTCCTCACGTGGTTGAAAACAATGGATTGAGGGTGCTCCAGCAAGCTGTTGAAACTGCTGTTGACAGGAACCAGAATGAAAAAAATGGGCGCTCCTCTTACCAATAAAAATACAAATTATTTTACTGAAAGTGAAAACAACACAAAATATGGGGAAAGAGACGGACATGCCTTACGCGTAATACTACACTTAATTCGATGTCTGTCTCTTTCCCTGTGTTTTCACTTTTTTCATCAGATCCACATTCAATAAAAGAATTTGTATTTTTACTGGCAAGAGGTGTACCCATTTTTTTCATTCGTGATCATGGTAAGATCGTCTGATTGCCTCCAACGATCAATAACACGCAATGTGCTGCATAAGAATAAAGATCAATTTGTAAAAGTAAAGTTACAGTTGTCTGTGATTATACAGAAATATTGCTCTAAAACTACTACAAAAATGTAGACTGTGTTTAGGGTCACCACCTTTTCTTCAAAAAAACATTGGGGTCAAGCCAAGTTTTTACCGGCCTGCCGTGGCAACCGTGTTTAATGTTAAACTATTTGCCTCACCGACTCTGACCCATCTCCCCCCCCCGTTATGTACCTAAAATTCAGTTATAACAAATCTACACACATTTTTATTAAAATAACAGCACCTCATATTACGTGGAAGTCTTTCACCCTCCAATTATAGACCAATATCTCCTCTAATATTTCTCATTCTTTGAAATATATTCATTTCACTTACTCTGTATAATGCCTTGATAGATTTGAATGTCCTCATTGCATTCCCTCTCCTCGAAGCTCTACTGAAGCACTGCTAGCAGGCTGCAGTGCTACTCTGACAGAAAATCTTTTAAAAGCTCATAAATTATTATTATTATTCGAACAAAAACTAGCTAGATCAATGTGACTCCCATCGTTCATGGAACAACAACTGGTACTATTGTATTACATAAATAGTATGTTAGTATCTCTCCTTCAGGCTATATTATATACAGCATGAGGCAATTAAAAAGTCAGTAGAAACATACATACATCTTTACCAATTCTGTTATCAATTGCTGGCTCTCTACAAATTCTAGATTCAAAAAGAAAATAATTAACAATTCAACATGAACAAAAACAGAAGAATAATCCCTTGTATGAGGAGTCTTTGCCATGATGGGAGTAAACAGAACTTGTTGGCACACAGCAGGGATACAGTCCATTATAATCCAAATGAGATTTAGCACAAGGTGAGTGAAGTAGGATGTCTCCTTTAACGTTGGTAATGTTTTAATATTGAAAGCTGCGCTTGGTCTGAATGTCATCAAGAATTTGCTGCAGCTCTTCTTCTTCAAACCTTCCCTCCAGACTGCAGGGAAAAAGGACTATATTAGCTTTAGGAAACCAACAGATGGAGAGAGGCTTGTGGATTGCATTCTTTATGGCAAATTATGTAGCCAGTAATAAATGTGAAAGATGGCTGGATACACTCAAAGTAATGTTCGCCCTGAGGGTCTCACCTCTCGGTCCTCCTACCGTCAAAACCAGCAAAAGAAGGAAAACGAGGGGGGGGGGGGGGTGGAAGTCCAACTGGCCAGAGGTAAGTGTAAATCAGGGCTTGAAGTATGAGACAAACTCCAGTAATCCGTGCATAAACGATTTATTGAATGTAGCAAACCGGCACAGAGTCTTGCTGAACAAACAGTGGAACACCAGGTGGGTATGAAAAAAAACACCTACGCGTTTCGCGCCTGCGTGCTGGCGTGAAACACGTAGGTGTTTTTCTACCTTTTCCTTCTTTTGCAAATTATGTAGCCAACCAGTAGGAAAGTCTTACGTCTTTAAAGTCGGAGTATTATTACATGGATAGTGGAACAAATAGTGATGAATCAATGCACAAAACAGATAAAACAAATCTAATGATGGAATAAATTATTGTGGGTAAACGGAGCTGGAAGAAAGTAAAAGAACGGCAACTAAGAGAAGAAAAATAAAATAGACCATACCTTGGGATTAAAGCCTTAGCTTCATCTGCTGTTTCTGGACATAGATTGGCCAAGCATGCCAGCTCAAACCTATGAAGCTTCTTCTGCAGCAGCAAACTGTAAAAGAAAGAATACTTTTATTTAAACGCTTTGGAAAAACAGAAGTATCACATATCAAAACAAGGTTCATATATAGGGCTTGGCAAATGCCTGAAGCCACAGATGCACGGCGCGTAACCTTTTTGATTGTTTACATGGGACTATATGGATACATCATCCCCTAACCTCATGGTCTATAAATATCTGTCAATCCGTGCACATGAATAAGGGGTACAGCTTGAGCCTCTTTTCAGGCAGTAAAAAAAAAAAAAAAAATGCCTATTATGTAAACATTATTCTTAAGTAATCACACTAGTGTCCTTTAGCATAACATCTGCACAATACAATGCCGTAGACTGCTCTTAATAATGATATTACAGAAAACAAACAAAGAAGAATTTTTTTCCATGTACTTGTATGACTATCCATTGCTTAGACATCTACAGATATTAAGGAATATTGTTGGCAACACTCCAATATTTGTAGTTTATAAAAAGCTCTCAAAAATGTATGCCATGTGCTCTCCACCTCTCTGTCATACCTTCTGACACTGGCAATAGTCTCTCTGTTCTTGAAACGGCTGAACCTAGATGTGTAGTTGAGGGTTTTCATGAAGACTTCGGATAATTCCTGCTCTTCTTCTGCACTCTCATTCTGCTGTTTTCGATGTTCCAACAACATGTGCACTTCAGAATTTAGCAGGGTTTCTGAACTCTCAAACTCTAAAGTGAAGGTAAAAAGTAAGCAAGTCAATACAGTGCCACATACAGTTTGATACATTTGGTATAGTTTTATTAATATTCAGTAAAAAAGAATGTACAAGGTTTGCCTCAGGGCTTTACAAATTTCTGTAGCCTTTAGAAGCCAGACAGACTAATTCAGGTGCCATGACAATGGAGATTCATATAGTTCAATGTAAAACAAAAAAGTTAATGCTTTGTGTGTCAGGATGGTAATACAGTTTTTTCATTCCCAGGATCCATGGATGCTGCATGTTCAAAGAAAGACCCTTATTTTTAAATATATTTAGTAGAGCGACGTAGTTAGGGTCCTATTTATTGTAAAAACAAAAATATATATTTAATATAACAATAAGGGTCTTTCACTGTACTAACACAGATAAGACAGAGTGATGGCAATCAGATCAACTTTCATACTTCACAATGAAACACAGAGAACGCTGTGCAGAGCATACAATAGCATGTATTGTAAAAGGTACTAGGGCCACTGATATTTTCACTTGTATCATAAAAGCACGGTCCGTCCAGGGATGCCTGCCTAATTTGTTTGCTTTCACTCATCTACATCTGCTATGTTTCTAAAGCCCTAGCCACATCTCATGTAAACCAGTATGTCCAAAATAAACAGTATCTACACTTCCGTAGCTGTATCCATTACCGAACGCTTGCCGCCAAAACAAGTCCTCCTTTATCTCACTAGCGTGTTTTACCTTTTGGGAAAAGTAACTGAGAAGCATCTTCCTCAATGTCTCCAGTTCGAGTCTCTGTACTTCCCGTAGCCATCCTAACACGCCAGGCTCCGAGATAACACTAGTTAACCCGGAAGCGGAAATGCACATTGCCATAGCTGTACGTAGGGTTACATTGTGATTGGCCGCTCTAGCCCACTGCGTATGTCGATGATCTTGCTTCTCCATACACTGCTGGGATTTTTTGTATGAAAGTAATTTATAAAGTATTATTAATCCTCTGGTCTAAATGTTGTATTAGTACATAATTGGGACTGCATACACGTAAATGCAATGGGTCTTATTTATAAAAGCCATTTATAGGGCAAAGTTCTAAAGAGTGATCTAAACTGCAATTCAGCTCTGCTCTTTCACTGTCGACGTTTACATGTACATCACTTTATACTGGTTTAAACATATGTTTGTAATCCTGGATTAAATAGATGTTGTGCTAGGCTTTGCCAATGGATTAAAAATGATGCTAGGTGTTCCTCACCTTGGTCCCAGTTTACTGTGAGTTGGTATAGTTAAGGTGTATTATAGTGGGCTTTTATTCACATAGAGTTCCTGTTTGAAGACATACACCGATCAGCCATAACATTAGGACAACCTGCCTAATATTATGCAGGTCTCCCTTTTGCCACCAAAACAGCCCTGACCCTTTGATGCCAGATACCACAGCACACTTTCAGAGGTCTAGTGGAGTCCATGCCTCAACACATACAGAGTAGATCCTTCCTTAGCAATGTTTTAATATAAATGATTTTTATATGAAATAGCACATTTAGAAATTATCAACAATAAATTAAAGATATATGTTACTGATAGGGTTGCCACCTTTTCCTCCAAAAAATACATATATATCATATACACACACAAGCTGTCTCTCACACTCTCAAACAAGCTTTCTTGCACACACACACATGCTGCCTATCACACACAAAGACAAGCAGTTGCTCACACACAGACTGTCTCTCTTGCTCACACACAGACTTTTACTCACTCCCTCATAGACTGTCACTCTCACTCTCTCTCTCAGAAACTCCCCTTACCTCTCTGACAATATCTCCCACCGCCCCAACTACCCTCACAAGCATGTTATCCCGGTCTAATGTAATAAAGAAGGGTGGTTGGGAGCAGTTGGTCAATATGCCAGTAATATTTTGCCACTCAATAAGTCAGTATTTTGCCACTCAGTATGCCAGTATTTAGCCATTCAATATGCCATTCTTTTGCCATGTAATATGCCAGGATTTTGCCAATTAATATGCCAGGGTTATGCCAATATGCCAGGGTTATGCCAATTAATATGTCAGGGTTATGCCACTCAATATTCCAGGGTTATGCCAATTAATATGCCAAGGTTATGCCAATTAATATGCCAGGGTTATGCCAATATGCCAGGGTTATGCCACTCAATATTCCAGGGTTATGACAATTAATATGCCAAGGTTATGCCAATTAATATGCCAGGGTTATGCCACTCAATATTCCAGGGTTATGCCAATTAATATGCCAGGATTTTGCCCCTCAGTATGCTCGTTATGCCACCCTCCTCCCCCCTTCCCCAGACCCCAGTACTTACCTCCTTGCTGCTGTCTCCCGGTGCAGGTCTGTGGCTGTGAGGGAAGCAGTGTGCCCTCCCCTCCAGCCGCGCAGCTTCAACAAAGTTTGTTGAAAAAAAAAAAAGGGGGAGGAAAATACCAGGCTTTGCCGGGGCCGGTATATCGAATATATATAGGTGGTAACTCTAGTTACTGACCACTGCAGACCAGGGACACCCAACAAGAGCTGCAGTTTTGGAGATGATCTGACCCAGTCGTCTAGCCTTCACAATTTGTCCCTTGTCAAAGTCACTCAGATTCTTACGCTTGCCTATTTTTCATGGTTTTTACACATCAGCTTTGAGGACACATTTTTCACTTGCTGCTTTATAAATCCCACACACTGGCAGGTGCCCTGATAACAAGATTAGCTTCACCTGCCAGTGGTCATAATGTTACGGCTGATCAGTGTATATTCTTTGCAGGGTTTAATAGAAATTAATCTATATGCTCAAGACACACATCAAATAAACTAAAACAATAGAGTTGATTGTGAGAAGGTTTTCATGATCAAATGCACTAGGACTTGGTTTTGAAAGTGTAAATAAATATCTATGCAAGGGCAAAATCCAAATATTTCACTTTCCAAGGGGAGAAAAATCTTACATATATTGGTCTGAATAGAACAGGTAATGCGTTGAAGAAAGGAAAAATATTGAAGTGGGTTGCAGCTGTAAACACCAGCCTAGTACCCCAATATTCAAAAGCAGTGGCATCCAACTTTGTAATGTGGAATATAGGGTGATCACATTACTGGGCTGCTTATGATAGATGTATATTCCAAGTCTTTAATAAATAAAAGATAGATCAGTCTGCATTTTCGTCTATCTAGCCCTGACGAATGAATTTTTCCTATGAGTCCCTACATATATACCAGCAACGTGAGCATTCTAGTGGAGGGCCCAGAGAATGCAGCAGTTTTGGTCTGGGAGCTGGATAGTATAAATATGTGAAGTAATACAACAGAAATGATCAGCTTTTTAGCCATTAACCCTTTGAGGACCAAGGGACGTATTTGTCCCATGTTTTTAATTGCCTGTATCATCTGATTAAGAACTTAAAATACTTTTTTTGGTTTGAGTCAAAATATTAGTTCTTATCAACAAATGCCAGTTATTTCATGAAAAGGCTTAGTTACAGCAACTAAAGTGTACAAAGAAATTAAACAACTTACACAAACAAGTTCTAATTATATCTGGAACTTCAAAAAGCCTAGGATTCAAAGTTCGATATTAAAATCAAAACTGAACCAGGATGGCCTGAGCTTCCCTGATCTGCAAATGCTACATGAAGCTTGTATGCTATCCCACTGTTTATCATGGAATTTGGCGAATATAAACACAGGTTGGCTTAAACTAGAGAAGGAAGCTAGTAAGTTGATCGATCCTTTCCATTTATTTTGGCTTTCCCCAGATATTGCCAATCAATATAGACTAAGTAATAACATCATCGATGATATTTTGACCACTTTGCGTAAAGCAAGGAAAACTTACCATCTTATCCCTCACCTCACTCTCGGGACCCCAATTCGGGTCCTAGGATTGAGTATGACGGATCTTAATTTATCAAACTGGGAGAAAAGGGGCATCACTAAACTGGCAGACTTTAATACGCTAAACGGAATTCAATCACTCTCTGAGATACAATCTAAATTTGGTATAGACCAGGGTGATTTTTTGTTATATCAAAGATTGAAGTCTTTCCTGAATAAAAATCCAATCAGACAGAACACCCCATTAGATGACCTCATAGAGGGGAAAAAATCTGCTAATATAATCAGGAGAATCATGACCCTCTCAAATAAAGAAACTCTTCCTGACAAATCTCCTTCCATTCTTAAATGGGAGAGAGATCTTGGAAAAGTTTACCCTAAGGAAGAATGGTTTGGTAGTTGGAGCCTCACTAGGAAAGTTGTACACTCGGTGAGTCTCCAAGAGACATACTTTAAAGTCCTCCATAGGTGGTACATGGTGCCAACAAGATTGAATAAAATAAACACCTTAGTAGCATCAACATGTTGGAGATGCCAGATGCAACCGGGCACCATGCTCCACATTTGGTGGAGCTGTGAAAACCTTGGAAAATTTAGGGACGATTTGGAGACTCTGCTGTTAATCACGTTTGGTAAAAAATTTTCCGGTTTACCTCAAATGTTTTTGTTCCATCTGGATCTTTCGAATCTAAATGGAAATGAAAAGTCATTAATTATAAACATTTTCCTAGCCTGTAAAATATTATTAGCCAGATTGTGGCTCAAAACGTACCTACCAACTCTGAGAGAGCTGACTACCCAGATTCACTATCAGTGTACTATGGAAAGGCACTTCTTTGTGATCAATTCCACTCTTCATAAATATAACAAAATCTGGACTAGATGGTTAAAAACGTATTCCGACATGGAAGACCATTAGATTGGAGTTTCTTCCCCTGCAGTTCAGCGATCCTGTTCTACCTATAAATCCCCAGCAAGCAATAAAATCAATAGAGTCACTATTTCCCCCTGTGAACTTTTGGTATGAATGATAGTATGAATATGTATATGTCTATACGTGGATAGAACAGGTATCAAATATAGAAACGACGAGAAGGAAGAGAGTATTAGGCTTTGTATTTTTTATATTCCATGTGCATATGTTAAGTAATCTAGCCCTCTCACCATTTAACTTGTATGTTTTCTGAATAAGTCAGGCCTTTTGAATACTTGTATCTCTCCCGTAATTTTTGTCACACTGTTTGTGTATGAATTTATTCAAAAATGTTATTTTTGTATAAGTCAAACGTAACACAATGGAAAATAATTAAAAAGATATTTAAAAACTAAAGTGTACTAACTTTTAAAAAAAATTGCTTCTTTTGGCGTTCCATAAAAAGTGACCTAAATAGTCCGATGTTATTGGATCATCTGATATTTGTTGATAGACTTGTGTTTGACAACAACAAATGGTTTTGTAAAATAAATTTAAAGTTCCAGAAACAGACAATGCTTGCAACCTTGTCTCCCTTGAGGACCATAGGGACACATTTGTCCCGTGTCATAATTCCTCCCCCAAAAATGACACAAGTGTGGAAATGGTTTTATTTATTGTTCAAATACATTCTTAAAGGGAAAACAATATATAATTATTTTTATATTGATGACGGTAATCTTATGGTCCTCAAAGGGTTAAAGAGGCTGCCCTTGAGGAATAAACAGAAACATGATCTGTATATTGTGCAACCAGTGGTAGGCAACCTTCGGGCACTCCAGATGTTGTGAACTACATCTCCCATAATGCTCTTACAGCATGCTGGTAAAGCATTAAGGGAAATGTAGTCCACAACATCTGGTGTGCTGAAGGGTGCCTACCCCTGGTTTAGACCATCTATATATAACAGAGAAACTAATTCTGGAAAAAATATTTTAAAAAAGCAATGATAAAGTGTCTTCACGTTTTGCCTACTTACTCAGTTTTCATATTATATTTCAAAATCTCTTTAGTAATATTCTTACTCAGTGTTTAAGTTATCTTTCTGACATGTTTTGTTTATAACATTTCAAAATGTGACTTAGGAAATAAGCAAGGAAACCTACTTCTTTACATTAAAATGAGCTTGTCTTTTAGCCTGACATATGATTGGTGTGCAGGGAAGGCACTAGCAGAGATTCCAGGAAGCAGGTCTCCTAGTGCTTGATCCCCTAGTTAACCAGTTATATTGTCTGACTGAAATACAATAGAAATATAATTTAAATCCATAACAGCAGCTTTGGAGACCAATTTAATACTATTATTGTCTTTTAGTGTAAACTATTTTTATTTAAGATATGCAAAATAATTACATAAAATAAAGAAAATTAAGCTCAATTCACGAACATCGTTGAACAGTCATTTTGGGAAAGAAGACAAATGAGGGGTTCAGGGTGGAAATCTTGGGGTGGTCCACCACTTCATACTTAGTGTAGATAAATATCAGTGTATCCTTCCTGGTAAAATACTTAATATAAATAAACAACCAGACAAATATGACCATTAAGTCAAGGGACTTAATTAAGCCAGAAGGGGTCTGAACTCATAGGAAGAGCTGTCAACCAGTGGAACCATGGGCAATATTAACTTTGGCACCTATCACTTGAAAATTGGAGCAATTTTTCCATTTTGCAAACATCCTAAACCCTAGTCACCCCCACATAAAGAGGTGTGAAGGAAATAAAGCTTTTACTTTTAATATTTTTAACATTTTGGCATTACACCCACTTTAAAAGACATCTGTCAGGAAAAAAATAGCTATGTTTAACTGAAAGATTGCAACAAGTGTAGGCATTTTAAATATAAATTATTTAATAAAAAAAACTAAAAAAAGAAAAACACCTTACTGAGCCCTTTGCTTGTATAGCTCTATCAGGGGCAGACATCTTGGGTCAGATCTTCCTTCATGATTTTGAACAAAATGTCAGCTCCCTAATAGTGCTGTACAGAGCAGAGAGGGCTCAGTAAAGTACTTTATATTTTTTCATTAAAGCATGTTCTACTTAAAATGCCCGATACTTGATGCAATCTTTCAGGTAAACGTGCCATTTTTTTGTGGACAGTTGTCCTTTAAGTTGATCTCTAGAAGTTTGATGGACTTCAATACATATACATGCCTTATTTATAGTTATGAAAGACCTTGAGCTAATATAATGTATTGTTAACAACATTTTTAGATGAGTAGGAATAAAACTAAGATAAGCACCTGCTTCTATTAATAGGTAAACAGATAGTAGTTTGCACTGAGCTCTAAGAGAGATGCACATTGCTGTCACCACTCTTGTTATTTGCATGATTACCAAAAAAAAATCACTTTGTATGTTTTTATGTATTACTTAACTTGAATTTAGCAAACAGTAAAGACTGCATTTTCACCTTAATAAAGTTGGCACCAAGTTGTAAAATTACAATATGGCTGGATCAGGATCAGCAGGAAACAAACCCAAAAGTTACACTTCAATGACACAGCGCTGATCCAGTTCAATCAATTCAATTTATTCTCAGCAGCATGAAAGGAAAAACAATCTTTGTGATTCCTCAGGTTAAGGGGATGCGTTTGGGGGATCTTTACCTTTTGACTGCCAGTGAGGTCAGCAACCTATGTGTTACC
Source organism: Pelodytes ibericus (assembly GCA_036172795.1). Lineage (NCBI taxonomy): Eukaryota > Metazoa > Chordata > Amphibia > Anura > Pelodytidae > Pelodytes > Pelodytes ibericus. The sequence goes on from CM069861.1 coordinate 171,209,775, forward strand.
GGCCCCTAGGATGACAGAAGGATGAAGATACAGCTGACATTAGGGAAATTCGACCTGTCATGTACAAAGAAAAACCATCCGCACTCCTGTCTCTGCCACACATAGCTACACTCTTCCCCTGAGCTGCCTCCACAGCTAAGCCAACAGACTATACATCATGTAATTTGTGGTATACAGATGGGGTCATTTAGGATTAAGGGGTAATCATTTTGGTTCTGATCATGCCAATTAGGGCACCACTAAGATCCCATTGAAATGGACAGCTGTTTCCGTGTACCACAGGCCTAGTAGTTCTTATGATCCCTGTGTCTTAGGGTAGACTGTAGACTGTGCCCCCTCTACCAGAGATTTAAAAACAAATTTGTAATAAAATATGTTGAAATTACAAGTTTAAAAAAAAAAAGTTAATGGGAGGCATTTGCAAAGCTAGGATGGCACAAACTGAGTGTGGAATACCAATATCCATTCCACACTGACGTACCATGATCTGTGCTTATAGAGCGTAGTGAATAACCTCCGAAGAGACAATTAAAAAATTAAAGCAGGGTTTATTTCTTCCATTGACTGCAATACCAACACGGAAACATTTCGTCCAAGCCAATAAGACTTTTTGTGCAGTGGTAAAACACTTTTTTTTTTTAACTCAAAAGAACAACTGTTGGAGAATATCAGCCACTTTGCAGTTACAACAAAGGATCTGGGCAGCTTCAATGTTCCTGTTACAAAAAACAGCATAAGCTTGTATTGCCCACCCCATCAAGCCAAGCTTATGAGCTGTGAGAGATCAGGTTCAGAAGGTAGGATTTTCTTGAGGTTAAAAAAAACAATATATATGCATATAAAAGAATTATAATAAGGAGTTCAGAATGTAAAAACCTAAAAGTGCTTTTTGTCTGGGGTTACTGACCCCTTTAATTGGAGGAGGCCACTACACCCGTTAAGCTCTCCCTCCCACTCATAGTCCTATGGAGAGCATGGGGTGAGGTAAGGCTGTTTGTTCTACGAGTCTCTGGGCACCGCTCCCCACTCTCCGGTGAAGCTCATAAGATGGTGCAGTAGTACAGGTAACTGGACCAGGAGGAGGGAGCTGAGGAGGAGTCGGATGTCAGAAGGTCACAGGCATTGCCGGCGAGCGGGGGACAGGGCTGCGGCGGAGGCAGCGCTGTGTCAGGAGTAATGAGTATAAAGAGGCGGTGCATGCACAGTGCCGTTCTGCTGTGCAGGTTGACGGGAGGCCATGTATTCCGTATAACTGATTGTCACCTTCTCACTGCGATACCTGTGCCAGAATAACATTACATGTTATTACACCTTAGTCCTGGAATTGGTATATTCATCAAACCTGAATGATGCTAAACTATGAAAACCAATGTAATAAATTGCACAATGTATTCATTTAATGGGACACTCCAGGCATCAAACTACTGTTTATGTATCTGTGTACTGTTTTGTGTGTTGGAGAGTAGGACAGTTGTGTGATGGCACTAACTACAAGCACATAAGTGACATCCTGCAGCTGTGCTGTGGGCATCCTCATACATGTCTATAGAAACCCTCTGATTAGCTGAGCTAATCCATTTTCCTAACAAAAAGAGTAAAAACAGGACACAACCCATAATATTCAATCTTTAATAAGGTTTAGACAGGTGCAAAGTGTAGATAGTAGGAGAAGTCAGGGCTCACCTTGTGAGTTTGATGCTTTTCCTAAACTCGTTGGTAATGGGAGCCTTAAAGCCACCTTTCCTGAGCAGAGAATCTATTGTCTGTATCTGATCCCAGTCTGAGGGGGAAACAGAACACTTAGAAATACTCAAGACAGAATTTCATTCCAACATACCAGGTAATCACATTGTAAATTAATAATGCATGCTTTGTACTTCTAAATCCTTCCCATGAAGAACAGATGCATCTTCATACCATAAGTCATTCAAAACCACCAAACATGTACTTGAGGAAAATAAACAGTGATGGCGCTAGCACTGGTGCCAATATCAAGTTGGAGAAATGCTTGACTTCCTAGCCTTGAACGACACCAGTACGAATAATGGGCAAATAATAACACAGATGAAATGGCAGTGAGGGACACACATATCCAAACACACCTTGTTCCTTGGCCACTTCTGGCAGGTAGGTGGCTGTGCGTTTTACTCCTTTTTCATTAAGAAACTCAATTCGGATCCCATGGACTCCAACCTGCAAAAACAGGACAGCAGTAAATCAGATGTTACATGGAATAAATGGATCCTAGTTGATTTTTTAAAATATCCTTTCATTATAGATCACTGCTGTATTGTGAAGGAATGCAGAATACGTCACCTGCTGTTGTTCTATAAAAAGCGATGTTATAATTGTGTCTTGTGTGTAAATGTATCTCCCATAGATCATATTTTATGATGTGAAAACACGGTCTATTCCAGGGGTGTCAATCTGTGGTCCTACATCTCCCATAATCCCCTGCTATTCCGTTAGGGTGACCGCCGGCAGCTGGACAGTGTTCAATACGTTCCACTTTTTTCAATCGATCTAATATCATTCTGATAGTTGGCTAACATCGATCAGTATGTTTGCACATTATTTTTATGGCCAATTCAACTATCCATGTTTCTTTTGGTGGCTGCTGGGAATGGCTGCTACTGTTCTCAAGATAACCACTCATGTGTAATAAACAGCAGTTAACTGGCACTGTATGGTTATTGTACTGAATATATTTTACAGGGCAAGGAGCATTTGGGCAGCGCCAGGCTCCATTATTCTAGGGTTGGGGCCAGGGGAACTTGGGCTGCAATTTTTTTTTTTTTTGGGAGGTCACTTGGCCAGCCCATGGAACCATTCATTAATAGGGGCATAGCCCTGTTATTTATTTTAGGGGGGCTGGGCATTTTGCCAGGTCCGAGGCCGGTAAATACATAGCTGACCTCTGTCCAGAAGGCTAGACATGGGGCATTTAGCCAACCTCTGGCCGCATGTATACTTAGAGGCCAAAGGGCTTTTGCCAGCCCTGTGCTCCATTCATTAGTTAGGCCCAATTAATTAATAGGGGGTTTGTTTGTGTTCCCTACAGCAGTGAAGGGGTTACTGTACATATATTGGCTGCGTTAAGATTTGTGCCCGTTATTATTTACCAGTCATCACTGTTTGTGAGATAATGATTTTACCTCAGTGTTAGCAGCGGGAATTGAAATATATACAGATGCGCACATCCTGATTTGCTGCTCTTTTTACATCATGACTCCTCCCTTTAAGCATAGAAGAGGTTTTGAAATACTTCACCTATGGTATAAACCTACTGATAATGTCAATCCCCATAAAATGGGAGATTTAGGTAGGTCGGGTAATGTATGTAGAAACATGTCCTCACTCCTCACATGTTGGTACTCGGCAAGATTTTCCATTAGTATATCTGATCTGCACAACATTACAAGGTTATGTCACATGCAGCGGCTCACCTCCCAGTCTAGGAAGTCGCCCACGTCCTCAAAGTTAGTGAGCAGAGAGACAGAGCAAGACAGCTTGGGCAGCTCCTCACGGGTGAGCGGAGGGAAGCGGCTGTCCTTAAGGGCACTGCAGGGTGACAGCTGATAGGTTCATTATTTATACACAGGTTATCTTAGCAGATATTTCACATGATAACAATTCATGCACCAGCCTATCTACTCATGCTGTACATTCTAATAACCAGTATTTTCTATGTTGCCTATAGATGTACTCGCTATATACATGTTGTATTACACTCTATCTTCAGTAGATATGTGTAGATTTCCTTCCATTGCATATTTAGTACTTATATACTGTGTTTGGCATTTGTACATTCTTCATTAAGGTATACATATCCTTTTGTGCTAATATTACAAGTAAGGTGCGAGTAAGTATGCAGTCTGTATAGGTTTCTTGTCTGTCTGTAAGTAGGGCCGGCCTTTGGAGTGTGTGACCTGTGCAACACCCAGAGGGCGCCAGAGGGGCTGGCTAGGGAGATCAAAAGTTCTTTCCTCGCCAGCTCTGTTTGTGTGGGTGGAAGAGGAGGGCAGGCAGACATCATCTTACTTTGTCTATCGCTCCGCGCACGTCTATGCTAGTCAAAGCGTCAGGGGTCACGTGGCCTACCAAAGCTCACACTCCACAAGGTGCCGGGAGCTCAAAGCAAGAGACAGGTGCTGGAGTACTTCTTGGGTTTGCACAAATGTAGAAAAATGGAGTGTTGGGGCAGATATAGGAAATAAAAACAAGGAATGCATTTTTTTCAATAACAATTTTATTACCTGATAACTATATCTTACCACAATCTGTGACTGGCAGGGGGGAGGAGCACCATGGGGGTTGATTGCACAAGGAGTCTGAATGCTTAAGGCAGGCCCTGTTTGTGAGTTCTCTGTGTTTAAGTACTGATGTATTCTGCATGTGGATTAAGAACAGTGCATGTACATGTACTGTATGTGAGTTTTCAGTGCCGTGCCAAGTTTGTACATATAATGCATATTTGGTTAAAAACTAAGTTTGCATATATATTGTTTCCTGCATTAATATGTATACACTTAATCCATAACAGAGTATATAAATACTGGGTTAAAAAGCTGAGTAAGTCAGTATGGTATATGTTTTTAGTGCTCTGCATGCAAAGATTTGCATGTTAATACATTCTTACAGGATTAATGTTTGACATGCTAGTGGTGATCTGTCTATGGTGAGTGACTGTGCCGTAGAGTAGACATTTCTCAATATATGGTGAAAATCTGTGAACATACACCTGCTACACTTAAATCAGTCCAGTGTCTAGTGCATCTGTTTATTTAGCTATGGTGTGGATTTAAATATATAGACACCACTATAACTGGGCATAGTGTGCATACATGTTACCAATACTTTATATATATATATATATATATATATATATATATATATATATATATGGATGCTAGCTGTTTAATGGGACGTGTGTGCCTCCAGTACCTGGTTAAGGTGTATTCCCTGAGTCCTGAGTGGAGATTCATGGCAGAGAATGTTCCTATGCAGCCACGGAGACGTTTGTCACGTCCAGCCTTCCACGTAACAAATAGAGGACTGAAACACAGTATATTATCATTATCAATAAACAAACTAAATATTTACATTACAGGTACTGGTAAGTGAGCAATGATGGAAACTCAACAAGCTCAGAATCAATCAAGTAATTTTCCATGAAATAATGTCTATTCTAGGGATTATTTAGTCAATTGCAAAGTATCTAAACTGTTAGTCTATACCTAATATTAACTCTTAAACTGACCATATAGTCGAACTACCTATAAGTAGTATAACAACATGCTACATGCCTCTTTTTCTTTGACTGTATATCGGCGTGCAAGTCATCTCCCCCACTTTGCATTGCTACATTGTTTAAAAGTTCTCTTTTCTGTGTAAAATATTTTCAACCTTTTGCATTTTTGTACCACCATTTTGATTTTCTAAGCATTGCATTTTAGATCTCGCTTACATTACTCTTCCTCTAGTATTTGTAAAACATTATCTTTTTGGATACATTCTCCATAGAGGTTACAACAAATACTACTCAGATAAAATATTGACGACTAAACCTAAACTTACTAGGGGTCATTGGTGAACCGTGGCAGACGTGGCTGCGGGAAGCCATGTAGGTGACAGTAGAGGACATCAAAGCAGTAGCAGCCCATTTCAGCTGTCACCACCAACTGCTCCCTGCCGCTTGTGGTCCCGTTGGGCCGGGAGAGTGGGGTGAGGGCTCCTGGCCCCACCGTCTTGTCCTCCGGGGGCTGGCAGTTATGTTGGACGGAGGTCTGGACGCTGCCTGCAGAAGAAGGGCACAGCTTGGGTTTCTTCACTCCACAGCACCCTGACGATGGCTTGTTCTCTGCGGTTGATACACAGCGTCTCTTCCCCATACTGCGAGACACCCTGAGGATAACATATAACAAGTTAAGTCAAAGATGGCTAAGTGAAGAACATATAAGAGTATAAAGTGAAGGCACTAGTGTATAGAAGTCGCTCCTCCTCCTCTGCTCGCCTGTGGAAAAAGCTAACATTTCTGTGGCTTGGCTGTAAATAAAGTGAGCCTCTCCCATCATTCAATTCCTCTTCATTTCCAATGTATAATTAAACACAGCTAGTGACAGACACATAACTAAAAATATCTGGGAAACACAAGCTGCAAACTAGAGACTGGAAGATGCATATGGAAGATTATTTTTTCTACATCCCTCAATGACAGAAATAGCATGCGCTTTTAAAACAACCCTTTATGCCATTTCTAAAGCAAGGTGTGTGGTAAACACCGAGCAGATTTTGGTTTTGTGGATTAAAGTGACATGTGGATATTATTATTCAGAAGCAGAATTGGGCAGAGCGGAATAGTTGGGGTCAGGATCTCCAGGAAGGAGTTGAAGGTTTTAGAATGGCAATCTTTGGGTTGCAGTCTAGTACAGCTGAGGATTATCTTATGTAATGGGCATTAATGGCACACGTTTATCCCCCCCCCCCCCCCCCCATCCATCATATGTTGCTTTTTACCACTTCGATTTATATTTAGAAAAGTACAAAATTAGCAGGCACCCAGGGATGGAAAGTAGAATAGGGGCATGTTAGGAAAAATCATCAGTTACACTTTGTGTCAGTTATAACCTTGAGGATAATTAGCTACTGAAACAGGCCACATGTAAGTGTAAAATGACTTGCTATCTCTCCTGGATCCCTCTGGTGTGCAATACTGCAGAACTCTGCATCCTTCTTAACATATTGGGCTAGATTTAATGCTGCCACTAAAGGTCAATTAATGGGCAGTTAACGCTTGCGGTAAGATCATTACCACACCCATAAAAGAACGGTATAGAAGCAATGCAGGTAATTACCGCGCAAACTGTGATTCACTGAGGACTAGTAAATATTAACGGGTAAAAAAAAAATGACAAAGTCATACATTTTTTCCAGTTAAATTACCAACTTAAAAAAGCACAACCTAAATGCGCATTGGCCTCTTAACGCAGCCAATAAATGCACATTAACCCTCTCAGTAGGGAACAAAGACAGTGCTTCCCACAGCCCTGGAAGGGTTAACCTTATATTGAAAAAATAACTGCTGGGGGAGCCACGGGGGCCGAACAAGTGCTTTTCTGAGAGATTAGTTTGCACTGACTTGCATGTTATTCCACTAGGACCTTTTGCTGGAGTGAACGGCCGGTACTAAATCTGGGACATTAGCTTCTTTGGGTACAAGTGTCACAGCTCTTTCTGGATGACTTACTATATATCTTGTTGCTCCTTGTCTATATTCTTATCTAGCAAGATGTCTTCACCCCTCCCCAGTTTCTGCTGGTGTCCCACAAGGGACAGTCCTTGTCCCTCATCACTGAGAAATCGAATCAATTTATTTGGTTTGAAATATTGCCAATATACAAATAACAGCCAAATCTACCCCCCCCCCCCCCCTCTCTCTCTCATGTTCTTCATCACTAACTGCCTGTCAGCCATCTCTTCCATGATGACCAAACACTACTTAATCTTTCTAATACAGAAATAATACTCTTCCTTCCTTCAAGCCCCACCCTTTATTCGGATTCACCCTTACTGCTAATAATGGCACTCTCACGCAAACTGACCAAGGACATTGCTTTGGGGTCAACTTTGACCATTCTTTCTCCATTTTCCATCACATGAAATCTCTTACCAAATCCTATCACTTATACCCTAAAAACATTCCTCACCAAGGAAGCTGCAGGAGCCCTTACCATCATATTTTCTAATTGTTACTGGAGCCTCTCCTGTCTGGCCTTCTGTTGACTTGATCTCCAGGATGCTAATGCCAGGATCATTTGGCACTCACCGCTCTTCATGTACAGCTTTGCTTTGAAAAGCCCTCTACTAGATTCCCCTTCTAGGATCAAATTTAGAATACAAGATTCATACAAAACTATATTCAGGAGCTGTTGGGCCTTGAGTAGAGTTTCTAAAGTGGCCGCCCTCTCCTAACTCCACTCATATTTACAAAAATATCAAAGGGTTATGAAAAGCAGTAATTTAAAGATAAAACACAGACTATTACAAATCTAAATGTAACGCTAGGCTTTTTGCATGTGCAGTGTCTGTTCAGTGCAAAACGAGGGGGTCTCAGCAGAGGAATATATGCGCCTGCTTGATTTAAAAAAAAAAAAAATTCCCCCAACCCTCGCCATTTTTTTTAGTAGTTGACAATTTCCCAGTTTCTCTATTATAGTGAATGAATTAAAAGATCAGCCAGCTTTGGTACAGGAACGATAAATACCTATCAGAATACATGTGCAATATTGACCTCTACTAAACCAAATTTAACACATTTACAATTATAAAAGTGTCCTGTCATTGGGGTCTATTTAATGAACTGAGTTAATTTACTTCATGTCACTGAATCCCATAGACTGCAAGAGAAAAAAATATAAAAAACACAAAGAAGTGATATTTTGGGTCAATGAATCAGGCCCACAGTGTTTTCATTTTCTAACTAGTTTGTGTCTGGACATTGTAGGGATTCATTGTCTATGGAAACATTTTGAAGGTAAAACATAACTGATTTGATCAGAGGGATAGTGCAAGCTGCACATGTAAATGAAGACCTACTGGACCCATTCTGTTTAATATTTTTATTAGCGATATTGCAGAAGGTCTTGTTGGCAACGTATGTCTTTTTGCTGATGTTACAAAGATTTGCAGCAGGGTTGATGTTCCTGGAAGGATAAGCCAAATGGCAAATAATTTAGCTAAACTAGAAAAATGGTCAGAGCTGTGGAAACTGACATTTAATGTGGACAAGAGCAAGATTATGCGTAATTTGGGCGTAAAAACCAAAAAGCAGAATATAGACTATTTGGTACAGTCCTAACCTCAACATCTGAGGAAAGGGATTTAGGAGTAATAATTTCAGAGGACTTGAAGGTAGGCAGGCAATGCAATAGAGCAGCAGGAAATGCTAGCAGAATGCTTGGTTGCATAGGGAGAGGTATTAGCAGTAGGAAGAGGGAAGTGCTCATGTGATTGTACAGAGCATTAGTGAGACCTCACTTGGAGTATTGTACGCAGTACTGGAGACTTTGAAAAAAAGTTCAGAGAAGAACTACTAAACTGGTTCATGGGTTGAAGGATAAAACTTACCCGGAAAGGTTAAAGCATCTTAACATGTATAGCTTGGAGGAAAGACGTAACAAGGGGGATATGATGGAAACATTTAAATACATAAAGGGAATCAACATAGTAAAGGAAGAGAGTATATTTAAAAGAAGAACCACTACCACAACTAGAGGACATAGTCTAAAATTAGAGGGGCAACGATTTAAAAGTAATATCAGGAAGTATTACTTTACTGAGAGAGTAGTGGATGTATGGAATAGCCTTCCAGCGGACGTGGTAGAGGTAAACACAGTCAAGGAGTTTAAGCATGTGTGGGATAGACACAAGGCTATCCTAGCTATAAGATAGGGAACTGGGGACTAATAAAAATATTTAGAAAATTGGGCAGACTAGATGGACAGAATGATTCTTATCTGCCGACACATTCTATGTTTCTAAGATAGCAATTAGTAAGAGAAGCAAGTGTCAGCACAAATACTACCACCTGTGTGGAGCAGGATAAGCAAGAAATGATAATAACGTATTACCAACACAATGGGAGTGATGTATAAACACGGCACCAAATATTAGCTCAATCGGCGTGTCAGACCCTGGACAAATTTTGGGAGTCTGCGTAGATTTAGGTTGCGTCGGCACTAGTGGCGCTGCGCACCCTATGTATAAAAAAAATCAGGAGCTGAAAAGCACCTGATTTGTGTTGGGGAACCTCCAACACTCCTTTGCCGCACTGCAAAGTGTCGGGAGTTATAAAAAAGCTAAATCACCATTATACATAACAACCAGCGAGTGCGTCTACTTATAGATAGCTTTTATACATATCCCCTATGTATGTGTATATGCGGTGAGTCATACAGTTCCTAGTACATGACAAATACCTAGCATGCAAATAAAAATAATTAATAAATACTGGGGATGTGCGGGATGGAATGATCATGATAATACACAATATATTGCTGAAATATTGATTATATGAAAATTAATGGAGGAATCATCTTTCCATGCCATCAGATGAAATAAAGTATCGCATATCCAATGGGCACATGACTCTTCGGTGGCATGCAGGATTTCGATATCTGACACAGCCATCATTTGAAGTGATAGTGTATAAAGGTCAGCCAGATTTCTGGACACAAAACAGATGAAGTTACTTTATAGGGTCTACTCAGTACAGAGAGAGTTTGCAGGGAACAGAGAGGAGAAAGGCCAAAGTAGCAGAGTTGGAAAAATTATCTCATTCAGCTGCATTGGAGTCTTTTCCCAACTGGGATCCTCTGGACTAAAGTTTGAAATTCTCATCTCAATTCCCTGCAATTCTCCCTTCATTGAGTAGACCCTTAAATTCTCCTCCACAAATTCAAAAACACTTGTAGGTATGGTGCAAAGTAGATACAAATAGTAGTACGCTGCATAGAAAAACTGGAAATAACCTGAGGTAAAATAGTAACAAAGAGAACTTATTTAGTATAAGGGACAACTTTTATTAAAGATTAAGTAAAATCAATACCATTTACCAAAATAAACTACTGTCACCACCACAAATGTAAAAACTCCAAATGCACTCCTAAATAATTATAATTGTGTAATTTATGACAGCTATCTGCAGATAGATGTGTGGTAAAACAGAGCCTCATTAGGCACCCAGATAATGAGCTGCCATCTAACACCAGACATCACAACTGCGCCTAACCGCCAGTTGAGCGGTTATAATATATACATAAACGCTTGGCTAATACGGAAAACAAAGTAGATATTAGTTTAAATAATGCAACACACAGCAGAATGGCCACACCGGGGTAGACAAAATGACAAGGAATGTGCCTTAAATCTCTCCAGTCACATCACACTAGTGTGTGACTGGTCTGGACAATATGGAGCTCTTCACCTAAAACTGAACTACAACTCCCATGAAAACCAGCCAGGTTTTAAACTTTATCACCATTATAAGAGTTGTAGTTAAGCAACAACTGGGGGGACTCCTAAAGCCCAGCCCTGTAATACAGTCAGATTCTAAGGGCCATATTTATGCAGGTCCAATGGACACAATTCTGGTCATGTGTTGCTACCAAAAACACCAAATTTTGCACTTTGCCCCAGAGATTGCCTTGATTAACATGGCTCCAAATACACGTTTATATGGATTTCACCTTGTTTTTGATTGTGAGAAAAGGTCAGGTTTCTTGACATATTAAAGCCATTATTGTGATTTGGCAGTGATAACCAATGTTCTCAAATGTCAGATAGTATCACAGCCATGGGCTGAATGTTACTGTCTCAGTGACAGTTAACCTTTTCCAATCCATTATTTTTTGGCAGGCTGAGCTTCATAGGAAATGTAAAGCAATAATCGTTAGCCATCAATGGACAATATGAACTTGCACATCACTCTTGACATTATCTTTAATCCTCATTCTCCTTAAATTCAACATAGGTATGGTGTAAAGCAGGCAAGGTGTGATAATCATTCTGTGTCAGGCCCAGTTAGCCAAATGCTAGAGCATATAGAGTATTTACAGAGCATGCACTATTAATCTCCAGCTATTATGCACTATTATTCCCATGATCCCTGTAACCCACCACAACTGTGTGCTTTAGGTAGCCATCACCAGGTTATGTTCATCTCAAACAGATAACCTACACTCCATGTATCATGATGGCTGTACACCATCGTGCACGGTTTCTATGTATGCAGACCTCCATTACAACAAAAACAAACACATTTATTCTCACCTTCTCTTCCCGGTGCTGGTTCCGGTTCCGGTCTTCTCCAACCCTCAGCCCGGACTCTGCCATCCGCAGCTGAACCGAACCGGGCCGAACCCAACCGGAACCGGAAAGCAGCTGCCGGGTACGTCAGCGCATTGGTCGGACCAATGTTGTCGCGAAAGGCAGGTAGTGTCATTTGTACGAGTTGCAGGATGGGGATTAGCGGCCAATCAGAGGAGAGGGGTGGGTTTAGAAGGCTCATAAAGCTCTATTAATAATAGTAAGACTCAAGGTAAAGGATTCAGTTATTATTAGAAAACTGTCTGTCGACTTCAATGATGGCGAACCTTTGGCATATCAGCTTATATGGCTAAAACTGTGCCCATGACGCTCAGCCAGCCAAGGCGTAGTAATCGCTATAATTTATGATCGATCTCCTTGCAGAGATATAAACTGTTGGGCTACACGGGAGCTGCTTCCATGGTTTCCATTTTCCGAATGACTACTCACATTATTAGTGTTATACACTGGCACATGCAGAGATGTTGCCATTATTTGTAAAATATCAGTTTGCAATCTGCTTGGCAGTACTAGTGATGCTTTTGTAAAACCTGAGGAGCTTAAAGGATAACAGTCAGCAAAATATAAAAGAAAAGTTTAACTGAAAGATTGTATCAAGTATAGGTATTTTAAATAGGAATTCTTTAATGGAAGAATATAAGTAAAGTACCTTATTCAGCACTCTATATAACTCTTAAGGGGCTGAAATAAGAGCTGACCCAAGATGTCTGCCTGCTGATTGAGCTTTACTATCAGACAGGGCTCAGTGAATTGCTTTATTAATATTCTTTCATTAACTCCTTCCCACCAGATGGTGCTTTGGTTCTTAACGACCAGGTACATAGAATTGGGTCTCTGCCTTCATCTCGCAATACTTTGGAACATCACATGTGACACCGCGGAGGTGTTCCTGTACCTAGTGCGGTATTTACAGCGAGACATCCTAGGTGGATGCCTACGGCGAAAAATTTGGGGGTGGGGGGGCGGTAGCCCCCCAACACTGAAAAAAAAAAAACTAAGATCACGACAATCGGTCTGCCCGTGGGGGGGGCGGAGTGATGACAGGCCATGTGACCTGACGCGCGCTGGGTCATGTGACCTTTCCACTATCACCGCGGGGAGCTGAACAGGCAGCATCGTAGGACACCATGCTGCCTGCCACTAGCCACCAGGGATCAGGGCAAGCCCTAGGATGAGGGGCCATGTGATGGGGTTAATGGAGGCATATAATGGGGGTTATAGGGTATGTAATGGGGTGATGTGGGTAGGGGGGTGCCCGAATTTTGTATGCCCAGGGCAGCACAAAACCAAGAGACACCACTGCCTGTACCCGGAGCTCAGGCACACAGAGATGCAGAAAATGTAATGGATTCTCCGTTTAAACATTCGCTACATTTTGTATCTGACACTGGGGATCCCACTGCAAGTCCCTGCAGCGGGATCCACAGCTTATCGTGGGGAGCCGCGATGAGCTGTATGCCAGGGGCGTCCACCTTTCACCAGAAATGTATGTGTGCGTGGGCCGCATTCATTTTTCATAAAAAATTATAAGCACAGCCTTTTTTTAATACAGTATGCCGTTATTTGGATTTATTAGGTTATACACACACACAATAGTTATCACTTGGCCACACAGAGTCACTTACACACAATAGTTATCACTTGGCCACACAGAGTCACTTACACACAATAATTATCACTTGGCCACACAGAGTCACTTACACACAATAATTATCACTTGGTAAAATGTTGTGTCAGACTGAGGCGAATCAAAGTGGCATCATCTGACAGTGGGGGCCCCGCTGCAAATCCCTGCAGCAGGATCTACACACAGCTCATTGCAGGGAGACACACAGCGCTGTTAAATGCAGGACATCCTCTGCCGTCCTATTATCCTCTAGACACTAAAAAGTTGGATGGCATAGAACATCCTAGGAGCGGGAATGGATTAAATAATTTCTTTTTAAAATGCCTACATTTTATGCAATCTTTCATTTAACCACATTTTATGTTTTGCAGACAGTTGTCTTTTAGGGTGCACATACATCAAGAATCATCAGTATTTGCCAGAGATGTATAGCGACAGTCTAATCCATAAACTCACTTTGGTGCAAGATGAAGATCACTGCTTGTATGGTGCACGGGCATTTTTTCCAGTGTGAATTGATGCAGGCATTCTGTATAAATCACAGTTTTAAAATCTGACTCAAGCCCTCCCCCAGTGATTACTCTGCATGTTTACTGCAGGTGCAGAAGCACTGATTATATAGACACTGAGGATATAAAGTTTTGTTTCATTTAGTCACTCCCTGTGATGCTGGAATAGAATATAGTGTGTGGAATCTAAGTGACCTTGCTCTTGTACACAGTTGGATCTCTTAACAGTGATGACAACACATTGTCTGATGACCTCACTGGAGAAACAGGATATTCCTTTCATTTGAAGACATTATTCTCATTGTTTCCTGCAGCAAAAAAAATAAAATGAAATGGGGCAGTCATGGTTTCTTTTTTTTTCATTTTTTTTATATTTTAAGCAATGCAAAATGTAAAACATGCATTTTAAAGTACTTTGAAAGCACCTTAATATGCATTAACATTTGTAAGCTGCATTTTGGTCACCAGACCTTCATTCATTTACATAGTATATGCAGGAGATTCAAATCTATGGAGGCTTGGTGACCCCTCTAGTAGTCTGGTTGACTACAGCCATTCTCACCTCTTGCTTCCAAGCTATATGAATAAATGCATTGCCAGATACTATGTTCTATTTGGAGTCTGTGTTAAGTACAGTTCTGAGGTCTCTCTATTCCCTCATCACTTTGTAGAATCTGTGTATTTCCACCTAGGAAATATTATGTAATATGGTGGGGATCACACAAGTGTCAGCAGTCGTTGAGCCCAGAATTTTGTCTGGCCATCAAATTTCATCACTACCATGATTGCATTACATGAAACAATGCACTGCATCACTTTAGTGTGCACATGTGCAGTGATGTATAATGCCATGCATGCACCTTCCACTTCTGGCAGAGCAGCTCCCTTGCTATCCCACAACAATGCATTAATCCTTACTGCCAGATCCATGCTTGGAATCTGATTGCCTCCAAAACCTTGTCCTCACACAGTGATACTGATACATAGTGACCCATCACAAGCAGCAATTCCAAACAGGATACCCCCCCCCCCCCCCCATACTCTTTCTCAAAGATTAGCATTTCACAAAAGCAACCCATTCTGCCACAGAAGAACTAGAAACACCTTGTGTATAACATCTAATAAAAGGCATGTCTAAATGGAGTTGCAGTGCTGATCTCAAAATGTTAACCAGCTCTCTGTGATTGATGTGTACACACATCAAATCGTACAGCACACATTCAATAGCGGCATAGAAAGTGAACATCAGTGCTGGCAGCTTGCGAAGAACGAGCTCTGCGCCATGGCTGCCTGGAAGTGCGTGAGCATCGTTTAAAAAGCCATTTTAAATCAGAAGTTTGCTTCTGTCTGATTAAAAGTTCTTAAAGAAGACTGACGTTGGAAAACATGAATTTTTCCCAAAGTTTTCAGAATTGTTTAGCGGCCCTGTACCATCCGCCCACATCCACTATTAGGATACCTGGTGCAGAGCCGCTGCACTTCAGGAACCACAATGGAACCAGACAGGGATGCCCCCTTTCACCCCTGTTGTTCGCCTTGTCTCTTGAACCATTGCTACAATCCATTTGGAACAATACAGATATTATGGGCTTGAAGGTAGTGAGGGAACAAAATCAAATTGCAGCTTATGCGGACGACATTCTTTTATCAAACCTAAGCCAATATTACTTTGCAGCCCAATTAGCTCAGATTTCAGCTTGGCATGTGGCGGTGTCAAGCATTCGATGGGTGGATTTGGAACATGATCTGTTCTGCCCGGATGTATTATCACAGTTCAAATGGTTACCCAAAAAAGACCGACCATTATTGCGTACCAAATGCCCAACTATACTAAATTCCCTAAGTATCTGGAACAAACAGGGGCTCAGATACTCACTCACAACAGATCACTCTCCTCTTACCTCCATATACAGAAACAAAAGATTCCCACCGGGAATGACCCCATCCCTCTTTAGGACATTTGACCAGGGAGACATTTCCAGGGTACACGACCTATTCAGTAATGGGCAGCCCAAATTGTATACTTCCTTCTCCGCCACTCTAAATCTGCGAACAGACAATTTTTTTTTAGATTTCTTCAACTTAGGGACCTGGCCCACCGCCGGGAAATCAAAAAAGGAGCCACGACTAGCCCTACTTGGTTTGAACGCCAATGCATGGACGCCCCCAGGAAAAGAGGTATGATTTCCCAATTATACGGGGACCTCACCATACCCCACTCAGACAATCCCTTAACATATATTAAAGCATGGGAGAAGGACCTAGGATACCCTCTGGACAGCAAGGACTGGAGGGGCATATGGGAGGCCACAGCCAAGTACACAACACAAATAACAGGCATATAAGACTTTAATGAGATGGTATCTTACTCCTTCAAAATGGGCTCAATTTCAACCCCAGCTTGCTGGAAAGGATGTGGAGCTGTGGGCACGTACATCCACACTTGGTGGTCGTGCACACTTCTACAGAAGTTCTAGGCACTTATTCAACAATTTCTTACACAAATTGTTCAGAAACCAATACAACTAGACCCCAGTATCTTTCTTCTGTCAAAACAGTTGGATTCCCTTAACAGATTACGAAAATAGACTAGTGGCCAGGATCCCCTTGGCGGCTCGAAGGGCTATAGCCCAGGAATGGAACACCCCCTCCATATCCAAGGTCATCAAACTCATAGGGGAGGTAGTCGCTATGGACTACCTTACAGCTCTGGTACATGAGGCCCCCACCTCTTTCCAAAATTTATGGGGTCCCTGGCTTGAGTTGTTTCCTAATAATTTGGTTGCAGGACAGAGCAGGAGGCCCCGGGGATTCCAGGGAGTCACTGAGGCTCATTGACCCAGGCAGTTGGTAGTGACAAATCCCAAGCTAACCTGAACTCCATACCCCATTCCAAATGGTTTTCTTCTTACATGCAGTATCCCCTGATACGGGGTAACCAAAGAACATTGTTAATTGATTTTAAATATTCTGATTTGATTTGATATGTAATTTTTGTTCTAAAACGTGTCACCGGACACCTACTGTATTCGTTGACGCTGTCATACTACATCTGTGTTACCTGACTGCAATTGAATATATGTACTCTAACATTTAACAAACAAAAGGAAAAACAAAAAAAGGATACAAATTCTTCTATAAAGAATTATAAAAAAAAAAAAAAAAAGTTCTTAAAGACACTCTGCCACTTACCGCCCGCCCAGCTTACTGTCGCCCGAGGAGCCTCCTACCCTGGTGTCTGCTGTAG
This sequence comes from Pelodytes ibericus, assembly GCA_036172795.1. Classification (NCBI taxonomy): domain Eukaryota; kingdom Metazoa; phylum Chordata; class Amphibia; order Anura; family Pelodytidae; genus Pelodytes; species Pelodytes ibericus. The sequence goes on from CM069861.1 coordinate 171,227,044, forward strand.
GCTATGTGGAGGGGGCGGGGTAGGAATGACATCATATCCCTGCTCCCTGTGTACCACACAGCATGGCTGGCGCCCTGTGATAAGGCTGGGCTGCAAGACAGGACTCCACAGAGCTGGACAGCATGCACCCCAGGGACCTGTAGGTATGTAACTGTGACTGTCTGTGTATGCATATATGTATGTCTCTATATGCCTGTGTGTATTAACAGAATCATCACAGTCCAACAGGATCCACTATATCTGGATCAAGTCAGGCTCTGCCTGTCACTCCTGCAAGTAGTAGTACTCCACGGAGTAGACTGGACATAAGCAACACACTTGGGGTGATGGAAGACAGTGACACCCGAAGATGGGACCTTCTAGTTCAAGGAAAACAAGCCCAGGGATCCCATTGATTCTGCATTATAGTCAGTTGTATAACCATTTTCATTATATATTAGTATATAATAATACGAATAGGTAAAAAGAAACTGCATATAAATGTAATGCATTTCAAACATCCTGAAGCACCTGACCAACTGCTCCCAACCTCAGCCATACATGGGATAAGGCTAGGAGTGTATGAGTTGCACAATTAGAACCAGTGAAACATAAGTGCACTTGATTACTCCTTAATCTGCGCTGTATTTAGCGTGAGGCAAGCAGGGCAATTTCCTAGGGCGGCACTTGTCTTGTCTGCCTGGAGGTGGGGGCGGCCTTAAACTCCACCACTAGAAAAAAATTCTAGCTGGCAGAGACACTGGCTGGTGAGATCATAAGATCGCACATACATAATCTCAGGCTGCCTTTCATGCTCCTAACGCACTGCTCTGACATCAATCATGTGATTTGCCTGTACTTTAACTTTAGAGGGCGTGGGGAGCGTGAGAAGAAGCATGGGAACATGTCTGTGCATCGATTCCATGTTTCCTCCCACTAGACACAAGGGGGTGGCAGGTAAGAACTTGGAGTGCAATGTGGCTGCTGGGAGATGTCCTGGGCGTGCCGTGTGGGTGCTTGGGGATGTCCTGTGGATGCAAAGTGGCTGCTGGCTGTGCAGAGTGGGTGCTATACTGTGGACTTTTTAAAATATGGTTCTGTTTATCCACCTTTTCAGCATGGTAGAATTCAAATCAGAAAAGGTGGATAAATATAACCATTTATCATGGGGCAGGAGGGGTACCCGAATTTAGTCTTGCCTAGGGTAGCAAAAGACCTAAATACACCACTGCCTACAGTACAGGGTAGTATTAGCCTTATTGTGGCCTTTTAATAAACATCATATACTCGCCTAAGAATGCAATGGTTACGGGTAAATATAGCCAGACGTTTGTCATGAAGAGGAGATGATTCAGCCTTGTGTCCACATTGCATACACCTCCCTGGCTCTCTGCACTTCCAAAAATTAGAGCCAGTAGCAGGTAAACAGCCAAGAGGAAAGTTTTTATTGTAGGGTTTTGTCTTAGACAGATCTTGAGCCTCAGGACTCCTGTGCTTATATATTTTTATAAAAGTGCCTAATTAAAGTAGCATCATGGTCGCCTTAGCTGTTTAATCTGATCATGTGAAATCCACCATAAATACCTGGTAAAATTGTTTTGTTTTTTTACAAAGTGACCAGAAAGGCTAAATAAAAAGAAACTGGATGGGAATGCTAATTTCCAGTTCACATGATTATTTTTTTGGATTACTTACATACAACATACAGATCAGTACAGGCTCACCTCATCTGAAACACTAAAATAAAAACCTTAACAGCAGTAGATTTACAGCGTTAAGTCATAGAGAGTGGCGCCTAAAAACCACCATCAAAAGGACAATACAAGATGTGAATACAAGTTAGGAAATGTTAAATTACTTTTACAGTGTGTGCATGTGGCAATGAATGGGTAAACAGCACTAGACACAAGCATGTGTGTGCCACAGAAAACAGTGCTTACAGGCAGCACTAGGAAAAAAATAATTAAAAAATCAAGCTGAGTTCTGCCCTCTGTGCAGGAGGGAATACAGAAGTCCCATTTGGGACTTATTAGCAGGCCAAAGTCCAGATATGGGCTAGAGTTTGAGTAAATATAGTCCAAAAAAATAATAATAAAAAAAAGTATATATAAATGAATCTGTCACTGGTATTTCTTGCTGAACAGGTGCAGGAATGCAGGCTGTCCTCAGTTAGGTACATAAAGGGGGGAAGGTGCTTGTTCTTTGTTCACATTTTGTCCTTGTGTTTGACTTTTGAGAGCCTGCGAGATACTCCGCTCTTGTTTAGCAATTTGAGAACACGATCTTTGTGATCTAGCACTTTGAGCATGCAGTCCCGGGACTCCGTGATCTGATCCATGACTAGCTTACAGCGTTGCATGTTGCCCTGTTAGAAGAACCAAAGAAGTAGATTAGTGCAAAGTTCAATGGACAGGGGATACAAAAATAAATCACAATGCTCAAGGGGTCTTTGTGTGGACTCCCTTTGTAACCAATTACTTCTTTATCCTGAACTCACATCACTCCTCGTAAGACAACATTTAATGTGGGAATAAGAATGCAGATACTAGCACAAGTTGGCTCTATGTATAGCACTCGGTTATCATTTTGATCAAGGTTTTTTTCAGTTTTAGCACCAGCCTTGTAAGTGTTCTTCTGGCCATATATCCAGCAAAGCACATAGTATGTGACGGGGCATTTACCTGAATCAGCTCATTGATTCTGTGCAAGTCATCATCTGTAGCAGTTTTCTTCTTGGGAATAAGTCCTTCTTGAAGGGCAGTTAACCGATCAAATACATCTTGCTCTAATTTAGTCTAAAGGAGGAGCAAAGAAATCAGATTAGTGGAAAGTCTAAAATGTGAGATTTGCACAACCCACTCCCCAAAATAGAAGATAAAACTAGGTACCAATTGAAGAAGCTGAGCGGCACATAGGTGAGTTTTCCAGCCTTGTACTCGGCAGGATATCCCTTTCTGATTAGCTAAATCCTGCAGAGTTATTTTCTTCTCTTCTATAAAGAAAATAAGGAAAATATATAACTGGGTTTCATCCATTTACCAATCAGACAGGTCATTTTCATATAGGTCTAGGAGAGAAAGCAAGCCATCGTACACTAAGAACAGTTTAACAATGCTTACATGTCAGCTGTTTTCATCACATATACTTCCATTCCCTGTACGCTTACCTTTGACCCGCACATCACCATAGCGCTGAAAATGATGGTATGCTGCTTTCCAAGGATTGCGATAGTGGCGCAACAGCGTAATGGGAGGCCGTGGTCTAACCTGAACATACCGCACACCTTCCTCATCTGTAAGCACATATCGCACATTAAATGCCTTTAATGTAGCACAAACCGGATTACTTCACTGGGCAGAGGTAGAGACAGCTTGTGCTATCAAATTACTTTTACAAAATTTTAGAAAATGTTTGCGACTTTTCTGTGGTACAATTGTAATATGTGTTGGTGTTACTTTAATTTTCTGGAGAAAACAAGTCTGTAGGATAAGGAGACAATTTATTTTATATTAAAGTCTTCTGGGCTATTTCCATTTGTTAGATGGTTTGTCATCATTAGCTGCCTGATATGCAGTTATTGGGTGAGCTCACCGCACATTTTCTTGGGTTAAAGCTTTAAAAGTTAAAATTAAACTTAAATGTTTGCTCAATAAAGAGACTTGCAGTGGGATTTACAAACATAAGGCCAAAATAGTGGAGTTGGAAAAAAATTCCCCTTCACAGCATTGGAGATTTTTTTCCAACTTGGCTACAATGGCCTACAGTTAGAAATTCTCACTTTATTGAGTAGACCACAGGCGTCCAAATGCGGCCCGCCGTCCAGAGTGGTGCGGCCCGCTTGAGAGTGGCAGCGGTAGCCGCACCTCTGAGCTGTCCAACAAAGTGTGCACCGGGATGTCACTGACAACAGAGTCAGAGCACGAGGGGGCTGAGTTTTCTCCCCTCACGCAGGGGAGAAAGCTCCGCCCCTCGCACTCTGACCCCGATGGAGCACCGGGTGTCAGTGACATCCCGGTGCTCAGATGAAGAATAGGACCTCCACAGATGGAACAATTCCCCCTCCCTGCAGATAAAGGTAAAAGAGCAGGTAGGGGGAACAAACCATCTAACATGCTGGGGGGGGGTTCTTAAAAAAAGAAGAAATGTCTATGTGCGTGTGGAAGTGTGACAGTGTGTGAATGTGTGTGTGTGTGTGTGGAAGTGTGACACAGTGTGTGGAAGGGGCCTGTGTGTGTATTTAGAACTGGGACTGTGTGTGAATGTGTGTGTATGAGGAAGTGGAAGTGGAACTGTGTGTGCATGTGTGTGAATGTATGTGGAAGTGGGACTGTGTGTGAATGTGTGTATGTGGAAGTGGGACTATGTGTGAATGTGTGTATGTGGAAGTGGGACTATGTGTGAATGTGCGTGGAAGTGGGACTATGTGTGAATGTGCGTGGAAGTGGGACTATGTGTGAATGTGCGTGGAAGTGGGACTATGTGTGAATGTGCGTGGAAGTGGGACTATGTGTGAATGTGCGTGGAAGTGGGACTATGTGTGAATGTGCGTGGAAGTGGGAGTATGTGTGAATGTGTGTGGAAGTGGGAGTATGTGTGAATGTGTGTGGAAGTGGGACTGCGTATTTGTGTATTCACATGTAAATGTGTGTGCATTGAATGTGAGTTTTTTTATTTTTTATTGTTGCTGTCTTACTGGGGAATCTGTGATACACTCACACTGCATGTTACGGTGATATATATATATCCACACATATGTATGTATGTGTATACATACATACATACATACATACATTTACTTTCAAGGAAACATGAATGCGGCCCACACACAAATAGATTTATGGTGAAGTGGCCCACTGCAGAACAAACTTGGACACCCCTGGAGTAGATGCTCATATGTCCTTTTAGCTGCAGTAAATGTGGATAAATGTACTAGACGGGGCTGCCCACTTCATGCAATTTTATTTATTTTAGGTATGGAGCCATTTAAGACAATCCAGAGATTAGTGGGATGGCCATGAGGGGCTCACTTGTATTGAAAAGCAATTTTGAATTATTAAGATGTACTTAGTGTATTGACCTCTGTAGAATTTTATGTGCATATTAGAAACGTGTTGCTAAAATCCTGTAATGTTTCAAAATAATGTACTCATAATTCAAAATATTAATAAAAAAATGTAAAAAAAGAAAAAGAAAAAAAGAAAGATTGAAATATAAAAGTAAAGTGTGCCAGTCATGCAATAAATGACATACTGGTACTTTATAGATCTTTAAAAGTAGTCACTGTGCTAGTTAAACTACTAGCAAATGTTTTGTTTCGATTTATACTTCTATGCCACAGGCAAAGAGATGTAGACATAAACATTGTCAAACTCCCATAATGCACTGCATACCATGTGAGAATTCAATGCGTAAAATGCACAACTATGCTTAGTGGGTGTGCAAAGCACACTGAAAAAAGCCATTAAGCAGGAGAGTGTAAATGTATCTATGTATGTGATCATGAATTGCGCTTGCCGAGTACATAGTCAGATGAAGGAGCAATAGGATGCAATGGTCTGCATAAGAGAATACTTCTGGTACAGTGTGCGAAATGTGTAGCCATCACCATGGAAACAGAATGTTCCACATCTAGCACTTTGCCCCAGAAATGAGCTTTATATATTCACATGCCCGAGGGCACAATGAGGGTTATATATAAATGTAAAGTTGTAAATCTTGACAAAACAACAGAACCATTGCACTGGTTTCCATGGTGACTGCTTCAGATTGGACTATTTGAAATAAACCGCACTGTGGTGACAAAGGGACACACAACACTTGCACTGCGACAGCAGACTGTAAAACATGATACCTATATATTCCTTAGGAGGAGATTTGCGTTTCTCTGGTCGGGATGATAGAGGTTTCACAGTGTGACATCTCTCCTCGTCCGTACTGTTTGTCTCCATCATGTCTCCCTCCTCAGTAGATATGACATGCTGCTGTTTGCGTGGTTTCTTGCGGGGCGACGCGCCTGGGGGCAGTTCTCCAATTGGTACAGATATGTTATTGGCCAGCAATGCTAGCGGGGACGACATGGCACTTGAGGACAATGGAGGCACTGCTGGAAAAGGATAAGCAAAATACATACTGTGATAAGCACATAAGCCATGTGGATACTGTCAAACAGAAAAATGATGCTGCAAAAAGCAAGAATTTGTCAAGTTAAGGCTTTTTGTGGTATTCTCTGCCAAACAGGATCACACCACTTCAGAGACAAGTCATGGAAAAGGAGGGCAGTTAGGAAATGTAGGCTCACTACCTGAAACAGGCCTTGCTATGTCCATTGGCTCTACTTCTTCCTTCACTTTGGTTTCAGGGATGGCTGCTCCAGATGGCACACTGCTCAAGAGAGGTGGAGGTGCAGATAAGGCAGGGACGGCAGCAGGGGGAACATGGATGTTACCAGGCAGGGGTCCGACCACAGGCTGAGAAGGAGGACTGGGCACGGCGGCGGCAGGGTGATGAGAGGATGGGAGGGAGGCAGCTGCACTCGGCTGCTCACCACCTGTGCCTGGATCCCCAGTTACCCCTGGAGCCACAGAGACATGAAGTTCGACTTTGGGTTTAGCTCTGTGTTGGCAAAAAGAATTTATATTAAGCCTTAAATTATCATAGCAGAAGGCACTTACAAAACCTGCAATTCCCATAATATCCGGGCCACGAAACAGAAATCAAAAGGCTAAAGTATTTTTAAATGATAAATAGAAGGGTTTTGACCAGTAGGCTGAATCCCACCAGTTACTATTAATCTGATCTATGATTTATGGCTGTAGATCCTTATGTACCCCAGCAGTGAAAGCTTAGTTTCAACCTGTATGAAGTACACTGAGATCAGTATCCCATCTTTTTTTAAAGGGTATACATTGTACTAAAGACTACCATCAAAGTAAACACTCATAATAGAAACAGATTGTTGTTTGACTCCACGAGTTTGTGACATCAGTATGCGCCTGTATATGCAAATCATTCTTCATTGTAGCAGTTTACCTGCATATGAGTAAGCATTGTGATGGGCTGATAAAGAAAAACAATTTTATCAATATATATGAAAAAAAGATTTCACTATACGCCACAATAAAGGTTTTACCATCTACATGCCACTTCAATATATTTGCTTCATATGTAAAAAAGAATTTACTCTCTACGGCCATGATAATTATACATATGATTCATTGTACTTCTTGAAAGAATCCAGTTTTTGTAGGCAGAGTACCTTAATCAGTTTTGTAGGCTAGAAAATAATCCTTTAAAAGTTGCACATAAAATCAAGGAGTAGAAACGTCAAGGCAAAGTACAAAACAGCTATTCAAAAGGTTTTAAAAAAACAAACCCCACAGTACTTACCCTGCAGGTCGAGGAGAAGCCGATGTACCACGTAGAGAGGTGTCTTGTCTTGGACTTACTGCATCTGATGAATGTGTAGGAATAAGGTTTTTCCTTACAGACAACCTGGAAAGTGAAAAACAAAAAACAGGCAAAAAAGTTACACTTTCTGATCTTCAGTAGAAGATAAAGAGGCAGTAATTGTTTTATTTTGTAGCCTGCCTATACAATATTGAGAAAAGAAAAATGTTGGTGCACAAAACTTGTAGCAGGCTCAAATAATATACACGTATAAAATTATCCGTACCAAACAGGTAAGTGTACTGCAAATACAGTGTAATTGGCTGAACAAAAACAAAACTGTGAGGTCTTCTCACCCTAATAAAGTTGGCAACAATTGTATAAACAGAGAGGTTTTGGTTATCTGAATTGGTCAAAGCATAATTAAAGTTCACAGAACCTAATGTCACCTACCATAGAAAGAGTGCCTTGACCTGGCGGGTGAGCTTAATTATGCTTTGGCCAATTTATGTAACATTTCTATATGTTTATACAACTATTGACAACTTTATTAGGGTGAGTAGCACATAAAGTTTTGTTTTTTTGTATTAGCTATCCAATATTGTTCAGTTGAAGTTTTTAGAGCAGAACATATAGGATAAGGAAGTAACCCAAAACATTTTTTTTAGGTTCAGTAAACCGTAAAAGGTGTTTTGACCAGGCAGAAAGCCACTTCTGCCTGATTAAAAGGCCCTTTGGAACGCTTTTTACACAGTTCAAATGTCATGTCACTTGACGGAGCAGTCGTCTGTGGCAGCAGAAATGTAGAGAGCCCCGGAGCAATGTTCAAAAGCAGTTTTAAATCAGGCAAAACAAATTAAATTTTTATACTTAACCCCCATTGTATGACTATTCCTGCCCCTTTCAGCATGTTTTTCTTACTACACTTCTGGGAACCTTTTTTTTGTTTAATGCATGTATATTGTATCTATGCATGACAAAACAAAACATATTTACATGTACCCATCTCATTTTTTCATCTTCTCCCCCATTGTAGTTTTGGAAACCTTGATGACCATTCACAACGTTTTTACAGGGCTGAAGTAAGCATTTCCATTTAACACTTAGAAAGATCACTTACCCATCAGTAGCCGGTTTCTTGCGCAAGATGCTGGGACGAGGGGAGGAGCCCTGAGCTGGGGTACTGCCAATTCCAGGACTCTGACTGTGATTCTGCATTACAGTGGCACCTGCAGCGCTGAAAGCATTGCTTAAAGGATTGGCAACTATTGTGGCACCTTCTGCAAGAACGACTGCCAATGAGAAAAAACATACCAAGATTATAACATGAATTCTTTACAGTGCTGCTCTCTACACTGCCCTCTCTATCCCTTCGTTTACCATCATTAATATTTCACTCTGCTCCAAGAGAGATGAGCGCATGTTAAAGCGTGTCATGTATCTTTGCAGCATTTATATCTTTAGACTGTTAACCAGTAGCCATATGTAATACTATACTTAATGCTTAGTTCCTACTTTGCTACAATCCCTCACCATGCTTTTAACTAGTCACATTCCATAGAGGAGAATATTACTTTTGAACAGTAAAAACTGACTGCCTCAGACGTATGCAGAGATCAGATCCACAAATCTCCCCCGTTATATGGCCGGCCACCTTAACTCTCCAATGTATATTCTTTTACCTTTCCCATATCTCTCCATTAGTTATGAGCTGCTTTTCCTGATATATGAGATACAATTGTAAAAACCCACCAGGATGGCGTTTAGTGGTTACCTGAAGCCTTCCCTTCACTCTGTGCTTGCTGAGAGTTCATAGACGATGCCTGAACACCTTGGGTGGTTATAGGGTGCATGCCCTGTGTGCTCATTGAAGGTGGCTGGATACCTTGGGAGCTCATTGATGTGGCTTGCATTCCTTGTGTGCTGAATGAAGCAGGCTGCATTCCCTGGGCACTGACTGGGGCAGGCTGGATACCCTGCATGTGACGCGTGTGTGATGTGTCCACGTTTATGAGCTGCATTGGGTTCAGGTGGACGGTTGAGGCTACTGACTGGGCTGTGATGGCAGAGTTTGGTGCCTGAGCAGAGACTGTAAATTGGACAGGTAAAATGATTTGTAAAGAACACTCTTGAAATCAAACAATGTTTCTAAGATGGATCTCATAATGCTCAGTCAGAAATGCACTTCTTAAGTTTACATACAGGAAACAGTGCTAACCCATAAGTCGCATTGGGCGCACAACAGTTTGTAGAAGTACAGCGTAGCTGTGTCATACTTTCCATATATATATGAAAAGAAGTTTGCTGTTTTTATATGGTCTGTTCATAATGTGACAGTTTTACCAAACTCATAACTAGCAACACTGTTGGGTCAATATTCAGTAAGAGAGGAGTTCCAGGTGAGTTTAGATAAACATTTCATCTCTTCATTTTAAACTATATATTGTGAATGTATACACCTGATAAGTATCCCCTGCTAAACAAACTGACCAGGATTGTCCCTGCACAATGTATAGCTAAATTGGTGAGATTAAATGATCATCTCATCTGTAACTCGCCTTTTAGTGTATTGCCCAAATGCCTAAAATGGTTTTTTTTGCAAAAAGGAATACAGATGCTTCAGTTTACACTTTTGTAAATAAGAATTGCTTTTAATGACTGACCTGGATACTGTCGTATAGTGGACACGGAGCTGGTTATTGGGGTGTATGTGTGCGCTGCCAGAGGATAAGCAGATGGAGGATACGTGGGGAGAAAGTACTGCAACTGGACTGGAACCGGCTGCCTGCAAAACAAAAATGGAATTTATTTTATAGGTAAAGTTTTACCAGGAAGAACACTATGGGGCCTATTCATTAAACTGTTAATGAACAATGAAAACAACAAACAACTGTCATTAATAGTGAACTGGGAAAGTGAGTTTTTTTTCCAACTTGGCCTAGTTTTTACAATACCCGTGTCAGTTTACCTCAGATTTCTCTAATTTCCAAGCATCATCTGGTGATCACAGTGTAACATGTACACGTACCAGTAGAGAAACCCTTAACAGTTTTATTGTGATAAAAAAATATGTCTTATTACATATTTACCATTCATTTACACATTCCACTAGCAGTAGAAAACACTGCATGTGCGAGAGTGATCAGCTGAAATTACATTCTTACCTGTTCTCACTCCTTGCCTCCATAGTCATAGGGTTAGGTGAAGCCCTATGACCTGGAATGGATATTAGATTACTCCTATCAGCTCCATAGTCTGACTGAATCCGAGGGGACGTGTGTGTGATTTGCTGAGGGACTACCTTGGCTGGAAAAGCACAAGACATTTATTTAGTGAAGTGAGCAGGAAACAACATATGCAAGCCCATTGAGAAATAATATACTGGCAATCAAAGGACATTGAATAAAAAAATAAAGTGACAAACACTAATAACAAAAAAACTTTTGCCAACATTTTCAAAACATGCCCATTCGGAGGTAGAATGGTACGTTAGGAGATACGTGCAAAGTGAAGAATTCATATGGTCAGTATGTGCCGTGTGGAGGGAGTCATGACATTTTAAAGGCTAGCGGAATATGCAGGCTTGTTCAATGTAATTAAGAATACTTTAACACAAGAGACCTGCTGCATTGTGTCAGGGAGTGTTTCACTTCTCTCTTAAACATTCGCTTACAACATGATTCTTTGTGAAAAACAGTGAATTTGTGTTAGCAGGAAAATATACAGCTAATCGGTGCACATACCCACGGGAATGCTGGAGGCGGTCACGGCTGTGGCATGTGAGGAGTGAGTTGGCATGGTCATAGTAACAATGGTGCTGGTGGGAACTTGTGTGTGGGGAGAAGAACCTATGAACAAAAAAACGGTGAAAATATAGAGTCATGTGTTTTATATAGGATAGATCTCTTGTAATTCCCCCACCTGTGTTATGCCAAGCAATAAAAGTAACAAATGACACATTTTTAAAACCACCAATAAAATGGCCTTTTTTTATGGATTTAATGACTGTTATATTTCTCTCATTATTCAGAAATGATCTCTCTGGTTACATAGGAGAGACAAGCACTAGGAGATTTGCTTTCTGTAATCTGTTTTGCTGTCTGTCACCAACAGAGGCAGCTTCTCAATAATCAGTAAGGGAGCATCTTCATAGGCAATGTCAAGACGCAGAATACAGGAGAAAGTAAGTGTGCTTGGCTTTGTCTACTTAAATCAGGGATATTCCTAACTGAAAGACAGGTGCCGATTACATTGTAGTCGGAATGAAAGTTGTATAGGGTTTAGTGGACTGTCTGACCTGATGTAGTCACAGAAGGCAGAGTGTTTGTTGCCAGGATTGGAGCCACAGTTGCAGCTGCTACCGGATTACCAGTGCCAAAAAGGGTCTTCTAAAAGAGAGAAGGAAAAAAATATATATATAATATATAGTGAGAACTTGCAGAAAAACGTGAGATGTTAAAACTCAGCAGATTAAAAGCATATGAAAAGCGTACGAATGCAACATCCAAAAAAAAAAAAAAAAACTGACAGTTTATCAACATAACCATTGATTGCCGTGACCCGAGATAGTAGGTGGCCGTTATGTGAGGGAGCTATGCTGACAGATGTCAACGGGAATAAAGGTTAATGTTGTTAATGAATACCTGTAATACCTGGCTCATTGCGTGAATTTGTTGTTTCTGAGCTCCCAAAGCTGGATGCGATGGCAGGGTGATTCGAGTGGTGGCATCACGAGTCTGAGCTGGTCTCTGGATACTAATGGTTGCAGGAGATGGATGTTGTTGAATGGACAACGTTGGTCTAGTAAATAAACAGAAAAGTATTGATACAGACATACCAGGTAAGCCATGAGAAAGCAGGAGAAATGCATTTACATCCTCATACCTCTCCCAAACCTGGGGCATCAAATGTGCTCAGGGGTTATAATCCAAACAAAATTAAATGATTGCTCCAATTGCATGTAGTTCTAGCCAACCATTATTACATATGTTTAAATCACATTAGTATATCAGCTATGTATGCAACTGGATACAGATTGCACACCAGGTAATAAACCTACTCCAGGATGTGTGGACAGACAACCCATGTCAAATCTTATTACATCACAAGCTATTTAAACAGCATGCTGGTTTTTTATAACGGTCAGGGCTGGACTAATATTTGAATACTTTAGAAGCCAGCCGTACCAAATCCGGAGCCAGGGTAATGGTACATTCATAAATACGTAAACAACAATTCTAAAACGTTAGGAGTCAGCAGAGATGTTACAGGGGATAGCTCTGATAACGATATTTTGTTTAATTGTGTAGTGTGTGGAAAACAATGGAAAGATCCTGTTGATTGCACCATAATTGCCCCTGAGTTGCAAAATGTGAATCTTGAAGTCCAAGTGACCTGTTTCTGTTAAGGGTATCTCAGTTATAAGCATATCATGTTGCTCACCTTAGCACTGGCTCAGCAGCATGAGTAGGAGTTGTAGTGATAACTGGCGATTGAGCTCGGGTAGCTGAAACGGTGGCTACCACAGCAGGGGCCACTGATGTCGAGGTCGTCATTGGAGGGCCACGAGACTACAAGAAGAGCATAATCTTGAACAAATCCACTGCAAGGTTTTTGTGGGGTGGGTATGTTGTTCAGTGCTGTGAAATTGGTTGCCACACTAACATGTTTGTTTTTTTTTATGATAATTTCAGTCAGGTAAAACCAAAGACAAATACCACTTTCATCTATCCCTACTGAATACTACTTACCTGGATGGGTGGGTGAATAATGTGTTGAGCTGCTGACTGTGCAGAGGCTCCACTGGGAATGGGGGAAGAGGCAGGTCTAAGGACTGTTGTCACTTTAGAGCTGGATATAACCGCAGCTGCTGCAGCTCCTGGTGTAGTTGATAGATCAAACATGTGAGAAGAGGGTATGGAACAGACAGCATTACTGGGGAGTATTGAAGTACAGGTTGCATTACCTCTGGGTAGGTGAGAGGCTCCAATGTGCAAAGGAGGTCCTGGAGGATTGCTATGGATAATGGACATCTGGACATTAGTAGCCATGATATGACGGAGACTGTTGGGGTGTCCCTAAAATAATAAGAAATACGGTATTTGTTGACAGAGGGAATAGTTTAAACAAGTTTCTCCATACAAGCCAGATTTAGTCTATTTATTGCATCTATTTTAGTAGATATTGGGATTCAGGACACATCTGCCAAATAATTAAGGCACGGGAATTATTAACTGAGCAACGTAATGGAAACTAGGACAAGGTAAAAAGGAAATAAGACGAGTACAACACTACATCAAGAGGGAATTAAATCAAACCATCCCCATGAACAGTGGAATGAAAGACTATGGTTCTGCTCCTGTGTGTCCATGAAACTATTTGAGCCAATTGGTTTACACCCCATTGATGAACTTGAGTGAAACAACGCAAACAGCTGGATGAGGTTTGGTTTTAGTACTAGGCACCGACCTGCTGCCCACTGATAGTGGCCACAGGGATAGCCGAGGCCTGTGGAAGGCCACTCTCCATGGTGACTGTCACAGGCCCAGAGACCTTTGGTACAGCTGACAGAGCAGAGGGAGGTGCTGGAGCAATAGGGCGGCTGGGTATAGTGGGCTTCAGAGGTGGCTGTGGGAAGACATCAATAGTGAACTTCTGTCAAGACAAAAGGATTCATCTGACTCCCTTCAGCAATCACTTGAAAGACAGAAGTTATGAATAAGGATCTACATTATACCTTTATAGAAAAAGGATCAACAGAGCTGGCCCCTTAAAATCAAATAGTTTTTTTAACCCCTTAGTGCCCTTGGTGACAGACTTAACATTTCTGCAGGGTTTGTGTCTAGCGGTAATTTTCTTCATTCTCATTTACTGTACTCACTAATTATACATTGTTATTTCCATCATATATATAATTTACTATAAATACAAATGATGAAAAATTGGGATGGGGAAACACTTTCGAACTTTTACATGAAAAATATTTTACATATCTTCAAATGCACATACAAAAAACCCTGCTAAACAGATTCATATTTGTCCTGAGTTTAGAAATAATCCATGTTTAATTGTTTCTCTTTCTGCAAGTTATATGTTCAACAAGGAAAGTTCAGATATTCGCTGGTGTTCATGCACATCCAGGGGATATTGCCATTACCCAACTAAGTGATAATCATTTTATCTACCTCAGATGGATCAAAGGCTGAGTCCACCCTGCAACCCTGAGGGTTGAGCAGATTCTGCATATGGTGCACTAACCAAGCTCTCTCACCAGCTTAGAGTTTAACTCTTTAAAGAACAGAGAAGCTCCTGAAAATGTAAGACTGGGCTATCTGAGTAGAGCTCATCTACACAGTGTGAACCCACACACAATCTAGCACAGACTTCCCACATAGACATGTTGAGCACCAGGTGATTATTTAGATGTGCAAAGAAATGTAAAGGGCATAACCCTGACCCACTCATGCATTTACTCCTTTAAATGACTCGCTTGATCCTAAATATTGTACAGCACAAACCAAGTGGTAAGTTGATATGAAGATATCCCTAGTTCATTTCAGCACGGTTTCTCCTGATTTAAAGAGACTTCACTAAATTATAACTGGTCCTTTAATAAACAGAATGAGCCTTTACTTGTGAAAAAACCCAATATAAGAGCAATAATCCAGTGCTTACAATTGTAACCATACATATTGGGAGCAGTACTCTCTGGGGCTGATGTGGCATCCTCCTTGCAAGCATCTCCTTGCATGTTTAGAGGTGGGGGGGGACGGACAATCCAATTAGCAACTTCATATTTGCTCAATACATATACATATACTTTAAATAGTTTTTTGGATTGCTCAGTTACAATTGCTTTTTGTACTTTATATTGGTGGTTTCATGGATTTATGTTTGGGTTGCACAAGAAGAGCATTGGGGGGTGTCATTTTTTTTTTGGGGGGGGGGTAGAGTGAGCACTATATTTAGTCACTCAAACTGTACACACATTTTACTCTAATCTCATCTAAATGTTATTTTCCTTTAATAATAAGCCAATAAGATTAAAAAAATGAAATGACTAAAGTTTTCTGTGAGAACCTGCCAAATAGACATACAAATAATAATGCCTGGGGAGCTGTTAGAAGAGGGATGGGAGGTATTTTCAATTAGCATTTGTATATGTCTAAGTCTAGTCAAATGTTTTAACTGACAAATCAAAATCAGAACTATAACGACTAAGCATAAGTAAACTTAAATAAGATTGTAGTTTGTATAATTTATATAATGTCTTTGTTTGTTAGTTTTTATATGTGTATTGAATAAATGAAATAAACTAAATTAAAAAAAAAAAAGAACCTGCCAAATAGTCATTAATCTGGAGGTAAGCCAGCAGATAGTCTGCCATTAATCTGGAGGTAAGCCAGCAGATAGTCTGCCATTAATCTGGAGGTGGCCAGCAGATAGTCTGCCATTAATCTGGAGGTGGCCAGCAGATATTTCTCTAGTTTGTTGTTTCTGTCAAACTTGGTGGATGAACCAGATACTCAAAATAGAAACGTGACCTGCAGAGACAGATACAGTGACACTAAACATGTACTTAAAACCCTTAAAGGACAACTAAACTTAATTACTTTATTTGATTTATAAAGTCCCCAGCTGCTGCTACTTTCATTTCGGACCCTTTGGCTCAGTTGTGTTGCCAGCATAAATGAATCAAGGGGCAACAAGTGGCATCCGAATTGCATTTCTGACAACGGCTGTGTTGCGAATGCAATTCTGTATGATGTCCGAACTGTGTGCAATTGCGCATGTGCGATCAGGGCTTGTAAATGAAAGCGGAATAAATGAGACATGTACACAATTCGGCAGTCAGGTGTCTTCCAAATTGCATTGCCAACAATTTTCAGCAATGCAATTTGGATGTTACATTCATAGAGGTCCAATCAGGGGACTCTATGGATGAAATAAAGTAAAAAAAACTAAGCCTCCCCCCTCCCCCATAAAAAAAAATAAAAAATGGTCAAGTTAATTATTGCCTTAGTGCTGGAAAACAAAATAAAAAAAAAGTTTAGTTGTCCTTTAACCCCTTAGTGACAAGACATTTTCACCTTGACTTTCCCTTGGTGACAATGGCTGTTTTGACATTTCTGGGGTGTTTGTGTTTAGCTGCAATTTTATTCTCTCACATACAGTACCCACACAAATTATATGTTTTTTTATCGTCATAAGAAGGGCTTTCATTAGATACCATTATGATCATCATATCTTATAATTTACTACAAAAAAAATCATAAAATATGATAAAAAATTTACAAAAACCCACTTTTTCTAACTTTGACCTAAAATATAATTTACACAAATAAAATCATTAAAAAAGACCCCGTCTAAATAGTTTCTAAATGTTCTCCCGAGTTCAAAAATATGCATGTTTCCATATTTTACTGTATTTTTTTGCAAGTTATGGGGCAAAAAACAAAAATAGTGTTTTTTGTTTTTTCCTATATTGACCTTTTGACCCCAACCCGAACCCAAAATTTAACCCCAACACTAAATTTAACCCCAACTCTAATCCTTATTATATCCCTTAATATGTTTTAATTTTAATTTAATTTTAACTCTATCCCTTATGCTAAAAATTAATTTTAACCCTATAGGCTAATCTAACTATATAACCAGTTTTAATTAATCAAATATTTATTTTACATTTTTTCCATTGCTATGCTACTTAACTACCACTAGGGGCAGTCAAGTAGCATATTCAGAGCGACGGAAGTAAAGTTACTTTCACTTCCGAAGCTCAGACCGGCAGAGGGCATGGCCATATTGACGGAGCAGCGATCGTGGGTGCCCCAGAGCAGAAATTTCAGTGCTGGCTATTGACTCGATCAGCATCGTTAAAGCGAAAACCGCTTGATTCACCGCAGGACGTGCCTGCGTCCTTTGTCGTTAAGGGAGTTTCTCCCAGGACGTGCCTGACACGTCCTTTGTCACGAAGGGGTTAAGGATAGAGGCTGTTTTTTCTCATTTAATGTACCTGCACATGTTACATACTGTTTTAATCGCCATAAGTAGGGCTTTCTTAGGATACCATTATTTTCATCATATCTTATATTTTCTCATATCTTACTGTAAAAATCATAAAATATGAAAAATTGAAAGGGGGATGGGACTCTTCATCGCGGCTGCTTCCGCACAGCCGCTTCACCGCCGACTCTGCATCACAAGACAGATCGTCGCTGGAGATTTCATCTCTAAAAGGTAAGTATTTTATCTATTTTTGTTTAGTTAGAATTAGGGTTTAGGGGGTTAATTTTAGTGTTTAGTGTTAGGGGTTAATTTTAGTATTAGGGGTCGGGGTTAGTATTAGGGTTTAGGGGGTTAATTTGTTAGTATTAGGGTTTAGGGGGTTCATTTGTTAGTATTAGGGTTAGTATTAGGGTTTAGGGGGTTCATTTGTTAGTATTAGGGTTAGTATTAGGGTTTAGGGGGTTAATTTTAGTGTTCGTATTGGGGTTTAGTGTTTAGTGTTACTATCGGGGTTTGTGAATCATTTATTAGAGGGGGATTTTCGTTTTACTTTTAGATTTGTAAGAACTGACAGTTCAGCTCTGAACTGTCGGCTCTTACATAGCTGCAGCCGCGGTGAAACGGCCGCGTTATACTTCATTGCTGACAGTTCAGCGTTCTAACTGCCGCGCTGAACTTTCAGCGATGAAGAAGTGTCCTAGACCCAAATTGAAAGAAAAAAAGCAAACACTTTCTGACCTGAAAAATATTTTTCACATTTAAAAATAGGTAAAAAAAAGACCCCTTCTAAAAAGTTTAAAATATTTGCCCTGAGTTTACATGTTTTTCTGTTTTGTTTTTAAATGTGATAGGGCAATAACCCAAAGTAGCATTTTTCCCCCTACCATGACCTTTTGACCTCAACCAAATCCTAAATGTAACCCTACTTCTAACTCTGACCCTTACGCTAACTTCAACCATAACTTTACTCAACCCCTAGCTGTAACCCTAAACCTTGCTCTTTTTTGAGCGACAGAAGTGGAAATCTGCCGCTCATGGGGGCATCACGGCAATACCGTCTGATCGCCCGAGGCGATTCTAGATTGACTCCGGAGGCCTTAGAAGGCACAGGACGTACAAATACATCATGTCATCATTAAGGGCTTAACAGAAGCAAAAGTTAAAATTACTGTGCCACTTATTCTTTGTATACCTGATGTCAGTCTCTATAGGTACACTAAGGTCTGAATTGAAACAGAACTGTCCATAAATACAAAAAAGCAGGCACAAAAAAAAAAAAAAAGGGGGGGGGCTTATCACTCCATTTCTCCTTCATCTTCAGCTGGCGCTTTCTTTTCTGGTGTGGATACTACAGGAGCACATACATACCATCAGCGCATTTGATTCAGAACTATGCTTCTATAATTTAAGGATTTTTTTTATTCTTTACATTCACAGTACAACAATGTTCAGGTGAGTCCCTTTAAAAGGTTTCCAAATAGGTTATGAAATGTGTAAAAGGCGAGGATGCCTTGCAAATAATTTGGAAATGTTGAGATTTAAAAATAAATAAATAAATAAAAACTTGTCCTGTAGCAGTTAATTCTTTCAAGGGGGAAAAATGGGCAATTACCTAGATTGAAAAACACTTGTCTACTTGGTGTGACTGTCACGTGACCTCACATGTAACATGCTATAATAAAGCGCTCTGCCAGATCCACCTGCAATGGAACTGAACCAGTTACAATGAAACTAAACATCAGGGACTAGCTGGCAACTCTCTGCCAAGTACAAGTGATCAGTAATAAATATATTAAGCATTGAAATTGTTCAACACATACTTTTATTGCTAGAATATTTAAACAATGCAAGTTATTTTCGATGGTGCCAGGTATGTTACAATTCAGTAATTCTGCCAACACAAGACTACAATTTGGATAATTTGGATGTTGTCTTAAAGGACAACTTATGTTTTTTGGGGTTTTTCATTAGAGCAGGCAAGAGTTAAGAAAAAGTGTGTGCCCTTGACCCACGTAAACCTGACATGTAACTTTAAAGATACACGCAGGTTAACTCTGGGCTCTGCCTCTGCGGGGTATCCAGACGTGTATCTTCAGAGATACACATAGGTTTACTCTGGGCACCTCGGCAGAGCGGAGTATCCAGACATGTATCTTTAGAGATTCACGCAATCTCAGCTCTGCCTCGGCTCTACGGAGTATCCAGATGTGTAGCTTTAGAGATAGACATAGATTAACTCTGGGCTCTGCCTCAGTGGGGTATCCAGACGAGTATTTTTAGAGATACACACAGGTTTACTCTGGGCCCTGCCTCGGCTCTACCTTGGCAGTTTGCACGAATTGCATGAATCTCTTTTTGCGAGATTGCGTGAATCTCTAAAGATGCATGTCTGGATACTCCGTTCTGCCGAGGTAGAGCTGAAGCAGAGCCCAGAGTAAACCTATGTGTATCTCTAAAGCTACACGTCTGGATACTCCGCTCTGCCGAGGTAGAGCCCAGAGTAAACCTATGTGTATCTCTAAAGCTACATGTCGAGGAGTAAACCTGTGCCACAGCTGATTGGGATCTGAAATATGCACTAGCAAAGAGAGACCCTCATTTCATTTTTACATGGGATCAGAAGATAGGACAGTCGCCAACCTGACTGGGATGTCTTTTTCCTATGGAAGCATGGCTGCTGGTCTGAGAATATACTGGCGTGTACTATCAAAAGTATGTGCCCCTTATACTAGGGACAGTGAATTTCTATATTAGAAGCACAAGTGAAAAAAGGTGCGTTACACACTGCACAACACAACAACACATGAATTTATCTCAAGTGATGAATATAGTGGGCGGGGGGGGGGGGGGGCTATAATAGGTTCACTTTTCTCATGGCCTGAAATGTAAACAACGTATTTTAAAAACACAAACTCACTAGTTTATGCTTGAAAGATTTAAGAGACAGTAGTGCCAATGTTTCAAAACTAAATGTAAATTCAACCTACTTTGCTAATGTATATACTTTTTAAAATATTACTTTATGAAAGTGCTTCCTATTTGTGTGTCACACAGTAAGTCTGTAGACAGAAACCTGTTCCTCTTGCCTGTGCCATTTGACTGTATTATGATTATTTCACGTTTTAAAAACGTTATATCTGCAGAACATGGCTAATCTATTACAGAGCCTCCATTCCCTCACCTTTATATTGTTAATGTGGAGAGAACAAAAAACGATTCTATTAAGAAAAACATTTCTGCAGTAGAGCCTGTTTATGACATCATATTGGTAAATATGCAATTTACATCTCAAGCCACAATGTGATGTCATAAACAGCAGACAGTACAGTCTCATACAGAACGCATTTTACTCTTAACTTTTACAGATGCATAGACAGATCATTTTTCATGCCGTACATTCACATTATAAACAATACAGTTTTAAAATTGTGGTTGTTCTAGGCATTTGCATCTGCTGCAAATACTTACTTTCTCATCACAAAACACTTTCAACTTGTGGTTAAACTGAAAATAAGTTATCTATTTCTCCCCCACACATTTCTATCAGAGGACACTTTTTCCCAACTGATTCAGTTAATTTTTACAAATTATAAACGGTAAGGAATATGGCTAGGAATACTACATACAAATAACACAAAAATATATATCAAATGGTAAGCTTTACGAAGTGATCATATAATATATTATGCCCTTCACGTTTGTTTTCTGGATCCTCAAAGACACCCTACATACGACCTGATTTTCATAGTCTGCCAGGAGATAGGCAGCCGTGTATCTTGGCAAATCAGAGCAGATGTCCATTTAGAAAGTGTAAGTATGACAAAAAGAAATAAAAATATCTTTAAACGCTTCTTTAGTAACCTACCATAGAAGCAGGAACACAAATTTGTCAGTATTAAATATCTATGTGTATATATGTGTAGTGGTAAGATGGTTTAATGTTTTTACCATAAAAAAATAGCCTTTCTAAAGTGCTGTCTAAACAAATGTTTTTTCCTATAAATCTTATTTTAGATAATTATCCAATCTTACCTTTAGGATACCGTCTGAAAAAGATAACGGAACAGCAGGAGTGAGGTGAGGAGACTGGGCAGTCATGGTGAGAGGGGTGGCAGTCTGCACTGGGTGGTGAGAAGCCAACATCTGGACTTGGGGATAGGGTCTAACCACCACTGGCTCCTGCTTCTCATCACGGGAAGGAAGCATGGAGCCAAGAGGATCCCGGGACTGAATCTCCATCTCCCGAAGCGAATCATCACCTCCTACAGGATAAGTTGGATATGGTCAACAATTTACACACACTACGAACAGTTTGCAAAACACATTGAAGTTGCTGTAATTTCCCAGCTTAATGAATCCAGAACTATGGCACTTCCCAATGGCAATTGGGGAGAAAGTTTTTCTATGTATATATCTGAATAATACACACAAAAGAAAAATGTGACTAATGTCACATATACACAGTATGAACGGAAGGGGGTTTAAAATAATAAAACAAGTTAGTGTTTTATGCATAATACAATACTGTTGTACCTGATATAGTGGTATTCTGCCCCATCCCAGTTCCACTACTTCCAAGTTGTGCCTGGGGAATTGTAGCCCCTTGCCTGGGGAACTGCTGGGAGCTCATATCAACCTGAAGAAATATTAAAGCAAGAGGTAAGTATGTTACGATGTAAAAATGAATCTACTTGATACCAGCTTAACATGATCAAAGCCAAGTAAACTGGATGTGCTTAATAAAGTTAAGATGCATTCACTCATCTGTGATGTTTTGACACAATATGCAACTAAACTACTACATTATAGAATTATTTGAATATGGCGGAACAAGGCAATGTCATACACCAGAGGCAAATTTAAAACATTTCACAGCTGCCTGCAATTCTGATAACTTTTGAAGTCTAGTCCTGTTCTAGATTCCCATTGTAAAAACTATTTAGGCAGGTCCACTTAAAGGTCAATACAAAGAAAAATGTAAAAAAAAAAAACATTATTTTGGTGGTGCATCAAAAAGGAACATGCCAGCCTAAAAAGAGTAACATATTAATGCTTATTAAAGAAGACACTATACAAAATTAATTTAGTTTTTACAATACCTACCCTTTACAGGATGTCTCCCAGTTGATTACAAAGGAGCTTCCCTAGAACCTTTCAGGAGCCAATGCAATTACCCAATGTACACATTTGAAACTTTACCGGAGCCCACATGCAAGGCATGTGCATGCAACATGTCACCACTGAGCATGTCTGTACTTCCTCGAATACTTTCAATGGGTGAAGTGCTGATTATGAACAATTTTGGATGTACAGTTGTACTCAAATTTTAAAACTAGACTAGGGAATGGATCAGTTATGCTATTGCGTGCTTGGTGACTACTATACATATGCTTAATGACATATGCTTCAGTTCATAAGAAAATTTTTCGAATGGCCGTGTAAATATGCCTTGTTTTTTTGCGTGGAGAAACTTTCATAGTTTTTCCACATTACATGTTAAATGCTGAACCCTAAAACAGATGTTTAAATCAGGCTGAGTATGGTCGGGTAAACCTTTCAAAATGTATTCCTCTCTATCCTTTGCAAAGACTAGGTGGTTGACATTTGACAGAGCAGTGCTCCATAGCAACAAAAACTGCCTTCAAGCGACTGGATCTCTGCGTTATTGATGTCCAGAGGCAGCACTTGCACCTCACGAAATGAATAACTGATCAGGAGAGGCTTTTCTTCTATGAAGCTGGTGGATGTTTGCTGCAGCTCAGAAATTTCACCAGGAATTGCAATGAAGCACATAGCTTTGGACCGTTGATTCCCTAGGGGCATCTTCCAAAAGCCCCTTTGAGCAGAAGTGGGCCGTTTAAAAGTGGTTTAAAAAAAATTGGCATTCTACACCATGGCTGTACCTTGACAAGTCTAAGTGCATAACAATGTTTAGAACTAAGCACGCCCAGCACTTTCCTCAATGAAAATAAAGACATATTGGAGAAGTCTTGCAGTCAAGCAGATAACAAATTGTGCATAAAAAAAGTAAACTAATGAATGCATATTTTTAATGAAAGCTTCAACTTGCATTAATTAGTTCATATTTTCCATCTGACTTGGAACTTGTATTGCATGGACTTTCAACATAAAGAAATGTTTATTTAGAGATCCCAACCATATACAGTGAAGTGTTTCATTGATTTACATGGCAAGTTTTGGATCTTATTTTATCAAACTGCATGTGTAAAAATAAACATACCTTCAATCATCACTGGGTACCTACTTCCTCAATGGATGCCTTTTGAATCACTTCAACTGAAATTAAGGACTATGAGAGCTATTTACTAACAGTGAACTGAAAAATCAGGCATCTATAGAATAAAAGAATTCTTCAACTCAGGCCTCATTCTGCAATTGTCACGTCATAAAGAACAACCAGCAATGTGTCATAGCAATATGGTCGAAAGCAACATTACATGTCCCCATCATGCATTGTGACCACAGCACTATAGAATAGACTATGACAAATAATGACATTCTGTGTTGCCATAGTGTCCTGGAATAACTCTACTCATATTCATTTACAATGGATATAAAAGTAACATATACGGCGGGTTCAGAACTTGCTTGGCTCTTATTCCACGTTACAAAAGGACCGCAAATACATGTTTCATAAGGGACAATAATTGCAGACACACATGCCACATCTATGATCACTAAAATGTGCATGCGATGCAGTACCAGTATACATACATACATATATATATACATACATACATAAACGCGATGGCTCTACTTTCACGTAGAATATTAACTCTGCCAATAGAGCAGATAGGGACTTCGATTCTCATGACTCTCAACCAACCAAGAAAAAAAAAAAAAAACAGTTTACAACAGCGGGGCTGATGAAGGTTGCCAGTCACAAAGTAGGAAAAATTCTGAATACTAATTTTTTGGAAGAGCGTCTGCCAGTGAATAGGAGGACTTGTTAAGGAGCAATTCATATAGACAATATATATGTAGAAAGATCATTTAAATATATATATATATACACACATACGTACATTGGTTATGCCAATCAATCCAGTTCCCCTGCTTTCCTCTCCTAATCTGTCTCTGTTCCTGGCTCAATACTCCAGATGAACAGCTCCGTTCCCTAGCAGTCTCTCTCGGTTTCCGGTTCCGGTCTCGGTCTTTCTCTCAACCTCAGTCCTGACTGAACCGCGCTCCGCCACAAATCACGTGATCTGGGACAAGCCGCGCCCCTTTCCCTGATCAAGATGCCAAACGGCAGCGCTACAGCAACCTTGCACAATGTTTCAAACACTAGAGATCGATACACGACCTACCAATTGGGTGTCTCCCACACGCGGAAGCCATTTTGGATGAAATTGTCACTTCTTCCTCCGGAGCTCAGCCAGATTTCATAGTGACAATGGTTGCAGGTGACCATATCATTTAATTTTTCTCCCCAACAGCATTTCGATTTTTTTCCAGAAATGATAGAATGATAAATAATGCAATTTTTCCTGTAGGTAGTAAGTCTATGACCAGATATTTACGGAAACTGTTTAGTTCAGTGTTGCAATGAAGTAAGATTCGAGGAAGAATCTGATAATTTTAGCCTATGATTTGCCATCACTGCAGCAATATGGTGTGTATGTATGTATGGATATGTAGTTTGTCTTTAGAAAGGCTGCTCCACGTTGGAGACCAAATATTCAACATATGTTTGTTATTTGAATAAAAATAATTATGTTTGCAAAAGTCTCCTGAGATATATGTATCACCACACACTACAATGACAAAAGTATGTTGACACCTGCTCATCAAAATCTCATTACAAAAATGAACAGCATCCATTGTTCCTGCAAGACTTTTTGTTAGAAATGGATGCGGAGGGGATTTACTTCCATTCAGCCAATTGGACTGCTAGATCGACAACTGTAGCCTTATAAATAAATGTGCTTTCATCAAATCTGCAAACCTCTTTTACTTCTATCAATACAGGTTGAGTATCCCTTATCCAAAATGTTTGGGACCAGCAGTAATTTGTATAACAGATAATTTCGTACAACTGGTTTTCACCAATAAGCTATATTAAAGTCTTTCAGCACTCATTAAATGCAGATACTGTATAGAGCAAATAAATCTTTTTTACTGGGATGTAGCTGTGATGTTGGGCATCGTTGGGAACCTGCCATTGACGCGTCAGACCTGCACACATGACATTGTATTACCCTTAGTGGGTGTAGGCAGGGCTGGTGGAAGGATTTTTTGATACACAGGCGAAAGTGCTTTTTGTTAGCAGCACTGAGGCAGTGTGTCCCTAAACCACACACAATACAAGAAACATAAAGTGAAAGTTAGCAAAAGTGTGCTTACACCAAACTGTAAGTGAAAAAAGAATATATATACATATATATAAAACACCTTTTTAAGTGACTGTGTAATAGATCTGTGAAAAAAATCTGTGGAAGAAATCCGTGGAAAATTCGTGATTGACGGACTGGACCTGCTTTTATTTGAACTCTTGGACATTTTTGTTATTTTACCTAATTGTAAGTTTTAATATTTGTTAGTCTTTTAATCGATGTCACGAGGACATCATAACTGTCTGTGATTGTGGCGCCCATCCCGCAGGAAAAAGAAAACCTCCAATGTTAGCTGTTATTGTTCTTCCATTAAATATTATGATACTCTATACTAATCGACTGCTTATTGTTGTACCTTCTGAGCTATAACTCACAGAGGATGCCAACATCATGTCCCCACTGAAGATTATATGATTATGAAGTCCAAATCCTCCCTGGAAGTCTGTGAGTGAGATATTGGAGGGGAGACAAAGTCTCCCCCATTTACAAATTTTCCACGGATTTCTGCCACAGATTTTTTTCACAGATCTATTACACAGTCACTTAAAAAGGTGTTTTAAATATATGTATATAAATACTTTTTTCACTTACAGTTTGGGTTAAGCGCACTTTTGCTAACTTTCAATTTATGTTCGACTGTAAAGGGCTGGCGAGGGGAGATCCTCTCAGTGCCTCTACCGGCATTTTTTTTTTCCTCCAGGGCTGGCGCCGCCGTCACTGCGGTGCCCTAAGGCAGCTGCCTGAGCAGCCTGACGGTGGCGCCGGCCCTGGGTGTTGGGGAATCTGAGCATGCATGGAAAGGCTATATCACGGCTTAAGGGTTCTGGACGGGGTGTCACCCATGCTGCTGGCATCCTCCCGCAGCTCATCACGCTGCTAAACGGTTTTTTTTCTGGTAGCCGCATTCCGCTAGATTTGGCTGCCGGGAAAAAAAAGTATGTCATATCTGGTGGCTGTGTTTCCCTCCTCCGTGCAGGGGATACGGAGCAGCAAGGAGGTGAGTACTGGGGAAGGGGGGGAAGAGGGTTTTAATATAACAAGCAAAATACTGGCATATATTACTAGCAAAATACTGGCATATTGAGTGGCAAAATAATACTGGCATGTAATTGGGCAAATTGGCTGTGGCATATTAAATGGCAAAATAATACTGGCATGTAATTGGGCAAATTGGCTGTGGCATATTGAATGGCAAAATAATACTGGCATGTAATTGGGCAAATTGGCTGTGGCATATTAAATGGCAAAATAATACTGGCATATTATTAGGCAAATTGGCTGTCGGTTATTAATGGCAAAATAATACTGGCATATTATTGGGCAATTTGTCCGTGGCTTATTAATGACAAAATAATACTGGCATATTATTGGGCAAATTGGTTGTGGCATATTTATGGGTAAACTAACACTGGCATATTAATTCATATTTAATTCAAAGTGATGCTGTGGCATGGTCTGTGGGACAAAATAAGAGACCTGGACCCTGGATATTGCCATCGGCGCCCTTTGCTGCTGAAACTGTGAACGTTTTTTTCAGGTGAGCACAGCACGAGCGGGGAAAGTCTGTGCTGACTCCACAGATAGCTCCACCCCCTCACACTTCACACTTTAAAGTGATCCCCTCCCGTACAACAGGGTAAAGCGGCAGGGAGGGGGTTCCTTTGAAAAAAAAGGCTGGCTTGTGTCTGCCTCTGTATGTGTATATGAGGGCAACTGCCTGTCTCTGCATGTGGATTTGAGTGCAACTGCCTGTCTATGTAAGTGCAACTGTGTGTGTAACTGTCTGTGCGTGTATGTGTGTAGATGACTGCCTATGCGATTGTATGTGTACCCGCTGTTGTCTGGCTCCTATATTTTTTGCTGGCTCCTAAAACTAAATTACATTTGTCAAGCCCTGAAGTAATGAAATAATATGTTCTAAATGCAGGAGACAGCACAGATGCATTTCAAACATATTGAAATTTTATGCATTTATTTGGGATTCTGCTAGGGTTGCCACCTTTTCCTCCAAAAAATACCGGCCATGTGTGTGCGGAGCTACAAGAGGGTGGGGCCATGAGGGGTGGAGCCACAAAGGGGGCAGATTATCACTGAAAAGATATATATTATTTTTATATCATGCCAGTGAGAAGCGTGTGTGTGTATATATATATATATTTATATACCATATACACACACAAGCTGTCTCTCACACTCGCAAACAAGCTTTCTCGCACACACATACTGTCTATCACACACACAGACAAGCTGTCTATCACACACAAAGACAAGCAGTTTCTCACACACAGACTGTCTCTCTTGCTCACACACAGACTTTTACTCACTCTCTAACACACTCCCCCTACCTCTCCGACAATATCTCCCACTCGTCCCACCTACCCTCACAAGCATGTTATCCCTGTCTAATGTAATATGAAGGGTGGTTGGGAGCAGTTGGTCAATATGCCAGTAATATTTTGCCACTCAATATGCCAGTAATATTTTGCCAATCAATAAGTCAGTATTTAGCCATTCAATAAGCCATTCTTTTGCCATGTAATATGCCAGTATTTTTCCCCTCAATAGCGTTTAATAGCCATTTAATATGCCAGGATTTTGCCAATTAATATGCCAGGGTTATGCCAATTAATATGCCCGAATTTTGCCCTCCATATGCCAGGATTTTGCCAATAAATATGCCAGGGTTATGCCAATTAATATGCCAGGATTTTGCCAATTAATATGACAGGGTTATGCCAATTAATATGCCAGGATTTTTCCAATTAATATGCCAGGGTTATGCCAATTAATATGCCAGGATTTTCCCAATTAATATGCCAGGGTTATGCCACTCAATATGCCAGGGTTATGCCAATTAATATGCCAGGGTTATGCCACTCAATATGCCAGGGTTATGCCAATTAATATGCCATGGTTATGCCAAATAATATGCCAGGGTTTTGCCAATAAATATGCCAGGATTATGCCACTCAATATGCCAGAGTTGTGCCACTCAATATGTCAGGGTTATGCCAATTAATACGCCAGGGTTATGCCACTAAATATACCAGGGTTATGCCACTAAATATACCAGGGTTATGCCAATATGCCAGGGTTATGCCCCTCAATATGCCAGGATTTAGCCACTCAATATGCTCGTTATGCCACCCTCCTTCCCCAGACCCCAATACTTACCTCGTTGCTGCTGTCTCCCGGTGCAGGTCCGTGGCTGTGAGGGAAGCGTTGTGCGCTATCCTCCAGCTGCGCGGATCAATAAAGTTTGTTGAAAAAAAAAAGTTTAAACAAACTTTATTGAAGCCGCGCGGCCTGAGGGGAGCAAACAACGCTTCCCTCACAACCGCGTGGACCTGCAGGAGGTAAGTACTGGGGTCTGGGGAAGGAAAATACCGGGCTTTTCCGGGGCCGGTATATCTAATATACCGGCCCCGGGCTGAAGACCCTAAATACCAGCCGGGTGGCAACCCTAGATTCTGCTAACACAATGTATATTCACAGATGAAGCAATGTTTAAATTGACAAATTCAATTTGAATCTAGCACTGGGGGGGGGGGGGGGGTTACATTATACACAGCTTCAGCAGGAGACTCCACAGATGTTTTCTTCTAATTTAGGCATTTGTTTCAATTCTGCTTATACAATATATAGAAAATCTTCAGTTATATGTTATTCACTACATTCGCAGTATAAGGTGTTTAGGTGATAAAGTCCCTTTAAAGATGATTAAATGTAGTTGGTCCCCTCTTTGCAGCTATAACAGCATCCACTTTTTGGGAAGGATTTCCCAAAGGTGTTTGATCAGTTTGAAGTCAGGGCTCTGTGCGGGCCAGTCTGTTTCTTCCACACCAAATGTCAGTCTGTCTCTCTCCTCTCCCTTCCCATGTCTGTCTTTCTCCTCTCCCATGTATGTCTCTCTCCTCCCCCTCCATGTCTGCTGTCTCTCCCCTCCCCCACGTCTGCTGTCTGAGCTAGCTCTGACTGTGCATAACACACAGAGCTGATGCTGCCTGCATGGGGGCATACTGACAACCCCATCACATCAGCACTCGATGCAGTCCACCCCCCGCCCCCCTGGATCCGCCAGCGCTGCCCCCCACAAAGCCAGCACCATAGGTGAACGTCTAGTTCACCCTATTTGGTAACGCTGGCCTTGCCCATTATGATAACTTCCCCTTTCAATGTCTTTTTAGCTATGTCTACTTGTCCAGGGGAAGTTTAAATTTTAGCTACATGAGTTACTGTAATTCAAACTGACTGTATGTTTGCCTCACTAACTTGTATTAGATTTAGTTAGAATTCAATGCGAAAAGTGTAATATCAAGCCACAGGTGATGTCATCAGCAGGAGACACCACAGACAGGTTTAAACAATATTTCTCTGATTTTATGGTTTTGCTAGGAATTGTGCTGACAAAATGTGATAATTTTTTAAAATCGTTTTATTCCCTACAATCACAGTATAGGCAATGTTTAGGTTGACAGAGTGCCTTTAACACACCTGCTACAGGCACCTACTGTCCATTTTATGGGGCAATTGGAATGATGTTTTATCACCATGTCCCCCCCCCCCCCCACATTCATTCCCTTATAAGACATGTGCAAACCGTGTTATTTGTACAATTCATTTCTATATCAAATACAGCTACCATGTGAAACAAAGCCAAACCCTTGCTCCAGAACAGAGAAAACAAGCAGGCACAGGTATTCTATGGCAAGGGATTATAACCTATAGAGACACACTGAAGCAACGCTTTGCAAGAGAAAGGGTTATCCGAAATGTGTTGATTTTCAAGCTCCTCAGCTTCTGTGATTCCCAGCGGGGGCTCACTACAATTTTTTTGATAGTGTCTGCATTAAGGTATTTGTCCCTCTTTTGTAGTATTATATTTTGTTTTATGCATTTTTTTAGATGCTGAGCAGTAACACGCTATAGCTCAGTTTTTTCTAAATAATGTGTTGCTCTTAAATTAATTTCTATAATATGGTTATTTCTAGTGTGCTCATTTGGTAAAATGAAATATTGCCTGTATTAATGCTGTATCATATGCATTTCTGCCCCACCTTTATAACCCCCCAGTCTGTGTTACACACTAACATACCACCCTACTATAGCCACCCCAGCAAACAGGGATGCCAGGGGTGGACATTGGTAGGTCAAGTGTCAGTGCTACTGTGCATGCTTGGTAGACACACTTACTCAAACTGGAAATGCTACTGCACAGGTGCAGTAACCATTCAAAAGGAATTACATGTTTACTGCAGTATTGTGGTTAGGGTTGCCACCTGGCCGGTATTTTACCAGCAGGCGGGTACAAAATTGGCTTAAGGCCAATGTTAAGTCTATGGAGACAGTACCAAGACCATTATCTTTCTGAAGAAAAGGTGGCAACCCTAATTGTGGTCCCTGGAACAGCTGAGCTTTACTTCTCAGCAGGATTACCTACCAAAAATCAGGACTGTTCCAGAGCAAAATGGAACAGTTGACAGGCATGCAGTAATATACACAACACAAAGTCTGACCTTATAATAAAAAAAGGTGACATTAAAGTCAGAAAGAGGGACCGTCCATTAAAACGAGGTACAGCTTCAACTTGAACATGTTTCCCTAGATACATACATTATCACCGAACAACCAATGCAGATATTTTGCTTTAACACAAACATATGCAGTGTGACACCAATAATATATGTCAGTTTGTCAGATTTGCGTTAAATTATTTTGTGGCTAGCAGAATCATTACAGGAAACACCCTTGTTCAGCGTTCCATTAATTTAAGTGCCACAACTAAGATGGCTGCCGCGCATGTGCTCTATACACTGCTTTATTCTCTAAACTTTATTGAACACAAAGTCATAAACAAAACAAACGCACACAGTAGGAAAACATATGACATATTTAAAACTGTTGTTTTAAACCATGTACTTATAGAACAGCAAAGAAAAAAGATGCGTATTGCCTTTTGTCAATAGACGATTGAATTTATTTTGGTCGGCTCCGTTTAGACTGACGGTGTGCGTGTTGACGTCACCGTACGTGCAGCGCTGCGCAGTGTGGGGGAGATGGTGGCCGGCACTGAGGCCTGGAGCGGCGGATCCGTTTGAAAGGGGGGGAAACATTGAAACCAGAGGGTCTCGTGGATAACGGCTTCGCTTTAACTCCCCTAGTACTCTGCGGTATCGCGGAGACGGAACCGGTTTATTTTTTTTAAGCGCCGTGGCTGCTGGAGGTGAGGAGGCCTTGTCTGTGAACACGGAGTGAGCTACTAAATACTCGCACAAGTTGTTATAATAGTCAAAAGCGGTGCTCACGTATTCTGCCTATATTTGTAACATGTATTTTTCTGTGAAGTGTATGGAGCAGCTACAGTTACTTTCATCGAGCATAACGCAGTGTTTTTAACGTTATATTACTTAACGAAGTACCTGAAGGAGTCTTATTTGTTACATGCAGCTGTACTAGCTTTAACCAAGTACTGTATTTTGCGTTCGATTAGTACATTACACGAAATTGCGATATTGCTGATGGAACTGAGCATGTAGCTATACCGCGACACTCAGTTCATATATTTAAACACATTGGGCTATACTACCTTTTTTGTATTTTACTAAAGGAAGAGAATTCCGTTAAAGCCCAACCTTTTCCAAATAATTTTTAACAGATTATCCCACATATAAAGCAAGCCATATTATTGAATGTGTATAACAAACAAGCGTTTTATGGAGGTGGAGATGCATACATTATCCTGTATTAGCCATTGCTAGATATTTTACCAGTGAACTACAACTTTTATGAGAAGTCACTTTCTAGCTGTTTATAGATGTTTTCTCAAAAAAAAAAAAATCTGAATATATTGAACCAATCCTTTTTTTTTCTAGTTAGTGGAGCATATAACCTCCAATGCAAAACAAACATTATCATTAGAGTTTGTCAAAACATGTTTTAAGTTGTTAATCTAAAATATACATAGTGACTTTCACCTTAAAATAAAGCTTGCCTAGCGCAATTGTTTTTTAAGGATTGAATATTGTTAAATGAGCAATGTTTCCTTAAGAGAGATTTTACATATTTCTAATTTTTTCCTGTATCAATATTATGCATATCTTATGTATACTAGCTAAACTTGTGGGCTATATTAAAAGTGTTATATGATAATGATATAATAATGATGAGCCGGTGAAATATATCAATATTTGCTTTTCAATCCCGTGAGCACAAATGGTTTCTAACACCAACCAGTTCCTCCTGTGGTACTCAAGCTCTTTTCCTATCCTTTTCATTATTGATTATGAAAATACATCCTCAAACCTTTCTTTTACACTAGTAACCTAGGTGAAAAGTCAGTGTAACATAGTTTTTAAAATGTTATTTTTCTCCATTCCTTAACATTATTTTACCATAGCGCACAAGTTTAGCTAGCATACATAAAATGTCAATTTTTATGGGAAAAAAATAGTACTATGTAAAATCAATTTATAAAACAGTTCGTTGTTCATTCACTTTTTTATGTTTTATCGATGAAGGGCAAGACACACACACACACACAAATGATTTCATTTTTAGTAAAAAGAGAAACCACTTAAAGGAGATTTTGAACTCATGGGATCACCCAGAAAACATTGTACATGGCGTAAATAAAACCTCTTGACAGTTATTTTACATTTTCACTTATACCTAAAATATTTGGTTGCTCCTATTAAACTGTACACAAGTCCATTCTTTTTAAAGGTTGTAACAAGTCATACACAAAACCTACAAGTGAAATTAAAGTTTACCACATATTACAAAATATTATATAAAATAAATTCCAGCCATACATGAATGTCAGTGGCAGCAGATTGGTTTATTTTTGTATTGCATCCCTTATATTCTTTAGGTTTTAACAAGGAGGAAAATTAGCCAATAGAATTTAATCCAAAAATATCATTATGAGCATATGTCATTCCCAATATTCATTTGCGCATAAAAATTATGTTCCTATTTTTTCCAAAATAATAAAGAATGGTCATTGCAATAAAATCAAATTATCACCACCAAGCAGAGTGGTAGAATTAGATTATTTTGGGTTCCATGTTGGACCCTATCCCAGTTGATAAGTTAACCGTATTGCATTCACAATACATTTTTATACCCTATTAAAACTCACAATAATGGGGGGGATAAAGGAGGTAAGAGGGAGCCACTGGCAAAACAGCCAAATCTATTCAAATACTTACCTCAGTTGCCGGAGCTTACAAATATTGCCCCTACCAACTGTTCATTATTGGTACCAACTGATCCGAATCATTGATGATTTAACCTAAACATCTTTATTAGCTTTGTGTGTGGACTAATAATCGCACTTCCATGATAAGCATTTCTGTTGAGATCTGACTGATTTCTAAAAAAAAAAAAAAAAGCAAGGTATGGCTGTGAAAGAGTGGTTGGGCTCTCACCATCATATACTGGGGATTCATCTGTATCAGGTGCTCTCAAGTGCATCTACCAAAAATACTGCCTTTTCATACATCAAATATTCTTGAGAGAACACTACCCAAGAATTAATTGAGTACCAAGTTAGATGGATTGGAGAGATTGTGAGAAGTGCTAAGGTTTGGACATCGTTTACACGGATCATCTTCTCTATTTGTTAATTTATGAAATGTCCACATGCTCCCCAAGGCTTGACAAGTAATTGTAGGCTGAGGATCCAAACAGACCAATTTTTTGTTTTAATCCTTTTTTTATTTTATTTTTTTTGGTGATGATGCCAAAATACCATAAGTTAGACACATATACGAATAATAATCGGAAACAAGTCATAAATCAAGTGATTCACAATGATGAATAACATCCGATACAAAACTATAACGAGTTCTGTAAACATCCAGATTGTGAAGGAAATGGCAGATAAAAAGTACAAACAGACCAATTTAATAGCCAGCCTAGTTATAGTTTTATGTCGTTAGACTTTCATGTAATGCAATCAATGCTGGGAAGCCATAGCAGGGCTCGTAGGAGCCATGACAACCTGGCTCCTTGGATTTGTCCAGCCCTGTAATCGAGTAGGGTAACAAGCACGATTTTGTACGTACTTACGTAGATGCATACTTAAAGTTATTTAACATATATAAGTGAGGGATAGACAAATTCCATGAGCCAGGGAGTCATGGCTCCAAAAATCTCCACTGCTGGCTGCTAACTTTCTTTATTGCTTTACGTTAAACTCTATGGAAGTTCCATTTCCCTGGCTCCTGAATTAAGTTCTGATATAATTACAGTGAGTTTAAACCTCCATCTTCAAATAGCTGCGGACGGTGTAGGTAATACATTACTATACACAATGCCATAAATTGGCTGGTGAGGTTAATATTGTCCAGCATCTTCATAATTTTGAATAGTATCTTCCTTCATTATAGGTCAGATGGAGGATAAGACGCAAGATTATAATCAGCATGTCTGCCTTATAAATACTTTATAGTTTTTCATTAAAGTAAACACTATTTTTTTGTTTAAAGAGGCAGAAGTCCACTTCTGCTTCTTTAAAAGTTCATCCCTACTCATTACAAAAGAAAAGTCTAGGGGGCTTTCCTGGTGTAAAAAAGTAAATTACAATGAAGCATACTTTGGTTTATAAAACAAAAAAATAAAATAATTTGTGCACCGTAATTGCTTATTGTTTGGGGGTTTGACCTTTCCTATTTTATAGATAATTTGACCGTGTAGCCATCAGAAGTTCTCTTTTTGCCTGAAATATGGATAGCTACTAGCTTCTCTGCGTTTTCATGCAGAGAATTTTAATTTTCACATATTACATGACCGATCAGCTGTAAAGATTAGTAACTTTTATATATTGTCAAAAATGTAGAAAACCTATCTGCACAAAATATTTAATTTTCTAAATTTGTGTCAATTTAACCTTGAAAGTACGCAGGCTATCATAAGTTTTTTTTAGTTTTTTTTTTAATAAAACTTCATTGTTTAAAATAAAAATATTAGTCAATCCGTAGCTTTAGCAGCAATTGGCAAGTACTAGGCCTCAAGGTCTCCATGGCAACCTGACATCTAGATGATGGCACCAAGACATAAGGTAGCCGTCCACATAGGTGATAGCCACAAGGAAATGTGGATCTCTGCCAACTCCCCAAGTGCTCTCTCATGGTGTTTGCATGCAGACTGCCAGGATATGACTTCACGTCCAACCCCTCTGCATCAACCAAGTGTGTACTAGATCTGTGCTTGAAAATGCATGGAACCCTGCACTATGCACAATTGTGCTTTCCCTCCTTTCTCACGGCTGTGACTTAAGAAATGTGGGAACAAAGTGAAAATGTATACATAAGTTTGCAAACATTCCCGCTAGTAGTGTATTTCCTTGGGGCTAACCTGAAGCACCCCTTTTATTGTGGACTGCAATTTCCATTATAATAAGCCAATGTTAGGATTTCCAGTTAGCCATAATATTCTCTACCTATTGTTATTGCTTCCTCTCCTACTTGGTAACCTTTGGCTCACCAGTTTTTGGGGAATATGGGTTCCATGATGGTCAGCAGTTTGCAACATCTGAGGTTCCAAAGATTAGCGGGGACTGGATTAGGGCAGAGGGAATGGGCCTGGCTGATGGACCCTGTGTGTGTGTTAAAAGTGCTGCATGAGAGGTGCTGTATAGGAAGGGTTTGCTTGGCACGGCTATGCATGTGGTTAAAGGGGTAACTTGATGGGTTCTGTACAAGTGTGACGAGTGCCTGTCCGGTTTCATGTGTGTTAAGATGCACCGGTTGGGTGCTGTATACATTTACACAACAAAAGGTGCCTGTTTGGGTCACTGATGATAGCCGTTTGTGATCCGATGGATCACTTCAGCTCTGTTACAAAGTCTGGCTCGTAAATATTTTGTCTTGGTCCTACACTGTAGCTTAAGCTATGTCTTGATATAAATATTTTTGTTTGCATTTGTTGTGTATATTATTGTTTGAATGTTAGCACATTATAAGAGTTCATTTTGGAAGGGTGGAATTCTGAAGCAGCGGATGATGCTACACAAATGCAGTTGGTCTAAAAGTTAAATAAGATTATATAAGCAGTTTCTCTAGTCATGGGCTTCTGAATGCAATGAATGTATGTACATGTAAAAAAAAGATTTGCAATGATTGGTTGAAGTGTTTTTTGTTGTGTAAACATGCTATCCACTGGTCTCCTGGGAATTCACTGTGCAAAACTTGTGTTTCGGGTAGCAGCAAATATTTCCATGTATGATGGTCTCTCTAGTTTCACATGTATTTTTATACTGTTCTGTAAGATCTCCACACTGTTTTAGATTTTTCTCGCCATTAGGAAATAAATTTATTTTAGGAAAAATGTTTTCACTGATACTTCACTGCATTTTAAATGTAACTAAAATAGTGAGGCTATTATATTGTCCTTACAAAAAATTGTGCCTGTTCAAATTAGCTGGCAAGATACACTGTACATTCAATAGCCAATTTGTTTATTATTGTAGCCAATAGATATTTTCTGGGACATAATTTTGCTCCTGTTTGTGAGACCCACAAACCCACAGTGCATGTTGTGCACTGATTTTAAAAGAACAAAAACAAGGAACTTCACGTTGGCTACTGTCCCTTCTCAATGTGTTTCACCCCCCCCCCCTTCTATATTGAATACATTTGTGTCAAATTGGGTCCTATATCTGTTTGTCTCATAGAGTGGGAGTCGGGCCGTATGCTGTGAGGGAAGCATTCTGCGCTGCCCTCCAGCCGGTTACTTTATGAAGCGTGGCTTCAAAAAAGTAAAACATTTTTTAATTGTGACCGGATATGACCTTGCGTCATATCCGGTGGCTGTGTTTCCCTCCTCCGTGCAGGATGGAAGACTGCGCGGAGGAGATGACCAGGGACATGGAGCAGGAAGGAGGTAAGTACTGGGGAACGGGGAGGCGGGTGCCATATAACGTGCAAAATACTGGCCTACTGAGTGGCTAAATACTGGTCTATTGACCAACTGCTCCCAACCCCATTCTTCAATGGAAACGATCCCTGGTGCCAAAAAGGTTGGGGACCACTGTTGTAGAGTATGGGAGATGTAGTCCAAGAGACTGATGGGGAATATGTGAGATGTAGTCTAGTCCATCAACATCTGGAGGGCCACATCTTAACAACCCTTGTTTAGAGATTTCTCCAAGAGATGTGTAGAGTATGGGTTGACAAAAAAAACCCCATTTGTGTAGACTTTAGAAAAGTTTAAAAATCCCCAATAGGGATTTTAGGAGTTGTATATTCACAAGCCTAGAGGGAGACCAGCTGGTGTTGCTGCAGACTTCTTCCAGAGAGAGGTTTCCTTATTTTTAGCTATATGCCTCCTTTTAAATCTCTGGCTGTAGTCTAATACATTATGTGGGTTATTTTTCTTCGTACTGGTATAATAGAACAGAAAATGTGTGAGATGATCTCGACTGGGCATAATCCCTGAGAGCTGAAGTCCTCTCCATTTTCACTTTAGCTTGTTTCACACACTGCAGCTTCTGAGACTGAGACTCTTAAATAGGGGTTTGTGCAACTGCTCAAAGACATTTACAGAGTATGTGGAGATTCCAGCACCAAGGTGCAATATTAATAGATGTTTATTTTAATTTTCTTATTACAATTAATATTTCATTGCAATGCCATAATATTGAAATGTCTTTCTTGTTCTATAATTCATGGATATGTGTGAAAACCTATATGAATGTTTACTTTTATAACCTTTCAGAACTAGTGTGATAACTTACAAAATATTTTAATTTTTTGTATAAATGTTTGTATTCTACATTTTCTTCGTACATATTTGTCTCTCCAGAAGCTCTATCTGCATTGGGTGGGAAAAGTTATTTCCCTAATACCTTGTAGCTGTTAGTCTGATACAGCTGTAGAGAAATGGGGCCACCAGACTGTGATTGTGGATGCAGTATTCACTCACATGTAGTGAATTTGGCACAGGAACTACTAATAATCTCACTGTGAGATCCTCAGCTGCCATGCTCCTTCACAGCATATACACATACATAATGGTACAGGCACCATCTCTCTTTTGTAATAAAATGTGTGATCTTAACTCTTAGAGCAACACGCATTTGTCCAATAGAGCTATTCTGTAATTTCAGTGATTTGCTAAACTGCAGTTTTCCAGCTATTGCAATGAATCTCACTGGTTGTCTCCAATTGGGGAAGAGAATGAGGAATTAAAATGCTTCAATTTAGGGGATGGACAGTGGGTGGGAAGATTTCAAAAATGCTTTGCAATAGAACATTTTATTTCTCCTTTAATTTTTTTTATTTCACTTCTGAAGCGGTTTCTAAACATTGAAGACTATACATAATATGGAGGACCATAATCTCAAGCCATAGGAACTAAAAGGAATACATAATATCTCAGACTTAATATCTGATAAAGTCAAGATATTTGACCAACTATGCGAACAGTTTAACGGTCCCATAAAATTACACATTTTTCTTGAGAATAAAACATTTCTTATATAAAAACAGAATACATGACCAATCCAAGACCACTGAAGTATTTATTCACATCTATAAATGTGCACAGCTATTAAAGTCTAAAGAAGGCTCCGTTAACTTTCCAGCAGTGGGAAACAATGGGAAAAACTATTTACAAATCAAAATGGCGAAGACTGGATATGTACAAACAATAGAGTTTTATCAGTAGTACAGTCTAAACATGGTTGATCTACGCATGGCATTTCTAAAATGTATAGTTCAATCACATTGGAATGCTGGAGATGTGCTGAGCTTAATGCAGATCTAATACATATCTGGTGGTCATGATAAGATTAGAGATCTTTGGGAGAGGGTACTGAGAGATTGAAGCTTTGACCACAGTAAGGGTTGATGCATCCCCATCTTCTGTTCTGATAAACTTAAATTGGCCTGCAATGTCTAGAGATAACGGCTTTAGTGATCCATATTCTGCTGGCTAGTAAGCTTGCAATAGCCTGAAGTTGGAAATCTAGTGATATACCTGAGTGGTCAGAAATAAAGAACCAAGTGTTAGACCAGTGTAAAATGGGAATATTAAAGCAAGAAAATTATACACGCCATAAGACAGAGATTTGTAACTCAGGAATTGAAAGATTGTCTAAGAAAAGAACTTGTTAAGAAAATTTCACCCCTCTCTCCTCAGAGCTTAAGTAATATACAATGTCTTATTTGTATGTTTATTGTAATTATTGGTAACTATATCTAACTAAATTTTAATCTTTTACATATTTGTAAATAAAATAAAGTTTGTACATGTACTAGAACCTCTGTAAATATGCTACATCATCTAGGTTATCTCTGCATGTAGAAGGCATACCACAAATGCATACTCTCTTTAGTGACCTTAAATTCAACTTATCTAAGTTTGCCTTGTGCCAAGTGTCAGAATTGATAATGGAATACTGAATTATGTTTATCTTTCTTCTATAGCCATTGTTAATAAAAAAAAAAAAAATCAATCTCACACCGCCAAATTTAATGAAAGTAAATTTATAGTAGTGGATACAATTGTGGGTACGCCTGTAATTTACAACTAATAATACAGAATTAAGTCTGTTTTTGGCCATGTACTTGCATACTGAAACTTAAAAAAAAAAAAAAAATGTCCCCCCCAAATATTTTAGGACACAACTAAATTGGACTTTTTTTATTTTACCTATTGATACATGTGAACAAATGCACCCTTTAAACGTGGTTTACTTCTTTTTCAGTTTGAAAGATTTACTTCAGTTACAGTTTTAGCTTGGGGAAAATACTTTTTTTTTTGTTTTACTTCTAGTGACATGGGCTGTTTGTGTTTAGCTGTAATTTTCTTCTTTCTCATTTACCCATACAAATTTATATAATTTTATTTCAAGGTACCATTATTTTTTTATCATATATATAATTTTATAAAATATGATGACTAGAGTAACTACTGAAGTGGACGGACGTGTTTTTACTG
Organism: Pelodytes ibericus; assembly: GCA_036172795.1. NCBI lineage: Eukaryota > Metazoa > Chordata > Amphibia > Anura > Pelodytidae > Pelodytes > Pelodytes ibericus. The sequence continues at coordinate 171,267,720 of CM069861.1, forward strand.
AACTCTGATAAAACATGTATATCTCTGCTAACATCTATGGCCAAACTGGCTAAAAAAAAATCAGAACATCTGATCTACTCCCCCCGACATGGGGTGCAAGTCCAAGAAAAACGGACTTTTAAATCGACTGTTAACGACGGATATTGGCTCCTTTCTTACCAGGCCACACAGGCCGTTGACAACACTGGTTGGTCCTTTCTGCGCTTTGGAACAAAGTGATACGGATGAGTCCTCGGACGATCAAATGGGATTGAGCACTATGTGAAGCAATAATCGTCCACCAGACACAAGACAGACCACTCCCAACAAAGGGATATACGAAAACTCTTTCTTGACCTACAAGGCGTTATGTAGATCATTATCTTGAAGCTCTGCAATATACCTGAAAAAGTTTCAACCCTATGGGCCTCAAGAAATCTGCATCATGTGTTGTATGCTGGGAGCACCATGATGCTCTTTGACCTACCGTCTGAAGTACCTGGAGGAGATCCATGACTGCTCTGACCACTCATCTGAGGAATCATGCAGTCAAATATCGATGGATCCCACTTTTATCCTTGATGGTAACCAAGGAAAACAAACAACTCTCTATAGACGACCCGTCTGACACATCCATGCTCTTGGAGAGCCTCGGAATCCCCCCCCCATGGAGCCACGGTCGGAGGAAAGTGGGTAGGAGATACACGCAGAGACTAACTTTGAACTTTGGCTTACTTTCCCACTGTTAAGTTTGGACTTTAAATGGGAAATTCGGTAAAGCACACCATTCCAGTTTTGAAGTTTATGAGTGAATCCCCTCCAAGGGAAATCTGATTTTTACTGGGCGGTATATTGCTAGGTCGTAAAATGCGACCTAGAGCCACTTTTTTGGCTGAGTGCCCTCGCATCAGTCGCCAGCCCCCTCTCGAGCTGAACCTTCTTTTATCGCCTGTTTCGCTTTCTCTCCCTTCCTAACTCTTGACTAACTTTTCAATGTCCCACTCCTTTTGTCGATTTATATGTATTGTTCTACTGCTGTAAAATACTACTGTTGCCTGAGAACCGTGACTTGTATGTGACAGGTGGATGTGATATATGTGCAAATCCGGCGGCAACTAGACTGTTCCGATGAGGCCTTAATTTATGAGTCATGAGGATGTTGTCTTTATTCAGTGATGGTTCTTAGCCTCACCACATAATACTATGCAGAACTGCAGGGGACCTGGATCCCCCACACTAACAGCACGCAGACATCCTCCGCTGCCGCCCGGCACGACCGCTGGGACTTCTATGATGAAGACGGGTCCTTCCGGCTTCATCATAAAAGTCCTGGACAGCAGCGGAGGATGTCTGCGCATATCTTGCAGACATCCTCCGGCTGCCTCCACTAGGCACCAAGGATATTACGGTAGCCGGGGGATGTCTGCACGGTAGTGGGGGAGAGACACAGACAACTTGGGGGGGGGGGGGGGGGAGACCAGACAACGCTGGGGGGAGGGTGGGGTGGAGAGACACAACGCTGGGGGGGAGCATTGAGTAAGTCTGGGGGGTAGGGGCAGCATTGGCACATAAAAGGTAAATAAAAACAAATACATTTTTTTTATAATAAGTTTTTATTAAATATGAAAAAGCTATTTACATGTGAATATATACAAGTAAAGCTTTTTTCCTATAGGGTAGTCTTATATTCAGGCTTTTAGTTTTTTCCCTAAAGGAATATCCATAGTTTTGGTGTAGTCTTATAATCAGGGTCGTCTTATTTTCGAGCAAATACGGTATCCTTGTTTGTCTCTTGTGTCATTCCCTAGAGTGGCTATTATACGTTACATAGAGACACAGAAGTCCTTTTAATTTCAGCAATTCTGTATTTTTATATGTCAGTCTCAATGTCTTTCAAAACAAAGCAAGCCTAGTCGAGTGAATTTTCTTGGAGAAGCAGACAGTGTATATTTGTATTCCATGTTACATACGAACATTGTTGCTCTCTGTCGTATTTATGCATAATGTGGCTCAAAAAAAAAAACCAAAACACTTTTTTTTCCCACTTGTTGTTCTACCATAAAACGAAAAAAAAAAAAAAAATCTAATGTGAGGATAAACTGGTAAACTGACGCTTTAAGAGATTCGACCACCGCTGCAGGATGTTGATAGATATAAGGCTAGTTTTAGCTTTTTTTCTTTCTTATTGTCCAGTGGAGCTGACTGCTTCTAGGGATGGAATTGAATGCTCCAAATGGTGCCCATGTTTGCTCCGTGGAGTGATTGCAGATGAATTTCAAAGCAAATTTAGATCAGGGCTTGACAAATTTATTTTGATTTTAGGAGCCAGACATTTTTTTTAGGAGCCAGACAATCACGCAAACATAAACACAATTCATAAACACACACGCCTACTTCACATATATACAAACACACCTACTTTACATATACACATATATACACAAACACCTCACACACACATATATACACAAACACCTCACACACACATATACACAAACACCTCACACACATATACACAAACACCTCACACAGTCATATATACACAAACACCTCACACAGTCATATATACACAAACACCTCACACACACATATATACACAAACACCTCACACACACATATATACACAAACACCTCACACACACATATATACACAAACACCTCACACACACATATATACACAAACACCTCACACACACATATATACACAAACACCTCACACACACATATATACACGCAAACACCTCACACACACATATATACACGCAAACACCTCACACACACATATATACACGCAAACACCTCACACACACATATATACACGCAAACACCTCACACACACATATATACACGCAAACACCTCACACACACACATATATACACAAACACCTCACACACACCCACCTCACACAGTCTTTTCTTGGGGTTTCTCCTTGATGTGTCCCCCCCTCCCTGCTGCTTTACCTCACTGCAGGGGAGGGGGACATTCACACTGCAGCTTAACTCCGTTGGTCGGCGTGCTGAGTGCCAGGATGTCACGTGACGACACCCGGCACTCAGACACGCGTTGCGCGAGGGGGCGGAGCTTGCAGTCTGTGCCATCGGCCATCGGCACAGACTTTACCCCCTCGCGCTGCGGAAAAATCGGATGGCAGCGGCAAGGGGACCAGGAGGCTGACAGCACCCAGGCGCCAGGTCTAATTTCCTGGTCGCCATGGCGACCTGGCGCCTGGGGTTTGTCGAGCCCTGATTTAGATGTTGCCTAATGCAATACATCAAGGCATTACAGCAACACCGCCTGAGCAGTGTTTGCCAACATTGATTGCCAACACCGCTCATTTCACCTCGGGACGTGCCTGTGCCGTCCAGTGTCGCAAAGGGGTTGAGTTCATTTAATGCTTTATATCTTTTTAACACCGGTAAATGTTTCCATTACAAGAACCTAAAAGTAAAAAAAAGTTGAAATTTGTTTTACATTTTCAAATTTTATAATTGTTTTGTATTTTAAAATATGTTTTCTTACTAAACACATTCTTTTTAATTATTTGGTCCTGCAGTACATTTTATATATAGTTTATTTTAATGTTTACATTGCTTAATTATGGTAAACATTTGTTTGTGTTTTATACTTGTGCACTTAACAATTATGAAAATATTGTTTTCAGTTAATAAATGTTCCAGAAAAGTACCTATTTTTCTAAAACCTAATAAATTACATGCATAAGCTCAGTTTAAAAAAAGGCAGGAAAAGATGATGGTGGGAAAACAATTGTTTTGGGAAAACTATAACTTCTAGATGGGTTTGACCAGAGATTCCTCCATAAAGTGATCAAGTTGGCTGAATTGTAATGTTCTTTTGAAAACATGAACATTTGAGGAAATTTTTGTAGATTGAGAATAAAGGAAGTGAGTTCCAGGTGTTTTGCAGTTGCAAGTGGTACAAGGTGATCCATTTGGAGTAAAGAGTTAAAAATGTAATGATTGCACAAGTCTTTCCATTTGTCTATGCTATTCTCTAGAAATAGTTTATTCCCCCACTCTTCTCAATTCCTGCTTTTTTTATCACTATCTTTATGATTTTCACATTGGCCTAATTTGATCCACACACTGCAAATGCTCCATTATCCTTGTAGGATTCCCACGTTATGGAAGTTCCATTTCCCTGGCTCCTAAAAGTAACCAGGCTGGCTCCTGAATCTGCCTGCCAGGCTCCTAAAGAATACAGGCATTTGTCAAGCCCTACCTTATATTGATACTGATGGTTAGTTTACAAGTGCAATCAGGGGAAATCATTTAATCAGTGAGGATTTAATCCGTGATACTGCCAGGCAGTACTAAAGTTGCATTTCTTTTAACCCTAATATAAAACATGTTCTCCAAAAGATGTATCCATCAAATACCTTTTTATCATCAAAACCCAGTGACCCGAGTGCAAAGTGTATAGACACTTAAAGATCTAAATACTGATATGGGATTAAAATATTCCCGAAACAATGATCTTTCACACAAATTTTAATTTTAATCTGGTTTGTTGCACTTTGACATTTGTGTGGAAGGTTATCAACTTTGGGAATATTTTATTCCCAAATCAAGTGTCCATACACTTTACGCTCAGGTCACTTTGTGTGTTGTTACAGTGCAGATTTAGGTGCTTGCTTTCTGTTCACAAGCTGCAGTGTGTTTAGTGGACCCATCTTCCATCACTTACTAAGGGTTATACCCAATTAACTAGAGGTTGTAACTTGTTGTTCATCCTACTTTTCCTCCTTTTTTTCCCTACCTTTCTATCATCACATTTTCTCCTATTTACTATAATGTTTTACAAAGGATATTACTTTTCAAGCTTATTTTCTTCCCTTTGACAGTCTGCCTGTGGCTGTAAAGTGTGTCTGAGTCTACTGCTTCGTTGAAAAGTACTGCAATAAATTATAATATTGCATCACCAGTTCAATTAACATGTTTTACGTTACAAAGTGTTGCTTCAGCCTCAAAGGCTGTCCTCTTCAAAAGTGTAGATCATAATGTCCTTTGCAGACAGGTTATATAATTTAAGCTGCATATTTGCTGGTAACATCAGCAAGGTTTCTTTTTGGATTTTTTTTTTATTGTGTGCCCACTCTCAGCTTCCAGAAAAGAAGCAATGTTTTTGTTCCTTGGCCCACTAATGTCACAGTTGTGTGAAAATAAAACTTATGATTTTTGCTGAATTACCCCTTTCAATCTCAAGATCCAACAAGAACATTCTTCCATGGGTTTTCTACAGCATTGTTATTTTACACTAATTTAGCCTTTCTAATTAAAGAGCCAATTCTGACCTGCAGTTATTTTGATGTCTTCAGTGTTGGGCTACACTTACGGGGGGGAAACTGCTGAGAATGGAAGTCGTATTTGAAATGTTAGACACATTCAAACTGGCGTGCTGTATAAATAATATGTACATTTATACTCTGGTATACACACAATTTGTATTGATAATTTAAATTCCTTTAACTACTTCAAGTGGTTTCCTAGGTGACATGCCGGATGACTAGATCTGATTTCACCCTATTGGTCTATTTCATGGAAACAGCATGTGTTTGTAAGGTTTTTAAAACTATCGCCTTTCAGATATGTTTTTTTTTTTTGTTGCTTTTGTTGTTGATCTGAGAATAAATGGAAATCTAGTATTTCAGTATTGTACATTTGATAACTTTATTTTGCTGGTAGTTTTAAGCCACATTTTCTGAGGAAACCTCTAAATACTAGTGCAATTATTGTTATCTACATAGTATAACAATTGTAGATTGAGCAAAGGTTCTGTGTAGAAAATGCAGAGACCTTACTCCATTTTGATTTGATATGCTTAGTCTGTCATAACGTTCTGCTTGTTCATCTGTATTTCCAGTTCGTAATTGGCCATCATCATGGCGACAGAAATCGGCTCTCCACCTCGCTTCTTCCACATGCCACGGTTCCAACACCAGGCCCCCCGGCAACTCTTTTATAAACGACCTGATTATGCTCAGCAGCAGGCCATGCAGCAGCTTACATTCGATGGAAAACGTATGCGTAAGGCTGTGAACCGCAAGACCATTGACTATAATCCTTCTGTGATAAAGTACCTTGAGGTAAGTCCCCTCTTATTGAAATTGTAATATTTATTTTATAGAGCTACTTACTGCTTGGTTGTTTTGTTATTGGGATGTTAGTGATTGGTTAAGAAACTTTATCTTCAATATTTACACTTTTTCCTCTGCTGTATTTCTAATAAGTACAAATATAACTTGTGTATTTTCATAGGATGCATTCTCGTGTGTGTGTGTGTGTGTGTGTGTGTATGTATGTATGTATGTATGTATGTATGTATATGTCTCAATGAGTTCTTTGTCTTTTCTCAGAACCGTGTATGGCAGCGAGACCAGAGAGATATGAGAGCCATCCAGCCAGATGCTGGCTATTACAATGATGTGAGTGGCATGTTCTAGGTTATCCATTGCATTCAGAAATCATTTGTGTTGTAAACCTGATGCAGAGATTTTGCTGTCCATACCCTTCTGGATTCTATATCTTGTATAACTGTTGGCAGGAGAAGTTGTGGGTTTTAGGCATTTGTTTGTGGTCTCCAAACATAACCCCATCCTGAAATGTGTAACAAAAATTAGTCGTCAGACCTTGTAACTATTTTTTTAGTTGTTGTTTTTTTTAATTTGTCCAGTTTTTTTGCTTTTTATACCACGTCATGCATCTTTGTGCATTCACATTGGCTACAAGCAGATTCTGAATGGCAGGCATGCCATCAATTCCAACTGGTTGAAACTCATGTTGTTTTTGTTGAGACTGGGTCACATAGAAGTTGCTGTTTTATTTTGTCCATCCCTCATAGGTTCAATAATTTATTTTTGTCTAGCGGAAACCTTACAATCTTTGCTAAACTGTTCTTCTTGATCTTAATATGTGTACGTTCTCCTGCTGCTTAAGAAGTATTTACTGTAATAATGTAAATAATTCAGATTTTGTGACTGTACAGCACAAAAGTGCACAGCTTAAGGTACACATGTTTAAGTTGTGTCTCTATTGTCTCATTTTACTGTGATGCCGGTTTACAAAAAAAGATGTTGGTTAAATTGGATTTTTTATTTCTTTTGTTACATTTTTTTAAACAAATGTTTTGTAGTGTGAAACTCATATGCTGTGCTAATGTATATCATTGCTTATTTGTAGCTGGTACCTCCAATTGGAATGATTAACAATCCTCTGAATGCAGTGACCACCAAGTTTGTACGCACATCTACCAACAAAGTGAAATGCCCAGTATTTGTAGTCAGGGTGAGTATCCACAAGGGACAGTGTGCAGGGTCTTATTAGCTGTGTATGTAACATTCATTACATTGTGGGTTCTTGGAGCATACGTACTGTACAGCACAATTAATATTTTGTTTTCCTTTGTGATCTGTTGCAGTGGACACCTGAAGGCCGCCGCTTAGTAACTGGAGCTTCCAGTGGAGAATTCACTTTGTGGAATGGGCTCACGTTTAATTTTGAAACTATTTTGCAGGTTGGTTTCCTACTTCTGTTTAGCAAACATTCGATTTTTAACATTGCATGCAATCCTTGTGGTAGCGGGAATGTAACTAAGAACACAGGGCCTTCATGTTCTTCATATCCCATATTTGTCTTTTCTATATCTTTTAGCTAACCTTGTAACTGAAAGTGAATTGGCGGTTATGAACGAACAAAAATAGTTTTTTATTTAGTTTTAAACATAAAAAATATACCACAGAAACAAAATAGGACAATATCAGAAAGGGGGCAGGGGGAGGGGTACAGAAAACAAAATGTCAAGGGCATGAACCTTCCATTTCTAACCAGAATTGCTTTTTATTTATTTATAGTATGCAAAAATTGTCAGATTGCATTGGTGCTTTTTTGTTAGTTGCGTTAATTCATGTATATGTGCAGGCTATTGTTTCAATGACATTACTTTTGGTACCAGAATAAGTGTATACATCTCGGCCAGCATTGGTGTTGGCTGAATGTCTTTGTCTTTGTTCTCATTAAAAAATATATGTTTACCGTGCTGGAGAAATCGCAGATGACCCATATATAATACTTTTATGGAGTATGTCAGAAAAGGGATATTCACTACTGTGTATGGATAGTTATTTTTGATTTTGCTTGGAATAGCATATTTTAAATATTGAATTGATGCCAAATTAGGTTATTTTTAGTCCCTGGGAGTAATGCCTTTCCATTTTTTGTTCTCTTTTTCACATTTTGCAGGCTCACGATAGTCCAGTCCGTGCCATGACATGGTCACACAATGATATGTGGATGCTCACTGCTGACCACAGCGGCTATGTAAAGTATTGGCAGTCCAACATGAACAACGTCAAGATGTTCCAGGCGCATAAGGAGGCGATTAGAGAGGCCAGGTTTATAACAACTCTACCCTTTTCCATAGTTTCTATTGGTATCTTCCCCCAGTGGTGTTTGTATATTTCCAAGAAATGCATTAGGTGTCAGTCTAGGTTGAATTGTTGGGAGGGATTAACAAATGCCGAGCAGCATCTTCTGAACATCCATTTCTACTCTAACTCCTGCTCTCCAGCAGCATTTTGTACCAATTTTCACTCGCTCTGTGTATGCCGAGTTTTTCTCTTTATAAATAAAGAATGCCGTGCCTGTAATAGTCCGCAGATGCTAAATAAAGCACACATTCAAGTAATAAAAACTGACCGTTGCATGCACCATTTAAATAAATGAAACCGCCTACTTTGAAAATACTAGCTTTTCTAGGCAGTGGCCATGCTCGAGGAGAACTGTGTGGGTTATCCTCTGATCTCTTAAAGCATTTTGGGTTAAGGTCTTTAGTATGATCATCATCAAGATTCCCTTAATCTCACGGTAAAATGGTTAAATTATCTTTCTCTCATAGCATCATGTATGGTTGTAACTATATGGTAGTGCTGCATAACAAAGTGGGACAAACGTCCCTGAAGAAAATACAGAAACAAACTACTGATAGTGTTCATAAACTATGGCGTTGAGAAATAAAAACACTTCATTGGTGCCCATTACAGCTGGATCTTCTACACATTAATAGCATTAAAAACAAAATGGCCTTTATAACACAAAAAGCTGACATTTTCTGGTTATCGAAGTCAGAAGCAGACCTGTAGTGCCTGCTGGCAGTAAAAGCCTAAATTGTTGAATGAATGGTTAGCATGAAGATGATTTTATGCTACATTTGAACTTGTTTACATTTTTGGAGACCACACCCATGTATGGATTTACCGTATTTGCTCGAATGTAAGACAAGGTTTTTTTCAGGGTAAATGCTCTGAAAAATACCTCTCGTCTTAGATTCGAGCTGTGTCTTATAATCAGACCTCAAATCAAGGTTTGATTTGAAGGGGCAGCATTGGTAAAGGGTGGGGGCTGGGAAGGGGCAGCATTGGTAAAGGGTGGGGGCTGGGAAGGGGCAGCATTGGTAAAGGGTGGGGGCTGGGAAGGGGCAGCATTGGTAAAGGGTGGGGGCTGGGAAGGGGCAGCATTGGTAAAGGGAGGGGGCTGGGAAGGGGCAGCATTGGTAAAGGGTGGCGGCTGGGAAGGGGCAGCATTTGTAAAGGGTGTTGGTGGGAGAGGACAGCATTGGCCAAGTTTGGAGGGATGCATTGGCTAAGTCTGGGGTCAATATTGGCTAGGTGTGGGGGCAGCATTGGCTAGGTCTGTGTGCAAAGGGTTGTGTGGGGGCAGATTGCTGTGTTGGGGGGCAGCATTGGCTAGGTTGGGGGGGGGCAGATGGCTGTTTGGTGGGATGCATAAGCTAAGTCTGTGGGCAGATGACTGTGGGAGGCATTGGGTAAGTGTGGGCATGTGGCTGTGTGGCGGAATGTATTCGCTAAGTGTTGGGTGAAGTTGGTTGTGCGGGGGGGGGTGCATTGACTAAGTCTCGGGGTCAAATTGAGGGAAATAAAAACAAGATTTTTTTTCTTGAAAATGAAAAAACACTGAAAATGTGTATATTTGCAAGTAAAATAGTTTTTTTTTTTTTTAACGGTAGTCTTATATTCAGACTTTTTCTTTTTTTTTCTTAAATGAATATCCAAAGTTTGGGGGGTCATCTTATATTCGAGCAAATCCGGTATTTTGAAAGTTGGTTTGTAAATTCATACAATATTTCAAAAATCTATGGCAAGGAAGAAACGCAACTAATGAAATGAAGTTAAGAAGAGATACTTGTACTGGAACAAAGTCAGAAAATATGCAACCTCAGCAGGTGATTGAGAGATATCGAAACATAGGAGGGTGAGCTGAAACTATGCTTCCTGATGTGAGCATGGAATTGGGGTTCTGTGAGGAATAATGCAATACTCTGTGTGTCTCATGTGCAGATAACTGGTTGCAACAGTGTGAACTTCACCCCTACTTTCTTGTGTGCAAAGTGGAAATGCAGCATCGCAGATGTTGACCAGCAAGATGTTTATCAAGGATTAAGACTCCAGTAAAGACCACTGAATAATGACTTGATAGTTGTTTGTAAAAGCATTGGCGTATCTGTAGCAGCCACTAGTAGTAGACCAATTTGGCATTTAATTGTTGACTGCTGTGTGCCATAGAGGAATGAGGACTTTGGGTACTAGTAGCTGCTCCAGTGGGTGCAACTTGTGGCTGCTGTTGTGCATTGGGCTCAAGATACGGCTAGTGCTGGGTAGCAAGCATGGGAGATGGACCATTGTAGTGGATAATATACAGTTCAGTAATTGGTGAAAAGGAAGGCAGTGTGTATCACTGAGGTGGCAAGTTTAATTGAGGCATTATCCAAGAGAGAGAAAAAAGGCCATGGCTGAGTTTAGTCTATATGTTGCAAAAAGACAACACAAATGGGTAAAAGTAATGACTGGGAACAAAAAAGGCTGTGCCTGTTGATTGGGTATTTATACATATTTTATATAGTGTGCAAATGTTGGCTTTAAGAGTGCATGACTTGTGTCCAGTATTGTTGGTTTATAGATGGTTTATAGTCAGCAGGCACAAAATAGTTGCAAAAAGCAAAGGTGTGTGTGTTTGTGTGAATTACTACGGACGGCACTGTTCTAGGGCCTAGAAGCCTTTTTCAATGGCAAGACATGTTTGGTGGCAGCTGCCTGTCCGAGAAGGAGCACCTATGTAGAGAAAACATGTTGTGTAGTGTGAGTGGATGAGAGAGTAGTGATGGCAATCAGTGTTATGCTAGAACACAACAGGATGCTGTGGTGAGGAAATGGTGATATTGGCATCTGTTTTTGGCCAAATGCGTGTCTGATATTGCAGGGCTTGACAAATCCCAGGATTTTCTTCTGAAATTCTTCTGGCTCCTAAATTATATTGGTCATTTTACATAGAACTCTATGGAAGTAACATTTCCTTGTCTTCTAATCTAAAGATCTGGTAAGCCCTGTGATAATGTGGCTTAAATGGAATGTATGTAGTGTAAGAGAGTAAAACATTGCTTATTTGTATTTGTCCTATTAAGGATTGTTGGGGGGGGGGGGGGGGGGGTGTTGTAGACCTTACTCTTAACTTCTCCTTTTTTTTTTTCCTTTTTTTTTTTTCAATATCCCATCTATGTTTTCTCCATCAGCCTACTTGCATCTCTTATGTAGGCCTGGGAAAATGTATAAGAGGTTTATCAGCCAGAAGAAAATTATTAGTCATAAGACTGAAAGTTTCTGGTCCCTCCTTGTCAAGGCAACTGGTGCAAATGTCCAGCCTTGTTCACACATCCAGTAAGCAACCAGTTCCGCTGCTGCCACCTTTAAAGCATCAGCACTCCAGTCAGGGGACAACTGATCAGTTATCAAAGTAACATACATTTGCCACTCTCTATGGTGCTACTAAGTGTGGTGAAGATTTTCCACTGTTGTATGTCGAACAATTACATGTCTCTTATGTCTATTAATGCATATAATATCCATATGTGTTTATACACTGTTTTGTAATTGCATGTATGTATAGTTCTATCTTGTGCATCCTTAAACTCAAAATAACTCATTTTTCAACCTTCTCATATTTTTTTAGCTCTACTTGAGGCTAATGGAGTAAAGTTGAGATGTAAACAGATTTGTTTCAACTAAAGATCCTAATGCTATTGTGCGGACACTTTTTATTTTCCTTATTTTCGGGCATCCTTCATTAACTGTATACGTTGGTATCCCCAAATCTTACATTTTTTTTACATACATATATTTCATAGAGGACAGAACACCACTGGCACTGTTTTGTTAAACAGAAGTAGGAAACTAGCTGACTCTTTTTTTTTTTTTTTTTTTTTTTTTTAACCTAAGTTTTGGGGACCTGTCTACTTTTTCATCTCTTGGACTGGAGCCTGGATGTCTGACCACTTGTCATATAGCTTACATTCATTCCTATTTAATATGATAGACTAATATTAATAAATTAATATTAGTCCATCAAGCTTAGCAAATTAGTCTTGCTTTAAATTATGTATAATGCTGATGGCAGGAAAGCCTCCTATCCAGGTTGTCCAGAAAATTGATCATTGTATGAGGTACCTCCCCCACACTACAATTTAAAAAAAAGTATTTACATTTTTTGTCCAATATTTGATAGGAGCATGTTTCTGAACTACTTATTTTATTGTCAGCCTTTTCCGCTTCCTATTACAAAACCTCTTAAGTGAGCTGGTGTCGTCAGCCTCTTTTGATCCAAAGTTGTTGTTTTCTCTTCTGAAGATTAATAATATTCCTAGTACTAGAGAGGCATTTTGTTAAAAATACTATTCCATACTTATGATTTCAAAGAGGATAATAAACCATCTTTTTAGATCAGTTGTGCACCTTAAGGGCGCAAGGGTGCTTTATGCCGTAATGTGGCACCCCCCGAATAACTGCCCTATAACTTGCAAAAAAGCCCTTCTTATCATGGAAAAAAAATATATAATTTGTGTGGAACAGTAAATGAGAGAAGAAAATTACAGCAGAAATGTAAAAACAGCTCCTGTACCACCTTCAAAAACTCATCATTAAGGAAATATGACGGATACATAAGTTGTGAATGTAAACGAGGGGTATGCCAACAACATTTTCTATTCTTATGGATGTGTTCTGCATCCTATTGTTTGGTTTGTCTCTTTTTATGAACACTTGTCGCTTGTTCCAATGACTACATTCACAGTCATTGATCTGCTTCTACTTCTTCTCTTCTCTTTTTTTAATTTATTGCTGCTTTAAAGAGGGACTAGACATTAAAAATAGTTTTATCAGGAAGAAGGTTACTTCTACCTCATTACAATTCCCTTTTGACGAGTGGTAAAAGAGTGCCCCAAAGACTTTGGAAGGGGTTGTAATTTCACAAGGCAGAAGAATCAGTCTACCATCTGTCTCTCCATCATTGGCTTTGGTGGCATATATATAGCATTGCACCCAAGAGAGAATTGTCTCCACCTCCTAATCATAAATTGCTTCTGGACTGTGCACCCTAGGGAGCATCTTTCAAAAGGGGATTTATGACTGAAAGATGACTGAAGGGGAGATTAAAGGTCGTTTGGTTTAGTCCCACTTTAATTTACACTTGATGCGCAATCCTGTTTTTTCTACCCCTTGTGTGATAACCTTTCATGTTATGTGCTATTGGGGTGTAGCTCATTAATATTCACTCATATTTTATTTGAGTCCAAAATATCTATTACACATTGAATAAGTTCACAAAAGATTATAGCATTTTTAAAGTGATTGTCATCTGAAGACTTGTTCATCTAACCAAATTATTGTAATTTTACAAGTTTCATTACTGTTTGAAGAGTTAACTTCTTCTTTTATTTTTGGATGGCATTTTTTAAACTCTTGAGCATCTCCGTGTTGATCACCTCTGAGAACAAGTTATTGCCAGTGGTCAGTCAGGATTTGGGATTTCGTAAGTTGATGCCATTAGTTCTCAGCATATTTTTGTGCAGGGCAGTGGAACGCAGGTGTTAAACTACCCAAGTGACCCCACCAAAAACCCAGGTTAGTTAGAAAACATATTTCAATTTGAACTAAAACCTGTTGAATGTATTTAAAACTCCAAGGTGGACACAATTGCTATGGTATAATGAGCCACTTCAAGTTTCAGGAGGGAAAGTTTAATGCACACTAAAATACATTTTATGGTCTCTCTTGGAGTGTTGTTGACTAAAAAGTATCTTCTAAATGTTGTATAATTATTTTTATTTTGATACAGTGTCAAGTTATAAAACTACTAGTAGTTTTCTGAATGAACACGGGTTTCAAATGTATAGTGCTATAGGCAGTAGAAACAAATTATATATTTTTTGCAACACATTTATCAGAGCCATTCGTTCAAAAATGTATGTATATATTTTTTGTGAAATGGAACTTGACACGCCAACTTAAACACTCTTATATGCACATGTGCCAGATCAATAATAAAAATGTATGTATAGATTTTATCTGAAAGAATAGGGGGACCCTTTAGTTTGGGTGAGAGACCCTGACGCCAATTAAGAGCTTTTCAGTGCTCGATATTTTTTTTTTACATTGGCTGCCCCAGTGCAATGAGCCGGCAAAACCAAAAAGTAGGCAGGCGGCGGATGAAGCACAGACAATCTAAATTTGTCACCATTATTTGACCCTATATGAGTGTGTGTGCTACGTTTATACATTACCCCCCATTTTGTGAGACAGTAATTCAGTTCTACTAGCAAACTAGAGGTTAAACTAACCACTTATAAGAGAGATGACACGTACATAAACCGTAGTAAGGAAATGTAGGGGAGAAGAAAACCTTTCATGCATATTTATAAGATATTAAAATATGCCACTGTTGGTTTGCACAATAAAATATGCTACAGTATTCCCATTAACATATGCACCAGCCAGGTGCATATTAAATATGCCACTGTTTGCCCATTAACATGTTCCCCTGCCAAGTGCCCAATAAAATGTTCCTCAGACATGTACCCAATTAAAACATAACACCCCTTTCCATTGTACTCACCTGGCTGCTCACAATCCTCAGTCTTCTCTCCTGCAATGACCACAAGGCAGGAACACTGCCGACTGGTGCCCTAACGTGACTGTCTCCATGTGAGAAGTCATGCAGGCTTCCTAAAAGAAAATTTTGCTGGCTGTCAGCGCAACATTCCTGCACACTGCAGCTGAGGCCGTTTGGAAGACTGGTGTAGTGGTTAAATGCTTACAGTCTTTCAGGTTGGCTCCCTCAGACATTTTTTAAAAACCTGATGAAGGTGAAGTTCCAAAATCTCATTTGAATTCTTACATACAACCATTGGCGCATCAATACATATTAATTAGTAAAAGACAGGGTATTGAAACATATATAATAGAAAATACAGTTTCCAGGCGATTTTAGTCTGAGATTCTTGCTGAATAGTAATGTTTCAGACTTCTCCATCTTCTGAAATACTAAATAACTCCCAAGCAGTAGGGATCGACCGATATTGATTTTTTAGAGCCGATACCGATACCGATAACCTGTGAACTTTCAGGCCGATAGCCGATAACTTATACCGATATTTCGTGCATTTTAATTTTTTGGGAAAAAAAACAATTTCTACACAAATCTGCTGTTAAATGAACATGTTTATTGTTAACGTTTAGCTTTTTTTTGTAAATCTTTTTCATTGCTAAATAAAAATAAATAATGCAGCAAAACAATGGTGATATGGTCAAATACAACAAATTGGACCACTTTTTTTTTTTTTTTTTAAATAAATATCAGTCAAAAGGTAACAAGAACAACAATGTTCAATTGCACATAGTCCATACTTAGATTAAATCTTAGTAAAATGAGCAGCAATGACATAGGCAATTATATCAAAGGGACACTACAGTAAATATAAGCAAGGCATCAAAACAGCTTAATTAACCCCTTAGTGACAAGACATTTTCACCTTGACTTTCCCTTGGTGACAATGGCTGTTTTGACATTTCTAGGGTGTTTGTGTTTAGCTGTAATGTTTTGCTTTCTCACATACAGTACCCACACAAATTATATGTTGTTTTTATCGTCATAAGAAGGGCTTTCATTAGATACCATTATGTTCATCATATCTTATAATTTACTACAAAAAAAATCATAAAATATGATGAAAAATTTAATATCAAATAAAATCATTAAAAAAGACCCCGGCTAAATAGTTTCTAAATGTTGTCCCGAGTTCAAAAATATGCATGTTTCCATATTTTTCGGTATTTTTTTGCGAGTTATGGGGCAAAAACCAAAAATAGTGTTTTCTGGTTTTTTCCTATATTGATCTTTTGACCCCAACCCGAACCCAAAATTTAACCCTAACACTAAATTTAACCCCAACTCTAATCCTTATTATATCCCTTAATATTTTTTAACTTTAATTTAATTTTAACCCTATCCCTTATGCTAAAAAATATTTAATTTTAACCCTATAGGCTAATATAGCTAAATAACCTATTTTTATTTAATTAAATATGTATTTTAATTATTTTCCATTGCAATGCTACTAAACCACCACTAGGGGTAGTCAAGTAGCATATTCAGAGCGACGGAAGTGAAGTTACTTTCACTTCCGAAGCTCAGACCGGCAGAGGACTTAGCCATATTGACGGAGCAGCATGCTCCGTCAATATGGCTCCCCACGATCGCTCCGTGGGGCGATCGTGGGGGTCCCAAAATAGAAATATCAGTGCTGGCTATTGCCTCGATGTCGAGGCAATAGACCAGCACTGTTAAAGCGGTTTTCGCGATCGTTGATCGCGAAAACTGCTTCATTCAAATATCGGCATTATCGGTAAAGTTAGATGCCGATACCGATAATTTAGGAAACTGTGAATATCGGCCGATAATATCGGTTAATCCGATAATCGGTCGATCCCTACCAAGCAGTATTTGTTCATATATTTGACCATGTGTAAATACAAATATTGTTACGAAGGTGAACAAGTTCTATTCAGGGAATATAAAATATTCATGTTTCGGGGACTCATTGGGTAAAATAAAAACCTCAGACTATTCTGCATTCATGAATTACAGTATACTTTAGTTTTTTTTCTCCAGAACTACATATTTAGCCCTAGAGGTATACTATGTACAGAATGTGGCAATCTTCTGTGTAATATTTGCAGAATAAGCTAAGAAAATTCTTTGGTTAAATCAGTGTTCGCAGTTAGTAATATATGTACCGACACACAGTATCTGAATCGGCTGATGTACTCTGGAATAGCCGAGTAAAAGATTGATAATTCCCTGTCATAAGAGTTTTTGGATCATTCTCTAGATTGTAGCTCATCTGTCCTGAATCATGATTGTAGGATAACAAATAGATGTTTCTCAAGTCTAAGGATGACTTCAGAATTGTTTGCTCCATATTTATTTCCATATATGTAAAATTTATGGGATTAAAAACCCACTGAAACACTTAAAATACATTTTTTGCTTTAGGATAGTTAGTTATTTTAGAACAATCTAGTTTAGTTCAATGTCACAAAGTTCCTAGATAGCATCCACATGTCTGCACTTCCTTTGGTGAGCATTACAACAGAGGTGACCTTTTTGAATTTCACGACATAGTTCATTAGGTAGTCATCAAGTACAACTCTTCCACACACCCAGTTTGTTTACTGTTAATCTTATTGTATATTACATGTTGGGTACTACTATGTAACTTTAGGATGCATCAGTATAACTGTTATTGAGTATTTAAAATGACAGTATTTTCCATAAGCATAGAGACGTTTCCAATTACAGCAAAGGTTTTGCATATAGTCATATTGATACGGTTACAACTACATGCCATTGGTGGGTGCTGCCAGTTGAGCACAAGTTTGCATGTTCTGCATTGTGGAAACACACATGCGTGCTTACCAGATTGCTCAAAAATGGAAATCAAATCCCCGGTAAGTATATCATTATATACATTTGCTGGTGATAATTCTTGCTCAATGTCAGTTTGACGTCATATGCAAATTAATAATTAACTTAATTTCCATGTGGTGCCATAAGATTATCATAAAAAGAATATCAAGAAAGCAAAGCAGAAACGGCACTCCACGAAACTTCAATGCAGAAATAATTATTACATCTGTGGAAATTTCCAAACGTTTTGAGTGTCGATTCTGCTTTGCTTTCTGGATATACTTTGGATAGAGAGCCGACGAGCACCCAGGCTTCACGGCACCCATAGTTGCAGGCATTTCCTACTGCCCACCTGGAGCTGTAGCCCGATTACCTACACCTATCATAAACAGTAGACCACATGGTAATTGAAAATATATATTTTTTCTTGCAATTCTATCAAAATGTAGAGCTAATGTTTATACTGTACATTTATACTGCAAACTGTGTTTAGGTGGAATCCTTTAAGGTGCAAATATATAAACAGTACCTTATTAAAACCGCTAATGCACTTAAAGATTAAAACAACATGTAAGTAGTTTACTGTTAAATTAAATGAGATGTATGTAACATTGATTTTCAGCAAGAATGGTATTTTTTTTTTGTTTTTTTTTTTTGTTTCCATTATTTAATGCCTAAAGGGACTGTGTGGTGCCCAAAGTGTATCTTACAGATGTTAATGCATATTAAAATGCTTTCAAAGTACTTTAAAATGCATGTTTTACTTCTTGCATTGCTTAAAATACAAAAAACTTACAGTAAGAATAATTTGTGAAATGACAGCAGTTTGCAAGAAGACAGGACTGCCCACAGTAGCAGAGTAAAAGTCAATTTATTTTTGCTGCAGGAACCAATGAGAATAATTCCATTCACATGAATGGAATTTCCTGTTTCTCTAGTGATGTCATCCAACAATGTGTTGCTCTGTTAAGCGATCCTACTGTGTAAAAGAGCAAGGTTGCTTCGATACCGCACAAGGCATTGTATTACAGCAGCACAGGAAGTGATAAATGAAATAAAGCTTTATATTTTCAGCATCTATACAATCAGTGCTGCAGCACCTGCTGTAAACAAGCAGAGTAATCAATGGTCTTGAGTAAAATATTTAAAATGTGAATTATGCAGAATGCCTGCAACAAATCACACTGGGGAAAAAAGCCTGTGCACTATGCAAGCAGTAATCTTCGTCTTGCACCAAAGTGAGTTTGGGGACTAGATTGTCCCTTTAAGTTGGTAAATGGGATTGAAAAATCCCTGCCATGGAATCATGTCTCACCATGTAGTGCATATACATGTAATACAAGCGATGTTTAGCAAAATTAAAAAAAGATGGTTTTGAGTAGTTTTTTTTGTTTTGGCACATTATATAGTCTAGTTCATGCTAGATCCAATTTCTCCCATATTGGCGGGTCTAACTTTTTGCTTACATTGGAATTGCAAATTAAAGGAGCAGTTCCACCTAGATTATTTTTGGTGCGTGTGTGTTTAATATGTGTGAAATGCACTTTTACTTTAACTTCTTAGTGACGGTTGACGCATGTTTAAATAAATATATGACATAGAATGTCTGTTTGAATTCTACAGTGGTGCTGCAGATATTAATCAGTAGGCTACTCAAAGACCACAGTATGACATGGGAATCAAATTGGTTTAGACATGTTAAAACAGTTTGCTTGGCCTGTAGTTTTACATCGGAAATAATTTCACATGGGTGGGTCTCTAAGCAGCATCCAATAAGGAGTGCTTGGGATATGGTCAGAACTGTTCCCATTGCTACAACTATAATAATTACACAATTTGCAGAGAAGTGTTAAGACCAAACTGATAACAGATATGTTCATTTTCTCTTTACTTTACATAACGCAGCACTTGCATAAAAATGTATTTTAAAATATTTTTTACTCATATTTTATGATATTTTCTTTTAGGCATATATAGCTAAAAAAATAAAAATAAAAAAAACCCCCACATATTATCTCCAATACAGGGGAATTACCTTTAAAATACTCACATTTCCTATCTACCTTCAATCATCTCAATTTATTATATCATCCCCTGTAAGATATAACCCAAATAAACCCACCTGAAATATATTCATTAATCAAAACAACAACAACAAACTATACATTACACTCCTCATATTACATCCTCTTATCCCATTATTATGTATACATACAGCATTACATACCACCTCCTTTATTCCCTCCATGTCTCTGAACCTCCCTAGACTGTATACAAACAACCCCATAACACAGACCTCACCTTGCCTATACATAATCCATGGTGACCATGTAATATAATAATGGGGACTCAGGAAAGAAGCAATGAATATAGTAACTACTCCACTGAGTGCTCACTGATCCACAGTTTGGGTACCAAACCGTAGCCTCATTCCTAACAGCCATAATTGAATGTCTGGTATCCTGCATCATAATGGTTAGAGGGGTCAATATTTTATCCTAATCTCCACCATCCACTTCCTGAAAAGCCTGATTAGTGGACAATCCCACCATATGTGTAATGTACAGATGGTGAGGACTTTCTGCTTTACATGCACTTTTTTAATATATATATATATTTGTGTTTTATAATATGGAGGATTTTGACCTCTTGACATGTTGCTCCCAAGTTAGCAGTGCGGTGTTTCATTGCTAGACCTGGCTTCCTGGATAAAGTCTGCAAAGCCTGTCAAAATATTGACACTTTGAGAATCCTATCACAGGCAGTCAGGTGTGTCTACTTTTCTGGGTATGTAGTTACATTATGAGTCTAAAAAGAATGCTCTAAAAGTTTACTTCTAACACTATAGGACAGTGCTCCTCAACCTTTTCTCACCCAGGGCACACCAAAGCTCTTCCCAGACACACCACAAACAAAAACTTATAAAAATTAAGTTAGAAAGTCAAGTGCATACACAGAACCAAAACAAGTGTGCAAAATAAATAACCCCTTCGCGACAATGGATGTGTCAGGCACGTCCTGCCGAGAACTCTGTTCCCGACAATGGGCGTGCCTGGCACGTTCTGCGGTGAAACAACGCTTTAAAGGTGCTGGTCGATGTCTACGAATTTCCTATCTGGGGCACCCACTTTGTGTGCAGCGTGCTCCGTCAATATGGCTATGCCCTCTGGTGGTCTGAGCTTCAGAAGTGAAAGTAAATTAACTTCCGTCTCTCTGAATTTGCTGCTTGACTGCCCCTAGAGGCAGCCAAGCAACATTTCAATGTTAAAAAAAAAAAAAAAATGTAATTCGCTTAAAACTAGTATCATGTTAGATTAGTCTATATGGTTAAAATTAAATAATTTTTAGCATAAGGGATATGGTTAAAATTAAATTAAAATATATTAAGGGATAGCATAAGGGTTAGAGTTGGGGTTAAATTTAGGGTTCGGGTTGGGGTCAAAAGGTCAATATAGGAAAAAAAACAAAAAATATGGAAACATGCATATTTCTGAACTCGGGACAACATTTAGAAACTATTTAGACAGCGTCTTTTTCAATCATTTGTATTTGT
Source organism: Pelodytes ibericus (assembly GCA_036172795.1). Lineage (NCBI taxonomy): Eukaryota > Metazoa > Chordata > Amphibia > Anura > Pelodytidae > Pelodytes > Pelodytes ibericus. The sequence goes on from CM069861.1 coordinate 171,289,078, forward strand.
AAATTATATTTTAGGTCAAAGTTAGAAAAAGTGTTTTTTTAAAACCTTTTCATCATATTTTATGATTTTTTTTGTAGTCAATTATAAGATATGATGAACATAATGGTATCTAATGAAAGCCCTTCTTATGACGATAAAAACAACAAATAATTTGTGTGGGTACAGTATGTGAGAGAGAAGAAGATTACATACAGCTAAACACAAACACCCCAGAAATGTCAAAACAGCCATTGTCACCAAGGGAAAGTCAAGGTAAAAATGTCTTGTCACTAAGGGGTTAACAAATGCACAAACCAAGACAAGTGCATTACAAATCATAAATAGACAAACCAAACCAGTGCATTACAAATCATTAATGGACAAAACAGCCACAGCCACATCTGCCCATTAATATGCCGGTATTGCTTTTGCCATTAATATGCCGGTATTGCTTTTGCCATTAATATGCCGCAGCCAATTTACCCAATAATATGCTAGTATTATTTTGCCATTTAATGTGCTCCAGCCAATTTGCCCAATAATATGCTACCCTCCTCCCCCTTACCCAGTACTCACCACCTTGTTGCTCCATGTACCCAGTCCTCTCCTCCATGCAGTCTAACCTCTTGCACAGAGGAGGGATACACAACCACCGTATATGACATATTGTCATATCTGGTGGCAATGTTTTTGTTTTTTTTAAACTTTTTATTTTTATTTTCTGCAGCCGCATCCAGCGCATGCCAGCCACCGGGCCCGAGAGGAGAACCTGTTATTATCCAAGTCTTGCACAACATCTGGCTCTCCTCTCTGGGCCCGGCATACGCTGGATGCTTCGCAGCACTCCTCCCATCATCCAGCGGCACACTGTTTGCGGGGCACTGCTATTGGAGATAGCTGAAGTGTGACCTATGAACTTCTTGATGACAGGAAGTTTGCAGAAAGGTTACATACTATTGAACATTATGCACTGCAGTAGAATTGCAATGAGTTACTATATATTATTTGTAATTACATTTTCCACCAAGTGCCTACTTAAAATGGTTTGAAGCATAAGCTGCAATTTACTACTGAATGATGCACAGTGCCAGTGAGGCATACTCCTCAACCAGTTTTGATTGTTTACACCTAGAGGATGTAAACTATGCTTCCTTGTCAGGGATATAGTTAGATTAGCTTTTGCACTTTTGCATTCTAATGAAGGAAGATGAATGCCATGTGTCTGAGAAAATCACAAAACCTGATGCCATCTTCACATCTCATTAGCTGTTCTTCTTCCTGCGATCATTTAACATACTACATACCCCACTGGAGAGCATGACATGGGGAAAAAATTCCCGGCAGTCACAGTTTTTAAACTATGCCAAAAATATAAATTGGGTCATGTTTAAATGAAATTATTTTTGTAAGGTTTGTCTCCATCTCTAAGAATTTAATATATTGCCACTTCTGTATTTGTATATTAGACAACATTATGTAGTTAATGTCTTGGCTGTTGACACTTAATACAATAATTTGACATCACATCTCTCTTGGTAATCGCTATGGAAAATTTTCTTCTGTGTGTATCTGGACCTTTAAATAGAGCAGTACATTTTTAGAGGTTGGAAAACAACTTTATTTTCACATGACATTGGCGGTATAAAAGGTTTTCTAACAATAGCATTTGCATAACAAACGACCTACAAATGTAAAAACAAATTTCCCAATTGGGCAACACTAGTATAATTGTATCCCTCCTTTAAAAATGATGCTTCAGAAAAAGATATGGAAACCATGTCCATGATGTGATTCTTTTTTTTTTAATTTTTTTTTTTTTTTTTTTATTGAGAAAAATAAATTTGGTGGAGAGGTAGGTGGTAGTTTTTCAGATAAACAAAGAAAAAAGTTCTTTGTGGGTTGGTTATATTTGGACACCTTATCAAAGGTTCTCCATCATCTTTTAAATGTTATGTTTAATCTCAAATTTTCTAAATACTGTCTTATGTTTCTATTTGTTGAGTAGAGTAGTGTTTCTTTATTTCTCATAGCGGACATAAACACCTTCTTTAAATTGCTGGGTTGTTTGAGTATCAGCTACATGTCTAAAGAAGTCTCTAGTAAACGTTTCAAGATCCATTCCCCTGACCCTCGCAAGCTGCTTCCCTAATGGATATGTCTTACTAATGAATACAGTGGCTGAGATTATTTGACTTTAAAATAATAAAATGTTCTGTATCAGTTGTGACTAAACAATTACCATGAAAAAAATCAACTTATGATTTGAGGTAAAATATATATTGACTTTGGAACTTAAGTTAGTATTCAGATTCTGCCTTTACAAATAATGTACTTTGTATTATAAGTCACGTTCTATTGTGGATGTAGGAATATGTGCCTATGACCTGTTATATACATTTAGTTATTTATGTTCAAAAAGTAATTTCATCTTTTATTAAATTATGTTTCATTATTTTCCCAAATGTTGCACATAATCTGTTTCATACATGGCTATGTAGCGGACTGCAGCTTGTTTGATAATAGTTTTGCTTACATTCTAAATATACACTGGCAAGGTAAATCCTAATTAATTTACTACGAAAACCTCGTAAAATGTGCATGTTTGTGAGGAATCAGCAAGGAATAAAAATGGGTAGTATCCAACTGTTTTAATTATGCTCATTATTCTGAAGAGCGTGGGTTTGGTGGCTTGGCAGCATGTTTTATATAGGCAGTTTAATTTACCTTAAGATTACATCTCCTATCTCGGTGATCGTTCTATTTCCAACATGAAAGCTGTAATTATTGTATAGGGCAATTGTCCTGTTTTTTTAAATAGTGTTTTTGAATATCCTAAATAAGAATGTTCTTGGTGTTTCAGATGCAACTAAATTATTAAGCTAATATGATAGAATTAATGAGTTTTCATTTCACAATTCATACAAAATATCTACCACACTGGTTTTGCAGGTTACTAGCTTTACAACATTACTATATATGAAGTAGAAACAAGTACAGTACTTGGCATAATCTGCATTTTATCTTCAGTATTTACTACTTATCTCCAGGGCTAATGGCATGCAATGCTACTCATGGTGTTGTCTCAAAGCAAGTAGAAAATATGTTTTAAGTTAGTTATTTGGAAATCTTTTGTGAGGGTACCCTATTACTACAGTCTTCAGCTAGCCTCATACCTAACATTTTATTTTTGTTTTCCCATTAAACATGAGGTTTTCTCCACCCACATATCACATACATGAAGGTTTGCCATCAGAAATGACTTTTCCATGAACTCACTGCTCACTAAATTTTAATTGTCCCAAAAAAGACTATTTATATGTATTGTTCATGTTGCAGTAAGTAACCTTTTTTAAGTTTAAATTTTGACATCCATTTTTAAATCTTCATGCACCTTTCAGTTAAACTATACATATTTTTTCTTGGTGGCTGGAAAAAAGTTCTATTAAACCAAGTGTTGGGGATAAGCCTACCTCTGACTGAACCGGTCACCTTTTCTCAACACTGTTGGCATTATTACATTCTTTTAACCCCATACACTTTTTTTGTAATGGGTATAAAATCCCTGCCAGCAAATTCAGCATAGTGTTTGACACCTTCTTTCAAGATACCCTCAAGTCTTCACTGTAATGTATAGGGGGAGGATGACGTGCTGTTTGTGTCTGACTTCTCCAATGATGCTTCTCTCTACGTAACAGTTTCTCCCCAACGGACAATAAATTTGCCACCTGTTCAGATGACGGCACAGTTAGGATCTGGGACTTTATGCGTTGCCACGAGGAGAGAATATTACGAGGTAATTTTTTATTATTTTTATACTTGGATTATTTCATTAAAGTGGCAAGAACCCTGAATTGGACCAAACTATTTACATATCGTTTTTTTTTATACTAAAGTCTTTTACACATTTTATCAGTATGCTGAACAGAGAAATGAGCCAACCAATAACTATAACACATTATATGGAAAGGTCAATAGTCAAAAGCCTATGGTCTGTTGTAAGTGAAAAAGCATCTTGAGATTTCATATTGCATTGTATTAAAGCCAAAGTAATGACACTGTTTCAGAACTATTAAAAAACAGACCTTGTTTTGCTAATTTATTCAACAAAATTATCTTTCATGTTTTTATTTTAGAAGCAATCATTGATATAGCAAGGAACAAACCAATCACCAGTACACTTACTTTCTTCAGTGATACTTCAGGGCCTGGGTTGCACAGATCCTTTACTTGCCTAACTGACTGAGAGTCTTATGAACCAATAGGATCTTGTCTGTTAGAACACTAACTGGGCATGTATGTCAGTGAATCCATGTTCACTTGGAGAGATTCCAGTCAACAGAACCGTGTACATTTATTAAACATTTTTGTCCAATGCTTAGTTCCAATCTAGCTCAAAAAAAAAATATTAAAGTTCTTCCCCAGGCATCTTTAAAAACCATAAAAAGACAAAGTCCACGGAGCACAATAGAATTACTTAACCCCTTAGTGACAAGACATTTTTGCCTTGACTTTCCCTTGGTGACAATGGCTGTTTTGACATTTCTGGGGTGTTTGTGTTTAGCTGTAATTTTCTTCTTTCTCACATACTGTACCCACACAAATTATATGTTGTTTTTATCGTCATAAGAAGGGCTTTCGTTAGATACCATTATGTTCATCATATCTTATAATTTATTACCAAAAAATCATAAAATATTTTTTTTAAAAAAAATCACTTTTTCGAACTTTGACCCAAAATATATTTTATACAAATGCAATCATTAAAAAATACCCCATCTAAATAGTTTCTAAATGTCTCGAGTTCAGAAATATGTTTCCATATTTTTCTGTATTTTTTTGTTAGTTATGGGTCAAAAAAGCAAAAATAGTGTTTTTTTGTTTTTTCCTATATTGACCTTTTGACCCCAACCCGAACCCTAAATTTAATCCTTACTCTAACCCTTATGCTATCCCTTAATATATTTTAATTTAATTTTAACCCTATCCCTTATGCTAAAAGTGATTTAATTTGAACCCTATAAGCTAATCTAACCATAATACCAGTTTTAAGCTAATTAAATCTTTTTCTTTCTTTTTTTTAACTTTGCAATGTTGCTGACTGCCTCTAGGGGCAGTCAAGCAACAAATTCAGAGCGACGGAAGTGAATTTTCCTTCACTTCTGAAGCTTTGACCACAAGAGGGCATAGCCATACTGACGGAGCATGCTGCTCCGTCAATATTGCGTCCATGATCGCATCGTGGGTGCCTCAGAGAAGAAATTTTGGTGCTGGATATTGCCTCGACATCTTCACAATAGACAAGCACCGCTAGAGCGGTTTTCACAATCGTTGATTGCGAAAACCCGGCAGGACGTGCCTAACACGCAGTGGTGTATCTTGATTTTGTGCTGCCCTAGGCAGACAAAATCCGGGCACCCCCCTACCCAAGCTGCACACCCACCTTACACACCTAAGACATGCCCCATCATTCAGACTCACATCAAGCTCATACTCCCATCACACTCAGTCACACACTCCTACTCCCATCACACTCAGTCACACACTCCTACTCCCATCACACACACTCTGACTCCCATCACACTCAGTCACACACACACACACACACACACACACACACACACACACTGTCTCCCATCACACTCAGTCTGACTCCCATCAGACTCAGTCACACACACACACACACACACACACACACACACACACAGTCTCCCATCAACACTTACCTTTCCCTGGCAGGCAGGCAGCATGGTCCCTCCATGCTGCCTGTTCGGCTTCCCGGCGATTGTGCCGACAGGTCACGTGACCGGGCGCGCGTATGACGTCAGCGCGCCGGTCACGTGACTGTCGGCACTTCCGGTTCGGCACACTGCACGGGGAGCCGAACAGGCAGCACGGAGGTTTCTCTGTGCTGCCTGTTCGGCTCCCCGTGCAGCCTGGCAGGCAGAGCGATGGTGAGGGGGGATCTTCCGATCCCCTCTCACCTCCGTCTCTGCCTGCAAGCGCGGTCTATTTTTTTAAAGGGCCGCGTTTTTTTGTTTTAAATTTTTTTTAATTTTTTTTTTTTCACAGTGCTGGGGGGCGCTGCCGCCCCCCAAATTTGCCGCCCTAGGCATCCGCCTAGGATGCCTCGCGGTAAATACAGCACTGCTAACACGTCCATTGTTTGAAGGGGTTAAAGATGGTTGAATATCTTGCAGGGTATATTGGTAATCCACTCTACAATTCACATGGTGAATTTATTACTTGCATAAATATACACTTCTATATGTATGCAAGTAATAAATTCACCATGTGTTTTTCAATCTGACAAGTATCATCATCTTTCCTGTATTGCGTGATACTGCTGTTTGTGGTTTAAGAAAAGTGCCAAACAAAACAAGGTATATTTAGATCACAATCTTGAATTGTACTCTCCTACGTTCATCACACTCATACTTTGGAGTAAATCATTCATCTCTAAAAGCTAATCACATAGCTACAGCAGAGCTTCCTATTGCAGGTATACACACAAACGGGATATCCCCATGCAACTCTGTGGAAAGGCATGTTAAAGCACTACACATCTTAACACAACTGCATGCACCACATGTACAACATCACTGTTGGGCGTATCCACTGCTTCCTCCATGTTTTTTACTTTAATTTTACTTAGAGGGAGCAAATGTTGAAAAAAAAAAAAGGGGGAAAAAAAGGTAATTTTTCTGCAGTAAACCTGACATGTATATTTTATAGATCTATTTGGGTTTATTCTTGGCTCTGCCTCAGAGTTGATGACATTGTCCGTGCACATTCAACAAGTCAGAGTGGGGGCTTGCCCTGCTATTCCAATCGTGGTCTGTACATAGGGACCTAAGGTGTGCTACTTAATGACCAGAGTATAACATGGGAATTGAATTATATTAGTCATTCTGATGTATGAAAGTTTTTTCAGACATTGTATGTGGAACTGCCCCTTTAAAATTAGTATTACATTGTCCCTGTTTTGCTGACTTTCTCAGTTTTTTAAAATTTTCATTCCATCTTGTTTTGTTTAAAGGAAGTCCTGAGGTCCCCTCTGTTGATCCTCTTTTAATTGGAAGGTCTCTACTTTATATATTTACAGCATCTACAACAGATCACTTTGAGGCTTTTCTACACTGGAATTTATTGACAGAGTAGATAAATACCTATCAACTAAGCCGTTTTAGATCTCATTGTTTTATCGCACAACTCCTGTTCTTTATTTCTATACCCCCCATTTCTCTCTCTTACTATTGTTCTGAATATTTTGCTTGGATAAACTTAATCAAAAATTATTTTCGAAAAAATAAATGGAAGGTCTCTTTCTGCACTATTAAAGACAGTCACAGACCAGGCGGCATGCTTTCAAGGGAAGTATGGCAGCTGCCGGTCAAAGGATGAACTGACGTACTATCATTCTACTAGGGGCACTACATGTTTCACTTGTGATTCTATATCGGAAGCATAAGTGGAAAAATTAAGTTTAGAAAAAAAAATAGAACATGCAAAATTATATGCCAACCGGTATTGGTCTGGTGTAATGTCAGTCTCACAGACAACACCCTCAAGCTGACCTTGGCAAAAAGTATTTGTCAGAGTTGAATTTCTCAACCACTGTCTGTGATATGTCAAAACAAGATAGCATTTTTATTAATTATTTTATAAGGTGAGAAAGTCAGCAAAATAGGGCCAATGTTTTACTAGTTTTAAGGGGTAGTCCCACATAAAAATATTTTTTAACTTCTTAATGAATATATAATTCAATTCCCATGGCATTTTCTTGTCATTAAAGGACAACTGTATAAAAAAAAGGAAGTTCTGTTTAATTGAAAGATGGCATAGAGCAGAGGCGTCCAACGTGCGGCCCGCGGGCATCAAGGTGTGGCCACCTGAGCTCTGCTCCGGTAGCCGCACCTCGAACTGCACACCACACGAGAAGCTGTGTCGGGGAACGAAGTTCCCTACACGCTCTGTGTAGGAAACTTCGTTCTCCGATACAGCTCCCCGTGCGGTGTGCAGTGCACAAATCCCCTCCTCTACCCTGCGCATGAGGTCATGCGCAAGGGTCAGAGGGAGGGAAGAAGCGCACCGGGAGCTCACAACCTCCACAGCCACGTGTGTGGGGGTAAGTGTATGTATGTATGTGTGTGAGTGTGTGTATCAATGTGTGTGTGGGGTAAATGTATGTATGTATGTATGTGAGTGTGTATAAATGTGTATTAGTGTGTGGGGTAAGTGTATGTGAGTGTGTGTGTGGGGTAACTGTATGTATGTGAGTATGTGTATGTGTGTGAGTGGGGTAAGTGTATGTTTGTGAGTGTCTGTATAAATGTGTATGTGTGTGGAGGTAAGTGTATGTATGTATGTGAGTGTGTGTATCAATGTGTGTGTAGGTTAAGTGTATGTATGTATGTGAGTGTGTGTGTGGGGTAAGTGTATGTGAGTGTGTGTGTGTATAAATGTGTGTGAGTGGGGTAAGTGTATGTATGTGAGTGTGTGTATGAATGTGTATTAGTGTGTGGGGTAAGTGTATGTGAGTGTGTGTGTGTGGGGTAAGTGTATGTATGTGAGTGTGTGTGTATATAAATGTGGATGTGTGTGAGTGGGGTAAGTGTATGTATGCGAGTATGTGTATAAATGTGTATCTATGTGAGTGCATGTTAAGTGGGTGTGGGGTAAGTGTATGTATGTGAGTGTGTGTGGGGTAAGTGTATGTATGTGAGTATGTGTGTAGAAATGTGTATGCATGTGTGTGTTTGTAGTTAATGTGACCACTACACATTAATGTAATATATATATATATATATATATATATATATATACATACATACACACACACACATGTATATAATTATATATATTATTCTCTGAATGAATGAAAAATGAATGCGGCCCACGCACGCATACATTTCTAGCGAAGTGGCCCTTTGCAGAATAAACTTGGACACCCCTGGCATAGAGTGTAGGCTTTTTATATAGAAATGCTTTCATGAAAGAATACAAATAAAGTACATTATTGAGTCATCTTTACTCCATATAGCTCTACCAGGAGACAGACATTTTGTTTAGAATCTTTTTTCAGATGCGTCAGATCTTTATTCATCTGAACCAAGGTGAGTGAAGATCTGACCCAAGATTCTAAGAAACATATTCCCTGAGAGAACTATATGGAGTAAAGAAGACTTGATAAGGCACTTAATTTGTATTATTTATTTAAAGAATTTCTTTATAAAACATCTACGCTTGATACAATCTTTCAGTTAAACATAAGTACATTATTTGCTACAATTGTACTTTAAGTAGCTACACCAATATAAAATGTCATGATTATTATTGATAGCAGCTCTATAGAATTTACGTTCCATGTCAGAATATTTCAGGACCCATCCATCATTAAGGGGCTGTGGTAGACGAAACTGAAATGGGTTAAAGTAAAAATAAGTGCATTTAACACATTAAACAAATGCACAACATAGAGAAAATAACTGTAACTGCCCCTTTAAAATTCTGGCATTATTTATTCGCCTAATCATGACTTGTATTGCGAATGTAGAGAATAAAGAAAATTATGCAAAAACTATCTATACATTTTTTTTATTTTATTTTTAGTAGAATGCCTAAAATGTGTTAAATGCACCTAACCTTATTGCTTTAAATGCAAATGAACAATTACCAATGAGACGAGTGTTGTTTGCTTATCAAGCCACTTGGTGTTGTCTTAATGTTTTCTATTATGGTGAGTATTAATTAGTGAGTATTAACGCCATATATAGATCATTTTTCTATTCTCTACAGAACCAGCAATGTTTAGATGAACAAGTCCCCTTAAGAAATGCACTCGAGGCAACTTGGTTAACAGTGAATATGCCCAGTACTTTTCATCTCACAGGTTACAATGTGCCACAATGTTGTAGTTAAACACATGACAGTGTGTCAATAGACCCAGTAGTGTTTGTTTATAAAATATTCACAGAACATTTGGGGATCATGTGCAAATCATTAATACACATTTGAACAAGTGCAAAACATTATGCTGATATAGCATATGCTGATATATACAGTATAAAGTTACACATTTGTAAGATTTTTATTTTGACATATCACACGGTGGTTGCACATTAACGGTAATCTAACCATTTTGTCCTAAATATATCTAAATGTCTGTTCAGCAACTTGTCTAGATTAACCAGTGAGCCTGGTGCACATCCACTATTCTAGTGTGGAGATAAACCTTGAATGACTTAAGCTGGAACTTACTCAGCAGTGAATTGTATGTGGGGATATAACTCTCAGCTAGTTCCTCTCATTCAACAGCTGAGCACAGCTTTGTGTGCTAGCAACTTGAGTGAAGCCGTGAACTCAGTACCTCTGCTGATGCAGATGTTATCCAGATATAACAAGATACAATGACAGATAAATCAGCAGTGCAGTAGATGCAGAGAGCACAGGTTATTTTGGTTCCTTGTACTAGACATCCATTAAAATGATGGCATGGAGTACAGAGTCACCAGACCCAGTAGTATTGAAGGATAGGGTTTTAGATGCACTTCCTTAGTATAATGGCTTGTCCTATCCAGTCCCATAACTACCAGCCTAAATAATAATTGTTCTCGTGGTAATACTCCATATTTTGAACATTTTTGTTTCCAATTTTATAAATTTTATCACAAAAAGAAAAAACGGATTCAAACTATACACATCAGATGCCTGCTGGCAGGTGGCAACAGACCTTTCCCTATAGTAATTGTTATTTATTTTTTTGTCGCACTTTACATCTCCCTAGTGAAAATGCTACTCTGAGGTGTTCAGTAATGAAGATTGTTGTTTACCTTTATCAGTTCGCAATATACTAAAAGAAGCTTAAGTCAAGTTTTGTTTTTTTATAAAAACAAAATGAAGTGGAGAATTGTAATTAGTGTTAATTTCATCAACTAAACATTTTCGTCATAGTTTTTGACAACTACACAGTTTCAATGACTAAAACTAAACAATAAGTAAATAAAAGCTAATAGGACTAAAACTATGACTAAAATGCATTGCAGTTTTCATCAAATGACAAAAAATGTGACTAAAATATTAGGGAAGGACTATTGCATTGACCTATTTGGAGTCCTGGTTCCCATGTATCTCTGCCAAAGCCCAGTCCTCTGACTATCTGTAGCTGGATTGGCTGAGACCCCAGGCTCCCCGTAAATGTCTGCCCCCTGGAACTGCAGATAAAGAGGCTACGTCTTCATCTGATTCGCTGGGTAATGTCTCACCAGTGTTTCTGCTCCCATCTCCCTAGCAAGTTAACTTAACACTCTGTAACAGCCTTCTCAGACCTGTTCCCTCTCACTGCCAGATATTTAGTTGACTAAAATCTAGTAGAGATTTAGTCAACTAAAACAATTCAGATGACTAAAATAAGACTAAATTAAAATGTTATTTTTAGTCAAAAGCCTATGACTAAAACTAAATCAAAATACCCTGTCAAAATTAACACTCATTATAATGTCATAAAAAATGGAAATGTTCAAATTAGTGTTGTTTATGCAAGCAGACCGTTACAATGCACATGGTTACATTTATGCATAGTAATATGGAATTTTCATGGCGAACTCCATTGAGAGATAATCCCATGTATTTTATGCTGTATATCAGGGCTTGACAAATGCCAGGCGCCATGGCGACTAGAATCTGGCGCCTGGAATATTCTTTGAAGAGATTGAAGTGCACTGTCCCGGTCCCACACTCTACTCGCTATCTGATAGATAGCGGAGAAGCAGCACAGAACAACCGGCAGATTAGCCCCGGCTTCCTGTTCCTGCTGCACACTGGGCAGTAGCTGAAGCAGTGAGGAGATGCGTGTGAGGAGTGATGGAAACTCCTACTGCTGCTTCAAAATGGATGGAACACTTCAAGCTGCCCGTCCATTAGTGGTACAGGGCCTGTCTCCAACTTCCCAGTGTAAGTCTAGTATGTAAATAGTGTATGTGTGTTGGCATGTATGTTTTTATTAATTTTATTAATTAATCAGAATCTCTGTGTGACAGCATGTTAGTGTGTGTGTATGCATTTGTGTCTGCATGTGTGTGTGTCAGCATTTATTAGTGTATGTATAAGCATATTGGAGAAAGTGTGTGTTGGCATTTAAGTGGATATTAATGTGTTTGTATGTAATAGTGAAATCATTTGTTAGTGTGTGTCAGCATTTAAGTATATGTGTGTATTTGTGGGTGAGCAAGTGTTTTGTGCATGTATGTGTGTTAGCTTGTGTGTGCCTTAGTATGTGTGAATGGTGTGTATCCATAAGTGTATGTCATTTATATATGTTTATGGACTGGGACCCCAGCATTTTTCTTTGTAACGCAGCGTTTGGTACTGGCTCCTAAAGTTTTCAGCTGGCTCCTAGATTTAAATCAAATTTGTCAAGCCCTGCTGTATATAATCATTTGAATAAGTATTATGCATAATTCTCCGATAAGTCTGGATTCCCCTAATACACTCTGATATAGATAGGCTAACATCATATTGAAAAGGGTTGCTGTTCATTGTGGTAATATAATTGTGGTAGACAGTATTTGGTAATGCATAACTTTTAAATGTATGAGAGTCTTCATGAATCACATTCTGAAAACAAACATTACCCTCTTTATCTATTTATTAACCCCTTGGCGACAATGGACGTGTTGGACACGTCCTGCCGCGAACTCTGTTCCCGAAAATGGACATGCCCGACACATCCTGCAGTGAAATGAGGGGTGTTTCAGCGGCTGTCTGAAACACCCCTCACCCTATTTGCATACGGTGAAGGGACGTGATTAACAGGTTAGTGACTATTGTCACTGGCCTGTCACTTTAAAACCTCCCGCCATTTTTTTGGTTGCTTTGCTGGATGCCTTCTCGTGAAGTATCCAGCAAAGCCAAAAAAGAACGCAAATCGCAACAAAAACGCATCGGTTGCGCTATTTTAAATGCAGCCCGTACATGTACTGGCGTTGTCACCAATGCATAACATTGGGAGCCTGTACATGTACGCCCATTGTCATGAATAGGTTAAATGTTTCTCTTTTCTACAATAAAGTTCATATGTCATGTACTTTTGGAATAGTGCTGGACTTTTTTTTTTTTTTTCTTTTTTTTTTTTTTTTTACTATTTGTGCAGCCACCGTGTGCGCCCATATCTTTTACCCTAACTGGATCTTTTCTATAACAGAATATGCCAGTTATCATTTGTTTGCCACTCACTGTAAACACTTTAGTATCTTTTTAACACAAAAAAAGAAAGAGAATAAGCTACAAAGAGCCTAAAATGAGTTAAATTTGGGCATTGGATTTACTCCTGGTAAGCAGTGGCCAATTTGGTGAGGCCCATGGTTCTGTTACAAGTCGACTCATTGCCTACTTTATGTGAACATATCTACTGTATTCACTAAAATAAAACTGATAGTACCATAACCTGCCTTACAACAAGGTTAAAAAAAATGTAGAAGACTGGGACTTTGGAACGGCTCTCACCTCTCCAAAGCTTTCAGCGTATGTGATCCGTCCCCTAGACTCGAAAAAAAAAGGATGCGGAGAGCTGGTTCAAGGTGAGTAGATGTTGCTTTAATCTTAGACTTAGTGAAATAATACAGGCTGGCAGCACAAACAATCCAAACCGGTGAGCGGATGCTTTTTGCGTTTCATGCCTTGAGACACTTAGGCAAAATTTGTTTATAATTGAGAACAGTTGATACTAATAAGATTTGATTTTTATTTTCTTTTTTGCTCTCTTTTTTGGTGTCTTGTGATTTTCCCATAAAATACTTTCCATTTAAAAAAAAAATAAAAAGTTTAAAATTACTTGAAATGTTTTAAATTAGACTAGCTGAACTTTTATTTGTGGAATCGTATATATAGGAGGAATACAGTATGACAGATAGCAAATAAAACATTAGGTTATGAAATATGTTTAGATTGTAGTGATCAAGAAATTTTAAAGATTCAATTTTGATGCTTAAATATGGTTGTACTTAGATGTGGGGATATACAGTTTAGTTGTGAGAAAAGACATTTACATCATGATTGGAATTCATGCCATTAGGATGTCTTGTTTGTAATGTAAAGATCCAAAAAATCTCCCTTTTGCATAGGGTGTTAAGAGGTCTCCTTTTAATGGAGGCATCTTTATTTTTTCTATTGATATTTTAGAGAACTTGTCTAATTTCAGCTTGTCTAATTTCAGCTTGTCTAATTTAAAACATTTCAAGTAATTTTAAACTTATTCAATTTCATATCACTTGTTTGTCACTATTTTATATTAAACATGGAATGTGTTTTATGGGAAATCACCAGGCACAAAAAAGAGAGAGCGAGAAAGAAAATAATCACTTCTTATTAGTATCATCAGCTGTTCTTCATTATGAACCAATTTTGCCTCTACTTAACGCATGCGTCTGATGCTTTCCTTAGCCTATGACTAAGTGTCTCAAGGCACGAAACACGTAAGGCATCCGCTCACTGGTTTGGATTATTTGTGCCGCAAGCCTGTATTATTTCACCAAGTCTACGATTAACTCACCTCGAACTAGCTCTCTGCGTCCTTTTTATTTTTCTTGTTTGTTACAACAAGGTTAGTCAACGGTACTGCTCAACTATCGGCAACTGTGCAGGTTATAGGGATGTTCTGATATGAACACAGGGCAGAAAGCCTCAAACATTGCTCACTTGTAGAGAGGCATGAAACACGGTGGCGCATGAGACTTTCAAAATGACTGCGCTACACCAACTATGTTAAATGGTTTTTAAAACGTAAAGTTAATAGCATATTTCTGCATTCCTTATCACTCGTATATTTTCTTCTGCTTTTAGGACATGGTGCTGACGTGAAGTGTGTTGACTGGCATCCTACTAAAGGTCTCCTTGTCTCAGGAAGCAAAGACAGCCAACAGCCAATTAAATTTTGGGATCCTAAGAATGGGCAGAGTCTTGCTACTCTGTAAGTTCTTTATTGAATTATTTTACATATGCTTTTGCCACCCTAAAGCAGAGATGTGTACATTATTTGTTAGCAGAATTTCAATGTACTCATAGGAAAATGAAATAGTATTTATTGTAGCAACTCATTTCCATGCAGGGCAGTCATAAATAATAGGCAGCATTCAAATGTTAAACATATGTTTCCCATACACAATTAATTTGCTATGAGTTATGCTAAATCATCACATATTACAAGGCATGTTTAAGTGAGGGAGCACTATTCATGCATTCTATTAGATGTCTTGTTTATAAATAGCTAAAAAAAGACTTTACTTCATTTATTCCGTATTAACACACCCAAATATCACAAAACCTGTGTGGCAATAACCTCAAAGTTAAACTAGTCAGTGGCACTAGTTCTTTTCATTGATTCTTAGTTTACTGCCTAACATAATATAAAAAATAAACATTTTTTTTCTTTTGCAATGTATTAAATATGTCTGCAATAGATGAAATGCTTATACTTGAATTCATCTTTTTCCGTCCTATACTAGGCACGCTCATAAAAATACAGTAATGGAAGTAAAATGGAATTTAAATGGGAATTGGCTCCTCACAGCATCACGTGATCATCTCTGCAAGCTCTTTGATATCCGAAACCTTCGGGAGGAGTTCCAGGTGTTTCGAGGCCACAAAAAAGAAGCCACAGGTGAGAAGAGAAAGGTGTTCCATGTATTTTACAAGATTGGTCTATTGAACTGCGTGGCTTTAATAGGTTCTTTTTCTTCTAGCTGTTGCCTGGCATCCAGTGCACGAGGGGCTATTTGCCAGTGGCGGTTCTGATGGTTCTCTTCTGTTCTGGCATGTAGGGTATGTATTTCTCAAGCCATGTGGTAGACTGTTCACATGAATCTGAAATTAGGTCTATGGTTTGTATCTTTTTTTTTTTTTTTTACACAGGGTAGAAAAGGAGGTGGGTGGCATGGAGATTGCACACGAGGGAATGATCTGGAGTCTTGCCTGGCATCCACTTGGGCATATTCTGTGTTCAGGATCTAATGACCATACCAGGTAATAGAATGCGCATTATTTAATTTATTATGTAAAAGCAAGTCTGTCCATCCCTATAACTCACATTTTCTTTCAGTAAATTCTGGACAAGGAATCGACCTGGTGATAAAATGCGAGACCGTTACAACTTGAATCTGTTGCCTGGCATGTCAGAGGATGGTGTAGAATATGGTAACTGTTTCACTCTTCCACAATTCATCTCTCTGTGTGTTTGTTCAAGTTTGTCATTAACGATTTTAGGATCACTCAAAGCCAGTTTGTGATTCATGTTGGGGAAATCATTTTATTTCTAAATCAGAAACATTCAGATACATCAGAACAGGCCACTGAGTGGTCACAACTGTTCATTGCTGAATTCTAGGGAGTCATAGAAAAGGAACTGGGAGTAATTTCATGCACACTTCTGATGTATGCTTTCCCCATGAGAGGAAGAGAGATCAGTGAAATCCTGGTCACTGAAAGGTTGGACAGTGAGTTAGATTGTGATCTGTTTTGCTGAACCTAGTTTTGGGGATTTACTAGCACTTGAATCATAGATATAAATTTTAGCAGGAAAGTGGTCCATGATAAATGGTTTATTGCCCATAGAATGCACAATATCAATGTTAACACTAGATTATTCCAAAACTACAGAACACACGTTTAAATACAATTTACTGTATTTAAATGTGGCTGTTTTTTGATAGTATAACTATACATAAATAAGTCTGCACCTATAGGTTTCTTGATGACCATTCCTAAATATAAGACAAGTGCAAACAGTGCTCTATGTGAAATGTTTGATACCTTTTTGATTTCACTTTAGATGATGTGGAACCTAACAATCTTGCTGTTATCCCTGGAATGGGAATCCCTGAACAACTCAAAATGGCTATGGAACAAGAACAATTGGGTAAGAGAATTTTGCAAGCCTTTGTTCCTAACACAGCATTAAAAATATTCTCATAACACCTTTTTGGGTCTAATTCACAGGAAAAGAGGATGCTAGCGTGGTGGAAATGACCATTCCTGGACTAGACTGGGGGATGGAGGAGGTGATGCTGAAAGATCAAAAGAAAGTACCGCAGAAAAAGGTTCCCTATGCCAAACCCATCCCAGTACAGTTCCAACAGGTGAGATGGGCTTAAAAATGCCCCCTGTAACATATGTTTGTGTATTCATGTATGTATGTCTGCATGTTTTTATATATATATATATAAGATGGATCATGAAGAGCCAACTAAATGGGAGAAACATGATCCATGTCATCAACACACACACCCTGCCAGTCATCAGATACCTTGCTGTGAGTCCTAGAAGCTGCAAATGTGATGACCCCAAAGCTCCTTACAATGTATGGAGATTTCACCCCAAATCCGACACAAAGAGACTGTACAGCAGCAGGAAAGAGGGCAGTCAGGGTCCAGGAGTGTAAGAGTCACCGTACTGGATGAAAGCCAGAGCATATGGGAATACAGTTAGATGGTACCCAATATTGAGCTGCTGAGAAAATGCTTGAAGCAGCAACATACATGGAAGGAAGATCAAGCAGAGAAAGTGCCATGGCAAGCCAAGACCCTGCATGGGATGTACCATCAACAGGTAGCTGAGGTGGCTGACATTGGAAAATCCTACCAGTGGCTGGAGAGAGCTAGCCTCAAAGACAACACTGAGGCACTGATGATAGCAGCCCAAGAACAAGTGCTGAGCACCAGATCCATAGAACCAGAGATCTACCCCACTAGACAGCACATAGTGGCAAGGTGTAAGATGCTCGTAGGGACAGCATACATTGATCGGCACAACAAAGTAGCGGGCGTTGTGTACAGGAACATCTGCACAGCAGATGGGAGATTTCACAGAAGTTTGTGGAGAATAATGAGGCTAAGGTCCTGTGGGACTTCAAAATACAGACAGACAGGTTCCGGCCAAGGACCAAAAAACAGCAATGATGATGGACACATCTGTGCCAAGTGAATGCAACATCAGAAAGGAGATGTAAGAGGGGCTGAAAGAGGAACTAGAGAGGACTTGGAAAGTGAAGGCTACTGGCCCTAGTTAGTAATAGGAGCACTCAGGCTTGTGACAACTAAGCAGGGAGAGTGGCTCCAACAGGTTCCAGGAACTATATCAGTCTGAAGAGTGCAGTGCTAAGATACTGCACAGAACCCTCTTAATATAAAATATGTTCGTCTAAACACAGAAGGCTTCTTGACAAAGAACCTGAACCAGCTTTGAAATGTCGATGGTTTGTCGTTTTTGATTTCCGAGTAAAAGTTTTTTTTTTTTATTATGTCAAGACCGTGAGTGCCTTTCATGTGTGGATGAATATATTGATATCGATAGAGTAAGCACCTGGGCATGTAATAACCAGAAACCGAAAAGCTGAATACACAAATATTTTTTTTGTATGTGTGTATATAGTTACTAACTTAACCAATTTATACCAAAGTTTAGTAAGTTGGTAAGCATTAAGAAAAGGGAAAATTTGTCCACACTTATAGTGTCTTTACACATTCAGTAATATATATTCTGCCTTTTTGTTATTAAAATAGTAGATCTGTTTCTTTCTGTTTCTCTTAGGCATGGATGCAAAACAAGGTACCCCTTATACCAGCATCAGAGGCTGTTCCTGAACGAAAAGAAGAGGTTAAGAATGATGACAAGAAAAAGAATCAGGCTGAGATTGAGCAGGAGATGGCAGCTTTGCAGTACACTAATCCCCAGTTGCTGGAGGTATTGAAATTGACAGGTTATCGAGTGAGATTGGTATAAAATTGTAAGCCTGCATCAGTAAAACATCACTTCTCCTTGGCTAAATTATATGTATAACAAAAAAATCAAATACCTGTTTGAAGATTTCCTCTTGTTTATAGGATAGGATTAGTTGTAGAGTTCAGCATACTTGTTATGGAGCTGAGCGTTTTTTTGGGGGAAGTTGTTGTTTTGTGTTCTAGCTCCAGATTTATGACTTCACCTATATCCATGGAAACCTTTTTATTGACATTATAGTGCAAACTAACTTTTAAACCTTCCCCTCTGTCCATAATTAGAGGTGCCTCACTACCAAATTCACTTTCATTTTCTAGCCCTTATTGGCTATCCAAAATATTATTTTTATATTATTCAAATTTCTAATTAGATGAAAGGTGTCCTTTGTATTTCAGACTCTCTCCACATGATCAGTCTGTTACTTTCTGTATATATTATGCACATTTCTCATTACAGCAATTTTCTTCTTCCAGCAAATGAAGATTGAAAGAATAGCACAGAAGCAAGTGGAATCTACAGGGCAAGCTCAAGGCCTTCCTTCTCCATTGGCAGGACCACCGCCTTCAAATTTCCAGGCCACAGCGCCACATTCTCAGCCAGCCCAAGGCTTCCAGCAACCTCCTCCACCTCAGCAAATGCCAATGAATATGCCACATGCAGGTCAAGGACAGTTCCGGCCCCAGGGCCCCACAGGTCAACAAGGTTTCATGGGCCCAGGTCCACAAGGAATAAGACCTCAAGAAATGCATCCAGGAATGCCCAGACCTCCAGGTCCACATGGACCTCTCCAAGGTCCTCCAGGTAATCCTGGATCACAGGGTCTTTTGGGACCTCAGGGGCCTCCAGGCCCTAGAGGAATTCAGGGAGTGGCCCCTCATCATGGCATGCAGGGAGCACAAGGACCACCTATGGGGGTTACTCCCAGAGTTCAAATGGCTCATGGACTCAGAGATAATCAAGGGCCTAACCAAGGCATCCTAATGGGACACCCAGCACAAGACATGAGAGGACCCCCTGGAGCAGTTGTTGGACCAGATATGCGCGGACCCATGGACATGAGGGGTCCATCAGATGTGCGTGGACCCCAGGATATGAGGGGTCCATCAGATATACGTGCACCACAGGACATGAGAGGACTGCCAGATACAAGTGGCCCCCAGGATATGAGAGGAGGACTTGACATTCGTGGTCCTCAAGATATGAGGGGACCTATGGACATGCGAGGTCCCCCAGATATGAGAGGAGCCCCAGATATGCGTGGCCCGCAGGATATGAGAGGAGCCCCAGATATGCGTGGCCCGCAGGATATGAGAGGAGCCCCAGATATGCGTGGCCCTCAGGATATGAGAGGAGCCCCAGATATGCGTGGCCCTCAGGATATGAGAGGAGCCCCAGATATGCGTGGCCCGCAGGATATGAGAGGAGCCCCAGACATGCGTGGACCCCAGGACATGAGAGGTCCTCCAGACATGAGGGTTCCCCCTGATATGCGTGGCCCTCCAGACATGAGAGTTCTGCCAGATATGCGTGGCCATCCAGACATGAGAGTTCTGCCAGATATGCGTGGCCATCCGGATATGAGAGGCCAGCCAGATATGAGAGGGCCTCCAGATATGCATGGCCCTCATGATATGAGAGGTCCTCAAGACATGCGTGGACCCCAGGATATGCGCGGCCCTCCAGACATGCGTGGGCCTCACGACATGCGCGGCCCTCCAGACATGCGTGGGCCTCATGACATGCGAGGCCCTCCAGACATGCGTGGGCCTCACGACATGCGCGGCCCTCCAGACATGCGTGGGCCACACGATATGCGTGGTCCACAGGATATGAGAGGAGCACCAGACATGCGTGGTCCTCAAGACATGAGGGGACATTCAGATATGCGTGGTCCACAGGATTTAAGGGGTCCTCCTGACATGCGTGGTCCACAGGATATGAGAGGTCAGCCTGATATGCGTGTTCCTCAGGATATGCGTGGACCTCCCGATATGCGCATTGCACAAGATATGAGAGGACAGCCAGACATGCGAGGTCCTGATATTAGGGGACCTTCTGAGATGCGTGGCCCCCAAGATATGAGGGTACCCCCTGATATGCGTGGACCACAGGACTTAAGAAGACCGAATGATATGCGAGGTACCCATGAAATGCGTGGTCCTCCGAATATGAGAAGTACTCAAGATACCAGGGGTCCACCTGAAATGCATGTATCACAAGATTTGAGGGCTCCCTCAGACCTTCGTAGTCCCCAAGATATGCATGTTCCAGATATGAGAGGGGCACCAGACATTCCTGGACATCATGATATGAGGTCTCCTCATGACATACGAGGATGTCAAAGCAGAGGGATGTCTCAGGGATTAACTCAAGATGTTCGTGGGCAATCTGGACCTCAGGGAAACGCACAAGTACCGCACAGTCAGCAGAACCCACCAAGAGGTTCACAGCCAGCACCACAAAAAGCCCCATTACTAGGTGATGGTCCAAGGCCTTTTAACCAGGTAAATTGTTTTAATGGAGTGGTTATTTTAACAATGAGATAGAAATTAACAATTTTATGTTCACATGACTTTGAGAAAATAATTACGCTTAATAGATTACAATGTCGAACTGAACTGAGCAAAAAATTAAGTTATGTGTAACTGAAATATTGCATCAAGTGTAGGCATTTTAAATAGAAATGCTTTAATGAAAGAATACAAATAAAGCACCTTATTGAGCAATATTTGCTCTGTTCAGCTCTATCAGTGGACAAACATTGTTTAGAATCTTGGTTCAGGTGCATGAAGATCTGACCCAAGATGTCTGCCCCCTGATAAAGCTATACAGAGCAAAGATAGCTCAATAAAGTACTTTATATATATTCTTTCATTAAAGTGTTTCTATTTAACTCCTAACCAGACTGTTTTGGCCATGTTGTACCGTGTGTGACTGTCTGTTTTAACACTTCTGTGGTTTAGCTGTAATTTTCTGCTTACTGTACTCACACAAATTATATATATATATTTTTTTTATCATGAGAAGGGCTTTCTTCAGAAAGCATTATTATGATGATATCATGTAATTTACCTTCAAAAAATGTATTAAATATGATGAAGTTTACAAAAAAAAATCTAACTTTTACTTTAAAATTGTTGTACACTTCTATAAAAAGCTAATGAAAAATCCTGCTAAATAATTTCTTATATTTGCCCTGTGTTTAGAAATACCCCATGATAACTTTTTGTTTTGTAAGTTACACGGAAATAAGTAAAACTATCACACTGTAGCCATAATACTTTTTTAAATGTTTATTTTTTATTTATTTTTAATCTGGGGGACTTGGGGCACATGGGCCCAGCTGCCCATACTGTAATAAGTCTCTCCCTGGGAGAGACTAAACCTGGCTTTCACTGCTAAGCTTTTTTTTGCCAACTGTTGAATTTAAATTCTATTACAATTCGGTAATCCGCTAGCAATCTGGATTTATCCATTACACCACTGTACAGGTCAGCTGACTATTAGAAACCATGTAAATGTTACAGTAAACGTATTTAAAATGCAGCAGAAGAATTTCAATATTGCATCTCCTTAATACATTACTCTCTGACAAGTGGAGCACATTTAGCTAATTCATTGTTAATACGTAAAATATTTCAAAAACAAATCGTCCCAACAAGCATTCGGGAATAGTTTGCAAAGCATGAGAGGGCAGAAGCATGTGCACAGTTACCATAACAATAAAATGGACTTAATTTAACCGCTTTGTTACAATCCGTTGCAGAACCATTTATTTTTAAGAGTAGAAAAGGGCTTATATACTAGGGATATTTATTTATAACTGTTGTACTTTTTTTTTTTTTTTTTACTGAAAACAACATTTTGTTTTCCTCTGCAGGCTGGAAAAGGCCAGGCACCGCCTCCTCTACTTCCTGGTTTAGCAGGGCAACCAGGACCACAAAGTCGTGTCCCACCTATGAGTCAAGGTCATCAAGGACCCAGCCCCAACAAAGGTGCAGTTTTGTTCTTCTCGTTAGACGCCCCGTGGTGTGCGGTTGGAGTAAAACATTTTTATGATGTGTTGTTAACACATAGAAAGTAATATCATATCCCGTCTAGTAAATAACATCTAATTTGTCATGTCAATTTTGTAGCACCTGCCTCTCATATGACAGGAATAAAATATCTTTAAACCTTCACTATTTTGAATTTACCAGTTTCTAAACATTCTTTATCCGACTCTAACAGGTGATAGTCGTGGACCCGCAAGCCATCAGTTAGGCTCACAGCCTGATCGGAGACGTGAACAAAGCCCTGAGCATGTTGCTTTCCGGGGAGGACCAGAGTGGACTGACTCCAGAGACAATAGAGGCCCTACCGATAGGCGAGGTCCTCATTCTGATTCACATGAGCGTCCAGAGGATTTCCACCCAGACGATCGCTATGGTCCACGGGGAAGAGAATTTGATGGAAGAGGCGGAGGTCATGGATCACATGATGAGAAATGGCATCGTAGTGGAGCAGGCCAACAGTATCCTTCCAACCACAGAGATTTCCCAGATCGAGACAGAGAATCCAACCGTTGGGAGGGGAGGAGGCATTCAGAGGAGCGATATCCCAGAGACTCAGAGGATGTGAGGTTTCGAGGACAAAGAGATGAAAGGTCAGCAAAGTATTGTGTGGATATCAGAGCAAAATCATTTTAACAGTCTCCACATTTTTAAAAACACTTTAGATAACATTTTAACACAGTATAACTTTAGTGATTTTGTTACGTGTTTTGAATATAATATATTCTGGAACTTGGCCCTGAATGGATGTGAGTATTTTTAGATGCTATGCTTGTTAAGTGATGGTGGTCCGAGCAAATATGACAATTTCTGCTATTAGAGCAAAGCCTGTATATTGTGAACCTTGCACTTTACAATGTCATAAAGAAAGACTTTATTATCCTGCATCTAATATATTTCTTATGCTAATTTCCCACGCTAATTTTCCCACAATTTTGTAAATATGTTTCCTGCTAACTTCCCCTTGTTTTAGTTTTCGCAGAGCTGGTCCTCAGCGACACGAAAGCCGGGGTTCACGAGGAAGGGAGGGATATTCCAATTCTGAGGAATTTGCCCCAGATGAGAACTATGACTCAAAGGAAGAATCTATAAGAGGGCGAGAAGGAGGCAGGGGACGTGGACGTGTTGCTGTTAGAGGTGATAATCATGGCAATGCAGACAGTTGAAAGCAGATTGTTTTAATTGTAGACTGTTGAACTATGGAGCAAGGCAGTGAAAAGGTGCTCCTCCAATACATTTACATATGATGTGTATACATTCAGAGCTACAAATACGTCCTTTATCTGAGCATTGTACAATGATTCCAGTTTTGTATGCGTGTATTCAGGAGGCAGCAGACCCATCACTACCATGTAAAACTGTTGTTTTTTTCTTATTATTGTTAAACACCCTGCATCTCAATGTATGACTTTATAAATAAAAATGTGAACATACCTTTTGCTCCTTTACTTGATTGGCTGCTCATTTAATATCTTTTTAAATATTTGTAACAAGACATAAGAGTTAGTTTAAATTTGTATGTAAAGTGTATGTGAATAACATACATGCTACAATCACTTGTACCCAGGTACCAGTGCTTCCTTTTTGCTTCATTAGGTACCGTATTTGCTTGAATATAAGGCATGTTTTTTTGTTTTGTTTTTAGAGCAAATGCTCTGAAATTTGACCTTGCCTTATGTTTGAGTTCACCTTGTATTTGCACATCAAAGAAGTCTGATTACAAGGCTAAGATCTAGGCTCCCCACAGAGCTGCAGGGACGTCAATCTCACTAAGCAGGATGTCTGTGCACTCAGCTGGCACACATACATACTCTCCTGCTGGCCTGTGCACTTACACTCTTTGCAGTGTCTCTAGAAGTCAGTGCATGGGGGTCATATTACCTCCTCCCATTTCTCAGACTCTTCTGATGCTCAGGCAGCCAAAGATGTCTGTGCGCTGGGCAGATCACAGATATTCACCCCTGTATAGGGATGTGACAAGTTAGGGAAGGTGGAGTAGCAAGTCTTAAGGGTACTTGGCATGTCCTGGATGCATTGGAAAGTCCTGGGGTGCGATACGGGTTCAATCGCAAGTGTGTGCAATATAGGTTCAGTGGAAAGTGTTTTGGGTGCAATTGCAAGTCTTGATGTAATGGCAGTATGAATGAAATGGAAAGTATTTTGTGTGCAACATGGGTGAAAAGTCCTGCAGATAAAGTAAGTCAAAACAATAAAGGCATTTTTTCAATAAAATTTGTATTAAATATATGAAAAAAAGTATGTGATGTAGTTACTAGCAAAACTTTTTTTTTTTGCTAGAGGATCGCCTTATATTTTCAGTCATTAAAATTTGAAGTTTGGGGGGGGGGGGGGGGTGCCTTATATTTGAGCAAATACGGTACTTTCCCCCAATTTTGTCTTACTCTGAAGGTCAAGCAGCTAATATAACCGCTCATGTGGTAATGTTTTGTTGCCCTGCAGAAGGAAGGAAGGGTCTACTTCCCACCCCAGAGCAGTTTTCTGGTTCTGACCGTGGCCCAAATCATCAATCCCGAGATTCGGGGAGAGAAACAGGTTCGTAGATGACGGTTTCAGTTCAGGATTTCATTAAATAATGTATATTTTATTGCCCTTTTTTAATTTGTATGCTAGGGGAGCAAGTTTCAAAGATTTTGTTTTGTTAAAAATGTCTAAGCAATAATCTACACTGTATTTAAGATAATTACTAGTGGCTATAATTTTTTGAAAATAAGGAAATATTTGGCAGACATCCAAGACCTGTTCATTGTGTGCACCCCTCATACAAAAACCTGTCTATGCCACAGGTGATGTCATAAACAGGTGACTCCACATATACACTTGTTTCCAGATTTAGGTATTTGCTTGCAATTTTTATACAATGCAAATTGTATAAATCATTTTCAGTTGTTTTTTATTCTCTACATTGACAGTAAAAATAATGTTTAGGTGATAGTCACTTTAATATTCATTAATTACTATTAAACTTATAATAGTCCATTTAATAACATAAATTGGTCACCCTGTTTTGAAATTTTCCCCCTAACATGGTTAATTTACCTGTGCTCAAGCAAGTTTATAGTAAGTGAATATGTTTTGGATACATCGGAGACTTGCTAATTTGGATTTATAGTTCAGTATGTTAATCATGGTATCATTGTAATGCGGAGGACCTAGGATTGTTGTAGTAAAATAAAACCATGCAACAAAATAAACAGCACATAAAACATTGAAACCAAATGTCCCATGCTAACATTTAGTCATTGGCTCCCTCTACCAGTTTCTATCAGTGTGTTTTCCCTTTTTTTCTTGGTCTGTCTTCTTGTCACAATCAATGCACTGTTCCTAGAATACTCACAATTTATTTCTATATAGGAACAGAGCACTTTCATGAGAGTCCTCGCCGGGACATTCCCACCCCTGATGGTCACTCTCCAGCCAGCAGGGAACGTTCATCCTCATTACAAGGGATGGATATGGCTTCTCTTCCGCCACGCAAAAGGCCCTGGCATGACGGACCAGGAACTCCTGACCACAGGGATGGTGATGCATCTGGAGGGCCCACTGAAGAACCTGGAAAGGGTGAGTGTGCTGGCTCAATTCCAAATGGACAGACTACAAATGTCATTACAAAAATTCCTTCTCGACTCTAGGGCAGCCTGACTCACCTTCGACCAACCATGACTAATCTCTTTTTACTTGTGATAATCCTGTATGCATTTCACATCTAGAAACAATCCAACTTTTTTTTTTATATGTTTAATACATTATATTAAAAAATACTGACTCTTCCTAAAAAACTTCAGATGATCAATCCTACAATTGAGTAGCCATAACTGTATTAAACCTTTTCGATGTTTAGTACAATAGCTCCTTTCTTCCAATATTAAGGGATGCCTGTATGTTGTCTGGAAGGTACGATTTATAAGGAGATCTCAAAAAGTGGCTGGCATTTTCCTGTGCACTGTTCTCATATCCCTTTTATTGACACAGGCCGTGAAAGTTCAGCTCATTCATCAAGATCACAAAGACCAAGCCGCTCCAGCTCACAGGAGCAAGATGAGAGTTCGAGGGGCAGCCGAGGATCAGGAAGCTGGAGTCGAGGAGGCTCTGGGACAAACAGCAGCATGAACTCCAGCCAGTCATGGAGAGGAGGTCCTAGAGCGAGTGGGAGCAGCAGCAGTGGAGGTGGAAGGAGTCGGTAGAATACCCTAAACTGGAGGTCACACTCCTTCCCTCAAGTCCATATTGGACCAAATGAAATATGACTTTTTGAGGAACTCTGCAATACTATGAATAAAAAGGAGTCCTGTTTTGTGGTTCTGTACAACACCTATGGCACTGGAAGTATCATTCACCTAAAAATACTGAATTCTTTATGGAGAACAAACTAAAACAACTTTTTTTGTTTTCCTTTTTTTCTCTTTTCTTCTTTCTTTCTTACTGGTGTTATGCATCAGGCACACCTCCTGTCCCTCCCTAACCTTGTGGGGAGGTATAAAATGAATAGATCTTTCTATGTGTACAGTTTGTCAAGAATTTAGTTTATTTTTTTTGTATGCAATGCTGAATGTAATGTGCTCAAGAAATGAAAAAGAAAGTCACCTAGAACTTATTTTACATTCTGGATTTAAAAGATCCTCGTGTGTGTGTGTGTGTGTGTGTGTGTGTGTATATATTGGATTTTAGGGCAGATTATGTTTACAGCCAACACATCCAAATGAAAACACTGCTGAGTATGACTGCTGATTTGAAATCCATTTCCCTGACCAGCCTTCCTCCAGGACCGCCACAAGGAAATCTAGTGATTAAAAATAACTACCTTATCATTAAAGGGGGTGAAAGACCAGCTGAGCATTCAGATTAAATAAATAATAAAACAAAAACACCAAATAAGGTTCTGAATCTCCCGGCTTATAAGAGAATATTAACTATAATAAGGCTTTATCCTGAAGTGACTACACTAGGATCGTCAGTATCTTCTCTGTGATCAGCCATTGACCATGGAAGTGCAATGCTTGTACTTCTCAGACTAACACTGTATTCTGTACCGAGAGATCATTCGCTGATAGGAGCAAACTGACACACCAGTTCATACCTGCTGTGAATTATTCTTTGCATGTTTATATCTTCTCGGAACAATACTTTCTTGTTTGTGTACGTTAAAACCATCAATGTTTTTGAAAATGTGCCTACGCTATTGTCTCCAATATGATAAAGACACCATGTAAAGTAGGTCTGGTTCCAAAGAGGACTGTCTCAATGTGTCCTGTGCACACAGTTGCAGTAATTCGAATCTCGATGGGCTGTTTTCAAGATTACTGCATAAATGGTTGCTGTCTGGGATTCCACAAAACAAGAACAAGTCTCAAACCTTTATCTACCGTGGAGATGGTATGGTTTTCAGAAGGGGTATACATAATTACCTATATAAAATGCAGTTTCTTCTTCCATTATGACTGCCCTCATAAATCAGTGTGATGGTCTTTGTGCACATATTCTGTACTGCATTTCCATAGTGGATAAAATGCAGCTGTTGATTGCCTTCAAGTCTCCGATGGACACAGACCTGGGATTTTGTATCACTGGAACTGCTTGAGAGGCGGCTACTGCACACCTACTATAAAATCACAAGGGCAGTTAAAGATTGTAATATGGTAGTACCTTTGGGAAGTGCTGAGATACTAATATAATACAGAGAAGTTGTTTGCCTCCCTTCCATTGTATTACAGTAAGCTGTAAGTCCGTTATTACTTTGGAAGAATTTTACATTTCCATTTCATTTTTGTATCTTTTATGAATGGACTGCAGGACCCTCATACAAGCAGAACTGAATTCCTCAGTCCATGCATTTGTTACAATCATCACTTTCTTTTTAGGTTGCAAATTGTGAAGCCTTCAAACTGTTCTCACTTTTACTTGTTTTACTGCTTTTGGTCACACCCAGAAAATTTTGGGACCAGCTCTGTCCAGCTTAACCCTCCAAACAAACTTTTTATTAGAGATGAAGTCGACTCCATGAGCTGGAATCCCCAAAATGGGACAATGCCATTGCAAATGTTTAAAATGAAACTGTTAGTCTATTCTAACTTGTTAAACTATTTGAGGATGAAGTTATATTTTGTTTGTTTTTAATCTCTTTGTAAATCTGCCTCAACAAATTTACCCTAGACTATAGAGATCTGCCATTTTGGAGAGGTAAACGTAAAAGATATTTGTCCAGTAAAAAACACTGATCAGGCAGCCATATTGCTCTGTAAGCATGACTACCTGCCATCTCTGATCTCCCAATGCTTTTTTCATTTCATGTTTGTAAATCCCAATGGAGTAATTATATTGGTTCATTCAAGGTTCTCCTGTAAAATTGTAACTAAGCTATGCTGTTTTTATTTAAAGGGCAATGAACATTTTAACCCTTGTTTCCTTAGAATCTAAGGTGAAACGTGTAGTGTCCATTCTCTTCAGTAAACCTGCTGTGCAATTTTTATAGACACACGTGGGTTTACTTTCAGCTCTGGATAGTGTTGCTTTAGACTCTGCCGGCTGCTGCCTGTCTCCCTCTACCCTAGTCAAGGTCCCCTCAGCTGATTTCATTGTGTGAAACAAGTATCTGTCTCTGCACTAGACTGACTTTCATGTTTCACAGAGATGCAGCCTGCTACATCCAAGTGAATCCTCATACTAGGAACACGTGAGAAAAATACATTTTATTCCTTACTAATCATCATAAAAATAAACATTTTCAAGTATTCTGATAGGTACTAAACCTACCAGAGAGACTTTTAATCCAACAGACGTCCTCTCCTCTCTGATCAAAAAGGTTCTTGAACCGGAGCATCATTCAGAAGAATTTATTAATTCTTTTAGAAGTCTCAGACAGTTGCAGGCTGAAATTTTACATGGCTAGTTCTCCATGGCAGGTGACACCGATAGTGTGTGACACCGGACACACCTTTAGCAGGGGAGCAGATGGCCCTTTGACCTTGATAGCTGGGTGAAATGATTGCGGACATTCCACACTTAACAATTGTGACTTTTATCACCTGAAATTTAAACTAACTACTTTCAATGGAAAAATGTGTAATTGCATAGTCACAAGATGATGTCATAAACAGGTGACTCCACAGATACAAATCATATTTTATCTAGTTCTGCTAACACAATATATAGATTTATAAATTTTTAAGTGGTCCCTTTCAATGTCGTGGTCTATATAGATAAGGTATGCCATACAACCAATGATGAGAAGATGCTATCACTGGGTAGAAAGAAGGGTGATCACATTGGTGTGTCCGGTGTTGCCTGGGAACAGTCATTTTTAACATTATGTCTATAGACTGATTGAACTGTCAGTTTGAATCACCTTAGTTCACTCACTAGTCAGACCGGAAGTGTGGATGAAAACACTACCTTATGTCTATAATCTGTGAGATCTGTCTATAATGCAAGGAACTACATTTAGGTCATTTTTATCTTCTGTGTGGTGATTTCTGTTTGATATTTGGGAGCTATGGATGTGAGGTACTATGTACCTGCTCTTTAATATCTATTTGTCAACTGGTTTATTATAATTCTGTGAGGTGACTAATGATGCAACAACTGGTCACGTTATAGAATTCAGATACTGTGTCAAATAGAATTATTCCCTTAAAGGGACTGTCTAGTGGCCAAAATGCATCTTCCAAATATTAATGTGCTTTTAAAGTGCATGTTTTTAAGTTTGCATTGTTTAAATATATAAAATACTTACAGCTAGTTAAAATTGTGACATTATAGCAGTTTGCAAAAAAACAGGACTGCCCACACTAGCTGAGTAAAAGTAATTTCCATTATTTATTTATTTTTGCTGCTGGAACCAATAAGAATAATTTAATTCAAATGAATGAAATTTTCTGTCTCTAGTGAAAACTTCAGACAATGTGTTGCACTGTTAAGAGATCCTACTGTGTACAAGAGCAAGTTTCTCATAGTCCACACAATGAATACTATGCAAGAAGTAATCTTCATCTTGCTCCAAAGTGAGTTTGGGGACTAGTCTGTCCCTTTAACTGTCATTGTTAGGTGGGTATACACTTTTGGTATTGTGGTGACCAGGCGGGACCTTCAACTGAAAACAGGTTTTACCATAATATACCGTAGAATAAATTGGATGGATTTCCTGGAAAAGGATGGGTTTTCTCTTCCTACAAATCCTTCTGCGTTGTAAAAAATTTCTGAGATGTATCACACAGCCGGCTGTGTGGTCATTATATTCTGTTTATGTTTTGTTGCTTGGTAGACTCATTATATAAGGATTTCATTATTAATGGATCCTTTCTAACAGTTTGCGTAACTATCAGAAACTCCATTCATGAAATGTACCAAATAAGAGGGAGTAGTAAAATATAGAAACACAAATTGTACTTTCATTTATACAGCACTAATTAAAAATGTGCATATCCGTATATACAGAGATAAAAGAAATAATACAAGCATTCCTCAATGATACCAAAAAACTAAAACAAACATGTACTACACATTTTTGTTACCTCCCCATATTTCTCCACTGAAGCACAGCTTATACATTACAAATATCTGATACCGTAACAAACAACTAAAACAAACATTCCTCCTTGTGATGGTTCATTGTTCTACTGTCCCATTAATTTCCTTTGGAAATAATACCTACAATTCTGCACCCACTTCACATGAATATAAACCTCACTGACCCAGCTAATGAATGGCTCATGTTGTTACCAATATGTCACATTGGAAGAGGAGCCTTCTCCTGAGAACTATGAATTGTTCTGATGTACAATGCACTAAGATTATGTGAAAACACAGAAATTAATAGTTTCCTGTTCCCATTTTAAAGTGACATCAATTAATTGTCATTACAGTATGTCATGTGTCCAGAGTAGACCAAACCTTGGAAGCCATCTGGCGTCCTAAACGATGGGGTTATAATGGTGAGCCTAGAAATGGCAGATACAATTGGTTTAATTAGGGTGACTGGAAAAAAAGGCCACACAGATCACAGTATGTTTACCAGAACCAGAATGTGATTCCCTGTCTTATGATAATAGTATATTACTATTTGGAAATGCATGAGAGAATGCTGCTGAGTAATTCAAAGTGATTTGGATCGTGGCCCACTTGGACAGAGCAAACATTCCGACATGCTACCTTTACATCCCATACTTACTCATCTCTATCACTCAGCAAAAAAGAATAAGACATTTTGTGAATCTGGTACTTGTAATTGATCTTGCTCTTTTACTGTTACCGATCTTTAGATTTTTATTTCCGCCCTCAGACATCGGTCTTGGCACTCAGTGAGCTATCTTCAGTCCGGTTATCCTCTCGGTTTTTTCCTGCCCCATCTCCCTGATGTCTGCAAGGAAGCTGAACTAGAGTCTGACGGAATTTTTTCACAGCAAAGAAATATACTAGCGGATCCAGAGCAGCATTCAGTGTGCTGAGACAGGAGGTGAATCGATTGGCCAATGCCAGCCCTTGTCGCAAGTCACAGGATGATATGGCAGCCTCCTCGCCACCAGGCATTAACACGTGGTAGAGTGCCCTGCTTAGGTGGTATGGAACAAAGCAGATTAAAAAGATGGTAAGAACCAACAGCACCATTTTTACAGCCCGCTCCTTGGGCTTTCTATCACCTCCTTGTCTGAGACGCCTCAGTATCAGCCCATAACATGTGACCGTGGCCAAGAAAGGGATTGCAAATGCAGCACTGAGTGATGACAATGCCCTTAACGAAGGCGTCTCACGATAGAGGAGCCGGCAACCCCTTTCCTCTGTTGCTAGTTTTCGACCTAACAGCAGAGGGGCTGTAGCAAAGGCAACAATTGCCCAGAGGACTATGCATATCACATGGGCATGCAGAGGTCTTCGAAACTTGATAGAATTGAGCGGGTGGACAATAGCAAGATATCTATCAATGCTTATGCCAGCAAGAAAGTACAGACTGGCGTACATATTAAGATAAAAAACAAAGCCAGACAGGCGGCATGCCATAGAGCCAAAGGGCCAGTTGTTGCTGGAGATGTGGTAGTAGAGCCTGGTAGGTAAACTAAGGAGCAAAA
The DNA here is from genome assembly GCA_036172795.1 of Pelodytes ibericus. Taxonomy (NCBI): domain Eukaryota; kingdom Metazoa; phylum Chordata; class Amphibia; order Anura; family Pelodytidae; genus Pelodytes; species Pelodytes ibericus. Next base: position 171,321,950 of record CM069861.1, read on the forward strand.
AGAGGTCAGACAGGGCAAGATGGAGGAGAAAGATATCAGAGGGTGAGCGAGGCTGGCGATCCCGTGCAAACAACGAGAGTGCTAGAGTATTTCCGAGCCCTCCAACTAGCAGACCTAGAATGTAGCATATGGACAGTAGAACATTCTCCAGCCATGTTTCATGTACACAGTGGTCCACCCAAGATAAACTGGAGGAGTTTATAAGCACTACACCATCAGGATCATTCATGGCCACCTGTGAATTTGTCTGGAAGATAAAGAGAGAGAGAACAAAGATCAGTGTTTTTCAATTGCAGTAATCAAAGACTTTTATCATATACAATATGTAACAAATAAAATCAGTACAATGATTTGTACTTCATTTAAGCTTGTACTCAATCTAAAGGGTAAGTCTAGGCACAAAAGTCATATTAGTGAAAGTTGAAGTCTACGGCCTGTGTACATCAACAAGAGTGGTTAAACGGCACTCAATAAGCAGGATGAATGTTTTTTCGATGCCCTTTAATGAAAGGACTCTATAAAAATTACATTTATTTTTTTGTTTGTTTTTTTATCAAGTCTTTCCCTAGTGTTCATTCTCTGCTCAACACCCAGTGCAGCCACACGAGTTCAGGTGAGCTGAACATTTCATCTCACCAATTTATCTATACATTGTGCAAACTCTTATCACTAAATTTGTGAGATGAAATGTTCAACTCAACTTATTTCGTTGCACTTGCAACTCACCTTTTAGTAAAGCGCTCCAAGAGAGAGAGAGAAAAAGGTTTTAAAAAGCATCCTCTCAGACCCAGGGAGAGTCGGCTTTCCTTATCATCCAACAGTCAATGCAAGGTTTTAATTATATTATATTTAATAATTTAAACTGTGAGTATTTCTTAATGTTAACCAATGTAAAATATGAATACACAGTCAATTTAGAATCTGTGCAATGCTTGGATGCTAGGTTAGTACAACTCTGGTGATTTAAAATAATTTTAAAGACTTTTTAATAAGATATTTCAGCATATTTTCTATGATATCCATTATTGTATAGGTATTCACAACTTTTATACAGTTTTCTTTTTCAATGTTATGGGGTGTACTAATGAATTGTAGAACAATGGTGAAAAAATAATAATTGTAATAAAAATATATTTTTGCTCATGTCTAATAATTTGTAGTTACAATCAAAAAACTCCATTCATGAAATATACACAATAATGGGCATAGTAGAATATAGAAACACACATTGTACTTTTGTAAAATCCGAGATCCAAATTTCTGACTCCATTGGATCAATTCAGTGACCCAAGAAGCCCTCAAATTCGGGGCTACTCAAAGACCACCAAAGTTATCTCGAATCAGCATGAAAAACGGCAGCCAATGCTGCTGATTTTTGTGCCAACATTACAGAAACCGAGATCCTCCAGAGTTTGGCTGCAGAAATGGTATCCTCTGTGACAATTCTGGAAAAAGTCATAGTCCTCCCATAGAAGTCAGTGGGAGGACTTTGGCTATAGCAGAAATATTAATTAATTAATTAACTGCATTAAAATAAATAAAATTTCAAAAATGAATGTCACTAAAACAAGTCTCCATTTGTATAAAACAAACACAAACGGACTGACTTGTTTCAGGTTCATTTTGAAGATCAGTGAAGTTGTAGAATTGAAAAGAGAAGAAAAGATCACCATTACATCTATTATAAAATGGCTACCATTTCACTGAGCCTAATGTCATGAGTAATCAAGTGAAATTGTTCTTACAAATGTTCTAGGGCATTTTTTGGAAGCGATAAAATATTTTTTGACTGGCAAAATAAATAAATGAAATTCACATAAAATAATATAAAATATTTGTTTATTAAAATGCTTCTATTAATGTGTATACTATTATAGTATATAACATTAATATGTATTATAATTGTACGTAGATACTTTTACATTTACAATATATCTACTTTAATTCTTCTACACTTTTCTGTTCAGTTCTCCAACTCAAATCTGGAGAATTGAACTGTCCGAAATCCGTCACTTTCCAGCAAACTACTGGGGCCTCTTCATTAAAAGACAAGATACAGGTGAGATGAACATTTCAACTCACTAATTTCGATGTACAAGTGGGCAGGGAAAACCTGGTGAGTCTGCTTCGCTATCCAAACTCATTGTACATGCATAATCAGTCATACAAAGTGCTCCAGATATCCTCCACAAATACTGGATAGCTTCATTAATAGGGAGCTATTCACTCAAGTGGATGGACAAGTGAACTGGAGAACTCAGACCTTAAAAGACAGTGAAGTTAAAGACGTTTTCCATTTTGGCTATTAGTGCCTGATTTTGGTTCATGTCTAGTGAGTTTAGCACATACAAATACTTAACTAAATGGAGGGGATGTATAAAAGGTTATAACTAATGCTGGTGTTATCTCCACACGTGCCAATCTATAGCGCTATGTGCGTCAGTCCCAATAATATGTTACTTTAATGGGATGTTAGGGGTTAATATGAGTTAATGGAGCAGCTGGACTGTGAATGTGGAGTGAATTCTGAGGTCATGGCCTGTCTTCTATGAATAAGACTTTAGGAATGTAGATTAATGTCCAAGGCTCTGCTGTGCATGGCGTCTGTTTAAATTTTACAAAAAGCATTGGATGTGGTGCTAAACAGTAAGTTTCTTCATCAGCTAATGGAACCAGGCTTAAGGGGAAATATTTGAACTTGGACAGAAGAGGCTGAGAACAAAGAGCTGTTTTTAGATGAAACTTTCACAAATCTGCCTATAAACCCCCACTAGCAAGTCTATTTACTAAAAAGTGGACTGTGCTGAACTGAGAAGTGACCTGGAAAAATCCAACATAAATAGTTAAGTTGGTAAAATTCTCCACCTTGCCTATCTTTCCTGCTCAGCTCACTGTTGACTGATTTTTGCAGTTCAGGTTAGGCTGGCCGCCAATGCATACAGGGATGCTTATGAACTATGTACACTGCAGGGCTGTAATTAGTAGTGCAGATTGGTCTGCAGTCTTTAGTCCCACTTCAGCCCTGGCATATGCATTTTTTATAGGCGTCACTGAATAAAATGCAAATGTGGTCACCCTCGCTCATTCTTTACTGGATAGACTCTCTATGTCTTGGTAATGCACAATTTCATTTTCAGCTGTAGAATTAGGGGGGGGGGGGGGGGAGTCCTGTTCGCAAAATAAATTGCCAAATATCAGAATAAGACAGTGTAGACTTTAACTATAAGAATCATTGGTCAATGAGAGCAAATGATACATTAGGGCTGACCCAACATGTGTTGATAATCAGTCCCAAAATGGTTCCTCTGAATTGCTGATGGATTAGGGGTACATTGGTACCCAAATTTCAATATTGTGGATATTCCTCCGAATATGTCCACAATTCGGACATCACAGCTGATTCCACACCAATATCTCCCGACACTGTCTATGGTGCTAGATACGTACAGGTTCAGTGATGTGATATATAAGTGGATTACAAGTTATGGGAACATGTTTCACCTACAGAGGGGGAATGGCTGTTTTACCGTTTAAAGGCAGCAAATGTTACTAAGTCATGTTTATCTGATACATATTATCAAGCAGTCCGTTATATCACAATTGTTCTATTTAAATATGAATAGAGAACAAAGATGTAAAAAAAAAATCCGCTATTAAAAGGACACCTGTCACCAAAAAGTAAACTTAGCATTGAGCAAATATAAAAAAAATGTTCAAGTATTGTTTTAATGTACAAAAAAAATTCAATTTTCTGACCGGTCTCTTTTTCTTATAACATAATGTGTAAAAGTGTTGACATTTGTATGTTTTAGTATATGTGTAGTATGTCTTATCACTGGTGTAGAAAACAAATTGAGAGGTTTAAATGAATATCCAGACACTACCTACCTGCTATTCTGTATATATTTGCTATCAGTACGTATAAGTGGCTAAATTAAAATTAATTCTACACAGAGATGCACTTTTGTATTTCATGGGCTGTATGGTAGGCCTGCAGTTCTTCAAAGTTTTTTTTACCTTTCTTTCTTTCTTTATCTAGAGAAAAACTAAACAAATCGGCCACAAAATAGCCAGATAACATGTTGAAATATTTGGATGTACAGGGTTCTTGTATATTATATATTTTGTTACTAGGTCAAAACTGTATATCTGTCACTTGTGTAATACTTGAGTAATACCTGTGTAATACTTGGTAAACATGTTGAAATATTCGAATGTACTGGGTACTTGCATATCATATATCATACGGTACTTGTTGTATTTCATTTATATTTGAAAATTAATAAAAACTCTTTTTATAAGAAAAAAAACACCCTTCAAGTAGAATAAAGTTGTGCAGTTTAGTATTAATTAAATCCCTATGGGGTTTTTTTTTTTTAGCATTTGTAAATCGAATTTAATTAAGAAAACATCTAAGAAAAAGCCAACTTTAAATGTTATGATCGCTTTTCATTGTTAGGTGACACTCAGCTTATGCAAATTTCAATACAGTTATTTAATTAAATATTAAGAGTCATCATGATAAAGAAAAAAGAAATAGCCAGATAAAAAAAAACTTACCAATGTGATAGAGAGCGGAGTATCCAACGTAAGCACAGGACTGAATAACTGGAAAGTCTGTCTATATACAATGGACAGACAAATAGAACATTTTTCAGTCATGTTTTCAACTTATGTTAATAATATTCTAAATCGTCTCAAAATAAAATGATTGTATACATGCTTGTATTTAAACTATGGGCTCATATCCAAAAGACACTTGGGGGCTATTCTCTAAAACTGAACCGACACATGCATTGTATAAATCAGGCATTAATAACTGCTTGTCTTTTCCCTTAATATCAGATTTTTGCAGTTCAGGCTATTTTGTGAATAGTCCCCTTAGATATATACACAGCCTCAGGTGAACTACATACAGCTTTACATGTTTGCACTCAGCCTCACACACACACACACACACACACACACACACACACACACACACACATATACACACACACACACACACACATATACACACACACACACACACACACACACACACACATATATATATATAGCCTCACATGCACTACAAACAGCATTAGGCAAAGTAGAACACCAGTTAGAATACTTTACAGGTGGGAGTGATGTCATATGATTTCTAGGGTATGAACAGAAAATCAAAATAAATTCATATTTTTTTCCCTGCCCCCTGTATATTATTCATACCCTTTTTGTTGTTACTGTGCATGAGAAGGCACAGACCCGCTAGACAGCTGCTTTTTTCTTCTCTATCTGTTGGCGATTTACTGTTTTGAGCATTAGGTAAAGTGTCTGGACAGGAGCACTAGTGTCCACAGCAAGGTCAGTGAAGGTCCATAGAGATCATCGTTAAATTCTCCATCACAAAGTCCAGTAAATGCCCACCATCAATGTTAGCACCGACCCCTGACTACACACAAAGTGTGTCAAACACATTTCACATCTATAACCCAGTTCATATACAAACACAACAGTAACTACACATATAAAAGCTAAGTTCATCACAGAAGCTCCCGGTCTCTCTCATAAATCAATTTATGCAGAGTAAAGCTCACTGATATTTCTAGAAAGGTAACATATTACTTACTGCTAATGCAAAGCCTTGTCTCTCTTCATCTATGAGCTCTGAGATGTTCTCCTCAGTTTCCAGTTTAAGTACCTTAGTGCGTCGATCTTTCACAGAGGGGTTCCCTACATTCCTGTCCTCTCCCTAACCCCCTAACAGACAGACACAGCAGCATACTTCATATCAGGACAAAGAAGGGAGTGTGCCTTTGGGGAGGAAGCCTGTCCAGTTACCATGGTAACTTGGGGTGCATCCTAGAGGGGGTAATGACTTCTTGTCTAGAGAAACTATCAGCCCTTGTGTTCTACTAGGCATAATCAAGCTCCCATCACAGAGCCCCCACCATCTTCTGGGCACCGAAATACTCATCTCGTTCTCCTGCACATCCCAGCTGCAGACAAAATGTAAAAGAGGATTCTGGGTCATGTCAAGGCAAAATAGTGAGCTTTATTTTTTGACTCACAACTGGATTTAATCAGAGACGTCTCGTTTAGAAGTGACCTGCAGATACGAAGGTTCACACATGACTATATAAATATCTGTTTAATAAAGAAAGGACATGAGTCCCCATAGAACACAGTCTTCTTCAGCTTCAATAAACTGCAGTAAAAACCACATACATTTAATTCATGGATATCGCTAAGGTATTTAAAGAGCAATTTGATGGTCAGGATGTTCTACACAGCCATGTACTGTATATTAGAATACTTATAAAAACATTTGGTCTATATAAATGTTGCATATATTCCATGTGTCCCACACTGAGCAAGAATTAGCCACTTCCCAAAGAGGCAGTTTAATGGTTGAAGTCCCAGGGCCCATTAACCTGCTATGTGGTATGCGTGAAGCCCTGGGATTATAAGTTACCTTGTTTAGAATCAAAACCATTGGTTGGGGGACAAGGTACAAATTTCATATATCCTATTTTTTAATACCTTCTTATCATCACTTTGACGAAAGCATCACATCTATATCCATTTACCATGTAAGAAAAAATATTAAACAACAACTCAAAGAATCTGTAATAATGTAAAAGAAATGGGATGAACGACACAAGAGCTGCTGAAATCGAGTTACTATGTTTATTCACCCTTCACACATGTGCTACTTTCTTGCCGTGAAATGTCTGGAATAAGCTTTGTATAGTGTAGTAGTCACACCAACTGCTCCCTCCCCATCTCTTACTAGACTAAGTGTCTTCCCAATACACAGTTGTTATATCAGCAGGGGACCGGCAGAACCTCTGCATTCTCACATTACTGACAAAAGGCACTACTTTGGCATTCATTAAAAATGGTGCAATTTATACCTTTGCACAAAATGTAGGGTTATCTCACGGCCCCAGGCACAGACAGGCCACTGAATTAGGAATGTTCATGTAGCCTGACAGCCACATATCTCTGCCATTTACAAGATAAAAGTACATACTCTGTTAAGAGGAGATGTTCTAAGTGTTACTGCTCAGTAATTAGTTAAATTAGTTAATCTGCAGGTTACAGCTAATTGAAGGTATCTAAAGAACTGAGCAACAAAACACGCTTTACAGACAGGTCTAGAGAGTATGGTGACTGGGGAATGATGCTCAGCAGGTCCTGATTGAGGGATGAAATGTTCTGTAGGTTCTGGCAGTGGAATGACAGAGGATGCATGGAAGCCATGGGAGCTGAATGATGGAGACGGAGGACAGGTTCAGTAGCGGGTGATAGAGGATGGTAACTGCAGGGTAACTGCATGTCCTGGAAGTGATGACATGGAGATGATATTGTGCAGGATGATAGAATGCTGGGATTATGGGTCTGGTGTGTTGAAGGCTCTTGCCGTGGATTAATAATCTTCTGTAAGTCATGACAACAGTGATTTTGGAGGAATGTCGTACAGTTGTTGAGATAAAAGTGACTTGAGGCTCTGCAGGTTTCTGTAGCGGAGACATGCAGAGCCCGCAGTGCTTTCTGCAGCAGGCACAGATTGGCTGGAATGCATTTTCCTGAGTGAGGCTGGTTAAGTTACAGTTATTGCTCGAGGGTATTTAATATGTTTTAGGCAGACACTCTTCAGGCTGATTGTTGGTGTTTTGACATCAGGTAGTGGATGTAAGATGTCATCAAGTCATCCATTTTATAGCCCTGCAGTGAAAAATATTTATTAAAATCAAATCCTCAAACTGCATGAAAATTACCATTAAGACAAAACAATGAATGAAATGTATGTGTACATATACTGCAGTGGATACATATCTATATATGTATATTTATAATGAAATGTAAACTTTATTTAATTATTTGCAGCATGGATTTAACAAAGTTCAGGAAACCATGGTCCATCATGCTGACTCAATAGCAGCATGCAGTCCCTCAGGAAGGTGTGTGAACTAAGTGACCTTTAAATGCCAGATCTGGTGGTTCCAGCTGACCTCTAAGATCCTCACACTCTATAGTCTTTAGAGTTTACCCAGAGAGGTAAGATAAACTAATAATATCACGTGAATGGCAAAGCTATGGCGAAAAACTTGTTAACCAGAGAGGTCAAGGGAGCATGGTTAGACTCCTTCAAAGATGACAGAGAGGTCACAAACCCTCAACTAGCCCCTCGTGACTGCACTGATGAGCTGAAAGGCATCTCACGCATTGAACCTTAAAGAGAATGGGCAACAGCAGCAGAAACCACAGTGGGTTCTGCTCCTCTCAATACACAACAGGAAGCTGAGGATACAGTGGGCACATTATCACCAGAGCTAGACGATCAGTGATGTGAAAAGTCTTTCTTGTCTGAGGAATGCTAGAGTAAATGAACCGCAGCAATCTATAGATCCATTCTGTGACTGTGTGTGCTGGTGTGTAGAATTTTTCTTGCAACATATTTGACTTATCTAACCATTATTAGAGTGCCAAAAATCTCCAGCACAATAAAGAGGGAATTATCTGACTGACACTAATCAGGTGCTGAAACCGGGGATGGGACACTTAATCGCGGCTGCTTCCGCGCAGCCGCTTCAGCGCCGACTCTGCACCGCAAGACAGCTCGTCGCTGGAGATTTCATTGCGGGACATTTCATCGCTAAAGGTAAGTATTTTAGCTATTTTAGTTTATTTTAGTAAGGGTGGTTAGAATTAGGGTTTAGGAGGTTAATTCTAGTATTAGGGTTCGGGGTTAATTTTAGTATTAGGGTTTAGGGGGTTAATTTTAGTATTAGGGTTCGGGGGTTAGTATTAGGGTTTAGGGGGTTAGTATTAGGGGTTGGGGGTTAGTATTAGGGTTTAGGGGGTTAGAATTAGGGTTTAGGGGGTTAATTTTAGTATTAGGGTTCGGGGTTAATTTTAGTATTAGGGTTTAGGGGGTTAATTTTAGTATTAGGGGTCGGGGGTTAGTATTAGGGTTTAGGGGGTTAGTATTAGGGCTCGGGTGTTAGTATTAGGGTTAGTATTAGGGTTTAGGGGGTTAATTTTAGTATTGGGGTTTGGGAATAATTTATTAGGGGGGGTATTTTCGTTTTACTTGCACATTTGTAAGAGCTGACAGTTCAGCGCTGACCTGTCAGCTCTTACATAGCCGCAGCCGCGATCAAACAGCCGCGTTATTCTTCATAGCTGACAGTTCAGCGTTCTGTTGTGCTGAACTGTCAGCGATGAAGATGCGGCGCCGAAGTGTCCTAGACATGCTGAAACCAACTTATTCATTATACATGGGTTGTGCTGGTGCACAGAGATGCGGAATGGGTGCAGGTGCAACTTTGGGGAGCCTGCTTTCTACATAGTGCCTAATATTGTAACTGTCCCCATATACACCTATCTTCATATGCGTATTTTACACATTACCTCCATTTTCAGATGGAATCTTTAAGGAATGTTCCCAGCACCTTGTTTGATCCATATTGTGAATAATTCAGGCTGTTCTAGAGTCAAAGAGGAGCTCCACCCAGTACAAGACAGGTGTAACTAATAAATCACAGTACACACACAAACACACATATAAATAAATGTGTGCCATCTAACTGAGCCTCCTAGGACTTGCAGATGGTATTTCTAATGCTGCCTGTCCTTGATATTCTCTAGGATGACTGTGACATCTAAAATGAAGTCCAAGTGTGCCATAAGCACATAATATCATTCTCTCACTTACCAAAGAAGTTTCACACAGAATTTTATTGTCGCGCACAAGGTTTCCAGTGGTCATCTGGAAGTACGTGTTCCCACTATTCCAACGAGAGATCTTGTTGAAGGGATGATTGACCAGCAGCTCCTACAGTGTTAAGAAGAGCCTGTCATGATCTCAGTGGATGTGAATAGAAAGCTCACAATGCTTTATCCCATTGAAATCAATGCACACACTGTATAACTGGTTAGTTCTGTCTGGATGAATGACTTGCCTTTGTTTTGGGATGATATAGTGAAACTCCATGTCTGTTGATTGCTATCAGCACAATGTCAGGGAATCCTGTCTCAGAGGCTTGCTGGAAGAAAATGGGGAAATTAAACCCTGGTGACATGTCAGTAGAGCTAGGTAATCGGTTGTAATTTGAAGGAATTAAAATGGTTCTATTCAAAACAAGCATTTTGAATCATATATTCTCTACTAAACATAACATTTGAAAGAAAAAGAAAGAATGGAAGGAAGAATTAAAGAAACAACGTTAAAAAAGTAGAGAAAAATAAAGAAAGAGTATGTTTGTATGTGTCATCTCCCATCAATTTGTGTGGTGATGAGATTACTATGGTTAAGGTATTTTGGTTGCAACATTAAACTTACCACCATTACTGTATGTAAAATATTTGATCAACTGTGACTTACCTAGACTTCCTGTCATTATCAGTTGGAAAATTTTCCAGCAGTGTTAATACATCTTTCCTCTCCCCTTTTTCTCTACAGCTCACACAGATTTGGCTGCAGCAGTGTTAAGGTGCTGAACCCATGAAAACCCATGAAGTGAGTTAGCTTGTGATATGTTGGGGGAAGCTCAAGTTTAATAGCTTACCAAAATGTGCTAGTAACTTACCCCAAGCAGTCTGAACCTTAAATAGGGAAACATACAGACGTTGTCCATGGATCAGGCAGTGAATGGTGGTGAGGACAGTAGAACGAAATATAAGATAACAGAAGGTAAAGTAAAATAAAGTCATCCAAGCCACATTCACAATGGAAAGTGAGTCACATCCTCCACAGGTAGGAGGTCTGGTTATTCATGGCTTGTCTGTGAAAGGAATACATTTATAGCCACAAGTCACAAAAATTGGATTTACCTTGACTTCAAAAAAGGCAGAACCAAAAGTTGGCCAGCGACTGATATGTTTAAGGAACGCCACTTTAGCTTCATCCACAGTTTTTTTTTCATGTTTGTTATAAGCTGCAATAATATTCTGTAAAGAAGAGAGTGATTTCACCATGCATGTCAGAGAAGGGGATTTCTTATATAATCTGGATCAACTCCATACTATTGACTACTAATTCCCCTCTAGTATAATATTGCTCATTTAACAACCCTTGAAACCCTACTTCTGGGATCAATCCGTCATTGATATATTCTATCAGACTTTGGTAATCCTATAATATATGGAGCAGTAAATTATTTGGTGTGAATTTTTCAATTTTCTGGATTTTCTGGATATTTTTATGAGAAGCACTGTATTAATTTGTTTAAAATTCCTTAAGGTTTAATCAATTTAGTGCAGACATATCATATGTGTTTTGCTTGGTACATAGATAAATACACACACATATGTATACAATATACACACACATATGCATGCAATGAAAATCATTTTCATTAAGTGAATTCATTTTTATGTGTCTTATCACTAAATTAATGTTTAGCATTATGACTTCAGGATCGATGAAAATACGTTTTATGAGTTAATGAGATACTGTTTCTCAGCAGTGATATGATTCAGTGAAGCTTTATTTCCAAGCAGATGGACTATCCAATTCATCAGCTCTTAGTACACCTGACCCATACTACAACAATACCAGCTGGTCTCAGACACGTTGACCTGAAACGCACCTTCTTCCATTCCTCTGGGGTAATGAGGCGATGCAAATACTCGGGTACAAGTTCCCGAAGATTTTTGTTGGTGGTTGCGAGATGGGTTCGGTCATTATTGTACTGAACTTTATAGATCAGTCCAGCTAAGTTCACAGCATCTTCCACAGTGCAGCGGTGGTACCCGCGTATATACTTGGGGAGTTCCTGAATATTTAGACAAAATTGTTAATATACTTCGAGCAAAAATATGCTTCTTGTTCTCATTGTTGTTTATTTTAAATGAACCCCCCCCCCTCACCAAACTGACAACAGAAATGCAAATGAACTGGAAAATCAAACCTTAGAAATTCTCTTTTCTAGGAATGTCCCATAGTGTAAACCAGTGCTTCTTAAATTGGTCCTCAAGGACTGGATTACCCAGATGTGTTTAAACAAGTATATGTATAACATCTGGCATGGTTCCCTAACTGTTATACATACACTTATTTAAACATAACTGGGTAATCCCTAAATCCAGGATGGTTGGGGATCCGGAAGGTCAGGTTTTAGAAGCACTGGCTGTAAACAATGTGAGTCTACTTATTCTGCCTCCTTCTCATGCAGATCAGTGTTTCATTGCACTGGGAGCTCCTCATAAACAAAATGGCCGTGTACTAAAATAGCCAATTGGTGGTCACAGTGGACAGTACACATGGACAACACATATACAACATGTAAATCTGTATGATTGGCATTGGATGCATCACATTTGTAAGTAAAATATACATTGGTGGTTTTTCATTTTTCATCTAATGTAACTTTCAACAGATTTACCAGCTGGTCAAACTCGCTGGGTGTTGGTAAAATCAATGTTGATCATATTGAAACTTTTATTTAATAAGTACTGTGTGCAAAGTGCAGTTTTATAGCCATCTAGAGTAAAAGGAGTAGACACATGCCTGCTAAGCTAATTCTACACCCTATGTGGGTTTCTTTAAACCACCATGAACCTAAATAGATGATCGCGTAATTCATATGTTTTTCCTATGTACCTTAGTCATACAGAGTCTTATGGTTACATTTGCACTTGGCTGCATCTCACCTGGTGATAGTGGAAGATACAGTCAGCCTTCAGATCCTTCCCTGGCTGCAGGTTTATCCACAGCTTTCGCATGAAATACAGCTGGAAACTGGCAAAGCTGGGCGCTCCTGGAAACAATCGTTTTCACACGTTTTATAATAAACCTCTGGAAAATGGTTATAGCTAACTTTGTAGAGCATGGTATAGACAGATAAAGTAGTGCAATAAATGATATATAAAATGATTACTAACAGAAATGAATGACACCTGCCATTTTGTTCCTTTTTTGTATGTAATAAACTTATTCATACAGCTTAGTAAATACCACACAGACCTGGGAGCAAAATGTGGACTAAAGGAATGAGAACTAGCAATTGGCACGGCGCTATTATTTATACATAATCCCTAATGTGTCAGTTTCAGCAGGGCAATGTAAGGAAACAAAGTCTGAATTCCTTTCTATAATCTGCTGCTCACTTTTGTGTCAAATGTCTTCTTATCTATCAAGTGGAGTATCTTGGTTTTGTGCTGCCCTAGGCAGGCAAAATTCGGCCACCACCCCCCACCCACGTTGCACACCTACGACATTCCCCGTCAGCCTCGTTGCACACCCACGACATGCCCCATCACCCACATTGCACACACATTAAAAGCCCAGTCACCCCATTACATGTCCCCATCACCCTGATTAATTGAAAGGAGCTAAAGCTTGCTGAACAGTGGGGGAGGGAGTGAAAATGTTTGAAGCACCAGAAGTGTGCCGCCCTAGGCGAGTGCCTTGTTTGTCTTGTGGAAGATACACTACTGTTTCTACCACGATTACACTAGCTCATTAAGATAATGGGAATAATGTACAAAGCTTAATGGCATTTATTATTGAACAATGGGCAGTCTGCAGCCTTGGCAATATTGTTGGACTGTATTTGCAGTCCAGCAGTGGATGTAGTGCTGCTGGTCACCCAAACCTGCTCTTGATCATGAATATCTCATAAAAGGTACAGTAATATTTTGGAAACTTTACAAACTACTGAGCGATATTCTATACATTCACTAATATGCACTACGCCTATACAGACAAACAGAGTAATATGTGATACGTCACCTGCTGTCGGCCGGCTCTTCCTATTAAAGTCATTCAGTTGTCTCAAGGAATCATAGAAATAATCTTGTTCATTCAGGCTGATGACCTGTACAGGAAGAGAAATTCATCATACAAGAGGTGAGTGAAGCTGACATACAATGCATTTGATAATGCTGCTGGGGAGTGAGCCAGTGATGACTTATAATGGCCCAACACCCTTTACACATGTGCCACATTGATCATATCATTTCATTTAATCATTTGTCATTATTTACAGAGTTATACAGATAGATACACCCTTATGAAAGAGTTGGGTCTTCAACATTTTTTAGTCTGTAAAGACAGCATGATCTATGTAATTGTGAGGCAATCAAAAGAACTGTAACTCTTCTTGGTATATGATAGGCATCACCTCCAGTAATAGGAGCAAGTTTGGATATTTTGGAATCCCAGCTATGTGCATGAATACTTTTCTAAAAATGTAGTAGCACCAAGAATATCAATCAGTGGGACATCCAGAAATCACCATTGAATTTGGTACTAATAATATATTTTCTTTAACTGATTTGTCATGTCCTTAAAAAAAGATACAAAATGGAATTAAATATCAATATATTGAATGTGGGCTTGTATAGAGTGTGTTAGGTGGTACTTGAAGACCCAAACTATAAGTAAGGAAAACCTGAATATCAAACAGATAGAAAAAAGTTACCTATAGCTTTAAATAACGTAACTTTTAAGTATTTAATTTAAAATATGTGCCTTTGGGCTCAAAATGAAACACTTAAAATCTCTGATCTTTAACCGATCCTTTCACTCAGGTCTCTAGTGTTTGGCAACACAAAAGTAACAAACAAACTTTCTCAAATAATAACTGGACTTCCAACACATACATTCATTGCACAAGAACCTCTACAGAGTGCACTTGGAAGTGTTTTCCACCTGGTGTACATCTGTATGCTTGAAATCCCTCAGATATAGGCAGTGGGTGGAGTTAAGTTAATATTTATTCAGATTAGTAGCAAGAAAAATGTAGTGAGTGAGCAAGTGCTATTGAACGGTATGTACAAGTAACAGTGCAATTTTTTTTTTTGCTTTAAATGGCCCTTTTTGTTTTACATTAATCTATTCCAATGCGCTCATAGGAAAAACAATCTAGTGCATTCAAATAATATACCATCAGTGATGGGTTACCTTGTCTCCTATCTTCAAAAAAAGGCTGAACCCCTCCCAGGAGCTAAGTTGCAGCTTGGTAGAGATGTTCTGACACACTTCTCGAACCTTTGTATTAGTTCCCACTTCAAATGCCTGAAGTAAGGAACACAAAATATCAGGAACAGCACTCAAAATAACACAAATGCTAAAAAAAATTACAAACCAAACAATTGATTTATATACATATTTATGAAGAGATTTACCAGCAAGGACATAATGAGATTTCACTTATTTCATTTATGTTTAGAGGAGTATTTACAATACAATGGAATACATTTGAACATATTGAGCACAAATAATTGGCTACTACGCCTTTCATAAGCGAAGAGTTCAAATGTATCATTAAGCAGTGTTATTCTAATATGTAATGTATGTAATAATGCAACTCAGGAGCACTGATTTACTGCACCTCTGTGCTTTATGAGGAATACTGAAGCAGCATCAGTGAAAAGCCTGCCCTGTTCGACAGGTCACTCATATTAAGAATTCCCATGGGCATCCTTACCTCTTCCATGTCATTTGGAAAAAACACTTTGTGGAAGATTTTGGTACTCATCTCCTGTATGGCCTCCACTTCCAGTAAATGAGGAGGCTGCTTCCTAGATCCACTTCTGCAATGTAAATTACAGAGACCAATTCACAGAAATAGAAGTCATACATGAGACTACAAAACAATACCTTGATGTGAAAGGGTAAATTGTTAGTAAAGTAGACAATTCACATAAGCATCACTCAAAAAAACATTAGCCAATAAGACATGAATAACTCTTCTGCGTGGGTAATCCAGTCACCAATAGCCACAAATGTCTATTTGAATCAGAACAAACAGTGCACTAGCTATTGTGTCATCCATTGCACATTGTACTCAATGAATCGTTCACAATGTACAAGTCGACTGTCCAAGTATTTCATGGTATGAGTAGTGTCACTTCTACTTGCCACACTTGTAGCTACATTGAAAAAACCAGATTTAGAGTCTAGCATCTCTATGCTAATCTGGCAGCAGTTTGTAAGATATTTGTGCAACATATTTATCAGGAAGTATTACTTTACTGAGAGGGTAGTGGATGTATGGAATAGCCTTCCAGCAGAAGGTAGAGGTAAACACAGTCAAGGATTTTAAGCATGCGTGGGATAGGCACAGTGCTATCCTAGATATAAGATACTGGGGACTAATAAAATAATTTAGAAATTTGGGCAGACTAGATGGGCCAAATGGATCTTATCTGCCGACACATTCTATGTTTCTATATTTGAACTTTTGATATAAATCTCTTCTGCACGAAATAATACTTAACAGCATGCACCTTTCTTCCTCCTCGTGATTGGCTGCTGGTTTGGTATGTTTTCAAATATTTGCAACATGTTTTATAACTAGTATCACAGATAGGTTGTGTCTTATTACTATAACTATTAACAAACACATCATGTAAACTGAGTTTCTATCCTCCATTGCTTAACTTAAGTTAGTTTTTTTGTAGCCACTTTTAAATATGTATTTTATGTTTAGAATTCAATAGCTTTTCTTTTTTCTTATCTACTTTTTTTGTTGTTGTTTTGTTACCCATCTATATTATTAATGTGTGAGTGTTTTGGTAAATAAATTGAGATCAATTACTGTAGCACTTTCTGGATCCTTCTTGTACACTCCTTGGCTAGCGGCTCCTTTTGACGATTGTCTATGAATTTCTGCACGTGGATTAGTAGTAGTTTACTGGGGGGGAACAGGCCAGTGCAGAGCCAAAGTAGCTGCCATCCACTTTTCACACTATAGCTGTAACAAAAAAAACACAGCATTGTGTTAACATAATGCTATAATTAGTGCAACCATTACTCTCTTAAACAAGGGTCTGTTTATTGACGGGAAATATAAACATGCAAAGTACATATTATTAATAAGAAGATGCGTATATGTGTGTATCTTTATTCTAAAGAGATTTCAGACCCCGCCTGATCACTAAATTCCCATGCTGGCTGTGGAAGAGTTCATGTTAAATTTACTCAAATTAACCAATTTGTCAGAGTTTCTATGGCCTTTTTGTCCCATGTTTGCAGAGTGGTGTGCACACTTTTATAATCCATCCTAATGTGTGTTTTTAACTCATTCAGCCCAGCAAAAATATTTTTATATATTAAGGTGTAAAAGCAGTTTTTCAACATTGAATAATTTGTGTTTCGGAAGTATAATTGACTGGCCATGCACGACATTCGTTGCCCTATGTTATATCATCAGTTATACCAACTGTGCAGAATTAACTCATCCATATCCTGCTCTTCTAGTTTAGCAATGTCCCTCACACAAGAGGTTTTCAGATATACATTTGGCTTTGTGATAACTGATTCGGGGAGTGTAATTATAATATGGTGACTTTTCCTCAGCGGATTATGATGTTATTTTTTACCTGTTATTGTTTCCAGTCATCTGCTTTAAGATCTGGCAGTAAATTTCATCTCTGAGAGCCTCCTCATGGATTGGGCCTGAAAAGATCTGATCTGTGAAGTCCGCTGGAGAGCGAGACTGCTTTGAAGGATAGTCTCCCATGAATTTCATGATAGGTTAAAAAAGTTAAGGCATTTAAAAGGATTTTTGATGTGTGTATGATTACTATTTTACAACATTTACTACTGTTATAATGATATTCTGTTAATAAATTATCCCATAATAAAATAATAAATGCTTATTATCACTAGTGTTAAGGTTAACACTTTAAGATTTGGTTTCAGATTCTCATTGGCTTCTATAAGCTGTAATAGTCTCTGGTGTCTGAGTGTACTAATAAAGGATATCAGAGAAGGCCTGGCATGCATAATCTCGTAGATCTGACATCTCGCACACCTTGCGGAGTAAAGGCTGCCTTAATGGCTCTCTGGAATAAGCCCATAGCTGTGACTTCACGCGGCCTCTCTGCAAAACAGCCCTAGACACGGACTCTGGATCTGGAGGCCTGGAGAGCACATATACAATATGTATGAGATGGATACATAGAGTATACATTCTGCATTCATTCTTCTTGGAATTGTGCTGACCTGAAATGCTGAATGGAGAATTCCTCCAGTGTGTAGGGTTTAACTTCCTCTTGTCTGTCAGACTCATCAAGCAGGGAATTCCTGAATTCTATCTGGCGCTCTTCTGGAGACATCACGATCAACCTCTGGAATCATAACACCATTATTATTACAAGTGAAAAGTACATGGTGTAAGCGCTCAGAAGAATAGAGAATGTGCTACTGGAGAAAAATGTTTACATACAATTTTCAATTCATAAAGAAACAAAAAACATTCTCAAATATATTCAATAACAGCACCACCAGAAATTCTAGAATATATACATATACAAGCTTGTGTGTTCGAGGAGCGTTTGTGCTGTTGCAGAAGCCCTAATATCTCTCCAAGCGCTTACATCACATACCTTTCATTGTGTACCTCTTCTTGAGCTCTGGCAACAGCTCCAGTTGGTGTTTATAGCTGCTGCTCTTTCTTTATGTTCCCTCTTTCATTCAATCTCTTTTCCACTGGTGCAGGTCTATACCTATCAGCTGACGCAGAGCCAAGCTGGATGCCAGCGCTCACAGTCTCTCTATGCTAATGCAGAATGAGAGAATTTCATTTTTGACTGCCCCCAGCAGAGATGACCTAGTAAGGGTCCACCCCCTCTTGGTGGCATTCAGAAACAAAGGTCTTTCACTTCTAAGGCAGAGGGAGACTGTTGGAGACAGCAGCAACCCTAAATGCTTTTATGGAAGCATCATGGCTGCATGTCAGAGGATAAAGTAGCATGCACCATAAAAAAGTACATGACAATTTATCCTCATAATAGTGGCACTCATTTTGCACTTGTGCTTCTGTATTTAAATGACCTCTTTGCTGGTTCCTCAAAATAAACATGCAATTGAAAAAAACTACATTAAAATAAAACATACCGGAAATAATTAATGTATGTAAATGGTAATAAGTATAGAAGGACATTGTAACATCAGTATGCACAGTCAATAGTTACATAGTAGTTTAGGTTGAAAAAAGACTTGCGTCCATCAAGTTCAACCCTTTTCCCATTTTCCTTAAATATAATTCTATGTAATATCCAATGTGCATCTCTTAAATAGTTTCTACCTGTGCAGCACGGAAGTTACCTGCAGAGAATTAGCTGCTGGGTGGAAAGGTGCGGCAGTTACATGGCTAAATCATTTAGACATAAATCTATACATAACACCAAAGCTATACATATATATGGGCAGGTACGTCATCAAAGGCTTCCTCAATATCAATGGCCATAAAAGCTCTCTGATCAATTTCAGATTATATATAAATATATGGGGCTATATAGCAGATACTATGGGTTGGGATTATCTCTAAAACTGCCAGTATCAAGTCTTTACATAAAACCATATAAGTCTTTAGTGTAAGATTTGTATTATAAAGTTTAATGAATCCATTTAAAACAATAATGGCTTCCATTGTTACACACAACATGTCACAGCTTCAAATGCCCATTTCCTTACCAGCATTTCAGATGTGGGCTTGCTGAGGGTGGGTATAATATGGATGGCATCCAGGGACACAGCCCCGTTATTCCCTGTTCTCTCATTTTTAGCAAAGGTCCAGTTGAGCCCTAGTTGCAATTCTGGGTTTTTATCAAGGTACAGGACATCTCCAACCCGGAAACTCAGGAGTTCAGGTTCATCTGGACAATGAAAGAAAAGTATACCAGAGCTGATCCCATTGAAAATATACCAGACTGCCATCTAATGGCTTTATATCTATGCATACGGCATGGAAGAAAAAGGTTATAAAAACAAAGCAAAAGGGTATAGCAGTAAAAACTATGAATGATGCTCACTGCAGCACATTAAAAGCATTTGCTCAGTCATCCCTAGTTTGTGACATGCACATCACATAATGTTCTGGAAGGTTTGGATCAAGTATATCCTTTAACCTATGTATACTCACTGGTGATTTCATCGCTAAATATACACATTAAATGTTTATTTTTACCTAAAGCTGAACTTGTCGTCTACAAATGTTGTGGATAACAGATTCACTGTAAATAATCTTTAGGATCCACACTCGACAAACATTTATTAGAACTGGGTCATCAACCTAAACCTTGCTTACACTGTGAATGTAAAGAATAATAATGGATGGAAAATAATCTATACATTCGGTTCACAGAACTGCATGCAAATTCATAAACAAAAAGGTTTTATTAAATTTTTCTGAGGTGTCTCTGTCTTATGACATCAACGGCAAAATACCAAATTTACAGTGCATATCAAATACTCATTTCATAAGTAGGTGAGGCCACAGACACACTTAACCCCTTAGCAACATGGGCTGTTTTTACACTTCTGCAGTTTTCGGGTTTAACTGTAATCTTTGTTTCTCGTTTAATGTACCCACACATATTATATACAGCTCTCTTAAGATACCATTATTTTCAGCAAATCTTATAATTTACTATAAAAAAAAATCATAAAATATGATTTTTTTTAACCCTTTCTATCTTTTACATAATTACAAATGGTAAAAAAAGATCCCATCTAAATAGTTTCTAATATTTGAATTTAGAAAAAAAGACTTTTGTTTTTGTTGTAATATTGTGGACTGCTGCTAGCTCATGATCACTTGTGAGAAGCTCCATTTCCGGTATAGCTGTGCTTTTCCATTATGGCTCATACGATAACTGGAACAGATAAATGCCTTCTACGATTTAAAGTGTCATCTTTAATATGCATTTATTTGTACTTTTTTTTTAGACTACAGTGATGCTTTAATATTGTAAAATGAGATAGTTACCTGTTTGCATTTTACTCTTTGGCCCCAGTGAACTCGCTGTTACTCTGGAGCTGTCCTGCATGGCCACTGCATACCGAGATCTTTTCTTCAGACCATCCAAAAAGTGGAGAAGAAGTTGTGCGACTTCCTCACTGTTTTGGGTCGTCAGGACAAATTCTTCCCCTCGTAGTGTATTTAAAATGCAGCACTGACCAAATGATTTCTCAGCTCTTAAAAAAAAGAATGTACAAGACAAAAGCCAATCAATTAAACGTATCAGTGCCTTATTACCTGATACCATGTCACCTATATATCTGCACAGGGAGCTCGCTAAACAAGTAACAAGAGACTTGCAGAAGGATCCTACCTGTCTTTGATTGGCATCAGTCTGAGAGGTTAAATTTAGTGCTAAGTGAGTGGCGACTACATTTTCTGGGTTCAGACATGCCTCCGTAACGTTATAAGTGACATTACAAGGTATCGCAAGACATTGCCAGGTACTCACAGGGTCTGTAAGAACCCTGATCGGGTCTCGGTCTCAGTGTCCTTGATTACCGGGTCAGCAGGCTGTCCTTCTGGTTCCATATACTTAAAATAGTGGTGCCAATGGCCGTTGCAATGCTCTGACCCCTCATTAAATTAAAAATCGGTTGCAACTGCGGTTATTTACTGGGTCACGGGCCCCCCCTGCCCAAGGGCCCGAGACCCAGTTAATAAACAAAATAAAATTAATTAAATGCCCTACCTAACCCACTACCACTTTCTTGTCTACCCGCTGGCACACAAAGGGTACCAAATTTACCTTGGTGTCCTGCAATGACCCTCTGGCACTAATTTATGATATGAGGCTGCTGAAGAGCTTGCTAGCCCCTGAAAATATGTATTTTATACAGTAATCATATTTTTTATTTCAATACTTCAGTTTCTAACTGGAGAATTGAAATTCCTTGAATTTGGCTGTTTTGGGGCCAAAATTAATCCATAAGATTTGTGTGGCTGATATCCTCGAAAAAATCATGCCAATTTATTTACTGAGAAGGCGAATTTCAGAACATTCTGGAATGTGGCTACTTTGACCACTCCTCATCTAGCAAAAGTGCTTAGAGCAGTATACTTTACTCAACACTGTCCAGACAGATATTGGACAACACACAGAACCAGTTCATGTCTGGGATTACAATTAGCAGACCTCATTCGACCTCCTATATGCAGATGACACAACAATAAATGTGGGCACATCAGAATATCACCATTATCTCAGAGATTTGGAAGATAAGATGACTCTAGCTTTCTGTAGCTCAACCTGGATCACATTTAACTCATTTGATTCATTCAGTGAATATCAAAGATGAAAACTCTTAGATTGATCACACCTTGGCCAACTCCATATCTGAAGACGATACGTGTTATAGAAGACATTGTTCAGTTAGCTATTTATGTTACATGTAGGAGAGGTTTATGGACTGAAGTCTTTGAGACCGTAAGATCCTCAACTTCTCCTGCGTCTGACACATTATATAACCTATAGTTTGTACGTTATGTTTCCTACGTTGTACAGAGATTTATAAACAAACTTTAAAATAATGACATGTGTTGATGCAGTGAAGATCGAGGGGCATATCATAATCCAGGGGTCAACAGTTTGGTGATTTCACAGGTTCACTCTTTAAATACATATACTGTACATGCAGTCATCATGTAACTCATAAGTAGGTCGCTGATGGAGTCACCTCTTGGTGTGGATGCCAATTAACACTGGATATGACAGATCTAATATTTTTTTCTCTGATTCGTCAAGGAAGCTAACTCCATTCCAGTTTATCGCAACAATAAAGTTATTCCTGTTGATGCTGGGCCCTGCAGTAGAGAGAAAGGAAGAGTTACACAGATATAGCCAGGTTACTTATTACACTAGACTAAACTAGATTACATTGCAATAACTCTTTATCATCTGATGTATTAAATAGTAACAAATACATCCATTAATGTGCATTTGAACCTGCATGAGAATGGCAAGAGATTGTCCACTCAATGGTAGTTCCCAGCTAACACAAGTAATACTATGGATGTATGAATGGACAACTGGATTTGCACTGCTTAGGATTATTTGATGTGGGTAGAGAATGATAAGGAATGGACAGGAACCTGGTATAAACATGTTTATTATTTAAGAATAGGAAGAGTGAGGGATAATTCCACACAAAATGCCAAGTGACAGAAAATCCTAAACAGTTTCTTTTATGTGCAATATAAATGGCATTATGTTAACATAGAACAAATGTAATAAACAAAATAGATAAAACAAACAAATAGTTAAAGAGGGATTTAATTCTTCCCTTAAACTTTAAATCAAGCTACTTCTGTCTGAATGTAAGCTGTGAGAAGGGCTCTCTACCTCAAGTATCAGTTTGTCTCTGTTTGTCTAACATAGTATGTGGTTTATTTCTATGCTCTGTACCTAGTGCTATGTAAAGTGAGGGTGCCATATAAATGGTAATGTAATATAATTAAGAAGCCTATTGAACAATGCTCTCACAGAGCACTGTTCTGAGGAGAACCTCATTTTTTTTGCATTACAAGCTGGCATGTTGTGGAGCTGGTTCTCTGTGATCCGACTGGTGTACGGCCTCTGTGACATCAAAAACACCACCCGCAGGGGAGGAGATGCTCATCTACTATCCCATTATTGACACATGATGGGAAGCTACGGCCGCCAGACCTCCGAGAGGCCCATTCAAAGTGGTCTTCTACCTCATTAAAATAAACATTTGGGGCTTAGGTTCTCTTCTTTAAAATCAGTATAGTGTGTAATATAATTAAATTGCACCCTATGCAATGTGTGGTATGGCTAACCATGGCTGGGTTGGCATTGCAAAGTACTATTCCCATGAGAAATACAATTCTTCAAGACAAGTAGCTTCCATTATGTAAGAAGGAAACTAAGAACGTGAGGGGTTTTCCACTGCAGTTTCCTCAAGGTACACAGCAGCACATAAACATAGCATGAGAGAAGATGGTTATCAAGGAAAGGACCATATAAGTGATGTAAATAAACCTGTCAGATTTCATCCTCACACTTTCCTGTGGTGACAAAATATTATATATGAGAAAGGAGCAATGCTTTTAAGACAAGAAAGAGTGCTAAGATTAGTAATAATCTATTTAATGCTGAAGGCTGATATTACCTGACAGGCAGTTAGCTTGAAAAAGGAATTGAAAAATTGTTTATTGTTAGTACTACACATGTTTAACACATTCTCTACTAACCTGAAAACTTGGTGGCTTCGTAGAATTTGGAAAACAAAAGAGGCCACTGCAGGCGAGAATATTCCACAAAGGCTTCCTTGACCTTTAATGGCGGTAGATGCTCTTCCACATGCGAGGCCTAATAGATGAGATAAGAGTTACAATATATAGGCGCAAGCAGTGGCGGAACTATTATGGTCGTAGGGGTCACAGCTGCGACCGGGTCAGTCACTCCAGGGGGCCCGGCTGACCTGTCAACTCCTGCTGATAGTTGCCAACAGTCCCCGGATGGCCAATGTTCCTGCGTATATCATGGAACAGTCCAAAAAAGATGGGCTGTCTCGCAATCGCGGGGGTCAAGTGATGTCCTCGTGAAACATCACGTGACCGCGTGCACGGCTGTGTGAGCCACCACTCACAGCAGCAGCTTTTTTTTTCCTTTTAACTATTTTTTCGAAAGCATATGACAGCAAGTCATACCCGGCAACTGAGTTTCCCTCCTCTGTGCAGGAGGGAAGCCTGCAGCAGGGAGGAGGCAGAGGGGACATGGAGCAGCGAGGAGGTGTGCTGGGAAAGGGGGGTGGAGGGTGACAAGACTAATTAATGTGCAAAATAATACTGGCAAACTAACACTGGCAAATGAAGGGCAAAGTAATACTGGCAAATGAAGGGAACAACAATACTAGCATTTGAATGGCAAAATAACACTAGCAAATGAAGGGCAAAATAATACTGGCATATGAATGGCAAAATAAATCTTGCAAATTAATGGTAAAATAACACTGGTATATTATTGGGCAAATTGGCTGTGGCATATTATATTATTTGGCAAATTGGCTGTGGCACATTAAATGGCAAAATAATACTGGCATATTATTGGGAAAATTGGCTGTGGCATATTATATTATTGGGCAAATTAGCTGGGGCATATTAAATGGCAAAATAATACTGGCATATTATTGGGCAAACCTTGCCTTTGAGTGCAAGGTGTTTGAAAACAAGGCTGTGGTATATCTGGAATTTGAAGCAATTATATGACACCCTGTAAACGCAATTCAAGACTGAGAATTAGGTACTGAAGTTGAAATGTAATGTAAATGGGGCCGTCGAATACCCTGCAGACCCCCCATCGCACTGTTAACCCTTTTATCTACAAGGGGGGGATCCTAAAAGACTTATCAGTGAATTACAGGGCATCTGGAAAAAATAAATTGTGGGGGTCACACTGCAAACAAGAGTATCTACACTCAAACTCAACTTGGCGGCCACACAGCAGCAGCTTGCTACTATTACTGAATCCCATAATGAGTCGGGCTTTCTCATCAAACAGGTGTGCGACCTGCAGAAACAAGTCTCACTCTTGGATGCTAAATTACGCCATGCCAATGTCAGAATACGAGGCGTGCAGGAGTCCGTTGGGCCCATGGCTCTCTGGTCATACAACACTAAGCTCAATACTGACCTTAGACCTGACTCCCAGCTGTTGGACCTCCAAATTGTGGATTTGTTCTGCCTGCGAAAGTCTCAAAGCCAGAGAGGTATGACGGGACGTGGTGGTACGTTTAGTCTCCCTTGTTGACAAGATGGCTCTTCTCAACATTTAACAGAACAAAAATCCAGATATTTTACGATATTGGATCAGCTATTGTGTATTGGAGACGTTCGATGAGACCCCTCACTACTCACCTATGCCAGCTGGGAATCAAATACAGGCGGGGGCTCCCACAGCTGTTAACAGCCTCCACAGAGAACAAAACTCTCTTTATCGAAAGCCCAGCAGACATAGATGTATTTCTGCAGGACCGAGGGCTACCACCAAGGCCATAACCTTCCAAGGTGGCGCAGACCCTGGAAGTTTTCCTTAAAGTGATTGTCGATCCAACCCCAGGATGTTCTCATGAAGGTTAAAGGGCTGAAATAATTGGACTTTTCATTTCTATGTTGCTACTGAATGGCTGAAGTGGAGGAGAATTTCCACTGCTTTTTCTCTGCAGACATGTGACTGATATTGCCTAACTATTTTATATTACAGTTTGCTGTTTGAATCACCCCCCTGGGGCACCCAATCCACTACCCCACTAAATCCGTATCCCACTTTTCTACTTCTGACTCCTCTTTATCCTTCTTCAACATTCTACTTATTTCTAATGTCTTCTGGTATTGTCATTAATCAAACTTTACTATTTTTATGATGTCTATAATTGAACATCACGCTGGTGTAGAGGAGTGGAGCTTAAAAGTAAACACAAGTATTGAATGGCCGCAGAAAACTTTTTATGGATTACACAGGCACCAGTCGGTTTCAGGAGGCACATGTAATCCATAAAAAGTAATCTTCGTCAAAGAAAAGAGTTGAAATGTTGCTTGCTTCCAACTAATAAAGTTTTCACTTCACAATCAAGTGCCGGGCGTTTATCTTCTAGTGTACTTGGAGGACCAGAATGGCGTGACGAGCACTGTGTATTTCAGTGTTCGTATCCGAATTATTGATCCAAATATCACATTTGGAACAAATATGGATATTTTTATCAGAAATTATATTAGGGCATATATGTAGCCATTTCCATGTGAAAAGGCAATTTTAAAAATTTGCAGTGTACTTTAGGGCTTTAAGATGGAATTCTCCAAATCTGGAGAATCAACATTTTGTGTACGAATTTTGTGTACGTTTCTCAAAATCAAAGCATGTTGGGGGGTGATCGGCGCATATTGGGTAACAGAAAATCTATTGTCTTCATGGTAAAATTGTCCCAACTGGACTTGCCCTGTCCGAATCCATCTCGGGCCAGATCTGACTATATTGGGTAGAGCATTTGATCTCAGAAAATGTGACAAAATGAGAGAGTATGAAGTACTCTGATTTACAATGCACTTGATGATTTGCTTTTCAGCTTTCATTTAAGTAATTGGGAACAAGCAGCTTTCTAACATTTAAGAAGCTTGTAATTTAAAGTATTTCAAATTAAATGCAAATAGTAAATGTGCAATTATTGTCTTTATTTTTCCAAAGTCTTCATTTTTTCAAAATAAAGAAAAGCAAGAAAGAATAAAACATTTTCTATCCGTTCCATGGTTTCAAAACGTACACATTTTACATACCTGATACTAAGTGGCATATTTTGAAAAGTGGCTGGTACATTCACTGATCTGATTGGCTGACGCACTGAATCACATACTAACCTGCTCTAATACAACCAAACTGGTATCAGATCATATTGTTTCTTACCTTGGCTTGCTTTTCTCTAAGTAGTTTGCCCCAATGTGCAGCTGGTTTGGTCTCAAGCTGTTTGGCAGAAATGCAATCCTGTATAATATCCTGTATGTGTTCATCTTTTAAGACCTCCCCATATTTAATATAATGGTGTTTAGACATTAAGTCTGTGAGATCATCCTCCTGAAATAGAAGACGTACAGTATACACTTCATATTTCCTAATTGTGTAAAACGAGTCAGATCAGTTTTAGTGAATAGCGTCTAATGATGTTTTAAGAAGGAGTAAAGAAAGGCAGTATTGGAGGGTGCATGACAGCATGTCTGATATACAGGTGGGATCAGTGGATGCTCTCTAGATGGATGAATTAGAAGCCTCTATGAAAGATGTCATAAAACAAACAGTATATTAGAAGAATCATCAGATTACAGAGAAATAACACAGATCACAAAGAAAAAGAAATGTGTGGATGTCATGCAAGACTGAACAGACACCCCAACTAAATAAGTAGTAACTTAAGATTCAGTGACCACACTAATTCTTTCTCTGTTTAAACAACCAATAAGCCATTTACCTATCTTTTGACAGGAGGCAGTCTGGGTGTATTACCATTGCTTAGCAAAAGACTTATAATTTACGGTGATAGGTATAGAGACTCAGTCGTACAAGATGCATGCACACATAGGATACAAATTACTGTCAGGAAGATGTGTTAGCGATATAACTATGGAGACAAGTAGAGTTGATCCCTTTATTGGCTAACTGAGTAGGGTCAGCGCAAGCTTTCAAGAACACTCATGTTTCTTCATTAGGCATGTTATACATATATATGTGTTTCTATGTCTAACACGGTACCAACTCTCACCGATATACAGTTGCAAGAAAAAGTATGTGAACCCTTTGGAATGATATGGATTTCTGCACAAATTGGTCATAAAATGTGATCTGATCTTCATCTAAGTCACAACAACAGACAATCACAGTCTGCTTAAACTAATAACACACAAAGAATGAAATGTTACCATGTTTTTATTGAACACACAATGTAAACATTCACAGTGCAGGTGGAAAAAGTATGTGAACCTCCTTTGGCAGCAATAACTTCAACCAAACGTTTCCTGTAGTTGCAGATCAGACGTGCAGAACGGTCAGGAGTAATTCTTGACCATTCCTCGTAACAGAACTGTTTCAGTTCAGCAATATTCTTGGGATGTCTGGTGTGAATCGCTTTCTTGAGGTCATGCCACAGCATCTCAATCGTGTTGAGGTCAGGACTCTGACTGGGCCACTTCAGAAGGTGTATTTTCTTCTGTTTAAACCATTCTGTTGTTCATTCATTGAGCAGTCTGCGCTGTGCACTTGCAGTCATCTTTACAGGACGGCCACTCCTAGGGAGAGTAGCAGCAGTGCTGAACTTTCTCCATTTATAGACAATTTGTCTTACTGTGGACTGATGAACAGCAAGGCTTCTGGAGATACTTTTATAACCCTTTACAGCTTTATGCAAGTCAACAATTCTTAATCGTAGGTCTTTTGTGCGAGGCATAATTTTTTATAGGGCAGGGCAGCTGTAACCAACACCTCCAATCTCATCTCATTGATTGGACTCCAGTTGGCTGACACCTCACTCCAATTAGCTCTTGGAGATGTCATTAGTCTAGGGGTTCACATACTTTTTCCACCTGCACTGTGAATGTTTACATGGTGTGTTCAATAAAAACATGGTAACATTTCATTCTTTGTGTGTTATTAGTTTAAGCAGACTGTGATTGTCTATTGTTGTGACTTAGATGAAGATCAGATCACATTTTATGACCAATTTGTGCAGAAATCCATATCATTCCAAAGGGTTCACATACTTTTTCTTGCAACTGTAACTATCACATCCTATCAGTGGTGATGTGAGTGGTAACTCATTATATGAAATTCAAATACACAATAGAATTGACAACAGTAAATCGCTAGACAATAACAGAATTTAAATTGATGTATAGCTAATTTACTGTATATAAGTTAAGGAACTCTGGGAAGCAAAGTATCCTTTAATGCAATGATGTCCAAATGGCAGTCCATTTGCCAGAAGCTGCCTTCAATAGTTTATGTGCGGCTATTCTTCTGGCTGAAAAGCCAATGTCTTCTATGGTTCGGTATTACATTAATGCCTGTCCCCACCTAACATTCTGCATGGTATGTGTACCCCCAAGTTGGACACATTGGAGGTGGAACATGACGCACCTTTTAAGGATAAGTTGTAGGAAACTCAATGTAGATTAGTTTGTTTCTTCTATAAGATGATGCACGTTATAAGATTGGACAATACCCATATATTTTAAGCCCATTACTCACCAGTACACATCGATATTCCCCAAAGCGCAGGCCTCGTATAACCTGGTTGTAGATAAGATCTGTGCTCACAGGGTCTTTAGTAGCATCATGCCAAGGGGTGAAGATCTCCTTACGGAAGAACAATCGCCAAGGGGCATGCATTTCCTTCTCCCCCTGCTCCTTCATTAACTGTTCACACTGTGAGATACCATCCATCAAGTGTTCTGATCCGAATCCCAGTGACCACACCTACAGCATCAAGAGTAGAAGATAAATGTATGGTCATGTTAACATGTCAATGTCATTATTTATATAAACAACTAAGAGTATCACAGTGCTCATTTAATTATATCACACTTCTGAAAGGCACAGTAAGTGGTTTAACACTACTCTTTGTCCTGATCTTAATAGTAAGTTGGCTATTTAGATAAGATCACTGGCATATCTTTGTGTGGGACATTCTAATCTATCTTCAGGTGTTACCACTCATAAATTAGATTTGAAGCTGACCATTTGCTGCCAACGTGTTTTGTCCCTGAATGGATTTAATAGTATGCATGGTGGTAGGCAATTTAAATAAAAGAAAATCCAAGCTTTTTAACCTAAAAAAAAAATCCTAAGAGCAGAAACAACTGCCTAAATGTTTTAGTTGATGTTAATATATTTTACATACATTTCAAACTACCTGTGTCTGTCATATAAGATGTATTGGGTTTCCCAGTTGTCAGTGGTCATAATGTTTTATGGCTGATCAGTGTATGTTTATAGAAAGGAAATCAAATAAAGCTAATATTTCCCCTCAGTTTGATGTATCATACCTTATCATAAATGGAGATGTAAATGGAAAATCCAAAGATATCTTTCAGCTGCAGTTTCTGGGCGATGCTCTTACACACTTCTCGAGCAGAAGTGGCCGAGTCTGTCTGGACGGTGAGACTCTTACCTGTCATCAGAGTAACTGGTACAGTCCACGAGGCCTTTCCTTTCATAGCCTGTAAAAAACCATCACATTGTGCAAATAAATTGGTGAGCAATATATCAAGTGCCCATTACAACTGGTAGATGATTGGCACACAAAGCATTTCCACATGCAGGGGCTCGGTGTGGCTATTGTGACAATAAACTCCTGGGACAACAACTGACAAAAATTCCAGTCATGTGTGCCTTATAATATGTCATCTTGCAAAATGTATTCCCTGTTTCCTTATGGTGATTAACTCAGGGGAAACTTAATGGCATCTTGAGTTTGGTGACTTTCCTCTGACATGTGCCTAGTCAAATGACTGGGTCACCACTACTAGTTTATACTTATTCATGTGAGGAATTTAACATGTTCCATGTGTGATTCTAGCAAGTTAAGACCGGTGTCTGATAGAGTAATGTGGCACACAGTGACCCCATGTGTGTAGTGTTGTCACCCAGCCTGTATTTTACCAGCAGGCCAGTAAAAAATTGGCTTGAGTCTAATGCTAAGTTTAAAGAGCAGTGATGGTGAACATTTTTGGGCCTGAGTGCCCAATTTATGTCTGAAATCGATATACAGACCTCAAAGTGCCAACACCGCATACACACACACACTCCTACATACACTTGTACTCACACACACTCCTACACTTATACTCATACAGACACACACACTTATACTGACACACACTTATTACTCATACTGACACATACTTATACTCATACTGACACACACTTATTACTCATACTGACTCATACTTATTGCTCACACACACAGACTTATACTCAAGTCGGAAAGCAAACAGTTAATTGCTTTCCGACATGAATGCTTCTACAGACAGCGCACATGCGCCCGATTATCTGTAGAAGAAGTAGATGACCGGCAGCGCCCATCTTTAAACCACTGATGCCTGCTCCTCTCCGACGGAGCAGACAATTGGTGAGAGATGAACCTTGCCGCATGCCACAGCTGAGGGCTCAGTGTGCCAGTTGTGGCACGCGTGCCATAGGTTCACCACCGCTACCATAGAGGCAACAGCATGGCTGGTATAACGTAGCAGCCCTAGCTGTGTGTGACCAAGTCAGTGGAGTCTACTTACTACATAACAATAATAAGGCATTAATAGCAAAGTTGAAATAGTTCTTTAGTTTGCTTATCTTCCCAGTTCAGCTATAAGTGTCTGAATTTTGTTAATTCATTCACTACACCTCACTGCTTGACAGTGTGCTAGACAGAAATTTCAGCAGATATGAACCATTCGGTCCATCTGGTCTGCACAATTTTCTGAATACTTTTATTAAGCATATGCTTATACTACTTCACTGCATTTACCTCTACCACTTCTGCTGGAAGGCTATTCCATGAACCCACTACCCTCTCAGTAAAGTAATATTACTATAAGGGTAATATTACTTTAAAATCTTTGTCCCTCGAATTGTTGTGCATCACGCATGCAAAGTAAAAGTGTAGGGCAGATTCCAAAGTCACAAATGCTTTTAGACTGTTCACATAAGCCATGTATAAGACATGGGTCTCAAGAATGCACTATACCTCTAACTCCAACCAGCTGGGAGGTTCAGATCTCACTCCATTAGCCAGAGTCCGTGTGAGCTGCTTTATACAGACCGATCTATGTGCAATCTGCGACCCACAAATAAAATTCTGCAAGTACTGTGTATGAAAAAACATCAAACTGTTAGTAACATATTACAATGGGTACCACCGAGACATCTATTACAAAATGTAACTTATTTGTAAGCCTTATGACTGACTGAGCATCATGGTATATGTAATTCCCAAACATCTGCAGTGCCAAGGTAAGCTATCATTGTACAAGAAGCTTTGTCTTCCTCACAGCTAACATCAGTCTTATTTTATAGACAAATAAGTTTGAACACTATATAGTTAGTTGACTGAGTATTAAAGAAGTTCTAAGAGCAATGATTAGTTGGTCAGCCCATTTGTCCACCTTACCTTGATAAACTTATCTGTGGGAGGAAAACAACCCAAACAGAGCGACATCAGAATCCAGCCGCAGGCACAGCTATTCTTGTTATTATTCCCAGACAGCTGCTTGCAGATTTGGCAGTAAATCTCATCCCTAGGAAACAAACAGGAATGAGTGATAAAAGGTTGAAGGAGTAGGATGGATAACAATTCAGATCATTAGACTGAAAAGCAATTGACTGAATCATATACATTATAGCTGTGAAGGAAGAATAGAGGTGTTAGTAGAGTGTGGTGTTAGGAATATAAATCTGGCAGCAGTACACATTACAGTCTGCAAAGAGGCAAGACTTGTTAGCATGACAGTTTAAAACTGAGCAGCAAAAATCAAGATGATAAAAAACAACCATAGCATCTGGGCTATAGTCTTAAAAAGACAGCAAGCTTTTGGAGTAAGATAATAGGACTAATGAGTATGAGATAGAGAAAAGAGAAAGTTATGTTTAGACAGATTACGTTTCAAGGCAGAGAAAACTCATTTCATGTCACAGTCAAAGGATGAAGGGGAGGGCATTGGAGAAGAATGGTTTATAAGAGTGTCACAGAGTTACAGGTGATACCAGAATATAAAAAAATAAAAATAAATAAGAATGCCAAGTGGGGTTGTATGCATCGAGATCAGAATAATCTAAAAAAAACAATTACTACATGAAGTTATATGCCATGTTGAGTCAGCACTATACAGCCTGTGAACTTCGCTAAGCGCGATCTGGAAGGATTTTTGCATAGCAGTACACAGGTAAGGGTTTATTTGCATTAAACCTGTATGTTAGTCTATTCATAAAGTGCAGTATAGCAGATTTCAGGTTGTGGTTGAGCATTACTGATTCTTTAAGGCTTGGGAAGTCTGTCTTTTGATGGAATTCCACCTTCAGTTACCTGATTTCTGGTCGTAAAATCCCATTCCCAGCAATGAAATGGATTTTTTCCATGATGGACATGGGTTTATCGATGAGAGAGCTCTCTTCCTGCAACAAGTCCTCTCCGCTAGTCAACTGACTGGTGACCTGGGAGATTACAGCATGTTAAATAAATGCCACTGATTACCGCTTGTGGACCAAAGAACATTCTAATTTGCTTTATGTTTTTCAAAAGACACATTCATAATCCATTTCTTTCCATCTTTGAAATGCATAGAAACTAAAGAAACTGTTTAAACATTGTTTGTACTGTGAGAATAATAAATGATCAGAAATAACCCACGCATTGAGTTAGCACAAATGCAAGTACATGCATAGGTTAAGAAAGCAATAGGGGTCATGTATTAATGTGGCAACATTTTATATCTCTCCTGATATTTTGCAGTGCGTGAGTTTTCAGTCCGTGGTGTCTCCTACGTATGACATCACTCATGGCCCAATAAATAAACTGTAGTAGTCCATTTGCATATCAAGCCACATGTGATGTCATTAACAGTAGACTCCACATTTATGCATTTGCTTGCAAATTTGTGAACACAATCTATTGATCATTTTTTATTATCTACTTGCACAGTATAAACAATGCTGAGGTAACAGAATATATTTTGCCTATTAATGCCTGATTTCTGCAGTTCACTGTTTAATGAATAGACCCCCTTGTCTTTACCCGAAGTAGTTGGTCCATATGACACTGCGCATTATGATATACTATACATTGGTTGCATCCATTGGGGAGCACAAAAGGAATACGCTCTCTCTTTACCTGGACGGCTAACTTCGAGGATCTTTTTAATTTCATGGAAGAGATTTCCTTGGATGCTTTCCCTCTTCTGTTGGCACGTTGTGACTGTATTAAAAACACATATTGTGGTGTTAAATGTGCGCACTTACAAAATAATGCAAATATTATGTTGTGTACATTCAAATAGACACTTGATTTTTTAGAAAATATTAGGTACTTTAATATCAGTGATAGATGCACACATACACCTGAAATATATACTGATTCTCAATATATGTGTAGGGCTGGAGAGGAGGGAGCGGAAGACACTTGAAGTTGGTCACAATTCTTTATTGGCTTCACAACAGGAGAAAAAAGGCAAAGAGTGGTCATATAACGTTCCAGAGGGTTGAGGCAGGCTGCAAAGGTTCAAGGGTGGTTAGGCAAATCCAAGTCGGGTAACAGAGAGACGGGAGGTCAGGGTTAAGCCAAAGGTCGGTACACAGGAATTCAGAATAATCAGCACTTTCAGGGATAAGGAAGGAATGGGACTGATAACAGGCACCACTGCTCTTCAAGTAAGCATGGTCTAGTGGGCTTGCAGGGGTTTTATAGAGCCATCCATCCAACTGTTTTCATATCCAACAGTCTGCATTTTCCTCACGACCAGTTAAATCTCTTGGATGATCTTGCTGAGCCTTACTGGCCTTTTTAATTATGTGGCAGTCAACAGTTTTCAGAGCTTTTGATTCTGTGACTGGTTGTGAGAGAGCAATATATTTTTCAGGTACGTGGGGAGGCCAGTAGTAGACCCAACTCCCTCCGCCACTTCCCTAACTTTAATATTCAGCTGTTTTGATCTACCGTATAGGGCCGCAAGATGATGCTGGAATTTAGCCACTTGTAAGGTTTGTTTAGTAACCTGACTTTGCGGTGTCTGCTTGTGTAGTTTCCAATGAAGTCCCCTTGTTATGGAGCATCAACACATCTGCGGGGACACTTGCCAGCTCTGCCTTTAAAATGCTTTGTTGGTTCAGGTAATGTAGTTTGATATCAGCTTTTGTTGCTGGAACTTGGTCCGAGTTTCAGCTGGGTGTTTTGTGCTCCTGCGCACATCTGAGCGTTGCTGTAGAATCACAGGAAGAGTCATCCTACTCTTTTTGCACATGCTTTGGGTCTGTCAATGTCAAACTGAAGATAGGCTGCGTGCACCTTACTAGGAATGACCCAATGTCTATTCCTTTTGTGTTTTGTGGCGTCTTGTGTTTTATTATTAAAACCATCAAAATCGTAAGTTTTTGCCATTTGGTGATGGAGCTCATGTGAGACATGTCTGTTCATGGTCTTGACTGCTAATGCCCCTCCAACCCCCCCCCCCCCCCACCCCCCCTACCCCCCGTTAAGCCTTTCTCATTTACTGTACCAACACAAATGATAAATACATACATTTCCAGGTTAAGAAGGGCTTACTTTAGATAGCAGGTTTGACTAACCCCAATTTTGACATTTTCATGCAGTTATTTTACCACCAGTATTTGCCTGATGTGCATCGGGGACCTCAGCAGACATGCCTGGAATGCCTGGAATGTCTCATTCGTGAGGCACTGAGCCATTTCATTTACATACAATCGATCGGAACTGCAGAACATGCCATGCATATCCAATGTTGTTTACAGGACATTTTCCCCGGACATGCCTTTCACATCCAGCATCTCAAAGGGTTTAATATACTTCCCAGATTACATGATTTTTATTAATTTATTATTTATCGTTGTACTTACTCCCTCCATATTATCTTTCAATGCAGACCGCATGTCATTCTTTCTTGTCAAGGTGTCGTAGATTTGGGTTAACATTGAGCCACTTTTCTGATTTCGGGCATACAACGCCGGCTCAGGAAGTTCCCCCATAAAACGAAGGATGATCTTCCAAACTGCCAAAGATGCCTAAAATACAAAAGAGAAGGGAAACTCTAAGCAGAAAAAGGCTTATATCATGCCCAGTCCCATTGGGGGGAAAAAGGACAAATAACATTGCGCTGACAACACAACCCTCTATTTGGAATTTTGCGTCTTGAAAGATGGCAGCTTTAATCCATAAATATTAATGTATAGAGGGATTTCCATAGCCGCCAGTTTAACCTGACCTTTGCCCATATCTAGTCATATTTGGGAGTAGGCATTTTTACACTGAATGTGGACCATTCCCTTATTTACATGCTAGTTACTGTTTTTTTCAGTACATCCATGTTGTTTGGATACTAAGTCCTACAGGGGGCTTTGATCTTTCTATTCAATTATTGGGGTAAAGATATAGCATGAGCATAATAAAACACACATTAAGCACATTAAAGATCCCTAAAAAGCTCAGGTGATTGTGGTGCTATGCAATTATATTATTCCACATAAGCATATCTAGCGGTTAAACACCACATCTGTTTTGGTCTTTTTTATCTAATCATGCATGCAGCTATCGGTATGTCACCCTTCAGGGAACATGCTCCCACATTATTCTATGCAACTGGACTAAGTTGGACGTGCTGGTCAAAGAAAGACCATCAGCTGCTGGTGAACCAATTACATTGTCATTGATCCTAACGCATTCCAAAAGTTAACTGAAAACCTAGGTGTAGTGTAAATGGAGATCTTCATTCCAATGCATTAGTGAACGAATATCATGTGAACAACTACAATAGTGAAAGTTTCCATTACACTTTTTATCTCAATATACAGAATTTAATGGGAGAATAATAGGACTCACCAAAACATCGCTGGGGTCTTCATGGTATAATAGGGGCTGATATAATGCCTTCCTTATATGTGTGTGAGTTGCTGAGCCTTGGAAGTAGGTAGACGCAAACTTGGGAAAGGTGAAGTCTGCCAGGTGATCGATATCCCTCTGTGGTTCCAGCGGCAGAGCATCTAAATCTACTTCATTTAGAATAGGTGGAGAATCCAGGTCCTGTGTAGAGGTTTGTTAAGTCTCAATATGTCTTAGCCAAGGCCCAATATACCTGATAGACTATTGTGCTTCTCTACTCACTTTATGCACAGAGTTCTGGATTTTTCATATTTGAGTTAAGTGAAATCCAACGGTTATTTGCACCAGGCTTAGACAGAGCCCACAAAACAGCTCAGTGAGTTCAGTATTGCCACAGACAATCAGCTTTATACACTCAAAGGTCTACTCCAAGGGTGGGGAACCTGCGGCCCTCCAGATGTTGCAGGACTACATTTCCCTTACTCTTCTGTCAGCCTCTTAGCTAAAAGAGCATTATGGGAGATGTAGTTCATCAGCAGCTGGAGGGCTGTAGTTACCCCACCCCTGGTCTATGGAATAAAAAGAGAATTGCAGGGAATTGGTGAGAATTTCAAACTTTAGGCCAGTGTAGCCGATTGGGAAAATGTTCCAATGCAGCTGTATGCTTGGCTACCTTGGTCTTAAGTTTGAAATTCCTGTCTCCATTCCCTGCAATTCTTTTTTTATTGAGTAGACCTTTCAGTCTTCAACGGAATATACCAAACAGTAAATGAGAGCAGTCTAACTGGGGTGATCTCACCAGGCTTAAGGAGTGGATTTATCTTCTATAAACTTGGAAGTGAATTGTTGTGTCTCTGCTTTGTGTTCTCACCGCCACTTACCACAAGAGCAGGTAAAAACCCAAACACTTGTTCCACCATCTCCATATTCTCCTTCTCCTGCTGCTTGAGCAGATCCTTCTGCATCATCTTCCGCTTCTCCCCCTCCTGCCAATTCTGCTGGCTCAGGTTCTCCTGCAACAAGAAAACTTCACACGTCAGGGATAATTTGAAAACAATACTAAAATACAAGACAATGATCTGAGGAAAGGGATTTAGGAGTAATAATTTCAGAGGACTTGAAGGTAGGTAGGCAATGCAATAGAGCAGCAGGAAATGCTAGCAGAATGCTTGGTTGCATAGGGAGAGGTATTAGCAGAAGGAAGAGGGAAGTGCTCATGCCATTGTACAGATCACTGGTGAGACCTCACTTGGAGTATTGTACGCAGTACTGGAGACCGTATCTCCAGAAGGATATTGATACTTTGGAGAGAGTTCAGAGAAGGGCTACTAAACTGGTTCATGGGTTGAAGGATAAAACTTACCAGGAAAGGTTAAAGCATCTTAACATGTATAGCTTGGAGGAAAGACGTAACAGGGGGGATATGATAGAAACATTTAAATACATAAAGGGAATCAACACAGTAAAGGGAGAGAGTATATTTAAAAGAAGAAAAACTACCACAACTAGAGGACATAGTCTTAAATTAGAGGGGCAATGGTTTAAAAGTAATATCAGGAAGTATTACTTTACTGAGAGGTTAGTGGATGTATGGAATAGCCTG
This sequence comes from Pelodytes ibericus, assembly GCA_036172795.1. Taxonomy (NCBI): domain Eukaryota; kingdom Metazoa; phylum Chordata; class Amphibia; order Anura; family Pelodytidae; genus Pelodytes; species Pelodytes ibericus. The sequence goes on from CM069861.1 coordinate 171,360,400, forward strand.
CCAGCAGAAGTGGTAGAGGTAAACACAGTCAAGGATTTTAAGCATGCGAGGGATAGACACAAGGGTATCCTAGCTATAAGACTGGGAACGGGGGACTAATAAAAGTACTCCAAAAAAATTGGGCAGACTAGATGGACAGAATGGTTCTTATCTGCCGACACATTCTATGTTTCTATGTTTCTATGATATCGCATTATGGAAACTATTACTTATACAAAAGATATCAGAAAAGATACACCTAAATAGCAACGAAGTACATGAACTTCAATATAAAGAGTCGCTAAAGATTGGTGGCAATACTTACATTTCTCTTCAATCTCCGGTATTGATTTCGGGCCAGCATGCCTCGGGTGTATGTTTGAAGAACAAGCACAGCCTTGTTTTGTTGTTTGAGTCTCTTCCTCAGAACACAACCTCGCCAAAGTGCTTGCAGCTTAATAATGGCGGCTTGTAATTTTTGATAATGCAATCGCACTTGTCGGCTCTTCACTATAGCTTGCAACCTATAGAAACCATGCCGCATCTGAAATAAAAAAAATATTCACATTTGGCAACTTAATAGTTGGAATATAGAGGCGTGAGTGGACACAAAGAGCAAATCAGACTCTATGTCATGTGCTTTGGGAACACCGTTCAAAACCCTTTTAATCAGTCAACAGTGATCTTTAAAATGACTGAAACGTTATTCACAACTGAAGTTAACCATAAAATCCTAAAAGACGCTCCTGCCTTATTTATTCTACTTTCTAGACAGTGAACTGTTGCAAATTGACAATTGAGATGCAAAACATAAACCATAACAATCAAGCTTTAGAATTTTACCAACTTGTTTGCGAATCCTCTACAATTCAGAGTTTTCCATTATCTTCTATTTTGTTTTTGTATCTCACATTCTAATCTATACTGGTGTGTCAAGGAGAAACTTAATAAGGTTGTACAAAGTTCTGATGGGGACTTAAGGCAGTCAACATGGTCTGCACAGGCCTGTAATGTGACATGTGATATACCTAAAATCTCCAGGATACACCTGTAAACAAATGTATAAATGCGACACACACGCAGATAGTGCCACATAATGGCATTATAAGTGTGCGCCTATATGTATAAAGCAGATCCACCACACATTTCGGGGAGTTTGTGCTATGTCCGCTGGTGCCGTACTTTTTGATTGTGCCGACGTAGCCAAAGTATAAAAAAATTAGGCGCTGAAAAGTTCATGATTATTGTCAGTGAATCTTAGCCACGCACAGCTTGACGGAGGTCCCTCTCCCACACTGCAAATTGTCGGGATTTATGAAAAGGCGCAATCACCATTATACATAACAAATGGCGATTGCTCCTTTTTGTAAAACTACCGACACTTTGCAGTGCGGAAGTTTTTATACATGACCACCAGCGTGTTCTTTCCGGTAAATAGATAAACAAAAACATTCTTTAAAGAAACAATAAATAAAGCTCTAGATAAATGTCTTGCCATGTGTATTAGTGGCAGGGAAAGTGGCCATTCAGGTGTGGGAAGCTTACAGTAATTCTAACTATTAAACATTCATGCTTTGATGGGGATAGTATATGGGTAATTACCATTTGATATGTTTTCCTGCTGTGATATGCTCTCCACGTAGCTTGAATTTTCACTGCTGCTTTTCTCTGTTGAAGGAAATATTTTCTGCAAAAGATTTTTACTAAATAATTAAACGGGAATACTGTATCGCGAAGAACAAGGCTGTGACCAAAATGGCATGACAGAGCACAAAGACAACTTTGGTCGATGGAGAGGTCAATGAGTAGAGACCTGTTTACACATATTCCAAGACTGGGTGAATTCTAATATATGTACTATAAATCAGGGTTGGAAAATATCATGGTATTTATATAGATATCAAATATATCGGATATTTATGATATATATCAAGTGTTTTTATCCAAAACAAGAAAGACACTATGCTTAGGGCATAAATGACTTGCAGTCATGTAGACTATTATTGTTAGCCAGTAAAATAATTATAATGGTGGGGGCGGGGGGAGAGCTTCACTCATCATTTAAAATAACAAGGTCTTATTCAGTGAACGAAAAGGGGAGCTCTCCCCAATTTACTGATCTAAATCCAATTTTCCTAAAATTTAACAACATTTATTCAAGTTTAATACATACTGTGGGGAACAGAATCACTTTTTGGAGTATTTTAATTATTACGGCTTGGAACTTAAATGTCATTGGCACTCCATCTCCTAGCTATCCAGTGGAGTCAGTCAGTAGAACAAGATGGGGAATCAGAATCCCCATTGTCAGAAGGGTGTTCTTCTTGAAACAGAATTTCTTCAGCTTCGTTTTCGCTATCATCACCTTTATCACTCTAATTTTGACTTTGCAGCTCATCCTGCACCTCAGATTTACTCCAAATCCATTTTCTTGCATGAGTTTTGGTTCATGTATTTGAACATAAATGTGAGCTATGACATTTCCCAGTTCGACTTTATTGTTTTCCAGTCACCCTCACCCAACTGCTGAGAGTCTTGAAAGTTGACTGATTTCCACCAAGTCAGTAGAGAGATTGTACATAATTGCTTTCCAAATAAATAAGCCTATCCCCAGCATTTAGTTTCAGTATCAGTATGTAGGGGTTACTCATTTCAACCTGAGCTTTGCTAGTCTGATTTTGCGTAATTTTGGAATTGCAGTAGAAATAATATAAGATACATTATTTTAAAATTGTAATAAATATTAACTAATAACTAACTAAAAATACTAACATTTTAACAAGTCAAATTAAAAAAGGTGAATTAATTAATATGTAAAATACTAAAAGTACAGCAAGGCCCTAATTATTTAAATTAAATATCAACCGATAAATATCATGATATATATCATCCAACCCTGACTATAGTGGAGCATGAAAAGACTGAAAAGCATGACAGTTTCTGCTGGGTAGACTGTGCTGATCTAAAATTTGATTTGCAACAATTTAGGCTGTAAATAATCAATTAATCAGAAATGTTCATGATCATTTAAGAAACAAGTGTTTTGTCGTTTTTTTTTTTAGTACTTTTATTATGTTTGTTAGGTTTAATTATATGTCATCTACATTAGGAAGCAGGTTTTAGTTAAAAGAACAACAATAAGCGAAAACTTGGGAATTTGACTTGTACCCACATCAACATCAAGTGAACAGTATTATATACTATTATTATATCATGTTGTGATATTAGTGACATACCTGTCTTTGTACCCTCTAAAAGTCTTCTGAATCAGAATAGCCTTGGAAATAAGTGCTGCTTCACGTTCTACCTCCAGCTTGGTGTCATGATGGTCCTAAGAATGGAAACATGAACTTTAAAGGATAGCTGTCAAAAAAGTGGAATCAAGTGTAGAGCATCAGACATGTTGTTTAGAATCTTAGGTCAGATGGATCAGATCTTCCTTCATCTTATCCAAGAGTCTAAACATGTCAGCCCCCTGATAAATTTATCCAAAGCAAAAATGGCACAATAAGATACTTCTTTCAGTAATTACTTTGATTTATAATGCCCACACTTAATTCAGAACTTTGTTCTTTAAATGGCACTGAAATAGCAGTGCATAATTAGCCTGCCATGTGAATAATATTTAGATCTCCAGGTCATTAATGACATTTCTTAAAAAGATTTAAGGCGTTTTTTTACTTAAACCAGTGCATGTACCTGCTCTGCCATATAGAAGTCATAATAATAACACATTATTTTACCTGGAAGGGCACAGTGACCTACTCTCGGATTTCCAAGCACATCCTTTCAATGTTGCTTTAGACATAATATCCAGTGGATGTTACCAATACCCAAATATAATACTGATTGTATAGACATCAGAAGGATCAAAGGCTTAGCTTAGACCCGCCAGGAATTGAATCTATAAACTTTCCAATTTAACAGATTGTACATTGCATTAGCCCACTGAGCCATCTTGCCAGCTTGTTCAGTTTTACTGGCACTTTCCAAGTATTATAAAGGGAAACCTAAATGCTTCTGGGCGGCATTGGTTTTATTGTTATAAGCTGTGCCTCCCCATAATTGAGCTATTTTTCCCCAAACTCTGAACCATTTTCAGCCCTTACTGTGTACTAATTCCCCAGGCCAATTTCTTCATACCGAATATATCAGAAAATCAGCCAAAATCTGCCATACTGAGTATCCAAATTTCATAAAATTCAAAAATTTGGCTACAAACCCCAATTTGGCACCATTTTGGGCCAGAACTGACTAAACTGAGTAGACCTTCCTTTTTTTTACAGAATTTATTAAAAGACCATCATAAATGTGGACATTGGTGTAGATTCTATGCAGGCCGTAAAGTCCGGCAAAAATTCATGTTTGAATACTGCATGTTGTTCCTGAAAAAGTTAATCTTTGAATAACACTCATCATTCAATTGCAACAGGGACCCTTAATATCCAGTTAAAGCCCTGGTCTTGCAGTCAGGGAATATTCTTTATTTCCCCATCAATAGTATGCTAGAGGACTGGGGGTGTAATAGCCATCCCCAGTCTACTAGTGACTCCCACAAAATGTGGGGTGATTATTATTTTATTATTTTGGGGTTAATATATTATTATTAGGATCATGGTCACTAAGAAAAAAAATACATGGTTGCCAGGGCTGCAGGCTGGTGTATGCCTTTAGTCCTCAATAATAATAAATAGTACTTTATTTTTAGTGACCACAGGCATGGAGGAGGATTGGGGTAACTAGGAGCCACTATATTTTTATTTAATGGACCAGCATCCTCCAACACCATTCAATTACCATTATTCTCACAAGTTCATCTTATTCCCTAAACTGTGGGCATTTGTAGTCATGACTCTAAGCTTATCATTTTTTTAACACACATGATCCAGGCATGTACATTGAACCCTTACCTTCAAGAACAGTTTAGTTTTTCCTACTTTCCAGTCTTCACCTTTTCCAATCGCATGCTCGATAATATCTTTAGAGCAAGCTAAATGATCCCACTGAAACATAGAACAATGTATAATCAGACATTTAGATTAACAGCGATATCAGCACAAAAAGACAAATAATTCCAGAAAAATGTATATCAGGTCAATGGAAGCTTCCAAACAAACAGAGTGAAACATATGACATTTAGGGTTGCCAGATGGATCTGATTAAAATACTAGACACTACAAAAACATCACAGCATCTTCCCATAGAAAGCATTGCAAATGTGCAATTTTATATGCATATAGGTTATATGCCATGATGCTTTTATAAGGATATCAAAATAAAGTTTGAATATTTTGGACCCCGCTGATGTTATTTGAAGGAGTGTTTCTCCGAGGTGCGCTGTTTCTGCTCATTTTCATGTTTGCTGTTGTATGTTTAATGGTTGGAGAAACTGTCTATAGCAGGAATTTTAAAAGAGGCCCAAAGAGACTCCTGTGATTATATTTGCCAGTATTACTTAGGAATGGGGCACTCCGACATTGAATTTGGATTTAAATGTTGAATATTGCTAAACACTTTACTGCCCATGTCAAAACCAGAGCCCTGGCACCTTAGTTACAATGGCAATCAAACAAACCAACATATACATAAGACATGGTTTATTGCTTGTGTACATATCCAAATTAGGATAAGCACGCTATGGTATTGGAAACATTTAAATCATTAATGCTTAATGATATATGTTGCATAATATTACAGAGTATGAGCTTTCAAACAGCATCAGGTAGCTTCAGGAAAGCTCTGAGGAAATGTATATGAATGACCCCTGTTACTGAGCATATTGCCTATATTTGAATGAACTGGCATCACCACAGTAATGACTAAATATGTACAGTTTGTAATTGACATAGTTTTAGGCTTAGGCTTAATACATGGCCATGCAGTGATGGATGTAATATTTTAATTACCGTTTTGCGATGGCGTGACTTCATTGGCAGCAGTACACGATATCTATGGAAGAATTCTGAGAAACTGTATCGGACTGGATATCCTGCCTTCCGTATTCTTATGGTCTCCATCATCCCAGAGTACCTCAGCTGACGAATACACAGCTCCCGATCAAAAATCTGATGAGAGATGTGAACAGTTCCTCAGAAACAACACTAATGTGGGTTTTTTACTTGACAAATGAATTAAGTTATGTTTAATTGAAATGTTACATAAAGGGTAAGCATTATTACTACTGACTCTGAGCCCTGTCTACTATAGCACTATCAGGGAGCAGACATCTTGGGCCAGATGTTCCTTCATTTTATCCATCTAACCCAAGATTCTAAACATGTCAGCCACCTATTGGACCTATACAAGCAAAAAGGCCTCATTAAGGTGCTTTATTTGTATTCTTTCATCGATGCATTTTTCATTTGAAATGCCTACACTTGATACAATCTTTTAATTAAAGTGAACTTAATTTTTTGCTGCCAGTTGTCTTTTAGCACAGTTCAGCGCACCCACGATAAATACAATAAGAGGAACCTTATCCTGCACTAATCTTAAGTCTCTCTATATAAAAGAGAAGCACTTCTTTGAGATACCATAAACAAATACGGGCAAAAGTAAAATTTGCATCTCAGGTTAGGCATTGAGGACGTTGATTTCAATAATTTTTTAACAATACATCTGAGACGCATGGGAGTGAAAAGCTTCCCATCAAGTTAGACTTATCAAGAAAACTATAAAAATGTTTATGTATACTCTGTTTCTATGTACATATACAATATATTTTATTAAAAGTGTTTGTTTTATACAGTGAGGGGAAAAAGTATTTATCAGTATTATTTTAATGGTAGGTGTATTTTAACAGTGAGAAACAGAATAACAAAAAAAAATCCAGAAAAACACATGTCAAAAAAGTTATAAATTGATTTGCATGTCAATGAGTGAAATAAATGTTTGACCCCTTCAACTTAGTACTTGGTGGCAAAACCCTTGTTGGTAATCACAGAGGTGAGACGTTTCTTGTAGTTGGCTACCAGGTTTGCACACATCTCAGGAGGGATTTTGTCCCACTCCTCTTTGCAGATGATCTCCAAGTCATTAAAGTTTCGAGGCTGATGTTTGGCAACTTGAATCTTCAGCTCCCTCCACAGATTTTCTATGGGATTAAGGTCTGGAGACTGGCTAGGCCACTCTAGGCCCTTAATGTGCTTCTTCTTGGGCCACTCCTTTGTTGCCTTGGCTGTGTGTTTTGGTTCACTGTCATACTGGAATACCCATCCACAACCTATTTTCCATGCCCTGGCTGAGGGAAGGAGGTTCTCACCCAAGATTTGATGGTACATGGCCCCGCCCATCCTCCCTTTGATGCAGTGCAGTTGCCCTGACCCCTTAGCAGAAATACACCCCCAAAGCATACGGTGGGGATGGTGTTCTTGGGGTCTTAGGCTGTATTCATCCTCCAAACACGGCGAGTTGAGTTGATGCCAAAGAGCTTGATTCTCATCTGACCACAACACTTTCACCCAGTTATCCCCATCATTCAGATGTTCATGGGCAAACTTGAGACGAGCTTGTACATGGGGTCTAGGACACTTCTTTGCATCTGCTTGCTTCACCGCTGACAGTTCAGTGCAGCAGTTATTTTGTGTTTCTTCCATTTGCAAATAATCGCACCAACTGTTGTCACCTTCTCACCAAGCTGCTTGGCAATGGTCTTGTAGCCCATTCCAGCCTTGTTTAGGTCTACAATGGTGTTACTGGCATCCTTGGACAGCTCTTTGGTCTTGGCCATGGTGGAGAGTTTGGAATCTGATTGGTTCTGTGGACAGGTGTCTTTTATACAGGTAATGAGCTGAGCTTTGGAGCACTCCCTTTAAGAGAGTGCTCCTAATCTCAGCTCGTTACCTGTATAAAAGACACCTGGGAGTCAGAAATCTTGCTGATTGATAGAGGATCAAATACTTATTTCACTCTCTAACATGCAAATCAATTTATAACTTTTTTGACATGCATTTTTCTGGGGTTTTTTTTTTTGTTATTCTGTTTTTCACTGTTAAAATGCAGGTGCCATTAAAAATATTGACTGATCATTTCTTTGTCAGTGGGCAAACGTTCAAAATCAGCAGGGGATCAAATACTTTTTTCCTTCACTGTATATGAAAAAGTTCCAGCATTACACTCAATATTGTGATTTATGTGAATTTGTTTGTTTAGCTGAAACACCAAGACAAATATTTTGACAATATTTTCATTTTCAAAATCCATTTACGCATTATACAGAACCCTATCTACCACTATACAAAAATTCTGCATTCTTATTTTATAGCAAACATACACTTGGAAATCTTACACCATTGCAACCAACTGGTACCTACCATGGGCTTCTTATAGTCATTAGGTTTGATGCAACGAACAAAAAAAGGTTGGCAATTCCCCAGGATTTTCATCAACTGCTCCAGTGACTGCTTGAACTGTCCTCCCAAGGTAGGCAATGATTTGCTAGTGTCTGAGCTGGGCTGTGGGAGAAAATAATACCTGTACATCCTTATTTGTAAATATTGACATTTCTATCACTACAGCTAGACTGCAACTCAGAATAAAGCTAATTTATACATCTACTTTAACCCCTTAATAACTAATTCAATTCCAGTGATATACTCTAGGCTTTAATTGTAGTGAGGGAGTGTTTGGCAGAGAATCCCCCACACTAATCAGGTGATTGTCAGCATCTGTTTTTTTTTATTTGTTGCTTTGTATATAGGTGCACGCACCAATTGCACCAGTATTTGGCGCTATCTGCATGTGCACTGTGTTTATCCATGACCCCCAATATATCCACTGTGCTCATTCACCACCAATGTGAACAAGAAAGATGTTAGACAAGAGCTATGTGATATTGAGGTATCCAGCTCTGCTTAAAACTAGTTTGACAACCAGTGGTAAATACTAGTTCACCTCAGTTTGTACTGTGGCTTATAGGGTCAGTATGGTAAAAGTTTCTAGTCAGTGAGCACATCACTGGAAATAAATGCACAAATGATGTGTCCAAGAACCTCGCTTTCCAGGTTTTAAACAGAAATGACAATAAAATCCAAAATTGGTGAATGAGAAGCAATCCAAGCCAACCTTTTGATGGTTAAGGCTTGCATGCCGGATGATACCGCGAATGGAGGGATCGGTAAGTTTTTCCACCTGGAAGACTTGCTTTAGGAAGCTGTTACGAGAGGAATGGATCATGAGAATGAGATCTGTGCTCAGCAAATCCCGGTTCTTGTCCAGAAATCCTAATGAAAGGGAATAGGATAATAGCATGTGAATAAGAGACCATTACTTAACCCACAGGCAACAAACAATGGGGTTCATACAATGAACAGTTGAGAGTGGTGAGTTGACAAACATGTTGCAAAACCTAGGCCATTTTAGGATTTTCAGGCAATTGTAAAAATGGCTGGACTCATCAAATTAACTTGTTGCCATTAATTACCAGGAAGAACTTACAAGCCTCTAATAGAACATGGGTGGAAGGCAGATTGAAGTTAAGAAATAAAATAACCCTATTTTTTTAGGACAGTAATGACCCCCTGCCCTCCCCCACCATATGTTTTTTTTTTTTTTTTACAAGACTTAAAATAAGAGCCTGAGAGAGTAGTATTTGTAGATACACAACACAAACAAATGATAAACATTCTTATCTTGCCCCTTTGGCAAATGATCTGGCTAGGTTTATGAATAACAGTTGCATGAATGCCCCTTGTGCCAGTGTGTGACCTCCACCCTGTGCAACAGAAGCAGGGGAAGTGTATTAATAACACTTTCCCTGGGAAAGGAGGATGGCATCCCCAACAACTGGGAGATGGGGGAGAAAGGGATTGAAAACTTCAGAATAGTGTTGCTTTATCATCCTCACCTTCTGTCTCATAATAAACAACCCCTGCAAAATGGTTTATTCCAAACTTGGTGTCATGGACACTTTTGGAGGGGATGTAAATGTTAGTTTTACTGTGATTGTTATTCAGCTTCACCAACATTGTAGCATCAGTTCCCTAGAAACAAAAAAAGAGCATAAGATTCCCAAGATAGCAGTTATTGTGCATCTCTTGGTATAACAGTTCTGCCATTTTAAACAAGAAGATATTTACATGCTTATTTTATCTTAACTTTCATCAACTTTTCTGTATTCTTCAAAACATAACAAATTTGAAGTTGTATATAGGGATGTGGATAAACAAGATACCAGTGACCCTTTTTGCTGGCATCTTTTGGCCCGGGAGGGACATTTAGAAGTGAAACTGGTCAACCCCAGCCCATTTAGCCATGTCAGAGGGCACCCCGGGGGGAAAGCCAGCCCTACCTTGCCTCTTTGTACTAAATAGGTTACTGATGGCAAAATGAATGACTTAATGTTAGTATGAAAAACTTTCTGTGTGGAGTTAATGTTAAAGTAAGAGCAGGTATTATGGGAATCATCTGGTGAAGGCATTTCTTTTAACCTGTCTGAATTGTCCCGCTATTAATCTAAATAGATATTACCTTAAAAGACAACTCCGCTTTTTTCAACACTGTCACTAATTATCATAAGTGAACTTATTTATTTTGGGGGGGACGGGGCTTACTTTATACTTTGTTTCATTGATAGAGTGCCCAGCCCGTGCTAGGGACTCTATGGATGTTACATCCAAATTGCATTGCAGATACCGGGCTGGTGAACCATGTGAGCGATGGCATGCACGAGCATGTACAATTTTGGTTTCTTCCACCGCAGAATCATGGGAAATGTAGTTCCTATTGATTCTGCATTCATTTAAAAGCCGCGATCGAGCAGCACACTCACAGTTCGGGCAACATACAGAACTGCATTCCCGACACATTCAGCCACTTGGTTCATTTGTGTTAGCGACCCAACCGAGCCAAGGGGTCAGGAATGAAAGTAGCAGGGGCTGTGGACTCTATCAAGCAAATAAAGTATAAAGTAAGTCCCCCCTACCACAAAATAAATAACTTTAGTTGTCCTTTAACTTCTCTTACTGCATACATCAAAGCATTTAGCTGTAAGATTGGATTTTTTTTGACAAATGCATTATTCATATGTGTTCTGGTAATGTATGAGTCATATTTGTTCAGACAGAAATAATATTAATCAAGGTAGCGCCTATGGTAGGTCCCCTGCTTAATTAATTGCTTTGCAACAATAAAGTGACTTGTGCAAATAAACAAAGTGCAACAACGGTACAATTGAAATACTTGTGGTACTACACAAAATAACGCAGCCCTCTTGAGCACTCTCCAAAATGCTTATAAACGATACACACAAAAAAACCCAGTATGGCTCGAGGTAGTGAGTACCTTAAATAAAAAAAGAAAGTATACAGTGATAGTGCAATATTGTTAATAGCCACACATGTAAAGTAAATGGCTGGTAATGGATGCACTCACAAACATACGTGGAAAATTAGCATCTCAACTTGATCTCTTCTAAAATTTAATGGTGTCTGAAATACAATAGAAAACAAAGAAACATGTGCAGGACCAAATAGCAAAAAAGGTATTGGCCCCTGCTGGAGACAAACTCACAGGATAATAAAATTAATTAGCAATGAGGAAGTACACTGGAGATGGTCACGTCCGTGAAGCAAACCAAAAAGCGGGACTGGCGGTGGTGTAAGACAATACAAGAAACACAGAATCTGGAGGAAGATTTATGGCTGCCGGTATCTCTCTACGCGTTTCGCCGGAGCTTCTATCTCGGCTTCATCAGGAGAAGAATAACCGGCGTCGGAAGAATCACTGCTTTTGTACGTGTCTGAAGGAACACCCACCTCCAATTTGATTACATGTTTTTCGATGCGACGGGAAGTGTCCGTTGTCATAGCGATGGTCAGCTGGCGTCTCTCTTCAAAAAACTTTAATGTCCACTGCACAGAGGTTCACCAAAGTCCGTTTTATGCCAATACATTTTTTGCTATTTGGTCCTGCACATGTTTCTTTGTCTTTTATTGTATTTCAGACACCATTAAATTTTAGAAGAGATCAAGTTGAGATGCTCATTTTCCACATTTGTTTGTGAGTGCATCCATTACCAGCCATCTACTTTACATGTGTGGTTATTAACAATATTGCACTATCACTGTATACTTTCTTATTTTATTTAAGGTACTCGCTACCTTGCGCCATTCTGGTTTTAATTAATTGCTTTCCCAGGACACACATGCATTCTGCAGGGCAGCTTGTAAAAGCTATGTGTGTCCTTCAGAAACTGTCTGACCTGGCAATTCTAGTTGTACAACTTGTGAAAAAAAAACCTGCAGATGTGTGCTCTGTACTAGCTCCTGTGCTACACATGTATACACATATAGCAAGTATAGTTCTCAGTTGATAGGAGCTGTTAACCTGAAATTTGTGAGTAAACTGAACATATTTAGAACACATCTAAAGCTGCAATGATTATTTCACTGAATATTACATTATGCATCTTGAAATCATGTAGGTGTGTGATAAATAGTATTACAAATTTACTGTAAAAAGATCCAGCCACCAAAAAACAGAAAATGTGGCTTATTTGTTAAATATACTCAGTTCACATGGGGATAAGTCAATCCTGACTGACGTGTTTCACAGTGGTCAATTAGAAAAAGCATAGCCTAGCCTTGGCTGTGAGTGCAAACGAGTCCTGGAAATTGGAGAAGTATACTGTCATTATGTATATTAAAGAGTAATATACTCAAACGGGTAAAATGTACTCACCTTGGGAAACTTGCTCTCCTCATCAATAAGTGAGATGATGTTCATAGGTCGGAGAGCAATGATATCTAATGTACGCTGGTTGTCAGTGAAGTTAATGTGCTGCCATGGGATCTTTTCTGCATTATATTCCTCCTGTTCCTGCTTGAATACATGACGTACAAAAAACTGCTGGAGGTGCTCATTAGCAAAATTAATGCACAGCTGTTCAAAGCTAGAGAGAGAAAAATACATGTTTAATGCTTTACTATATGGGCGACATGTAAGAATTCAAACAAGCAAATTTAAATAAGTCTTACACTAAATAACTTCTAATATTAAAATCAAAACTTACTTGGGCTAGTTAGAGTCCTGCCTTTAATGAAAACTAACGTATTTGCTAGAATATAAGGTGCCAATGATGATAAGGCGAAACCCCAAACATTGGATCTTAATGCATAAAAAAAGCCGAACTATGACAGGACTGTAGAAAAGAATATGCTAGTAAATATTTTTTCACATGAACACTTTTTTTCATATTTGATACAATTTTATTGAAAAAATGTATTTCTTATTTTTATTTTGTTTCTTGGTCCCCTTGCATTCCAGTTCTTCTGCCCATCTTTCATTATTGCTCCCACATGACTTGCAATTGCCCCCACAGCACGATATTGCACCCACAGTACTTGTTAATTATAGGTATGATGCAGAGTACTTTTGAAAGCTATGTTGTGCATGACATAGATGCTGAATAGTCATCAATATAGGAAAAATAAACACTTCAAAAACCAAATATGCTATTTAAAAAAGTAACCTTTATATCTTAAATAAAGATGCCTTTAAAAGCGGCCTGGATTCTTTTTTAATGACCCGGAGCATAGAGGGACATGTTAGTATATGCACTAATATTTTTTTAGTGCTTGTTGATCAAAGGAGAAAATCTGATTGCCATTTTGAGTCAAGAAGGATTTTTTCACCGCTGAAAGCAGAATTCAAAATTGCTGAAAGGAGTTTTTATTTAATATATATATATATATATATATATATATATTTAAAGGGACACTACATAACATCACTTACATAAGATGTAACTAGATAACCTGGTCATTTATACTACTGTTTTTTATATATACATATATGATTTAATTAATTGCATTGTTTATCTCCTGGCTCCATTTTGTGAATATTTCCCATGATGCAACATTGTCCAAAATCTTCCAGCCGGTCTCACTTTACAACTGTGGCCAAAGCCTGCATGAAGATATGTCATAAGATACTCCCTTGCTCTCTTACTTGCTCCTGTCTTACCTACCTTTCAACACAAAGATTAACCTGATCAAACAGGATCATAATTCTTCCCCCTTGTGATGTTATCGTTACATTACCCTCCCATTCAATGCAAGCCTATGATCAGAATTCTGACTTATAGACTGCATTCTGTGTCCCCAGCTCCAAAGTAAGAAATTTGTGCTGTGAAGTCCCCCAAAAACACTAAATTTCACATAATGGCAGCGCCCAGTCACACTTGTCTAGTTACATATTTTATTAAATATAGTCACATAACAAAAAACAAAAGACATATCTGAAACCAACAATACAAAAGTGTTTTTTTTTTTCACTAAAAAAAAGTAAAACCATATTTTTGGGTCGGCATGTCCCTTTAATAAACTGGTCATAGTATAATGAATTTTTATAAATATCACCTCAATTAATATCCCACATTATGTTAGATTTATGAAACGCCATGCTTAATGTAGACTTGATAACAAGGTCTCTATTCCAAATGAATGTAAAATCTCATTACCTGTTGGTATTGAAATGCTCAAACCCAAAGATATCCAGCAGTCCAACAGATCTGCGCTCATTTTCCAATTCACTTGACTGAGGCGTGAAAATAGCTCCATTGATTTTATTCACTATCCACATGAACAACCGGCCATATATACCCTGTGTTATGGAAGAAATAGGTTATCAGCTGTGTCATGTGAAACATACTGAAACACAGACATATTAATGATTAGACCCATGTGCTTATTAACGAATATATAGTCAAACGAGCAATGACATGGCTGTTTATCACAGAGAGTGTGTCATTTTTAATGCATCTGGACACTTTCAGGTGAGGAGAAAAGAAAGTAAAAAGTGATGGGCGCTGTAAATATTATACGTGAAAAAATGCAGCAAAAACACTAGAACAAACACAAATACAGTGAATACAAAAAATAATAAAGTGTTGCGCAAAAGAAGAAATAAAAGGATTAATACTTATCCTACTAATAAAGTGCTTTTCCAGGCAGAGTATATGTAAAAAACAAAAATATAACATATCTGTTTGTCCTGATATATATTCCCTGAATGACGGTTTGAGTGAGAAGACCTTTATCATATACTTTTGGTGACAAATCGGTCTGATAGATCTTCATTACATCTTACCCTTTCTGTCAGTGTGGACGATAGGACTTGGAGTCCTCCTGCTTTTTACACTCAGAGCCAGTTTTATAAGCTCTGGATTATGTGAGTTTGTTTCTATTGGGGGATATATTTTATATCTATCTGTGTTTATTATACTACACAATTGTTTGTTTATCTTTTTGTTTTTTACATATACTCTGCCTGGAAAAGCACTTTATTAGTAGGATAAGTATTAATCCTTTTATTTCTTCTTTTGCGCAACACTTTATTACTTTCAGGTGAGGGTTTGGAGACTCACTCTGATTCCTGATACATGAGTTGCTCCTGAGAACAGTGTATCAGAGCAATCCTGATGTGTGGAACTTGTGCATGTAGAGTGTGTCAGAGCAATCCTGATGTGTGGAACTTGTGCATGTAGAGTGTGTCAGAGAAATCCTGATTTGTGGAACTTGTGCATGTAGAGTGTGTCAGAGCAATCCTGATGTGTGGAACTTGTGCATGTAGAGTGTGTCAGAGCAGTCCTGATGTGTGGAACTTGTGCATGTAGAGTGTGTCACAGCAGTCCTAATGTGTGGAACTTGTGC
The DNA here is from genome assembly GCA_036172795.1 of Pelodytes ibericus. Taxonomy (NCBI): domain Eukaryota; kingdom Metazoa; phylum Chordata; class Amphibia; order Anura; family Pelodytidae; genus Pelodytes; species Pelodytes ibericus. Next base: position 171,376,029 of record CM069861.1, read on the forward strand.
ATGTAGAGTGTGTCAGAGCAATCCTGATGTGTGGAACTTGTGCATGTAGAGTGTGTCACAGCAGTCCTGATGTGTGGAACTTGTGCATGTAGGGTGTGTCATAGCAATCCTGATGTGTGGAACTTGTGCATGTAGAGTGTGTCAGAGCAATCCTGATGTGTGGAACTTGTGCATGTAGAGTGTGTCAGAGCAGTCCTGATGTGTGGAACTTGTGTATGTAGAGTGTGTCAGAGCAATCCTGATGTGTGGAACTTGTGCATGTAGAGTGTGTCAGAGCAATCCTGATGTGTGGAACTTGTGCATGTAGAGTGTGTCAGAGCAATCCTGATGTGTGGAACTTGTGCATGTAGAGTGTGTCAGAGCAATCCTGATGTGTGGAACTTGTGCATGTAGAGTGTGTCAGAGCAATCCTGATGTGTGGAACTTGTGCATGTAGAGTGTGTCAGAGCAATCCTGATGTGTGGAACGTGTGCATGTAGAGTGTGTCAGAGCAGTCCTGATGTGTGGAACTTGTGCATGTAGAGTGTGTCAGAGCAATCCTGATGTGTGGAACTTGTGCATGTAGAGTGTGTCACAGCAGTCCTGATGTGTGGAACTTGTGCATGTAGAGTGTGTCAGAGCAATCCTGATGTGTGGAACGTGTGCATGTAGAGTGTGTCAGAGCAATCCTGATGTGTGGAACTTGTGCATGTAGAGTGTGTCAGAGCAGTCCTGATGTGTGGAACTTGTGCATGTAGAGTGTGTCAGAGCAATCCTGATGTGTGGAACTTGTGCATGTAGAGTGTGTCAGAGCAATCCTGATGTGTGGAACTTGTGTATGTAGAGTGTGTCAGAGCAGTCCTGATGTGTGGAACTTGTGCATGTAGAGTGTGTCAGAGCAGTCCTGATGTGTGGAACTTGTGCATGTAGAGTGTGTCACAGCAGTCCTGATGTGTGGAACTTGTGCATGTAGAGTGTGTCAGAGCAATCCTGATGTGTGGAACTTGTGCATGTAGAGTGTGTCACAGCAGTCCTGAAGTGTGGAACTTGTGCATGTAGAGTGTGTCCCAGCAGTCCTGATGTGTGGAACTTGTGCATGTAGAGTGTGTCACAGCAGTCCTGATGTGTGGAACTTGTGCATGTAGAGTGTGTCAGAGCAATCCTGATGTGTGGAACTTGTGCATGTAGAGTGTGTCACAGCAATCCTGATGTGTGGAACTTGTGCATGTAGAGTGTGTCAGAGCAATCCTGATGTGTGGAATGTATGCAAGTAGAGTGGGTCATAGCAGTCCTGATGTGTGGAACTTGTGCATGTAGAGTGTGTCAGAGCAATCCTGATGTGTGGAACTTGTGCACACCAACGAAGAAGAATGATGACTTCCATGTTAGTATGCAGCTATCCTAATTTGTATTCCTCCAATGCACAAATACAGAAAAAAGTTGATTGCTATGAAACAAAATGAAGCTGTCCTGTGGTCAGTCTGGATTAAAGAAGATCTATAATGGGAATGAATGTCACTAGTGAGTGCAATATATTTCCCTGGTGCAATTGATGTTTTTACTGTATTACACTAGTATTATCTCTCCCTACAGGAGTAAACTTTACCACTGGTGCTAATGCTCTCTCCATGTGAGCCTTCTTTCTACATAATATCACAAAACATCACTTCCCAATCATGGCAAAATAAACAGGCTAATTTATTGGACAATTAACTATTGACTGACTGAAATTGTGTTACACGAAAGGGCAGGTTAACAGGAAGTCACCAAAGAGCCTCTAAAATATACTATTGTTTATTTACACCTCAGATGGGTTCTTATATTAACAATGTGACATTAATTCAAATTGTATCATTGTTTGTTCATTATTTACCTTCATAAAAGCATCTCTTCCATCAGAGGCTTGAGTGTAACTCAGGGGCTTAGACAGACTATCTCCACGGATAAGTATGGTGTGATTAGTGAGGCAACTCTGTAACTCACTGGAGTCCACCTAACAGAGAAAGAAACACAACTTCACATTGCAAAAACAGATCTTAGCACCTTAATGTTGGATCATACACCAGGGATTCTTACAGTTTTAAACTTTACTATTTCCACTGGGCGTTTCTCCAACCTCTCTATGTAAAATGTGATAAAACATTGCATTGCAGTAAAAGTAGATACTTGGAATAAATGTCAAGTGAAAGTGTAATAAATTAACGTTTGCCTACACAAACTAGAGTGCACTCACTGGGCCCAATATTGCTGCACATGCCTTCCTCATATTTTTGCTTGCACCTTACTTGGGGGGAGGATTAAAGGCACCTCCTACTCTCCCTGAACCTCCCTGACTGTTAAAGGGGGTGCAAGCATGGCACAATTGAATCCAGGTTATGTATTCTAACACATAACCTTTGTTTTTTACACTGATATTGTTTTCTAAATAGCTTGACTTCCTTAAACTGTGATCACAATACACTTTTCATGTTGTACCCTTTTATACAATAATAACCCTAAAAATGTGGTTTGTAGCTAATATTTGCATATATTATACTATTATTATATTATACATTTATATATGGTATATACATATATATATATATATATATATATATTGTATATATACATAATACCATTATTATATTATAAATTATACTATTATTATATTATACATTTATATATTGTATATATATATATATATATATATATATATATATATATATATATATATATGTAATACTATTATTATATCATACATTATATATATATTATACTATTATTGTATTATGTAGTATTTATATATATTATACTATTATTATATTATGCATTATATATATATTATACTATTATTATATTATACATTTATATATTGTATATATATATATGTAATACTATTTTTATATTATACATTATATATATGTAATACTATTTTTATATTATACATTATATATATATGTAATACTATTATTATATTATACATTATATATATATTATACTATTATTATATTATACATTATACATTATATATATATTATACTATTATTATATTATACATTATATATATATATTATACTATTATTATATTATACATTATATATATATATTATACTATTATTATATTATACATTATATATATATATTATACTATTATTATATTATACATTATATAGTGTATATATATATATGTAATACTATGTTTATATTATACATTATATTTATGTAATACTATTATTATATTATACATTATATATATATTATACTATTATTATATTATACATTATATATATATATATTATACTATTATTATATTATACATTATATATATATTATACTATTATTATATTATATATATATTATACTATTATTATATTATACATTATATATATATATTATTCTATTATTATATTATACATTATATATATTATACTATTATTATATTATACATTATATATATATATTATACTATTATTATATTATACAATATATATATATTTTACTATTATTATATTATACATCTATATATTATATTATTATATTAGAATTGTAACCGGTATTGCTCTAAAAACTCCACTAATAAATGATACTTATGTGAAATTATCTTTTCCCGTTACCTCAAGTAAAGCAGCGACAGTGGCCAAATGGACGGACTCAGATACATCACAGCAGTCAAGATTTCCATGCATGGCACCTGCAAACCACAACCAAACCATACTAGTGACTAGATCTGAAACACGACTAGCTGACTTTGTTCTCTCTAACCAATACTTGTGAACAACAACATTAGCATGCTCAGCCAGTCAAAAGATACACTGGGGTTTATGTATAAAGAAAAAAGCACACGAGTCACGAGTGCCACGTAGTGATGCTATCACTGCAATGATGTGTGAGTTAAAAGGAGGATGTCTAGAGTCCTTATCCACACAATCCAAATATTAAGGGACATTTAATGGGCATGAAACCCTCAGCAACCCTCAGCCAAACTCTGCTGCAATTATCATTATACATAAGATGTTAAAACGGAGAAGACAGCGCTAAAAAAAAACTCCAAAGAATCAATTATTATAAAAGTATAAATTTATTACAGGAGAAATGATAATAATAATACATAGACAATATACATTAAAAAAAAACAGGAAAAATTTAATATTGGCATAAAAAAGGTCCTTTTGAATGAAAGGTATATATTAAGACCAATCACAGGGATATAAAATACAATAGTAGAGATAATTACATAAAAAGCAAAAGATACAACAAATTGTCTCTATACAAATAAAAGTAAAGGGAATAAAAACATCCAAAATATGTTCTTACCCACTGGGGTAAGAAAATATGTTCTTGCCCACTCCTTCTTATACATAAGATACTGGAAATTCCCACTATTTAAACTTCCGAGCACTTTTAATTGCAGGAGCGTTATCCACAAAACACACTATACAGAGAGATAGAGGCTATACTACAAGTGTGACACTAAGCAGGACCATTCTATGGGAATCTATTGTACTTACTTAGATATTTGACTTAGTATTGCATCCACAATGTTCTCTAGTCACCTTGATGATTTGACAAATGAACTGGAGAAATCAGCCATTAATAATAGCCTCTCTTTCCAATCCAGCTATTAATACCAGCACAGGTGCATGGAACAGGGTAGTTTGCGTCTGGGGCAATAGTTTATTTTGTTTCACTAAAGAGATGCAAGAACTACTGGAAATGATGGTACCTGCCAATCAAATAATGATCAGTGATTTACCTTGATCTGTAATAATTTATATTCACAGAGATTAAACAAGAACATACCTTCAAAATCCAGATTACCCAGGTGAAGTATAGCTGCAAGCATCTTGTTAATCTCATTTTGTTCTAATTCAGTGAAAAGAAGGATTTTCATGGAAGAACGCACCCGAGAGTAATCTTTAGTGTCCTCACGTCCGTCACATTCTGTGCAGTTACCCTGATTTTAGAAGAAATTCATGTTAAATGAAATGTGAATAAAGATATTAACACTGTTTGCAAGCCAATGCAGTGTATTCTTATAAGGATGTAATCAGGAATGGCCCAAAACTATAAGAACTGAAAGGAATGTTAAATACAATCTTTTTTTAATCTAAGGAGTTAAAATGGTCTGATATATATTACTCCAACGCAATGATAATGCAAACAGACATTTTGCGTTGTTGGAAATATTAAGAGATCCAGTTTCTAAGCATAGAGATTGGTCTAATTTTTGCCACTCCTTTTTCCTTTTCCTCTGATAATAAACCATAAAGGGACACTACCACTTTCATAAGATGTAAATATATTACCTGTGCATTTAAAACAAACACATATATAAGACATATGCCACTATCTGTTTTTTTTTGTTTTTTTTTGATTAATTGCATATAGAAGTGAAAATAAAATTAGGTGTCTATCTTCTGCATCCATTTTGGGAATTTTACCCCTGATGCGACATTAGTGAACTGCAAACATCAGACAGAGCTGGAAAGATAGGCAATATATGTAGACAAGTTTCCTCTCAGAAAACCATGCCTCTATATACTACTATTTTTTAAGATGTATTTATTGATTATGTGTTTTCTTATTGTAATGTTTAATGTAAATATATATTCAATCAAGTTAACTTGAACCTCTAAGGAAGCCTAACAAAATCAGTGAACAGAGTTAGGTTCCTTTGTACTATGAGTAATTGCCCCCCGAATATGAAAGTTGAACATATCGATTTTTAGATGTGTATTGCCTATATTTCTGTATTAAAAGATTTGTGCATTTATTTAAGGTAATTTTCTGTTCATTTCCATAAAGCTGGCACCAGTCCCTTTCCAATAATCAGCTAATTCAGGGACATGGGATCCAGTTATTGGCGCTGAAAGCAGCCTTTGGCGGAGACACTGCGAGATAGGCAAGTTGTAGGTATTTTCTGTTGAGGCCTGATTTGTACAGCATGCCTGCCAGACCCCTTTAGTGAATAGACCACACAGACCCAGTTTAAAAAGAGCAGAACAGAATGTGATGATTACCAGTGTCATGTATTACACAGACAAAACCTGTTTCACAAGTCGCATTGGAAAAGATAGAAAAGTAAGGTGATGTCACACAATTACACACTTACCATTGCCAGGTATCTGTAATCTGATGGGTTTCCCAAGTTTAACTGTTTCTTTTGCTCTGAACCCATCCCTAGCAGCATGCAATAGAATATATGGTAATTTCTTTCACCCAAAGCCTGCAAAAAGGCAGAAAGGTAGATGTATAAGAGTAATGATTAAAGAAAAAAGCATGTTACACCAATGCATTCAGAAAATATTTTTGATAATTCATTTGCAACATCTTGTGCATCTAGATAGATCCAGAGTTTCTGGTTGTCAATGCTGCCTCTTAATTACCATTCCTACAAGAAGAGTGCTTTCCTCAAAGTTGCTCCTCTCAATGACACTACTGTTCATTCATAGACAGTAGATGATAACAATATAGCTGGTTCCCATTTATTGTGATATGGAATTGAAGCAGAGCTTAAGGACAGGTGAGTGATATTACAATGTTAAAGAAAAGCTCTCAGAGAGTTCTTCCACAACTAAGTGTAACAGTTTAGGGAACAGAGCACAACACCTTGTGCCCAGCCTGCTACAGTGATGTCACACCAAGCATGACTTCATCAGCATGCGTGATCTTGGTTCAATAGAATGTGGTGAGAACATAGTTGTAACTTAATAAATCCTGTACGTTTTCTCTCCTAATTTTATGTCCTGTGTTATGTGACTGTGTTGTGGTAGTCCGACATTGCTATAGTTTCAAATTAATATCTGGGATAAGAATAAAGCTATAGGATCTTGGACATTAGGCAAAGCTTTCGACCAATTGTGATTTTAGCATTTTACAGGAAGCTATTGTTTACTGAAATAAAACTATATTATGTAGTTGTCTGTTGACTGTGTAGTCTTTTGTGGGATGAAATGTACAGACCCACTAACAAAACAATAAAATGACAGTCGGTGTTAGCATCACCATGTTTCAACAAAGAGCACTTTTTTCCCAGGAACGTTTGCATACAATGTGTAAATCCATAACCATCTTCACTTAGTGTGGCATGTGTTATACTGTAACCCATGTATGTGTTCTTACCTGTCGGCACACTCGGGACTTTTCCAGCAGAAACTGCTCAATTCGGGCTCCCTCTATTACATTTTCCTTAGAGAAGTGGATTTCGATGTATTTGCCAAAGCGGCTTGAGTTGTCATTGCGGATGGTCTTGGCATTTCCAAAAGCTGAAAAGGAACACAGAGACCATCTTGGAAGTTCACTTGTCAGTTCACATTTAGTAAATACCTCTCTATGCCTTCAAAATAGCACCAATTTTATAACTTTACCCTGAAAGGGCAAAACACTCCCTCTTTAACCAGGACATGCAAAGGTACTCAGATATTGATGTATAAAGTGTGTCTCAATTTGTGTGAAATAGGAAGATCTTTGGTCACTTGTGTTTAAGGAGATTAAACTCTCTTAAAAATATTTAGTGTTAGGACCCACCAATATTGTGTTTTTTTTTCGAGAACCTGTTTTGTGTGTGCACTGATCCCTTGATGTTTTCTCAGATATTAAAGTAAAAGTGTAGGTTTTCCTTTAGTTACCTTCCATGATAGGATTAGCCTCCAGAATCTGCTGCTCTATCCAGGAATGTTGCCCACTTGCTGAGGCCAGGAACTGCAGCATTAGCTTGGTACTCTCTGTCTTCCCAGCTCCAGACTCGCCACTGAAAGGAATAGAAAAAAAATAATAGCTCATAATAAGTGGATTTTATTCCTTGAAACACAAAAAGCAAAGATCATTGAAATGAAAAAACACTGCAAGCTATTCACAAAATGAGGTGAGTTGAGGGGAGGTGAACGTTTTGTTACTCTCGCCGATATACTCACAAGGTTTGTCCATCTCACCTCATCTGCTCAACGCATCTGCAACACTTTTAGTGAATAGCTAATGTTGACTACAAATCCAATGTGGATTACAAATCCCATAATAGTCCAGGAACAGTTTGAGGGCCACTATTGGTTCCTGCATAGAATCTGCTGTCCTACTTCCACAGTATAATTACATTTTCCAACCAACTATGCTTTGGTTCAACAATGTGACTGATTTATTTTCATTTTGATTTATGAAATAAATTGTAGTGTTACACTGCATAACAATAGCTTGAAGTACACAGTAGTATAGTAATTTAGGTAAAAGACTCCGGTCCGTCAAGTTCAGCTTTTCACACATTTCTTTTGCGGTTATTGAGCCAGTGAAGTCTTTAAACCCATACTGATGAGGTTTCTAATTTTGTATCTAAAAGGTCAGTATTATTTCTTGATGATAAATCGGCAATCAGATTTCTGTCTGGATCAACAAGCTACTAATTAATACTTCATCATTATTGCATGCAAAACCTGCATTCAAAACATCCAGATAGCTAACAGATTCAGTTGATGCCTTTTATCCATGGTCTGGATGCTCTCTGTGAAATCTCCTTTCTTCAAGAATTAACTCCTTTGTAGAGTCCTGTTAAAGAACAGGTCCCAAGACAGTGGTTTATATTGACCCTGTATATTTGTATTGGTATTATCAGATTCCCTCTATGCTGCCATTTCTCTAGTATAAACAAATTCAGCTTTACTAGTTTTTCTTCCATTCTCTTTATTAGCTTTGTAAACTCCTCTATACTTTTCCAGAATGTCTGTATTGAGAATCATTTATATTTTGCTCCCACAAATCAATGTTTCTTTTTATACATAACAAAATCTTACTGTCCAGCCTTACATGTTGTTTATAAGTGTCTGCTCAACATTTATTCCCAAATCCTTCCACAACTTAACTCCGCTTTATATGAAGGTTGCATGCACAGCTTTCCCATCTGCTAGTTAGCTGCCAATAACCTCACTACCTTCTGCATCATTAATAAGAAACAAATGTATTAGCATTGGAGCACTTTTATCCAGTTGACAACAGTTTCCTATCCAAGTCCAAACAGTTTCCCCTAAGCTTATGTAAACATATTTATTTATATAATAACCTGTTGTGCGGCACTGTATTAAATTCTTTGGATCACATCCACAGCAGCACTGATCTAAGCATTTGCTCACAAGGCCATAGATCACCACATGAAGCCATATTGACTTTGGATAATAATATTGTAAAATGCATTCTTGCAGCTTTTCCACTCCACAGATATCAATCTCTCAGGCTGGTAGCGTCATCCCTTGGTCAGAATTCATACACATCTGCCTTGTATCAATGTTTTGGTATTATGCCAGAAAAAAAAAAAAAAGAAGAATCCTTAACGATTGACTATAATGGTGGGATATTACTGGATTTGGCTTCCATGGGTTTGCACTATCAGAACTTTACCCACCTTACCCATGTTTCTCTCCTAAATTTTGCCTATGTGAGTTAAGAACATTTTTACTATACTAGTTTCTTATAAATAGGTCTGGAGGCCTGTCCTTCTGTGGTACATACAGAAGAAAAATGCATAATTTAAAATGGCTGCCCTTTCCTGGGCCTCCATTAGAATCAGCAACAATATAAAAATAAACAGTGTTTGCTTCTGCACTGGCTCTTAATGCAGTGACACTGGTATTTAATAAAGATTGGTGTTTTTTACATATATATATATTGTTGCACTGTTAAGGGTAGCATAACCTGTTTGCGTATATTTCCAATAGACCCAGGAAATATTTCATAGATAAATATTGTATAAAAGGTAGATTAAAACATATGCAGTTATCCTGGAGTTCTCATGGACAAATAACTCCCCTAACCTCTGTCTTAGACTTGAGCATATCCAAAGTAATAAAAAAAAGAAAACTCCACCCCTATGGTGAGTGACGTGTATAGCAATTTCCTACATTCAGCGGATCTGTACCTTATGACACAGCACTGGTCTGCTTTATTCTTCTGCATGTTGAAGTAGCAGGCATCGGCAAGGGCAAATATATGGGGAGGAAGGTCTCCAATGCGCCGGTTTCTGTATTGCTGGATCTGTTCTGTGTTATAAACAGGCAGCTCCTCATAGGGATTCACAGCCACCAATATAGCTCCAGTGTATGTCTAAAAAACGAAGAGGTTATATTGATTATATGGCAGATTTCTCTCTGCATCAGAAAGTTACATTAGTGCGTAGTCACTGGTCTGCCAGTGGAAATGGAAACCTGACAGAACTATAAATTCAGTAGAAACTAGCTGCTACTTAAGAAAAGTTAATTATCTTGTAAATTAAATCTGTGTCCCTGAAACAATGATCTGTAGTCAACATTCTGGACAGTCTCACATAGATTTTCTTCTCCTTGTATCGGATATGCAAATTGTGGACAATTCCAGCTTCATTAAGATCTCCCAGTCGGATCATGTCTTCAACTCCCTTGCATGAGCTGGGGTGCATGGAACGCACACTGGTGATGTTCCTTGCAGAGATCCAGTGTTCCTGGGTCACACAAGGAGAAAACGACTTACTAACACAATCATGCATTATCCTACCGTAAACCAAAGTATAGTTTTATAAAATAATTGTATAAAAGGTTCTCAGCTTCCCAAGACCACACTGCATAGTATTGGGGATCTAGACAAAGACTTTTTTTTTACATGGAAGGCAACCAATAGGATGACATTTAGGTTCACTGTTGAAAATGCTATTCTATATGAGGTCCTGGCGCCCATAGAACTTCTTGCAATCAGTTCTTATTGTGAGAATCTGTATGCGCTCTTGCCATAGTACATGCGAGGATATAATACCACACACACGGATTCCTGCTCACCTTGCCATCATCATCCACGAGTAGTGTCTCTGTGCTGTGAGACTCCTTGACCACGGCTCCAATGGGCAGTTTGAGGTCGGAGCCCAAAGACAATTCAAGCCACACATGTTCTCCCTGAAATTCCACAAAGTCAAGTTGAAAGCAGATAATACAATAGGCCTGGACACAAAAGAAATTTCATTTTCTCATGTAAAGCATCACCACTAGTGCTTCTGTAGATTAGTTTGGCTGGGAAATTTCATTGGGGGCAGGACAGGTCTGTTTGGGACTTTAAGTATTTGTAAGTGGAGAAATCTGACATGTGGCACAAACATGTATTGATTTGTAACTGATTTTGCCTGGAAAAACGACAGTAGACAGTAATGTTTTTAATACATATTTATTGTGAATTTGTAGAATGACAATATGCTCTCTTGCTTCTTACTCCATGTTATGATGAGTCTGCAACATTTACACTACTAACAGTTCATTAAGAAAATATGTTTTGAGCAGTAAATACTGCTATCAGGTAATAAAACTGCATGGGACCAGGACGTCCATGTGCAGAAACTGTAAAGAGGAATATACAGATCTGAGATGCTCATTTTTTTGTTTATCCCTCCTGTGTGAATGGTATTTTATCTAGCTCCTCATTGTGTGGCATTAAATGTAGTTGCACACCCCATGGTCTGCCTCTACTGCTCATCACGGTATCTCCAGAATGATTTCCAACACATTTGCACCAAATGGTTTATCCATGTTTCTGTAGATAATAATGCTCAGTTTCATTTAGTATCCAGGGAAACACATGGATACTGCAGTTTGCATGTAGCATGCTGTGGTACAGTGGGTCTTAGACCGGGGAAATGCATCCAGCACAGTAAAATGTATGAACTGAACCATGAAATAAACAAAAGAGTAAACACTATCAGGCTTGCTCAATAACGAGAAAATTACAATGAACTGAGATGGGAATTTCAAACTTAAGACCAAAGTAGCTGTGTTGGAAAACAAATATCCAATCGGCTACTTTTGGGATAAAGTTTGAAATGAAGTAGAAGAACCACTCAGAACAGGTAAACTGGTAGAAAATCTCCATGATACGCACATTTTGCACTTTGAGCTGGTATCAATGCAACCACCAGTTGTACGTTTTAACAATAAAAGAGCATTTATACTTTGTTATACAGTTTCACAATCTTTATAGTTTTTTCCACTTTCCATACGTCAACCCGAGTTTCTGTCAATCATGTCCAGCATTTGATATCAGCCTGTTGTTCTGCTTGCTTTTTATCTTTTCATGTTGGATCCGAGGAATCCTTGGAGAAGCGTCACATTCATTTATATAAGGGCAGTATTTTGTTATTTAAGTATTTTCTCCCTTGTTTAATTATCATTGATTACATTTTTTAGTTCAATATCTTTATTGAGTAGAACCTTGTGTGTTTTTTTTCTCAATTATACTTTTCCTATGTTAATGTTTTGCCTTTTAGCCAGGTTCTATTTTCAGGAACATTCTGTAGTTATTGGATAGTAAGTTATGTCCAAGGTTAAGTGCCATTATAAAATCCCTGTGATGTCACAACACAGTTGTAAACAGTTATACACATTTGGGTTCATTGATTAACCCATTAACGACAACAGGATATACATGTACATCGTGTTTTTTTTAAGACCGTCGGAGTCGATCAATAATGACCTCCAGCAATAAGATAGTGTTGCCATGATGCCTCCATTGGGATTTTAGGCAACCCCTGTCCGGTGCATATATGATTGCATGCGGCATATGGCGCTGCCTTGTTGTGGGCAAGAGCATCATAAGCGGTGAATCACCACTTCTGTAGTTTTGTTTTAGTTGCTAGACTGTCTCTAGCGGCAGTCAACAATATTAGAAGAAAAAAAAAGCTAGAGTTAAGATCTAGGGTTAGGTCTAGAATAAAGGTTAGGGTAAGAGTAAAGTAAGGGTTAAACTGATCATCGGGATTGGGGTCAAAATGTCACTGTATAGTAAACTTGATAGGGGAAAAAAATGCTACTTTAAGTTATTGCCCTATAACTTGCAACATCAGAAAAACAGGTATATATGGGCTATTTCTAAAGCTCTGGACAAATATTATAAACTATTTAGATGGAACCTTTTTTACAATCTGGAATTGTGTAAATTATTTTTCAGTTCAAAGTAACAAAAGGTAAGACATTTTTCATCATATTTTATGATTTTATTACAGTAAATTATAAGATATGATCAAAATAATTGTATCTTAAGAAAGCCTTACTTCTGGCAACAAAGCAGTATATAATATGTATGGGTACATTAAACGCGAAAAATTAAAATGACAGCTAAACACAAACACCGTAAAAGTGTAAACACAGCCTCCATGACTAAGGGATTAAGCTTCTGTCCTCCTGAAATGTCAGCATTTGAACATCTGGAAGTTAAAATCAGAATGCCATTCTTAGCAAATATCGTATTTACTTCAGTAAAAGAGGAGGCTTTTTTGACTAACAAATATATATGAAGTCATAGAGCTGCAGAGGCCTGGTTCCTTCTCGCGTTGGCAAGTCTATGGGTGTACTGTTAAGTCTGTGGGTATATTAGTAGGTCTGTGAGTGTGTTACGCTCATCGCCCAGGGCCAGAACATACATACAGATATCAGGAAAAATTCTAAGAACTGGAGCAGTACCTGATATACTTTATTTGTTCTATTAACTATCCCACGAGTGCTTGTTTTGTACTCTGGCTATTTGACCGCTCGCAGCCCTTGAACAAAGAGGTAGAAACCTCTGCTACTGGGTGACCACCTGGTTATAATTCTACTTACTCACAGGAGTTGAAAGACTGCAAATTAGCAGTTTCAATCGCAACAGAACTGTTGCAGCAGGAATAGTGGAATAGTTACAGAAACTGCACACAGGTAGAAGAAAAACATAGCCTAGTGGTCACAGATGGAACTGCAGGAAGGCTGTTGTGCAATGGCTAAGCTGCTGGACCCACAAGAGGCAGAGAAAAATGAGTTAAAATCCTTCTACGGGCGGACATATTTGGAACTGTAACAGTACCAACATCCTCGAGGGCCGAACCCTGGGCTGCTGCCAGCAGGGTGTGAAAGGGTATCGGGTATGGTGTGCATAGACCAGTCTAGGAGCATGAACATTGCTATCAGAGATCCAGGATAGCTCTTTGGGTCAGTACCCCTTCCCGTGAACCAAGTACTGTAGAATGCCATGATCTTCCACATAAAAGGGGATGGGCATCTTAAAGTGACAGTCTAGTCACCTATATGACTTTGGTGCAACTTGTAGGCACCAAAGAGTGAACTAGACTTTATTTTTATTTTCGTTAAAAAATTAAAAAATACTTACCTATAGAAGTTCTCCACAAATGGCAGCATTCGGTACTGCATGCATACAGATGCACCGGTCTTGCGCAAGCGCAGTGAAATTGTTTCCCAACAAGCCCCGCGCACATCTACTAAAATCTCCTGGCATCCCTGCACTAGCTATCCCTGCCTGTGCGTCTCTATGCTAACAGGCACACTGAGCTATCATTCTAAGCCAGCTGGGATTTAGGGGGGACTGCACTGCCTATCATGCTCAGCCAAGCTGGTGTTTATGGGGGGACTGCACTGCCTATCATGCTTAGCCAAGCTGTGTTTTATGGGGGGACTGCACTGCCTATCATGCTCAGCCAAGCTGTGTTTTATGGGGGGACTGCACTGCCTATCATGCTCAGCCAAGCTGTGTTTTATGAGGGGACTGCACTGCCTATCATGCTCAGCCAAACTGGTGTTTATGGGGGGACTGCACTGCCTATCATGCTCAGCCAAGCTGACATGATAGGCATTAGTGGATGATATGACTGACATTATAAAGTGAGAGGGCACTAACTTACAATGCTCTTGTATACAGTCGGATCTCTAATGCAACCCTGATTACCGTATTTGCTCGATTATAAGACGACCCTGATTATAAGACGACCCCCCAAACTTTGGATATTCCTTTAGGAAAAAAACTAAAAGCCTGAATATAAGACTACCCTATAGGAAAAAAGTTAAACTTGTATATATTCACATGTAAATTGCTTTTTTAATAAAAAATTATGATATCAAAAAATGTATTTCTAGTTTTTATTTCTTTTTATGTGCCAATGCTGCCTTTCTCTTTCCCTTGCCCCCATTTTTCTCTCTCTCCCCCCTCCCCTTGTCTGTCTCTTAACCCCCTCACTCCCCTTGTCTCTGTCTCTTAACCCCTTCCCTCCCCTTGTCTGTCTCTTAACCCCTTCCCTCCCCTTGTCTCTGTCTCTTAACCCCCTCCCTCCCCTTGACTCTGTCTCTGCCCCCCTCCCTCCCCCCTGTCTCTCTGTCCCCCCTGTCTCTCTGTCCCCCTCCCTCCCCCTGTCTCTCTGTCCCCCCTGTCTCTCTTTCCCCCTCCCTCCCTCCCCCTGTCTCTCTGCCCCCCTCCCTCCCTTCCCCTTACCTTGATCCCTGGTGGCTAGTGGGGGCAGACGGGGGATGTCTGCACGATACTTGCAGACATCCTCCATGCTGCCCGACACGGCAGTCTATTATGACGGACAGCTGTCCGTCATAATAGTCTGCCGTGTCGGGCAGCTTGGAGGATATCTGCACGTATCGTCCAGACATCCCCCAGCTGCCCGATTTACCCTGGTGGCTAGTGGGGCAGCAGAGGAAGTCTGCGCGATGAGCGCAGACCTCCCCTGCTGCCGCCTGGCACGCTCGCCGGGACTTCTGTGACGAAAGCGGAAGTACCCGGCTTCTTCACAGAAGCCCCGGCGGTCGTGCCGGGCGGAAGCAGGGGAGTCTGCGCTCGTTGCGCAGACATCCCCTGCTGCTAGAGAGGGGGATCCAGGTCCCCTGCAGCTCTGCTGGTGACCTGGATCCATGTCTTATAATCTGACCTCAATTTGAGGTCAGATTATAAGAGACCTCGATTATAAGACGAGGGGGATTTTTCAGAGCATTTGCTCTGAAAAAAACCTCGTCTTATAATCGAGCAAATACGGTACATCACTAAAAAAGGAAATCATATTCCAATTCTTATTGGCTGCTGCTGGGAAAATAAACTCCCTTAGAAGCCTAAGGGAGACGTCCATCGAGTGGGCCGTCCTGAACCTCTGCAAATGTGCATTTTCATTTAATTGTAATATCTTCATTTTTTAAGTAATGCAAAATATAAAATATGCATTTTAAAGTACTTTGAAAGTACTTTAATATGCATTAAAATGTTGAGGGGGCATTTTGGGCACTAGACAGTCCCTTTAAAGTCATATATGGTGGGAGAATTGAGACAAATCTCTGAATTTCAGTTTTCCCTTTAAAATAAATTAGCTATAGATATGAATACACACACACACTCACTTCTTACATGTTATACTGTAAAACATTTGAGACAAATTATCAATAAAGTTTTGTTTAAAAAATAAATAATATACAAACAAATGATTATTTCAAAGACTGAATCCAAAAATCAGTTTTAACCAGGCAGAAGGACATTTTTTTTCAGGGTTGAGGGTACCTTTTGAATGGTGCATTGATTGTTTAACATTAGACTTTTTTTCCCATATAACCTTTGCAATGGCAAAGACTTAGGGCAAATAAGAGAGCCAGTCGAGTGCAAACAGGTTTTCCTCCCCATCTGGGCGGAAGTGTCAGCATGAAAATCTGAAAAAAACTAAATTGCTTTTAAAGAGTGCTCCATATAAAGTATCATTCAAAAGCCCTTCTAATCAGGCAGAAGGGGGCTTCTGTGTGACTAAAAGTTGTTCCTCTTTAAAAAGCATCAAATCACATTAAATTATTAACAGTGATTTAGTTTTGCTTCTTCTCCTCCACTAGCTAATCAGGGAAGGGACTTGTATAATAAAACAAACATGAAAATAAGGGCATTTGTGGTCCCTTCATCTTAAAGGGACACTTCCACCAACACATGAAAAGGGTTTATTGGGTTTTGGTTTTTTTTGCATTGTTTGATTTCAGATATGTCTTTTGTTTCTGTTATGCAAGTTTATTTTATAAAATATTTTACTAGGCGTGTGTGACTGGGCACCTCCATTTTGTGAAATATAGTGTTTTTTGTTGCCACCCCCTAGTGCACTAGTATCTCACTTTATTGGGTTGGGGACACAGAATGCAGTCTATAAGTCTGAATTATGACCATAGACCTGCATTGAATGGGAGGGTAATGTTACTATTACATCACAAGGGTGTGGAGTTATGATCCTGTTCAAGCCAATCTCCTCTCTCTTCCAATAAGATGTACTTTTTGTGTTGTAAGGCAAGTAAAAAAAAGGGGGGTACACAGCCACCTAGTCCTGCCCACTAGTGATATACAGGAGCCAGTAAAGGAGCAAGGGAGTATCTTATGCAGATGCTGCCCACAGTTGTAAAGTAAGACTTGAATAATGGGTAAAATTCACAAAATGGATGCAGGAGATAGACACCTAATTTATTTTTACATTTATATGCAATTAATTCAAACATAAAAAAAACCCAGTGGCATATATATGTGTTTGTTTTAAATGCACAGGTAATCTAATTACATCTTATGTAAGTGGTAGTGTCCCTTTAACCTTTTCAGTTCTATATGCATAGCATTAACACACAGTCTAAGGGGCCTTCAGGATGTATAGATGCTTAATCCTATATAAGTAAGTAAGCTATTTCAAATAAAACCAATAAATCTGAATTACACAGACACTTGGATATTAACCACCATTTAAACACTTTACAGTGTGTTATTGCTCTAGAGCTCTGTCACACCAAATACTCTGAGCTCTTAGGAAAGGAGATGTGGGTCAAAACACTGTCACTCCTAAAGAGGGACACTTGGGAAGTATGAGAAGGCTTTTGGCACTGGTAGGGTTAATGAGCTTTAGCTCTGATGAGTCTAAAGGCACAGAACAGACCTTGCCTCTTAATGATGCACTTGGCTGTATCTTAGTAACCCATCTAATGGATTACCAGCAAACCTGACGTATTGTTCATGCAATGTGCACATACGTAACCAGTTGTTTTAAAAAGGGATAGGTTTTAATCGATAAACACTCAGGGAACAAAACCAAACTTGACAAATAAAAGAGAATAAATGTATGCATGGCTTTATGAAATATTATACAACCATTATTTCACCAATTTATACATACAAGTCCACATAATTACACACACTCACAGGGCTTGCAATGAGAAAAGGGTTGATCTCTTTTATTGAAAATGCATTCAATCACTGTTTCGGACCACGATCTGGTCCCTTATCAAGATGTCCTTTATATTACATATATTTACAACTGAATATTATTTTCAATAAAAGAGATCAACCTTTTTTCTCCTTATAAGCCCTGTGTTTGTTTACTTGTGTGAACTTTTATACTAGTGGCTTCCTAACAGCACCCAGGCTTTTACAGATAATGATTGCATTTTAAGACTTTTGGACTGTTGTTTAGCATCTAAAGAAGGCCAGTTTTCAGCTGTATGTTACGTATATACACTACCATCAAATGAGTTGTAAAATGTGTAGGAAATACAGTCAAGCTGTCGACAACATTACAAATAAGGATTTTGATTCAAAAGGACTGTTGTATTGGTTCCTTAATCAGCACAACACTTTTCAGTTGTATATTATGTACTAGCATTCAAAAGAAAAAGCCAATGTTGTCCATTAAAGTAATATTAAATGGCTCAGAATGACAGTGTAGACACTGTTAATGTTGTGTAAATGACTATTGTAGCTGGAAATGGCGGATTTGTAACAGAGTATATATATATATGCTACATTTGGCTGAAGACCAGACCATACCATCTGCCCATCCAATTTCTCATCACATTTAATTTACTTGTAACTAAACTTATTATAGTGAAACATTTATTTTCAGAAAAGTACTTTTTTTTTACACACTAATATACACACATATATCTATAATAATGTAATATAGTTGGCATTAACACAAAAGCAAATTGTTTTCTACATGAAAAGTGCATAATATATATATATATATATTTATGTGTATGTATATATCTATTTATATATGTATATTTATATATATATATATATATATATATATATATATATATATATATATATATATACACACACACACACATGTATGTATAAGGCAGGACTGCATTAATGTAATTCTGTAGGGTGCATTATTTACAAGGAATCAGTTATATGGCCCTCATTACATACTGCTTACTTTATTACTTAATTTTAAAAATAATGCTAAATGAAGTGAGATTATTTTCATTTTATTTAATTAGGGCAGACAACATAGAACACCGCTTTTAATAAATAGGTGACGTGAATGAGCAAATATTGAGATGAGGCAGAGCGTACACGGAATCTAGGCAATAAGTGTGACTAAGGGAGACAGTAAATATGATAAGCTTCAGTAATAAATATAGCAGCAGAATACACCTAGTATTATATAGTAGCAACCTACATACATGAAGTGAATTATAACAAATGTGTGCACCTCTCCAACCAAAATAATAGAAACAACTCACAGGGAATCAATGCCCTATCGTTTTGTGTGCCGAGTAATTTACAGTCATGATTATTTTCAATAAATACAATTTCCATACATATTGGCCCAGGTTGATTTCTTATTTTCCATATGGAGTCCCCAAAGGAGCAAATTGTGGAAGCAACTTCTACATATTTGATAACAATTGATCACATTGGAACCTTGGAGTTCTAAGTTATATTGTATGTGAAAAAGAGTTATTAGATATATATTTTTCTTTTGTTTATTTTTATATGAAACAGAAAAACAAGCACTGGATGAATGAGTGAGGGACTTTAAATGTTTAATTAATTTGACCTATTCTTTTGATTAAATGACTTGTTATCTGAACTTTCTAAGGAGCCCTGTTTAGAAGAAATCACTGGTTATGTAGGGGAAACACCATAAAGTAGGGATTTGCTACAGAAAATAATGCTCCTTCATCTAGACTGCAAGATTATTTGTGTAACAGACCAGTAAGGGAGCGTCTACAAATATAATACCACGAATCAGATTTAAGAGAAAATAAGTGTCCTAGTAGATGAGCTTCCCCCTGCTATAGCAATGATATCTTCTAAACAGAAAAATAAGTATTGTTATTCCTAAATCAAATATTCCTTCCAGTTGTGTATGGAGCACTGCACACAGTAGTTATAGTTTACAATTAATATGGGGAGGATAAACTACACAGACTTCTACTAGCTACATTTCTACTGGGTTTTCTATCTCTAGCATTCCATACTGGCCTGCTGATATGAGGCACTGCTGGCTTTTTGAGCTAAGGCCATTGAAGTGGTGGTTTGAGGACCTTCTGCCTTTTAAGACGTAGACTCTTGTGGGGGGTGCCACTTTGCTAGGAGAGAAAAAGAGGCTCACTATGTTATATTTTATGTTTTTGTACTGCTGGCTGATTAATTCAGTCAGTAATAGGACCCCTAGAAAGGCAAGAAACAAATAAGGAAACATGTTATATCTATATTGTCTATAGATTATAAAACTAATGTATATCAACAAGGACTAGTATAGTGATGTCTTAACAGATCACAAAAAAACAACGCACCATCACTGTAGAGATGTAGAAATTCTGAGTGATTAAAAATAAAAGTCAGAAGGATAAGAACAAACAATTCAAATATAAATACATTTCTATGTTCTCTGGGAGCTACTCACTAAAAGTGAGGTGCAGGTGATCTATTTCCTTTTTTTTGTAAATTCCAGGTGCCTAAGCAAAGACATATGATGAGGAGATCTGAACCCTGTTGTTGCATAGACAAGCGTTCAATTCAGACATGAGTAGTTGAGCCACGAAATGTCCTCAAGTTGCCTATCTTTCCAACATAGCCACAAATGTCCCGATTTGACATGAGCTGGAGTAGGGAAGACATTTTATAAATGTCAAATTCATAGTGGAGATAACAATGAGATAAGATAGGACTGTTTTTAATTGTTGCCTCCTTCATGAAGTTGTCATTTAGAAAACTAGGCTACTTGCCTCATTAACTCTTTCAGTTAGTGATAAATTCAACTCTCCATGAGTAAAAACATGACCCAGAGGTGAAAGTTTTTCAAGTTGTAATAGTGACTGATCAGTCATGGTCTCATTAATAGATGATGGTTATGCCACTGATTAAGGTATGGGTTCACTTATATCATTCAACAAGGCTCTCACAACACCACCATTTAACATAACATTGGATTCCTTTACATTATATCAAACATGAATCTCCAGGCTGATGCTTTAGAGAATTAACTGTGTCTTACCGGTCGGAGAATAACCATGTCTGGTCAGGGTGTTGGGATACTGATGTTCCCTATAGTAAGAGGAAACAAAAGAAAATTACAGCAGGGTATTTGATCTATATCTTATCGTAATGCTGCATATGTTAGCACAGTATGTCACACGACATTTCGCAAATTATATAAGTAATCCATAGGATCTGATCCACAATAATTGATTTAGTGAGACCTGCATGAATGTTGTACCTCAGTCCATAAAGATGTAAAATAGATAATAAATGCTATTGTATTGTATACGTGTACCTGTCATCTACTGGAATGCTAACACTTAGAGAGCTATTTATGAAGGTCATTTGTGAGGTGAACTTTTAAATGTGGAGCAGTCAGCAAGAACATTCTATGGGTTTGCATGTTAATGGCTCAACTCATAGTATGCTACATTTCCTAATATAATACAATAAGAGAAAAATACCCCTCCCTTCCCAACGGATAAATACCGTAATTGTATGGGTCTTCTCAATAAAGAGAGAATAGCAGGGAACTAAAATGTGAATTTGAAACTTAAGGCCAAAGTAGAGGAGTTGGAAAAATGCTCCCATTCATCTGCATTGGAGAATGTTTCCATCTCAGCTACATTGGCCAAAAACTTGAAAGTCCCACCTCAATTTACTGCAATTCTCTGTTTGTTTAGTAGACCCTATAATCATTTTTAAGCTCTATGCTGTTGTTGAAAACATGTGTTTTTCTGGCTTCTATTGTAGAATTTCAGAGAGAGTGAACAATAGATTATTATTTGCAGTTAGCTACTTCTTATATGATTTGCTCTGGGAAGATAATTGTATAATTGTATAATCAGCTATTAACCCTTTTGTGACACTAGGACAGTCTACGCCATCCTAATTTAAAGGTCCCAAAAGATGCTAGAATAGAATACAATGTCTTTCACATCACAGCTCATCGTGACCCCTGCTATAGGGACTTGCAGTTGGATCCCACCTGTCAGATGAGGCATCTTTGAGTGGCCTCAGTCTTACAGGAAAATGTAGACGACTCTCAAAGCGAACGTCGGCTACATTTTACTAAATTGAACTGTTTCTGAACTTCCCGGTTTGGACTTTGCAAGTTTTTGGCAGGGACCCATATGGTGTATTAAGAATGTTTGGGTGTCTGTTGCGGTGTCCCTGGCTACCGATCACCTTGTGATTGGGGCCCCGAAGACAAAAAACAGCTATTTGGTGCTTGTGTCTTCTTACTGAAAGGGCAGTGGATGCATGGAATATCCTTCCAGTCAAACTGGTAGAGGTTAATACAGTGAAGAAGTGAGAGCATGCATGGGTTAGGCATCAGGCTATCCCAGATATAAGATAAGGCTAGGGACTAATGAGAGTAGTCAGAACATTTGGCAGACAAGATGGGCTGAAAGTTCCTATCACTCTCAGCCAGTCTGTTATGTTAAGCATCATGGGAAAATGAGTACTCAACAACTGGATTGCCAATGGTTAGCTATCATATCATTAGGATCTGGTACTGCAGGTGCAGAACTGCACTTCACTAACTTTTGTGACTGCAAATCCCATGATAATGAGCAAAATTGCTAGTTGATTATTATCGGATTAGTAGCTAACTGTAGATCAGTCTGTCTGGGGTCTACAGGTCAAACACTAACTTTTGCTGACTGCATCTACAATAATATTCAGCCAGCCATTTTGTTACCTGGACTTCATTGGAACTGTATACACTGGGCTTGTAGAGTTCTACACTATATTACACACTAATGTGTTTTTTTTTTTATTAACTGCAGCTTCCATGATATACAGTCAGACATTACTGGCTGAACACCAGGAACTGTAGACTGGGGTAATTGTGGCAAATCTTTACCACCCCAGCTATTCTAAACAAAGGTTTTCATGTTGCACAGGTACATGCTTTTCTGTTAGCTACTACTACCATGGTCAAACAATTTTTCCTTTTAATGGGTTACTAACATGTGTCTCCCACCAGGTAATCCCTCTCCGGAGCCAACAACTGTTCACCTAAACACAACACTGACTGAATCACAATAGACAGCATGATAGAGTACTAAAACAAGCTACATATATTCACCCCAACAAAATAATGACTAAATCACAAAAGACAGCAAAATAGAGTACCAAAACAAGCTACATATATTCACCCAAACAAAACACTGACTGAATTACAATAGACAGCAAGACAGAGTACCAAAACAAGCTACATATATTCGCCTAAACAGCACACTGACTGAATGATAATAAGCAACATGATAGAGTCCCAAATAAAGCTACCCTTATTTGCCCAAATAAAACACATACTTAAGCACAGCAACACAATTAGGGTTGCCACCTGGCCAGTATTGTATCATAGGCCGGTAAAATGTTGGTTTGAGGCCAATGATAAGTCTATGGAGACAACAGCATGGACAGTATTTATTTATTTTTTTTAAGAAAAAGTGGCAACCTTAAACACATTACAGAATCATTGTTAACCATACATAAATTTTCTGCATTTAAAAGTAATTGCATGTGAATGGCAAAATTCTATATAAATGTGAAAAGGTGTTTGTTAAAGCTTACCTCGCCTGTACGCTCCTTTATAGAGTATTCCTGGGAGAATAGGTATGTGAGTTCCCATTTATGAGTGGACTTTGCCCAGAATTGCACCGGACTAATCCCTTTCCAACATGTAATTTATATAATCATAAACTAACCTACCAGCCAATCCAGATCCTGATAATATTTAACCTCTTCTTATTATTCTTATTACATTTTATTTTTAGGCCACTGGGTTTTAGATAACAATGACACAGACATAACGTTGTATCTGTCATTTACATAGGCATCGACTGATACATCATTAGCTGTACATATCACCACTATCTATAGTTTTACCTGGGAATGGGCCAAATTTCACTTGGAGTACTGAGTTTGACAGCTGGCTGCCAGGCTCGTGAGTCAACCTCACTAGAAAGATATAACTTTATAGTCCTGTCTACTCCCCCCCCCCCCCCCCCCCCCCCCACCTCCACCTACCTTCATAGACATCATTAGTGTATTAACCCCTTCATGACGCTAGGACGTTCAATGCCTAATATTAGTGAACCTAAAAGAAGCGGACATCACCTCGTGGCTTAATTTGCAGATTACACATTATCCATTGAAAAGTAGTTTGCTGTGGTTTGTATATTGAACAGGTGATGTCATAACCAGGAGATACCACCGACATATATAAAAAATTATTTCTCTTAAGTTTTCATTTGCATGTAATTGTGATCACATAATGTATAGATTATTTTTTATTTATTTGTGTTATTCTCTATATTCAGAGTGTAACTAATACTATGTGAGAGAGATCCTTTAAAGGTTCATTCTAAGGAAAATAGTTTTTCCCCATTTTGTTGTACCTTGTACCCTAAGCAGTTATCTTTCTTAATCCCACGTTCTGAATTCCTCCTGTTTTATTGCTAAATAGATCCTGTTTTAACTCCACCGACTGTACATTCTATGCATATATTCTATGCATACATAGGTATGTCTGTCTGCCCATTTTTGTTGAGGGAGAAATATAACTTACATGCTGCCCTGCATAATGTATAGCTAATATGTGTTCAATTTGAAATCAGTTAATTAATCAAGGTAGTAACCATGATCCTCTCCTTGAATAATTAATTGGTTACTTCTGAACACACTTGCATTTTACATTCTGCAGAGGAGCATGTAAAAGTTTTAAATGTCCAGCAAAACAATGACTGACCTACCAACCCTAACTCATTCCCTCTAACTGTCTCACTTTGGGAAGTCTGTCCAGATGTTCTGCTGTGCTCTACCTCTCCCATATTTCAGGACATAGGTAGAGCTGTGACAGTGCCATCTCGCAGTACCGGTTGCATTTTCCGGTGTCTGGGACTCTGGGGAATGCCTACTGCGCATGGCAGCTTCAGTGACAGCTCTGAACGCCCAAGCTCACCCCTCCGACATCCCGAGTAGTCAAGGGTAAAATTTGTGAGGCATGCAAACTTTACAATTGGTAGAATAAAACCTGTAGATGTGTGCATTGTAAGGATCCTGTGTCATATATTCATGCACACAACTACACTCTCCCAAATGATAACTATTTTTCAAACACATTAAAAATCAGCCACTGGTACTGAGATACTGGATACCGGATACACAGCCACTGGTACTGAGATACCAGTGGCTGTGTGTTCTGTTCCAGTATCTCAGTACCAGTGGCCGTGTATCCGGTATCCAGTATCTTAGTACCAGTGGCTGTGTATCCGGTATCCAGTATCTCAGTACCAGTGGCTGTGTATCCGGTATCTCAGTACCAGTGGCTGTGTATCCGGTATCCAGTATCTCAGTACCAGTGGCTGTGTGTTCTGTTACAGTATCTCTGTACCAGTGGCTGTGTGTTCTGTTCTAGTATCTCAATACCAGTGGCTGTGTGTTCTGTTCCAGTATCTCAGTACCAGTGGCTGTGTGTTCTGTTCCAGTATCTCAATACCAGTAGCTGTGTATCTGGTATCCAGTATCTCAGTACCAGTGGCTGTGTATCCGGTATCCAGTATCTCAGTACCAGTGGCTGTGTATCCGGTATCAAGTATCTCAGTACCAGTGGCTGTGTATCCGGTATCCAGTATCTCAGTACCAGTGGCTGTGTATCCTGTATCCAGTATCTCAGTACCAGTAGCTGTGTATCCAGTATACAGTATCTCAGTACCAGTGGCTGTGTGTTCTGTTCCAGTATCTCAGTACCAGTGGCTGTGTGTTCTGTTCCAGTATCTCAGTACCAGTGGCTGTGTGTTCTGTTCCAGTATCTCAGTACCAGTGGCTGTGTGTTCTGTTCCAGTATCTCAGTACCAGTGGCTGTGTATCTGGTATCCAGTGTCTCAGTACCAGTGGCTGTTTATCTGGTATCCAGTGTCTCAGTACCAGTGGCTGTGTGTTCTGTTCCAGTATCTCAGTACCAGTGGCTGTGTATCTGGTATCCAGGATCTCAGTACCAGTGGCTGTGTATCCGGTATCCAGTATCTCATAACCAGTGGCTGTGTATCTGGTATCCAGTATCTCAGTACCAGTGGCTGTGTATCTGGTATCCAGTATCTCATAACCAGTGGCTGTGTATCTGGTATCCAGGATCTCAGTACCAGTGGCTGTGTATCCGGTATCCAGTATCTCAGAACCAGTGGCTGTGTATCTGGTATCCAGTATCTCAGTACCAGTGGTTGTGTGTACAGTATCCAGTATCTCAGTGCCAGTGACTGTGTATCCGGTATGCAGTATCTCAGTACCAGTGGCTGGGTGACCAGCTTCCTAAGTTCATCTATTCGTGAATGTTCTGTCACTTTTCTAGCCAGTGTTCAGAGAGAGGAAGAGGTGCAGCTTTTTGCCTTTTCAGCAGTGCCCACAGCGCAACAAAAGGTATCTCTGATTTGGAACGAAGACCTCCTATACTTCTCAAAGACCTGGTGACCAGTTGTTCAAGAAGATCTAAAGATCCAGTATATTCAGGCCCTAAACTCCTAAACTCTGACCGTTACACCGTTACACATACCAAAAAAAAGGACTTTTAACACATGTACGCTAGTTACAGTGGCAAGAAATGTTACGTGAACTCTTTGGAAATACAGAATACACAGGGCTAATAGTGAAAAGATAGAAAAATATACACCTGAGAAAGAAGCAGGGAGACAGACTTCAAGATGAAGTGTAACAAATCTATGTTTTATTCCATAGAACATTTTGTTCAGGTACAGACCAGAATATTCTCCCAAAAAGTGTTTGGAGGATTTTCTGGTCTGTACCAGCACAAAATGTTATTTGGAATAAAATATTGGTTTGTTACACTTCATTGTGAAGTCTGTATCCCTGCTTCTTTCTCCGGTGTGTATTTTTCTATTTTTGGGGCTTGGAATGCCTGGCGGGTTGGAGACATTTGTATGTTTTGGAGGAGCACATGGCAGGTTAAGAAATCGATTTTCTACTGAGCCGAGGATCTGTGGCAGTCCTGACATATCAAATATATAATGGTGAAAAGATCACTGGCACCTGAAAGTGACTGCAAAGGGATGTGATATACTACTGGCATCACTAGCACAAAGTGGTGTCCACCCACCCAGTAGAAAAAGCGCAAACATTCTACAGAAAAAAGAGGCGCTCTAGAACCACCTAATAATATAAGCAAAATAAATGAGTAAATGAAACATTGGCCTAGTAGACACTCAATAAAAAGGCCTGACTTAAAGTGACAGTATATCTCTTATCACAAAACAGTAACATGTGAAGCACTTAAGCATATTAATTACATATTGCGTTAAAAACAACAATATTGCTTTCCTATATGTAGAAAAAAGTTAAAAATGTATTTTAAGCATGCGTGGGATAGGCACAAGGCTATCCTAGCTATAAGACCGGGAACTGGGGACTAATAAAATATTTTTAAAAATTGGGCAGAGTAGATGGAGCGAATGGTTCTTATCTGCTGACACATTCTATGTTTCTATGTTAAAAAAATTTTTCAAATTTCAAATTTCATTCATTGCTAATATTGTCAATATTACACATAAAAATAAATATCTTCGACTGGGGACATTTCCTTACTTCGTACCCTTTGGAATTATTTATGTATAAATTTGTCTTAAAATGTTACAATTACAATAATGCACAAACACAATCTGGGTTAACAAATAACACATTATTGTATTGTTTTTGTCCCTATTGAAAACATCATTCAGACATTCACAGTGTGGGTTGGGAAAAGTATGTGAACTACCAGACTATTGACTTAAACAAAAGCTAAACAGGATCGGATTCCACGCTGAGACATCACGGAGGAAGACCATGCTCTCCAAAAAATCATCACTCTAGACCTCAAATTTGCCAAAGAGCACATTGACACTCCACAACACTACTGGGAATATGTTTTGTGGACTAATGAAACTAAGGTTTAATAGTTTGGGAAGAACTCGGAGCACTTCGTATGGCATAAAAACGTCACAGCATACCGACATGAAAACAGCATCCCAAGTACGATGGAGGGAGCATTATGATTAGGAGCTGCTTTGATGCCTTGGAGCTTCATAAAGAGAACAATTAATTCTCAGGTTTATCAAGGTATTATACAGGATAATGTCAGGGTGGCTGTCTACATTTCCCTTATCCGTTTAATCGTTTATGTATAAAGCCCTAAAATATAACATTGATTCATGACTGGCTTTCACATTCGACTTTGTCTAACAAGGAACTATTTATCATTTTCTAGGATAGTCTCTAATATTCGACAGGATGCATGTAATATGAAATATTCTATTTCTTAATTTACTACTCTTCAAAGAAAACTGATGAAGGGCGCCACCTACTGGTACTTCCACACTCTTCCCAAGACCTAAGGCTCTTTTCTTTAATTGCGCTGCTTTCTTTGCTTGTCACATGAATGTGATTGCACATAGTTGATACAAAGTGTAAATATGTCTTCTCGTTTTCAGTTGTGTGCACACACATTGGCCTAGATGCAATGGCCCCCGGTAAATACCGCATTGCTAAATGTTTTCTTACCGTGCGTTAAAGCACAAGTATTGCAGTAGGGGAATAAAGGTGTTTTGCAAAACACACCATTTCTCTTTTAAATGCTAGAAGACTGGGTGTGTAATAGTCACCCCCAGTCCCCTAGAGTCCCCCCCACCCATTTTTTTTTTTTATATAAATAATACCCGGACGAGGGGCTGCCCAACTCATCCTGTTACAAAAAGGAAAATAAATATGGCCCCCACAGGAATAGCAATGAACCTGGCTACCTTATTAAAAATAACTGCCCCAGTGAGGCTAGCGACATACCTCTGGCCCCAATATAATAAAAACAAATAGCCCCTCTAAGGCCACAGGCTGGTGCAATGGCTGTGGGCCGATAAATATTTACAATAATTTCCCCCATGGGGCAAGAGGCCTGCCGCCTGCCCTATAAAGGAAAAAAAAATATCTGAACCCCTAGGGAAATAATATGCAAATTATTAGCCATAAACAAAAGATAAGTAGGACTAAAATGGATTCTTTTAGGAGGTGAGTGATAGTGAAACCTGACAAAATAGCACTGAACATGTAATGGTGAGAAAACAGATACCTTGTCATTGTTTACAATACATATGAAAAAGCAGATACTAAGCTTGGGTGTCATTGTATTACTTCATTCAGCATCATCCAAACCGCTTGTAAGTCTAAGACTAATGAGATTAGATTCAATATATTTGCAGAGAGACAGCTACCAGTCCAACATAAACCCTCCCCCTATTACTACAACAACAAATCCAATTACAGCAGAACTAGCAAGATGCTTACTGTACCTACATAAGGTACTCCTTAGAGCTATAGATCCTGTCCTGTACTTAACACAACTAATACAGCACAATAACCAGTCAAGGTACATCTTGCAGCAAAACAAATATAAATATTAAACCTATAGTCTCCAGCACTGCATAATGGTAGCCCTCACACATACATCAAGTTATATGATAAAGCCAAACAACTGGAGTGTGATTTTCTCATAGATATAGATATAAAAGGGCTCATGTTCTCTCAGTGATTTTAATGCTCCAGTTGGAGCCAAATGGATTTAACATGCATCCAGTTCTCAGGTACTTGAGATGAAACCATCGTCGGATAAACATGTGTTTAATAAGTTCAGCTTCAGGTAGATATAAATGATATATATGAGAATAGATTTTTGTGACCGATATTTAATTCCAAACTGCTGTGCTCCTGGCTGGGTACAAGGGAGATTATTGTATCATCGTTACTGTTCTAAACCTCAGGGACCAGAAGGAAGTCTAGATCATAGGACTTGGAGCAAATCTATATACTGTAATATTGTGTTATTATTGTGACATTTTAATGCATCATCCAGTAAAAAGCTCCTTTCAGTTACCTGTTACATAGTTGCCAACATTGGCCATGTTTCATATTTGTTCCACATGCTGCAGAAAGAGCATGCAAAGTGCAATCCAGCAATCTGTAGGATGTATATACGCACAGACACAATCCAGTTAATTAATCATGATAAGTCCTATGAGATCTCCACCCTGATTATGTGTATATCCATCCTACATACTGCCGGGTGCATTTTGTATGGTCTTTCTGCAACATGTGGAACAAATATGTGTCCCTGGACACATGGCCGATGTTGGCAACTATGCTGTTAGCACAAGCTCATATACTGTTCAGACAAATGTTTCCGTACTATTTCCCTAGAGTGGAGCTTCCCTGGGTGAGATCTGCATGGTCTGTTCCATCAATATGATGAAAGTCTCTTGTACCAGAGATGCCTTAACCCTTTAGTCTAATAGGACACATTGCAATTCTCCCTTTCATAATACTTCTGAAGTCCTCACTTAAAACTACCTGTCACTGGGAAATAGAACAAGTTAGTGCTTTTATGTAGTAACATACAATAAATGAACAGCACACGATATTCTCTTTTACGCTGGGAACTCTTCACTAGATCTGACATTAATAATAACTGAGTTGGAAAGATAGATAAGTTGGAGAATTTTTCAACTCGTCTACTAATGCCTGATTTGTGCAGTTAATTTGTCAGTTCAGTGTGAATAGCCCTATATATGTCGAGATATTCTTACCAAGTATAGTGTACATGTAGATATATGGAGACAAAATGGTGTCACATTTCTTATGAAGCAATATAGTTATGTGCCAGTGGCATGACACACATCCAGTTTTAACATATAAAAGGTAACAAAACTTGTTTTTGAACAATCTAACTTGTAATGTACAATGTTAGTGCTTAAAAATTTCCTGTGGACAATGTTTAATAAACATGAGTACAATTTTTTATTATAAATATAGAAACAGACAATCACATATATCATTCATAAAAAAAATGGACACACCTGCATTTTGATTTAAATGATCAAATAAGTCTAGAATATTGGTTTAAAATTTCTCCACAATTCACATAGCAAAAAGGATAGTTGATAAAACTGTTGGGCTTAATTGGTGATCGGTGATAGTTCAGTCATCCTCATATTCCAATATACATATAGAAATTTCAAACCATCAATGCATGTTCACATACTAACATAAACAATAGCTTGCATGCCTAATACTGATCGCTATCAGTATTCAGCGCTATATTTATTTGTATTTAATACTTGCCATGTGATGACTCCATGGTAGCATTTTCTGGTGTTTTACATTCTCCTAAATGGAATCCAGTTTACAGACAATGTTCCCACAATAAGATTTACTGAAAACAAAAGAAAATATTAAACAGTCACTTAATGACATACGGAAAATAAATAAATAATGTTAAACTAATGGTTTCATTTTCTGTCTTAAGGGGGGAAAAACTATAATTTATCATTTTTACTTCTTTAAAGATGGTGGCCATTTGTACGAAAATAGGTACATAAACATAATTACATATATCGCCATCCGTACTGTATCGGGTATATAATAATATGTTGTGTGTATATTTGGGGGCTAAAGCAAGGTTGTCAGACACTAGTTTTTTCCATTTTGACCATATAGTTTGATATTTCCTAATTGATTTAATGATCTATAGTATCCTTCTTCCATGGAACATTGAAAATTAAATTATTCTGCCTTGGGATCTCCTGCCAACAGGAGGGGGGGGGGCTCGGGTCTTTCGACTTCCATTTCCAAGCTATACATAGTTTTGTGGCCATAAGCATCTGAATTAACAAACAAATCTTGTTTTTATTACTATTTGGAAGCTTCAAATGGAACAAAACCATTTCAGGTGTGAGATCATGATTGGTGTTTATTTTATCATGCAGTGCTTCCAGGGTAGGGCACTCCCACCAAATGTGTATGAACGTACCCCGTTCCGGACATTTCCAGCATGAATTTTAGGTTGAGGGAGAGAACCTGCTTAGTCTCATGGGGGTCAGGTACCATCTATGATACAATTTGTAATAGGTTTTCTGCAGGGTCAAGCTATGTATACATTTCCTCACCAAGTTATGTGACATTATCCAGTCTTGGAGGGAATATTCTTGGTTCTGCTCTCTCTCCCATTTTCATATACAGTTAGGCTTACATTCGGGGGTTGTTTCAGATTTAAATGCAATAATTTTGCCACAGGATGATTTTCTATCCCTGGTTCATTAGTCCGAAGTTAAAGCCCAGTCTCACCAGATTATATCATAACTGACTTTATTTTTTGAGATGTTCCCAAAAAAAAGTATTTTTCGGAGGAAGCTTGAAACTCAGTCTGAGATCTAATTTCATTACAAGTCGGAATGTCAGTTTTCCTCCAATATCTAGAGAGGCAGATCCTAAATGCAGAGAAGATATTGATGCACAAAATGTTCTTATATCTGTCACTAGTTGGTAGGTCCATATGAAATAGAAATGTCTGGGGTTTTAAGTCAGTCTTACAAGTATACAGAATATCAAATATAGTTTCCAAATTATTTTTATACGAATCTAGGAGGTCGCATCCCCACCATATGTGGAGCTGGGATCCCTGTGTCTTAAAACACCTCCAACATAAGTCGTTCCCTTCCACCATATATTTAACCAGCCGGGTAGGAACCAGGTACCACCTATGGGCTAATTTATAGTATGGTTCCTGGATGTTAACGCAGTGTACTGTCTTCCTCATATCATTCCATGCGCCATACCAGGCTGGGTTCACTCTCCCACTGTAGAGTCGCGGGCGCCTTCATTTCCAATATATAGGTCTCCAGAAATGTAATGTCTTAGAGACAGCGTTTCTCTTTATCGGCTAGGAAAGGAAAGTATCCCATTCTGTGTGATTAATAGGCAGGTAAACGTTAAGATTAGCTAAAAAATTGGTTTATAGGGAGAGTGAATTTTTGTGTTAATATCGGAAATGGAATGAGACAATCCTGCGAATAAAGCTCACATATTGTCTTTATCCCCCTCTCCAGCCAGGTTGTCAAATTCAAATCAGGAATGCATATAGCTATGACTTGAAGTAGGGCCATCTTAGAAAGACAGTTGGCAATAGACCTTGATTTTTTGAACTCATAAAGCGTCAACATAATATCCTTTACTATTGTGACTGTGATATTTACATTTTTAAAAAACCTAATTGGTAGCCAACATAGTAAGGATAGATTAATTATATTGCATTGTGATCTCTCTATATTTATCCATAGGGGATTATTAGTAGTGCTTATTATTTGTAATAGCTTGGCAAACGCAATGCTTGCCAACATACTCAAGTCAAAATGCTACTTTTATTTTCACCAGTGTATTTGAGCCAACAATCTATGTAAAAGATTCTGACCTCCACAAACTACTATTAATAATAAAAAATAATCCCTACTATATACATTCCACCTTCAAAATACTCCAAGTTTCCTCTAACAGGAAATAATGTATTATGGTGTAAATCGCTATAGTATGATCCAAGATATTAAAACCTACACAAATAGGAGATAATAACAGTAACCTATATAGCTTTCCTCAGTACATTGTGAAAAATGTCCCCTCTGGACATAATTGTAATGTTAGTAGACATACATACAAACCTATTCTAAAATGTAATGATGGGTATCATGTGATTGTTCCATTGGTTGGGTGACTGAAAGGAATACCTGCATTCTATAGTACAATGCCGTAGTATTGCTCTAATTGCTTACCAATCAGTGGAACCACAATCACATGGACTAGTTTCACAGTCCTTTAGCACAATAATACTTGTGGGATTTATGCAGAAAATAGGTGCATGTCCAAATAGCCTGTAATAGCAGTGCTCTCAACATGTGAACCAATCTATAATACTAACTTCTGTAGTTTCATCAAACTTAGCACCAGAGCAGCACATGTATAAATAATAATAATAATAAAACAGATGCAGAAATCCATCTAAAAAGTGGTGGATAACACCATCAAATCCTTTTTGGTGCAGTTCCATTAAACTGTCAGTATGAATGATAATGATGCAATCACTTTTTATACCCCATAAATTGCACCATTTCAACTATTCATGACAGTTTGCCGTGTCCCTCTTTATATATATATATATATATATATATATATGACATGTACATTATATGAACTCAGGCTTACTTGTGTGCATATATATCAAAAGAGTTAAAGGGAAAGTAGTGACACAGTTACTTACCTTCCTGAAGCGTACCTATATTCAACACAGTATAGCACAGTGTTAATCTGCAACAAAACAAAGACTGATTCATTGGAAATGCAATGGCTTCATATTATTCTTTGGGGATAACAGAGTTTTCTTGGCGCAGGAAACTGTAAACAGGTCACTGTCCCCTACCCCTACTGTGCAATCCCATTATGTTCTGAGATTCTTACTTTATTCCTCCCCCTTCTGTTGTCAGCTAGGAAAGGATTAACTGTTGCACTACTCGATGAGATACACAGTGACATTATTTTTATTTCCATTAATTATTCCATAATAAAGCTAAAACAAAATAGAAAAAGCACCCCCAGGGGGGTCTTGCAATGCTAGCAAGTTTTTTTTTCTTGTATCATCAATGTTTCAGTCAGCCAGTAGGAGACTTTTATTAAATACACAGTAGTGTTAATGTCAGGGCTGGATGGGAGCATGGCGCAGCTGCAGGAGGGATAACTTGGCTGGAGGTAGAGAAATCGAGCAAGCGTCACAACAAAAGTTTAAGGCAGCAGAGTGGTCAATAGACGGTCTGAAGGGTCAGGGCAGGCAGCATAGAATATTGAGCATAGGAACCAAGTAATGTCAATGGCAGGAGAATAACCAAAGCCAGGTTGTCAAACACAATTAACAGGATCAAAGTAGTCAGTACCCGGAGCATGATCGCGGAGCAGGGCGAGTGTGTAAATTGAGGCTGGAGATGTGGCCTATAAACACAAAGGTGTTCCATTTTTAATAAACATCACAAAAAAGGGAAAAAAACAAGCCAGCTACCCCTCCCTGTATGTGGGTGTCCTGACAATTAATATTTTTAGTTTAATGAATTGTTCCACATTAAAATTCGTGTCTAAATATTTTATTTTTATCTATATTTTGAAATACTTTATTTATACAGCATTTTCTTTAGTATCAATCTCCGCTTCCTTAAGGATCCATCTGACCCACCTAGCAAGCAAAGTCGTAGCAGCCGTGTTGTGAGGATTATGACTAGCCAGGAAAAGTTCAGGATATGAAGGTAAACAGAACTGAGCATATTCCTTAAGGCACAAAACAGGACACTGCTGAGCCAAAAAAGAAGGGTAGAATACCCGCTTGATTGAAGTCTTTGTTCTTCTTGAAATATGAAACAATACCGTCTCTGAAAAAATATCGGGGAGCAACATCCAGCGTCCTGACAGCCAACACACGCTTGCAAGATATTAGGAAATAATAGAATGGACGAAATGATGACAATGGCAGAAGGTCGTAAAAGGGAGAGGCCACAAACCAACCACCATTAATAAACTTCACAAAACTAATATTGTATCTTTTGAGCCCATTCACTGTAATTGGATTTCCAGGTAGGTTTGACAAAGGTCCAGTGTTTAGGTTCTCTGTGCACCTCCCATAAAGAACAAGCGTACAAGACACTCATGAGATGGTATACATACCCATCTCGTTTATCCAAAATGCATATCTCCCACTCTCCCCTCTGCTGGAAAAAATGTGGGTCATTAGGCACCTATTTTCACACGTGGTGGTCGTGCCCCCTGATTCCAATCTTCTGGCAACAAGTTCGGAACCTGATATCAAAGATCCTCCTTAAACCAATCCCACTGGACCCGTGTGTCTTTCTTCTATCCCAACCAACGGAGATATGTACCTCCAAAGAGAACCACCTGATAGCCAGAGTTGCTCTAGCGGCCCGTAGGGCCATTGCCCAAATTTGGAACTGCCCACATGTCCCAACCCTAGATACAGTAATAATATTAGTAAAAGAAGTCATTGACATGGAAAAACTGACGGCATACTTACACGACACTCCCAACAGATTCGAAAAACTTTGGACCCCCTAGATGGCCCACTTCCCAACCTAATACCCCAGTCCCTGACTTTCTTCCTTTCCATCCTTCCCTTTTTTTTTTTTTTTTCTTCTGTTGTTGTTTTGTTTCGTTCTAGCAAATATTGCAAGCTATTGCACCTCAACAAATTTCAAAGTAGTTAAAAGAATATGGTGACAAACACCAAATGCTAGTAAATGTATCTGTTATTTCTGTTATAAGATGATATGCGTACGACAAAGCACAATCATTCCTGTTTATCGCATCTTTTTATATGTTTGTTCTGTACCCTAAACAAAACGTGAAAACTTCATAAATAAAGAATTTAAAAAATAAATAAATAAATATACTCTACTTTACCATGTTGATTCCCTTCATGTGTTTAAAAGTTACTGTCATATCCCCTCTGTCAGTGCGGTATTCACTGTGAGGCAACCTAGGCAGATGCCTAGGGCGACAAAATTCGGGGGGGGTGGCAACGCGTTTTTTTTCTTAGGGGGCAGAGTGATGACAGGTCACATGACCTATATACACTCACCGCGGGGAGCCAAACCATGCTGCCTGCCACTAGCCACCAGGGATCAGGGTAAGTCCAGGGGTGACTGGGCATGTAATGGTGGTATGTAATGAGGGTAATGGTGGCATGTAATGGGGGTGATGGGGCATGTAATGGGGTGATGGGGCATACGGTTTATGTCTTAGAGATTGCCTTGTCAGATTAATGCATTTATATGTGTAGTAGATTATTTAATTGAGTCAGTGAGTGAGTGTTGTCTTATTGTGCCTGTCAGTGAGTGAGTGTTGGCTGATTGTGCCTGTCAGTGAGTGTTGGCTGATTGTGCCTGTCAGTGAGTGAGTGTTGGCTGATTGTGCCTGTCAGTGAGTGTTGGCTGATTGTGCCTGTCAGTGAGTGAGTGTTGGCTGATTGTGCCTGTCAGTGAGTGAGTGTTGGCTGATTGTGCCTGTCGGTGAGTGAGTGTTGGCTGATTGTGCCTGTCAGTGAGTGAGTGTTGGCTGATTGTGCCTGTCAGTGAGTGTTGGCTGATTGTGCCTGTCAGTGAGTGAGTGTTGGCTGATTGTGCCTGTCAGTGAGTGAGTGTTGGCTGATTGTTCCTGTCAGTGAGTGTTTGCGGTTTGTGCCAGTCAGTGAGTGAGTGTTTGCTGATTGTGCCCGTCAGTGAGTGAGTGTTTGCTGACTGTGCCGGTCAGTGAGTGAGTGTTTTCTGATCTTGCCTGTCAGTGAGTGAGTGTTTGCTGATTGTGCCTGTCAGTGAGTGAGTGTTTGCTGATTGTGCCTTTCAGTGAGTGTTTGCGGATTGTGCCGGTCAGTGAGTGTTTGCGGATTGTGCCAGTCAGTGAGTGTTTGCTGATTGTGCCCGTCAGTGAGTGAGTGTTTGCTGATCGTGCCTGTCAGTGAGTGAGTGTTTGCTGATTGTGCCTTTCAGTGAGTGTTTGATGATTGCGCCTGTCAGTGAGTGAGTGTTTCATGATTGTGCCTGTCAGTGAGTGTTTGCTAATTGTGCCCGTCAGTGAGTGAGTGTTTGCTGATTGTGCCCATCAGTGAGTGAGTGTTTGCTGATTGTGCCTTTCAGTGAGTGTGTTTGATGATTGCGCCTGTCAGTGAGTGAGTGTTTCATGATTGTGCCTGTCAGTGAGTGTGTTTGCTGATTGTGCCGGTCAGTGAGTGAGTGATGTCTGATTGTGCCTGTCAGTGAGTGAGTGTTGGCTGATTGTGCCTGTCAGTGAGTGAGTGTTGGCTGATTGTGCCTGTCAGTGAGTGTTGGCTGAGTGTGCCTGTCAGTGAGTGTTGGCTGATTGTGCCGGTCAGTGAGTGTTGGCTGATTGTGCCAGTCAGTGAGTTTTGGCTGATTGTGCCGGTCAGTGAGTGTTGGCTGATTGTGCCGTCAGTGAGTGTTGGCTGATTGTGCCGGTCAGTGAGTGAGTGATGTCTGATTGTGCCTGTCAGTGAGTGTTGGCTGAGTGTGCCTGTCAGTGAGTGACTGTTGGCTGATTGTGCCTGTCAGTGAGTGTTGGCTGAGTGTGCCGGTCAGTGAGTGAGTGATGTCTGATTGTGCCTGTCAGTGAGTGAGTGTTGGTTGATTGTGCCTGTCAGTGAGTGTTGGCTGAGTGTGCCTGTCAGTGAGTGTTGGCTGATTGTGCCGGTCAGTGAGTGTTGGCTGATTGTGCCAGTCAGTGAGTGTTCGCTGATTGTGCCAGTCAGTGAGTGTTGGCTGATTGTGCCGGTCAGTGGGTGAGTGTTGGCTGATTGTGCCTGTCAGTGAGTGTTGGCTGATTGTGCCGGTCAGTGAGTGAGTGATGTCTGATTGTGCCTGTCAGTGAGTGTTGGCTGAGTGTGCCTGTCAGTGAGTGAGTGTTGGTTGATTGTGCCTGTCAGTGAGTGTTGGCTGATTGTGCCAGTCAGTGAGTGTTGGCTGATTGTGCCGGTCAGTGAGTGAGTGATGTCTGATTGTGCCTGTCAGTGAGTGTTGGCTGAGTGTGCCTGTCAGTGAGTGAGTGTTGGCTGATTGTGCCAGTCAGTGAGTGTTGGCTGATTGTGCCAGTCAGTGAGTGTTTGCGGATTGTGCCAGTCAGTGAGTGAGTGTTTGCTAATTGTGCCGGTCAGTGAGTGAGTGTTTGCTGATTGTGCCTGTCAGTGAGTGAGTGTTTGCTGATTGTGCCTGTCAGTGAGTGAGTGTTTGCTGATTGCGCCTGTCAGTAACTGAGTGTTTGATGATTGCGCCTGT
Source organism: Pelodytes ibericus (assembly GCA_036172795.1). Classification (NCBI taxonomy): domain Eukaryota; kingdom Metazoa; phylum Chordata; class Amphibia; order Anura; family Pelodytidae; genus Pelodytes; species Pelodytes ibericus. Next base: position 171,414,728 of record CM069861.1, read on the forward strand.
CAGTGAGTGAGTGTTTGTTGATTGTGCCTGTCAGTGAGTGAGTGTTTGCTGATTGTGCCTGTCAGTAAGTGAGTGTTTGATGATTGCGCCTGTCAGTGAGTGTTGGCTGATTGTGCCGGTCAGTGAGTGAGTGATGTCTGATTGTGCCTGTCAGTGAGTGTTGGCTGAGTGTGCCTGTCAGTGAGTGAGTGTTGGCTGATTGTGCCAGTCAGTGAGTGTTGGCTGATTGTGCCAGTCAGTGAGTGTTGGCTGATTGCGCCTGTCAGTAACTGAGTGTTTGATGATTGCGCCTGTCAGTGAGTGAGTGTTTGTTGATTGTGCCTGTCAGTGAGTGAGTGTTTGCTGATTGTGCCTGTCAGTAAGTGAGTGTTGGCTGATTGTGCCAGTCAGTGAGTGTTGGCTGATTGTGCCGGTCAGTGAGTGAGTGATGTCTGATTGTGCCTGTCAGTGAGTGTTGGCTGAGTGTGCCTGTCAGTGAGTGAGTGTTGGCTGATTGTGCCAGTCAGTGAGTGTTGGCTGATTGTGCCAGTCAGTGAGTGTTGGCTGATTGTGCCAGTCAGTGAGTGTTTGCGGATTGTGCCAGTCAGTGAGTGAGTGTTTGCTAATTGTGCCGGTCAGTGAGTGAGTGTTTGCTGATTGTGCCTGTCAGTGAGTGAGTGTTTGCTGATTGTGCCTGTCAGTGAGTGAGTGTTTGCTGATTGTGCCTGTCAGTGAGTGTTGATCAAAGATGTTTGAGGCTGTTGCATCATGGGAACATTTCACAAAATATCTCCAGGCAATAAACACATAACGTTCTTTTTCCTTTTTACTGAAATATATTGAAACAAACACAAAAAAACATCTTGCCATCTATTCTACACATATTTTTTACTTTAAATGCACAGATAATCTAGTTACAGCTTATGTAAGTGGTAGTCTCCCTTTAAGTCAGTTGGGGCTATTCACTATTAGATGAGTTGAGATGAACATTTCATCTCACCAATTTAACTATACATTGTGCAGGTAGGGTTGCCACCTTTGGCACTGTCTCCATAGACTTAACATTGGCCTGATGCCATTTCTTTTTACCGGCCTGCTGGTAAAATACCGGCCAGGTGGCAACCCTATGTGCAGGGACAAACTTGATGAAATGATGAAATGTTCATCTCACCTGCAACTCAACTTTTAGTGAAGAGGCCCCAGAGAGATTAAATGTTCATCTCCACTTTTACTGAATAATCTGTTTTATAATGATGACACCGAAATGCACCTTAATTCTTGATTATACAAATATGTGTAATTATTTGCACATTTAAAAACACGATTTACTACTAATGAAAATGGACATAATATTTAATATGAGGGAAAATAACATTTGGGACTTTAGGAGATCTTCAATGACTACTTATGACATATTTTTGGGAACTTCTATTTACTCAACAATGTGTCATTCAGAATAAAAGCATCATGTCACAGAAAGAGACATGTAAATGCTGATGATGTATGCCTACATTTTTCACTTTTGATGTGTGCAATTTAAATTTAATAATTGTATCAATGTGCATATAATTGTAAAGAAAATGATAACCACATCATTATAAGATTCTTTATCAGAAAAATACCAAACAAAACAAGCTCAATTCTACTGGCCAGATCGGCGCCTTTCATTTGAAGTCACGTACTTCGTCGCGCTTGTGACGCACTAACACCGCCCGTTGCCGTTTGACCCGAATCCTGTAATGAACTGCGCATGCTCAGTACCACCGGCTTGACTGCGGCCTAGTGATTTCCCTAGTCTGGTTATACGTAAAGAGAAGAGCTTTGAACATCAGCAGGGGAAGAACTAAGTGTGGCTGGGTTGAGGGAATAACAGTAACACCAAGCAATGGAGGCGGATTATTACAGCCCGGAACATTCAGGTAAGCGCTCCGGTAATAGGATCTATCGCTCCAGTCTTAACCATGAGCATCCAGCTGCCCGTAATCATCAATGGGTTTAGATTTATTTTTTTTTAAATACCCCAAACTTTTGTGTTTTCCAACCGGGTGTATTTTATGCAGAGTCTGTGGACGGACATCATTCCTAGTTCCTAAACATAATGAGATAATGTCTGCTTTTCCTACATTTTACAAACATTTGCCAAATCCTGCTGGATGCTTTCCTGATCCTAGAAAACACATGGAGCTCACTTCCTGGTGGGGTTTAGCAGTGTGTATGGCTGATATGGGTGCAGACTATATATGTTTTTTTTTTTTCTCGTGTGGAATAAGGGACACTAAACTTTACTTTTCTCTTGTGCTTCTCATATAAAGGTTAGTTGTCCCAAGTGTGAGGATAAACTGGCATGTACTTCTGATAGTACACACCAGTTTATCCTCTTTCCATAGGAAACAGACTGCTAGTGCAGAGAGAGACTCTCATTTGTTCATGGGATCAACAAGGGGGACCTTAACTAGGTCTCTCATGCAAAAACAAGGGTCTCTTTCTGCGCTAGCAGTGAAAGACCCTTGTATTCAGCAGACCTCAATCAGTTGAAGCGGGGTGAGCCACAGGAGAGAGTAAACCTGTGTGTATCTATAAAGATAAACATCGGGGTTTACTCAAGACCAGCAGGACATATTTTTTAACTCTTACTTCTTTCAAGGAAACCCCTTCATGTCGGATGGTGCTTTGGTCCTTCATAAACAAAGCACCATACGGCGTCTGTGTGTTCCTGGCTGGCGATCATGAAGTGATCGGAGCCAGGAACACGCAAGCAGGGACCCGATCAGGGTCTCTATAGACCCTGTTGGTCCCTGATGACATCCCGCGACACTTTGTGACGTCACGGAGGTGTGACTGAACCCGGATGTTTGGGCATGCCGGATATGTAGCGAACGCTCGGTTTGACCGTTCTCTACATTTCCTATGTCAGACTGAGGCCACTCAAAGTGGCCCCATCTGACACAGGGGATCCCGCAGGAAGCCACGATGAGCTGTTACTACTGCGATCCATGCTGTCCTACTAGCCTCTAGGCACTAAAAAGTAGGACAGCACAGAACATCCTACAAGCGAGAAGGGGTAAGGAGCAAGTCTGCCGTTAATTGATGGTCCATGGCAAGCTTTATTTCGGTGTACACTGTATTTATTGGCAAAGTATTTTACCATGAATGGATACATTGAGATTGCTTGTTTTCAAATATGTCCTGGGTCCACAAACAATAATGTACAGTATAATATTAAAAATACAAATATACAAATAACACAAATATGAACAGGTAAGAAGTATAATCAATCATTATAACAGGTGCATTCTTTTTTGAGGTACACTGACAACTCTTAACCCCTTTGTGACACATGGTGCTTGTGTCCCAGACGACGCAAGCAGCAAAACGTTACGATTTGTTCCTGGCCACCAATCTCAAGCTGATCGGTAGCCAGGTACCCTATGGCAAAGACCCAATCAGGGTCTTAATAGACCCTGTGGGTCCCTGCCAAAAGATCGTGAAACCTCCAGAAGTTCGGGCACGGTGCGATTTAGTGAAATGTAGCCGGTGCTCGCTTTGATCACCAGCTACATTTTCCCTCAAAGTGGCCTCATCTGATAAGTGGGATTCAAGCACAGCTCATCGCGGGGAGCAGTGATGGGCTGTTTAATCCTGGACGTACAATGCCGTCCTAGTGTCTTTTAGGCACTGTAAAATGAGGGCGGCATAGCGTCAGGAAGGGTTAAGCGATTTTAGATTGGGGGATGATTTGATGGTGTCCCTGGGGATATTCCATAATTGTGCAATATGAGGATCTAGTTACTTTCTTTTTGTATTGTGGCATAGGAAATAAATTGCTGGTAGAGGATTATGAGAGGTAAGAACAGCTGGCAAGAGCATTCTACTCCCACTACGGTGGGAGCTTCCAAGAAAAGCTCTTAAACAAGAACTGTAGAGATGAAGTGTCCCTCTGGTTTTCAGCGGTAGCCAGTTTAACTCTTTTAACATGTCACAATTGTGGCACATGTAATTACATTGTAGCACAAATAAGTGTATGAAGGTGGGTTTGCATACACTACACCCCCTTATTCAATGACTGCCATAAGCATTTGTTGTACAATCTGTTTCATGGATGGGAATATTGTCGTTTAGATATTGTACCAAAGAACATTGATACAGTTTTGTTGGTGTTTAGGAAACGTTTGTGTGATCCTCTTTGGCAGTTGTACTTGAGTGTTTTGAAGGAAAGGCTGATTGATCTGGGGTTACATAGTATGATTCACACATAATTGTCTAGCCTTAAAGTAGCCATTTGTTTCTTAACTTTGATATTTCAATCTTTGTATATTTCCTGTTGCAGATGATGGAGGTGCTACTCCAGTACAGGATGAGCATGACACTGCCTCTGACGAGGAGGGAAATGAACGGCCTGAATCAGAAGCTGGAAGCCCAAGGCCTCAGTATGAGGTAATTGTGTGTTTGATTTTCTATTACAAGAATCAGATTAGCATACCCCCACAAAAAACCCATGCATTTCAAATGTTACCACAATTTAAAACAAAAATATTCTTTATTTAAAAATCATGATTGTACATATATAACATCAATAGCATAAGCAAACTAATCACAAGATAGTTGTATAGAAGAGCAGACTCCTGGGATTATTAGGTTCCCATTGTTTCAGTAAGGTCTGTTTACTGAAATATTTGCAACTCTTGCAATACATAAAATAAGGTTCTTTTAACTGTTGTTTAATTTGTCACAGCTATTTTTTTAATTGGCAATATCTATATATCCATTTATTTATTTATATTACATTTGCATGTACAATAAAAATGCCAGATGTAAGGAGACCACATATTGCTGTACATATTGGGATCAAGCTACTGTTTGAGCTCATACAAGAACAGGGATAATAACTCTAAGTACAATTTGGTCTGATCATATGGCTGTGTTCCAGAAGTATATCAACAGTAGAGCTAAACACTGATCTGTGACATCACGAAGTACAGTCAAATAGTTTGATCCAGACTCCTGGTAGAAAAAGTGCTGTGCCTGATACTAAGCTAGGCACCTGATGGGGTGAAGCCGTGACTGCGGCTCGATACAGTATACATATCTACCCTCTCAACAGAAACCAAAACACAACACAAATGAAGAGCAATCACGCTATTATTTTGACCTTTTATTGACTTTTCAGAATGAACATAGTGATGCTGAGGAGGACCGGAGAGGTGGTGCCAGTGGATCTGATAATGATGCGGGTGAAGGAAATGATTCAGATGATGAAGAACAAAGAGGTCGCAACTCTAGTGATGTGGAAAATGACAGTTTTAATCGAAATGCCAGTGACTCTGAGAATGAAGGTCCTCGTAATCATGTTGCTAGTGATTCTGATGATGATTCTCCTGTGAAACGTGGCGCTAGCGACTCTGAAGAGGAGGCTCATTCTAGACATTCTGCCAGTGATTCTGAAGATGATAGACCCACTAAGCGCCAGATTAATGACTCTGATGATGAAACTCCTGCCAAGCAGGAGGCCAGCGACTCTGAAGATGAGGCTCCAGCTAAACGGGTAGCAAGCGACTCGGAAGATGAGGCTCCAGCTAAACGAGCAGCAAGTGACTCGGAAGATGAGGCTCCAGCTAAACGGGCAGCAAGTGACTCGGAAGATGAGGCTCCAGCTAAAAGGGCAGCAAGTGACTCTGAAGATGAGGCTCCAGCTAAACGAGCAGCAAGTGACTCTGAAGATGAGGCTCCAGCTAAACGAGCAGCAAGTGACTCTGAAGATGAGGCTCCAGCTAAACGAGCAGCAAGTGACTCTGAAGATGAGGCTCCAGCTAAACGAGCAGCAAGTGACTCTGAAGATGAGGCTCCAGCTAAAAGGGCAGCAAGCGACTCGGAAGATGAGGCTCCAGCTAAACGGGCAGCAAGTGACTCGGAAGACGAGGCTCCAGCTAAACGGGCAGCAAGCGACTCAGAAGACGAGGCTCCAGCTAAAAGGGCAGCAAGCGACTCGGAAGACGAGGCTCCAGTTAAACGGGCAGTAAGTGACTCGGAAGATGAGGCTCCAGCTAAAAGGGCAGCAAGCGACTCGGAAGATGAGGCTCCAGCTAAAAGGGCAGCAAGCGACTCGGAAGATGAGGCTCCAGCTAAAAGGGCAGCAAGCGACTCGGAAGACGAGGCTCCACCTAAACGAGCAGCAAGCGACTCGGAAGACGAGGCTCCAGCTAAAAGGGCAGCAAGCGACTCGGAAGATGAAGCTCCAACTAAAAGGGCAGCTAGTGATTCTGAAGATGAGGCTCCTGTGAAACGTGTTGCTCCTGTCAAAAATGCAGTAAATGACTCTGACGATGAGACTGCCAAGCATTCGGCAAGCGACACTGAAGATGAAGCACCTGCTAAGAAAGTGGCAAACAAATCTAAAGGTGATGCATCTAGAAAGCGTGCAGCTCCTTTAAAGCGTGCAGCCTCAGCCAAGCATTCATCAAGTGATTCTGAAGACGATGTTCCAGCAAAACGCTCAGGACCTGCCAAGCGTGCAGTATCCTCAAAATCTGCGGCAAGCGATTCTGATGAAGCCCCACCAAAGGCCACAGCAAGGGATTCTGAAGATGATGCTCCGGCAAAGCTTGTAACAAGTGATTCTGAAGAGACTTCACAAAAGAAAGCGGCTCAGATTCCAGAAGATAAAGTTCCTGCCAAACGTGCAGTTATCGACTCTGATGATGATGCGCCAGTTAAGCCTGTGCTTATTGACTCAGACGATGAAGCTCCTCCTAAACGCATCATCAGCGATTCTGAGGATGAAAAACCATCTAAAACAGACGGCAACAATTCAGAAGATGAATTTCCCAGAATGAAGAGGAAAATTGTATCATCTGATGACAGTGATGAGGAGGAAGTCGGTAAACCAGGACTCAAGAAAAAGAAGCCCCCACGGCGGAGCTCTGGCAGTGACGATAGTGACGACGAAGGGGCAAAAAAATCAGAAGGAGAAAAAGTGGGAAAAAGAAAAACGACCATCCTTTCTGACAGTGAAGATGATGATACAACTGATAAACCAGGTATTACCTTGTCTGGTCTGATATAGGTGTGTTTTAATATAGAACGTTTGAAAGTAATTTGCCTGTAACATTATCTCGTGCTCATTCAGAGTATTTTCAAATTGAGATATTATGTTACAAAATTCTTAAGCTGTATGCAATTTGGCTCTATTTTGGAGTACTTTTCAAGGTACTCCATTGGTATAGATAGTTGCTGCTACTGCTGCCTCTGCAATAAGGAAATGTTAATCGATTTAGAAGATATTGTTGATTGAGGAGAGGAGGAAACAAATAAGCCTTAGATCTATTTCTCCAGTGTCAGGTTATGGGAATGGTATGTGCACCAAGTGCCTTACTAATTTGTCAAGCTGGCAGAGCTTGGCAAGTCGCTGGAGCCGCAACTCTTAAAACCCCTACTGCTATCTCCTCACTGTTTCACATTGAACTCTATGGGAGTTCCATTTCCCTGGTCCCTAAGAATATCCACACGGACACCTGAATTGGTCTGTCTGGCTCCTAAAGTCTACAAAAATCTTTCAAGCCCTGACTTATTTGTAAAAGTCAATTCTGATTCTAGGAAGCACATTTCTTCCATACATAACTATTACCGTCAAAATATAAATAGATATATAATATATACAATTTATTTTTTATATGGCATTACTCATTCTTGAATAGTTCTTCATATCTAGATGTTACTAAAGACATCAGATATACTTTTCATTACACCTTTACAATGTATTTGTGCATGAAAAATTATTTATTTGGTTAAAACATATTTTTGTTGGATATTACATTACTTATTAACAATTTATTGGTCTTTTCAATACACAGTTATAAAATAATCAGTTCTCCATTTTGTACTGGATATTATACAGAATTTTCATTTTAATTGCTAATTTATTCTAGTTTTTTTTTTTTTTTTTTATCCCAAATTTTATTTAAAGGGCCTGTAATGTATAAATATACATTTAATTCTAGTTGTGTGTAGATGTCATTTTTACTTGACTGTTTTTGTATTGTACTGATGCAAACAAAAGTCCTTCTTTTGAGTGAAGATAACAGATCTTAGTTCACAGCTGTCATTTGATTGGTCCACTGATGTTTACATCCAGTCATAAAGCAGATGTGAAATCTATTCATGGTCTCATCAAAAAATGCACAATTTAAAATAATTGTGGTATATCTGGGAAACTGATTTACCTCACATTATATGAATAAATTAATTGACCTCTTCAACGGTACAAGCTAATCCTACAGATTTAGCGATATTTGACTTGTAAACTTTTGTTGCGCGGCTGTGAACGTTTAGTGTGCGCTCTCCGTTAATACCGCTTTCTTCACACAGCGGGTAGGAAGAAGAGGGTCCTCTCAGATGGGGATGATAGTGACAGTGACGCTGAGAAACCGTCACAGAAAAGAAAAGCCGGCTCTTCAGATAGTGAGGATGAGGAGAAGGGAAAAGGAGAGCCAAAGGAAAAGAAGTTGTTTGGCAGTGACAGCGACTCTGGGAATGAGGAAGAGTAAGTCAGATCCATAAAATGTAAACAATTCCTGGTGTTGGATAAGAATGAACATTACTAGACTCTAACAAGTATTCAGTAAATTATGGTCTGTTACATGCAGGTTTTGATGCTACAGAGGTCACTCTGGCTTCAAATAGTAATGTTTTTAATATTGGCTTGTGGTATGAACCTGGCAGGAAAAAAATCAAATTTTAAAGTGTTTTCAAATAATGATAACTGTACTTGCAATATGTACATATACACATATATTGCACAGGAGCCTGGACAAAGCACACATCTGAAGGGATTTTTTCCCCAACCGTTGTATGGCCAGGTTAGTCCATTTTATACCAGACACATATAACTTTTACATGCTTCCCTCCAGAATGCAGAATCCACGGGGTACCATTTAATTAACCAAGGAGAGCATCCTATTGGAACCATCTTGATTAATGAATGGATTCCCCACTGAATGTGAACACACATGAATGATACATTCTGCAAGGGCAACATTTGAAAGTCCCTCAAAAGAATGGCTGCAAATACATGGAGGTAATGTAAGCAGGTTAATAACATGAAAACTAACAATTCAGAAAATGTAATTGAGGTTTGGCTGTTTTGGATACAAAAAAATAAATTGTGGGGGAAATGTTTATTTTGCTTAGAGTGCACCTTTATTGTGAGGTAGTTTATGGTTTGTTTTGACTTGACATATTCTAATATTCCAATAACCTAGCTTTGTGTCTGTGCAGAAATCTGATTGCTGATATTTTCGGTGAGTCTGGGGATGAAGAAGAGGAGGAGTTTACGGTAAGATTCTCCTGTGTTAAAGGAGTGTGTAATTGCTCACTGAGAAAGTAATTGTTCATTTATAAATAATGGCTTTTATGGAGTCTGTTTAGCCTGTTTCTGGTACTTTGCATAGCCTTCTTTGTGAAATGTGTCCCATCTTTTTAGACTATTTTACATAGAATGTACCATTTACCTGGCTCTGTGAGTCACAGAGAAGGTACAGCCATAGCGTTGCATATAAATTTTTTTTTTAACAACGTCTACATTATGCCTTATTACTATTATGTCATGAAGTTTTCTTTTTGATCCCAGCATTATATGGCTGTCATGAAATTTAATTGCAATGTACTTTTTTTCAATTATATAACTTTTATGTTTACATACATTAACATAAAAGAATCAAATTTAAAATAACAAAAACTAAAATAACAATTATGAATGTACTTTTGACTTTCATGATATTGCTCATCAAGGATTACATTAATTTCATTAAATGTCTCTGCATATTTTTATTATTTAGTGCTTGACTTGTTATCAATTCCCACTTGTTTCTCCATTTACAGTGTCAAACAGATTCCTTGTTTCAGATCCATCAGGATTTATGTTGTACCTCCATATATGTTTTAATTAACCCATGAAGGTTTTTCCTGTTATTGGTGAATCTCCAATATTTTACACACCCAGAGCAAGATCTGTGCTCTCTGCTGATCCCACAATGTGATATTGTCTGTGCTGTTTAGGAATACATTATAGTGTATTAATTCATAAGTCCTTATCATTTTATTAAAAAGGGCTTTAACCAAGAGGATCTAGAAGGGGAGAAGGCCGCAGCCAACAAAAAACCAGAGGCCACTGCAGATTCAGAATCTGATGATGACATAAGATCTGGTAAAAAGTAAGTCCTAACATAATGGTACCAAAGTCCTAGTGACAATTTAAACATTGGTACCAGTGTACTCTTTGTCAGTTCCAAGTTTCTCCATAGCAGCGCAGTGTTATGTAGCCCTCAAAGTGGAAGGAAATCTCGGGATCATTTTGACCAGCCCCAAGATGAGCCTGTCTGTTCCTTTCAATTTGATGATAAACAAAGCAATGGTCTACAAGTGCTGCTAATTTATGTAGTTCCTTACTGTGGAGTGCAACACACATTAGTGATTAGTTATTGGGCTTTCCTCATCTGACAGCCAATGAGTAAAAGCCCTTAGTAGGTTTGAAAAGTAATGCATACACTGCTACCTCTGTCCCCTCACCTCCTGTGCGGTTTGTTCTAAATTAAAGTAAGCGTAATATTATATACCTGTTGACGGCAGCAGATTTTTGTTAGAAGTTGGTCTGAAGATCTGTGTTTTGTTTCTTTGTTGATACAATTAGAGTTTTTTGGAACCAGAGGAATATATGAGCCATGCTGGCATATACGTTTTTGGTAAATGGTTTCTGTATTTAATCAGTGTCCTGCTGTACTTTCCACCCCAGCACTGACTTCAAATCCGACTTTGAGCTGATGTTGGAGAGGAAGAAGAATATAAGCGGCAAACGACGAAGGAACCGCGATGGAGGCACTTTTATCAGCGATGCAGATGACGTTGTCAATGCCATGATTGTGAAGATGAATGAAGCAGCAGAGGTGAGCAGACTGTCCATCTGACTATCCATTTAAAATAAGTGAATTAAACGGTGGTCGGAAAGAGTGGTAAGTTTAATGGAGGACAGGTCACACAGGTTTGTTAGCAAGGAGTCCAGATGCTCTGTCTGAAATCTGGTGGATGTCTAATGCATTTCTAATAGTTAGTTTAGTCCGTGAAACAAACTGCATGTGTTTTATTAAACTTCCTGAACTGGAAAATGTAGAATGCAGCAAAGTGATAACATTAATGATTCTTGCCCTCTGTGTTGCTTTTACATAAGCTATGGGTGGTGAGCTAGCTCAGATATTTTCAGCCGATCAGCTTCAATGTGTGCACTAGAACTACCAGTGTGTATGTCTTACGAAGCAGCTAGAGGTGAAGCTCCCTATATCTTACAAAGTGCACATTGTTTTCTAAAGCTTCCAGGGGATGCTCAAAATGTGTTAAGAAAAATAAAAAAATACATTTTAGTAAGTTCTACTGCTGTGTAAAGTTTAGAATTACATTTTGTTTTAGACCACGGACATCCAATGTGCCCCCCCTGGGCCAAGCGTGACCCATTTTGCTGCAAGATTTGCCCCAACTGACTTAACATACCCATCCTAATCATTAGTCCTATAAATGTATAGTTTTGTTTGAATAATGTTGATTTGAGCTATTTTTGAAATTGATATCACTGCTAAAATATTTTTCTATGGCTAACATACACATGCATTTCTGATCATGCCCTCCATTGCAAAAATGTACGGTTAGCCCTGAAATAGACCATTAGATACATCTTGATGGCGAGAAGTATTGTTTTGGCAATTGGGTATTTATATTTTGTAATTTTTATGCTTCTAGGAAGACCGAACTCTCAACTCCACCAAGAAGCCAGCATTGAAAAAACTTACTTTACTTCCAACTGTGGTGATGCACCTCAAAAAGTAAGTAACTGACTTCAAAGAATCCACAGTTCTGTTGTGTTCTTAATACATATATTTTTGTATCTTTGCAGATAATTAATGCTATAAGTAGTTTTACATGCAACTAATTTCAGTGGCCCCTTGTACTTTACATTTCTTGTTAACAGGCAAGATTTAAAAGAGACCTTCATTGACAGTGGTGTAATGTCGGCCATTAAGGAATGGCTCACCCCCCTTCCTGACCGAAGTCTGCCTGCTTTGAAAATCCGTGAAGAGCTGCTGAAGATACTTCAGGAGGTGAGAACACACAATTTTACTTCTGTCTGTCCACGTGAACCCCTGTGCAACGAGTGATGAATGAAATTTCCTGTGGTCTTCCCCAGCTTATGTTTACTAAAGCATAACAAGTCTTCATTGTCTTGGGATCAGTGTAGCTTTCTCTTGCTGGAGTGATGGCCCTGATTGATTGACAACTGCTTGTAGAATTTAGAATCCATAAAGCACGGGCGTCCAACGTGCGGCCCGGCGGCCAGAGAGTTGCGGCCCGTCTGAGAGTGGCAGCGGTAGCTGCACCTCCCAGCTGCTCCAACAAAGTGCGCACCGGGATGTCACTGACAACCGCTGCTCCAACACAGTCAGAGCGCAAAAGGGCGGAGCTTTCTGTCCTCGCACAAGGGAGAAAGCTCCTAACCCTCGCACTCTGACCCTTGCGGAGCACCGGGTGTTAGTGACATCCTGGTGCTCAGATGAAACAATCTCCCTCCCTGCAGGTATAAGGTAAGCGAGCAGGGAGGGGGAACAAACAAAACAACGTGGATTTTTTCCTCTTCTTGTTAAAAAGAAGAATCAAAGTCTGTGTGTGTGTAAATGTGACTCTGTGTCTATTTGAGTGTGTGTGTCTCTGTGTATGCACGTTGAATTTGTGCATTTAATGTGAGTATTTTTTTTTATTGCAAACAAAATAACGTGGGGTTTTTCTTTCTTAAAAAAAAGAAGCAAAAGTCTATGTGTGTGGAAGTGGGAATCGGTGTGGAAGTGGGAATCGGTGTGTGTGTGTGTGTGTGGAAGTGTGACACTGTGTATTTTAGTGTGTGTGTATGTAAGTGTAACTTTGTGTAAAAATGACTGTGTAGAATGTGTGTGCATTTACTTGGAGTATTTTTTTTTTGCTGGGGAATCTGACATACTCACACACTGCTCATTAATGTGATAGATATATATATGTATGTATATATCCACATACAAACATATGTATGTTTATACATACATACATACATACATACATTTTTCTTTCAATGAAACATCAATGCGGCCCACGCACACACAAAGATTTACGGTGAAGTGGCCCACTGCAAAACAAACTTGGACACACCTGCCATAAAGCTTTTCCTGTGAGCCAAGACAGAGGCACATCAGTAGCAGTATAAATGGAAAATAATACCCCCACCACCAACAATGTGTCAGCACTGCAGAACACAATATCCAAAAAGATTCTAAGAATATATTGGGCAACAAAAGTGTATCAGTATGTGATGCACCAATGTATTATATGAAGAGAGTGCACAGTGTGTATGCCTGTCTGCCCTCCACTGGTGTGACTGTGCGCCAGCACATCTGCCTTCCGCAGGTGACCAACACTAATCTTCTCTTTGAATGACATTAGTCTTTCATCTACCTACAGCTATAAAAATGTTTTCTTTTCTCCAGCTGCCTAGTGTCAGTCAGGAGACACTGAAGCACAGTGGTATCGGCAGGGCTGTTATGTATCTGTATAAACACCCCAAGGAGTCAAGGCCGAACAAGGACATTGCTGGAAAACTTATCAGTAAGTGTGCTGCCTATTCATTCAGCAAGCTTCATATTGACTGGTGTTATTTCTCACAACTTTCTTCAGAAAAAAATGCAGTATGTTCATTCCATGGATAATTTTTTTTATTTACAACTTTTTCTTCTTTTCTTACACTATATATATTTATTTATTTGTATTATCAGATCAGTTATCTGAACACACAATTAATAATACTCGCAAGCCATTATGATTTTGGAAGTATACTGAGTTCAGCACAGGACATAGATTATCAAGTATCCATAGCAATGTATTGCAAATCTTTCTTTTTTTTTGTGTTTGTTTGAAAACCACTGCATATAAAGCATGTTAACCCCTTTGCGACAATGGACATGCCTGGCACGTCCTGTGGTGGAACGAGCGGTTTTCGCAATCTCTGAAAGTGCTGCGCTATGTCAAGGCATTGGCAGCACCGAAATGTTGAATCTGGGGCAGCATGCTCCTCCAATATGGCTGTTGTCTTCTTGTGGGTAGAGCGCGGAAGTGAAAAAAAATTCACTTCCGTTGCTCTGATGCTGTTGCTTTACTGCCCCTAGAGGGAGTCGGCAACAGTGCAATAAAAAAAATATTTTAATGATTGTATTTGTGTAAAAATTTTTTTTAGGTCAAAGTAAGAAAAAGTGTGTGTGTGTGGGGGGGGGGGGGGGGGGGGGAGGGGGTTCCATCCTATTTTAGGATTATTTTTTTTTTTGTGGTAAATTTATATTAAGATATGATGAACATAATGGTATCTAATGAAAGCCCTTCTTATGACGATAAAAACAACATATAATTGGTTTGGGTACAGTATGTGAGAAAGAAGAAAATTACAGCTAAACACAAACACCCCAGAAATGTAAAAACAGCCATTGTCACCAAGGGAAAGACAGTCATGTCACTAAGGGGTTAATGGCGTGAGAATCTTAAACATAATGTCCTTTATTGTAGATGAGTGGTCACGGCCTATATTTGGACTAAGCTCAAACTACAAAGGGATGACCAGGGAAGAGAGAGAACAAAGAGATCTGGAACAGATGCCTCAGCGCAGGAGACTGAGCAGGTAAGCATCCATATGGCCAGGGAGAGAGCTCTTTTGGTAAATGCTCAAACTGCAAATCTCAGACCACAGGATGGATTCCTGGCAGTGTGAAATCTGCACATCAGGACTCTGGGTTTATTAAATTACTTTCATTAACTTGGGTGGTAAAAACATCTATTCTCAGCTGCTGACTTGGTGACTTCCATGAGCATGCGCTAGAGCACATTGAGCCCTCTTAAGCAGAAAGGCGGTATAAAAAAGTTATATGTATTGTAAACACCTTGAATATATGTTTGAATAATAATATTCGCTATTTAATAAAACAATCAAGCGATACAGCACAAGTGTTGGAATATAATATATGTAATAGTTTATCTAGGTGTATATCCCAAAATAATACAATTATTTGTTTATGAAAATGATATTGGGCTGTTCTCACTGATTCTGCTTTCTCTTTGCTGTAGTTCTGGGGGTCAGACACCACGCAGGGACTTGGATAAAGTGCTGACAGGAGAGGAGAAGTAAGTAACCTTTCTAGTTCATCTCAATCTTATAGTCGATAGGAAACTTGGTGTGAGGTGAAAAAGAGAGATGTGTAAACGTATATGTATTACATTTTGTCTGGGTGTATACGTATTACATTTTGCCTTTTGTGTATCGTAAATGTATTACATATTTGTCTGTGTGTATCTGGGTGTATATGTATTACATTTTGTCTGTGTGTATCTGGCTGTATACATATTACATTTTGTCTTTGTGTATCTTGTTTACTTTTGCATTTACTTACTGCATTGTATTACATATTTGTCTGTGTGTATCTGGGTGTATATGTATTACATTTTGTCTGTGTGTATCTGGGTGTATATGTATTACATTTTGTCTGTGTGTATCTGGGTGTATATGTATTACATTTTGTCTGTGTGTATCTGGGTGTATATGTATTACATTTTGTCTGTGTGTATCTGGGTGTATATGTATTACATTTTGTCTGTGTGTATCTGGGTGTATATGTATTACATTTTGTCTGTGTGTATCTGTGTGTATATGTATTACATTTTGTCTGTGTGTATCTGGGTGTATATGTATTACATTTTGTCTGGGTGTAAATGTATTACATTTGTCTGTGTGTATCTGGGTGTATACGTATTACATTTTGTCTTTGTGTATCTGGGTGTATACGTATTACATTTTGTCTTTGTGTATCTGGGTGTATACGTATTACATTTTGTCTTTGTGTATCTGGGTGTATACGTATTACATTTTGTCTGGGTGTATACGTATTACATTTTGTCTGGGTGTATACGTATTACATTTTGTCTGGGTGTATACGTATTACATTTTGTCTGGGTGTATACGTATTACATTTTGTCTGGGTGTAAATGTATTACATTTTGTCTGGGTGTATCTGGGTGTATACGTATTACATTTTGTCTTTGTGTATCTGGGTGTATACGTATTACATTTTGTCTGGGTGTATCTGGGTGTATACGTATTACATTTTGTCTGGGTGTATACGTATTACATTTTGTCTTTGTGTATCTGGGTGTATACGTATTACATTTTGTCTTTGTGTATCTGGGTGTATACGTATTACATTTTGTCTTTGTGTATCTGGGTGTATACGTATTACATTTTGTCTGGGTGTAAATGTATTACATTTTGTCTGTGTATCTGGGTGTATACGTATTACATTTTGTCTGGGTGTAAATGTATTACATTTTGTCTGGGTGTAAATGTATTACATTTTGTCTGTGCGTATCTGGGTGTATACTTATTACATTTTGTCTGTGCGTATCTGGGTGTATACTTATTACATTTTGTCTGTGCGTATCTGGGTGTATACTTATTACATTTTGTCTGTGCGTATCTGGGTGTAAATGTATTACATTTTGTCTGTGCGTATCTGGGTGTATACTTATTACATTTTGTCTGTGCGTATCTGGCTGTAAATGTATTACATTTTGTCTGTGCGTATCTGGGTGTATACGTATTACATTTTGCCTTTGTGTATCATATATGTATTACATTTTGTCTATGTGTATCTGGGTGTATATGTAATACATTTTGTCTGTGTATCTGGCTGTATACGTATTACATTTTGTCTTTGTGTATCTTGTTTACTTTTGCATTTACTTACTGCATTTCCTTTGTTTTTAGAGCCCTGAGGCCAGGTGAACCAGGATTCTGTGCACGTGCGAGAGTTCCCCTGCCATCCAACAAGGATTATGTTGTCCGTCCTAAATGGAACGTAGATATGGAAACTTCCAGGGTGAGTATATAATGCTCATGGCCTTGGAAAAAGGCCAACATGGGAGGCAGCTGCTAGATATTTTTTCTCCTTTTATTTTAATTCCAATTCCTTATTATTTTCTGCAGAGTAAGGGCCCAGTTCCCATAACTTGTTACATTATAAGGTTCCTTCCTTCTACTATCTTTCTTTGCTGCTTTTTTTTTTTTCTTTTCTTTGTTTCCTCTTTCTCCTTCCTTTCCCCTTTATACATGTTTTGTCCCTTGTGCGATGGAACCTCACCCAGTTTGGAGGTCCTCGGAAAGCCATTACTCGTCTGGAGAAGCATAAAAGACGTTTTGCTGAACAGAAAAGAATCCGTAAATCTTCTCATGCAGTTAAATTCAGCATCGAGGGGAACAGAATGCCCCTGTAATGTCTGTGAGAGGTATCCTCCACTTGCCCCGCTACCAGTGTGAGCTAAGAATGCAATACACGGGTGCTGTGCATGCACTGATTTCTCTCAAATCCGTGTAATATTTACTAACCTAGCTCACCAGCTCCATTAGAGATTTTTTTTGGTGGGGGATGGAGGGGTTCTTTGTTTGTTTTGCAAAAATGGTGATGCAGGTGAGTTGAGTGGACTTGGCTATACATTATGCAGGGAGTGTTGTGAGTTTGCTTAGCAGTGAAATGTATCAGGTTTGTACAATGTTTAGTAAACTTAGTTAAATGTTCATTGCAACTCACCTCTTAGTGAATAGAATCCACTGATTCTTCTATAGGTCACAACATTAAGTTTTGATGATGGCGAAAAAATACTTGCATTGATTTACAACCAGCTGGATTCGGTGGCAGTTTAATATGCTTGCTATAATTTACATCTTCTTTTAATAAAATTAGACATTTGCTTCTATGAAAAACAATCTTACTTCAGGATATATGCATCATTTTAAAGTTGCAATGACTACAAAAAGCATTTAAAAAAAAAAATGCCAACCCTTTTTATTTCCCCCTCACCCCTCCTGGGAAGCTTCTTCCCACGTGAGTGTGGTGTCCATTCTGTGGATGTCCTTGATCAGGACGTAGGTCTTGGCCCTCACCCCTCCTTGGAAGCTTCTTCTCACGTGAGTGTGGTGTCCATTCTGTGGATGTACTTGATCAGGACGTACATCTTGGCCCTTGCCCCTCCTGGGAAGCTTCTTCCCACGTGCGTGTGCTGTCCATTCTGTGGATGCCCTTGATCAGGACATACGTCTTGGCCTCAATGATGCCTCAGTAGTCTGCTCTCAAGTAGAGGCAGGCAGGAGGTGAATACTGTTAATATAAAAGCTGCATTGATATTGGTGAGCGAAGGAGTTGACGGCATTAAATTATTTAGCTATTACTCCATACTTTAGCTGTTTGTCCCACTGTGTATACCTGACAATGAATGACGTCCCAGTCCATTCAGCCCTTTGTCTTCTCTGTGCTTTTTGTATGATGTGCACTAAACAATACTACAGTACTAAAGTACTTAAGAGTGTAAAACACTAGCTTGCATGTAGTTGTTTCTTCAGGTTTAAGCGAACCTGCTGTTCAAACTAACCTCGATAAACAGTTTGCTAATGTGTTTCTGCAGTGGAAGCACATACTGAATTGCTTTGCATAATCTTGAATTTCTCATATTTGCATGACAATAGATTTAGTGATATTGTGATATAAGGAAGGAGGAGTTTTTGATTTATGTAATCTTGGTATAATAAGAGGTCACAATCTGTGAGAGTGAAAGTCTTTGAGAAAATATAATTTTACAGAAATACCTTACACTGAGGTTATTGCAGGTACCTACTACTAACAATCATATCAGTCTATTCACTGAAATGTGGAGGGTTTAGGATTAAGCACCCAGCATGTGAAACACGTCAAGCATTCACATATTATTTTCCCCCTGTATTACATAGTTACAATGCCGGAGTTGGCGTCCCACTGTATGTATAGTGAACACGACTACTATGCCGGAGTTGGCGTCCCACTGTATGTATAGTGAACACGGTTACTATGCCGGAGTTGGCGTCCCACTGTATGTATAGTGAACACGGTTACTATGCCGGAGTTGGCGTCCCACTGTATGTATAGTGAACACGGTTACTATGCCGGAGTTGGCGTCCCACTGTATGTATAGTGAACATGGTTACTATGCCGGAGTTGGCGTCCCACTGTATGTATAGTGAACATGGTTACTATGCCGGAGCTGGCATCCCACTGTATGTATAGTGAACACGACTACTATGCTGGAGTTGGCGTCCCACTGTATGTATAGTGAACCCCTTTACTATGTCACTAGTGGTTCAAGCACCTGATTGTGGATGTCTTTATTCCTGCTGTGCAGTGTGCTGCATTATAAATAAGATGAAGCAGAGAGATGAAATCTGATCTCAGCACAGTTCCCAAGTGATTTTATAGTGATAAGATCAGCCATAGTGTGCCATTCATTATTTTGGCATATAGGTGAACTGCACTTCTCTAATGTTTCCTTTCCTTCTATTAACAGTTTCAAGGAAACTCAAAAAAGGGGGTGAGCCGATTGGACAAGCAGATGAGAAAGTTCACAGACATCAGGAAGAAAAGCCGTTCTGCTCATGCTGTAAAGATCAGCATAGAAGGAAATAAAATGCCATTGTGACACTTGGAATTCCTCAAATTGTGTATGATTAACAGTGGGCCTCTCACTGAACTGTTTCCTGGCCCCATTGCTATTTTGGACCCTATGGAGCCTTTTGCAATATTTTTAATGATTTTTTTTTTTTTGGCCATTTACAGCCTTGTCCCCCAATGTAAATGCATTCTGTGCCACAGAGTCCTGCGATCTCTTACTTCCTGGTTCCTCTCAAACAACGGACTTTGAAACTACTTTCTGGGTTGTATTTAATGTTTGTACAGATGAATTTCTCTTCATTTACCTCGTTGTCTGGACTTTGGACAATAAAATTCTATCTTGTGTTTTTTAACGGTGTTGCTGGGCTTGTTTTAAATGTCTGCTGTGAATACAATTATGGCAGAAAGTCCTGTCCCAGTGCAATGGGATAAAAAAAAACATAATTCATGTATATACTACCACGGAGATGGCCAGGTGTATTAAGAACAGGCAGCTATCCATAGAAACAATGGTTTCCAAAGAACTCTAAACTGTTTTTAAATCAACTTTATTCAGCTAACGCTACACAATTTAAGGGCTAATAAAACATGTATTTAAGCCAGCTGGCCAGGGCCTGTACTATAGTCCTTCAAAAAAGATGTAAATATATTTGTTTCACATGCATCTAAAATATGAATAAGGACACAGCACCTGGAGATATGAATCAAATGGTTTGAGAACTAGCCAGGTGCTCATTCGGCTGCACACCTCCTACTGCCAATTTTGATGCATCAACCTGAATTTGTTTGATCCCCCAATGCCCTATTAAATTCCAGTTCTCAGTGTTGTACTTACGAAAAGCACTAGTGGACCAGTCTGTAACCTAAGCATAGGTTACATTGTCAGGTTTTCAATGTGTCTGTGGAGTCTCCTGCTTATGACACCTTGTGGCTTGATAAGCAAATTACACATTTCCCATTAAAAATTAGTTAATTTGCATATCAAGCCACTGATGATGTCATAAGCAGGAGACTCCACAGACACATTTAAAACACATTTTTCTCTTATTTTTACATTGCTAACGCAATGTATAGATCATTTTTTATTATGTACATTCACAGTATATTGTTTAGCTTGACAGTCCATTTATGCTTTAGTGGATTTATTGAACAAGAAGATTGAATTTATTATTTTGCCCATTTGTTTTAACTTCCAGATATTACAGTAAGTCTAATGGATTACTTAGAGTATGTAACATTGCTTATTACTACTTAAGCCTTGAAGTATAATAACTCTACCCCATATATGTATGTATGTATGTATGTGTGTGTATATATATATACACACATATATTGATACTGTGCTGGTAACTGGAGTTTTTTTTTGTTTTTTTTACCTGCTTCCTGGTAATTGAAATGAGAAGAGGGGTTTCCCTGCCATCACAGTAGGACACTAGGATAGATCGCTCCTCCTTCCTGAGGTAGTGTAGGAAGCAAAACTAAAAAATAGTCCCCTCATCCTATAGGTAGCCTGTGTTTTCCTGCCCTTCCTCAGATAGGGTGTGGACTTCTTCCTCCCAATGTTTTGTTTTCTAGGACTCATGGCAGTGTTTTTTGGTCGGTTGTAAGCCTCCACTCATGTCCTAGGTTATACATACCCTTGGAGGCCAAAGAGGGACAATTTTGTTTTTGGAGAGAGTGGCTAAAGTTGTGGTAGTGGGTGGGGCTTTTGTTGGTGACTTGAGCTATTTATGTAATTTGTCCAACCATTTAGACTATGAATAATGCTTTTTATTTACAAAAACTAATACATAAAACAGATTTACTGCATTTCAATATATATGATGAGATTGATTGCTGTCGAGCTCTGTGATACACTCATACACATGTTAAAAAAACATGGACATCAAAGGAGGAAGAAGGGACAGAGATTGGGCGAAAATAGGAACTGATCGTTCTAAATAAGAACACTTGGGAGGCATGATATACGTATAGAAGCAGCGCAAAAGCTACTATAGCAAAATAGTGGCACTGTCCCTGTTTGCTTTAGTATAAGGCTAACTTGATGTAGAAGTCAGAGCAGTGCCAAGGAGGGTGCACTGTGCACCGGCACCCCAGAAATCAGGAGTTCAAAGGAGAGTCACACGTTAGCGTGTTCATGATGGCTGGCTCTTATTTGAGCTAACTGTCTGGGATACTCTGTAACCCGGAAGCAGCTCAGTGTTGGTGATACAGTGTGACAGAATAAGGTCTGTGCCTCTTTTGGCACACACCTGATGTTTGCTCTGCTCTCTGCCCAATAGGAGGTGAGAGCAGGGATTTGAGCTCATATCCCCATCTCCTGGCCAGCGCTCGCTATCTGGCTACATTAGAGCCCATCGTCCACCAAGGAGAAGGGATTGTTTGGATGGAGACTTTGGTCATCAGTCATGACACCTCAAGTAATCACCAGGAAAAACTACTGACCCAAGGAAAGATAGAGGGACCTACAGGTGATACTAGGAAAATTAGAATATTGTGCAAAAGTTCATTTATTTCAGTAATGCAACGTAAAAGGGGAAACTAATATATGAGATAGACGCATTACATGCAAAGCAAGATAGTTGAGACGTGATTTGTCATAAGTGCAATGATTATGGCTTACAGCTCATGAAAACCCCAAATCCACAATCTCAGTAAATTAGAATATTACATGCAATCAATAAAACAATGAGTGTACATAGAACAATATCAGACAAGTATAAGCATGCAAATGGACTCCGTACTTGATTTGGGCCCCTTTTGCAGCAATTACTGCCTCAATGCGGCATGGCATGAAAGCTATCGGCTTGTGGCACTGCTGAGGTGTTATGGAAGACCAGGATGCTTCAATAGCGGCCTTCAGCTCTTCTGCATTGTTCGGTCTCATGTCTCTCATCTTTCTCTTGGCAATGCCCCATAGATTCTCTATGGGGTTCAGGTCAGTCGAGTTCGCTGGCCAATCAAGCACAGTAATCCCACGGTCATTGAACCAGGCTTTGGTGCTTTTGGCAGTGTGGGCAGGTGCCAAGTCCTGATGGAAAATGAAGTCAGCATCCCCTTAAAGCTTGTCTGTGGAAGGAAGCATGAAGTGCTCCAAAATCTCCTGGTAGACGTCTGCGTTGACCCTGGACTTACTGAAGCACAGTGGGCAAACACCAGCAGATGACATGGCTCCCTAAATCAACACAGACTGTGGAAACTTCACACTGGACTTCAAGCATCTTGCAATATGTGCCTCTCCATTCTTCCTCCAGACTCTGGGTCCTTGGTTTCCAAATGAGATGCAAAAGTTGCTCTCATCAGAAAAGAGGACTTTGGACCACTGAGCAACAGACCAGTTCTTTTTTTCTTTAGCCCAGGTAAGACGCTTCAAACGTTGTTTGTTGTTCAGGAGCAGCCAGTCCACTCCAGCCTCAGTCCACTCCTTGTGAGTCCCCAACACATTTGAATGGCCTTTTCCTGACAATCCTCTCCAGGCTGCGGTCATCTCTGCTGCTTGTGCACCTTTTCCTTCCACACTTTTCCCTTCCACATAACGTTCTATTAATGTGCTTTGATACAGCATTTTGGGAACATCCAACTTCCTTCACAATTACCTTTTGAGGCTTTCCCTCCTTATGGAGGGTGTCAATGATGGTTTTCTTCCCCATGATTGTGATTCTTACTGAACCAGACTGAGAGACCATGTAAAGGCTCAGAAACCCTTTGCAGGTGTTATGGCTTACTTAGCTGATTAGAGTGGGACACTGTGAGCCTAGAATATTGCACCTTTTCACAATATTCTAATTTACTGAGATTGTGGATTTGGGGTTTTCATGAGCTGTAAGCCATAATCATTGCACTTATGACAAATCGCGGCTTGAACTATCTTGCTTTGCATGTAATGCGTCTCTCTCATATATTAGTTTCCCCTTTTACGTTGCATTACTGAAATAAATGAACTTTTGCACGATAGTCTAATTTTTCGAGTATCACCTGTATGTTCTTATTTTAAAGAAAGTTCCTGCACCCAGTTGTCAATGACCCAAGGCTCAGCCCTGGTCAGTACTAGCACAGGCCATGGATAAAAAAAACCAAAAACAAGTGTAAAATGGCATAAATAGAATATTGTATTATTATTACAGATTACATCAGTTTGTTAAACACTCAAACATTCATAATATTTCCCTGCTTTTCAAACCTACACAAACAAGTCCAATTCTCATAGTTGTAACTGTCAGGTGTTGTCCAGAACTGTAGTTTATAATTCATTTCCATTCAGCTGTCTTGTATCTGCAGAATTATTATAATTAAATCAACGTTGCCTGTGCAGCTGAACTGATCTTCTTCTGACACAACAAAGAAGTTAGTTTTATCAGTTGGAGTTTCTTTTCTCACAGTGTACATTCTTGAATGGGTTCATCAGAATTATGTAGGAACTTTCACTGGTGGAAAATCTTCACAAACCTTTATCTATTACCAAATCTCAGTCTATACAAAAATACATATCTCCGTGTTATCTGTACACAGTTTAAATTCTCAATTCTTATGGCACTATTCACTAAAAGTTGAGTTGAGGCAGGGTCTGATCTCGGGAGGGGCACTGCACAAGTCCGTCTGTCTTTTCCTCTCCCCCCATGACCTTCTGTCAGTATCCTCTCCCTTTTCATGTCCATCTCTTTCTTCTGTCCCCTGTTCTCTCCTCTGCCCCCATGTTCTCTCCTTCCCCTTCTCTCTCTCCTCTCCCCCTGTGTAGTGATGGCAAATGATTTCCGATGCTATGAATCATCACTACGCGCAAGGAGTGCGAAACAACACTGATCGAGCTCTGAGTGTGCCTAACACACAAAACCAATGCTGCCTGCGCAATTGCCTGTTGCCCCACCCTGGATTCGCCACTGATGAAATGATGAACATTTCATCTCATCATTTTAGCTATACATTGTGCCGGAAAAAACCTAATGAGTTCACTTAGCGGGAACTAACCAGGTTTGCGCCTGTACAATGTACAGCTGAATTGAAATGTTCATTTCACCTCAACTCATCTTTTTTGTGAATAGCCCCATTAGTGCTGGACCACCTTCTCAGATTTCTCCTCCATCTATTGAATCCAATTACCCTATTTTTTGTGTCAATTGTTCTTGCCAGTGTTGTATTACATTAACGACCCAACTGTGTTTATGACAGAAATAACTAGTTTTCATAGATTCTGGCTGACTGAGGATCAACAGCATATGAACAGTTGCAGGCTGACCTGGCAAACACTGACCTATGGTTCCCTATTATATACTATAGTACAGTTTCTTCTGCAATAACGTGGATCCTTTATTGCTCTCATAATGTATTGACAAGTGGCTCCTCAAAACCTTCAGTGTCTATTATGGTATCCTTTATCCATGGAATGTAATTGGCCACTCGGGTGTACACACCATATTTTCCCTCGGCTGCACAGCCTTCACCCCAACTCACCACTCCGACCAGGTACCAGGTGTGGCGGTATGATATAGCAAAGGGCCCTCCACTATCCCCTTTGCAGGAATCTCTTGCCTCGGTTTTGTAACCCGCACAGAACATGTTTCCAGTCAAAACCTTTTCTGTGGAGGCCATGCAGACTTCTTGGTTGACAATAGGTAGCCGGACCCGGAGTAAAAAGCGACTGCTACGACCCATATGCCGTGTGGCCCCCCAGCCACTTACTTGACCTATCTCTCCTTCTTGAGTTAACAAACGTCCGAGCCCTGGTGTCGGTAAGCAGATAGGTCGAGCGTTATCGTTGAAAACCACAGGGCTGCGCAGGTACAGCAAGGCTATATCGTGGTCATAGTGCTCACCCAAGTAATGTGGGTGAGAAAACACTTCCAGTACAGCAATCTTCTGCTCATCTAGGTCCCGGCGAAGCTTATCATAATCTCCTGGGGAATAAGATGGGGATAAAGTTTGATAACCATAATGGAATAATATGTTATGCTGAGTTCAGTTACATTTCTATCATGTTTGGAGATATACAATAATAGTCCAATATTGTTGTTTAACCATAGAAACAAAATAAATAGCTGGTGGTAAATGCACTCACAAACATACGTGAGTAGCAATCATTTCAAATGAAACCGTGTATTTCTCGTTCTGCAAAGTCATGCCCTTGAGCTTTTACACAGACATGCAACATAGAATCATCCATTACTTTTAATTTTAGGTACCCACTATCTCGCGCCAGTTTGCTCTTTGTTTTGTACTCTTTATAAGCATTCCGGGGAGTGCTCCAGAAGGCTGCGTTTTGTATGGTGCCGCAAGTATTATATTTGTATGATTTTTCACTGGGTTCACTTGCACAAATCACTTTATTTTTTGCATGTTTGGAGATATAGCTGATAAAGTATTTGAGAAACCAAGAGGCAGGGCAGTTACTTCCTGGTTGACATGCTCATAGGTGACATGTTCTGTCATTATCATTCTAATGTGCACTTGCACTGAGTTGCATAAAGCTAATGCACAGCAGCATGAGTATCAATCTGCTCAACAGAATTATCCTAATGTGAGCATGAGGCGTGTCGTGAAAGGATCAGAAATCAGGATCAGACACTGCTGTCCATGAACTTCATCCAGTTCAGTGAAAATGCCTAAGTGCCTATCAGAGCAGAGCCAAGAGTAAACACGCGTGTGTGTATCTCTAAAGATACACATCGGGTTTACTTATGAGGAGGGGAGACTATTTTTTAACCATAGCTTCCTCTAAGGAAGCAAGGCTTATAAAAAAGTTGTCCTTTAAAAAGGAAATTGTCCCTGAGGTGGCTCTGATCCATCTAAATTGGCCTACTTTGCCCAAATACAAGGAGTTTTTTTTTATCACTCACTGCTTCATTGCGATGAAAACAATCATAGCTCGAAACTGGAAACAGGTCGGGAATATAACATGGGAAAACGTCTTAAATCAGATTATTATGAAAATAAAAATGGAAAGAGATCTGAGCCGGTCATAAATAAGTTTACAAAGATTGTATGAGATTAATCAACTTTGGCTACATGTTCTAGCTGAATAAATGCAATCCATATACTAAGATACCCTGTATACGTACGTAAACATAGACACACCACTAGGAGCAACCATGGTTGGCAGACATCTCAATGAAGCAGCAGCTTCCAAAAAAAACTATTTTGCCTAAATCTTCATACCTTTTAAAATCCTCCTTTTCTTTTTAGCACCGATTGGAAGCATTTTGTTAAGTTCTCTAGTTACTATATATATAATGACAATGTGTTAAAGCCCTCTAAGGTTCTGTATGGAGCTTAGTAGAGGCCCCAAGTTGGCCTTAGGAATGAATGAAGAGAGTACACAACCAGGTACTCTTTAAGTGCTTTTTATTCAATCTAAATGTTTTATGTCTTATGTTGGTTTATCAGGTGTGGCGGTCCTTAGGTTCTTCCCGGTTCAATTAAAAACATACAAGTAATTAAATAATGGTCACTAAATAAATATCTGCAAAAAAAAAAAGATTTAGGTGGCAATGATTCAGGAGACCCACTGGAGACAAATGGATGAGAAAAAATGGAATAGTGGACAGTTTCCCTTGATAATAAGAGCATCTAGTGTGATGGAACCCTCCGTCACTGGGGTTCCTGGAGAGAAGTAATGGCCAGCCTCCTCTCAATAGACTTTGGACCCTGTCTGTGTGTGTGATGGTTATGGGGGTGCACACTTTAGGGCCACCAGCAGCACCCTGTCTTCAGTACAGCTGGACTTCTAACACAGGGTGGCAGACACTCAATTAGATAAATTAAGTTATAAAAACATTAAAATAGATAATAGAAGTAACACATATTCCAAGTCCCTCAATAATCTGTTTGATGTATGGAAGTTAAACAATCCAGAATATACTTTCTTATCGTGGCCTCATGAGTCGCAGTCACAAATCAACATAATTGTGGGGGATTTGGAACTAGTAAAAAAGGTCAGGAAAATAGAGATTCAACCCTTTGATCAGACCATGATTTAATTATTATGGAACTGGTAGGAGATAGAAAAAGATACCCATTAACAACTTGGAAATGAAATGATGAAATATTAAATAATATATAAGAAAACAGAGACTACAGGGAGTGCAGAATTATTAGGCAAATGAGTATTTTGACCACATCATCCTCTTTATGCATGTTATCTTACTCCAAGCTGTATAGGCTCGAAAGCCTACTACCAATTAAGCATATTAGGTGATGTGCATCTCTGTAATGAGAAGGGGTGTGGTCTAATGACATCAACACCCTATATCAGGTGTGCATAATTATTAGGCAACTTCCTTTCCTTTGGCAAAATGGGTCAAAAGAAGGACTTGACAGGCTCAGAAAAGTCATAAATAGTGAGATATGCAGAGGGATGCAGCACTCTTAAAATTGCAAAGCTTCTGAAGCGTGATCATCGAACAATCAAGCGTTTCATTCAAAATAGTCAACAGGGTCGCAAGAAGCGTGTGGAAAAACCAAGGCGCAAAATAACTGCCCATGAACTGAGAAAAGTCAAGCGTGCAGCTGCCACGATGCCACTTGCCACCAGTTTGGCCATATTTCAGAGCTGCAACATCACTGGAGTGCCCAAAAGCACAAGGTGTGCAATACTCAGAGACATGGCCAAGGTAAGAAAGGCTGAAAGACGACCACCACTGAACAAGACACACAAGCTGAAACGTCAAGACTGGGCCAAGAAATATCTCAAGACTGATTTTTCTAAGGTTTTATGGACTGATGAAATGAGAGTGAGTCTTGATGGGCCATATGGATGGGCCCGTGGCTGGATTGGTAAAGGGCAGAGAGCTCCAGTCCGACTCAGACGCCAGCAAGGTGGAGGTGGAGTACTGGTTTGGGCTGGTATCATCAAAGATGAGCTTGTGGGGCCTTTTTCGGGTTGAGGATGGAGTCAAGCTCAACTCCCAGTCCTACTGCCAGTTCCTGGAAGACACCTTCTTCAAGCAGTGGTACAGGAAGAAGTCTGCATCCTTCAAGAAAAACATGATTTTCATGCAGGACAATGCTCCATCACACACGTCCAAGTACTCCACAGCGTGGCTGGCAAGAAAGGGTATAAAAGAAGAAAATCTAATGACATGGCCTCCTTGTTCACCTGATCTAAACCCCATTGAGAACCTGTGGTCCATCATCAAATGTGAGATTTACAAGGAGGGAAAACAGTACACCTCTCTGAACAGTGTCTGGGAGGCTGTGGTTGCTGCTGCACGCAATGTTGATGGTGAACAGATCAAAACACTGACAGAATCCATGGATGGCAGGCTTTTGAGTGTCCTTGCAAAGAAAGGTGGCTATATTGGTCACTGATTTGTTTTTGAATGTCAGAAATGTATATTTGTGAATGTTGAGATGTTATATTGGTTTCACTGGTAAAAATAAATAATTGAAATGGGTATATATTTGTTTTTTGTTATGTTGCCTAATAATTATGCACAGTAATAGTCACCTGCACACACAGATATCCCCCTAAAATAGCTAAAACTAAAAACAAACTAAAAACTACTTCCAAAAATATTCAGCTTTGATATTAATGAGTTTTTTGGGTTCATTGAGAACATGGTTGTTGTTCAATAATAAAATTAATCCTCAAAAATACAACTTGCCTAATAATTCTGCACTCCCTGTACTTAGGACTACACCCGAGCTGACGACATCAACATCCCAAAGGAAAGAAGCCCCAAATAAGCATTTAACCAATCACACAGATGCCTACATATTATTTTGCACACGGTGCATTCCTTTGTCTATATCAGCAGTTGCCCCCACCACATGAATAAAGAGTTTTGAAGATTTATTCATCTGAACCTTGTGTCAGTGTGATTCTTCTGCGTGCACGCATCTCATTCTACAATTTGGACAGGGCCGGATAATCAGACAAACATTTGTCTGATCGAAAACAATGTATTCATTCCCGTCCGCCAGAATTTTAGGACCAAACTTGTGCTCAGAGTGGTTTGAGGTAAGAAACGGCACAAGACAGGGTTGCCCCCTTTCACCACTCCTATATATAATGACAATGTAAATTTTAGCCTCTAAAATAAGATAAAACAATTTATTAAAGGGTTATCTAACATATATATAATATAACATCAGACATACAAATTTCAATGTATGCGGATGACACACTAATTCACATATTTAATCCCATAGACAACAGCATTTAATGAGTGAAATAGAACAATATAGCTCTGCGTCTAGTTATACATTTTTTAACTTTGTTATTAAATTTGTCTCCAAATCAATAGCAATATATATAAACATTAATAAACAAGAATTGAATAGGATTCAAAACGAGTTAAAATCCAACCACCCGAGAGAGTTCACATATTTGGGGATAAGGTTTTGTAAAAAGAGGCTAATGGAGATCAATTTCCTATCTATCTGTTACAGTCTATGAATAAAGATCTCAGAGACTGGTGATCACATGAGGTGTTCTGGTGGGGCAGAATAAATATACTAAAATCATATATAATCATATATAACCAAAACCAAAATGGATCTACATGTTTAGGATGCTGCCGCTGTCCATACCTAAAACATGGTTAACAATGATCCAATCTGAAATGGCGAACTTTGTTTGGCGAGGAAAAAAACCCAAGATTAAAGCAGAGATACTGACCAGTAGCATCGATAAGGGAGGTCTAGGTTTCTCTAGAATAGGCAAGAATAATCTGACACATAGCAATGATGAACAAGAAACAATGTAAAATAGACGGGTGGTATAGAAATCAAGGATACAACACAGAAATTAAAGAGGTGGGTAATAAAGTGAGGAACGCCAAGGGAATAGATCTGACTCCTTCATACATATTAAATCAAATTATCCCAATGTGGGATTTTTTTTTTTTTTTTTAAAAGGTTAGAATTAGGGAATTAAATTATGTATTTACAAAATATAGACTTAATTGAACAAGAAGTAGAAAACTTGTAATCAAAAAAACTGGAAGATTAAAAATATACACAAGATAGCTCACCTGATGAAGTATAACAAGATCAAAACCTTTGAGGTACTGAGTGGGGATCACCAACTGTCAAGTCGAGAAATTTTCTCTTATTTAAGGGTAAAAACTACCTCCAAAAAAACATAGTAATCCAAGAGGGGGAGATATATACAATGTTAAGAGACATCTTTAGTAGAATGTCGTTCGGTTTATAGACTTTCGGCTTATGGAATACATGTAATACTATTGGCTTTCTATAAACCGAAATAGTGTCCCCATTCATAAGAATTTCTTATGAACGGGGACTCTATTTCGGTTTATAGAAAGCCAATAGCATTACATACAATGTAATCGCCGAACTCCAACACAGACATAAAGTGAAATGTCCGTGTTCGGGGTCCAAAAACCGTAAAGTTCGGTACGAACCTGAACAGTGCAGTTCGGGTTCGCTCAACACTAATCTTTAGGGATGATAACATCAAAAAAATATATACAAAATATCTGACGCTAGCAAATCAAGGGAAAGTAAAATCTACCATCCCAGCGATTAAAAGTTGGGAAAGGGATTTGAACATACTTAGAGATGAGTCAGATTGGTGTTCAGCTCTCTCTAAAATCAATAAAACTATACATAGTTTATCTTTGGTGGAAACACACTATAAAGTAATCAATAAATGGTCTCTAGTCCCTACTAGAATGACAAAAAACCTCTTCTAGTAATAATGATGAATGCTGGAGATGTAAGGAAAAAGGTTCAAACCTCCACATTTGGTGGAAGTGTAAAGAAGTACTCCGACTACGGGAGATGGTAGTTTCAATAATAGGCTTAATTTGTAAGATTAGTCTGCCTCTCAGGCGAGAAGTTATGTTGTTACATCTTGGTTAGCCCAATGTAAAGAAAGACCAATCAGATTTCATAATTCATTGCATTGTAGCAGCCAAGTTAATGATAGAAAGTGGAAGGGCTCCAGCCATTCAGTGCTTTACTGTTAATACATCAAATTGTATACCAACTGCAAATGGAAAGTGGGTTAAATACAATCAGGGGTACAAATAAAAATACACAAAAGTTGTAGGTCTGGGTAAAACAAACAGATGATTGGGATATAGAATAAAATGGATAATAAAGTGGTAAAGTCGAGGATGGTAATAGATGGGAGCACATTCAGAGTAAGGAAAGGACCCGGGAGAGGACTTCAGAGAACGCACCACAATTAATGTGTTAAAGAACATTAAGCGGATAAGGTGAGACCACATTTTCTGTAATATTTGTCTTATGTAAACTGTATTATCAATGTCTATATGTGGGAATGATGATCAAAAACCAAATACATTTTTAAAAAAAATGTTAATAAAAAGTAATGGTTTGAGAAACACAACCACAAGTTGAAGGTGTTGACTTGGCCTCCAAATTCTGATCGATGGGGCTTAAAGGATCTGCTGCTAACATTTTAGTGCCAGATACCACCACAGCACATCTTCAGAGGTCTAGTGGAGTCCATTGTTTTGGCTTAAAAAGGGGACCTACACAATATTAGGCAGGTGGTCATAATGTTATGGCTGATTGGTGTATTTATTGTTATTTGCCTTATAATTCATTGCATGTTATTGCAACGTTAGGAAGTCTCATTAACCGTTGCCCTAAACCTGGGTTTTTGCAGCTTGCTGCAGCTCATCTGAACTGATGTAATGATCTGCTAATTAAATATGTAAATCCACCTGAAGTCAGTTATTAATTAGCACTGAGTAGGTAGAGAGCTCATCCTATAAATGCCATATTCACTTTCTAATTCAGCTCACACCAAGTTAGTAAGTCCCTTGGAATCTCTTTATGGATTTAAAATGGTTGAGATGGCCAGTTAGTAAACAGTTTATTGCATTTTGATAGCTCACTGGGTTACAACTCACCGATGGTCACATGATGTGGATTAATGCCTTCAAAGCAATGTGCAGCAGACAATACCCAGCGATTACTGATCAGACTTCCACTGCAGAAGTCAAATCCCCGAGATGCATGGATCAGAACCTGCGAGAAAGACAGAAGCAGGAGAAATAAAGATAGGAAGAGAGAGGGAAGAAAATAAACATAGGTAGCAAGTGATCAGCAGAAAAATTAGTCCCCAGGTACTGTAAGATAAAAGTACCCATGGCAGGATCATTTCATCATCATCATGCATGATTGGGACCATCACAATGCTGCAAAACAGTATGGGTTTTTCTCACTCTACTGACACTCAGCTAGCCACCGTGGCCCTTAGTTCATGACCAAGACACCATGACCAAGAGCCTTTTTAGTACCTTCACCCTGTACCCAAACCTCAAGTATAATTCCCTGTCTTTCAGCACTGCCCCCACCAGGTGTCTGTGCTCTTCCTAGTCTCGCGCACTACAGTCCCCCCATGCCCGGTTTTACAGTACACTCCGTTCCTTATGGTTGTGTGACTCTATATGTATGTATGTCTTTGTGTATGACTACATATGCATTTAGGTCTGTCTGTATGATCATCAATATGATGATTTAAGGAATTTAGTTACACACCTGCCAGGGACAGTGTCCAAGCTCACATCGCATCCCTCCAACAATCCGAATTTCATCGGTAGAATTGTCTCCATCCTCTTTGACAAACTGATTATGATCTTCTGGCCATGTTGTGTCCATGGTTTCTGTTTCAGCAGTAGTGTTAGTATTTGGCATCAAGGAAGTCCCATTCCCACCATCATCTTTGAAAGTATTGTTTGTATAACCCCTCCAAGGTGTCTCAGTGCTGGCTCCAGATGACATGTTCCTTCTTTCTAGCCATGCAGTCTCATTTCCTTGGTTTGATCCTGTTGTTTGATTACTAGTGGAATTTATACTTATGTTTCTCTCGTGGGGATGGAGATTAGACATATTAGAGAAAGTTCTCTCTGTAGTAACTGGATCAGGAGAAGATGTTGGCGATGGTTTTGCCTCTAAATCAGATTCTAGGTCCAGATCAGGTTCTAGCAGTGATCGTGCAGAGTTGATTGTCAGCCCACATGGGAATTTATCTGCACAAACATAAAATAATTGAAAATAATTTAGAAAGGTCCTAGAAAATTTTACCCTTAGCTGCCATCTCTTTCAATCGTATGTTCCGAGTTGCTAACACTTTCTTGCAATTAACTTGAATAAATGTTATCTGAACTCCACTTTCTGTATGTAATCAAACTTAAAGCTGTATATTCGTCCATTTTAGTGAGAAGCACATCTAACTTTTATATGCTGCTGTGTAGAATGTATAATTTAAATGTATTCAGAGGGAAATCAATGAACTGATCAAGGTAGTTCCTGTGAGATCCTCCCCCTGATTAACTAATTGGTTTCTCCTGGACACACTTGCATTCTACATTGTACAGGGGAGCATGTCAAGGCCATATGTGTCCAGAAAAACGCTGTATACTTGGTGGGAAAAGTCTTGTGTGATTATGTGTTCACACGCATTGCAAATATAGTTTTCATTTGGCATAATTTATAGCATTTATATTTATTATCTTTGTGCAAAGAAACATAGCTATATGTGACAAGATCGTTCTACAATATTATAAACATGAATTAAACAAATATAAACATTTACATACGCCAAATAAAACAAACAATAAAACATAAAGTTATTGAGTGTCTCGTTTTTTAACTTCTGCACTAATTTCCCTTTTTCAGTAACATAAAAAAAAAAACATGCAATTAATTCCACCAACAAAAAACATCCTGGTAGTATACCTTGTTTCCTGCCCCATCAACACACCAGGGTGAAATGCATACGTTTCTTATTCGGGTGTCTCATTTCTGCAAAGTGACTCCTGAATACCATCTCAGGTGCTCTGGGTCCCCTGTCACCTAGACCCCGTTAGTGGCATATGGCTGTAGGCAACAGTCTGGAGTTCACAAAGTGGAGTCATATCATTAGAACCTTCATCTTGTCAGCTGTTCCTGTCTGGAGTCTGCCATTAATTCATGCTGGTTCCAGTGACCCTTCAGCTTCATCTACTCATGTCTGGTTTCTTTAGTATGCTGCATCCTAGGTCTCTTCATGTCCTGTGTTTGAATCCTTCCTGCAGTGTGGATCATCATCCTGACCAGGGATTCCATTAGAGATGACCTCATATTGTTAGTTCAGTCTGCTGTGATTTTTCTGCTGGTCACACCGATAGGTCGTTTTTTTGCCAGGAGCCTGCTTCCTGATCTATTCATGTTCTGGGGTTGGATCAAGTCCTGTGCCTGAAACCCTCCAACAGAGTGGATCTCCATTCAGAGCAGGGAATCTGTAAGAGACTACTTCCTAATACTGGTTCATCTTGTCTTGTCGAGTTTCTTAAGGAACTTTGTCTGTGAAGAAGTAGTGCTGGTTATGGCTGGAGGTTGTTCCTTGATAAGTGGGTGATATCACATTATCAACCCAGATGCAGGCTCACCAAGGCTACATCCAGTTATTTCTGTTTATTTTCTTGTCTTGCTTTAATGTTATGTTTCTTGCCTTGTCCCCTGCCAGAGTGCTTTCTTTGTTTTTGCTTGGTTTCTTGCCCTTTTATCTTGTTCTGTTCCATTCCTGTTTTTCCTTATTTTCTGCTATCTTGTTTCACTGCTCCTATATAAATGTGCCCGCCCATTTGTTCTGTGTTTCATTCCCCAGTTTGTCCTGCTACTGGTATGTCTTGGTGTGTCTCTTTCTTGTTTAAGTATAGTATTAGTTTTATGAAGGAAGGGTTAGTGCTAGTACTTTCCATACTCGGAGGTACCTTGATATGGTTGGCAAGCTTATTATATTATGGCCATTTTGTGTAACCAAACCCTTACTGACCTGAGAGTTCTAGGCTAGTCTTGTGTTTATTTATGGTTTTGTTTTGTATGTCTCCTGTAGTTCTGTTCCATTGCCCTTTGTCTGTGCCTTGTCTGTCTCTGCCCTGTATTCTTGTCTTGTTTTAGATCATTACTGCTTTTCAGTGTGCCGTTACCTTAGAATTTAATTACAATACATAAATAAATAATATAACGCATATTAACTTCCAAAAGCTGGGGAGAGAAATTGCAGGGCCATCATCAGAAATTTTGGGGGCCCCTTACTGAACAAATTGCCTGGGCTTAAGCTGACCGTATGTCCCGCAATGCCCGGGACAATTTCACATTGTGTGCGTGAGTGTGTGTAATGGATAAAGGGGTTAAATTCTCCGAAATCGTCTATCTAGCAAATTTGGAGTTACATTCTCTGAAACAGCCTATATGTAGCAATACAATGGTTACATTCTCTGAAACAGCCTTTCACTAAGGTTGGTTCGCTGAGGTATCTGATAGTAACTGTATGTATATTAAAAATATATTATTGGATCTGAAAACTACATATCAACATAGAATGTGTCAGCAGATAAGAACCATTCGGTCCATCTAGTCTGCCCAATTTTCTAAATACTTTTATTAGTCCCCAGTTCCTTATCTTAGATCTAGGATAGCCTTGTGCCTATCCCACGCAGGCTTAAAATCCTTGACTGTGTTTATCTCTACCACTTCCGCTGGAAGGCTGTTCCATACATCCACTACCCTCTCAGTAAAGTAATACTTCCTGATATTACTTTTAAATCTTTGCCCCTCGATTTTTAAGCCTTGTCCTCTAGTTGTGGTAGATTTTCTTCTTTTAAATATGCTCTCTTCCTTTACTGTGAAGCCATGGTTCACAAGGCTTACTAATAAGTTATATAATATAAAAATAAAATATGTGGTCACCCTATCTTGGCCCAGAATATATCCCCCCCCCCCCCTCCCTCCTGATGGGTTAGGGTACTGCTAATTTGTAGGAGGCTTGCACTTATATGAAGACCTTTTTTCTAGCTGGTGCACTGACATCCACTGGCTGCATGCCCCCTAGGACAGCCCTTACTGAGATACAAGCTGTACCTCCTGATGGCAGCCCTGACCACAAGCACTAAACAGGCCACATTTATGATTATTTTGTTTTAATAAGTAATGTCCCATATTTCTCTTTAATAATAAAAAGCTGGAGATCAACTCCACTATTAATGCCTAATGTTTGCTATTCTCTTGTCATGTTAGTGACCTGGGTTCTCATTCAAAGAGCAATAAAATACACTGGTCTATATTTAGCAAAAAAATTAATGTTCATAAAGCTTGGTACAAAAGTACACTGACCTCTATGACCTCTCTATACTGCCTTGGCAAGGCCTTTTTAAGGTTTACACCTAGTGAATGGCTACTACTTACCAGACAAGGCACATTGTTTGCCATCCTCTTTCAAAGTGTATCCTTGTGCACAAGAGCAGCTCACACTCAGAGATCGAGGTGTGTCTGTACAATACTGCCAACATCCACCATTGTTATACCAGCACTCGTAGCGCACTGCAGAGAAAGAAAATAGAAGAGTGTACTGCATCAGAAACCTTCAGTGCTGCAGAAGAATTAAAGACCATTGTGATGCAATTCATGTTAAAAGAAGTCCTTTTATTTTACCATTGTATTTGATTCGGGCAACTATGTCCGGTTATCTTATCAGTTATGTGACAATGAAATGTCAACCAATCTTTATTATGATATTTGCTACTCTGCTCAATAAAAATTAAAAAAAATTAAAAAAAAAGAAGTCATTTTAAAGGGACTGTCTAGTCCCCAAAATCACTTTTGTGCAAGATGAAGATTGTTGCCTGTATAGTGTACAGGCCTTTTTTTAATGTGATTTGATGCAGGCATTCTGCATAAATCACATTTTTAACATTTGACTAAAGCCCTCCCCCAGTGATTTCTCTGCATGTTTACTGCAGGTGCGGCAGCACTGATTATATACACAATGAGGATATAACATTTTGATAAATTTAGTCATTTCCTGCGCTCTTTGAATTGAATACATTGTGTGGACTGTGATAAACTTGCTCTTGTACACAGTAGGATATCTTAACAGTGCAACACATTGTCTGAAGATATCAGTAGAGTGACAGGAAATTACATTAATTTACATTCATTCCTGCAGAAAAAAAAGAAAAATAAACTTTTATTCAGCTAGTGGGGGTAGTCCTGGTTTCTAGCAAACTGCTGTAATTTTAGAATTTAATCTAGCTATAATTATTTTATATTTTAAGGAATACAAAAAAGGCATCTTATCTCAAAGTACTTTGAAAGGACATTAATATGCTTCAATATTTGGAAGATGTATTTTGGGCACTAGACAGTCCTTTTAATATTACATTCTATGTGATAAATGTTAAATGAAGCCCTGAGCAAGTTTCTACTCAAGTATCTCAATCTTTTTTTTATTTTTATAAATCAATGTTTATTGTATTTTTTTGTAGTAAAGTAACAATTATGGGTGGGGGGAGGGGAGACAGTCGCTAAACAAATAGTGTCAAGTGCAGCAGACGGATATGGCGTTGTAAGATTGCATTATAATAGCTTGAGAAAACAGAAAACACACAAAAAAGAATAACCATCACATTACTTTGTGACTTTATGTGCACGTTAGATGTTTTCCAGTCAGCTGTAACCTTACGTTAGTAAATTTGTACAGTATCTCCATCTTTGCATATCTCACTTTGCTTCTGCTGATGATGGGTTGACACATCACATATTATTATTCAAAAATATACCCACCATGCTATTGCAGCCACAGACATTTTTAAAAAGATCTGCTGGTAAATTACCATCAGGGTGGCAATCCTATGCTTACATCTAATGAGTACAGAGAGTCCTGCGTGCAAACTTACATTGCTGCATAACTAAGTAGTACAATGTATCTCCATGGAAAAATCAAGCGTACACTTAGATTGGGACAGATCTGATTCCTGGGAAAGAGAATGTTAGGGTGGGGATTACCTATAGTACATATGTGCACGTGTTCTAGTTGTCTTGTTGTAATGTGTGTGATTTGGTAAACTTCATATTTAAACACTATTTTACTCTCCAATGTACTCAAACTCTCACCATTTTCACAGTGCTTTCCTGTGAAGCGCGGAGGACAGAGACACGTGTAGCTGTAATGATACTGCTGGCAGATCCCACCATTCTCACATGGGTTTAACTTGCATGGACTGAGATCTACAAGAGACACATAAACAGAAGACAATATGTATATCCAATCCTGAAAGATAGAAATGTCTCAATCTACAAGAGATACATAAACAGAAGACAACATATATATCCAATCCTGAAAGATAGAAATGTCTCGATCTACAAGAGATACATAAACAGAAGACAACATGTATACCCAATCCTGAAAGATAGAAATGTCTCAATCTACAAGAGATACATAAACAGAAGACAACATATATACCCAATCCTGAAAGATAGAAATGTCTCGATCTACAAGAGATACATAAACAGAAGACAACATGTATACCCAATCCTGAAAGATAGAAATGTCTCGATCTACAAGAGATAC
This sequence comes from Pelodytes ibericus, assembly GCA_036172795.1. NCBI lineage: Eukaryota > Metazoa > Chordata > Amphibia > Anura > Pelodytidae > Pelodytes > Pelodytes ibericus. The sequence goes on from CM069861.1 coordinate 171,453,602, forward strand.
ATAAACAGAAGACAACATGTATATCCAATCCTGAAAGATAGAAATGTCTCGATCTACAAGAGATACATAAACAGAAGACAACATGTATATCCAATCCTGAAAGATATAAATGTCTTGATCTACAAAAGATCCATAAACAGAAGACAACATGTATATCCAATCCTGAAAGATAGAAATGTCTCGATCTACAAGAGATACATAAACAGAAGACAACATGTATATCCAATCCTGAAAGATAGAAATGTCTCGATCTACAAGAGATACATAATCAGAAGACAACATGTATACCCAATCATGAAATATATAAATGTCTTGATCTACAAAAGATCCATAAACAGAAGACAACATGTATATCCAATCCTGAAAGATAGAAATGTCTCGATCTACAAGAGATACATAAACAGAAGACAACATGTATATCCAATACTGAAAGATACAAATGTCTCGATCTACAAGATACACATAAACAGAAGACAACATGTATACCCAATCATGAAAGATATAAATGTCTTGATCTACAAAAGATCCATAAACAGAAGACAACATGTATATCCAATCCTGAAAGATAGAAATGTCTCGATCTACAAGAGATACATAAACAGAAGACAACATGTATATCCAATACTGAAAGATACAAATGTCACAAAAGTTATTCATATTACCATGCCAATACACAACTGAAACAAATATTACAGAACTATACAGCCAATGACATGTACGCAGTGACAAACTAAATGTAGTGTTGTTCATTCTTATTTTTCTACATAGTGTGCCACTATTTATTCATACGTATTCAGAATCACAAGGCACAGCCTTCTAGAAATACAGTGACTTCTCATTCTCCATATAATACATATGGTTGTGTCTGTGTTAGACATTGTCCATGCGGTAGGTATGGGGGTAGTATTGCATTATTTACTGGTACATCCATTGGACTACATTTAAATATAGTTTTATAATCTTCCAGCAGGTAGGGCATGGGTTTTGCTCACCTTTATAGTGATACCAGAACTCTGTCTGCAGAGGAAAGAGAGAAAAATCTGTCACATATTTTTGCACATGTTGGTAGTACAGTTACACATGATCTATATGTATAAAAACAAAGAGAGAAGGGACACATTTTGTTTGTTTTCTTTAGCTTCTAAATAATTTTTTTGGGTCATTTTTATTTTCAAAGAAAATATGGAGAAGGAATTAAAGACCAGGGTTTATTATTTTTTCACACATGAAAGCGCTGAGCATGTTGGAGACCAAACCCCCATCATACTCACGGTTTTCTCCTGTGACTTGAAAATTTCGCGGGCCTCCTCCCTCGAACACGTTTCTTCATAACATTCCCGCTCCAGGTTTCCAGGATGTATTTCTTCAAGGAAATGATTTGCACGTTTCTGTAATATGTGATGAGCTCTCTCACGCTCTAGAAACACTGAATGCCACAAAGAAATAGAAAACATTATAACTTTAACTTGTTAAGATAGTTATGTTGAGAGAGTCTGTTGAGCTACAGTGTTGCTCTCCCAGTGACCTCTGAATGTGTCTGGTGGAAGCACATTTGCACCAACAGTTCGATTTTCATTCTCCTGTATGACTTTCCCTTCCAACCTCTGCTCCCTGGTGTCCCACAGAGCTGGTGGAAGAAGTTGGGAGGTATGCATCCACATCTCAAAGGATGACTGCCTTTTCCATTACGGGTTGTAACATCATTTGAGATGCAGATATACCACTGAACTGAAAGTGTAAATAATGAAACATTTAAAGATCACTAGGGTATCAGGAAATTCTTTAAGCAAACAATACTTAAAATTAAAACTTTGATTAGAAATTAGTATCTGGGTCTATATCATACCATACTAGATATATTATGTAAGTGGGGTGTTTTGTTTGTCTTTTACTGATTTCTTAAGTTTCATTTGGGTTGCCTAAGTTTATGTCTAATATATTTATATACATCATCTTGTTTTTCCTATTTTGTTAAAGAGCAACATCTTTGCACAATCACTGCACCTTGTACAATATAGTAAGCCACAAACATAAGAAACTTTATATTTTAGCAGTATAAAAAAGGATTCATAGCGGTACATGTGCTCCCCCACAAGATAACACCACATGCATGATATTGTGGGGCCACTTGGGCATAAATTAAAGCACAGGTAGGAATGAAACCATGCAGAACAGTATACAATATAAGGCACATACTATATTTTCTGGAAATTCTGATATCAGAGTATGTGATTAAATTGCATCACTTACCTGAAGGGGGCCTTGTCATCCACACAATAATAGAGGACGTGTTTAAATAAATATATATGTAGAGAGAGAACATAAATGGAAAATATTGTGACGTAGAATAATTAGTACACTAACAATAATGGGATATACATAGGGGGATTTATATTGGGTTGGTAACCATGCAAAGCCACCCGGAGATATATGCAGCGTACCTGAGAAGCACGCCGATGTAGAGAGCAGGATTGAAGTAATATACAGTAAACATCTAGCCATCTTGATTTTTCTGGGTCTGCAAAAACACAGTACAAATAGATAAGCAGAGGAGAGACTGCCCATTGTTTTGTGGCATTGGCTGTGCGCATGTAAGACATTTTTTGTGTGTGTTAAAGTTCCATTCTATGTTAAAAACAAGTTAAATACTTTTTTTTTATTGGCACTAGATAGGATTATGTACTGCAAGATATATTAGTGTTATTTATAACATGCTATTGTAGGCAAATTCTTACTAATTCCCCCACTGTAAAAGCATTGCTCCCAAATTGGTCCTCATACATAACTGTATTATATCTGATTGAAGCCATTTCTGCTATAATGTAAAAATGTTTCTTTTGTTAGTTAGGATATTAATATTAGATATCTTACCTTGGTAGGGAGTGTGTCAGCATTTAGTCAGGAGGGTCTCACTGTTAGAAAGGGTTGTTTATTGGACTGCCTGTAGTATTAAGGGGAGTACTTTTACACTAGGAGTATGCAGTTCAACTGAACACCTCTGGTTAATCATCATTTGGAGTAAATATTGACAATGAATACACAAAGCAGAGATCAAATAGACAACATTAGTGGTGTATGAGAGGGGAGGCTGTCCAGTACGGCGCTTAAACATTTTTCAATGTGTGGAAAATGAAGTAAATTGTATCAAATCCACAATATTTTGCCACAGTTGGAAGTTGCTACCATGTTTTAAGGCTTCTTTCAAGGTCTCTAGACTTCATTCGCAACCCAGATTCCATGCAATAAAAGCCCCACTTATTAACTCTACTTTTCAAACAAATCTAAAGTTGGGATGGTGACCTATGGACCACTAGACACAAACAGGAAGTAAGACAAACAAGAGACACAATGCATCTACTTGAAGCATGTGGTCAGTTGTACCTTAACAACATGGAAACAAAATTGAAAAAAACTCACCTGGGAAAATAATGCAGTCATTTAAAGGAATGTATTGTTATTTTTAACCGGACATTGCATATTTAGCAAGAGTGTGAATGACAGATACCTATATTTTTCAAAAGGGTTGCACCTCCTTTTTCATTTCTGTGTCTTTGCAGATTAAACCCTCATTGCCTGTTTAAGGTTTAGGAAAATGAAAACAACATGAAAATGAAAATAACAAATTTTACTTAAGGGTCTATATTTCTTAAGTGTCGGTCCCAGGGTCCTTCACTTACCCTGCACCGAGGGTCCACTTCCAGGGCTGCATCTGGGACGCTGGGGCCCGCTTGCTGCGCGATCTTACAGCCGCAGGGTAGGCCGCATCCCCGGCATCAAGTTGTGGGCACACCGCACTTGTCTAGCGCGCGTGTTCCCACAACAGCCACAGGGCGTGTCTTAAACTCCGGTTGGCGTCACGTCACAAGGACCAGACAGAGGAGGAGTGGTGTTTCCCCCACTCCCTCCTCCTCTATATAGTCTATGGAGGAGGCGGAGACTTGGTGTTGGGAGGAGGGACTCAGGGAGGTCAGTGACTATTTAAACCCCTCATTTGCTTCACTCCTTGCTTGCTTGCTGAACTAGTTGGTGTACTTCCTCAGTCTCCTTCATCCTCGCTACTACATATATTTGTCCACCTGGTTTTAACCCTTGGCTATCCTCATCGTTGATCCTACCTTCTCTGATCCTTGAACCTCGGCCTACCTCCTCGTTTTTGATCCCTAGCGGGCTGCCTCGACCATTGGACTGTTCTTTGACCACTCTTTTTGCCTATCCCTTAATTCTTAATTAATTACTCATACACACTGAAAGGCATGTTCAGCTACCATGTATACTTTGTGCAAATATAACTAACTTATACAGCATGACCTTAACTAATGAACAGAAAATGTCTGTGTGTTTGTCTGAAGCGCTAAAAACTCTAGAATGCTGAACTCTAGAATTATGAAATTTTCTTATTCAACCTGAAATTTCAAGGTCAACGCAAATATTTTCTGCTCGCTACGTTGTTCCTTTTCCATGTTATGAGTTAATTTAGTTTTGAGGTGAACTATATGGACATCAAGGATAAGCAACAGGAGATTATGATGTCACTGGTGAAATAGATCAATGACCCATTTAGAGTTTTAATATAAGGGAACATGACATTTTTATATACAAGAGTCTAAATCCCAGGAGAAGCCAGGTAGTAAAGCAAGTAATGTCATAATTCATATAGTTAGGACCTTCTATTATTAGACTCCCACGGGCAGCACCCACACTGCTCAAAACTCAAGTACTCTTCAGAACTAATTTCAATATGCCAAATTTGTATATATATTTTACATTTTGAATTGTTACTTTATGCAGGGACATGTATCTACTCCTTCACACCTAGCCATACTTTCCAATATTTTTTACATTACACTGACACCTGACATTCATACCACAAACACTGTGTCTTTTGGTATCTGTTTAAATTTTAAACTATTGTGCTTGTCTTTAACATTATACTTTTATAAAATGATACATTTGTGATCTACCAATACATCTTGGTGACACGAGTGCACTTGTCAGTCTAACAGCAGCCATGAATGTTCTGTATTATACTTGTGAAGACATTATAAACATTAATATATTTTTTTTTCTTTTCATTTTTTTCCCTTTGGCTCACACCTATCCTTTTGAAATTTAGCTTTTAATTCTGAAAATGTACAAGCCATTTCTATATCTCTGATCGAGAGGAAATTTGTCTTCTCCATCTTCCTCCCCTCCCCCTTCTCTATCCCCTCCTCACAGCTTTTGACTATCACTTTATATACTTTATTCATATATTGACTTCCGATACTCTAACTTTATTTCATATGTAGAAAAACAATAAAATCTAGACTTAAAGGGAAGAAAAAAAAGAGCATAATGAGACAAAAATAAATTAAGAAAAATTAAATAAATAAAGTGAGAAAATTGAAGCAAAGGGCAGCAAGAGTGGAAGCGCAGTAAAGGGAAGAGAAGAGAAAAAAAAAGGAACAGAAATCAACAGGAAAAAAACATAAAGAAAAAACAAAAAAGTGTGGTTGTATGTAGCTATATTTAGTATGTATTGTTTCCCTTATGTATGACATCTTCATTAATATAATTGACCATTGCGAAATAAAATGTATAATACAAAAAAAAATCTCTCCATAGAGATGCATAGGACTGCCTAAAGAGGATAATGCACAAAAAGTTAAATATGCTGACAATGCACAAATATGCACAAGGCATTCCCAACGCTGCAGCAGCCCTCTGATTGGCTGAAAATTATGCCTGTCAGTGCTTAGTACAGGAAATGTTATTGTGTGAGGATTGATCCCTTGGACAAAGCATGCAAAATGTGAGTTTTCAATGCATACATGTGTAGCTATGTGCCTGTCTTAGCCATGGTCAAAAAGGAAAGACTGCAGTGTGTGATGTGGTGGGTGCATGCTCACTGTGATCCACAACAGGGCATCAAACAGGAAGTCTATACAATGGCTAAGAGTAAACACTTAGCATCATGGTATCATGAGCAGGTCATTATGTGTGTGCTGTCACTATATTCCTCTGCATAATTGTACTTCACACCTCTATGCCTAACTTTTGTCACACAAAAATGTCATGATTGCTTCCATTCAACACAAATTTTATTTTTCAGCTAGTTTTCCTTTATAAAAACAACAACATTTTTTAGAACAAATAACTGTCTCCTGTCAATAAAGAATTAAACATGACATAACAGGCGGTGTGATTGATTTATCTACTAACTAATGGGTTAACAATAATGAAAACACAGTTGTTACCATTCTTGACAACATTTTTTATGAGTCTTTTGAAAGTTTCATTCAATCTAGAAGTCTTCCCACCCAACCATTGCTTTTTTATTTATTTTTAATTAACCCTTTTTTGCGTGATTTAAAGGAGCCTGTCTTCCCTTCTGACTTTAGCTGGACTGCATCATAATTGGTCATCTCTTGGTTGATCCACTCAAGATAACGACTGACTTTAGTATATACTCCATAGTTGTCCTCTCGGCCGCAACCTTCTCCCCAGCTCACCAATCCCACCAGAAACCAAGAGCCTCCAAACTTGGTGACCATGGGCCCTCCACTGTCCCCTCGGCAAGCGTCCTGCTTGTCCCCCAGCAGGCCAGCACACAGCATATTGCCAGACAGTTCATGGTGCATGACTTCAGCACATTCATTACGGGAGACTAATGGAATCTGTATATAGCTCAGAATGCTTGACCGATTCCGAAAAGTTTCATCCTGATTTCCCCAGCCAGTTACTACTGTCTCGGTACCATCCACAGTCAGATTCCTTTCAGCTAGTGCAAAACTTGGTAAACAGATGGGCAGCACATATTTGGAAAAGATAGCCGGTTCCGCGAGACGCAATAAAGCAATATCATTATCTACATGGTCAGACTGGTACTCGGGGTGTATTATGATCTTGGTCACCTGGACTTGTCGCTCTGTATCCTCAATTTTACGACGATCATATTCACCTGGACACGTGGAAAGATAGAGATGCAAAAGATTATGTGAAGTCATTCACATGTAAAGGAGCACTTAGGTCACCTAGGCTTTACATGCTTTTAGTATATGTGGAATTAACTTACTTTTACTTTAAAACAATTGACTGCTTTCCAATAGTTTTACAGTTAACATCATTTCAATGGAACCTTGACATTCAGGGATACCCACTAAGGAGGGCTTGGAGAGACCTGCAGGGTGGTTGCTTTAGCAACACCAATAGCCCTATTACACATTATTTGATCTTTTTAAGGTATTTAGATGTATATCTATAAAACCAAGAATACGCTCAGTATATCACAATATGCAATATATGAATCTAATAATGAATCTAAACAGAAATCTGAGAATAGAAATACAAAAGGCAGGAACATGGTGTACTACATATTAAAACACCACTTTTATTATGAAAGGGGAGTAAAATATTAACAACATTTACAAAAATACCATTATAATAATTTCACAAACCATGAAGACATTCTATTCATCAATTCACCATATACGCTCAAAATTTTACAAAAATACATTTCATATTTTTCGTGGTCATTTTTGGAAAAACCTCCCCTGCCGAGGTAGCCTCATGTCTTGTATTTCACAGCAGAATATGATGGAGCTTTGCAAATAAAATACTATTTCTACTAAAAATAATATGTAAATCTTCTCTGGTTGACCTACAATTATTTATACTGTCATTTTTCCCATCGACTTAAATTAAAAAAAAAACATAGCGTTGTCCTCTCAGGATAACCAATGACTGAAAGGGATGCCTACCAATCCTAATGTAGTACTTTCCAGATGACTCCATACAGTGGGCAGCTGTCAGTACCCAAAATGGATGAATGAGAACCCCGCCACACTGAAATTTCTTTTCACGAAGCAGTAAGGCCTGGAATCACAAGAGGATGTCAGTCAACTGAATATAACATGAATATAACATGAGTATGTTACTTTTCATTATGGGGGGTTATTTATGAACCCACTGATTGACAGAACGAACCGCAAGTGCAGAAGTGGCGTAGGTGACACAGATTTTCTGGCATCTGCTTGATACATAGGCACACACAGAGACAGCACCAGCATTTGGCACTATCTGAATGTGCGCCACATGTTTATAAATCCCTCCAATATTTCAACAAATACATAGAGAGCGAAAGAAGACAAGAAAATATCGACTCACCTAGCATACTCATAACAACATCTTGGCCCTATTTTTCTTTTTCTTTAATTGCGTTAACCTTTATTATTCCATGTATCAGCTTTATTTTTTGTAAAGTAATATTTTATTACATTTACCCTGACTCTTCGCTCCCTGATTTCAAACTGGGCTCCATTTCTGGCTACACCTGAGGGGGGGGCAGGGTGTTTAATTCCTTTATATTTTTGGACATTTCTATCATTCTATCATGTCTTCTCTATTCTTTCTCGCTTTGATGGAACACATGTTACAGTGTTGAACATGTTCTTGATTAATTACTACCATAGGTTTAACACTGGCATTGAGCCAATTTTTTTACCGGCCTGCTGGTAAACTACTAGCTGCAATCATGTAAACGTTACCAACAATTATAAGGGGATTTCTTTATTTGCACTAAAACATGAAAAAGGGCCTGTAGCCTACCTGCCAAGGGCTATCACCTTTACGGCCTTGTTTTGCCCCAGTAAGCCGTGCTGTAAATTCCAAGTCCAAGATTTTTGGTTTTCCACATGGGTACTCCACTGAAAAACATCACGAGAACAATCTAGTACCTACTAATTATACATCAACCCCCCCCCCCCCCCCCCACACTTCCTTTTAGCAAATTATACAAGGGAGCAGAAGAAGGGGCTCAATGTGGCAAATGCAAAGAAGTGGAGGGAAAGGGTCAAAGGTTAACCATCACAAACACAGCATGACATAATATATGATTGATTGTTATATTATTGGAATTTTGTTGAAACTTACAATTCTTTTCTCACCATGAACTGCAAATTAAACTGATAAAGTAATAATTGGAAAAATCGAATTTTCTACCTGTGTATTTTATACTTCATTCCCTGTGAATGCATTGGGTGATTTCTTACCTGCTGGTTTACAGGTATGGTAGTCATCAGCCAGCTTGTACCCAGAGGCACAGCTACACACACGAGAGGTGCTATTTTCAGTATCGACACAGAAATGCATGCATCCTCCATTATTTAACGAACAATTATTGTAGAGAATCTCTGGAAAATTAGAAGATAAATTAAAGCTTTTTCCATTTTTTTTTTAAAGGAAACAGATAAATGTTAAACAACAGGTTAGAATTAATGCTTTTCCGCTCACAGAAAAACTATTTAGTTTCAGAAACGTCATTGGTGCCAGTAAGACACAGCTGGGCAACTCCTGAACAACTCTGAAGCCAATGCTACAGGGGTGTCCAAGTTTGTTTTGCAGTGGGCCACTTCACCGTAAATGTATTTGTGTGTGGGCCGCATTGATGTTTCATTTTGTAAAAAAAATGTGTGTGTGTGCGCGTGTGTATAAATATATACACATATACACACACACACACACACAAGTGGATATACATTCATACATACACAGACGTTGATATAAATACATACACACACACACGTGGATATACATACACAAACACACACACACACACACACACATATAATTATATATCATAGTAATGATCAGTGTGTGAGTATGTCACAGATTCCCCAGCAAAAAAATAAATACTCAAATTAAATGCACACAGTCATTCTTACACAAAGTTACACTTACATACACACACTCAAATACACACATAGTTGCATTTACACGCACACATACACTGAGTCACACTGACACATACACTGATTCACACTTCCACACACACACATAGAGTTTTGCTTCTTTATTTTTTAAGAAAGAAAAACCCTGTTATTTTGTTTGCAATAAAAAAAACACTCACATTAAATGCACAAATTCAACGTGCATACACAGACACACATACATAAATACACAGTCACTCTAACACACCATGTTACACTTACATACACACACACTTTTACAAAAAAACAAAAAAAAAACCAACATGTTGTTCCCCCTCCCTGCTTGCTTACCTTATATCTGCAGGGAGGGGGATTGGTCCATCTGAGCACCGGGATGTCACTGACACCCGGTGCTCTATCGGGGTCAGAGTGCGAAGGGGCGGAGCTTTCTCCCCTGCGTGAGAGGAGAAAGCCCGTCCCCTCGCGCTTTGACTGTGTTGGAGCACCGGGTGTCAGTGACATCACTGTGCGCACTTTATTGGAGCGGGTGAGAGGTGCGGCTACCGCTGCCACTCTCAGACGGACCGCACCTCTCTGGCGGGTGGGCCGCATTTGGCCCGCGGGCCGCACGTTGGACTCCCGTGACCTAATGCTTATGTTTTATCCTTGTCTAATTTGCTGGAACATACAACTTACTTATCCATCTCCAGCATGCCCTGTGATCCTTCTAATACTACAGTCAACATATTGTGTTTACCTCAGTGCTGCCTTCTACTACTGTGTCATACTTCTTAGTTGTCTATATTGGCATTCGTATAAACAGTTGTACCACTGTATCCTTCCAAACCGTTCATAATGGCATTCACAAATCAAATGGCCTACCAGCACAATCCATATTTTCACAGTTTTTTTTTTTTTTTTTTTTAGTAAATCAATATTTATTTTTATTTTTTGCAAAATCAAAAACAAATCATCGGGGGGGAGGGGAGGGCAGGGGTTAGCAGGGGTGGCAAGGGTAGATTTACAGAGGTGGTAACCTGAGGCAGCAGTATCTAGAACACTTGACAGGCAACCCTTGAGAGAAAAACACACGCAGTGAGTCCATGAAGATAGACCGCCACCAGGAAAGTAAGCTACACTTCAAGTCAGGCAACTTTTCCCAGTTTAATTAAATTAAATGCAGAAATGGATATCCTAAGAACAGGAGTAGGAAATCGTATTATTTTGAAATTAAAAACAACATTTCATTTCATTTCAAAATGAAAGACACAGTTAAGGGTGGATGCTGAGATACTAACACTTACCATGAGAGCACAAACGTCCTTCCCAACCTTTATGACAGATACAGTCGTATTTCCCAATACCATCCTTGCATTCGGCATTTACACATGTAGCAGTCAGGCACTGATCCCCATCTAAATGATATATGATTTTTAGCTTTCAACAAATATGGGTTCTTGGATGAATTTAGAGTGACATCGCTTGTGTGTTTTTCAGGCATAATTAACTAACTAAAGAACAATTCAGAATTTCTAAATGAATACTAAGGGGCTTTGTCATCAACAACTTTTGCACCAAGATGTAATATTTTAAAATTGCTCATGCATTGTGTTGATAATTCTGAAATGTAATCAACAGTTAGATTTTTTTTATTTTATTAAAACGGAATCAGATATTTCTACCATTTCCTTGCCGTCATTTTTTTTATGTGTACATATTACAGCATTTCCCCCTTGGACAATGCACATTATTATTATTATTATTATTAAATTTTTTTAAAAAGGACCAGTTTCATAATCAAAATAATGTTAAACAACAAAAGAGAAAAAAGAATATAAGAGAAGAGAGAGAAGAAGAAAAATAGTGAGTAGCGAGGAAATGAAGAGTGATACAAAGACAGAAATAAAGGGGTGAAATACTCAGAATGCCCAAATCTACTGTATCATACTTCTATTCTGTCCAGGTGCCCACACCTTAATAAATGAGTCTGTAGTATTGTGTATTTATGCTGTATGTGTTACCATGCCAACTAAGTACCACATTTTGGTTGTATTTGGGACCACGTTAGGGGTGTACCTTGCTGTTTCTGACAATGTACATCTGAGTGACCGCACAAACTCTAAAAATCAGTTTATTAATATGCTTGACTAATTTAATATGACCATATTTCTTGCTCAGCAGCGCTGTCTAATGGTCTGGGGACAATGTAAAGTCCAAAATGTAGCCAAGTAAGGCAAAGTCCCACTCCAAAACTGGCGTAATAAGAGGGAAGTCCACCACATGGATTATAAAAGAAGTGTTCATCAGTATATCGTTGTTCAGACACAAGTGTTAGAACAGGGTAGTTTCTATAAATATCACAAAAAAAGTGTGTTGAACTCAAAAAATATATATAAATGACTGTACATATAAGGCTCAACCCATGTAAGAGCATCAGTCTAGTTGTATAGCATGAAGCCCCTTTATTTCAAAGCCACAGTCTATCATCACTGCACCCTATGTCCACTGCTCCAGCTTTTCTCTGACACTAGGATCATTCAGTGAACACATCTAAGTTGCTCTACAGATCTTTATTGGGATCATTCAGTGAACATGTATCATTTGCTCTCCAGATATAATAAAGAAAATAACTTTGACATGCCGATAATGAAATAGTTCTAAAAAGCCAACTACGTGAACCCAATCTCGTCAACAAAAGGTTAGGATATACTTACCAAAATATTTAGACCAAAACTTAAGCTAGAAATAAAAGGGAAATAATTAGAAGTTGCAGAAAGTTAAGCCATTTCATTTGAAGGTCATTGACTTCCTTACAGTGTCCTCCACAGACTCAAAGATCTCATTGGCCTCCTCAAGGTCACACAATTCCTCAACACATTCCCGCTCCAGCGACCCGGGTTTGAACTCTTCCAAGAAGCTATTGGCTCGTTTCTGAATTCTAAGCACACGGTTTGCATCCTGACTACTGTAGAACACTGAAATTAAGGCATCGAAAATAGTGATCAGGTTATAAATTTATTATTACAATAATAATAATAACAATAATAATAAATAATTTGGATTAATGGTGTAATGGAGAATAATTAAAGTATGCTTGTCATGTACTGGGTCCATACAGTTTCTCTTGTACAGCATTCATTAGCCTGCGCGTTTCACTTACCTGATCTGCTGTAAGCACTTGGTGTGTCCCAGCTGATAAATGTGAAGGAGAAAACTAAAAGCCATCGCATTGCTGAAGGAAATATATCTGCCAGATAAGAGGAAGGAACAGTTACACTCCTGTCCCATATACAGAGGGATCATTTGTATATTATTATACAAATTATATAACAACGGATTTCATGTAATCTCATGTGTGATGATCCTGGAGTTCTTGGACTAGGCACCATCCTGCTTTCTATTTTTTCCTTTTTTCATTAAGATTTTCTGAGAGTGATGGGTATCACAAGAAAATAAACTCATTGGTAATTCACAGGCTTCAAGTACATTTTTAAAAGTTATATCCCAGTATTCTAAGACGTCAGATGTGGACCCATAAAGCAGCTCTAACAGGCTAATCTCTCTATCTGGATCAAAGCTAGCCCTTGCAACCATATCTGCGCAGGGGGTCCCACTCCCACCCACTTAGTGGGGGGGGGGGGGGGGGTAGTCTATTCATTAAGGCTCAATTTACAGCAATTATTTTGGTTCTGCAACAGTGGTGGGACTGTAGCATACACTGCTGGATACAAGGTCACATAAAAGACTGGAGTAAAGAAGACTGAAAGCCCTCACCAAAATCTCACCTGCCATTTACTAGAAACAATGCAATCAGCCTATAATAAACCATCATAAATAAATGAAATGCCATGTAATGGAAAAAGCAGCAACTGGAACTATGCAAATTAACACGTTAATTAAGTTAACAAAGTCAAATTCTATACCAGAAAATAGCAATAAAACCAGCAACTGTACTGATACTGCTGGCACTAAGGATACCTACTACAAGTCCACAGAGGTGATTAGACCACATCTGACTTCTATTTAGAGGGGCAACGATTTAAAAGTAATATCAGGAAGTATTACTTTACTGAGAGGGTAGTGGATGTATGGAATAGCCTTCCAGCAGAAGTGGTAGAGGTAAACACAGTCAAGGATTTTAAGCATGTGTGGGATAGACACAAGGCTATCCTAGCTATAAGACTGGGAACGGGGGACTAATAAAAGTATTCAGAAAAATTGGGCAGACTAGATGGGCCGAATGGTTCTTATCTGCCGACACATTCTATTGTTCTATGTTTCTATGTTTCTCCTTTAGGGCGGCCAGAGCAGCAATTTTAATATAGCAATTTAAGAGACCATATTGCCTTAAAGGGGACATCCGCAAAACTGCCGATTAACGCAAGATGTGAAGTATATATAAATGCCCTACTGTATGTTAGGACATGCTTACAATTTATATTAATCCGTCCCTTGTTCTTTCCTTTGTTCTGTTACTTTAGAAACATATTGGAACCTAAGGAGTCGCTTGCTTACTACAGATTGTTCGTATTAATCAACAATAAGAAGACATAGAAACAGGTGTTCCATTTTCAGTCTTATACACTCTATTTTCTGTGAAAACACATACTAATTAGAACCGCTAAGAAATACCCTATTTCTATAAGGGTCACTGCTATTTCAGTGCTTTGAGCAGCTCTGATATGTATTATGTATATATTAGCAGTGCACACTCACTCAAACCTAATTTAAACACAGGACAAAATATCCAGTTAAAACTTACAATTCATCGTGCCTGAGATTAATCGTGTGAATCTGTAACTTGTCAGCGAATGTTTGGGGTCTGGAAGCGTTTACACAGTAAGCTTGGGGTGTTCTCTGTTAGCCACAAACAGTAAAACAGATGCTGGTTAATCCCTAACCTGAAATATTGATTCACTTTGTCCTGTCCCTCTCTGAACAAACAAAAGGCAGTCTCTAAAATATTGCAATAGCCGGGAACGGAGGAGGCCAGGCTGGGCACATTAGTTTGGTATATGTTGGAATTGGAGAATACCAACATATGTTTTGACATGAGGATAACAGGTCTGTGAGACCAGCTTGGACAAGGATTGGACGGAGCTGTAATAGTCTGTCTAAGTGCAGATCACAAGCCTTTTTCCATTGGTATGTCAGGCTGTTCCCTCCTGTAAGACCAGTACAGACCCAAAATGCAAGGCAAGTCTCCTCTGGATATAAACCAATTTCAGCTTGTAATTGACTTAGTCTTGTGGTACAGCTGGTATTCCCCCAAGCCAATGAAGTCCACATTTTTTTGAAGTGGCGCACATAACCTGAAGTACACGTGTGGTTTGAGTTGGATTCAATATTTTTATTTACAGTAATTGTGAAGACTAGCTATTTGGTCTGGTTATTTAGCAGTAATACAGTAAGACGATTTAAATCAACTGTATTTCTTAGGCAAATGAGAATATGGGTACTTAAATCAGTTTGGCTGCATGGTGGACAACTCTGCTCTCGGCACACTTTATTAATTTTTGCTCCGATTGGCCTGTATTGGATCCTCCTTGCACTAACTTGCCTCATAGAAATAAATATGTATATACTATGTACACTATATGGACAAAAATATTAGGGCACACCACTTAATTATTGAATTCAGGTGTTTCAATCAGACCCATTGCCACAGGTGCATACAATAAATCATCTGCAGTTTGCATTTGCAAACATTTGTGAGAAAAATGGGTCATTCTGAAGAGTAGAAAAAAAGGAAGAAAAGCTGTGTAAATGGTCAAGTCAAACTGGAGCTGATGCAGGAATGTCTGAAAGCATTAGCAGGTGACGTGCAGCACAAACAGCGTTCTCAGCTGTAAATGATCAATGGAAATAAATAACCAGCAAGCCTTGAATGCGCACCATTTCACCTTCTCTCAGTAGTTCCACACAGTAATAAACGGAGCGTTGTTGTAGAAAAATAAAAAATGAAGTTTTATTGAAAAATAATTAAAAGCATAACTGGAGAGACAAGGTCTCACGCGTTTCGCCACAAGGCTATGTCTATGATTAAGCCTTGTGGCGAAACGCGTGAGACTGCCTCTCTCCAGTTATGCTTTTAATTATTTTTCAATAAAACTTCATTTTTTTTTTCTACAACAACGCTCCGTTTATTACTGTTTGGAACTACTGAGAGAAGGTGAAATGGTGCGCATTCAAGGCTTGCTGGTTATTTCCATTGATAATTCTGAAGAGTGTGGTACTGTGATAGGATGACACCTTTGCAATAAGCCAGTTTGTGAAATGTCATCCTTGCTAGATATTTTACGGTCAACTGTAAGTGGTATTATTGGAAAGTGGTAGCATTTAGGAACAGCCAGGTGCCACAGACAGGTGCTGGGGCAAGTCCTGAGTGCCATCTGGGTGAATCCTGTACGTGCAATCATTGTGCTTCGGTACGTCCTGTGAGTGCAACCAGGGTGCTGGGGTAAGTTCTGTTAGTGCAATCAGCAGTCCAGGGTGAGTCCTGTCAGTGCAATCAGTGTGCTGGGTGAGACCCATCAGTGCAATAAGCGTCCCGCAGTGAGTCCTGTTAGTGCAATCAGCATGCCGGGGTGCATTTCGTGAGAGCAATCAGCATGCTGGGGTAAGTCCTGTGAGTGTCATCTGGGTGAGTCCTGGGTACTGGAGTAAGTCCTAGGTGCCACCTGGCTGCTAGTGCAAATCATGGGTGCCACCTGAGTGCTGGGGTTAGTCATGGGTACATCTGGGTGCTGGTGCAAATCATGGTTGCCATCTGAATGCTGAGGTAAGTCCCAGGTGCTAGGGCATATCCAGGTGCCATTTGGGTGCTGAGGTAGGTCCTGTGAGTGCCATGTCAGTGCTCGGGTACGTCCTAAGAGTGCGAACTGGGCACTTGGGCTAAATCCTGGGTACTAGGCAAATCCCGGTTCCATCTGGGTAGGTTCTAGGCACTTGGGTAAGTCCTGCGAGTGCAAACTGGGTGTTGGGGCAATTCCTGTAAGTGCAGTCTGGGGGCTAGGGTAAATTATGGTTGCTGGGGCAATATGAAACTGTGGCAAGTGCTGTGGGAGCAATGTAACAAGGTGACACTGTGACAAGTACCATAGGGGCAATGTGACAGTGCGGCTAGTGATGTTGAAACAATATGACACCATGGCAAGTAGTGTGGGACAACATGGCAGTGTGGGATAATGTGACTGTGTGGCAATTACTATGGGACATTTTGACACTGTTTATTCATAAAGAATATAGCATTAAACTAGAGGCGTCACCTTTAATCAGGAAAATAAAGTTTGTTCAGATAGGCCCTGTCTGACTATATTGTGTTGGGCCCGATGATATACTTTGTCAAATGGGAGCTATGCTGTACCCCTTAAAGGATAATGATCTGTCTGGCTAACAATAGATTGATTAGAGCTGTTCAGTAAAACTGACTGTGATTTACTAATGGGAGCTATACTGTACCACATCTAACCATAGCTAACTCTAAACTGAGCTTGACTATACCACCATTGAAATGGTAACACTACGTGGAGGGGGCAGCAAAGTTCATGTTTGCCTTGAGTGACAAAAAATCCTTCCACTGGCCCAGACATGTGCATGATAACTAACAGTCCTGCTCATGTCATGGTCCCAAGTTAAATGGAGGAAATAAGTTGCAGTTATATTTGTAAGCTGTGATCCTCCAGTGTCACCATGTGGCTACATTATATCATTAGTTTGTGCAAAGTGGCCTAATCTCAGTGTAGTACAAAGGGTAAAAGACTAGAGGTTGTATTTAAGTAGTTCTGATGTCCGAAGACGAAATCATGCGGTCAAACTCCCTTCGTATTCGGAGCATTTCTGTGATAACACTAACATCTGGCTAGTCAGGTAGCACTGATAGGCCTCTGTAAAAGGCTGCAATGTGGCCAAAATGCATCCAAACAAAGTGGTAGCCTTGAAAGTTCCATTACATCCTATGGGAGGTCTCACAATTTGTTCAAATAGCTGAAAAATACTGAAAATCATCTAAACTTCAACCAATATGTACCAAACCTTACATTCACAGGAAATAGATCCAGGTTCAAGAAATTGATCCAAATTATTGTTGCAATCAACTTAGGGCAGGATTACCAGTCAGCATTAAAAAAAACGTTATACCTAAATGGAAAGCCAGGAGTCAGGACAGGGGAGGTAACCAGGGCAACAGCCACACCACTGGTTGCAGAAGAGGGGGGAAGTCAAGGCCAAAAAGGTACCAGCAGAATTTTTCTGCGGAGAAGAACCAGGCATTGGTACATAAGCTGTGCCAAACCTAGGACCGGGTGAAAGGCAGGGTCGTCATCAGAAGGGTACAACCCTGAGGGTTGTAAGAAGTGGTTAAGATAAATAAATTCTTGCCAGCAGAGGGACTGGCTGGGGAGATAAAAATGTCTCCCTTCAACAGCTCTCTGTGCAGGCAAGCAGGCAGCTGGATGCTTGTACACTGCCCAGACATCCTCCCATAGTGCCTCTTACACTCCCTGTGTGTGTTCGGCAGTCAGAGTGTCATGTGACCTGCTCGTGCTTATACTACAGACACACACGCAAGAGGCATGTATTGCTGCTCTGGCAAGACATGTAAATGTAATCTTGGTGCTCTGGCAAGACATGTGGGTGCAAGCTGGGTGATGTTCCAAGTGCTGTGAGTGCTGCAAGGTGGTGTTATTGGAAGGGATGGGCAAAAACTAAAGGAGTGCAAGATAAATGGAGTGGAGTGGGTGATTCTCAGACCATTTGTTCTGTTAGGGGCTCCAAAATTTCTGATTGTGGCCTGGTGACAGGAGCAGCAGCCAAAAGAGCAAGTCAGAGGAGGAAAAAGGATCTCTGCCAAGGAGGTCATGGATCCAGTTAACGCAGTTGGTGGGAAGGAGGTGGTGAAGAAAAGGTGAGTGCATTTAAAATGCTTGAATATCATAGATATGTTAAATTGCACTACATATTCACTTGATCAGCTCACATACCTGTTGTTCATGTAACACGTGTAGTAGCTGTGTGAAGGCTAGCTAGGACTGTACAGATAGGGGATGTTGCACATGGCCACACACGTGGAAGCTGTAAAGGTATGTGTATAGAACTGTACCTGTGCAGAGATGTTAGCTGTAGAGAGGGTGGGCAAGCAGCACATTGCAGGAATTAACACTACAAATAAATGCTACAAGTAACTAAGGGCAATGGGATCTGCAGTCAAAAGTTGCAGTTCTATGAATGTCTGTGTGTCAGTGTAACTGTAGATCTGTGTTAACGCATTTGCATAGTTGTGTGAATGTGTATATATAAATATGTACACACACGCACACAGACACATCAATATGTGCATACATACATGTATATATAGAGATGTAGGAATAGGATAACATGTACAGATGATGATTGATAGTGTACCAATAGCAATGTTCACCTATTATATTTCAGATACTCTGACATCAAGCTGAATGTGAAGAGGAAGTAATACAAGGCAGTCGCCACCCGCCAGACACACTAGCTGCCCTCTAGCACCGACTGACCTGCCGGATTTTGAGGAGAAGCTACTGCATGTCATGGGGACTGAAACAGTGTTGGTAGTTGAATGTACAATGGACATCGACTCACCTGGTCATAAGTATTGAACATCCACTGATGTGTTATGTATGTCAAATGCTATGTATTAACCCTGTGCTATCACTATCTTTCTAGCATCTGCAGCTGTGTCCCGTCAACCTCCAGCATTATCTGATGAGGAGGCCCCATGGCCTGCACAGGCCTCACACCATCTGGCAGCTACTCCTCAGACTTCACCAGGTCAGACGGCTCTGCTGGCCTTGATGTCAGCTTCCTCTTCACCTATCTACGGTAAGTCAAACATACACATACATGTGCGTGCATCTGCATGTCACCAATAGTAGAAACATGTACAAGAGATAAGGCTTCATTCATGAAAGAGGGAATTGCATGGTTAGGGAATGAATATCCCAAGTTATGGGCACATTAGCTATAACTAGGTTACTATATAACTTGGGAGTTCCCGTTCTCATAAATTACCAAAATGTTGATGTGAAATTCTGCTCCCAACTGTATGTACTCAACATTAACAAAGCATTCTTGTTCATCTCCAACAGAGCTATCGTCATCATCTCCTGATGTGCAGGCCCTGGGATCCACCATCCAAGGTAGATATACATCTACATCACATCATTCATGCCAGATCTTAATGCAAATGTAGGTATTTACTTGTAGCACCCCATCGGTTTACATATTACTGAAATGTGGACATGGGTGTACAGTTGTATGACATCTATGAATTTGCGTGCTACAGTGATAGGAATATGTATCTCCTCATAGGTTCAAACACAGAACCAGCATGCAAGGAGTTAAGCATAGGCTTGTGTTAAGCAACTCCTAACTGATTCTGTAAATAGCTAAATTATTATAACGGTGCT
The DNA here is from genome assembly GCA_036172795.1 of Pelodytes ibericus. Lineage (NCBI taxonomy): Eukaryota > Metazoa > Chordata > Amphibia > Anura > Pelodytidae > Pelodytes > Pelodytes ibericus. The sequence goes on from CM069861.1 coordinate 171,473,724, forward strand.
AATTAGTATTAGGAAAGTATTTACAATGGTTCAGGATTCAGCTAACCATGCATGTTAACTGTAAGAAAATGTGAGGACTATGTCAAACCATCTTATTTTCCTGCAGATACATCTTCACATGCAGTGCTTCCCAGCATTCAAGATCATCCAGGGACATCAGGAGCCCATCCACAACCGCCTGCCCTTTCTCCTAGGATGGCGTTCGATGCTGCTGTCCCTGGTCTGATTGCTGGTACTCAGTATAAAGTGGCAAACTTGAACTAGCAACAGGCCATGGCGGAGAGCAACAAAGAACAGTTCCATGCCCAGGTGATGGAGGGGCATTATCAGTTCCTTAGTCATAGATATGGGAGTAGCGCATCTGGAAATGGAAATGATGCACCAGCAGGAGTGTCAGGCTACAGCTAAACACCCCAGCTTCATTTTGAGGTACAAGCATGCCTATTACATTATCATCCTCCTCATCACATGAGTAAATCACACTGTCGAATCTTTGTAGAAGTCATGGAACCTACCATTTTGGTTACCTACCATTCTTATTACCCAGTTGCACTCCTCATCTGAAAAACTCTCTCCTCCCCCTCACTGCCCCCTCCCTGCCCTGGGTGTTGTAATAAAAAATAATATACACAGTCCAAAGGGATCAGCACTCTTTTTCATCAAACAGGTTACAAACTCTTAACGCTCTAGTTTTCACAAAGGCTATGTAAAAACACTTTTTCTAAGATAACAAATTTGGAGATTTAGTTACATTATATGGCCATATTCTTAGCCCACCACCATGACAAAGTACTCCAGTACAGGTGGGTCCTAACACTAAATACTTTTGCTTATGTGTCTTTTTAAATTGTGTCTATTAAAAGTTAAGTTTTTAAAACTTTCAGAGAATTCAACACACTGTGACTCATAGACCAAATAGTTATACACAGTCAAAAGTGATCAGCACACTCACACTAAACAGGTTACAAACTCTATTTGGTCTTTTATTTCCAGTGTGTAATGTCGCATTGCAAATCAATGTTGGTATCTACACGAAATGGTTCATTACTAGACATTACACAAGGGGTGTAGCTATACATATCATAACAGTTGACGATGATCAATATACAGTGATGTTATGCCAGCATAGCTGATATAATTTATATTGTTCTTCATCAACAGCTATGCAGTTGTCCATGGGTGGAGGGGTAAAAAAAAAACTTGAATATTGTGCATCTTTCAAAATGTGCATCGTTCAAAACTTATGCAGACCTAGTGTTTGCAAAAGTGAATACTAGGCGGCTTGCATCTTACTGAGTATAGCTCCGTGGTAGCAGAGAGAGTTGGTCCATGAGGAGGAGATGACTGTCATCGACCCTGCTGGTGGTGGGTTCAGAGTCACCGATGCCACAACATGGCAGTCTGAAAGTCTCTGTTTCACACATTATAATCACTTCTGCACAGCGCTCCACAGAATCAGGCTTATTTTAATCATTCAGAAGTAGATTTCTATCTGAATATTATTTAGTCTCATTGACGAAGAAAGTAGCAAACAAAGGCGTATGCACTCCCAATGCGGTGAAAAATAGATTAATATTCATGAGAAGGATCCGATTAAAACTCCATATAAAATCCACAAAAACAGAGACAAGACATGGGATACAACAATATGCCTTACGCGTTTCGCGTGAACACACGCTTATTCATAGGCTTGAATTTGTCTAATAAATATTCAGCTATTTTTCACCGCATTGGGAGTGCATACGCTTTTGTTCGCTACTTTCTTCCTCATTATCAGCGCTGCTACTACAGCCCGGCTGGAGCACCCCTTATCAGGTGATATTTACGAGACATATGTCAATTATTCTCTGGTGGAGCCGGCTTGTTTTCTCTTTTGTTCTCTCTTCATTGACAACTGAAGCAAGTTAACTTTAAAAACCTATGAATGGAAGTAACAAATTCTCATAGTTGTGCTTGATTCTTAGTTGTCACTCAGCATGATGCTCCTGCTGTAAGAAACTCTATCTTCTTTCATTTGAGAAATACAGCCAGGATACAATATTTAATTCCAAACATGGCAATCTTAATGTATGTTGTTTTGCATGGATTACTGTAATGCATTTTGCCTCCCAGTAAAAGAACATCACCTGCAGACGGTACAAAACGCAACAGTCAAACTCGCTCACAAATAAAACACCTATTCTCCCTGGTGTACCATTAAATTGAGCATATATATGTTAACATAGGCTTGTTAGCCTTCAAAGCCTTAAATAGAAGCTCTTTCCATCTTGTTCCCTTCAGTCAGTTATCTTATTATTCCTGAAAGCGCTGCTCTGAATCTCTCTGTTACATTCACTCAGATATTTGATCGTCATCATTCATACTTTCAAAAAAAGCTCACAACTCACCTCTTTTATCAAGTATTCACACTTCATATGACTAACAGGAGGTCACAGTTTGGCCTGTCTGTATGTGTAAAGCATTAGAAGAGTTTACATTATATTTTTTAAATGTTCTCTTTTGTGTGTGTTATATAGATTTTTCTCGTTTTTTGTGGCTTTTTTGTCATTTTAAACCAACCTGATGCCATCTGGGGAATAATGTAGAGGAGAGCTAATAAACCTTTTTTTGCTGGCAATGAAACTCATGAGACGTGGAAATAACCATGAAGTCACTAATAAGATATTATTTACTGTTAGAACAGAAGATGCTCTTTACAATATCACTATTTACAAGCATTAACATCACGTTAGAAACAGAGCAGGGCTGCAGTAAGGCACAGGACAATAAATACACACAGATGGGGTAGAAGGGTTGTATTAGATACTTCAATCTGCCCCTGAGGGGAGGGAAGCAAAGGGGAAGGGACCTGCCCAGGATAAAAGGGGGAGATTAGCTAAACAGAAAGCCAGTTGGATGTGGACAACCACACCTCAGGAAAATAAGATCCAGGAAAGCATTCTTCACTTTTGGACACCTTGGCTGCTCTTTCTGGCAGTTACGGAGTTAATCATTAGTCAGAGGTTGTTTCCGGCTATGAAATAATGTACCTATAGAACTGTAAACAATCTTTTGATCACAGACAAGAGCTGTGCTGCCTTCATTTCACAGCTGGGTTTTGAAAAAAGTCCATAGCAACCAAAGATCACAAAATGTTTACAGAGATCCTCAGATACGAGCAATTACATTTACACAGGGTATAAATATCCACAGCCCCCCAGTAGGACTGGATTGAAAAGAAGCGTAGGGAAGCAGATTGACCACAATTAAACACCAGAATCGAGAGAGGAATCTGGAAGTTGTTGGCTGGCACTGGAATGAAAGAATGTAAGTAAATGGGATTTTAAAGTGTGCGTGTACACTGTACTGTAAATGGGTGGACTTTACAATAGCACAGGATGTCCCAGTTACACGAGGTAGCACATGAATGCAATTGGTTACTTCAGTCACAAATAGCGGCTATGGCGTCCAGAAGAATCTCTGCAAATGGTTTCAAAAGTATACAGAGCACTCCTCAATTAGCTCAAATGATATCGAAAAACCATTAATTCATTCAAAAATACCAATAAGACATGTCTCCTGTGATTGGCTGCAGAAATTCCCAGGGCTCATTTGTGATTGGCCACAGTCATACCCAGGGCATGTTTCATTGGCTACAGCAATTCCAAAAGGTACATATTTATAATTCGCTATAACGATGCTCTTGGCACAGCTGTGACCTGTGTGGTTTGAACAAAGCACTAAGCTATGCAGCAAAACCTACAAAGGGTCTGTTGGTGCAAGATCACTGGATTAAATATTACCCAGACTGGGCAATACATGCAGTGAAGACAGATCCTAGTCCACATTGACAGGCGGGGGGCTCAGCTCGCGAATTCCGTGGAGAATTCTCTTCATGTGACCCACTTTTGTCACACCCAGTTCCTGGAAGATGAGATAATGATGTCATTACTGATGGAAAATGTTACTATGCAAACAGCAATTTAAAAGTGAAGTCCCACTTTTTTATACCAATGTAGCAGAGGCAAACTAAAAGAGTATACTGCAGTCAAACTAGCAATGCAGCAGAGGCAAACTAAAAGAGTATACTGCAGTCAAACTAGCAATGCAGCCGAGGCAAACTAAAAGAGTATACTGCAGTCAAACTAGCAATGCAGCAGAGGCAAACTAAAAGAGTATACTGCAGTCAAACTAGCAATGTAGCAGAGGCAAACTAAAAGAGTATACTGCAGTCAAACTAGCAATGTAGCAGAGGCAAACTAAAAGAGTATACTGCAGTCAAACTGGCAATGCAGCAGAGGCAAACAAAGAGTATACTGCAGTCAAACTAGCAATGTAGCAGAGGCAAACTAAAAGAGTATACTGCAGTCAAACTAGCAATGCAGCAGAGGCAAACTAAAAGCGTATACTGCAGTCAAACTGGCAATGCAGCAGAGGCAAACTAAAAGAGTATACTGCAGTCAAACTACTTTCCTTAATCATAGCTGTCTGTTTTAAATGGAACTACTAATATATGGAAAGGACAACACTGACGATTTCTCTGCCATAAAGAAATCAGCATACTGTGGTTGGTGAGCAAATGGTATCACTCAACTATCACCTGTTTTAACAAATAAACTACAACTGTAAGAAATGGTAAATTAAATGGTATGTGAATGTAGAGGGAAAAAATAATTCAGATAAAAGATCTATACATTATGTCTTACATGTGTCTACGGTATCTCCCTGCTTATGACATCACTTGTGGCTTGGATTGCAAATTAACTAGTTTTCTTTGTTATTGGGTGACCGTCAAGCAGTATTTGCGTTTTCTCCTCGCGATGCCTGTCATTTCCACCGCGGGAAGCTGAAAATATGTCTGCCATTTGAGGACACACCCCAGACTCAACCACGTCTATGCGAAAAGTCAGAGACTTTATTTATCTTTCATTCGACTAGGTTGATGTGAGGAGTCATTGTAAATTGCCAATTCCTATTTTAGTTCGCTTGTATCACTGTCCTATTTTTGAATTACTGTCAGTATTCTATTTGAGGTGTTAGCCAGCGCTGGAGCAGTACATTATGACTGGCTGCGGCCGTTTCAGTAATCCCTTGATTTCACAGATGTCCGTTGGGCAAGATGTATGTTTTGATAATATGGGAGAAGGATGTCCAGATAGGGGTTATCCGTTATTAAATCGCTCCGAAGGTATTCAACCATCCAATGCTGTTTAGTCTGACACCACTTGACGGTCTCAGCGTGGATAGGATCGCCTTTCCAATAGTTTAGGCACGGAGCTGCACCCAGATATGTCTAGCCGGGTTGACAGTTGGCCACGTCCCCTGGAAATTAACTAGTTTTCAATGGGAAACGTGTAACTTAAATATCAAGCCGCAACATGATGTCATAACCAAAAGACACCACAGAAACATTTGAAACATATTTCTCTTACTTTATGCATTTGCATGTACTTTTGCGAAATCAATGTACAGATCATTTTTTATTCTTTACAATCAAACTATAAGCACTCAATACCACGGCTGGACTAATGTATGTGTAATTTACTTATTAAGCTTTTTGTAGCCAGCTTGATTTGGTGATAGGGCAGGGAGACATATTTAAAAGGGAATTAACATTTAGAAAGTCATGGCTACCTGGTTTAATTAAACTGCTCTGTATGAAATGGTATATAATGCTCAAATAAGAATTCTCATGCAAAGAAATCAAAATCGTTTTAATTCAATTTTAAAACCGTCTCTTATAATAAACGTACAGAATATGGTGGCACTTTACAAGTAAATATTAAATCTGAACAGGTTGTAAGTTGAACCCTGTGTATCTGATTCTCAAGAAGTTGTTTACTTGCTAGTTGCCAATTACATAAAAATATCCAAAATTCAGCAAACAATAGCAATCCTCTAAAAAGATGACATATTAACACTTCCATGTAAGTGCAAAATGATTGAGGTTGTAATGGGTTTTGCAACACATTGAATAAAAGCTTAAATAATGAGTTACATATATAAAAGACAGTACAGACATTACCACATACACCAAAAGACATGTAAGGTCAAGCACATTGAGCACGGTGAGGCATGCATGGGGAGAGGTGTACAGTCAGTTAGTGATTGTATAGCAGATGTAGCTGAAGGAGTACAATGGTTAGTAATATTAAACCAGAGTGGAGTAAGCAAGAGAAAACTGCATTGGATGTTCAGCAGGGAAGAGCTGACATCTGTGAGAGATACCTTGAGGTCTCGGCGCTCCAGATGAAGGAGCTCGCAACCCCGGATGTCATGACGTGTAAAGACCTCCTTGTACTCAGACAGACTGAGTCGCTCCAACCATAGAGATACCTCCTCCGTCCCCCAGAGGTAAGCTGTCAGAGAAAGTCCCGCAGTAAGAAACCACATCCCAAAGCAGAGACAGACCTCTTCCCAAGTAAAGAAGTACCACAACCCAGCGTGAAGGGGAAACAATTTGAAGAAAACCAGGGCACCAACCACATTTTACAAAAACAATATAAATAGTCCGAATTTCCGGTCCTTATCATGAAATATCTATTGTGGACAAACTGATTGTTAGGAGTGATTTCCAGATCAATGGATTTGCAGACTTTAAAGTGTTAACATGGAGTAACTACAATTCTAAGTCTGCAATGCAAACTGAATATCGCTGGGATAAATACTGTATTGGAAGCATGAAAATGGGATGTTATTTGATAAATGTAGTCTAAATGCAGAAAGCACAGACTTGATGTGAATCCAAATATACACTATTAACATGTAGTCAAATAAAAAGAAAATAAGACAAAACAAATTAGACTTGACACCAAGCTCTGGAGTCTGACTTATCAGCTACAGTTTGTAATATTGTGTTACTGGCAGACTTTCTTATCTTATTTCATTCTACCATGGGTTATACTAGCCATGTAATCCACTTCCAAATAGCAATGCATGTATACACATTCACCTTTACGAGGTTTGTACTATACTGCCTAGTAGCAAATTAAACGCTCTTTAATTTAAATGGTCAAAGACCAATTATTTCTGACATATCAATAGCCACCTAGTCCTGCCCACTAGTGATACACAGGACCCAGTAAGAGAGCAGGGGTGTATCTTATGACATCATCATACAGGCTCTGGCCACAGCTGTAAAGTTAGACTTGATGGAGGATGTTGCATCATGGGTAAAACTCTCAAAATGGATGCTGGAGATAAAAAGTGTCATATGTCTTATATATGTGTTTCTTCTAAATGTACAGGTAATCTAGTTACATCTTATGTAAGTGGTAGTGTCCCTTTAATTCGCTTCTGTTTACCCTTTGGGTATGCAGATAGACTGACAAGCATTGTTTACCAGATTGTCCGGTGCTGTTTCCGGTCTCCTTGTTCCTACTGTTCTTCTCTTTCTTAAATTTGTTAACCAGTCTAAACCGGCTGCTGCGTCTTAATTTGGAATAGTCGAGTGCACTCTGTAAATTAATTAAAAGGTTACCTTACCAAATAACACATGAAAGCTACATTTTGAATGTATGCTACAAAAAAACACAAAGTAAGTAACAAAATTACTTCTCAAATGCTGTAAGTAAAGAAAATAGGAAACATGTCTATATGTATAAAAAAAAACAGTCCAGTAGTATTAATCTACATTGCCAGTCACTCACCGCTCATAAATGAAGACAGAGGTACTGATGTCATATGGAGTGTTTGACACTCCTTCCAATAGACGCCAACAAGTATTCAAAAGCACTCATTGATGTCATGGTAAGCGCCATGGCGTGAAAAGCATCAGGCAATAGGCAGTCCTGTTCAGCCATGTGAACTGTTTATTGAATGACACAATAAAGGATATTTTTCACGTGACAGAGAGCACTTTTGAATAGTGCTGTGGCCTCTCTGGGAAACATGTCTGTCTTGATTTTTAGAGAGACTGTGCTTTATAACTGTGCGAGCACTAAGAGAAAGATTGTGACTATGAAGGAACCAAACAGAATGGAGTAATTATTAGAGAAGAAAAATCATTATAACTAGACCTTCTGTTTCTTGAAATCCCAATGTAAATACAATCATAGCAACTGCATCAATAGACGCAAAAGCTAAATGTTGCTGGTGATTTACATAACCGAGTACCTATAATATATGTTTTGAAGTGGTGGAAATTTTTGGAGACGGGGATTAGCTGGCAGATTAAATTGTCAATCATAACCAAATTCAAATTGTTTGCACAGTGGTTTGAGAGAAGCCTCACAAATGAAGGAGAGATCGTAGATTACGTATAATAAAATCACATATTATTCAAATAAAATTTTCTATGAAAGGCTGATGTCAGCAGACCAAGCTGACTAAAGAGCCAGCCCTGCTACTACTCCTTGTTGAACTCAATGTGTTCTACAACAATCAAGATCACTGGGCAATTACCTCTTCTTCTCCAGGATCGGTACTCTGCCACAACCAGGGGATGTCTGCAAGGTTTCTCAATTCCTGCTCTGTGCTGCTCAGGGAGGCCAACAGCTGCTCCTTTTGAGGAGGGTCCAGTAGCTGCAAATAAACACGAAGGAGGAAGGTCTATGATGGTCAAATCATTTTGTTATAGTACTAATCATTACATACATGGAATGTACCTGTAGGGGGCACCAAATCAATGGATGCAATCACTATTTACACTGCTCAAGGCTATCAAAGCTGAACAGTTATCAAGACCCAGAGACTCTCTAGCAGCAGATCAGCTGTACTAAGAGGCTGGGTGCACTTAACTAGAGGTAACCTAGCAAATATTCAATACACAAAGTATGGAGGGGGTGTCATTTATAAATACTAAATATATAGCAAATAGTGTTAGTCCTGTACCTGACAGACTGGTAAACCTCCAAAAGGATGTGGCATTTCAATGCTCAAACAGTTTTTGAAAGGCTAGATAACGGCAGGAACTGAATTTGGCAAACAAGAAGTGTTACATGCCAATGAGTAAAAGATGTGGTTGTGATTCCTCAAGTGGACTATTTGCTAAAGAAGTGAACTGCCAACTGAAGTGAAATGATCAGGAATTAATAGTTGAGTTGGAAAAATAATACAACTTGCCTATCTTTTCAACTTGGCTATTAGGGCCGGATTATTGCAGTTCATAAGGTGGGGAAGTAGAATCTCAAAAGAAAGCCAACGAGTTCACTTACCAGTGCCATCTTCCCACCAAGCAGTAGTTCTGTTTCGTTAAGAAGAGCTCGGACGTTTGTAACCATCTCCATTACATGAATGCTGCTCAGACCCTGGAAGGACAGATACATCAACAGTGAAGATAAAGTCAGAATGGAAGGGATCAGCACTGAACTAAACAGAAAAAAGTGAGGGGACAAGACTCTGGCAGGTACTGTACATCAAGCCATGCTAAAAGAAATAAATCATGTTTCTCATCGCAAGGCAGCACTAAGTAATGCTGTATAGTCACGAGCCTCATTTTCAATACTATATATATGTTTCAGTGTCAATAATAATTGATATTTGTCTACGTTTACATCCAGTAATGATAACATAAAATAGGTCTATGGCATCAGGTGTGCAATGTATATCCTAATATGTACATTGTTAAAATTTATCTATAAGTAAACATCAAGAAAGAATGGTAGGGGTAGACGGTAAGCTGGATGAGGGGAAGTTATGGCAATAGGGAGGATCGTTATTACTTTGTTGAAAGACAGAGTTTTTCCTTTAAATTATAGTAAGGTGAGATAGGGCATTCCATGAAATGTATAAAAAATAGCTTTCAAGCTTATATCGGAAACCTGGATCAGCCCGATCTTGTAACAACATAGACACCAAAGCACATACAAATTCTTCTATTCATGACTGTCTGTTGACCTCCACAGTTATGTGGTCACAAGCTAACAGACTACTCAGGGTTAATGTTCCTTTTATTATCTTGTCATCACACAAGGGTCAAGTCTTAAACATGGTCTAAAGCGGTCATTTAAATTGATAGCAACATATATTGTGATTTGTCACTTGAATGAAAGTCATGCGCATTAATATGGGAAGATTAATATGAAGTTCATTATACTGTACTGCCATAATGACAATAAGCAGTACCTCTGAGTTCTTATTATACACCTTCTCCATGGATTTCGAGCTGGCATTGACCGCATGTGCCAGCTCCTGCTCCATGCTCTGGTGGGACACGGCTACATCCTTGATGCTGCAAAGAGAGACAGGTGCATGTTAGATTGCCTTAACAGTCCCTAAAAGAATATTGTCATTAGGTTCTTTAAATTTGCCAGTGTGTACAAATAAAGATAGAATATACTAGCAGGTAATAACCATTCAGCCCGTCTAATCTGCCCCTATTTCCATGTACTGCAAAGTATTCATTCCTTATTTGTGCATTTTCCTTGTTCAGAATAACCTAATTTTGATCTCTTGCACGCTTAATCTTCGATGTATTAACCTTTACCAGTTCTGCAGGAAGGATATTCCATGTGTCCACTACCTTGTCAGTAAAGTTACATTTAAAGAAATGTGTTAACCCTTTTAAAGATAGGGCAAGATATTAGATTACAAAACCAGTTGGATGTCTGGTCCTTATGTTAGTAAGTAACTGCTGAGGATTTGCAAGCTTATACAATACAAGATCTTGCATGTGAGCGGTTATTACTATACCTTGATTTTCTTGAAACTTAAGAGTGCTCATATGGTCTCCACAGAAAAGCCGACACCCATTATTGCCATTTTATTATGAATACACAATATCTGAGAAACTGACACGCTTATTTCCAGCAGCCATTTTCTAACCTGTGAATGAGATCTCCTGCAGCGTGGCCAAAACGTGACACCTGTGCAGCCTCTTCCTCAGAAAGCACCTCAGGATGCAAGGATGTAGGTGACAAAGGGGCTGGGCGGGAAACTTCACATTTCTGTTTATCTTTCCATGACTTTAATGTGCTCTCAAAAGCCTGCAAAAATCATAATGAATGATTAATACAAGATGGGAGGGAATTCAGGAATATATTAGTATATTACAATAGGAAAGTATTTGAAATAGCTACATTAAGCTACCTCAGATACCAATTGTAAAAGCAGGGTCCTATTTTACCTGACATTTATTCACATGGCTAATGAAAAGGAATTGAGAGGGGGGACAAATACATTTCAACTCAGTGAAGACTCCTAATCAGAAGTCATGGGTGTTTTTGTGCCCCGACAAACAGAATATACAGACTGCATATATACTACAAAGCAAATACCACTGGGTTTTAGTAATCTAAAAATATATTGGGGAAAATAAAATAAAAAAAGATTATTACTTCGACCATAGAACAGAACTGTAGAATCGATTACCTTCCCAAACAAATGATTGTGTTAAATTGCATGTAATGTTGAATCACCGTGCATATACCATTTGTCTTCTCTCTCTATGGATTGTCTGTCTAAATAGCTAGGTCTAAAGGGGTCTAAAGGAAGTAAGTAGTGAAACCGAGAAGTCTGCCAGCAGCTCACTGAAATGCACATTAAAGAAACAAAGGAATTGTGCTTTGGTAATCACGGAAATAATACAGGTATTCAGACAAGGTGTAATGGAATTCTCCCACTCCCTCTGCTAATTCAATGTGTTCTATTAGCCGTGCTAATGCAGTTTAAAAGATAAAACCTGCTGCTGGCTGCATCCTGGAAAGCTATAGGATTTATCAGGTTTGTATCCAGGACAGAAACACCTCCAGAGAGACACAGCAGACAGGTAGTGGGCAGCCTCAATACCGTATCCTACAGCTCAATGGTTCGCTGGCTTGCCATATGTCACATACAGAATGGGCTGCACGTTTCCCATCTCTCCCTGATGTAGGAAGAAGTAGCACAGAGCAGCTTTTATCTGCTTTACTAGCAATGAAAGCTATCAGAAAACAATACCACAGATGTTAATTAAAGGACATAAACCAGACCTTTTTCCTTCTGTGAATAATACAATGTGGATTTTCTTCCAATAACAAGATACTCAATGAAATCCCATTTCTGTTGGTTCCTCAGTGAATTTCGGTGTATCTTACCCTATCGCGAGTGAGTGTCTGTGTTCTGTTCTTGTGCACTATACGAATGAATCCAGGAGGCTGTATCCAGGCTTCTCCATCCACCTGAACTGGAACGCCCTCATCTCCCAGAACAGTGATCTTCACCATGCGGCACTAGTGGGTGATACAGCAGACGTATCAGGTGAAATGAAGTTGTTTTTTTAATATATATTTTTAATGATTTTCAGTTATACAACACATATGAAGAATGTTCGCTTATACCAGTATTAGTAGAATAATAATGTATTATATATTCCTTGAGAATCCTATTGGTTCGGTAAGTACTCGGCTTTATAACTCCGATTTTTGCTATAACAAGTTGGTGCTATAATGTATAGTATATATATATATATATATGACATAGTATAATGTCTTGTTCACCTCAGACTTACTGGTTTAAGAGGCAAACTAAAAGGCCAGATAATAAATGAGGTGAAGCCCCCTGCTGGACGAGTTGAACCTTGTGATATTTTAACACTGAACTGTGTGAAGAAATACTGAATAATTATACTCCCGTACTTTCCCAGAGTACCGCGTGGATAACACATTGAGCTGTACATATAAATCAACAGAGTCAGATGACATGAGACAAACCATCTGCACAATGTCGAAATATCTCTATTGTGTATGGGACACAAATCAGGTCTGAGTTATCCAAAAGTTTGGAAGGTGAAGCCATATAAAAGCATATTTCCAACAATTATCACAGGATATTATGCATCTGCACGCTAAGTTATTAAGTTTCACGATTAGACATCTACAATAATGAAAGATTGTAATCTATGATGTGTCTATGGACTGTTATGTGGTTGACTACGGAGCCCAATTCAGACTACTGAGACCTCATTTATTTCTATGATTGTTAACGAACATTACGGAAAGATGGGGAAAAATTCCATGTTGGCTGGCATTACCTGTGCGATTCGATGATGCTGAAGTTTAATTACCCTGGACACAGCCATCTGCATGCTGCCAAACACAGCCACCACCTCCAGAATTTTGTCATCAAAAGAGGGTGCTGCAAAGGTCTGAGGACAAGAGAGGAACGTAGTGAGACTCTTACAACACCAACGTTAGATTGCAGCATTCATTCCTCTCAGATGAAACTTACATCATCTTCTTTGCTGCCTCCCCAGAAGTTGGTCCCCCCGGCGTAGCTTGGAATGTTCAACACGGCAATGCCTTGGAGGCTGGGCAAAGGAATGGCCACCCCGTCACACTGCGGGGGACATTGGGGTAAGTGGAGGGAGACACGCACATCCACTGAGAAAGAAAGAGACAGACATCTAAAAGAAGAAAGACAGACACACCCAGTGTTAAAGACAGACACAGAGACATACGCATCCAGACAGACAGAGAAATTCAGAGGGATAGATACACATTTCTAAAAAGAAATAGACAAACACTTACATATATAGATAGCCAATACATATATAGCCAGCCAGACAGAGGGGATTCAGTTATCAACACGGAACAGGGCGTGTATCCAGTAGCAGCTGTGATATTGTCTAAATGTATATTCTAGTGTAAAAACTGTATTACTATTTGATAAAAACTCAAAAATCATGTAATGGAAGAAGTGCAAGGACTGTGCAGGTCTCTCCAGGCAGATTTAGGAAGTTGTGGGTTGTTGTTTTTTTAATGTTTGTCATGAGCTGCAAACAGCACAAGCTTTCAATTTACTAGTATGTGAGCAAGGTTGAATCTGTAGTAAGCAGTCACGATCTCATTCAGCTGGTCTTATGATATTCATGTCTGACTCCTTACTATAGAAAATAATATAAAACAGCTGAGTACAAAAAAAGAGCAGGGGAAAAACTCCTAACATGTCTCTGAAGTCTCATAATCATAGGTCTTAATCATTTGTGCCCAGATATTTCTTCTCCGCTTCTGTTACTTTCAGTACAGTTTATTCTATTCACATGACCAGCTATTTTTGGAAGGGATTCTGCATGGGAGAGTAGGATACATTATCCATCTTCAACTTAACTCTGGGTTTAGCTTGACTGCCTACTGGGCAACTGACCTCTCTACAAATAAACATTTTCTTTTAATCTGGCAGACTGAAAACACGAAATAAAATGCACTCATTTGACTGTTCATGTTCCTTATAAATTCCCATATTGTGCTGTTCGCAGGAAGCGCTCCAAGGACAGCAATGAAATAATATGATTTGGGGAACTGGTTATATGTCTGTGGTTTGTAACACTATGTAAAACTATAACGCAATAGCAACAGAGGCAGACAGGAAGCAAGATCTCCATGAAGAAGCACATGTTATATACCTCTAACAATACCCTCTGCTCAAGGTTCTTATACGTCCTCTGTAAAAGCTCCTTGGTCCCAAGCACTCCATACCACATCATATTCTTTGTGCGGCTCCTGACATTGGGAGGAAACATGGAAAATCCAAGATACTATATTAGACATGAGTCAAAGGCCTGGTAAAGTAGTAAGTAATGCATTAAGACATTACAATGATTGTTCCAGGAAGTCTGTGTATAGCATTCTAGGATTGACTTTATTTATAACTACAGTCTATTGGAATTCCTGGTGTATTGTGTTGGGTTTAGTACTACAAGAAGTTCATAACAATGTTCCAAATGACAGTTTTTCACTATACGGTCAGCTCAGATAGCGCCGATTTTCTGATTTCAGTGATCCAGGTAGCCCTACATTTCAGGCTACTAATTGTAGTGCTCTCGAATCGGAATTCATGCCAACATTTCAGAAGCTAAATAGCCGAATTTCTCTGGGAAATTACCCACAATTAAATACATTAAAATACATAAAATTAACATAATCTAACAGTAATGTTATTAAAATAAAAATGCTTATATTAATGTAAATATACTATTAAAACATAGAACATTAATTAATTAACTGTTGGAGATGTGGCGACAGGAAGGGAGACGTAATGCACATATGGTGGAGTTGCCCAATAATAAGGCCCTTTTGGCAAAATATCTCTGAGAAATTATCCCGGAATATTGGGAAAGAATGGACTCTATCACCAGAGAGAGCACTCCTCCATTTAAACTTTCCAAAAAACACAGGGAAAGAAATCTCATTTGTAATCCACTTACTCTTAGTAATAAAACTAGAAATAGCCAGGAATTGGAAGACCGCAGAACATTTAATATGGGCAAAAATTAAATTACAATTGATAGAGCAATGCTTAATGGAAAGAGGAATTATATCACAATTCAATTGGAATAGCAAAAGGTACAAACAATGGGATGATTGGGTTAATTTTCTGAAGGAAGGCCAACTAGATTAATGTGAGAGGGGTAATTATATATAGATATACTAATCAAACATTCCCGGTGTTCAGAGCGGAAAGAACGCAGGAGGTGGGAGAAACGGGAGCAGTAGTTCACATGTATGAATGGAATAAATGTATGTACGTTACGTCTGATATAAGGCCCAAAGTCCCTTCACACCTCACTAATAGAGATGGGGAGGAGAGGGAGCTGGGGGAGGGGAGAGGGAGGATGGGGATCCGGGGAGACCGGACTAATTGGCAGGAAAATAAATAAATCAATAAAAAAATCCCTCACATAAATTAGAGATGCTACACACGAATATACAGAAAGCTATTAGCAAAATTTAATTTATAATCATAACCACTATTTAATATTCACAAGGGTCAAATAAGGAGGGTGGAGGAGGGGGAGAGGGATGGTTAAGTATTAAGGGAAAAGACAGATAAGGAACCTCCCCACCATATATGGTAGCAGACACAATGATGTAACCTACAGGCAAGTTATCTACCTAACGCCAACACTGAGTGTCAGAAAAAAAAAAAAAAAAAAAAAAAAAACATAGAACATTAATGCATTATAATCTTATATAAATATGTTCACAATATGTTTGATTTAATACCTCTACACTTTTCTGTTCAATTCTCTAGCTAGAATCTGGAGCACTGAACTGCCTGAAATTCTGTAATTTCCATCAGTTTTGGGGGGTAACCGGTCCTTTAGGAGTAAGTAAATTCCATAGGACCGTCCAAATCCCACGGAAAACTGGAATTGTGCCGGAAACTGCCGATTGTGCCGAAATCTGCCATACTGGGTAGCTGAACTGCTGATTTCTCCCCAATTTGGCTTTAAGGCCGGTCTTGAATGCTTCTTTATGAAACATTCAGAACATTTCGAAGTAGTAAAAATAATAAGTTCTTTCAGTGTTGTACTTTCCATACACATATCTACTGTATTAGACAATCCGATCTTACCTGCACTTCTTGGGGTGCTCATCCCTTTTATTGTTAAAATCTAAGGAAATTTTGGCATCCAGTCCGATCCCAAAGTAATTGTTCATTACACACTTTTCTGTGTAACACTCGCTGGGGACATAGAAAACTATAGTCAGTTAAATACAACACATTGTGCGCTGCACCATTATTACAGCTAAAGGATCTGCCTCTTGATCTAATAGTGTGCTCACAGGTTGACAATTGTATCTGTGATTGAGGCACAAAATAGATGGAAGACACTTACTTAAAAGAAAGTAAGCACAGAACGCAGAGGTGTATATACTCAGAGAACCTTGGGGAATTTACAATCAGGCCAAAATGCCGTCTTTCAGTTCACTGTTTAGTGACTGGTCCTCTGTGCCTATATTGAACTACCACATAACGTTATATACATTTTTCCAAAATCTTTTAAGAAAGAGTGAAATATACAAATAATAACAATGTATTGATCATTGCATTGTGTATATAATAATCATCTTTAAATGTGTATTCTGACCTAAAAAAAAAAAAGTTTGGTTTATTTTGTGGAGAATGCAGTATAAAGAATGCTTTTATTTTTAGCATGCATATTTTTTGCATATTCAAGCATTTAAAACGTATGACAGACTCTGCCCCCTAGCAAATTTTTGCAGGTCCTGAGTGTACATGTGTACGGTCCGAACTGTGCTTACCCACAATTAGGGTTGCCATTTTTTACTGACCAAATATAACTTATTGAATGCTGCCTTGCAATCAATGAACTAATCAACATAGTTCTGTGGGATCCAATACTTGATTACATAATTGATTTCTTTCTGGTCACATATGACTTCTACATACTGCAAAGCAGCCTGCAAAACTTATATCTGGCCGGTAAAAAAAATGGCCAAGGTGGCAACCTTACCCACAATACCCTTTAAAGATAATAAAGGGGTTGGCATGGTGACACGTATAAGCTGGGCACCCCCAGTGGGTGCTCTCTCACTGGCTCAAAGAAGATTTTAGGACAGGAAAAGTAATGTGATTAAGGGAGGGCAAAATGTAATTTTTCAAGGTTTTGCAGAAACAAACAAAAAATGGAAACCAATAAGATTGTTGGAGTATATGCAGCACTACAAAAAAGAGTCATTTCTTCATTCTATTTCTTAAGAATCCAGGAAGCAAGTGCATTAAATGAAAGGAATTCCCCTGCGTAAGTAACTACCGTATCTTAAGGGGAAGCAGGAACATAGCTGCATGTTAATCACACACATACTTACAGGTTGTCTGGTTCAACGCTAAATGGGTCAGCACTGATTAACAGACGACTGATAATGGAGTTGCCCGGTAAGGATCCAGACATTCCTGCTCTCATATCTTCAAAATAAATTAAAAAAAGATCAGTAAGAAAAAAAGGCACTTCTTTTTCATTGCTCATTCTCCGTAAATAATGATTACACATAACTTACTTGGATAGAGAATTTTGGAATTCAGCACTGGCAGATTGTCCCGATGGGAGGTGGGGGCAGGGAGGGATGCTGATGCTCCTGCAGACAGACTGCTTTTGCTGGTTGCACGTTCAAATTTGACACCTACATAAATAATCAAAGAACATTATAGTTGTAAATGCAATCACTTTGATTGAAAAGACGAAAGCAGGAGACCAAAGGAAGGAAGAAGCAATAGCCTGTTGTTATCCAGGCAGAAAAGCATAAGAATAGGATACGGGTAACTATTAGGCCAAGTGGAAGGCACAGGCTAACCAGTCCATAAATCTATGGGGGCTATTCATTAAAAGATGCGTTGCAGGTGAGATGAACATTTAATCTCACCAGTTTAGCTATATACTGCGTAGGGACAAACCTGGTCAGTTTGCTTAGCGGGGGAAATTCACCAAGGTTGTCCCTGCACAATGTATAGTTAAAATTGTACGATACAATGTTTATCTCAACTCACCTTTTAGTGAATAGACCCCTTTATGTGTGCAATATATTGTTAATATTAGAATTGATTACGTCAACGTAGCACCAAATCTTCAAATGATACGCTTATATTCTATGTACAAGAGTACATTTGTAAGCCCGCTGACTGTGCAGTAAGCGCTAAGCAGAGGCCTGAGACATGTAAAATTAGTGTACCACCTGGGATGTTTTGGGATGTTAGTCTGTGCCAATACATGTTGGGGATAATGTATTATCCACTTGCACCTATTACTGTGGACTTCTTGCAGCAGTCTCTTGGGACGCTGAGGGCTACAGTCTTTCACCAGGAAGAACCTGCTATTTATCAGCCTATTTGGAGTCATTCCTTATTTTTATTAGTTACATTCAGACTGCTTGAAAGAACAACGAATGTGCATATGGTTCACCAGGCATGATTTCCACCAGGGTTTGCATTTCTCAATTATATTTCTGATTACAGAATATGGAGAGGTGTAATAATAGGAAGGATGATGCTTTAAGTGACATTTAGAGGAAAAGTTGATTTAAAAAAAAAAAATGTATTTCATGTATCCATCAGTTTATCAGCACTTAACACTTCTGGCAGATACATAACTGTGTGCTATACACAGCTTCTTCACTAACTAACTCTCATATACTTTTGTAAGCATCAACATCCAGGGATGTTTGAAAGGGAAGAGACTTGGTACCTCTTCCTGAGCTCCTGAGCCTGGGCTGAGCATTTGCACTCTGTAAGTTGACAGTGATCTCTGATTTTTGTTCTTTTCCATCTTCCGGGGAAAATGTTAAGACAAAGTCTTCTGCACTTGGGGTCTGGGCATTCTGTTCATCCACAGCTGTGAGAAGAAAGAAGACCTGCTCAATATCCATCCTGCGGATAGATTATAATGATAACATCAGTCACAATGTACTTTTACCTTTCTCTGCTTGCTCAATGATCTGTCGGATTGCCTTCTTCAAGCTGTTAGCTCTAAGCATCAGTTGTTCACGGGGACGGAAACTTTGCACCCGGCCTGGGGAAGGAGACATGGTGGGTGGACTTGTGACCATTTCTGAATTTTCCTCCCCTTCCTCGTTGATAGTAGGGGGCGGTTGGGAAAGAATTGAAGTAGCCTGCGACTCCTCACTCAACGTTTTCAAAAGAGAATCCAACTTCTCTCTCAGAAGAGAGCACTGCCAAGGTGGAGAAGACACAAGCCATTATGCCGAGAAACTAGTCCTTGGGTATTTAAAGGGGCAGTTCCACCTAGCTTATGTATGTATATGTTATATATGCCTTTAATACATGTTATTTGAACTTACCTTTACTTTAAAACTATACTCAGTTCTCCTGTAGTAATATACTGAAAATGATTTCACTGAGGCGACTACTGATATGTGACAAATATCATGGCGTGGGGAGTTAGGCAGGACTGTTGCTTTAGCAGCAGCAATCATTCTATTATACTTTATTTGCAGTTTTTAGGTGATTGATCTGTTTCTTTTTCTTTACATGAAGCTCTACTTACCTAAAAAATATTTTTGGGACACTGTAGGTGGAACTGCCCCTTTAAGATGATATATATAAAACAAGAACACAGACTTTCATGAGATAAAGTTTAATTACGGCTAGTCACGATTAATCCTCTCCTGTTACCTGCTGCCACTGCTTAGCAGTGGTTTTGTAACCAGGAACCATAGGGCTAAGGAAGCCAAGTCCGTAATTAGATTACCTTTCCTGCCATAGTCTCTGATTCTTCACAGCTCTCTGTCATTCTCTCATAAGCCTTCCCAACACGAGCAACAAAATCCTTAACTGTCTCACACAAGACCCTGAGAACAGAGTGCACAACATAAATGGTTACTGTGACAACCACAAAATCAGATAACAATAAATCCATACATTATCATCCTTCACTGACAATTACAGCATATTCTAAATTCTATAATAATAAACATTTGCAGCTGGAATCTAGCAAGGCTATTGTAGGATTCATAAGAGAGTATTACAGTGACAATCCTGTGTCAACACAGGGGGACCTACTTGGCTGATGATATGACCACGGAGTGTTGGTCCGAGCTGAGAATCTGAGATAGATGGGCTGCCACAGAGTCTTCATAGCACAGGATTTGCTGGACCTATGAAGGAGGATTTCGGATTTAGATATGTTTATGGCACAAAAATTTGCCACCATCCCATTGTGTTTTAACTGCACATTGTAACCAAAGTGAGAATAAAAAGTATCATATTTATCTATAGTCGTAAAAACAAAGCACGAACACACACACATGTGCAAAATAGATTATAATAAAAACATCACCATTCTTTACCCATAACCCCATCTCCCTACCTCGCAGTCCTCACTTGGCTCTGTTACTGTACTGGAGTCTGGGGTTTGAGTAGGAAGCTTTGTTTCATACACCATGATGCTCCACCTATCAAGACAAAAACAAATTAGCCACTGTGAAGATCAATTCAGTAGAAACCAAATCAAACAAGCTTGCAGCCCTTCCTCCCATCTACATCTTGGGTTGCCACCTTTTCTAAAAAAAAAATACCGGACATGTTACTGCCTCCATAGACTTAACATTGGCCTCAAGCTAATTTTTTACCAGCCTGCCTGTAAAATACCAGCCAGGTGGTAACCCTATCTACATCTCACACCACCATGTTACCAGGACAACTAAAATCAAATGCTCCAAATAATGTGGAGTTTTTCTGTGAGCTGAACAGCAAGTTACAAGAGTTGGTTTGGTTTGTTAATTAACAATAATAAAGAACCCACATTTCCAAGGAGGGGGGGGGGGGGGGGGGTCTCATTCAATATCCCAAAAAATTATACCAAAAATACTATTTGGCAATGCTTCTGGGGAATACTGTAATATTTGTATAAACTGTTTTCACATTATTTTTTGGGAAGTCAAGTTGTGTAGATGACACATTTGCCAATTCTTACCTACTCACCCCTCCCCTTACATACACCAGTCCAATACAAACAAAACGGTTCAGATAACGCAACTCTTTAGTAGACACTTTATTCTGCGGTTTGTTTTATAGAAAGAAAATGACATACAGAAAGATTAAGCCAAAGTTATCACCCAGTCATGCCTTTTATGAGGCGGGAGCAAGCTCATGTCCTTAAAGAAACAATTACAAAATATCTCAATGAATGGGGGACCCATTTCTAAAACAAACCCTTGAATATATTACATATGCTGTCAGTAGCATACCTCCAACTTCCACCCCTGGTGAATCGGGATGCTCGGGATGGCAGAACTTGAGTATCAACTGCCAGTCACACAAACTGGCAGTGCTACTTCACATGCACACAATACTGCGGATGCTTTAATGAGATCCCGACTTTGGGACTGCAGTCTTCCTGAGCCCTACCTCCTCCCAAAAAGCGGGATAGAGAGTCCCAAAATTGGACTGTCCTGTGCAAAGCAGGACAGTTGGGAAGCATGCAGTAGGCTACATTAAGCACATTTAAACCCACAAAGCTTTCAAAAACGTTTTTCTTGTGTAGCAGGTTTCCTTTAAGTATTTGTTCAGCACCGTCTCTGTTCTAGAATCCCCCCACCAGGCTCACCTGTCCAGCATCTTAGTACCGGCTCTCTCCAGCTTCTCTAGAATTTGGGGGAGCTGAGTGTCATCATCACAGGCAGAGCCCCAGCCAAGAACACGAGCCAGATCATTCCCGGTACCTAGAGGGAGAACCCCAAGCTGGCACTGAAAGAAACATTGGAAAAGTCAAATAAAGTAGAGAACAAGACAAGGCTAATGTTAAATGTAGATGTGTGAGGTCAGTGAGCTGGCAGGAGTATTATCTTAAACTTACCTGTTTGTGAAGGTTAAGAGTATCTATTTCAGAAAGAACCCAGCCAACGCTTCCATCACCTCCACAAACCAGGATTCGAAATGTGTCAAACTTCTGAAACAAGCGCAAACTACACAAAGAAAATAAATGGTGTAACTGCTGTATGGATAAAAAAGAAACTGCCTGCTCTTCTCATCCTTATAATGTTGGCAGCAATTTTATAAATCTGAGGTTTTGGTTATATGAATTGGCCAAAGCATATGCTCAACTGCCCCATCAATAGGGTGAAAACTACTTTAACCTCCCATATAGTGGGCACACAAAGCAGTCTATAAAAGCTACCACAAACTCTTTAATGTGTTGGAGGAGGTGCAATTAAGCCTCCTTCCAATTAATCCCGGGACAGCTACCTGCAACCAGACAGAGGCGCCAACAACCTCAACAATGTGCTAGCAGGGAAACGAAAGCATACTAAGTCACAGGTTCACATAACATACATGTTAATTGGTTGCCAAGTGTATACAGAAAACTGTCACCCTAATAAAGTTGTCAACAATTGTACAAAAAAACAAAACTGTCTGCGCTTTACAAAAAAAGATACAGGGTCATCCCGACTGCACTGCTATACTACCCAAGGTCAAGATCTGCAATTTTTAGTTACCTCAGATGTCCACCTTTATTCCCACCTTACTCTCTCTTTTTTTATTTTTAGAAAATATCCTTTCATTGTTTAACAATTTCCTGTACTTATTTATTTCCTCCTCATCCCCATCCTCAAGTAACCCTCCTTTTTCTTGTTTTGCTCTCACCCCAAATGAGGTCCGCCGTTCATTAAGTCGAAAACTTGAGCTGGGTTCAGTAGCTGTTTGAAACGTCTCAGAAACTTCACTCCTTGGTTGTCTCCACTTTTTGAATTGACAAACACAAGCAAGGGACTAGTACAGGAGGGCGGGCAACTAGCTTTCCAAAATCCTGTAATGGGGATGGCAAAACAATGTTAGGCAACTGAGTAATGCAGCCACAGGGAGGATGGTGCTCTCATGAACTTATTACTAAATCTTGAGACAATATAAACACATACACCCAATATTTCCTCCATGCAACCATATATTTTCAGCTTAACAAATCCATCAGACAACAGTTAAACGTCTTCTGTTTACCACATTCTATATAGGAGTAACACTAAAGTATTATTTTGACGAATGCTTCTTTAACAGATACATGGCAGCCTCCGAGTAGAGGCAGAGCCGATATCTCTGCTAGTACAGAGAGAGTTTTTACATATAATTGACTATATTGTAAGCATGGAAGCTGCTGGTCAAACAATGAAAAAGGCATATACTCTTTTATCCCCCCATATTAATGCAAATGTGATTTTCTCTTGTGATTCTATAGTAGAATAACATGTATGGTGATACAATGTCTCTGTGTTGATTATTCTGCTAATGGAATGTTAAACACATGAAATGTTTGGAAAATGGCTGTGCTATTTTCTTTTACAAAAATCTATTGCCTTGAAACCATAGGTATGTATGACAGCACTAATTACATCATGGAATGGTGAATACTCTGCATCTGACGTGGTGCTTCAATTTTAAACAGTGGACAACACTGGTCTAGATGATGTCATAGAAACATAGAATGTGTCACCAGATAAGAACCATTTGGTCCATCTAGTCTGCCCAATCATATCAAAGTAAACCACTGTGCTAAAGTTCTAGAACAATTAAATCTGGACTTACCGTCTGAGTCTATGCTGTTCAGAGCGGTCGGGGGGATGACTGATACTTTACACTGTCCAAGGGGACATTTTTTAGGAAGGAGTTCCTTACAAGTAGAGTGCACCTGCAGAAAACCAAACAACGAGAGATGAAAAACGTTTATATTACGCTCAGCTTATATCAGATTCAATCCGTACTAAATCACATGGTTCTATTCTGAGTCAATCAATGCAAAGATTCAGTGTAGTTTTCACATAACATTTCTCATTAATCAATCTAAAGTACTGTGCAAAAGGTTTAGGCAGGTGTGAAAAAATACTGCAATGTAAGAATGCACTGAATTTTAGATTTCAAACTTAGGGAAAGGTTCTGCTTACACGAATAAAATACTGAAAGACAAAGGAATTCAAAAATTGGAAAGCTATTAATAAATTGCCAATATTTTGCGGAATTAATATCTTTCTTGAATTATCTTGCAAATCATGTTTCATTTAGAAGTTAAGAAATCCGTGACTTCATGCACTCAGTGTTCAGGCTTTCTTTCAATATTTAATTGTAGTCACTGCAAAAGCAGTAAAAACTGCTTGATGCTTTTCTGACTGGTGTATACAATCATAAACTAATGATTCATGTAGTAAGCATTTTTCATTTTCTTTGTTTTTACAAGGGAGATGATCCTCCAGCAAAATCCAAATATCTAGTTTTAAATAAATGTAATCCATAAATGGCAACGTTGAATGTAGAAATCCCATCCGTTGCTGTCTGGCAGGCCCCTTGTTAGTCTATTCTTTGAGAACGTAATGAGTCTGATCCATGATGTATAATACCAGTTATAATAAAAAAAAGTCCGATTATTAAAAAAGTGGGAGGTATGGACCATACAGGCCTACCTTGTGAGAATTGTATTACTCCCCCAGGTACTTTGCTGGTAAGACTAGAGGACTCTCCTAGTAAACATTTATTTTTCCAACACAGCCTACACACTGAGTGCATGAAGTCATCGATTTCTTATTTACAATTTAGTTTGGCCGAATCTGCCCACAGTACTGAAACTGTACCAATAAGTGGCATCTTAAAAAGCGATGTTTATTTGAGCCCATTGTTCATGCGTTGAATACCTGTATTGTTCATTTAGATGTCACTGGTTATTGCAGCAGGAAATTAGCTTCCTCTAATCTGTCCAAGAAAACATGGCCTGTTGCCACCAGATGACATTTTCTTCTATAATACAGTCAGTCTGGAAGTTGCAAAACAATAGGGTCTACTCAATAAAGAGGATTTTTTTTTGAGATGGGAATTTGAAACTTGCAGCTGAATGGGACAATGTATCCAACTCGGGTTCTTTGGCCTAAAGTCTGAAATTGCCGTCCCAATTCCCTCTTTACCGAGTAGACGGTTGTGTCTACAAGCAGAAAATAATTGTCCTAGTCCTGGATTTCTCACCATTATATCAATGATATCCTCTAAACAAAACAGAAATATAACTACAAAGTCAGCAACACAGGGTGGCCCTATTGTTAGGTTTAAACCTTTCATATCACCTTATCTTTAAAACAACAAAGGTGCAAGTAGGGTTGCCACCTGGCCAGTATTTTACCAGGGATTTACAACCGGTACCGGCATAACTAGAATACCGGCAATGCAATATCCCAAATTTCTTTTTCCAGGCGGATGGGAAGTATCTGGGAGCCTGTGCAATTAGCAGCCCTCCTGTGCTGAGATGGGAGCTGCCATCGGCACGGAAGCTACAGAGCTCACAGGCAGCTGCTCATCCTCTCAACCCTCAGACAGCTTTACCTCGCACTTACGGAGAATAGTGAAGACTCAGGGTGGCATGTTCCGATGCTGTGAGTCTTCACCATGCACAGGAAGTGCACGGTAATGCTGGCTAAGGGGCTGAGACTGACACACAGTCCATTAAAATAACCATGCAGGGGGTCTCCCTGGGCAGCAGATGGGGAGAGACAGGCAAAACTGCAGGATTAGAAAGAGACAGACAAAAACGGTGGATGGGGTGAGACAAAAAAAAAACGGGGGATGGGGTGAGAGACAAACACGGGGGATGGGGTGAGACAGACAGGAACGGGGGATGGGGAGAGACAGACAGGAATGGGGGATGGGGAGAGACAGACAGGAACGGGGGATGGAGAGAGACAAAAAGAAACAGGGGATGGGGAGAGACAAAAAGAAACAGGGGATGGGGAGAGACAGACCTAAGGGGAGATGGGGAGAGACAGACCTAAGGGGAGATGGGGAGAGACAGACCTAAGGGGAGATGGGAAAGAGAGACAAACCTAAGGTGAGATGGGAAAGAGAGACAAACCTAAGGTGAGATGGGAAAGAGAGGCAGACAAAAATGGAGATGGGAAAGACAGGCGGACATAAGGGTAGATTTGAAGAGAGACAGACATAAGGGGTAGATGGGAAAGAGAGACAGACATAAGGGGTAGATGGGAAAGAGAGACAGACATTAGGGGAGATGGGAAAGAGAGATAGACATTAGGGGAGATGGGAAAGAGAGACAGACATTAGGGGAGATGGGAAAGAGAGACAGACATTAGGGGAGATGGGAAAGAGAGACAGACATTAGGGGAGATGGGAAAGAGAGACAGACATTAGGGGAGATGGGAAAGAGAGACAGA
The DNA here is from genome assembly GCA_036172795.1 of Pelodytes ibericus. Classification (NCBI taxonomy): domain Eukaryota; kingdom Metazoa; phylum Chordata; class Amphibia; order Anura; family Pelodytidae; genus Pelodytes; species Pelodytes ibericus. The sequence goes on from CM069861.1 coordinate 171,500,075, forward strand.
TATAAGGAGATATTAGGGGTTACCTGATATGACCAGAATTGAGCTCCAGGCACCCGGTACTTGTACCAAGGAGCCTGGAGCTTAATCTGGTAGAGACATTGAGTGACTGCACCCTTTGATGCAACCCTAGGTGCAAACTGAAAATTGCAATGTCAAAATACATACATAACAGTTTCTCTTATCTTTAAATGCACTGTAACTATATTATTATCAGATTGGAGCTGCTGTTAAGTGTTCCACATAGTGTTTGAGTGGCCATCTTACCGTTGCCTTGCACCACAGGCATTGCCAGTCCTGCAGACGGAGGACACTACCACATGTCTTCTCACACACTGTACACTTCGCACTGACATGTAAGTTCCCTTCTAGCCACTGGTGAGGCATTGATACCTACAGGTAAGAGATTGAACAGTTTTAGTCCATTACATAACTGTGAAAAGCAGATAAGAAACATAAGAATAGATTTATGGAGACAGAAATTAAGTTTACTCACTCCATCCTCATCCTCTATAATGTCCTTTCCAATTGAGGCCAAGGTTGTCCATTTGCAATTATTGGTAGCCCTCACAGCACATCGTCTATGAGATTTGAACTTGCAGACTGCAAAGAGATAAACAGAAATAAATTGTTAGATGGATATTTAAGGTATTCTCCAGATTCCATGCTTTTTACATTTCCTCCATGAAATGAAATTTAAATGTCATTAAAAAAAGACCAATTACATTTTGCAGTGGTCCACAGGGCTTTAATACAAATACCAATTCCGGTCTCTGCTTCATACTTCCTAAAATGTGCCCCCTGTTATTTTGTAACTAGTCCCAGCTGAGCTTGAAAAATCTTGGGAACCAGGTGCAATGGTTCCTACTGCTGGCTCTTAAGTTCTATGTAAAACAACTACAAAACTTAAGAGTTCTATGTAGAATCTTGTATGTTTACCTTGTATTAGATGACTACTGTCAGTCAGAAGACTGCATCAAGTGTAGGCATTTTATTAGAAACAATACAAATAAAGTACTTATTGAGCCTTCAGTATAGCTGATGTTAGGGGGCTGATGTTGTCTTTGATCAGATCTGACCCAGGATCGGGCTGTGAAGGGGTCCCCTCTGCTGATACAATGTAAAAAAAGAGGGTGCACTAGCAGAGAGAGATAGCTGCCGATCAGACCGATGCCTGTACCCATACAAACATGGCAGCTGCCGGTCAGTGGATTAACCGGCATATACTGTCAAACATACCAGTTTATCCTCACACTAGGGACAAATAACTTTTTACTTGTGCTTCTGTGTTAGAAGCAAAAGTGAACAAAGTCTAGTTGTCCTGTAAATCCTCTACTATGTTTGTAACATTTATATATAAATCAAGTAAATCTGGACGTTTTAATGCTCAAAGTCATTCTAAAATGTATCTCCAAAACTCCAATGACTTTTATTTTAATAGAACAACTAACGAAGTGTCCCCCTTCAACAAGTAAACTTGATTCCCGTTATTCTAAGGTTCTTTCTATACGAGTGGTTCTCTAGCTGTCAATTTCAATTCCAGCTTAGCAAGATTTGCTTTATGAGGAGCATTTTGAGAGTGAACAAGTTCTAATTCTACTTGTATTTTCCTAGTAGCCTGTCGGCCATGTTGGCGGAGATTGGTAGAATTTCTTGTTTTCATTCAAACATACCCTGCTAAAAGACAGAGCTAATTTTCTCATTAGGATCTACATGAATACATCACTGGGTTTCAATTTCACTACATCCTGTATGTCCTCATAATGAGATTATGGCAGTGTCCCAACGCAGGACTCAGTAGTACCAGTACAGAAATATCACAGGATTTCAAGCTTTATTATCACCATTGCTCAAGGCCTGACTTTGGCATCACATTCTGGCATATGCAGCCGATATTCAGACATTAAACCAGTACTCTGATTAGTAAATGCACCAGGTATTATATATAAAGTCTTTGGGTCTTACCATCCACCCTTAAAGGATTCTAACGATTTTGAACAGGGCCCTGTCAGTGTTGTCACGTCAGTAAACAATGGGGTACTCTATGAGAGATTCACATCCGGCACCATCCAGAACAACCAAAACCTGGAGGCTGCCTTTCAGGGGAACACAGGGGAAAACCAGCCACAAATTCAGAATCAAAGCAGTGAGATGCTTATGATTTTTGTAACTGGAGTAAAAGTTCTCTCCACTTTATCACATGCTAATACATTTTTACAAATTTACAAATATATATATATATAACCCTTTTAATGCTTTTCATATGGAAGGTGAGAAAATAATATAGCACAGTTTTAAACGGAAGAAGGATTCCTCTTTATAAATAAATGGTGCTCATTAGCTGCCTAGGGAGTAGGAACTGTAATTATCATTACAAGTCACTGACTTTAAGTTCATAACCTTGTATGTCACACCTTCTAGAATTGCACAGAAAAGACAAGAATCTCTTAGCAACTGAATACCAATAAAACCTTCAATCCAGAGAAAACGTTTAAAAATAAGACACATTGCTTTGCTGGTATAACAGAATGAATTTCATTCAAGATCTAAGCTTAAGATTAATAGGCCACATATCAATTAGTCCAAACCGGGTAAGAGCTGGAGTTTTCTGTCCTTTTAGGACTTTCAGAGCAGCTAACTATGGACCACATCTGAGGACCTACTTCTCACAGCTCTCTTCCTATATCAAGTACATTGTGTATCATATACTACCAGTAAGGTTTATCTGATGCTTGATTATGACCCATAGTTGCTACTTCCAGAGAGGTGAGATAGGAAATAAATGCCCAGTGTTTGTCCTGTGTATACTTCAGTGTAGATTTTTGAAATCAAGTTTCGGCATGGATGAGGTTTCTAATTATATGTTCCAGCTAATTCCCAAATGGACTGCTATGTAACAATGGAGCATCAGAGTGAGGAGTGTGTCTGAAGAAGAGGCAGAAACACAGTAATAATGCTATATATACACACACACAATAAATGGATAAAAGTCTATACTCCATATACTGTATTAGTCTTTTGTTCTGGCACTTTAAATGCTAGAACTACATCCTGCATCGAGGAAAAAAGAAATCCATTGAATTGCCACTCAAGTTCAGAACAAAAATCACACCAGTATATACAGATCACGAAAACAAGAAAGACTGGACAAATATATACAATGTAAACGGCCCACACTACTACTGTAACAATACAAATAAATCAACATAGGTGTGGAAGGGCTGGCCTTAGGTGTTCAGGAGCGCTATGCGGGCCACCCCTTTGCCAGTCAGAGGTGGTGGTATGGTATAGTTATTAGATAATAAAACAGTTTTTATTTTCTTCCTCTGTCCCCTTAACTTCATTTTTACTACCCTCCTTTCATTATTGCACCTAACAGCACTTGATTGCACCCACATCACTTGCCACAGCACCACCTTATAACAGTTTTGTATTTGGCTGTTACCATTAAATGCAGGATATTGGCTGTGTTAATCATCCGGACCCTCTTTCCTTCTTTGTTCATGTTTACCCAGCATATTAATGTAATATTAGTGACTATACTATGCTGGCACGTGCACTTTCAGTATGTCTAGCTGTCCTATACGCACTTTAGACCTACATAGTATTTACATTATTTATGCATAGTGGCAACACCTATGCTGATATATCTGTATTGTTACAGTAGTTTTGTGTGCCGTTTACATTGTATATTTATGTTGTGTCTGTCTGTCTTGTTTTCAAGATCTTTTCATACACACGTGTGAGTGGCAGAGTGCGCAAATGTGTGTGTCTGAGTGGCAGAGTGTGCAAGTATAAGTAGCGGAGTGTGTAGGTGAGTGGCAGAGTGTGTAGGTGAGTGGCAGAGTGTGTAGGTGAGTGGCAGAGTGTGTAAGTGTGTGTCTGAGTGGCAGAGTGTGCAAGTCTGAGTGGCAGAGTGTGCAAGTCTGAGTGGCAGAGTGTGCAAGTCTGAGTGGCAGAGTGTGCAAGTCTGAGTGGCAGAGTGTGCAAGTCTGAGTGGCAGAGTGTGCAAGTCTGAGTGGCAGAGTGTGCAAGTCTGAGTGGCAGAGTGTGCAAGTGTGACTGGCAGAGTGTGCAAGTGTGACTGGCAGAGTGTGCAAGTGTGAGTGTCCAAGTGGCAGAGTGTTTTAAGTATGAGTGGAAGTTTGTAAGTGTGGGTGAGTGGCAGAGTATGTGAGTGGCAGAGTGTTTAAGTGTGAGTGGAAGTTTGTAAGTGTCGGTGAGTGGCAGAGTGTGTAAGTGTGAGTGGCAGAGTGTGTGAGTGGCAGAGTGTGTGGAAGATTATTCTACAGCTGTGCTGTTATGTAGAAGGCAACTCAACCCACTTACCAATGTGCAATGATAAGTAAAGTGCTACAATCAGATATATTATCATATCATATGCAAGCAAGATGCAGGAAATTATAGTCTTTAGTTCCAACCACCTAGTATATTTCAATTTTAAAAATGTATTTAGCTGTATTTTTTTTCAAAGCACAGGTTACTTATCTTGAACAGAATGAAACCTTAGTGTAGCGATAATATTGTGTATAACTGCTTGGGTAGAAAAGGGTGGAAATCAGCAGCAAACTGAAAATGTTAATAGGCACCTGGGTAACTTACCCAGCATGACAAGGTTATATCTCACACACGGATATATATTTACATTTATCTTATCTTTAAAAGTGCATGTTTTTTCCTTTTATGAAAAATATATATATAATGTTATGCTATGGGGCTGGTATATAATTATTTCCAGGGCTAGTTTTTATTCCCCCTCCAGCACTGCTTGCAGCTAATGTTTTAATCTCAAATGGTCAACTCCAATCTGTCAACAAGACTCTCTGGGCCACAGGAACTCAACATGACTAGGAGAAACGCTTAGTGTCGCAAAGAAGGATTTGCTTTTTTAATGTACAGAGTTAGAATGACACTGGCTTTGGTCAATAGCACACATTCTACTCTGACTCTCCCTTCCGGTTGTTGTACACATAATTGTACACATTATTGTGGTAATATTGTAATTACAGCATTTTATATAGCACCATGACCCCGGATGTCTCAATCTCAGAGATCTGGGTTTAGTGATCTGCTCCAATAACCCTTGTGGTTCTGCTGCTGTTTGTTCCCCCTCTGATGTGAACTGGTCTCAGTTTTACAGTACCGGTTAGGTAGGGGGATTTTCCTCACCACAACTATATAGAAAGGTTACTACTAAGACCAGATTTTATGCAGTATTGATCCTATTGTACCTCTAACAATCTAATACCTTGGAACTGCATCTTTAAGGGTTGGCCTGCACCTATTCTACTTAGTAGGACAGGCGCAGTGATATACATGTGTAAGCAAAACAAAGCACTGGAACCTTAGATTAGCTACTTTGCACTGCAATACATTTTGCTACTTTTTATTGACTTTATATATATATATCCTGCACATCGAGCAAGTTCTATCAAGTTACAGTATTGGCAGAAACCTAAACAATCAATTATAACAAGTGGGCTAACAAGACATGGGATAAATGAGTTCTTGCTGTGGTATTGTATTTCTTATACCAGTGCTGTCAGTCAAATGTCTAATGGAACTTTATCAACCATCGTATTTGTCCAAATATATGAAAAGAATTACATGAATCTTGTTGACGTGCAGTAAACGTTTCTCATTAGTTATACGAAAAGACAGAGCTCCATTTTCATGTCCAATAGCAGAAGAGAAAGGGAAGACAGCACTATGGTTTAATATTAACAAGTAACAAAATGAGAGAGAAAAGACTGTACTAAATTAATCATATCATTAGCAAGCTCGGAAGAGCTAATCTAATATCTTGCAAGATTTCTACAAAAAGATATGATGCATACATCCACATTACCCAAACATATACAGCTACAGAAGATTATGCTGTTTTATCTCTATAAGCCTTACAGATAAGGCTGTGCAGCCTGTCACAAGGTATAGTGAAGATGACTGAGGGAAGTGGAGACTTTCTCACCATTAGAGCATCAGCTGCAATGCCATTCATTAAGCCTGGTATCACTAAGTGCGCTAATAGCACTACACACAGTGAATCTGCAGGTCTCCATCTCCCATTCGTCGTGATTCTAATACAGAAGCACAAGTGAAAAAATGAAGGGTCCTAGTGTGCGGATAAACTGGCATGTATTTTTTAAGTATATGCCAATTTACCCTTTGAAGCATCAGCAGAGCCGCTATCAGTGGGTGACAGGCGATACACCCGTAATGGACCCAGTAGTCCTGTGTGGCCCATTCGGTCGCCCTTAAAAAGAAAGAAAAAAAATCTTGCTGGTGGGGAGATCAAAAGATTTCATCATGGTGTCTGTGCTCTGCCCAGGTGCACAGACATCCTCCTATGCTGCTTCTACTGCTCCACTCACAATGTTCTATGGTAAGTCCGGAGTCATGTGACCTGCTGGTGTTAAGACTTCAGACCATGCAGGGAGTGCAAGGGCTGCATGGAAGGATGTCTATGTGCTTGGGCAGCGCACAGACACACTGCTGCCTGCCACTAGACACCAGAGAGCTGTGGGTGCTGTCTCGGGTAAGTCCAGGGTGTGCAATGGAGGTGATGGGGCAAGTCCTTGGGGTGCAATGCTGGTGAATAAGCATGTCCTGGGGTAACAGGCAAATCTATTTAAATGTTTGTCTAACAGTTTGCAATTTAGTCTTGATAGAGGTCTGCATTTTGGACAGAAACAATCGAAATTATGTAAGAATATACCTACTTATATACTGTTTTTTTCTCTTTTCGAGTTATTTATATGTATATACACATATATATATATATGAATAAATATGTGTTTTTATATTTGTATATGTAAACACACATAGTCTTAGGTCTGTTCCCAAAGCTAATATATATTTTGGTGCCATTTAAAACAGACAGACATTACAGTAATGGCAAGAGACTATTTATGTTTTCTGATGATGTGCCCACATTAGAATTTACAAACCAGATAGACAAAGTGCAGAAAGTGTACATACAGATAGACAGAAATAGTGTGCAGAGTTAACAGCCAGTAGGAACTATAGCTGCTGGGTGCACACTGCACTTCTGCTTTTGATAGAGATATAACTTGTCACACACTATTGAAAGCAGCCATAGAATTATACATATTGGAAATTCTGTCAAGATATTGTAGTTTAAATACAGATCTGTGAATATAGTCAGTGGATTAACTGATAACTTATCTTCAGTGCAGTTAAGAGATATGGCAGTGTAACCAGTAATGTAAACTAAATCTACACTGGTTATGTCCTGTATAACATTAATAAGAAGCAATGAAACATACCTTCACATGACAGTCCATGGGAAGTAACTCCAGAAAGGGCTTCACGACATACATTGCAGTAAGTAGGCCGAGCATGGGAGCAAGCATACCAGTTGTGCATTCCTGAGAAATGGTCCATGCTGTACTGTGCAGACTTAAAAATGAAGAAAAAAAAAAATGCAATTTACCCATAAGGCAGTGTCCACCCGTGCAAAACCTGCTGGTCAGGACAGATTACAGCCCCAAGGAGTACAGATTACCAAAATAGCTATTGCAAGAACATTCATGTTACCTAAACCTGGAAGCAAAATACTGTTCGCTAGGTACATTCAGCCTCCAAAACAAATAAAAACAAACTGCATTGCTCAGGTGCAGATCCCCCAATGTTCGCTCATCAACACAAAACAGTTTGTCTTTTGAATCACAAAAAAACAGTAACTTTAGGTTGGGTTTAACCAAAAATAGGGAAGTAGATTTGAAAGTAAAATTGTCTGGAGAGGTATTAGAGCTGCCTGGTCAGAGCAAAACATAAAAACAAGAATCTGCTAAGCAGCTACAGGCTATGTGACTCCGGCTGTAGTCTTATTTACTGGGAGCAAGCTCAAAAATGCTTTCTCCCGAAGCTAACAATTAAAAAAGGATTAGCCCATTCACGGTTACCGGCTGGGTGCTGCATATTACCTCAAAGAGCTCACGGTTCTGCACGGACTTAAGTGCTGCCATCCATTCCTCCATGTCCTTTCTGTTGTCTGCACTAAGGATCAGTTTGCGAAATGGGGTGAATACCTGTGAGAAGAGAAGGCCAAAGTGTCAGGAGGAGGGGAGAAACAGGTAGAGGGCCACTAAAAAAGGACGGCCAGTGCTTACTGAATGTAGGAGGAGGAGAAAGAAAAAGACATTTCATTTGAAGGAGATGTTTGCTAAAGGCATGCCTCTCTTGTGTACTGTACTTGGTGGCATTGGAAACACAAACAAGGGCTTGCCTGTAAACTTTGGTAAAAAGAGAAGGTGTAAATGGAAGGGAAAGGACCCAGCAGGGAACTTTAGTTAAGCGGTAAAGGAACAGTATGGAGTCCTGATTCATATGATGAGTAAGACAGGTGAGAGATAACTGCTCAGTGGCAATGTGAAGTGTGAATAAACTCTCTGCCATAGATCGGTTCTGGCATGCAGAGAATGTCTTTGTACCTTTGTGCCCTGCAGACCATTAACTCACATCCTGCCCCATAGTACATTGCCCTACTTTGTAGAAAGTGTAAATGAGCAGGAGCTATAAAACCACTCCCTCACTGTAAATGTCTGCAGGTAGCACTGCCATTCAATAAAATGATGCCAGGGAAGAGTAACGGTAAGTCTGCACAACACACTATATATACCAGTCAACTATCCTGTAATAAGCTGTATAGTCCAGCACAGGAACCCTTATATCTCTTGCCCAATTGTTCTTTCCACTGCCCCTTAAAGGGAAACTGTCAACTAAAACAGTGTTTATGCAGTGACTGTATAAAATACAAATGCTCAAATCTGTAGTACAAAATCTCAATGCAAATGCACAAATGAAGAGAAAAATGTGTTTTTAATGTGTCTGTAATGTCTTCAATTAATGATACCTCCTTGTGGTTTGATATGCAAATGACACATTTCCCATTGTAAGTAGCTTATTTCCATATCAGGCCACAAGGGGACGTCAAACACCACTGACTCATGTAAAACACATTCGGTGCATTTGTTTGCAATTCTGCTAACATTATGTAAAGACCATTTCAACAATATATTTTTCTCTACATTTGCATTATAAACAATGGTGACAGTCACTTTAAGCAGCAACCTGAGATATATTGATCCTGCTCCTTCTTGCTCCTGCATATTAGAGGGTATGAATGCATAGGGCTCTTAAAGGAGCAACATGGTGGAGCTTGGAGACCTCTCCCTGAACGAGCCCAGCACTGTGTGAGGAACACCACACTTCCCTGTACTTTTCCTTTACCCTCCTTTCTTTTATATCACATGGGACAGGATCCCTGGAGGTTGAGTGCTGGTCTGAGCGGTATATGTCTGGCGCACATACACACACTCCTTGGCTCCCACTGCTCCTCTGTTCCTAATAGAGAGCATTTTGTGTCACATGACATCCAGCCTTAACATATTCAAGCATGAAGGGCAGGTGGCCATAGTCCTGAGGTATATAACAGTTTGTTGGAGGGATCCTATAACAAGAATTATTTTCTTGGTCTCAGAAAACAAATTATCCACAGGATACTAACAATATATTACATCCTGATTCCCCCCTGAAATACAAGATGACCCTAGTCTAGTTATGCTGCTAGCTTGATAGATTCCACTATAAATAAAATCAACACACTATCTATATCTTTGCAAACTGCTGACCAACAAGTCTTGAGCTGAATATGCCAAGAAAGAAGGCTGCAGTATGGCACATCTCAGCAGGACAGCTAACACGCCACAAGGGCAATGAAGAACAGACACAGTAGGCCTCAACAACTTTGCCCAATGTCAGACCCAGCATGTGTCTCTGTACTGTGAAATAAACGGTCATGAACTTACACAGCTTTAGAGCAATGGAGTTATATTGACACAACTTATGACATGCGAAGGCTGTGATCAGAAAGCTTCCTTGACCTTGGCAATAAATGGAGGCCATTTATACCCCTATGAACACAATGCCCTGAAGAGCACGGAGGTCTGTTCACATACATTCGGTTTTACATACCGTGAAGCTGTTGTTGAGGTTTTTCGTGCTGGACTCTGCGACACTGGCATCTGTTATGTCCACTTCTTCGAATATGATAGACTGCAGGAGGGAGAGAGAGAGGAAGCCCGGGTTAGGATTGGGTACAAAATGAAAACACTGGAACACAAACTGAGCAAGGTACACGTTTTGTCAGCAGTCACATTGTGGACATGTCATCAGAAAGTCATCAAACAGCACTTTATAAAGTGCTCCATGCAATGATAATCCTTTTCAAATCGGTGAAATTGTATAATTTCCTCCTTTTTCACAGTGGAATAGTCCTCGTCCGATGATATCTCAGGTTATTATTGGCTACTGACTTTTTTTTTTTTTTTTTTTTTTTTAGAAGTATCTGCTTTGAGGGTGGTGTTTTTCCAAGATGGCCACCTCCAAATATTACAGCCTGGTTAGATGAAAATGATAAACTAATTTATGTAAAGGGAGGTTTGCGAAATCCGCTTTACATAACATAAAGAAGTCTTCTGTCTGTTGTCATCATGGCAAAACAATAAGTTTCCCTATCAACAACTTTAAATCATGCACATAAAACAAACATCTGTGTTCCCATTGTGATTTTGTGTTTCAGGGCAGGAACTGGCAAACCGTAAACAAACAAGGTATAACACTTTGGTCAACTGTGCATGGGTATCTTTATTAGCATATATGTGTGTTGCTTTAAATGCAAAGCACTGTATATATAAAAAGCCCTAATTCACAACAGCCATTTCCTGCCCTCCAGCTTCAAACCACTCACCACTTAACATGGTCTCAGCAGCTTTCTCTTACTTCACACCTAACCATTAAATGAAAATAACATTGCAACTTACTGATGTATATATAGAAATATACTGGTGCACATAATAACGGTTGGAAAGAAGAATTTTAGGAGCTAGGTTGTTTGGGTGTTTTTTGTGTGCTGGGAAGATATACCTGCCTTAGCGATAATTATCATGCAAAATATTAGGGAGTAAAAATGTAGGAGCCCTGGATACAAGGCTTCTGGCATGTAGACAATATATGATAACAGTATCTTCAATATAAAAAAACAACAACAAATACTATACAGTACACCAAACATTACTTCATATAATGCATGTGTTTATACCATTTACAGTGGTTAGATTGTATGGTCAAAGAGAATCAATGATCACTTCTTTGCTACATTAATTGAACAACTCTATGTAATACTTCACAGCTATGACTTCCACCCGCTAATTGTAGACTAGGGCCACTTGTGCTAACATTTCTCTTCGTTTATAAATACTCTTCTCTTCTGCTTTTTTATTTCTTCATACCAGGGCTTGCAAATATTTGTAGACTTTTGGAGCCAAACTAACCAATACGGGAGCCAGCAGAATTACTCCATTTAACACAAAATGATAAAAATATTAAAAATACTTAGGGTCAAGCAGTTAGGATTTTGGGAGCTATGGTTTACTGGCTCCTGGGATATTTACAAATAAAATACAAAACACAATAAAAGAAATTGGATCCTACAAATAAGTGAGTTGAATATCTTCTAATACTACTTTAGTGAATATACTAGAGCCCTGCTATAGAGGACAGCCTGTTTGTGTATTACCTGTAGTCAGTTTTATAGATAGGTGTCTAACTCTGCATTAAGTGCATTAGTGGCCTTAGTTATTGTCCACACACTAGCCATGGTAACAACCACACCTGAACCACAATAGAGCACACAGTACACGGTTACATTTCCTCTTCAATTGTAATGGAAATAAAGTTGGCTGGCAGGGTCCAAACACCCATTCTTGTTTGGATTTTGCAAACAACCTACTGGCTTAGTAGGGGAAATATTACACAGAATGCACTTCAGACTGCAGGATACAGTTATATTCTCCCTGACTTATATTGCCAGTAGGGAACAGAAAGGCTTTCATTGTAGGAGTGAGATTAACCAGGGATTAAAGTGAAGCCACCATCATAAATTGTCATTATCCTGTTTACCTTTGAACACAGCCTTTACTCATTGACTGTGTGCAATGCTTTACAAAAGGTCTACAAGATGTGATGCACATTCGCCAAGCACAGCAGTTAGTACATGCCATGATTAGAACACATCCACTGAGGCACTACAAATAAAACAATAACTTTTATTCCAAAATGTACGAAGCAGCAGGCAAGAGTAAAATAAATAACTATTTTTTATAAATAAATAACTAATTCTCAACACACTTATTCATTTCCAGTGAAACGTGTATTGCGACTATAGTGCTTGCTTCCTCCCAACTGCTGATGTTTTTGGAGTTTTGGTATAAAAGCTATTTTATATTAATGATGACGATTGAAAAAAGAAATGCTATGTGTGAAGGAGGCGGAGCTTATAGTGGACAAAATCAGAGTGTGTATCCAGCAGATCTGGACATGTGGAAGATGCTGTTACCAGGGGCAATCCTGAGAGGGTGCAAGAGAGCAGAGGCGCTGCTTTAGGGAGCTCTATTCCAAGTCTCCTCCCCGTCGCGCTGTGTGACTTCTGGATATTCGGAGACCCGGATGTCAGCTGAAGTAGCTGTCTGACAGTGTTCTGCTTCTGCAGGGATAAGAGGCAGAACACTGTCTGAACTGTCCTCCTCCCTGCAAGTAAAGGTAAATGAGCAGGGAGGGGGTCAAACAACATTTTTTAGGGGTAAAAAAAACAAAAGAAAACTATGTGTAAGGGTGTATGTGTAAGTGTATATATGTGTGTAAAGGTGTCTGTGTAAGTGTGATATCTAAAACACTAGAACTATGGACTCAGATGTGTCATACTTATAGAAAATGTTCAGTATAAACAATAAGGAACTTTTGTGCAGGTATAGATGGCAGGAAGATATAGGTGAACCGATAGATGATGAGAAGTGGTCAGAAATATTAGAAGAGACAGCAAAATGTTCTGTGTCAGTCACTTTCAACGAACAAGCATTCGTTACACAGGATATATCTAGTGCCATTATTAAACAAGATGTATGCTGATCCAATGAAAATTGCTTTAGAGGCTGTGTAGAAAGAGGAAACAACATACATATAGGGTGGAAATGCCCCAAAATAAAAAGAATATGGTAGAAATTATCTCATTAACCCCTTCGTGACGTTAGGACGTACTATGCCGTCCTGACTTTAAGTGCCTTAAAGTCGTTACGCCGGCATAGTACGTCCTGTACTAAACAGCTCATCGTGGCTCCCCGCGATGAACTGTTTTCGGATCCCGCTGCAGGCACTTACAGCGGGATCCCACCTGTCAGATGAGGCCACTTTGAGTGGCCTCAGTCTGACAGGGAAAATGTAGCCGGTGCTCAAAGCGAGCACCGGCTACATTTTGCTAAATCGCGCTGTGCCCGAACTTCCGGTTTCAGGCATGCCTCCGTGACATCACACGTGACGTCCGAAGGTCTCGCGATTTTTTGGCAGGGACCCACAGGGTCTATTAAGACCCTGATCGGGTCTCTGCCAGAGTGTTCCTGACTACCAATCACCTTGTGATCGGTGGCCAGGAACAAATCGTGACGTTTTGGTGCTTGCGTCGTTTGGGACGCAAGCACCATGCGCCACGAAGGCGTTAATGTGATCATACCCATCCCTGTGACATTAACACCTTGGAATACATGAAATGTCTGAAAATATGGACACCATGGCTTTCTAGCCTTTATGGTAGATCTGTTAATACTAATATCATCTAATTATTGATTAAGTTAAGCTAAGTAATTATAAACCTCTATTTTAAACCTTTTCCTTTTATTAACATTAAGTTGTATATCATATCATATACTTTGTAATTAATTCTAAGAAATGCTATAATCCTTTAAACAATTTGATAAATAACACATTGACACAATGTAATATTTAGAAGATTATTTTATAACCTGATAAATCCAAATAAAGATAAATAGTATAAAAAAGTGTGTGTGTGTGTGTGTGCGTGTGAGTGTTTGTGTGTGTATGTATGTGTGACAGTCTGTGTAATGTTGTCTGTGTAAGTGTGTATGTTGGTTTGACAGTGTTTGTAAAGGTGTGTGTAACTCTGTGTAAGTGTGACTCTGTACGTGTATTTTTGTGTGACTGTGTGTGTATTTCTATGTGTAAGTTTACCCTAATAAATCCAAATAAAGATATATAGTGTATGTATGTGTGTAAGTGTTGATGTGTGTGTGACAGTGTGTGTAAGTATGAGTATGTATGTGTGTAAGTCTGATAAATTCTATAATCTGTTAAACAATTTGATAAATGACACATTGACAAAATGTAATATTTAGGAGATAAGTTATAACCTAATAAATCCAAATAAAGATATGGAGTATTAAAAAAAAGTGTGTAAGTGTGACTGTGTGTGTGTGAGTGTGTAATATTTAGAAGATAAGTTTATAACCTAATAAATCCAAATAAAGATATATAGTATTAAAAAAAAAATTAAGTGTGACTGTGTGTGTAAAGGTTTCTGTTTAAGTGTATGTATGCGTGTAACAGTGACTGTGTGTGTTTCTGTATTTATGTGTGTAAGTGTGGCTGCGTTTGTATGTGTGTAAGTGTGACTGTGTGGCTGTGTATGTTTGTCTATACAGCTCCTCGCCAAGAGGAGAGAGACAGACATGGGGTATGAGGGGAAGACAGATATGAGGGTATGGGGGGAGCAAGACAGAGATGAGGGTACGGGAGGAGAGAGACAGGCATATGGGTATGGGAAGAGAGAGACAGGCATGAGGGTATGAGAAAAGAAACAGATGGGCATGAGGAGAGAGAGAGAGAGAGAGAGAGAGAGAGAGAGAGAGAGAGAGAGAGAGAGAGACAGACAGACAGACATGAGGGTATGAGGAGAGAGAGACAGACATGAGGGCATGAGGAGAGAGAGAGACAGACATGAGGAGAGAGAGACACTGACATGAGGGTATGAGGAGAGAGAGACAGGCATGAGGGCATGAGGAGAGAGAGACACTGACATGAGGGTATGAGGAGAGAGAGAGACAGACATGAGGGCATGAGGAGAGAGAGACACTGACATGAGGGTATGAGGAGAGAGAGACAAACACGAGGGTATGGGAAAAGAGACAGAATTGAGCATTCTGGTAGAAAGAGACAGACATGAGGGTATGGAGAGAGATAAATATAGACATGAGTGTATGGGAAGATAGACAGACATGGGGCTATTGTAAGAGAGAGACACGTGAGTGGTCACATATTATTTTTTGAAATTGTACAGCCTATTTTCATAATAATAATAATTTGTTTTACCATTTTTTTTCTTTTCACCTTGTGAGTGAGCTCTTAGAAAAAAATATATTATTTTTATATGCCCACTAAAGCACTTCTTATATACATAATAAAAAAATGTTTTCAAAGAGCTCATAACGTGAAAAGAAAGTAATGGTAAAACATTATTATGATAATTGGATGTGCAATTCCCTAAAACATAATGTGACCAGTGACCTATAACAAAATCCAGATAGATATAGGCAGTGTCAGATAAGTTAACCTCTGGATTGTTTGACATATATAGGCAGTGTCAGAGGAGTTAACCCCTTAGGTGGCTAGACAGATGTAGGCAGGGTCAGAGGAGTTAACTCCCTCCTCACACATACACACACTCTCACATTGACACAAACACACACTCTCACTGACACACACACACACACACAGACATGCACACACTCACACAGACATGCACACACTCACACAGACATGCACACACTCACACAGACATGCACACACTCACACAGACATGCACACTCACTGACACACACACACACACACACACAGACATGCACACACTCACACAGACATGCACACACTCACACAGACATGCACACACTCACACAGACATGCACACACTCACACAGACATGCACACACTCACTGACACACACACACTGTCAGTTTTTAACTTACCTGGCTTACTTGCAGGCACCTATTGCTTTGAGCTCCACGTGTGAAGGAGTAAATCACAGTAGACGTCTGAACTCTCAGCCAATCAGGAGAGTTGAGAGTTCTCATCTGATTGACTGAGACCTCCTTCTATCGGAGCTCCCCCCAGACACAGGAAAGAAATGAAAAAAAAAAATGCTGCAGGGAGCAGCAAAGGGCCGCCCCTACCAGGGTGCCGTCTGGGACAGCTGCCCCCAGTCTGCCCCATTAAAGGGCCGAACCTGCCTAACTAGGTTCCCCATGTTGATCCCCTTTGAAAACAAGGTTTTCTCTTACACTTTTGCACTGCTTAAAGTGCTGTATTGGCTCAGTACAAGTCCCTGTCATTAGATTGGCAGGTACAGAATTGGTTACAGGTCATCGTTACCAAGTTGCTGTGGGGGCTTACAGAATGAAGCATGTATTTATATAAACCTGTTTTATCCCCTTCTTCTAACAAATCACACTGGTTCTGTGCAGCTTGTTACAAGTCTCCTCCATTACAAGACAGTGTAAAATTACTGGAAAAACTTGAACTTAAAATTGACACTGAATTTCACTGCTATTTCCTGCTCATGGCCAGCTCAGATCCATTGGAAATCTATCCATCACATTTAGCAGCAAGTTGACGTAAGAGAGAACTTTTAACATAAACAATGAAGAAAAACATAAGAATGCACTGAAGTGGCAAATCCTGACAAATGTGCTTGAGTTTAGTAGGCGGACAGACAATCTTAGGTTATTTCATTAAAAATTAGGAGGCAGAGATCATGTTTGTTCCTGGGGGTCTTAAATCACAGGTTAAAAAAAAAGAAAACAGGAGCGCTGGTACAGGAGCGCTGGTTCAGGAGCGCTGGTTCAGGAGCGCTGGTACAGGAGCGCTTGTACGGGAGCGCTGGATCAGGAGTGCTTGTACGGGAGCGCTGGATCAGGAGTGCTGCTACAGGAGCGCTGGTACAGGAGCGCTGGTACAGTCTTGTCAGAGATCACTAATGATCATACAGTATGTAACATCTGGGGTAAGTGACTGGCATGATGCCCTAAAGCTCTCTGCAGGAAAAACAGGACGCAAAGGTGTCGGCCTGGGGCGCAGATCTGCTGGGGGCGCACTGCCCGGCTATATTTTCTATCACTACAATTAGCAAAAAGAAACAGAAGTCTCAAAATGGTCAACAAACACTAAACGACAAGGCTTTTTTTTCCTATCAGGCAAATGTACGGGTCATTCAGAAAAAATCTACACTGAAGAAGACACATGTTACTCATGTCATGATATGAACTGCTACAACTCAATAGATGTAACAATAATCTCTAGAATACATGACAAGATAAAGCTGACCATGTTATTTGCAAGTGTCACAATCCTTGTTAGGTGGGTATATCTAGACATATAAAGGGTATATCATAATTATCCGTGATATTAAATGTGAACAATAAGGTCTGCTTAAATGAGTTGACCAACACTGTAAATCAAGTACCCGGCAAAGAATAAAACCGACAGCATTTACTAAATTCTTTATCAAATCATATTGTGTGACTTGATTTCTCACATTTACCATTCAATTCATTAGTGGGGCATAACCTGTATTGTCCTCTGGTTACCTTGCAGTAACACAGTTACTTTTAACTTAGCTATGTCTGTCTTTCTCATTATATTTGTTTTAAATACAGTGTTTAGCGGGTATGTACTGTGTATAGTGTGTATGTGTATGTATGCACTGAGTACAATGTGTGTGTGTGTGTGTGTGTGTACAATGTGTATAGTGTGTGTACAGTTTGGGGACAGTGGTGGCAATGACAAGCTGTTTGGGTGCCACGATGGTATTGTTTTTATATTTAAAAATGAGGAGGGATGCCAAACATAGGATCCGCTCTGGGAGCAAAAGGCACAACACAAAGGGCAGGGCCAAGGTGGCAGAAAAATTAGGTTTTTCCTAGGGTGGTTAAAATCCTTGCCCCAGCCTGCGTGCAGCCCCATGAGGTCTGCCAGTGGTCTCTCCCACTAATGCAGAGAAACACACTCATTTTCACATGTAAAACGTAGGGTCTTTCACTGTGCTAACAGTGACCAAGTCAGTCAGTACCATTAAAAGTACATGCTAGTTTATCCTCATACAGGAACACTAAACATTTCAACTGTGCTTATATGTCTAAAGCACAAGTAGAAGAAAGTAGTGCCCTTTGTCCTATAGTGTAATAAAAAAGCCAGATAATTCTGAACACAATCAGACTGACACAGAAACACAGACCAAACTTTTAAGAAAATATGTAAAAATGTAATATTGAGTCATCTCATATTATATATCTACAGGACACTGTGTTTGGAATATTGAAAATTTATGTTTATGCCGATTCAGACTTTCCTCCCCCCCTCCATTAATATGACATTTCAAAATAACACTTGAAAGCAGAAGGCTGAACTCCTGGATATCTCTCTGCCCCCCCTGCAGGTCTCACCTTGGCAGTTTTAGCGTAATACAGCGTCCTTCCACGTAATTTGAAGTAGCGTCTTCTCCATCGCTGGAAGGAGCTGGTCTGTTTCTGCAGGTGACCTTCCTTTACTATAGCCTACAGGGGAGCAAGCAGATAGGGGTATATGAGTGAGAAGAGATGAATGGCAGCACTGAAAGTGGTAAAAGAGGTCTAAGCTGCTGAATGCAACTGAAGAGAAGGTTTTCTACAAATACTCTTAAATGACACATTATGTTAGATGCAATACAGAGATTTTAATTTAATTGGAGAGCAATTCTAGAGCAGGGTCCACGTTACTTTACTATTCATTAAGCCTGGTTCTGTACAGCAAGCCCGAGCAAATACTCTCACAGTATGAATGTGTGTGCCCAGAAACACATCGCAGCGGGTGTACAGTGTACTCCAGTAGCGCCACACGTCAGGTTTGCAAACAGGAAACTATGTTTCTGTCTGGGAGACTGTGTATCCCAGAAGAGAGTGCCAATCCAACATTGGTGGTACAGTGCACGAGATGCAGCTCTGTGAATGCTGAATTTGTGTCTCATGGAATACTTGGGTCTTGCTACAGTTACCAGTACAGCACTGTAACAAACCAGGTGTGCAAGTGCAGCATATACAGCATTCCCTGCTGTCTGCCGGTTCATCCTCAATGTAATAATTTTACCAGTGGAATAAAGTATTTGGATTTTATGGACTTCCCTGGTTGATTCTCGTTACTACAAGGAGCACTAATCTTCACACTTTTCGTTTTGATGCATTGTTTCTCACGATACATTTTCAGCCTGGTTGTCTATAAAATGTACTATACAATACAGAATTTGAATTAAAATATAGAAGTGCTGGATGTAACACAATCTTAGCAGCTCACTTGTGCCATTACATAAAAACCTTTCAAATTAGCACATCGGACAGGTCCCATTCATAAAGGAGAAAAACCCAACTACCAAACCAATCTCCTCTCCAAGAGGCTCTCAGCAACGCCACGTGTATGTTTTTGTCTTGGCTGGCCTAGTCAGTGGAGTATGGCTGATATTGCAGTTGATGAGTTTGTGACCACTTTAGAGGTTGGCTATGAAACATTGATCCTCTCCGCCTACAAACTGTACGTTTCTCTCAATTCATCCATAAAATGATGTTCGATTTGTGTACCAATCAAATACACGAACTTTGAAAACATAGGGTTTTTTTCCCCCAAGCTATAATACAAGGTAAATGTTTGCTTCTGTATGTCTATGTACCTCACGGAATTCAATACTACTTGCTTATCTTTCTCTGGGGATTTGTTAAAGTCTCACGTGACAATAATAATGTACCGTTTTAGAAACATAACCATCTGTCCTTATATGTATGTATGTCTTGGTTTCCTTTCTGGAAGCCATTTCCTTGTCTGTGCTGCTCTCTGTGTCACTGCTTGACTAGGAGAATGCCTAAATCATTCCTCAAACCATGAAGCATGTTTCAGTGCACAATTCCAGGGAAAACATTATTACAGCTATAAATAAGTATTAGTTTCCATTCAAACTAATCCCCTTCTGACTTTACATGTGCTCAGTGCTTTCACTCACTGTTTCTTTTTCCAAATGTCACCACCGGTGTTTGTTATTCCTTTCTCTTTGTGTCTTTTCTATGTCTTGATTTATCCACTCAGTCTTTTCCAGTAAGCCTGAAACTTCTCTTTGAATTTGACTTAACATGATGCAGTGCTTATCTGAAATTAGTTTTGGAGTACTGTAGGTGGAAATGCCCATTTAAAGGGGCAGCTCCACCTAGAGCAGGGGTGTCCAAGTTTTTTTTTTGCAGTGGGCCACTTCACCAGAAATGTATGTGTGCGTGGGCCGCATTCATTTTTCATTGAGAAAAAAGTATATACACACACACACACACACATATACATTTATATACATATACACAGAGAGTCAAACTTACACACAGACAGAGTCACACTTACATACACACAGAAAGAGTAACTCTTACATAGAGTCACACTTACACACACACACACACACAGAGAATCACACTTTTTTTTTACCAGGGTTGTGGGGGATTTTTCTTCCCTCCCTCTGACCCGTATGCCCTACATGATCTGCATCATTCTGTCTCTGAACGCTGCGTCTAGTTACATGTGCGGCTGGAGGTGCGGTTACCGCTGCAACTCTCACGCAGGCCGCACCTCCATTTCCCGCAGGCTGCATGTTGGACACCCTGGACCTAGCGTGTCTCCCCAAAATATTGCTGCTGCATCAGGATTAAGGGAAGAAAAAAAAAACAGGTCTATCTTATCAGTGTCTTTCCTTTAAATGTCCTGTCTCCTAAAAACTGCTCTCCATCCCCTCGCGCTGTAGTGCCAGAGCTGCGGGTGTCACATGACGGGAGCGTGAAGCTGGTCTATCCCTGAGCGACAGGCATAGACCAGGCTGGAGCAAAAATCCCCCCCTACAAATGAAGTAAAGCAGCAGGGAGTGTGGAGAGATAGAATTACTCTTTTTCTTTCTTAAAAAGCAAACACAAAACTGCTTGATTGTGTGTGTGTATGTATGTATGTATGTATGTATGTATGTGACTGTCTGTGTGTGTGTATGCATGTGACTGACTGCCTGTGTATGTGACTCTCTCTGTGTATGTATGTGACTGGCTGTGTGTGTTGCCGACTGTCTATCTTTGTATATGGCTGACTTTCTCCATCTGTGTTTGTATGTAGGGGACTGTCTTATGTTTGTGTGTGTGTCTACGTGACTGACTGTGGGTGTGTATGAGACTCAGTCTCTCTGTGTGTGTACATGTTTGTGCGAATTTGCCGTTGTCTGGCTCCTTGGTTTTTTTGCTGGCTCCTAAAATTAAATTAAATTTGCCAAGCCATGACCTTCTGGGTTCATATGCATGTTCCATTTTTAAGCTATTTCATCAAGCTACAGATGATATCATAAACAGGAAACACACTTAAAACACATTTTTGCATTTGCATGCAATTCTACTAACACAATATACTTTATATTCTCTAAATTAACAGTATAAATAATATTTTATGATGCCAGTTTTTAATAAATGTATATTGCATCACATTTTTTTTAATACAATTCAAGTTTTAAAGATGTGTTTTAATTATCTCCTCATGCTTAGAGCATAATACTTCAGCATCAGCTGGTCGGCTGCCACCTTGTATCGTCTTAAATCTTTGTAACCAATATTTAGAAGCAGTGAAGAAATACACAACAAAATTTGGCTGCACAAAAATGCCCACACCACGGCAGTTAGGGCTACATTTATTTTGTAGGAAAATCTTGAAAATTGCTGAGCTGTTTTAAAAAATCCAATAGAGGATGAGGCCTGCAGGCTCTCGATGTAAAAGCAGATCAACAGCAATTTATAACAGACACTCCACTTCTACCCAAGTAAAACAAGGTTTCTGTCACGGATGAACTATAAACAGTTGAAGAGCAAGGTGAAAGAAACAATCTAGAATCTGCCATAGAGGAAGCGGCAAATGATATCTTTTTCATTTTTCTGAACCAATGTTAAAAAGATGAGCCTTTTTAAAAAAAAAAAAATGTATTTATTTTCCAAAATTTGTATTTCTAGCTTTATTTTCCTTTTTTGGAGATTAAATAGCAGTCTGAGTTTGTTTATTAAAAACTACTGTACAGGTTGTTGTCTAAGTGAGGCTCTGTAAAGGGGCGACACTGGCTTAGTACTGACCATGTAGTGGTAGCATCAGTGATTCTAGCCTAAGTACCACAACCAAATCAAATGCTGCAGGCCGCAAGTCTTTAGCATTTTAGTGTGTGGTTGTGCTTATCAGTGGGTGAGGAATAGTTTACAATGGGTCTATTTACACGTTGTAGTCCATTTATGAAGAAACAAAAGTGGATCTGTTTATGCTGTAAATTTTAGTAATGTATATTTCTTTTTATGGTTTTTCAATATTGATGTCACCACCATATGTAAACTTTACTGGCAATAATGTCACCCGAGATAGCTATGAACAGGGACAAACGAGAAGGCTGAGAGTGATTGTTCAAAAATCTTTACTTTTGACAAATAATTGTTAAATTGTTGATATTTGTATCAGGTATTCTAACTCTACAGAGTTAAACATGTTAAAACAGAATATAGGT
The DNA here is from genome assembly GCA_036172795.1 of Pelodytes ibericus. Classification (NCBI taxonomy): domain Eukaryota; kingdom Metazoa; phylum Chordata; class Amphibia; order Anura; family Pelodytidae; genus Pelodytes; species Pelodytes ibericus. The sequence continues at coordinate 171,522,561 of CM069861.1, forward strand.
AGATTTGTTTAGCTCTATTTATTCTAAGAGTTATTGTCAGGTGGCAGATCCTGTTTCAAGCATATTTTGCACCAACATAGAGAGAACACCAGTGGTATGAGCCCCTGTTCTGATTGGCTGTGTGCAAGCTGACTATGTCAGAGTGCGCCAGACTTCCAACTGGCTCTGCCTCAGCTCTGAAGCAGAGACATGAGTATACCTGTCTGTATCTGTAATAATACATGTTGGTTTTACTACAGATAAGAAAAATAACTTGCTTATTTTAAGAAAGTTGAGTTTTTCTGGGAAAAAAAAGTATTTATCTCTGACATCACTGCTCTCAGCTAGCTGTTGTGTATTGTATGTTGTACATATATATAAGAATTTAAAATGTATTTATCCAAAAAGCAATATGTTTTTAATAGAAATGCAGCTGGCATTAATAGAAAGGTTATAGCGTCGAGTTGGAAATAAATCATTTATTTTCTGGTAGAGTCACTTGTAAATTACATCAATGCTAACACTTTACAATAAAATAAGTATTTTTTTTCTTATATAAATGGCTGAATTAACATATATAAAATGCTTTCTGAATTTTGTTACCATCATTAACTCTAAACGAGAAGTTAAAGGAAAACTGTCAGCAAAAAAATGAAGCTGTGTTTTATTGAGATTTTCAATATTTCAAAGTGTAGACATTTTTAATAGAAATGCTTTAATCCAGGGCTTGACAAACTTAACTGAGTTTTAGGAGCCAGCAAAAAATCTAGGAGCCAGACAACAGCACATACACCCAAACATACGCAGTCAGATAAAGACATACACGTCACATACATAGTCAGTCATTGACATATAGTCAGAGACATACACATACAGTCAGTCAGTCCCATACACACACACACACACACACACACACACACAGTCAGTTAATCATACAAATACACAAATACAGTCAGTCACTCACATACACACAAATACAGCCAGTCACACATAGAGCCAGTCAGTCACATGTATAGTCAGTCAGACATACATAAGACATGTGTTTGTTTGTTTTTTAAATGTGTTTTTTTTAAATTGTGTTTTGTCCTATTCTGTGATAAACAATGCTGTATTGCAAACCATGGAAATAACGTTTAACTTGAGAGAAATTGATTTATACAATATGTTGATTGCACTCGGTGCGTGAGGGAGCGGAGCAGGTAGTCTGTGCAGCCGCTGCACACACCAGAGGATTAAAGTTTAAAAAATAAAAATAAAAAGATCCCAGCGGCGAGGGCACCATGCGGGGCTCAAGCTCAAAGATACCCGAGTGCCAGGTCTGATTTCCTGGTCACAATGGAAACCTTGTACCCGGGGTTTGTCGAACCCTGCTTTAATCATAGAAAATAACATATCTTATTGAGCCCTCTTTGCTTGTACAACACTATCAGGGGCAGATATGTTGTTTAGAATCTTGTGTCTGATAATGAAGATCTGACCAAAGATATCTGCCCCCTGATAGAACTATACAAAGAAAGAGAGCTAAAAGAAGTACGTTATTTATATTCTTTCATTAAAGTATTCCTATTTAAAATGTATACACTTGATGCAATCTTTCAATTAAACACAACCTCAAATTTTCTGCTTAAAATGTTTATTTAAGCTTTTATTTTAAAACTTGCTTACAGAATTTCCTGATCCTCAGTGACCTTTAAATACTTGGAAAAAGTATAGTAGCAGCTTGGCAGTCCACAAGTCACTGCTAAGGAGGCCTATGACTAAGCGTCATTTCTAAGTGCGAAACGCGTTTTTCATATCCAACCTTTAAATAATTTATTGTAAAAAAAAAAAAAAATATGCAAAAGCACTATATTTATAAAGTGTATATTTTAATTATACAGTGTACGGCAGCTCACTCTGGAATTAGAACCCCTATAGACATACAAATAATATAGCATTTAAATTGATAAGCTTTAAATCAGGGGTCCTCAAACTACGGCCCGCGGGCCACATGCGGCCCGCCGAGCACATTTGTCCGGCCCGCGGGGGGTGCTGCCGGCACCCCACGCTCCCCGCTGATTACCTTTTTTTTTTTTTTTTTTCCTTGCAGCCGCAGAAGATGCGGCTGCAGGAAAACGAAAAAAAAAAAAATCACCACGACCGGATGTGACGTTTCGTCACATCCGGACCCGGTAACTGTTTCCCTCCTCCGTGCAGGGAGGAGGGAACACTGCGCGAGACGTCCGGCCCGGGGACACAGCAGCTGGAGGTAAGTGATGGGGAAGGAGGGAGGTATAACGAGCACTGTACTATTCCTGGGCATCTGACTGGCATAATTTTCTTGGGCTGTGACTGGCATAATAATCCTGGGCATCTGACTGGCATAATATTACTGGGCTCTTACTGGCACTCTATTCCTGGGCATCTGACTGGGATAATATTCCTGGGCTCTGACTGGCATAATATTCCTGGGCATCTGACTGGGATAATATTCCTGGGCTCTGACTGGCATAATATTCCTGGGCATCTGACTGGGATAATATTCCTGGGCTCTTACTGGCATAATATTCCTGGTCATCTGACTGGCATAATATTCCTGGGCATCTGAATGGCATAATATTCCTGGACATATGAATGGCATAATATTCCTGGGCATCTGACTGGGATAATATTCCTGGGCTCTTACTGGCATAATATTCCTGGTCATCTGACTGGCATACTATTACTGGGCATCTGACTGGCACACTATTCCTGGGCATCTGAATGGCATAATATTCCTGGACATATGAATGGCATAATATTCCTGGGCATATGACTGGGATAATATTCCTGGGCATCTGAATGGCATAATATTCCTGGACATATGAATGGCATAATATTCCTGGGCATCTGAATGGCATAATATTCCTGGACATATGAATGGCATAATATTCCTGGGCATCTGACTGGGATAATATTCCTGGGCTCTTACTGGCATAATATTCCTGGTCATCTGACTGGCATACTATTACTGGGCATCTGACTGGCACACTATTCCTGGGCATCTGAATGGCATAATATTCCTGGACATATGAATGGCATAATATTCCTGGGCATCTGAGAGGCACACTATTCCTGGGCATCTGACTGGCATAATATTCCTGGGCTCTTACTGGCACTCTATTCCTGGGCATCTGAATGGCATAATATTCCTTGGCATCTGACTGGCACACTATACCTGGGCATCTGAATGGCATAATATTCCTGGGCATCTGACAGGCACACTATTCCTGGGCATCTGACTGGCACAATATTCCTGGGCATCTGACTGGCACACTATTCCTGGGCATCTGACTGGCACACTATTCCTGGGCATCTGACTGGCACACTATTCCTGGGCATCTGAATGGCATAATATTCCTGGGCATCTGACTGGCACACTATTCCTGGGCATCTGACTGGCATAATTTTCTTGGGCTCTGACTGGCATAATTTTCTTGGGCTCTGACTGGCATAATTTTCTTGGGCTCTGACTGGCATAATTTTCTTGGGCTCTGACTGGCATAATATTCCTGGGCATCTGACTGGCATAATATTCCTGGGCTCTTACTGGCACTCTATTCCTGGGCATCTGAATGGCATAATATTCCTGGGCATCTGAATGGCATAATATTCCTGGGCATCTGAATGGCACACTATTCCTGGGCATCTGAATGGCATAATATTCCTGGGCATCTGACTGGCATAATATTCCTGGGCATCTGACTGGCACAATATTCCCATTGAAATACTGGTAAGTTTGTTGATTTAACTTTACTTCATTTTAAATATTGTATTTGTTCCCGTTTTGTTTCTTCACTTCAAAATAAGATATATGCAGTGTGCATAGGAATTTGTTCATAGTTTTTGTTTTTACTATAGTCCGGCCCTCCAACGGTCTGAGGGACAGTGAACTGGCCCCCTGTTTAAAAAGTTTGAGGACCCCTGCTTTAAATGTTTGATTATTTACACCTTCAGCGAAGAGGCACTATTGCATCTCTGAGGATGTTACAATTTATCAGGTAAAAATAAAAAATCATCCACTGTGATGCAAATGTTCCTCGAACTGTAGTGGTGAGTACTGACACAATAAGAGGACCACCGTCAACCGACAGACTCTCTCCACACCGCACACCTGTCAGATTTGTCAAATGAAACCCTTCAAGTAGAACAAATGCTGCATTTAATTTTTAATAAAAGGCCAGTCACAGAAAGGAAATTGGAAAAAAAAAAAAAAAAGCATTTTACTCATCTAAAAGTGGCTATTCCATTAACAAACAGAATGTCTTTATTCTCCCCCAGGAATAAGTGGAAAAGAGAGCAAAATAAGGCACAAGTCAGAGATTTGCACAGGTAATTCACTACAAATACCTTTTAAGATCTATAAAAATAAGTGTTTGAAAAATAAAGACGCAGAGTTTTGTACATTTCCATAGATTGGGTTTCTACAAAAATTAAAAATCTGAAATCCACTGCACCACTTGTGTTGGTGGAAATCTACTCCCTTTATGTCTCTCACGTCCTACCAATGCAGGAAAAAGATTCCAAACGTCTCTCTCTCTCCTCCTCTGCCTGTCTCTTTATTCCATCTCTCTGTGACAAAGAACATTCTTTCAGGAATAAGACATGTTCATTGCAGGAACATTTCCCAGGGACATGCAGCCAAGTAAACAAATAACGCACTTGAGTGTCTCTGTTATATTTACATCTTCCTTCATCATTCTCTTGCTCTACATATTGGGTCTCATTGCGGAAACATCTGCCCACATATCACAATATGCAATGTGAATGCATAGCTTGTAATATGTTTTCTGTTTTGAAATGTATGAGGATGATTAAATATGGGTTTTTTTTATATCGTATTTAAACTATTTTTCCACAATGATTGAGATTTGCCTTACTGCCCGTCCTTTCAGATCTATATGCAGAATATTACAAAGAAATAGCGACCAGATGTCTTGCCAAGAAGCTTATTTCTCTCCTTCACGAAGTTTAGGGGTGAATTGCTCTTTCTAATTGATCCCCATTGATGTCGAGATACTAGGGATGTCAGGGGAGTGTCAGCTGGCACACAGACTGTTAGCCAACCGCGCATGCCAATTTGTGCCGAGCGATACATGGACAACCAGTAACACATTTGAGGTTGCATTACCAGGAATCGTCTTAGATGCTGAATGAGCATTGTGCATGGGATGTGGGTAATCATTCTGTGTATGCATATAATGCTATTGATTTGCACCAGAATCATGCAAAGTAGGGTTATATGACGTTTTATCAGAAGGATGCTTGAACCTGCTCTTCTATGGTGGCAAATTCTGGAAGCCTACTGCTTTATACTATTGGAATTAATAAGTGTTTGTGTTTACATTTCTTTGCTGAAAACAAAATCTTATTTAACCCCTTCACAACAAAGCAGTTGCCAATCAAGTCAAGGTAAATAGCACAGTGGGCAACAAAGGAAGTGCCTGGCGTGACCTGCAGTTCTGTTCATGGTATATCCGCTGGCATAGGGTGATCAGACTGTAACTGACATGGCTGAGTGCCTCAGGACCGAGGATGTCTAGCCATGTCTCCAAAGGCCACTCTGTTCCAGCCAATCACAGCAATCGGATTGACAGCTGTAGACTAAATACAGCATGCCCCCCCCCCCCCCCCCAACCATCGTAAAATAAAAAATGCTTTGCGTTTTTTAAGCTGAACTTAGTGCTAGTGTTAAGGCTACAATGTCACTATAGGTAATTCTTAGGAAAAAACAATGCTACTACTATATATGTATTAAGAAATGTTGCTCATTAAATTTATAGCTTGTACCATGTAGTCACAGTTATAGAGATAAGCAGGTATAAACACTTTGCAACTTCTTGAGCATTGTTTTCTTCACAAATAAATGACATATTTCTCATATATTGCTCTAAAAAGTATTTTACAATAAATGTATACTGAACATAAATTTAATTAGGATAATTAAAAAATAAACTAATGGTAGTGTTGCTTTAATGGCTGTGTACTACTGAGAAGCTCAAGATAAAATGGAGACTATGGCATTGTCAGGCAGATATTCCCTTAAGGTTTTGGATTTGGACACCCCACAAAATAACAACATATCTATCTGTCCAGAAAATGTTTGTCAATCTTAATGGTTCTCATTTTACTGACCTTGGAAGAGAGAAAGACTGGCTTGACTCTGCCATGAGTCAAACCTACTTGGTGCATTAGCCCACTGAGCCAACTCAACAATGACTAGATCTATAATGGTGCGTGTTAGCAAGTTCAGCATGAATGTCTGTGCATTCACTAGAAATATGGGCTTAGCCTTTTTAAGGCCTAAATTGTAATCATGGCATACAATGTTATTGCTTGTTAATTAAGTAAATGGAGACTCTTTGTATAAAGGTATTTTCTGGTGCAAAGTTGTAAAAAGCTGATTCAATCTGCAATGACATTGTATTGGTTCCCATGCGGACTGAACTTTTAGAACTTTGTCTCACAAATGACCAATGGGCGTGTATAAAACTTGGCATTTATTAAAATGTCAGGAAAATGAAACCAGACCTTTTATTATTATTTAAATTGCATAGCGTAGGTTTTAATGAAATTTCAGATGTACTTTTGCATGTTTTTTTTACACATTGGTTGTGCATACTGTAAGAGCACCAGAGAAACCCTGAAGGTGGAAACCAGGGCAGATAGCACACACTCCAGAGTTTTAGTCTTTATACATTGGCACATGCAGAGGTAGTGTTAATAATATACATCCTCCCCAATGTATACAGTATGTCAACCATAATCTGTAAACAATAATACATCTGCTGCCATCATATTTTCATTGCAGAGCATTCTTAGGTTTGTGTCTTCTATGCAGCAATTACCATTAACATGGTATCATTAGCTCACATTTGTGTGCCTCTGTCATTTGATAATTTGACCTCTCAGTACCTTGCCTGTCTCAGAGCTGTCTCTCTCTGATCTCTTATCATGTGCTGTTTCCCATACACAGCCTTTCAGGCTCATCCTGAGCAGTCTCATGTACACCTCCCTGTCACACAACGCGTTTGTCAGACAACCTAAAGAGTTTAGAAAACCTAGCAATCTCTCCAACACTCTAAACTGTCCCATTGTGTCACTGTACTGTCTATTTTATCCCCCTTTGTAACTCCTGGAGATCATTACATCACTCTGCCGTCTGTCAGCTCTATCACTGCAAACATACTGAGGAATCTGTTTCAATTAGGCCACTCTCTGCTGCCTCATTTGCTCATTAAATTGAGTCTATATATAGTTACTCCCAATGGATACCGGCCTACCTCCTGCGAGCCATACTGTCTACATAGTGCAGTGAATGGCAAACATTTGGCGCTCCAGCTGTTGTGACCGAAGGCACCATGATGCTCAGCACCGTTAGTACGCTTGTTGCTGAGGACTACAGTTCTCATGAAGCTCAGCGAGCATCATGGGAACTATAGTCCGCAGCAGTGCAAGTGCCAAAGGTTAGATATCCCTCCCGAAGTCTCTTCCACTCTCTCCGTCCTGTCTCTTTCTGTATTGGCGCTGGATCTCTTTCGAGGATGTCTCCTTCCCTTCCCCGCCCCTATCCCCTTCTCTCCGGCCTCTCTCTGATACAGATTGTCTCTCTCCTCCCAGTCTATTCATTGGCCCGGCCTCGGAACTTACCTTTCTCCTGATCTGCCCAGACGTGGACACTTTCCGGCGAAGTTTCTGCGGCTCCGGTTCTGCTTCACTGTCTGATGAATCTTCGGTCGGGGCTCCGGGAACCACCGCCGCCAGGGAGGCCGCCATCACTGCCCGAGACCCGGGGGAGGGGGGTCGGGACACAGCGCCAGCTACAGGGGACCCGGGACAACCTGAGAAACAGCGACATCTGCTGGACACGGAGCATAGCAGGTCGTCCTGAGTAACAGCGTCACCTGTTGGTGAATCGTGTGCCGAGCACGATGAGAGAATGAAACTTCCCAGAGTCCTTTGCTTAAATAACAATTATTGTGACTGTATTGAAACAACCTTATTTGAAACATAGCACTATTGCACAGATGTTCTCTTGTGATTTGTCTGTGGAATTCTAGATGATTGGGTTGTGCAACTCTTCAAATGTGGGGTTTATGTCACGTGAAGAAAACTTTTTTTATTTTTTGGAAAGCAATATATTAATAATTGACTGATTTAATACAAAAAAACTAAACTGGGAAAACACTGGACTACAACATTTCGAAGGCAAAAGAGGAACACTTATTTTGTGGGAGTGGATTAAAGTGTGTCTATGGGCAGGGCATTACAGGACATTTTCAGTGACTTTGTCAGTTGAGAACGTTTTATGTAATTTAGTATAATAAAGTTTTTTTGTTTTTTTTTTAGTATAGTAATAACGTATTTTATCTACAATAAAATGTATATTACAACACAATTACTGCACTTTAAACACAATTTATTGTGAGTTAACATTGCTGTGGAGATCTGTGATACACTTATACAAACCAAATATTCTGAGCTCTCAGAAAAAAGGGGCAATACAGGAGGAAAGAGGGACAGTGGGATTTGGGCTCAAAACAAGGGAAACTTGTAAGCAGGTCCGCATTATCCAGTGGGCACTTGTTCAGACAGAGTAATGGAGTGCAGCACAAGGGGTGAAGTTTTCAGCTAGCCCCTTTTTTGTTTGTTTTCTCAATTTATTAGTCACTAACCAATTTATAATAATTAGTCCTATTCCTGCACATGCTTAATTCCTTCACTGTGTTAACCTCTACCACCACTGCTGGAAGGCTACTCCACACATCTACTATTCTCTCAGTAAAGTAATATTTACTGATATCACTTTTAAACCTTTGCCTCTCTAACTCATGACTATAGGATCTACCTAACATAGACAGATAAGGCCCAAAACAGATTTGGATCATGCACAAATCAAAATATGTAAAAAAAAAAAAAAAAAGCTATTTATTAATGTTATTATATGATCTTAGCTCTCAAAAACATTACAATCACTTCCACTATGCAAGGAAAGCCATCTAATCCCTCTAACTTCTTGCTGTTTTATCAGCAAGTACACTTTGAACATGGATTTAGTAAATAATTTAACCAACCCACCCACTGACTAATTCCTTTGCAGTAAAAAAGCCATAAGTAGAGATCTACCTCTTGTTTTTATTTTTTAGCATTTGTTTGTCCGTGAATTCTGTTCTCTTTGTACTTATGAGAACATAATACTAATAAAAGCCTTTTTTAAATCATATATGGTGGTATGCAAGTTTCCATCAATTTAATGACTATTGTCAAAAAAGGAAAGTTACATTTGGTGGTCTTGCCCCAATATCTATACACTCTTGGCTGCATATACACAGGAAATACTAGTCCCACCCAGATACTCCTTTCCAAAGCTTACTGCATTTGACACCATATGCCAAGTATAATGGATATTTCTAAATATAAATGCACTGGTAAATGTAGTTTCTGAATCGACTGTAGATGTCTGTGATGACTAATCAGTAGATGGAATAGTCTTGTAGGGGTTCATGATGCCTTTTGGATCCAGCATATCTTTGATTTTTTGCATGAGATGCACAGCTTCTTTGGATTTACTGTAGTGTATATGGTCTCTCTTTTTGAATCCAAGGCCATGCTCTGCACTGATGCTGCCTAGGTGCTGGGCTGTCCATTCATAGACAAAGGGTTCTAGTGCAGCCAATAAGGTATCACTGTGTGACTCAGCGGTGACATTTAAATGCAAGTTTCCATCACCTGCAGGGGAAAAGCAGAATTAAATGAACTGAGCACTTCAATGAATATATAAACACACCACATAACCAGTACTAGAACACTGTGATGTGCATCTGTGACCAGACAGGAAACGGTTCCCTGGGTTTCTTATGACTGTAAGATGATTCACCAAATATATCATCTCAATGTCAAATGGGCAAAGAGAGGTGCTGAAGTGGCACAGATATGGGAGGGTATTACCCAGAATTTGTAGTTAACCTTATTATCTATTGAGAGCTATTTAGTTATAAAGTCATTTACCATAAGAACAAAGTATTTTCATTTTAAACAAAATGTAAACCATATGTAATGCAGTTTAAACACATGAGAGTTATTGCTGTCGAGCTCTGTGATACACAGTTTTCAAGTGTTATTTTGAGTACCTAGAAAAGAAGATAAAGGGGGCTGGAAAGATGGGTGCAGGGATTAGGATCTACAATATAAACTTTGATCTTTATTGGGTGGAAACTTAAATGTAATGTTCCATCTAACTAGACTTTTATCTAAATGAATGTGGTATTCGCTCACCTATATGTCCATAGCCTACTATGGTTTTAGCTGGGTTATTGGGTGGACCCTTAAATGTAATGTTCAATCTAACTAGACTTTTATCTAAATGAATGTGGTATTCGCTCACCTATATGTCCATAGCCTACTATGGTTTTAGCTGGGTTATTGGGTGGACCCTTAAATGTAATGTTCAATCTAACTAGACTTTTATATAAATGAATGTGGTATTCGCTCACCCATATGTCCATAGCCTACTATGGTTTTCGCTGGGTTATTGGGTGGACCCTTAAATGTAATGTTCCATCTAACTAGACTTTTATCTAAATGAATGTGGTATTCGCTCACCTATATGTCCATAGCCTACTATGGTTTTAGCTGCTTTACCCAGTCGAGCCCTTGTTTCTTCAACCAAAGTGTACAGCTTGTCCACGGGCATGGACAGGTCATATTTGTACACGTAGCCATCGTGAGCCAGAGCTTCCGTAATCCGCTCTCGAATTGCCCAAAGGCTCTAAAATGAAATGGCCAAGAAAGGTGTTTATTTATCAAAACTAAAACATGAAAAAATATAATGAAGCAAAACACTTCCAAAACATCATACAGTGGGGATGTATGTGCAGTTCCTATACTATAATATATATTATTTGGACAAAACTGGTATGATATTCTTAACAAACCGGCATATACAATGTGATGATCACCATAATCTGGTTTTACATCGCAAACATGATTTAATTCCTCACTTTATTAGCCTGTACCATGTTTAGTTATTCAAACCAGTATCTGCTACTCTTTATGTATGAATGATCATACAGATATATATATAAAGAGACAAACAGGTTGACTTTTCCTGGTGGTTGGTGAGGTGTGGTAATACTAAACATACAATAGCATGGCTGGAAGGACACTGTTAATCAAGTGAACTTTTTTAGTGTTGTATTTGTTTAGAGATGTCAGTGCAGCTCAATGTTTCTTGATCAAGAGCTTGTCCTACACTGATTTTCAGATAGACCCTTATCTTTCCAACTATACCTCTGGATGTAAATAAATACACTAATAATAATAATAAGGTTAAAGTGTTATTAGTATGACAAGTGATATAAGTTCTATTTGTGTCTTTGTATCTATATTATAATCAGGTATGGTTTCTGCACGTTCATGCAATAGTATTCCTATTGCCTCATCACCAGAAAAATAAAAGATCTAGAACTCATAAGGAAAAACAGATCTAGAACTCATCAGAAAAAAAACAGATCTAGAACTCAGCACACCCCAAATAAGAGGTTTGCAGATTAGCAAAATAAATCAAAAAGTGCAGGAAAACCAACGTTTCCAACCCATAGGGAAAATTAGGTTTTCATCAGTAACATGTACCATGAAAAGAATAGCAGAAAATCATGGGAGCTCAAGCCTGATGGACTTCCCAAGTACTTACTTTGTGTGGTTTAGGTGCTCAGTTACTTTGATCAATGCATTGACATTATTGTCTGGACGTAATTAACAAGGTCAATTTGTGTTTCATTATACACTACACATTAAAGCGGTCATTATTCATAGACTTTCCACCCTCACATAAACCAGTTCCAATGGCCAAAAAGGGCATGTCTGAAAAGCCCTATAGTTTGCATTTAGTTTGTATGTGCAAAAAAACCCATATACCATTATTTTGCTTTGATCTGTAGCGACGGTCCCTGATGTGACTAAATCAGTGTCCAGAGCCTTAGCCAAAAATTCATTAAGTTTCACTTCATCATGGTGTGCAGAGGAGCCAGAGGTCTCTATTAATACGTAGAAGGCATTGGCTGCAAATTTAAATATTAAGAAAAAGTGGTCATTTACAAGTCATTGTCAGTTTGTAAATACATATTGTATAATACATCCTTGTTATACTCAGAGTATTTTTGCCCTTATATGTCCCTTTTTTTTAAAGTATAAAAAATTATTTGAAAGGAATCTGTTTAATGTACTTTTTTTTCTGCAAAACATTCCTTAGGAGGGCATTCAAAATTAATGTAAATTTAAAAAAATACAGCAATATATATAATATTTTATGTAGCTTGGAAAATGTTTGTGTCCATAACATATGTGTTGTGATGGTAGATAAGAGGACATGCCCCAGCAAATCAATAATACAATCTCAGCTGTATTCTAAATATAGGTACTTTGTAACAGTCTTGTATCCAACCTACATATTCTTGAATTTCTTGAACATAAAGGACACGAAATTTGTATTAATTTGTTGTTTCACTTTAACTCTGAAAAACAATGCATGTGATATGGGTTACTTGCTATGGCATAATAAAATATTGTGAAATCTGTTGTAAGAAAACCCATATTTGGTATATTAAAATAACCAAAGGAGACCCTCATGGCTGCCACATTAATTAAACAAAGGGAAATCAATAAATATTTGTATATATAGATTTTAATATTTTTTAACAGTTTTTTTTTATGGCTGCTCATATGCTGATTTCTGCATAATGTATGTGTGGCTCTTCTTTTACTTCCTACCTATGCATATCTATATCTACATGTATTACAACAGATAGATAGTTGCTTTTGCAATGTTCCGATAATGAGTCGTTTTAACCTCTTCTGGGTCTAACTAAGATGCATTATTGGAGCTGACTCTGTGATTCCTAACTATTCATGCCATTGCTGCAAGAGCCTGGAATAATAGGCACATGTAAATGTGAGTTGTAGGGGGGGATTTGGGACTGCCCTGTACCAGCATTTGTGTGAATCAGTCTGCACCATGCTGTATCCCATCTTTTCGCGTATGGAAATATTGTTCGAAGAGCTGGTCTGCCTGTACTACTGACTATGAGCGTTTGCATTTTTTGTTCCCTGTTTCTCATACATAATGGTTACCTGGCAGAGGGTTGCTGAGCTTGAGATGTTTCTGAACCACCTTCATAGATGCAGCATCCAGGAACTCACAGGCAGACAGAATTTCTCCAAGATGATCCCTGCACAGAGTGAAGACTTGCAGCACTTTACTGAAACTCTCACAGCCTGCGAGACAGTAGCAAAGCACCATGAGAAAAATATGAAGCAAAATATATTACACCAAGCTCCCTCGTACTGATAGATGCAAACATTATTTTTATTTTCAATGATTTCTTAAATGTTCTGAAATTCTATGTAGACACAAAGTAGATAAAATCTCAAACCTTATTTAGTCCTGTGCATTGTTATGCCCTGAATAGCTTTACGAATACACAGCAATGATCGGACAACCAATTAAATTCCATACTGATATAACAGTAGGTTTGGGTGTCTCCCTTTTATTTAAGGGGGCAGTACCTTATTCTCTGTATTTGTACATGTTTTTTTAATATACGTAAAATGCCCTTATTTTTCCTTTAAAATAATTCACAGTTCTCCTGTTTTACCTTGAAAATAATTTCTCAGGGGCCTCTAAATTCAGTGACATCCAATGAAGAGGGCTGTTGGAGATGGGCAGGACTTTTGCTATAGCAACAGTAATACATCTATTTGCTTTATTTGCAGTTTTTAGGTGATGGTAAGAGTTGAAGAAAAAACTAAAGATAGAAGTATTTGTTTTCCTTTACGTTACAATGTGAAAGTGTTTCCAATAAGTCAATATGAGTCAAGATCTAAAATGAATAATTAATAATGACTACACAACTAAACAAAACTGACAGTTATGCATTTGAAACGGCAAATATAACTTACCCAGCAGTGCTACATTGACGGCATTGGGTTTTCGTGGACAGAGAATAGATACGGCTGTAATAATTCCCAGAGTTCCCTCAGAACCAATAAAAAGCTGCTTTAGATCATAGCCTGTGTTATCTTTTCTGAGAGAGTTGAGACAGTCCAAAACAGATCCATCAGGAAGAACCTGACAAAAAAAGATAAGTGGCTCGATCAATGGGAAAAAAAAACATGTGATTTAAATGGTCCACTTCCAAATATCACTTACTGCTTCCAATCCTAACACTGTCCCACGCAGGGAACCGTATCTAAGAAGTCTGAGGCCACCAGCATTGGTAGCCAAGTTGCCTCCAATATGACAGCTTCCTTTTGCACCAAGATCTAGTGGCATGGTATACCCCCGTCTTCCAAGGTACTGATTTAACACCTCCAATATACAACCGGCCTGACATACCAGAGAACCTGAAACATGTTAGCCACAGGGTTAAACACACCCCAAAATAACTGCACCCACACTAAAGACGAAACATTTATTTTGATAATTTACATTTCATTGTATCATTCACATTTAATGGATGTCATACACCTCAGGTTTAAATTATTACAACATGATAATTGTATCAATTGTACTAGTGTGACATAAAGAGAATAAACATTTTACTCAAACAATAGGCTGCGTCTGCACTGCTAGCTGCACCATTTAATGGTATCTACGTTTTATCCCACCAACTTCCAGGTTGGTTTCACATGGAGCTCTCAGGTGTGTGAGCCAGTCAGGCAAATGGTGCTCTCTGACTAAACTATGAATATTTGCATAACGTAACAGTAAAGTTTAAAAAAAAGTTTTAATAAGGAAAAAAAAACACTTCTGTTTTACAAAAATACAAGATATATCTGGCGGCTATCTCCCTCCTGTATGCTGTGTGGTGAAGAGTGAGACGGCCGAGCGGTAGCCATGTGAGTACTGGGGAGGAGGGGATGTGACTGTAATGGGCACCTGACTGGCATTTTTTATTGGGGACCTCATAGTGGCATATTATATTGGGCACCTCACAGTAGCATATTATATTGGGCACCTCACAGTGGGATATTTTCAATGGGCAGCTGATTGGGCATTATAATGATGGGCACCTGGCTGATGCATATTATTTTTGTTTATTAGTTACAGATTATATAATATTCATCACCGACTTTGCTTCTGGCCCATGAGTGGAAAAAGTTGCCAACGCCTGATTTAATTAACTACTCAAAGAGTGAATTACAGGGAAATGAGATATGATATTCAAAGTAACAAGGTTGAAGTCATTTTTCCTATGCAGTTGAACGGGAACGTTTTTCCAACACTTCTTTGGCCTTGCGTTTTATATTTTTGTTGAGTAGACCCTTTAGAATTTAGGTTCAGATTCAATATCTTGTATGAACTCTGCAACTAGGAACACCACTCGAATGGTGTTTAAATCAATCAGAAGTGGAATTAAAAGGGACTGTCTAGGGCCCAAAATGCATCTTTCAAATATTAATGCATATGAATGTGCTTTCAAAGTACTTTAAAATGCATGTCTTACATTCTGCATTGCTTAAAATATAACATACTTACAGCTAGAAGAAATTGTGAAATTACAGCAGTTTGCAAGAAACAAGGACTGCCCACACTAGATCGGTAAATGTAATTTTCTTTTTCGGTGCAGGAACCAATGAGAATAATGCCATTCAAATGAATGGAATATCCTGTCTCTCTAGTGATGTCATCAGACAATGTGTTGCACTGTTAAGAGATCCTACTGTGTACAAGAGCAAGGTCACTCATAGGCCACACAATAGATTAAATTTGAGGAGGACAGGAAGTGACTAAATGAAACAAAACTTTGTATCCTCAGTGTTTATATAATCAGTGCTGCCACACCTGCAGTAAACATGCAGAGTAATCACTGGGGAGGGCTTGAGTCAAATATTTAAAATGTGATTTACACAGAATGCCTGCATCAAATCACACAGGGATAAAAGCCTGGGCATTATACAAGTAGTGATCTTCATCTTGCACCATAGTGAGTTTGGGGGCTAGACTGTCCATTTAATGCCTTTTTTAGACAGTGTATATGAAATGTGTGTTTTTGATATGACACCAAAGAAAAACTTGTTACAACATTTTGTAAACAATTTGCCAAGGAATGTCTTTAGCCCCATCACATTGGATAGTAGCGGTATGAATGAAATTCTTCTTTTCTGCTTAAGATGCTTTGTTATTTTCCATTATGAATTTCTACACAACTCCCCTTTCTTCTCCCCAGTACAATCCCTTCTTTCCTGAAGTAATCCATAATATCTGGAATGACTGGGGAATCCCATGCTGCCAGTTGCTATAGGGTGATGGTCAATGTGTTTTTATGCACAAGCAAACATGTGTAAATTGGTCATTAGCAAACTTACATTTAGCTATAGCTCACGGTTCTAATTGCACAAATTATCTGGATTTGCTGTTCTTAAAAAATATCACTGACCAGAAATATCATCAAAACTGATCACTTTGTCCATGAGAGCGGTAGAAATGAGGATCTCATCAAACACTGGGACACTTCCCCCAACTAAACCCGTGTTTCCTCCCTGAGGAGTGACAGCCAGATTCCTTTCATTACAGTACCTGTGAAAATAGATAAAACAAGCTGGAACAACACACCAAAAAGAAAGAAACATTAAAAGGCACATCCAAACTTACTGTCCAAAGTGTGAAGAACACACAGATATCATGTGCAAGCCTCACCGAGTACTGGTAAACATATCACTACCACTCTTTCTTCTCTATTACATTAAAATATGTCCCCACGATCTACCTTTCTGTGTTATAGTGAATGGATTGTTCCTATACTGTCCACAACAATCAGCCTGTCTGTCAACATTTAATAGATGTGAAGGGTTGAATACAATATAAAAACTAATACCATTAACCTTCTTTCCTCCATCCTGTTCTCTTTCACCGAGCCAATTCTCCCACTAGTGTTGAACACAACTGGAATTTTACAGGCCAGTAAAAAATTGGCTTCAGGTTAGGGTTTTGGAGACAAAAGACGGGACAGTATTTGATTGAAGAAAAGGTGGCAAACCAATGTCCCACGGACAATAATAATCATCCCCTTTAGACGGCCATCTTTAACGAGAGGCAAACGGGGCACTGCAATAAAAGTCAAATTGTGTGTGTGCTTATTTTTGTGAGTTTTTTTTTTTTGGTGGGTGTATATTGCATGCCGGGGAGGGGGGCAGGGTCCAGGGGGCCCAAGCAAATGCTTTCTCAGGGTCCAATCAATATTAAAGACGGCCCTGCCCCTTGACCTGATATTCTCCACATCATGCTTCATCTGTGACTTCTCTGTCCACCAAATATTCCAGATATTGACTATTTCTAAAATAGAACAAGTGATTGCCTCCTTTGTTCTCGCTCACTGTACCCAAACTAGACCCATTGTCCTTAGGTTATATTTGACTCAGCTTTATCAATCAAAATCATTTGCTTACCAAGCCCTATTGCCTACACCTAGAGAATGTGGCTCCCATGCAACCATTACTCACTAACTGCTAGTACATTCAGTATATCTCTCTATCTCCTGCAAGATTCCTCCCAAGCTGCTCTGTCTCTCTGGACTCACTTCTACAGAATCTCTATTTTTCACTCTACCTTACAAACTTTAAAAAGTCCCTGAAAGAACTCACAAGATTCTCCTCCGCTGGTCCCTAGTTCCGGCTAGGTTAGCTAAAATATACAGGTCTAGCTCTAATCTGTGTTGGAAGAACTGGGGCGAAAGTGGAACCATGACAAAAATATGGTGGTCCTGCAGGAAAATTCGACAGTACTGGAAAGAAATCTTCACCTTAATAAACACGACCACATCAGCTTCATTTGCACCTACTATAGAATGCGCTATATTTTTAATTGTCCCCAACTCCATCCTGAAAAAAATTGGTCAAATATATTCTACTGCCAGCCACACTGAAATAGCCAGAGCTTGGAAAAACCCAAGCGCCTCATCAGTGGAATACACAATAACGTCCATGAACACCAATGCAATCTATGCATGACAGCATCTCAAGAATAGAGACTACAAAACTGGGATAAGATATGGGACCGATGGAAACTGCACCGGGCTAAATTTGACCATATTCAGTCCATATTAATAGAGCTTGTAGAAATGACTGACTTAAAGGCCCATTGGCCATGCTACAACCCTAAGCACTGACTCTTCTCAAACAAACAAATCCCAGATTAATAGAGCTTGTAGAAATGACTGACTTACAGACCCAATAACCAGACTACAACCCTACGCACTGACTCTTCTCAAACAAACATACAGCAAAGTCCAGCCTTAGTCCTCCCCCTCTACCCAGCCTCCCCCCCCCCCCAAAAAAAAAATAAAAAAAATGTGTAACTCTAACGGTGCACTACAACCCAATGAGTTTACTTACAGATATGAACTATGTAATCATAATATTGTGAAAAGGCTGTGCATATGCTTATAAATCCTATGTGCAATTCAATAAATAAAGCTTTTTTGAAAGATAAAAAGTCACTGAAAAATCCAATTCAAAGAGAGAACATCCGCGTCCAGGTTTTTTATGTAGTTTGCTGCATAATTAGAAATCTATGTGTGTAATGATATTAATATATTTTTTATATACAGTAATGGTGAAGAATAGCATGTTAGCCATAGAAAAATATTTGGTTATTTAGCAGTAATACAAAAGCAGTTCAAAACAAGTTTAAATTTACTTTATTCAAACAAAGGTATACATTTATAGGGGTAATGAGAATATTAAGTCTGTGGTCCACACCTTGTGATCAAACATGGCGCACGTTTACACACCTGTGCTAGCGCAATGCATTTTGTAACACAAATACCGCACACAACTTGCTAAATAGTGAAGAAGGGAAACATTTAAAAATAGAGCGTACCTCAAAATTTCAGACACTTCCTTGGTATTTTGAGGTCTAAGAAGCACTGTACTGTTACCTGCAATGAGATCACAGGGCAGTTACATGGCTCTGAGTGGTTGAATTATATCAGAACACATAGAACAAGTAGTATATTTATGGAGCGGTCAGGCGGGCAGAAAATGGTACGCCTCCTGTATATAGACTGATGCTACATTGATGCATCAAATGTGTACTGTCCAAAGTTCTCTTAAAAGGTTAAATTGACTCTAAGTAGTATTGCGGGTGGGAATGTACAGCATAGCAAATGATGCGTGCGTTGTGCTGATAGAATTGCATTAAATGCATATATTAAAAGTAAAAGGTGGTTTAAATGTGTCTGTATTGTATCTTGTTTATGCAATCACCTTGCTGAACCATAAGTTGATTGGGGATGGGATGGTTCATCGCAGCTGCTTCATCGCAAACTCTTGCATGATGGCCAGTTCATCGCGGGATCACATAGAAGATTATTAGTATAAGGGGTTTAGAATTGGGTTGAGGGTTAGTATTGGGTTTGGGGGGTTAGCATTAGAGCTTGGGGTTAGTTTTAGGGGAGTTACTTTATTTGTGGGGATTTGTTACTGTGTTGGTAAGCGCTGAACAGTCAGCGCTTACACTGCCGTGGTGACAGGGCAGCGTTGTCATTCACCTCTGACAGTTCAGCGATCAAAGTGCCGCCCTGAACTGCCAGTGGTGAAATGGCCGCAATGAAGTGCCCTAGACACAAGGTGATTAGATATTCTCCATTGTAGGAGTTAGAAAAATGTGACTGCATAAATGCACTAAATATATATATATATATATTCATATGAATAAATTAAAAAGATACTTTCTATGTTTATTGTATTGAATGAAGAGAAAGGAATCAGCGATTTTACCCAATTGAGTATATAAGTATTAGGACGGCTGAGACGCTCGGCTTGGATCCCCAGGGAAGGGAAAGCGCACCCGGTTTTAGCCTTTGTGATAGACCAGTTTTTGAGCTGTTACATATATCTTACCGCGTACTGTTCGAAGCCAATCTATGTTATGACCTTTTAAGTCCTCTTCATCCGTGACAACTCTGCCTGGAACTAATTGTTGAAAGTAGTTCAGGTCCTGAGCGGTGACTTGAGAGAATGGCAGACGGGACACGTTATAACGCTCCACAGTCAAAGGAGGATCTGGTGTCACAGACAGGAACCTATATCCTGAGGGAATAACCTCCTGTCCCCTCCTTGTCTTATGTATTCGGATTATGCTTCCTATGGCCCGTGTCCTCGAAAACATCCTGGGGGTCCATCCAAATCCAGAAAAGATCATACCTGTCCTACGATGGGTATACAATCAGTTCAATGTCAGCTCAACCAAAAGTGATATTACCACACCAGCCATCCCTGATAACTGGAATAATGTCTTTTATACATAATGAGGACCTGTCAGCTACACAAAAAAATGACCTAACCCCAAGAAGCACTGCCAAAGAGCAAGGAACTGAGCTTACAAGAAAATAAACTTTATTGAAACAAAAAAATACAAATCAGATTACATTGGTCGTGTATTCCAGGGACTGAAACAAGGTCCATGAGCTATTTTAGAAAATGATACATTTTTGACAAAAAATATAATGCCACAATAGACAGAATATGACATTGCAACCACATATTATATATAGTGACAATGTATCAAGATGCACTTAAATTACTAACAACATCAAGGCTTCAATGTGAAGGGTTCTCAGTGTGCAAAAATCTCCCTGACCCATATTGATATGTATTTTAACAGGGATTCATGGGCAAAAATATTTTTAAAAGTAGCAGAGAGAATTTAACTTATTTAAATTGCATATAAGGACATTTTTTTGTTATGACAGTGATTGTCTGAGACTTTTTATCAACCCTGTTGTGATATTACAAGTCAGTTTAAAGGGACTCTGTTGCCTAAATACTTTTTGTACTACAATTTATATGGCATACAAATACATTTTGTTAGCAGAATTGCAAGCAAATACAGAGATTAAGTGAAAAATGTGTTTCAAATGAGTCTGCAGTGTCTCTTATTTTGATAAAAATCACCAGTGGCTTGATATGCAAATTAACTGTTTTCAATGGGAATTGTTTAATTTGCACACTTAGCCACAATGTAATGTCATAAGACTACTACAGCCCCATCTAGAACACGTTTTTCAAGAAATGCAAGCCATTGCATAAATTAACACGCTGCATAGGTCATTCTGTATTCTCTATATTCACTGTATAAACAATATTTAAGGGACATAGTACTAGAGCCAATCGTTGCTGCTCAGTGTTTGATTGCAACTCCAATAATGAACCTTAGACAGCATTTAGAAAAATAACGGACGGATGGTAAATTGTGTTAACTTAAAAAGAAATTCGTCCTCATATGCAATATCTTGAATTTGTTTTTAAAATATGTTCATTTCATATTACCAACAGTAAAATGATCCTTTCCATTCTCTTTCCTGTTTACAAGAGGCAGGGAGTCATGTATTCAACTGCGCATGCGCACCTTAGTAAAAGCGAATACGCTGCTGGTACTTTACTGGCACATGCGCTGAGGATTCTTGTTAATCTGCCCTTGTGAGGCAATTTAGAAAACCCTTGCAATTCGGGATGGCGCAACTTAAAGCAAGAATACTCACTAGACTGTTGAAAAGGTGTCATGTCAGTAATAAAAAACAGAACCGGTGTTTAAATGAGCCGCCATGCGATATCATGATATCCTAGCACAGTCTGCTCTACATTTTTATTCCCCTGTCTTTGCGCTTCTATCGCAGGTAAATGTACAAACCTCGTGTGCATTTCATGGTTACAAACCTGTGCAAGGCTTCGGTACCCAGGCAAAGTCCTGCCCCCGTGATGTCCTCAGAGACGGCCCGCCCACTAAAGCAAAGTCAATTTCACTGTAGTCCAAATGTGTGAAGCCCTACGGTGGGACAAAGTTCAAAGAGTGGGGTAATCAACATGGAAACTGAGAGAATGAATCTGAGCTTTATCCTACAAGTGGTCAATATACACATAGGGGGTTCTTTCTAAAGGTCAGTTCAGGGGCAACGTTCTAAATGTGGAGCAATGACCGGATGGAATGCTCTACTTTTACCACTTGGCCCAATCATTAAATAACTACCATAGTCATATTGCATTTAACTGATTTGAAAAGGGACCACATGACAGCTCTGGGGGACCAGTTTGGCAACATGAGGGTTAATGCATGGACACTAGAGCAGCATCAAACTTCCCAAGTGTTTTGCATCCAAATCCCTCTGTCCCTCTTTCTATTGCCCCTCTTTCCTGGAAGCTCAGAATTGTTATGTTGTATAACTGTATCACAGAGCTTAAGAGTAATAAAACCCACAATAAATTCTGTTTAGATTGCAGTAAATACCGTATTTGCTCGATTATAAGACGACCCTGATTATAAGACGACCCCCCAAATTTGTACATTCCTTTAGGAAAAAAACTAAAAGCCTGATTATAAGACTACCCTATAGGAAAAAAGTTTAACTTGTATATATGTAAATTGCTTTTTAATATTTAATAAAAAATTTATATTATACAAATGCATTTCTTGTTTTTATTTGCTTTTATGTGCCAATGCGGCCTCTCTCCCGCTCCCCCAGCTGTCTTTCCCACCCAGCGTTGTCTCTATCTATCCCCCCTCCCCTTTTCTCTCTGTCCCCCCCCCTTGTCTGTCTGTTTCCTCCCCTCTCTCCCTCCCTTTTTCTCTCTCTATCCCCCCCTCCCCTTTTATCTCTCCCCCCTCCCCTTGTCTATCTGTGTCCTTCCCCCCCCCCTCCATTTGTCTCTCCCCCCCCCCTTGTCTGTCTGTGTCCTCTGTCCAGCCCCACCCCCCAACCCCCTTACCTGGTTTCACTCCCTGGTGGCAGCCGGGGGATGTCTGCACGATACGTGCAGACATCCTCTATGCTGCCCGACACGGCAGTCTATTATGACGGACAGCTGGTCCGTCATAATAGACGGAGGTGTCGGGCAGCACATCCCCCAGGTGCCCGATTCTCCCTGGTGGCTAGTGGGGCAGCAGAGGATGTCTGCGCGATGAGCGCAGACCTCCCCTGCTGCCGCCCGGCACGATCGCCGGGACTTCTGTGACGAAAGCGGAAGTACCCGGTTTCTTCACAGAAAGCCCCGGCGGTCGTGCCGGGCGGAAGCAGGGGAGTCTGCGCTCATCGCGCAGACATCCCCTGCTGCTAGAGAGGGGGATCCAGGTCCCCTGCAGCTCTGCTGGGGACCTGGATCCATGTTTTATAGTCTGACCTCAATTTGAGGTCAGATTATAAAACGACAAGTCCAAAATGACCAAAAAGACAAAGACAAAATACGTAAATATACTTTCCTATGGAAAGTCGAAATCTGCAAGGACTCCTCCAATCCCAAGTCGAAATCGAATAAATACAGAAGTCGAAAAGTCGAGAATAATCTCCAATCTTCTAGCTGGATGCCTCCTCAGAGACGTGGGTGGACATATGGAATATAGGAACAAATAAAAAGGATATGCAATAGTGTGATACTGTTGTGTAAAGTATAAAAAGTGTACAATTTATTAAAATTAAACTCACAATGTAAGTGGCACTGAGGACCAGCTCAAGTGCAAAATCACATAAAAGAGAAAGGTTACCCCCTCCAGATGGAATGTCGAACTCTATATGATGCAGAGCTTTGTGGGTGCTCTCAAATCCTCGAGATGACAGCTGTGGGCAACCTTCTTAGTAATAAGTAAAATATATAATAAAAACGGTAATAACACTCTCACTCCCCGCTCTTAAGATTATAAAACGACCTTGAATGTAAGACGAGGAGGATTTTTCAGAGCATTTACTCTGAAAAAAACCTTGTCTTATATTCGAGCAAATACAGTATGTTATTAAATTCACTTGTTTAAATAAAACAAATTATTATAAATTAAGTATCACATTTCATAAAGTCCCTGAAAATGTTGTGTAATACTCTGTCTAAAGTCACACCTTCAGTCACTCCCACAAAAATTAAAAAAACAGTGTCCCTCTTTGGATGAAAAAAAAACACCCTCTGGTGTGCCAGCAAAAATTAAAAAAACACACTTCTCTCTAACCATGCAGAATGAAATCCCTGCCAGGTAAAGCAGGCATGTCACTTACAAAATTAAGAAGGTATCTGATGGGTTTTGAAAAACAGCCATTGGTAGGGCAATTTTTTATACCAATGGGTGGATTCATTTTTATTTTCGGACAGCGCCCTTATAATGGGCCAAAGATGAGGACTTGCGGATCGTCGCTGGACATCAGGAACAGGTATACATTTATTCACAGGGCAACCTTTGTGTGCGAAGGTGGTGGCCAGTAATTTTCACTGGCCACCCTCCTGGCACACAAAGGGTGTGGTTTTTTTTCAGCTAATTTTGATTAGCGATATCCCCCTTTACCTGGACAAGGTACAAAGGTAGAGGTGTGTGGTTGGAGTAGGTAGGAAATCCATTTATAATAATTTTATAGGGTTTAGGGGACTTTGGCCAGCCCCCAAACACCAAGAAGGCTAATAAAACATTTTTTATTGAGGTGTCTGGGAGCATTTGACCAGCCCCCACACTCTAAGGGGGCTAATCATTTTTATATTTATGGGTTTGGGGGTGGCCAAAGAGGGGATTTATGTATGTATGATGGTGTCGGGAGTTTGTTATACGATGGGGGATTCATGGCAGAGAGTCCTGGCTCCCCCTACATTTATTTAGGGGACAGAGTCATTTTGCCGATGGCCACATTTTTTTTTTCTGAGGCCACATGTTTATATGTGACGCCAGCAGGCCAGTGCACTGGCCCAAAGAGGCCAATTTTTATTTTTTTAAGTTTTTTTATTATTTTTATTTCAGTCCTTAACTGCAGGATGGAAATGCCCGAAATTCAGCTATTTCACCGGATTTCCTCCCATATTAAGTAGGGCGAATCTATAGGACTCCCCAGGTGAAATCTATTTCAGGCCTAAATTGGCTATGCTGAGTAGCCAAATTTTTTGGGGACATGTACAGGTAACAACCCTTTTATATATGTTTAAAACAACATTACTATATTTAAATTATTTTATTTAAAATGAAGACTAAATCATGGTCAATCGTTTTCTGTGCAATAAAAATGATGATTTCTTAAACAGTGTGTCACGAAGTGAATCCTGACAGCCTATATGACTGGGGTTCTTGGGCCATACCTGAGGGCCATACACCTCCCTATAGATTACGGGCCCTGGATTATGTGCCATAACTCTCTACTTTAATATTGTTAGTCATATTCGGTTAGTATATTAGTTTATGTGTAATGTATAATTCTGTGAGTAGACCACTCTGAAGGATTACAATGTGTCAGTGACAATAATTAATAGTTGACTCCAACATCCATTGTCCTGTGTTAACTGGATTTACTGTTAAACTGATTATGTTGTGTTCATTATGTGTCTTACTGTGCATTTTGTAATTAGGTCTACTCACTGTATGTTAATTCCTATTTGGTTTGTAGCCTGAAAATATAATGTATTCCTAGCCACAGTTAGTTGGAGAACTATGTTTAGTTCCATCCCCCCCATTGTATACTAATGTCTGTGATGTCATGTTTATGTCTTTTTATAAGTCTGTGTTGTTTCACAAATAAAGTGGTTGTTCATTCTTGCTGTACCTAACTGCTAGTGGTCTCCTGTCTGCTATTTGGGTACAAAAATCAAGGGTCCAGGAAATACTTGCTGGGTGAATGCTGAGCTTGATTCGGGGGCTAAGGAAGGGATTCCCTACAACAGGCAGAGGGTCTACTACATCAGTTACACAGTGTATGATCTGATATCTATATTTCTCTAAAAACCATAACACATTTAATTGTGCTTTAAATAAAAAGAAATTCATAGTAGTTTTCCTTCAAAGGTTTTTTTTTTTTTTATTCAATGTTGATGTTGAGACCTTCCAAATGTGAGAGGGAGAAGCTTTACTACCAACTCAGTGGGGTTATGATTAACCATAGCACATACTGCGCCAAATAGTGGCACTGAGTGTGATTCTATGTATAAAGCAGACTTGCAATAAATTTCGGGAGTTTGTGTTGCGTGCATCGGCGTAACCAGTGTATATAGTGTCAGAGAAACTCCACCAGTGTTTGGGGGAGGTCCTTCTTGCAGTGCAGTGCACCTTTTTATTTTTCTCCTGACACTTTGAAGTGCAAGAGATTTTATGCATAACCCCCAGAGTTCTTTTTCTCGATAAAGATCCTGTTGGATTTAAACATTGCTACCTGTTGGAATAAATACTATCACAGTGAGTGCCTACTCGTGTGTATATTTTCTGCTTAATTGGGGATCAAGGTGGAGATATCTATCATGGCCCCCCTTCAATAGAGTTTGAACCCACATTGCCGTTTTATTGGAGTTCTAAAAAGACGCAAATCATACATAACGGCGATTGCGCCTTTTTATTAGTTTCCCGACATTTTGAAGTTCAGGAGATTTCATACATAATCCTTAGTGTTCTTTTTCACGTGTTCTGCGTTTATACGCTCTTCATTACTGTAGCTGGGTGGAGTTGTACCCCTGCCACAGGTGTGTAAAATATTGTTGAAAAAAAATAAAAAAGGAAAAAAAAAGAAGCAGCATTACCATTTATTAAAAAGTAGATTTATGAAAATGAAATGCTCAAATTATGCATAACTTGCACACGGTGGGGCCAGGGGGTTTAGCGTCAAATTTACATCATTTAACCCCACAAAATTGCACTCTAGCCTCCCAGTAGAAGCACATTCCTTCTTCCTTTACACACAGTAGGCAAGCAAGACAGACAAATTCAAAAAGGACAGGCCCTAAACCCCCCCCCCCCCCAAAAAAAAAAAACACTACATCATAAGCTAATGTACAAACTGCCTTTAATTCACACCCACACACACAAATAAATAAATAGTCTACAACCCAAATTGATTATGAAGTACTTAATATATTTCACAATTGAGAAAACAGTTCAACAAGCAGGAAAAAACATATGAACAAGAAATCGCATAACTTCTTCCCACAAAGATTAAAATTAAACAAACATTAACCACAAAAATATTTTTATTTATGAATGACAATATAGCAATCTGACACTATCCAAAAATACAGACATTTCATTCCAGCATTGTTCTTTCAATAAACATTTTTATAATACGGCATTTACAAGCTTTTACTGCCAGAGATGTGCGATTAGTCATGAAGATTTGTGTAATTTTTTTAAACCCATTTGTGCAAAGTACATATAATCATGAGGGATTTGATTAGAGATCTACAAGACTGAAGGCATCCTGATCTCAAGTGGTGTTTACGGTGTGCAAATACTGGACAATAATTCTATACATCTACATATGACAAACACACACTTAATGCTGGCACACTTGCAAAATACCCTATTTATTTCCATATGTAAAATTATTCTCCATTGTAATAGTGCATTTACGTATGGCTGACTTCACAAACGTGAGCAGGAGAAAGAATATATAAAAATAAAACCCCTTTGCTTTGAACATTCACTTCTGCCAGAACACTGCAGACATTTAATATGTTCTACATTCGCACATTAAAACAGTATTTATGAGAGTTGATTTACACATTAAAGGAGCACTAACTGAATACTAGTATTTCTAACTATGAACCCTTCATAACCCATTTCTGTTTCAACTTGTAAACTTACTAGTTATAGTAAAGAAAAAAAAAGAAAAAGGCATTAGTCAGATTATACTATATAAACATTTTTACCCTCTAATTTTGAGGGAGCAGTCACAATACTTCAAGAGGAGTGCAGATTTCTAGTTGTTATCCCTCCGTGTGCTACATAAACTATATATGTTGTGAAATCAAGTTGCCCTACAAAAAAGTTCAGTGCTTTATAGACTGGCCACTGCTGCCATACAGTGTTATTTTGTCTATTGTAACAGAGTAAATTGAGGGTGTTCTGCATAGAGTGGCCAGTTAGACTGGAGGTTTAATAAAAATGGATAGAAAATACCTGACTAAAGGCTAAATGTAGAGCCACATAAAATGGCCATAATATATCAAATTAAAAGAAAATGAAACAAAAACCATTTCCCTTTATGTTCACCATAAGATCACTTTATTTTACTGTTAATATTTTATTCTATGTTCTTAAAGGAAATGCTGAGAATAGTATTTGCCTCCTCCTACATGGCTGCATCCCACTGCTTAGCATTTGTATGTACATAAATATTTATATTATGTGCTAATAATAGTTAAAAAATATTTTTTTAAAAACCCTTTGTATATAAAGTGTTACCATATGGTATTTGCATTACAGGTGCACTTGAAGGGCTTGAAAAATGTAATCTAGGTTTAAGAAGACAGACAACAACACCCTTTACACAATCACATACACACACAGTCACAACAGACATGCAAACAAGTAGTTTTTTTGGGGGGAGGGGTTTTAGGGGATAAACTGACTTCTTTCAATGTGTCCCCCATCACTGCTGCTTTACCTCATTGCATGGGAGGGTGTCATGTCTGCTGCAGCCTGGTCTGTTCCTCTCAGAGGCACAGACCATCTGACACTCCGCATGCAGTAGGCAGTCAGTGTGGCCGTTCTATATTTAAGTGTTAAACTAAACCAAACTGGTCCTAGTGGCAAAGGGTGCCACCTAGATGCCAATACCTGGGCGCCAGGTCTCATTTCCTGGTTGCCATTGGGACCTGGATTTGTCGAGCCCTGCTTTAATGTTGTGGGGGGAAAAAAGTTAGAACTAGTGCAAACAGACAAAATACTGAAATTGATGTTAAGGCTCCACAAAATTATATAATAGGAGCAGTATAGGTTTACACCCAGTCTAACACATTAACAACAAAAAAAGTATATGATACACCTATATATTTTTGAAAAGTATATACCGTATATCTCTCTCAAACCTTGAGCCAGTGCACATACATATGATTTCTACTAGAAAATATCAATAGAGTATACAAAAAAATGCATGCAGTTGTAGGCTCAATTTTCAAAATTGGTTCATGGGTGGAACATGCTTATTTTATTGAATGTTGTAATATGCTAAAACTAAGCATATATTTTACTATGTTTGATATAAAAAAAAATGAAATAGTAAGCTCTGCCTAGATGTCTCGTCTTCTGACACTTCCTTTTTAAGCATCTAGGACCATGATGACTAACCTTTGACATGCAGGTGCTGGCATTCCATAGATTAACCATCACTGTGCTATGGCACATACATTTATAGTAGCAAACTAGAATGACAGAACAAGGAGAACGAATCTGAGAATGTGACAGGCCCAATTTACTAGCATAAATAATCCATTTTGGACACTGTTGAGAAAATTACTTTTCCAAATCTCTCAGGTTTGATTCCATTTAAGTAGCTCTTTTATAAATGACATCCTTGGGGCACTCACAAGTTGAACTTGAAAGATGTCCCACTCTTTTCACTGATGCACCAATAAAATGGTTAACTTAATTATTATAAAATGTTCCAAGAAACAGACTCAAGTGGAAACCATCCAAAATTATAAAGCATGTTATTGCCACTAGTGATTTAAAAACACTGCACATCAAGGACACAAATAAACTTCAGAAACAAGCATTTGGAGTAGTGATATATTTTATCAATGTTCCATGGCCAGACATAGACATGAAACACAGAACACAAGATCATGACAAGTGTAAGAATGGATTCAAATCAATAAAATCAACCTGGCCATAACACAAATTTACATCCCCGAACATTTCAATTCATATATCAAGCACAATTTAAAAAAAAGTGAAATAAGATGTGTGGGGTATTAACACAAGCATGTCTCACTCCCAGTTATCCAAGTCAAATGCGATAAACATCTGTTCTTCAAAAGCCAACGATAATTTAAAAAATATATATATATACTGTATGTCTTTTATGCAAGAACCATCCATATCACATCGGACACTTTCAAGCCAATTAAAGGATTTGTCTACAACAGAATATTTATACATATAAATTGTGATCTCCTTATAGATATATAATCTTTGTTTATACTTTTTTTTTTACTTTTATATTTACATGTACAAAATAAAAAATAAAAAACAGGGAGACTGGCACACTCTGTAGCATTATAAAAGCTATTAAAAGGGGCAATCCAATTTAAGCCCAAAACCAACTAAATGCTAACAACCTGTTTTTTAGGGGCTGCAGAAAATCCTTAAAAATATAAAACAGACAAACTGGAGTGATTTTCATCGGATATCTTAAGACCTATTGTGCACTAGATTTTGAAATCTCTAAATGTATCCAGACACGAATATATGTGGGCTGTTTGTTTACAGGACTCAATAAAAGATAAGAACGGATGTCTCAGAGACCAGATGTATTTTTTGAATGCTTTAAAGAGCAGTGGGAGGCATAAGAAAAATGTAAAATAAAAATATAAGGAAGAATTAAAACAAACAAAAGCAATTTTCCCTCACTGGGGGGTAGCAAACCAATGCACTTGCTACTAGAGTCTGCAGCAGCATGCAGCAAGAAGCAGACAAGGTCTACCATACGGCATCTTTAAGTACCAGTATGTTTATAAAAATGCTTTTCTAATGTGAGCAAGTTTCAAGCTGGATGGTACTTCCGACTTGTCTGATTTATATTTCAAGGACTTGATATTTTAACTGTAATGTGTACATTCCTGGGCTTTTGGCAAGATTGCACTTTTAAATAGGGGATCTGTAAATGCATCATCACTCAGTCTTTCTGATAAATATACATTCTCATCAGTAACTTTGGTTGATGTATGAACTTTGGATGGAACATAGATGTCAAAAGGGTTTGATGTAAAATAAAAATAAATATATATATATATATATATATATATATATATATATACACACACATACAGAGGTACCATTCTCAAAGTGCAACAAAGCCTCTTATGGAAGAGATGTTCTACACCCAGTACAGTTTGGCTGAGCAAACCTGTCTGCCTCTCTGCTTCAATATGAAACTTTCCAGAAGAAGGACATGTAACAGGGATGACACGGAGAGAAACAATGAAGTAGTAAAGACCGAGTGGACATCACAGGTAGATACGGAGCTGTAATCATTTCTTTCGCTCCTGAGTACAGCGGGGACAGAACCTGGAATGGAGAAAGAGGATTACTTTAGTACATTATGTAATGCAGGTAGCAGCACAGTTTCCACATATCCATCACAAACTATAGACTCACCACTTTCCTTTTGGTTTCGTGGTGAGGTCCACACATGCGAAATGGAACCACTCAATAGGACACTAAAGACAAAAAGGCATTTCTGTAAGTCATATGGACCGATTACCCTGGATGTGTGATCCTTCTTCACACAGGGTGTTTTAACCAACTCCACCACAGACATTTTACATAAAGATAACCAAGTATGCTATGAAGATCATTACACAGATTAAATATAAATCATGAGCTATCATGGACGTCATAGAAAAGGAAGGAAAGCAGCAACGACTCCTGCCCATCACAATCAAAAATGCATAAAAACCATCAGCATTTTCATCTTCTCATAGTTAACATATGGTAGAGATGAGGGATAGATCATAAGAATATAAGCACTTTATCAATAATTTTATTGATTAAACAAATGTTTATTGCAAGGTAATAAGATTAGATTTCACTCGCTTGTCAGAATTAAATGGTCCAAAAGATGTAAAACACAAAATACGGTAATTGAAAAGAAAAGATTCCGACAGTCCCTGTTATGAGATCTGACATCTATAGGGATATCATTTTTGGTAGATGCCAGATTTAATAATACTATCTTGTTGAATAGCTTTTAGTTAAGAGTTAGGTTAGTATTCAGACATTTATGCTGCTAAGGAAAAAAAAAATATATATATATATATATATATATTTTTTCATTATTAGGTTTCTTTTAATTGTTTTTTTACAAAATTATACCAATTGACAATACAAACTTACATATATTACATATATCGAACTTACATATATTACATTTATACCATACCAAAGGGGGGAGGATCCTTTATATCTAAATTTAGATATTCCCAAAAATTATTTTAAAGGACAACTGTCTGCAAAAAAACCAAAAAAGGTAATATTACATTCAGTATAGGCATTTTAAACAGAAATTCTTTAATGAATAATACAAATAAAGCACTTTATGGAGCCTTCTGTGCCTGTATAGCAATATCAGGGGGCAGATCTTCCCTCACCTGACTAGATTCTTAAAAACATTTCTGCCCTCTTATAGTGCTATACAGACAGGCACAGAGGGCTCAATAAATAATTTCTATTTAAAATGTATACACTTGATGCAATCTTTCAGTTAAACACAACCTCAAATTTTCTGCTTAAAATTTTTATTTAAGCTTTTATTTTAAAACTTGCTTACAGATTTCCTGATCCTCAGTGACCTTTAAATACTTGGAGTATAGTAGCACCTTGGCAGTCCACAAGTTGCTGCTAAGGAGGCCTATGACTAAGCG
The DNA here is from genome assembly GCA_036172795.1 of Pelodytes ibericus. Classification (NCBI taxonomy): domain Eukaryota; kingdom Metazoa; phylum Chordata; class Amphibia; order Anura; family Pelodytidae; genus Pelodytes; species Pelodytes ibericus. The sequence continues at coordinate 171,554,916 of CM069861.1, forward strand.
TCATTTCTAGGTGCGAAACGCATTAGGCGTTTTGTGTGTCTAAATAGCCAGAATTCAAGGGCGATTTGACTCACCACAATGGTCCAAAACTCAGATTTACGGGAATCGACGCAGCCAAAAACAATTAGAATAAAATATACAAACGCACACATCAAAACAACAACTCATAACACTCCAGGCCCACCGCCGCACAGATATGTTAAAAGAACTCTTACATCTGGATTGTCACAACCAATCATCTCGCCATAGGACACCTGGTGACAGAGGCAGTACGTTGGCTCATTGGGGTCTACTGGCATGTCCAAGACATCAGAGGGATGCACAGAGAGCACTGGATCTGAAAACACTGGCCTACAATACAGAGCACACAACAGGACTTAAGAATGAGTTTAAGAAAAATAAAACTTTTCCAGTCAGTGTCATTTTATAGTACAAGTAAACGGGCTTCAGAGACTAGGATAAAAATCAAACAATGTGCTCTGGAGCTGAGCCAAGTAACATTAAGGCAAAAGATTGAGGTCACTTTCAGCTTGGTGCCCAATTCATACAGAACAGAAGGAGATTTATCCATGGTTTGTAATGAACTCCAGCAAATGCAGATTAAGAAAAACCTTGATTTTTTGCAAGGTCCCGTTTATGACCCCATATGCAAACTCCTACAACAGAGAATCATTAATTTATATTTGGTGACACAAATCCTTGTCACCAACATGACAAATTACAGTTACCATTTTTTTTTTTTATTTCTATTACAATTCTATTTACAACTGAGCTCTCTGAAGATTTATTAACCCCTTCAGGACAATGGTTTCTTTGTTTTGATGTCCGTTCTCAACAATATCTTTTTGCTGCTTTAGTTATGTGTGCTTTTAAATTAAAGTGCAAGCTTGTGTATGTATATATATATATATCTCCCCTCTCTGACACAAGACAAAAATGTGTCCGTGAGAGAGAGGGAAGGGATTGTATTTTTTACATTTATTGCATGTGATCAATGTGATTGATTATCACAGTGATCACATTAATAAAATGTAAAAAAAAAAAAAAAAAAAAAAAAAGGTTGATCCTGGGATGCCAAACTGTTAAGGCAACCAGGATCAACTTTCCCCAGCTTGTTCAGTAATCACAATCCTCACTGCATTGGCTGAGACATGCCCGTCACTTTAAGACCACCCATCAGCGGTTCCCGTGGCCATTTTTTACTTTTCTTGATAGCCTTTACTCGCGAGGCTTCCGGGAAAGCCGAAAATAGTGCCAATCGCGGCAAAAATGCAGTGATTGCGCTATTTTAAAGGCAGCCCGTAAATGTAGGGGCATTGTTGTGAACGGGTTAAGATGAATAACCTACCCTCCTTTCTGTTTTTTTTTCTTTACAGTGTCTTCTTCAGAAACCCTGCGCCCCCGGGAGCCTCGTTTTTCCTTTTGACCACGATTTTCTGAAAAACGTATGAAGGAAAAAATTAAAAAAAAAAAAAAAATAAAACACATGGATGAGCAGTGCCAGATATATATATATATATATATATATATATAAAAAAAAAATGTAGGTGGTACATAAAGGACAGTACTGGAGCATGTGCAAAATTGAGCTCCCATTCTTTAACTACAATACTCACTCTTTATTCCACGTCCTGAAGGACTGTCAAATTCTGTGCCTTCTAATTTTTCCTTCAGATCAGCTTCAAACCGGGCCAGATCTGCATCCAGTCGTCGGATGTGTTTATCCACCTTTTAGATAAATAAAAAAAATTTATGTTACCAAGGAAGCTCTGTTTTTGCAGGCGGTGTGTGGGCCAGATGCCACAATATTAAAGGGTTTATTTTACCTAAATATTGTTTATACCGGAAATGTATAGAATAAAAAAAAAAAATGATGAAAAATATCCTCTGGCTGGATAAGCTAATAAACTACTTAGCAGTGGGAAATGTGTAATTTGCTTATCATCAAGCCACAGACATTTAAAAACCCATTTTTATTTTATTAATGGTTCTTATCTGCCGACACATTCTATGTTTCTGTCTTTCACCTCTAGTCAAAGTATAAACAACGTTTAAGTGACACAATCCCTTTTATATTAATACAGGCATTGACCGGTTACTTTGCACATTTTAAAAACAATCCTAAAATGAAAGAGAAGTAAAACAATTCTTACCATCTCATAGGTCTGCATAGCAAGTTGCACCTTGTCATCACTGAACTCTTTGCACTTGCTGTAGGCATTTTGAATGCGTTGAAGATGCTGCACTCTCTGCTCTGGGGAGTAGTCTCGTACCTTAGCAATATATTCACTGGCCAATGTATCTATTTCCTTCTTTTTATCTATTGAAACCAAAAGAAAAATAAATTTTAAAAAACTGCTAAGGACCTATTAACCCTTAAAATATAAAAACTGACACATTATTAAAGGGTTTGGATAATACTCACCTATTGTCCTAATCCAGGGATAGGCAACCTTTGACACTCTAGATGTTGGGGCTTTGCTAGCCTTAAGAGCATTATCAGATATCTAGCCCACAACATCTCGAGTGCCAAAGGTTACCTACCCCTGTCCTGATCAATGTTCTAAAGAAATCAATTCACCTATGGATCTTGTTCTATTGTCTCTCTTCTACTCCTGCACAGACACCTTGTGATGCCAACTTGCTCACTCCTACCTGTTGCCATTTACATTCACGCCTTCCTTACTGCTATTATTCCTAACAGCTCACATTTTCATTCCCCTTCAAAATACCTCCATCCCTTCAGATATAATTAACACAGACACACCAGTAGATCATGCCATTGGCCTGCATATTGTACAATTTTGCATTAAGTGCATTCAGGAGGAACTGAGAGGCAGGTGCTCTGCCACGATCCATGTGGAAAAGAAGCACATTATACAGGATGCATAGTATACTTTGCTAATAATAGAGGAAATGTATTGTAAAGCAATAGTAAAGTACTACAACAATAAGGACACCTACCCTCTGTCCTCTGATCCAAGTCACTCATAAGCTGGAAATTTCTTTGGAGTTCACAGGGCAGATTTTCGATACCTAAAAACAGTAGATTAAAAAATACCATAAATAATGTAGCAATTCTGTTTGCCAGACATACCGTAGATATCCAACTGAGCACCAACAGTGGCATCATGCCTGGCTAAAGTAATGGTATCACTATATCACATGGCACAGCATGCATATCATTAGTCCAGCATTCACTTTGTAGTTGATTTATATAGTAAAATAAACACATAGCATTTACAGTTCTCCACTCCCAGATCAAATAGCTGTTGATCAGTTCAGGAATTCCATTATTGGGTAGTAATTGAACATCGAACATCTGTTTGCCTGAAGCATAAGCAAATGGGGCCAACAAGTCATTGATGTTGCCCAAGTAGGATTAGAAACAACACATGGGGCAAAGTTCCTCTGATGCCAGAGGTTCAATAATGAACCAAGCAACAGAGTGGAAAGCAGCCTAGCAGACAATAACCATATGTAATGGTAGTGTGAGTACCCACTTCCAGTGTATTCTGTAAAATGCAGGATTCAGAGGCATGCTCGGAAATGGGAAAGCCTGGTCTGGGACGGAACAAACATATTTTATAGGCTATGAGCAACTGAGCATGTGCAATGCAGCATGCACAACCAAATAATAAACAAAATATAGACTGTTCTTTGTATCTATTCGAATCTGTAACATTTGATACATATACTCAGGAATATGGCACTTTATTCATCATCTGGCCTTTAAACAAATAAAAGCATATGATATCTGACAATGTATCTGATTTATGTTCAGTTGAAAACTTGCCATTTTCCATGTAAATTAAAATAGAGTGGGGGGGGGGGGGGGGTCAGCTTCAAAAGTCAACTTCTCAAGGTAATTATTGAACAAAAAAAAATAATAAAAATAGTCAGGTTTCATATGGATTTATAGACTTAATTTTGCTTCCAACCTGGAATGGTCATTTAACACTAACTTCACATGTAATGGGGAACATTCACACTTCGGTATGGGACAAGTGTTATCACAATGAATCACCACAGTAGCACTGGCAAGAGACCCATTTATAGTAGTTTTTGTGCTTTTGCCTTAAACAGCAGCATCTTTTTTTACAGGCTCATTTTGGTTTAAGAGCAGAATGTTTTCTTTCGAGTGGTTTTGTAAGGAAGAAATGAAGCAGTGATAACCTTACTAACTTGATCTACAAAAACAAACAGTACATATAGGATGCAAAATAAGTGTCAGCTGACACTACACTTAATGAAAACACCTAGCAGAAGCAATTGGCATTAACACACACATTTCAGGGCTTCTTCTGTGTATCAATGTCCCTTATTAACCTGAATAGCAAGTCACCACACAGGCACTGTTGGATTAGTCAATCTTAATTGAGGGGAACAAAAACCTCTTACCAACAGATGAATATCAGAACTGCTGGTGGGCACATAAAGGAACACTACCTTGAAGATGTTGTATTATCCTATTTAACTGAGCCTGGTGTTATTATATAAGCAATCTCTTGTAAAATGCATACATCTGTATGACACCCCATTTGTTATCGGTTTAAAAACTATGCAGACACATATTGTACTTTGTGTTATTTTACAACAATGCACACTACAAGGTGCTCAGTCTACTGTCAAAAATGATTGTATTTTTTAAATGTACAAACCATCCCTTCACTCCAAGCCGAATATGTTAGCTTCAACTAGAGGCACACAGTAGGGTATGACTAACAAGTTACTCACTCTTCCTTAAAGATCGACACAGGGTTTACATATAAAACTCACATTATGAATGGAAAGTATATTGACCCTTTTACAGCACACACATTCTCATCTATATATTATGGTATTTATTTTATAATATGTTTTCTATGCGGAAAATGGTGCATTTCTACACAATATTTTAAGTGTTCTGCTTGAAACCATGATATCCAAAAAATCATCCAGAGTTGTACTGTAGACCAGTCTGTAATTTTCATGGAATCTGTATTTTTTTTTTACGTGTATAATAGGACAGAGGCACCCTGGATGAGGGAAAGCGCCATCTCCGGGTAGCATTTTGTTTTGGTGGGAGAACTTGATGGCATATCTAATGCTTATGATAAGCAGCTGTGGTTGACAAGGACCATTATTGATCAAGTTAAAAAGGCTTTAGAAAATTACTATATTATCCAATTTTACTAATCGAATAGTGAAGAACGCTGTACATGTTGGCTTTATTTACTTGTTAACCTTTTCATGTTGAACGTGCTCCCTTTGCAGCAGTTTTCATCCTCCCATCTAAGAAAGTGTGGTCACTAACTATTATTGTGTAATTAACTGTCCCTGTTGAATGCAACTGTTTCAAGTAATTGCAATGTAGGGTGGTTTGGTTTCAGTGCTGTGGGAATATAGGCAAGGACTAGTAACTCTTAAACTTGGTTCACTGTTTATAGAAGATAGGTAGCGGTAGGAAAAACTGGATAACAGGTTTGTTTTTTAAAACTTTATTTGGCACTGCATTTATATGAAGATTTTTTTTTTTTTAAACTGTAGGTTGAACTGCCCTTTAACTAATTGTGTGTTTTTAGTTAAATTATTTAAAATATATAGCATTGTGGGACGGTACCTTTGCTTCACCACCATTTAAAAAAATATGTATTTTTGTAAAAGAACAGCACTCACTTTCTTCAAAGACAGGCATAAAACATAGAAACATAGAATGTGTTGGCAGATAAGAACCATTCAGTCCATCTAGTCTGCCCAATTTTTCTAAATACTCTTATTAGTCCCGTCTTATAGCTAGGATAGCCTTGTCTCTATCCCAAGCATGCTTAAACTCCTTCACTGTGTTTACCTCTACCACTTCTGCTAGAAGGCTATTCCATACATCCACTACCCTCTCAGTAAAGTAATACTTCCTGATATTCCTTTTAAATCGTTGTCCCTCTAATTTAAGACTATGTCCTCTTGTTGTGGTAGTTTTTCGTCTTTAAAAGCTAATGAAAACGCCACTCACATAACCAATTTGTGACTGGCTTTATATAACGAATAAATACCATCACATATTGGAGCGCTCAGTATTTATACCTCCCAATATTTCAAATGACCAAAGAGGGAATAGGTTATTTTTGGGTGAGTAGCTAAAGGTACGGATATAGGCGGGACATTATCAGAACATTTCAGCCAATTGTTTATGTATTTTCAGAAGAATTTAAATATAAAGTACTTTGTTGACAACTATATATATATATTGTAATGCTGTAGATCTTTGTGATACACCCCAAAACACGCGCTATTAAAAGAGGAACAGGGGGGATTTGGGTGCAAAATAGGGACTGTACCAGCTATAATAGGGACACTTTGGAAGTATGGAGAATCGGTTACTATTTATTCTGTTCAGTTAAAGAAATACACTACAGCACTAAACACCATACATGATACATCATCCTTCCATTTAACGCTTATCCTATATAACTAGAGGCAAATATCCAGTACTGTACAAATCAAAGGGGATTCACCTGGCTGGTAACCCAGTCTGAAATTAAATGATAGAACACATCTTTGTATCAATAGCAACGTTGATATGCTCACAAAACAAAACCAAATAGTGTAAGAAACATAAACCCTTCATGGCTCCATTTATTTTGTTTCAAACATACATATAAATAAAGCTTTGAATAGAAGGTGAGGACGTAGCCTAACGTGCTTAGCTAACGTCACGACGCTACAACCCTAACCTGTGAGTGCGCGCCCGCATACTGGTGACGCAGTTTTAATTACACCCTCGCAACCTCTCTTATTTCAGTTTTTCATGAGCCCACGCAATAAAGGTTCATTCCACCCTACCGGTTCTGTCCCATTGCCCCACACTCACTGTCAAGGTAGTGCTCGAGGTACATCGCGGTCGCCATGTTCTCCAAGTCTGACTCGTTTCCTCCTGCAGCTCTCAGTCCCGCTCAGTAGCGTACTGGATTATTCATGAGCAGTGCGCTTCCGACCCTTTGGATTGGCCGTAGCCTTAATTAATAATCATAAGTGAAACTCGTCCCGCGCTCTCCTAAAGGGAGACGTATCACTGATAGAAGTCCGCCCATTCTGCGCTCTGATTGGCTGCAGACTAAAGATAAGCGTTGGGAGGAGTAGTTCTTAAACACCGTGTCCCGGATGGACAGTAAATTATACTGCTGCGGGTGTATAAGGCAGTTTGCAGACGAGCACAGTATAGAATGTTTTTTAACTAATACAGATACAGGGCCGAGTAGTGGCTGCCATATTATCAAGGGGAGAGTTGATCAGTAATGACTGCAGCCCTCTGTTGGCGCACTGTGATAAGGCTTCCTCACGTTACCAGCCACTGTCAGCTGACCTCAAGTCTGTTTGCGTCGCGGATTGGTTTGCAGAGCGCGGGATTTTGGAAGGGGACGTACACTGGTCTCCCTGCGAGTACATTGAGGAAGGTTGGGAATATGGCTGGGCGTCGGGGAGCTTTAATCGTGCTGGAGGGGGCGGATAAAGCCGGGAAGAGCACGCAGGCCCGGCGCTTAGTGGAAGCTCTGAAAGAGAGAGGGCACCAGGTAGAGGGCCTGCGGTTTCCAGGTAACGGGATGCTTACTAGACATTGTGGTTCTCGTCCATGCCTTGCTGATCAGCTCGACCATTATATATTCCGGATACCGACAGAAAACTAAATATTGCTAGGGGCGCACAGTGCTTAGACACTACACCAAATAAATATATGAACAAAATACTAGTGCAACGTGTACAGATCCGCAATTCACAGTGCTTCAATAATGGTGCTCAGTGCTATATTATACAAAAATAGTCATTTGAAAACTTCAATAGCACTGTGTGCCACTAGAAATATTTCGATTTTTTTTTGTTCATGCCTTCTCCTCCTCCTCCTCCTTTTATTTTATTTAGGATACCTTCTGGTATCTTGTCAACATGAGCTATGTTGCTGTTCATATGATGCCTTCTCTGTGGGGCCAAAGCCTCTCATGATACAAGGATCAATTTGCAGAACCAACCTTTTTCTTTTTTCGCAAATGGTTGTACAATGAGAAAATAAGTATCTTGTTATATAAAACTGCATAGGATGTATTCCAGTGGTATAGTGCTGAAGAATTTCTGTAACTATACATTCTTTTAAACTATTAACCCAATAAAATCTATATAAGATCTGTGATCTCCCTTTGATTTTCTGACCATGCATAAAACCTAAGGTGGGTAAGTATGTTTTAATTAAAAATTAGTACATAAGCAAGTGGGCTACAGAAGGGGTTAACCCTACTGACCATTAAGCAAACTAGAAAAAGTTATGAATCTCTATTTCCTCAAACTAGAAATTCTAATATTTTTAAACATTCTAAATAAACAAACACACAGATTCACTGTATAATGTATGCTGTTAAAATGTAATGGCACTTACAACAGCTACTATGTATCATGGATTACGATGTAGCTAAGGCAAAATTGTAGTCTATTAGCAGAAGTGAGCAGCTCCAAGTTAAAGGGACTCTGGTGCCCAAAATCCATCTTCCAAATGTTCATGCATATTAATGTGCCTTTAAAGTAAGTTAAAATGCATGTTTTACATTTGTATTATCTTTGCTTAAGATATAAAAAAAAAAAAAAAATCCACCTAGATGAATTTGTGAAATTACAGCACTTTACAAGGAACTAGGACTGCCCACACTGAGTAAAAGTAAATTTCTGTGTCTCTATAATCCGTTCTGGGGCACCTGTAGTATACATATAGAGTAATCACTGGGGAAAGCCTTGAGTCAAATATTAAAAATGTAATTTATGCAGAATGCCTGCATCAAATCACACTGGGAAATAAAGCTTGTGCACTATACAAGCCATAATCATGCACCAAAGTGAGTTAGACTGTTCTTTAAGATTCCTAAATGGAACAATTGCTCTATTTCCTGCTAAAAATGTAATCTTCAGTATAATAAATTGGAAAATCTATAACCTTCCAATATAGAATCCCCTTGATAAAGGTAATATACCCTGCATAAAACTTGTCTATGAGGTAACTAGTGACAAATATGACCAGCTGATCCATGAGAAAAATTAAGAAGAGATTCCTCTGACAAATCGTCTGGTAAAAATGTACATCATGCTGGCACTAATCTATTGTTATTAATAGCTAGTGAGAATTCTGTAAGCTGTGACTACTGAGATGTCTGGCAGCTAGACCAGAGGTAAATTACCAATAAACATTTATTGGATTTTTCCTTCAGTATCCACTTTGTTCATGAACCCCGTGAGCTTTATATATACTGTTCAAGACAGCTTTTCAAACATAGCATCATCACAAGGCAAAACTGAGGTCAAAAGGCATCTATTGTTCTTATTCGTGTATCTTTTATTAAGAATATCTTCTGGCGGTGATAGCTCTGCAAATTGGAGATATCTTGTGAAATATCTATGCTTTTTTTTTTTTTTTTTTTTTAATAGATCTTTAGATCATGTACATGCTGAGCATTTTGAGTTGTGCTTGAGTACTCTGAATTACGGGGCAGATCTGCTCTTTTAAGTACTGAAGGGCTTTTTGTTTGTGATTCCACAGAGAGATCAACAGAGATTGGAAAGCTTGTCGGCTCTTATCTTGAGAAGAAAAATAATATAGAAGATCACACAGTGCACCTTCTGTTTTCTGCCAACCGATGGGAACAAGTGTAAGACAAATTATCTGTACTGATATCCCAGCATGCTTATTGTTATGTCTATATGTCTTGTAAAAGCAAACTGTGAAGTACAGTAGTGTACTTCAAGTAGGGGGTGATGGTACGTATGAGGTGCCATGCCTTTATGGGGAGTCACTACTGGGGATGCAGTTGACCCCCAAGTTGATAGAATTGGCATTGAAAAAATGCTTAACTCTCCAAAGATATTCCTTTTCAAGGTTTTATTGTATGAATTGCACCACCAAGTAAGTTCTTACATACGGGCAAGGTTGGAAACCTAAGTGCAGACTGAGGTCTGAGTCTATCTCACACTGCCCATCCATCCCCTGAAGGTAATTAAGAGGGGAGAGCAGGCAAGAGGGCACTTGGGGGGAGAGGGACAAGATGGAAGAGAACTGCGATATCTGTTAAGGTGGTCGTCTGATAGTCATGAGTTAGTATTGAGTGAATTTCACTTGCTTGACATTTTGTAGCAATTGTTCAGTGAGGAACTAGAGAGATCATATTCAGTTATCTCTGTGTGTTGCGTGGAATGTTTATGACTCTCTCATAACCTTGGAGGGGTTGTATGTGTTTTCTCTGCCATCCCTGGTGACACTTAGACTCCTCCTCCTGAGAAAGGGCAGAACTCTGAAAGGGTTTAAAACCGGCTCCTTGACATTTCCTTCAAAGATAACATCCCCTTTGTGAAGAACTGGAGTCCTTGCTTTTCGAAGTCTTCTGGGGATAAACATTGTCTGCCTCCAAAAAGACAGCCAGTAAAGAAGCGTTTTCATCCCTTTAGTCTGACCCCGGGATTCTCCAGATCGGCTGACTCTAGATTCCATAGATCATCCAGGAACCACAGCTACAGAGGAAGACCTGTCAGTACATTTTCCCTTCCCAAAATCCACCCAGGACTCCATGTTTGCACCTTGATGCTACCAGTGACATTCTTCAAAAAACAATGGTTTTCCCTTACTCAGGACTGTTCGGTGTGAAGAATTGTTTCAGAAGAATCTCTGCTCAAATTTCATACAAAAATACCAGATATCTTTCAAATGTCTTGCCTTCCCATAGAGCCAGCCAAACAGAAAGCTCTACTTCAAGCAATCAACTTATTGATTGTCTCATGCCCTGGTTCCAATACTGAAGCAAGGTCTAGGGGTTTACTCCCCAGCTTTCCTCGTTCCCAAGTCCACAGGGGGTGGACCTTCAGATCCTTAACAGGCACCTCAGCTATGTCCAGTTCAAGATGGAGACCATATCTTCAACTCTCCAGACTTTGGCCTCGGGAGACTTCTTAGCATCTCTGGACTTGAAGAGCGCCTACCTTCATGTTCCCATCCATCAGACCCATCACAAACTCTTAAGGCTAACCTTTCCGCTGGGATACAAAATTGTCAATTTCAAGCAATCCTATTTGGGAGTGCCCCAAGAATTTTCACGGAATTATTGGCTGTTTTCGCAGCCCATTTCCATACTCAGGGTGTCTCTGTAATCCCATATTTGGATGACCGGCTAATCAGAGTTAGTCAGCTTCTACCCTGGAGGCATGTGTCGCTGTTGGGACACACACCCGCAGAGCTTTGTCTCGCCAAATGACATTCCTAGGGCTCTGTCTGGACACCTTGACTGCAAGGACATACAGTCAGGTCCATAAATATTGGGACATCGACACAATTCTAATCTTTTTGGCTCTATACACCAACACAATGGATTTGAAATGAAACAAACAAGATGTGCTTTAACTGCAGACTTTCAGCTTTAATTTGAGGGTATTTACATCCAAATCAGGTGAACGGTGTAGGAATTACAACAGTTTGTGTATGTGCCTCCCACTTTTCAAGGGAGCAAAAGTAATGGGACAATTGGCTGCTCAGCTGTTCCATGGCCAGGTGTGTGTTATTCCCTCATTCAGTGCTGTATTTACCGCGAGGCATCCTAGGCGGATGCCTAGGGCGGCAAATTTTGGGGGGCGGCAGAGCCCCCCAGTACTGTAAAAAAAACAAATTAAGATAATAAAAATAAAAAAGCTGGCCGTTTAAAAAAAAAGATCTCCCCTCACTATCTCTGCCTGCCGGCAGGCTGCATAAGGAGCCAAACAGGCAGCACAGAGAAATCTCTGTGCTGCCTGTTCAGCTCCCCATGCAGTCTGACACGGAAGTGCCGACAGTCACGTGACCGGCGTGCTGACGTCATGCGCATGCTGGGTCACGTGACCTGTCGGCACAACCGCCTGGGAGCCGAACAGGCAGCATGGAGAAGACCATGCTGCCTGCCACTAGCCACCAGGGAAAGCTGAGGAGATGGGGGGATTTGGGCACATTATTATTGGGCAAATTGGCTGGGGCATATTAAATGGCAAATAACACTGGCATATTATTGGGCAAATTGGCTGGGGCATATTAAATGGCAAATAACACTGGCATATTATTGGGCAAATTGGCTGGGGCATATTAAATGGCAAATAACACTGGCTTATTATTGGGCAAATTAGCAGGGGCATATTAAATGGCAAATCACACTGGCAAATTGGCTGGGGCATATTAAATGGCAAATCACACTGGCATATTATTGGGCAAATTGGCTGGGGCATATTAAATGGCAAATAACACTGGCTTATTATTGGGCAAATTAGCAGGGGCATATTAAATGGCAAATCACACTGGCATATTATTGGGCAAATTGGCTGGGGCATATTAAATGGCAAATAACACTGGCATATTATTGGGCAAATTAGCAGGGGCAAGTTAAATGGCAAATAACACTGGCATATTATTTGGCAAATTGTCAGGGGCATATTAAATGGCAAATAACACTGGCTTATTGGGAAAATTACCAGGGGCATATTAAATGGCAAATCACACTGGCATATTATTGGGCAAATTGGAAAGGGCATATTAAATGGCAAATAATACTGGCTTAATATTGGGCATTTGGCTGGGGCATATTAAATGGCAGAATAACACTGGCATAATATTGTGAAAATTGGCAGGGGCCTATTCAATGGCAAATACTGGCATAATAGGCAAATTGGCTGGGGCATATTAATGGAAAATGATACTGGCATATTATTGGGCAAATTAGATGGGGAATATTAATGGCAAATTTGTCTGCCTAGGGCAGCACAAAACCAAGATACACCACTGCCCTCATTATCCCATTTACAAGGAGCAGATAAAAGGTCCAAAGTTCATTTCAAGTGTGCTATTTGCATTTGGCATCTGTTGCTTTCAACTCTCAATATGAGATCCCAAGAGCTGTCGCTATCAGTGAAGCAAGCCATCATTAGGCTGAAAAAACAAAACAAAGCCATCAGAGAGATAGCAAAATCATTAGGTGTGGCCAAATCAACTGTTGGGAACACCCTTAAAAAGAAAGTACGCACCGGTGAGCTCAGCAACACCAAAAGACCTGGAAGACCACGGAACACAACTGTGGTGGATGACCGAAGAATTCTTTCCCTGGTGAAGAAGACACCCTTCACAGCAGTTGGCCAGATCAAGAACACTCTCCAGGAGGTAGGTGTATGTGTGTCAAAGTCAACAATCAAGAGAAGAAGACTTTGAATACAGAGGGTTCACCACAAAATGTAAACCATTGGTGAGCCTCAAAAACAGGAAGGCCATATTAGAGTTTGCTAAACAACATCTAAAAAAGCCTTCACAGTTCTGGAACAACATCCTATGGACAGATGAGACCAAGATCAACTTGTACCAGAGTGATGGGAAGAGAAGAGTATGGAGAAGGAAAGGAACTGCTCAGGATCCAAAGCATACCACCTCATCAGTGAAGCATGGTGGTGGTAGTGTCATGGCGTGGGCATGTATGGCTGCCAATGGAACTGGTTCTCTTGTATTTATTGATGATGTGACTGCTGACAAAAGCAGCAGGATGAATTCTGAAGTGTTTCGGGCAATATTATCTGCTCACATTCAGCCAAATGCTTCAGAACTCATTGGACGGCGCTTCACAGTGCAGATGGACAATGACCCGAAGCATACTGCAAAAGCAACCAAAGAGTTTTTTAAGGGAAATAAGTGGAATGTTATGCAATGGCCAAGTCAATCACCTGACCTGAATCCGATTTGAGCATGCATTTCACTTGATGAAGACAAAACTGAAGGGAAAATGCCCCAAGAACAAGCAGGAACTGAAGACAGTTGCAGTAGAGGCCTGGCAGAGCATCACCAGGGATGAAACCCAGCGTCTGGTGATGTCTATGCGTTCCAGACTTCAGGCTGTAATTGACTGACAAGGATTTGCAACCATGTATTAAAAGGTGAAAGTTTGATTTATGACTGTTAATCTGTCCCATTACTTTTGGTCCCTTAAAAAGTGGGAGGCACATATACAAACTGTTGTAATTCCTACACCGTTCACCTGATTTGGATGTAAATACCCTCAAATTAAAGCTGAAAGTCTGCAGTTAAAGCACATCTTGTTTGTTTCATTTCAAACCTATTGTGTTGGTGTATAGAGTCAAAAAGATTAGAGTTGTGTCGATGTCCCAATATTTATGGACCTGACTGTATCTCCCAGCCAACAAGGTGGACAGTCTGTTAGCTCTCCCAAGCCTCGTATTGTCGGTAAGAAAAGTCTCCATACGCAGGTGTCTGTCCCTCATGCGCAAGATGTGCAGTAGTCAGGGCTTTGGCCCACATGAGACTTCTCCAACAATTTATTCACCGCAGTTGGGACAGCTTTTTGTAGTCCCTTGAACATCGCGTCAAACTCCCTCCACTCATCAGGGCTTCCCCTCTGTTGGTGGCTTCATCGTCCAACTCTCAGCAGGCAAATTTTGGTCTGGTCCCGGCAAGATAATTTTGTCCACAGATGCCAGCAGCAACAGTGGCTGGGGAGGTACTTTTCTGGGAAGATGGATTCCTGGTCAACCCAAGAGAAGCATCTTCCAACAGTCTTCTAGCAGTCGAAAAGACTCTGTCCCTGGCTAGGCTTCCTGACTAGGAAGGATGTCCTTGTGAGATCAGACAATTATGCCGTAGTGGCATACCTCAACAGGCAGGGGGGCAGCAGAAGTGCTTTACTTCTTCGTACAGCTTGATGGGCCGTCTTTGGGCCAAAGCTCATCAGATCTCGCTATCTGTAGTTCACATCACTGGGGTGAACAACAACCAAGTGGATTTCTTTACCAGAACTCCTCTACAGTCAGGGAACTGGTCTCTGCACCCAGACAGCATATAAGTGATACCTGCGGTACATCTTCTCAAACCTAGGGTACTTCTGTGATCGATTTGATGGCCTTTAAGGAAAATGCACAGGTACCACATTTCTTCTCTCTCTGAATCCTAAAGACCATCCTCTGGCAGATGTGGTTTCCAGCGATGGGGCTTCGAGCTTGCTTCCAGAAAATCAGAAGGGAGAATGCTTCCGTTGTCCTAGTGGCTCCGGATTGACTGCAAAGAATCTGGTACACAGACCTTAGCAATCTCAGCTCCCAGCCTCCACTAAGCATACCAGTCAAGAGGGACCGCTGTCGCAGGGGCACATGTGTCACCCAAATGCAGGCATATTCAACCTGATGGCCTGGAAATTTAAGCAAGTCTTTTGGGACACCAGCACCATGAATCACAAAGGGATTAAGATATGATTTGGTTATGAACATTTAGAGACTTGTTAATGATTTGAAAGTAAATGTTTATTGCTAGGGATGTTCTTAGTACTGAATTTTCTCAGATGTTATCTATTGTTTGTCTAATAATGATCATCTCTGTGTTGACTGCAGACCAATGATGAAGAACAAGCTGAGAAGCGGTATTACTCTTGTGGTGGATAGATATGCATTTTCTGGAGTTGCTTTCACAAGTTCAAAAGAGGTAAACCTTTTATTAAAACCCTTTACTTCTGTGTAATTCTGATACCATCTCTAATTCTGCCCCCCCCCCCCCATATAATTATTAATTTTCATATTTTATTCAATTTAAAACATATAAAGAGAAAAAAGGGAAAACATGTTTACAATGACCCATAAATATAATGAAAACAATGTTCAATAAAACCCCAATACATACATATATTTAAACACTTTGTAAGTAGTATGTGATGTACTCATTACTGTTCTGTATTTATACATAAAACATTTACAGTTAAAAAAAGAAATTATTCCTCACCGTATTAACCCATTCTCTATTTGTCCATATAGTTCTACAAATTGAAACAAATCTGTTCAACAGTTATTTGGTTTGCTGGACTACTGTAAACCATCATAATAAACACATTGACAAATTGAGGGGAGGGGAGGAGGATGGAAAACCCAAGGAGAGGACCTAAATAGTTTTCATAACTTTTGTTAGAGAGACAAAATGTCAAGGGTTACTAGACCAGACTGAATATGCCCTATAGAACCAGGCTTCATTAAAAAAATTGTTTAAATAGAATTCACTCAGTCTATCCCTGACACGCAATTTAACCAGGGGAGACCATTTCTTTTGAAAGCCGTATTTGAAATGATATGGGTCTCTCCATATTATACTGATAGGTAAGATACGTGAGGTTTAGAAAAGAAAGTAAAGTCCCTTTCACTGGGGTGGAAAGATCGCCATAAATCGTATAAGTAATATTTGCATAAAGTATTCTGGAACTGTGTAGCAATTTAATATTCCTATCCCATTTTATCCAAGTCTGCATCTAATACTGAATTAAAATCCCCTCCAATTATCAGAGAACCCTGTACTATTGCCTCCACTTTATTCAGTATCCTAGTATTTACTGGGGAATAGATCTGCCCCTGAGTCTCCGTACAAGAAAGCCATATCGGCTGGTCCTGCCCATCTCTCTATAAATTTCCCTATACGATTTTATCTTTGGAGATCATTATCATAACCCTTCTTTTCTTGGTTTTAGAAGATGAGGCCACAGTATTTGGGGGGGGGGGGGGGGATCATTTTTAAACATGGGAGCTCTTTTCCCCCTGATGTGTTTCTTGTATGAAGTTCTTAAAGGTCAATCAGCGTTATCTATTTACTTCTTTATCCTCCCCTCACTCCCAAAAGTCATCAGGAAATAAGGAACCAAGAGAATTTTACTAGCCTGTGTTGCTAACGCTCTTATTAATATTTTCAGTTAGGTAAGGAGACCTGCCTTATACAGATACATTGATAGTGATGGGGAGACAATCTAGCTGACTCTGTATATTAATCATGTAGTAAATCCAATATTCAGACCGGGGTCAAATAGCAATCATTAATATAAATCTGGAGGGAGAGTTTGTGTTTGTCCTATTTAGGCAAGAGAATAAATGCAACAAATCTAAATTACCATCCATACATCTTACAGAAAAGTAAAAAGAGGGAAGTAAATATAGAAGTCTTAATTACTAGATGTAGACAGTCAGGGGAAAAGAGAAAAATATGTTTGACAAGTCTCCGTTATTAGAATATATTAGATGTAATTTGTGAGTTCTTTTTCCCCACTTTTTTCTTAAATGATTCAATAATAAACATTACATTTAGTGAAAAAAAATTGATAAAATACAAATAAGTATAATAACCAAAAGGTATATGAATGTAGCAAGTCTTAATTATTAATAAGTACATATGACAAATATAAAATAAAAACCCTTCCTCTCCTTACTGGAAACATCAATACCGGCCTCCTTCAACACCCATTTAACCCACCGAGCTAAAGAGGTAGTAGAGACAAGTAGGTTAGGGTGACGAAAAGACAAGAACTGTACAGGTCAAGAAGACAGACAGAAAGTAGCAGTCCTAACTTCATACTCTTTAAGACAAGAGACCGGACATAATTTAATGTTGTAAAGAAAAGAGGGATAAAAAACAGGCTTAATAGAAGTCTTAGTATGCCCAGTTATGTCAAGACACCCCGGTTGGAGTAAAGGAGCGGGAAGAGACATCCAAGGCATTGGATCAGCATTCAGAGGCCAATATTAGAAGAATCCTAGAACAGTGTTCACATCCCTAAGGCCTGAATATCGAGGTTGAGGCAGTCTAACTAACGTAATACCTTTCAGTCTGACTTTAGGCCAATTACTTTGGGCTTGATTATGTAGACCCCTAAATCTGTTCAGTTTAGCAATAATGTCAACTTGACATATTCAAATAAACAAGGAAACAATACACTTCAGGATCCCATGCTGTTTTATTATTTATTTTAATGAATGCTTTTAAGGGCTTTGATGATCTCTTCTATACATTTTGCTTTAATACTGTTCATATACTGTGCATAAAAATCATCCTCTTATGATTCTCAGACCTACATGGTCCTATATTCCAGATATTGTAACAAAACCTCTTTTATTCTTATCACAAATGGTAACATGTTTATGTAGGGAATTGATAATCATTTCGATTTTAATATTTTGTCAGCATTTCTCAGTGAACTGGTGTAAGCAGCCAGATGTTGGCTTACCAAAGCCAGATATGGTCCTGTTTCTCAATATTAGTCCTGAAGTTGCATCTACTCGTGGAGATTTTGGGAATGAAATATACGAAACCAATGCTTTTCAAATGAAAGTACAGAAACGCTATCAGGAGCTCATGGAGGATAAATCGCTTAATTGGAAGGTGAGGTGGAGCTTTTTACAATGTTACCTCAAAATATGAGCCAAACACTGGTTCCCGATCCATGGCCCACCCAACAGTTCAGGATTTTGAAAATACCAAATTGTGTCTAAGGTGTTTAAATAATAAATAAATAAAAACACCTTAGATACAACTGGGTAATCCCTAAATCCTGGACTGTTGGCTGGGGCTTGAGAAATGGTTTGGAAACCACTGAATTAAACAATACTGTAAAAGTGGAGAATAAAAAATGTATTGGCAGAATTGCAAGCAAATGCATGCATCAAGAGAAAATTGTGTTTTAAATGTTTGTTCTTTCCTGTTTAGGACATAGGGTTCATATGAATATTGCATACTTCCAGTGGGATGTGTATAATGTCATTAAATGAGTTCATGTTGTCTTCTTTAGATTAACCTTGCATTTAATGGAGTTCTTTTTGGTATAGGTTATTCTGCTTGTAGGACGGTACCATTGATACAAAGTCTGGTCCATCTAAAGTGAGAAAATGTTACAAACTGCAGTTTGTAATGCTGAATTCCTAATTATGTATATATAAGATAGTAGCACTGCACTCTTATGTGTTTAAAAAAAAAACTGGCCGATAGCTGGTTTTCTCTGCTAGCTCGGAGACCCTAGTTTTTGCATGGGATCAGTGGAGGGAATCTTATTTATGCCCACTGCAGACCCCATCAGAAAAGAGGGGCCGTGCACACCAGCATCCAGACTGGCTGTGTCTCTGCTGTGAAAGCAAAGATTTTTTTTTTTAAAAGTAGTTTTAAACAGAGAAATAAACCACTATGGAAACTTAATGATGCAATCCTGTCCGATCAGAAAAATTTAGAATACCAAAAAAAGATGATTGGAATTTTTTTAAATTTTTTTTTTTTTTTGAGGAAAACACCATTAGACACCTCCTTTTTTTCTTGGTGTACTTTTAAATTGGTCATATGGGAATATTTTATGAAGATTAAAAAAAAGTGAAACCAATCTAACTTCATATTATATTTTCAGCTAAAAATAAAAAAAAAAAATCCAACAGAGGCCCTAACCAAGAAAATAACTAGCTAAATTAAAGGTAATATTCTATTGTAAAAGCAATAAAACAGACAAGATGATGACGAATAAGCTTAGAAAACAAAGGCCAAACAATAGAATAACAAAGTTAATAGATGACAACCAAACTTATGTCCCCAAAAGATATAGGAAAGCATTTGAATACTTATTATGAAATTATATAACCTGACCCTGGAAAATTCGGAGGAACAGAGAGAAATACCTGGGCAGAACTAGTATTCCCACTATCTCTAAGGATCAGGTGTGCTTTCTGAATAACTAGTATTCCCACTATCTCTAAGGATCAGGTGTGCTTTCTGAATAACTAGTATTCCCACTATCTCTAAGGATCAGGTGTGCTTTCTGAATAACTAGTATTCCCACTATCTCTAAGGATCAGGTGTGCTTTCTGAATAACTAGTATTCCCACTATCTCTAAGGATCAGGTGTGCTTTCTGAATAACTAGTATTCCCACTATCTCTAAGGATCAGGTGTGCTTTCTGAATAACTAGTATTCCCACTATCTCTAAGGATCAGGTGTGCTTTCTGAATAACTAGTATTCCCACTATCTCTAAGGATCAGGTGTGCTTTCTGAATAACTAGTATTCCCACTATCTCTAAGGATCAGGTGTGCTTTCTGAATAACTAGTATTCCCACTATCTCTAAGGATCAGGTGTGCTTTCTGAATAACTAGTATTCCCACTATCTCTAAGGATCAGGTGTGCTTTCTGAATAACTAGTATTCCCACTATCTCTAAGGATCAGGTGTGCTTTCTGAATAACTAGTATTCCCACTATCTCTAAGGATCAGGTGTGCTTTCTGAATAACTAGTATTCCCACTATCTCTAAGGATCAGGTGTGCTTTCTGAATAACTAGTATTCCCACTATCTCTAAGGATCAGGTGTGCTTTCTGAATAACTAGTATTCCCACTATCTCTAAGGATCAGGTGTGCTTTCTGAATAGACCAATTAAAAAAGAAGAGGTAGAAAAAGCAATTTCGGATCTGGAGAAGTTTAAGACCCCAGGTCCAGACGGTTTTACAAACATGTTCTACAAATCATTTAAGACAATAGTGCCAGACTTAGACACCTTCAATAGTATAGTCTAGATAGGTTCTTTTCCAGAGGACATGACCAGAGCAAGTCTTATCCCTATATTAAAACAAGGGGAAAAAATCCATTGGTGGCCTTGAGTTATAGAGCCATCTCTTAAATGTGCACATCAAGTTATTCTCTTCCATACTGGCAGAACAATTAAAAGGTCACTACAACAATACATATACCGGTAGATCAAATTGGATTTATACAACTAAATAATACAAGTAGAATGATAGATATTCTGGATGCCGCGACTAAAAGAAACATCCTATTACTGACTATGGCTATCTACGCCGAAAAGGCTGCAAGCATTAAAGGCTTTTGGTATCCAAGGTTGGATCCTTGATGCTATCATGTCCTTGTATAAAAAGCTCTCCGCTAGAGTGGTTGGTCCAAATATCCTGTCAGACTGGTTTTATCTGGTTAATGGAACCAGACAAGGTTGCCCGCTTGTTGTATACTTTGTCCATAGAGCCTTTGGCTATTAATATCAGAAATAATCAGAATATATCTGGGTTTAGTACTACAAACCACAAAATGAAAATTGCACTTTACACAGATGATATTCTGATTACGATGACCGACCCAAATAAGTCTAAATAATTTGATGGAGTTTAAAGAATATAGTAAAGTCTCCAATTACCAGATGAACAAGACAGTCTTAATGGAGTTACAGCTGACAGTTGAAATGAAAAATATTATGTTAGGAATATCTATGATTTTTTATGGGTGAAGACATGTATTAACTATCTGGGTGCGACCGTAACTAAGAACCCTAGAAATATTTTTTTTTTTAAGATTACTAAGCAAAACTAATCCGCTGTTGAGAGATTGGAAGTTTATGGAAGTTTAAAGTTTGGGTTGTATCCATGTAGTCAACTCTTATATAATCCCTAAATGGAACTATATGTTCCAGATGATCCCCCTAAGCATACCCAGAAGCTGGTTAACAATGTTACAAACACCATAACTTGTATTGTGCTTCAATGATCTTAATAAAAGGAAAATGTAAAAAAAAAAAAGTTACAAACAAGTATTTCTACCTTTTTTATATGGAAAGCGAAGAAGCCCAGATTAAACTCGCAGGTCTTATAATAATATGACGCTTTTGGTTCTAGTGCCATATTATATAGGATAACTAGCATCCCGATCCAAAACAACTGTGTCCTGAAACAGATTGTTAAAGAATGTTGGTCATAAAACGAAACTCCCTGGGTTTTCTGCAACTAGCTAACATGTATACAGGGGTCTCATCTGTCTGTTGGAGATGTGAATGTAAAAAGTGATCACACCTACATATCTGGTGGGGCTGCAAGAAAATTAGACAAACCTTACAAAGACTCTTTGATTTTATACAGATACTTACTAATTTAAAATTGGAGAAGTCACCAGAGGTGTTCTTACTTCACTTAAAATGGCCCATGATGAACTGGGGGGTTGAAAGCTTCATTACCCACTATTTTGTGGCTTTTTAGATCACAGTGGCGCGATGCTGGAAACAAACCACCAGCTTATCATGGGAAGCTGTAAGAAAACAGGTTATACTACACCTCCAGATGGAAAGAGGAATGAGTAGATATATTTCCAAATCAACAAAAAACTTTGCAATATGGGACTATTAGCTGTGCTGTACAGACGAGAAGGGGTTCATTTGAAGTTTTTAAATCTTAGCTTGACCTTGAGATGCGTTAGGACATAGTCTTGCTTCTTGTTCTGTAATATCCTGTGTCCTAAATGTTTATGGGGGTTTTAGAATTTGTTATATGATAAACATTTTTTAGATGTCATATTTTTTTATTTTTAACTAGAAAAAAAATAATTGAAATGAATTTCCTTTTGGTAGATAATTTGATATGCCAGAGATTTGAGATTGAACAATATGAAATCTATATCTTCTACACAGGTCTAATAGGGCGTTGTCAATGGGAATAACTTTGGCTGGATTTTCTGAATTATTTGACTGTGAAATATGGTGATTGGGCAAACTGCCCCAATTGTTTTTTCTGTTGGCATATCCATTGTTATCCTTGTGTCTCTGAGGAGTGTTATGGTTGCTACTGATTGTACTGACTTTTTGATATCGATGTTCTTGCCAATTGGTATGCTCATGTCATTTTATACAAAACTGTGTTCACTACCTACTGAACAAAATGTGTTTCTTTTGGTTTTCTTTTCCATTTTATTCCTCTCAGATTGTTGATGCTTCTCAGAGTATGGAAGATGTTCACCAAGTGATCACAGAGCTAAGTGAAGATGCTATCCATTATTCAAAGGATCAACCAATTGGGAAGCTCTGGGTGGAAGACTGACATTGTCTCATAATATTTATACATGCAGTGTCATCAAAAATTGTTGATCCCTGTATCTTTTTTTTGTTGTTGAAAGCATGCAGGTGATTTGGTATGTAACTACAGTCAAAGACTGTCATACTTGTACTTTTATCTCTAAAAATATATATTTTATGTGAATAAAATGAAAACTTTTAATGGTGTAACTACCAACCATGTGTAACTAGAGTATTCTCTACAATTCTTCCACTAATTGTTCTTAAATTCTGCATTTAATGTTTCTCCATGTACTGCTTCAAATCTGGGAAAATGACAAGGAAAGGCTGCAGCTAAAAGTAAAACAAAGAGAACCTAAAACCTCACATCTGTAACTCTGGAACCCAATCTATAAATTACCATTAAGAGTTGTCACATTCGGTGTGGTGCTTCTATTGCAAAAGCTACAGATATGGATAATGTGGCACTTTACTGTGCAAACTCTCAGACTAGACAAGACTGGCATGTGAAACCTGTCTGTGGATTTTGGTGCAATATATAGATCTATAAAAGATGTTGTATTTGGATTTTAGTGGTTCTCTAAAGGGTTATTGGGGGGGGGGGATAATTATGGTTAAAACTATTTAATTTATGCATTTTAAATGCCCCTAACACAAACCCCAAATAAATATTTTAAATATTAAAGTAGTCCTGTTTTTCTTTTCTTTTTTTCTTAACAGTAGATCTGTGAAGTACCATTAACAAGATATCTCATAATCTTTTCTTAAGCCACTTGGGAGAAATCATTCTGCATCTTCACTGAGCTGATCTGGTGACTGTCGGTTGCTCTTAGTGCCGTGTCTGTCAGTTATATAAGTTAGGAGAGGGGAAAGTGTGTGTAACTAGTTAGGAAGTAGAATTTGAGGAGGGGGGTGGGGGCAGAAAACACCACCACAGGATGCTGACTGCAGAGGCGTCACTAGGGTGGGTGTCACCTGGTGCAGTAACTCATGTTGTCATCCCCCTGGATTTCCTCGAATACCATGCCAAACAGATTCCTTAGTAATGCCAGTCAGATTGCCCATTAAATATGACTCACACACGGGAGCCCCCATTAGTTATGCTACATATGGGCATAACTAATGGGGGATCTCTCTCTCCTCTCTTGTTGCATTTATACTTATATGAACTTTGTAATATTTAACTATTTTCATATGTAATAATGTTATTAAAAAATTGCATTTCTATTTTTTTATTCCCACATTGCACCTAAAGGACTAAACACAGTACACACAGCACTTGGCTCGTATAGTGTTATTTTGTCCATTAAAATGCCATATCATTTTTCCCATTAATATGCCTGTATTAGTGTTTCCCTTAATATGCCACTGCCAATTTGCCCACTAATATGCAGTGTTATTTTTCCCATTAATATGCCAGTGTTTGTCAATTAATGTCACAGCCAATTTTCCCATTAATATGCTATTGTTTGCCCATTAATATGCTACAGCCAATTTGCCCATTAATATGCCAGTGTTATTTTGCGGTCTAATAAACTGATATTGTATGAGTAGAAACAGAGGCATTAACCCTGTATAGGATGACCATTACTATGTATTGTAAAATGTTAAGCTCCAAAAAAAAATTCAACCTCATTCCTGCCCCATATATTGTAAATGTGTTTTGTATTTTAAAGGTCTGGAATGAAAATTTGTGTAACAATTAGATCTGTATTTATAATCCAAATGGCAATAACCACCCTTCTTCCCTCCCCTCCAAAAATAGGCTTTGGTGGTTAGTACTGAAGTGAAAGGTAGACAGCACGCCCCAAAAGGAGTAGGACAATACAAAGTAGGTAATACAGACAAAATTGGACAATTAAGAGAATGGAGTTCTACAAAGCGTATCCTATTTGCTCAAATATAAGACAACCCCGATTTATAAGACTTTGGATATTAATTTATGGGAAAGAGAAAAGGCTTACATATAAGATTACATTATAGGCAAAACGTTTTACTTGTAAATATGAATTAAACAATAAAAATGATTTAAAAAATGCATTTCTTGTTTTATTGCGATTTATTTGCATCCTCAGACTTACCAATGCACCTCCCAGGACTGTCAAGGCACACACAGACTTCCCTGGTGTATAGTGGGGGCAGCCAAAGGATGTCTGTGTGCTGCTTGGTGCACACAGACATTCTCCAATGCTGCTAGACACTTTTGCCAGGACTATTGAGAAAGAATGCAGGGAGGTCACGTGACCCCAGCATTCCATCATAGAAGCCCCAGTGGAAGTGTTGGGCAGCATAGGAGGATCCAGCTCCCCTGCAGCTCTGCACGGGACCTGGCTCTTAAAGGTCTACTCAGTAAAGTGGGAATTTCAAACTTTGGAAAAATACTTCAATGCAGCTGAATGGAAGAATTTTTCCAGCTCTGCTACTTTTGGCCTTAAAGAGAGACTCCCACCAAAAAATGAAAATTGTTTTTTTTTTTATTTTGCATTGTTGATTTCAGATATGTATTTTGTTTTTATTAGGTGACTGTATTTAATTTAATGAACCATTTTAGATACTGATTATCCTTTGGCTTTATTTATAAAACAGTGTAACAATCCTGTCCGTTTAGCAGTAACATACTATTTTCCTCTGCAAAATTAAGCCTTCTGCATTCTCATGCAAATAATTATTCAGACCACTCTCCCTCCTTATGCCAGATTCTAACTAAAGATCTCTTTCCAAAATAGGTCTACTTTATCTTCTGAATTATTTAATTACAGATGGACCAGAAATAGAAGTATAGATGTGTTGTGCGTTGCTTTAATTAGAGAAGAGTAAAATGAACATTTGGTCTAATGCCCTAGGAATGTTGTAATGATTGAGTTTCTAAACTTTCCAGTGGTACAAGCCTGTAGTTAACATCTTAATTTTGTTTGCAAACAAAAACACTTAAAGCTTTTTACTAATGTGAGAAAAAAAAAACATGCCATTTCTCATACTGGCATGCAGTAAACCAGATTTAAATATAAAATATTGGCATAAACAGGGCTGAGATGAATTTTAACAATTCTACTTGGTAATGCATGAGAAAAATGCTGGTTGTTTTTCTTCTGTGGTTCATATTATTTTCAACTTTGGTAAAGTTTTAAAAGATAAAAATGTTATGGCGAGTAACTTTCAGACAGGCTGGTAATCTGAATTAAAGGGTGTATAAATGAACTAATCTTGAGATCAGCAATCTCTGGACTGAGCAGACCATTCTAATTCTAGGGTGTTGTTTCGATGGAGATTATGGGATGTGTATATACAGATCAGTCAAGGCCCTTTATTTGAATTTGTTTTTTTTTTTTTTTGAGCAAAAAGGTTAAAATTTAGAGCATACAAACTACTTTTCTGAACCTTTTAAGTGAGGTTTGCCATTTTTCGGCTTTAAAAGGAATGCTTATGTAAAACATTTTATTGTGCAAAAATAAAATTGCTTCATCAGCATCCCTTAATAAACCAGCAATTCAGTATGCTTAGGTTTGATAGGTACTATACCGCATAAGCAGTGTCAATGTTGGAATTGCAAAATAAATCTGATTTTTTTGGGCCACACCCAAAAAAAAAAAAAAAAAAACATTCTGGTGCAGGCCTCCACCTCTTGGGCACTTTGTTGGTCATGTGATGCACTTTTGCTTTTTCTATTGTGATATCAACCAGACCTTGGCTCACAATATGTGCTGTAACAGTCTGCTTGAACCCAGACAGGCCTTGTCACAATACTATAAATAATACAAGAACAAAAAAAATCTCATCCATGTTCAGTCATTCTGTATCCCAGAGCATCTTTTCCCAAGTATAATATGCAACATTAAAATAGATAGTGCTTGAATGTTCTAGCCCAAAAATAAGCTATTGTTCCTAAGGCTTGCTTCCTTAAAGGGGCATGTACTGAATTAGCCTTGGTAACACATGATCAGGAACATTATTAAATAATGTTTACAAGTTAGTGAAATAGTAGACTGGATTTTCTCTTTAGCCTGTGAACTACCGATTCCAGATCACACAAGACCAGTCCTGAGGACACCCACTGGTGAATAGATATGGAGATAAGATCAATGTTATTTATAATAGTCCATGTTCACATTTCTGCGGTTTTTCCATATATACAAAAACTAACTAGAGCAGGAGTGTCAAACTACAAGCTGGCCTTGGACAACCATATTTCCCATAAGCCCCTGCTAGTCTCTGAGCAGACAGAGCAATGTGGGAGAGAGATGATAAGCAGTTGCAGAGCCAGAGTTTGACACCCCTATACTAGAGGCCAAATAAAGGCTCACAGAAAAACAAAATGGAGGACAGCCGGTTCTGTGGCACTTGTTTTATTATGTGCAAGAGGCAATATCTTGAACTGTAAATATTAAATGTGGAAGGCAAAATATCACATTTTAAATTAGTTTTACCATAGCATATGTATTGTACATATAAATAATGAACTTCCTGTGAATCCCAACATGAGGATGACTGGGCCTCACAACTTCTGACAAACAATACTGTTTAACAAGCTTTTGCAAACTGGTCCTTTGTTCTTTTTGAAGAGACTGAACACATTTTTAGCCATTTTATACAATTCCCAGTATGTTTTGCATTTAAATAATTAGCAAAAAAGAAAAGCTTTGTACTAGTAATCATTTGAGCACAGTGGTGTGTGCTATGCATGGCACTGCCCTTGCTGAAATGATTAAGAAATATCTACTTAATAATAAGGCTGCTGTCACTTTAAACCACTTCTCTATCAAAGCTTCTTTGTAAACAATTATTTCCTGGCTGTGGAAGCTTGCTTATTACAAAGCAGAGCTCTATCAGGGACACTGATTTCATCCAATCAACAATCATTTCACAAAACATCAATAGAATAGCATGATGTGTAATGGATATCAACAAGCATCCAGGAAGTGGTCTTTCGACATAAAGGTGCATCTAGCTGCCTGAGAAACAGGCAACTAGATTTCAATACCATTTCAAACTGGATCAGGTAGAATTTTGTAATTACTTATCTGTTGTGCAGGCATCTGTGGAAACAAATAAAAAATTAAACAAAACAAAAACACCTTAATTAAACCAGAATATAATAACAGGATCATACATTAAAATAAAAATCCCAAAACATATTAACAAATGTACATTTGCCTGATAATCAAGCACTTCCCACTCTCTGCAAAGGACACAACTGTGAATCTGAGGCACTTGCTGTATAATAGCAGTGTACCACCAACCCCAAGTCCTGATCACTATCACTCCCCTGCACAGAGAATCCTGCAAATTATATTCTGTTACATCACTGAATCTCTTCTCAAGAGCCATTTTTAGAAGATCACTATAATTTCACTCACTCTGAGGATCTTAATAACAGGTATTCCACTATCTTTCAATTTTAAAAGACATTTTAGCCCTGTGTCTTATCCACAGGTACTTGCAGAATTCAGTCTTCCTGCAATGATCCATGCAGGTTTGACTCTCCTCCTCAGGTTTGTTTGTATTACCTAGTGGCCTTTTTCCTTGGAATTGGAATGTAACAAAACAAAAACATGAAACAAATTTTCTTTTTAAATAATATCCCAACAGAGTCCAGAAGCAGTAACGGTATCTACCACAAAAAGCCATAGGTAATGCTGCTGTGATGCATTAGAAAGGTGACAATCTGGATCTGGACTCCTTCATCAGCTCCATGAACCACTGCCCTGGAGACTGTACAATATCCATTGAAATTTTTTTAAACAACAGGAAATATTCGCCTGTGTCTTGCTGTGAATTGTTAAGCATTTTGTCTCTTCTCAGGCTGTCAATTACTTTAGTGTCCAGTCATATCAGAAAGATAAAATTTCAAATTCTTCATCTTCAGAGTCAAAGAATCTGTCAAGTCGGTCAGCATCTGATGAATCTAAAATAAAAAAAAATCAATTAGGTATGCATTATAAATTAAGTAACAGCTTAAACATTAACTATAATACAATTCTAAAAAGAAACTAACTCTGCTATAAGGTTACTTAACACTGGTATATTGCAATGTTCAAATTATAGTGAAAACAATTTGCTAGTTTATTTGTAAGGTCAAGAATTCACTTTACTTAAAGGACTATATCAACTAAATACTGATTATACTCTGAAGGTAGAGAATAAAAAAAAAAAATGAAAACCATCTCTACATTAGGTTATGCCAATGCCTAAATTAGTAGAAAATGTGTTTAAATGTGTTTGTGGAGTCTCCGGCTTATGACATCACCTGTAGCTTGATATGCAAATTACAAACTTTCCATTGAAAACCAGTTCATTTGCATATCAAGCCACAGGTGATGTCATAAACAGGAGACACATTTAAAAAACAAAATTTTCTCCTAATTTTGGCTTTATTTTTTTTTGCAGTTTTGCCAACACAATATATAGGTCATTTTCAATCATTTTTTTTATTTTCTATATGCCCAGTATAAGCACTGTTTAGGTATCCAGTCATTTTAAGCATGAAATCACATAATGAGGGTTTATGTATAAAATGGGGACAAGCAGTAAAAGGGCCTAGTAACTGAGCTAACGCTACATGTGCCAATGTATAAAGGAAACTCCCAACCAGGTTACACTCATGTCTGCCTCAATACCAGCCATTTATTAACACTATGCACAATATATAGCAGTTTGCTTGGAATTCAAGAGTTAAAAGCAGGGTGTAACAAATATGTCTAGACCTTGGGGGCAAGCTTCGTTATTTTTAGGAGCCAGGGCATGTTCATAGAGTTCTATGTAAAGGAAATTAAAAAAAAAAAATAAAAACATTTGGAGCCAGCATAAGACGCAGATTTCTGACAAATCCCAGCAATATACAAATCCTGGTTTAAAGGACTGTCTGAAAAAAAATAAGTTATGTTGAATTGAAAGATTGCATCAAGCGAATGTGTCAATTAACTAATGGAGCCCTCTTTGTTCCATTTAGCTTTATTAGGAGGATTTTTGAGTCAGATCTTCCTTCATGTGACTCAATAAACATGTGATATTTGCATTGTTTCATTACAGCATTTCTATATAAAATGCCTACACTTGATGAAATCTTTAATAACTTAATTTTTTAAAGGTAGCCATCATAGTTACATAGTAGTTTAGGTTGAAAAAAAAACTTGCGTCCATCAAGTTTAACCCTTTTCCTATCCCATGTTTACTATTATTGATCCAGTAGAAGGCAAATAAAAACGCCTTCAGCAATTTAAAAATCTGCGTTCATCAGGGGGGGAGGAAATCCTTCTCGACTCCAAATGGCAATCAGATTTCTCCTTGGATCAACAAGCACTAAATAAAATATTAATGCCTAAACTAACATGAATAGCCCTCTAGAGTTTATTCCCTCTGTCCTTCGAAGAGGGAATAAACCCCAAGTATTTTTTTTAAGACAGCTGGAGAGGTGTTCAGTGTCCCAGATGCTGCACAACAATGAGCTGTATGGTCAGAAGTTGGCTTCGGTCATTAAAAGTTGTTTTGGGGCGGGAGGGAGTTTCTTCCTATTTAACGTGAAGCAAAGATGCACAATTATTCCAGTGGTTGTAATATAATATATGTTCGAGAGGGGCCAATTAATTCCTATAAGGCCGATTTTCATGCAGACAATTAGGAAGACCTCGGCTAGTATGGAAATAGTTCACAGTCTCCCACAGAAGACAATGGAAGGACATCAGCTACTGCAGAAATAGTTAGAGTCCTCTCGAAATAAAAAAAATAAAAAACATTAAATGAATGTAAACATACTAACATTAATATATTATAATTTGATATGAATATTCTTTCCAATTTGTTTACTATAATTCTTCTACACCTTTTTTTTTTTCAATTCTCCAGCTAAAATATAGCAATTTCAATTAAATTTTGGGCAATTTTCAGGGCTTTTGCCGTTTGACCCCCATGGCCCGAATGTGGCGGAAAGTTGGCCCAAAATTGAGGATTCAGATACTGAACAAACCAGGTAGGCGAACTGCAGATTTCTCCACAATTCGGCTTTATGCTCCTGCCGGCCAGAGTTCAGCCCAGCTCATATTGAGTAGACCCAGTAATGCAAGATGAAGGACGGATGTTTACCTGGCGTAAGGTTCAGCACATCGGGATTGGATAAATGTAAAGGTAACTGCTCCACCACTTCAAACATGGGTAATGCCCCTCCAGTCAAAGAGAACTGCATAGAGAAGGATACAGATTTGTTAGAAATTCCAAATTTATAAACTCGGGTAAATAAAGCAATCCTTTCTTACTGGGTAGAAAAATAAATCACTTGGCTAACAAGCGAACAGGAAGTCATGGGGAAGCACTGCTTGTGTCAGTCAAGCAGCATGCCCTAAGCTTCCACCATTATATTCAATAGGAAAGTGCGGACAAGTGTTTACAGCTAGTGGTACTCTGAGAATTCCCAAAGTTAAACTAAGGAACGGAGTAAAGCTTGGCATCCCTTTTTTTTGCTTTTTTATGCTTATAAATGCCAAAGACATAATGGAAACCTGTTCTACCACCTACCTACATTACATTGTCTCTTTTAATACAATTCTAAAATGATTATTGAATAGATTTCACAAATAGATTATTAATGTCCCCCATTTTCTGCTTTTTTATTAGTAACAAATGTTCTCTTTCTTTTTTTATGCAGCAAGTGAACTTTAGAAAATATTTGAGAATATTAATGGTCTTGCCCAAGTCTATGCATATTATGCACACTAGTTTATGAAGAGTATAAAACAGAGGTTTAAATCATTTTTATTCTCATTGTACTTTGTTTAATAAAGTGTTAAAATTGTTTCGTTTTTAAAGTCGTGCCATCAACACGGCTACAATATAGGAAACAATCAATCATTTATATTGAATATTAATATTACATTTATATGGTGCTTACAAATTCTACGGTGTTAAAGTAAACAGTACTACAAGACTCCGTATGACCGAAAGAGACAAAAACTACTGCAAAAATCTCTAAAGCGCCAGCTCTATAAGAAAAGAAAAAAAAAAAAAAAACTTGGTTGTCAATAACTATAGAACATCACAAACAAACACAGAAGTAAAATAAATATGCGTCAGTAAATAATAGCAAGGGAAGAAAACAAATGTGATGGAAAAAGTGAAAATATATTAAAAAAAAAAAAATTAATATTTCTTGGAATTAAGATGCATAATAGAACTGTAACCATGGTACCCACCTTTTTAATGTGCTGACACCAGTCCTCAAAATCATCTTCGGTATTACAGAAAAAGCCCTATAATAAATAAAAATCATGATCAATTGCAAAGTTTTGACCAACATTTGTTCACGTGTGGCTGTTGAAGTTCACTGACCACTGCTATAGAGGGATCGATCTCAGACACATGCATTCTGCAAGGAGGATGCTGGCAGTGGAAACTTTCATCTGCTAGAAAACTGATATCGCTGGGTTCTACAGCAGGCTGCGTAGTGTGAGGGTCCAGATAGATCAGCTCGTCTCCTGCAGCAGACAAAAAGGACAATATTGATTCAAATAATGCGATTATCTGTCCAATCGTGAAAAATCTAAGAGGATATTATATATATATATATATATATATATATATATATTATACAGCGAGAGATTTGTTATATTGTAAACAAAATAAAATATAATACCAATAACAGATTTTACAACTAAAACACCGTTTGCCTTGTTCCGATCAACCAATCTTTTCTACGTGGGAAGCCAATTTGCAGATGTTTAATAATGAAATACATTTAACATTAACCTGACATCCACAAAAACTTGTGGATGACAAGTTCAAATTTGCTAGCAAACCATATGCTTGCATGTCTGTATTCCCCTGATTGGTGACATTGCCATCTCCCCAACGCCCACTGTGGAGGCAGCATGCTAAGCATTGTGGGTGCTGGCATCACAGTTTGCATCATATTTCAGCCACCATCTTTGTACTTTTCACAGTAATGCCTATGGGAAGATATAGCAGAAAGGTATCCAAACTAAATACCTTAAAAACAAAAAACAACAGGATTGCATGGGTTAATCTAGTTTTACACACTTCTGCATGTTTATTTATACGACTCAACTTTTTTCAAGTGTGTTTCTGTACATTTTATTATGATGTCATGGGTACTTAGGCTGCTATTTCTCCCCCCTCCTTTTTGTTCTTGTGCAGATGTATTCATTGTTTTTTATTTTTTTTTGGGGGGGGGGGGGGGGGGTGATTTTCCCACAAATGCACTACAGACTGCACCGCACACGTACGGCGTGAGCACCACACATGCCCAGTGTTTCCTCAATAACGGGGAAATCATTTTGCATGCAGTTTCAGTGGTTTACGCATTGCTTGCTAAATATACAAAAGCAGAGCAAAATTCCAGCAGCACTCATTTGCATATGTTCTTTTACCTTGAAATGGCCTTTTTAACAGTAAAACTTTTATTTAAGCGAAATGAAATTCAACATGCACCACTAATTACTCTTATTCTTCACCAATTCCTCCAAAGCTCTGCTAGTACCACACAGCTTCCTGTCCTGAACATTCCATTTAATACTGTACTTACCTACATATCCTATGAAGTAATGAGCACTATTGGGCCGCCCCCCAATAACTCCTAGTGACTGTGGAAGCATGAAGCAGTGCTGTGAGAGGGACAAAGAAATATCTGGAGTAAATCCCTCCAAAGTGAAAAGACAGTACCTGACAGCAAACCTCTCATATTAAACACATGTTTAGTATTACAGGAAACTTATTCTTCACTACACTGCTGACTTAAAGGGACAGTATCACCGGAACATTGTTTTCACTGTGCATGGAAAGCAAAAAATTATTGAAAATGATCTAGACATTGTATTAGCAAAACTGCAAGCAAATGCCTAAATTAGGAGAAAAATGTGTCTGTGGAGTCTCCTGCTTATGACATCACCCGTGGCATGGTATGCAAATGACACATTTCCCATTGAAAAGCAGTTAATTTGCATACTGTGCCATGGTTGTTTAAATAAAAATTAAAGTATTTTAGACTTCTTTTATATTACTGCTAAATATACAAACATATTTCCCTATGGCTAACAGGCTTTACGGCTGCTGTAAATAAAATAAAATTAATATGGCCCAAACACATAATTAATTACTCATTCCATGGCCCCTTTTAGAAAAACAACAAAAAAAATTGGGGGCATAGTTGAAAAACAGACCAAAAACGAAAGATGCAAAAAAATTTCCCATTTGAAGAATTGTTCCAACAAATTTTTGGACTAGATTTTGTGAAAAATCAACGCATATGCAATATTTACTGAAAAACAAACATTAATTTCTAATGCATTACTATTGTGTTGGATGTTTAAATATTATCCATTATCTCTACAAAACCTGGTATTCCTCACTTAGATTATTATATTTTGGTGCCTGGGCCTTCCCATCTCTAGACACATTACATTGTGACCTGACCTATTTATCTTCACCTTTTCTGTATAATGCAATTCATATTTCTCAACGTGACACTCAGCCTGCCCCAGTACATTAGACTGATTTCACACAGGGTGCGGCCCAGCAAGATATGGAAGTTGCAGATCTACAGGCCCACCCTGTGTTCTATAGTCTCCTTCAAATACGCTCAACACCTATAATTCCAGCGGTGTATAAATAGGGAGGTAAATTAAATGAATACCTTTAATGTTTCAATGTATGCTTCATTGATCTCGCTAAGTCCCAGGCGTAGAGGTATGAGCAGCACAAGAGGCTTCCACAGCATGTCAGAGTCGGAGGGCCCTGTGTGACCATTACACAGCAGCCCAGCGTCACAAAGGTCTCCACTTCCTACTCTGCATAATCGCCCTGCAGACAGAGAGTGAGTCAGTGATTTATAAATCAAATTACAAAATACGTTTGTAATATTTGATAGTAGATGTCCATCATGGTAAGCATGCAGAGGGATGAGCAGATTTAGTAGAATACATTTTTTTTATGATAAATATTTATACATATATTTATATATTTAAAGGGGACACTACCACTTACATAAGATGTAACTAGATTACCTGTGCATTTAAAAAACACATATAAGACATATTCCACTGTTTTCTTTTCTCTATGTTTGAATTCATTGCATATAAAAGTAAAAATTAAATATGGTGTCTCCAGCATCCATTTTGAGAATGTTACGAATGATATAATCTCTAATATATTCCAGGAAGTCTCACTTTACAACTGTGGCCAAACCCTGCATGATGATGTCATAAGATACACCCCTGCTCTCTTACTGGCTCCTGTGTATCATAATGAGCAGGACTAGGTGGCTGTGTACAACCTTTTTTTACCTGCCTTCCAACACGAGGAGACTGACTTGATCAAACAGGATCATAACTTCAACCCCTTGTGATGTAATCGTTACATTACCCACCCATTCAATGAATTGCTGATCAGAATTCTGACTTCTAGACTGCATTCTGTGTCCCCAGCCCTAGAGGGAGATACTAGTGCTGTAAAGTCACTGGGAGGTGAAACCCCAAAACACTATATTTCACAATATGGCGGCACCCAGTCACACATGTTTAGTAAAATAGTTCATAAAATAAAAACTCACTTAACATAAATAGAAGACATCTGAAATCAACAATGCAAAATAAAAAAATAAACCCTTTTTATTTTTTTGGAGGGAGTGTCCCTTTAAATAAAATACCAGCCACAACAAAAATAATCATGGTTGTGTTTGACATAAATGACACCATTCTCTGTGCATATTTTTGGATTGGATTACTGCTTTGGTGCATGGATCACTCACCATTGTAGAGTTCAGTTTATTCACCTTCCCAGATCATTTCTACACAACTGTAAGAGTGATGTAGACTCCACTAACTACACCCCAGAGGTGCCATTTTGTTTGTTTGTTTATATTGCTTTTGCCTCAGTGACATTAATTCCCCCAATGCAGGTAACCAGATCTTCCCAAAAGCACATCCCACAAGCACTCACTTATCTCTTCTGTCACAACAGTGTTATCCATTGCTATGTGGACTGCAATGGAGCTCCAATGGTCAAAAGCAGCAAGCTTCCTGTAGTGGAAACAAAGATGCTACATTAGCAGGGAGCATGATGGAAAATGCATCAGTAAGTTAGACAAAATAGAAAGGGCTTTGTGGGTTTTCATGTCACATTTACCTGAGCACTTGTGCCACAGTGTTTGGCCCGTACCACTGACCGATGTATTTGCCTTCTCCAACTCCCATTTGGGCTGTAGTAACAAACACATAGTAGCCTATTTACTAAGAGGTGCTAATCCATATAATACTCTGTAGTGTGAAAGACACTGTGCCTGTAACAGATATAATACAGCAGTTTTACCAGACATTCCTATGCATTGTGTATATTGTACTTGTTCCATTAATCTCCTCATCACATGCATTAAAAGGGAGTTCTACTCCCATCCCTCTTACACCCAAGACTTGCCAGAGCTGTATCTAGCAGCATTTTGGCACTTAAAGGATCATCTGCCAGTTATATGGTAACAAAAGTACCAATCAAAGTTGTATAGTAGACCAGGCAAAACACTACATAAAGTCACATGAGAATTACTTGCACGCCACCCATGGTATTGGGTTACAATTACTATTCAATACAGGCACAAGGAACAGGAGCAAGTCCTAGCCTTTCACACCCAGGGCAATTGTTAGTACCAGGAAACAACATACATTGAACAAATTTCTCCTTAATTATGATTAACCTAGACTCATGAGATATGCACTTCCCAAATGACTACAGTGTCAGGGTTTGCTATCACTGCCCTAGCTCTTCAGCTCTGTACCACACATTATTTTGCATCTATACATTTTAAACAGACCTTATACAATTTCTCAATGACCTGAACTAGATTTACTAGAGATATACAGTGTGTAAATGTCTAAGCAGTGCTGTTGTGCATTTACAGAAGGTCTATGGTACTCGGTGTTTGCTCTTTATTTGTGTCTCAGACACTCATGACCTCTCACCAATCTGATGAATGGAGTAGTAGCTATCTTTCTTGTCCAGAAAGGCCGTTAGGATATTGAGGTACTCCCCTTGCGGCTTCTGTTTATCCCACCTCCAATCTAGAAGCAGCACAATAAATACATCATAGTCAAGGGTTTTCAAACAACTGCATGCAGCCAAAAATACATACATTGGAAACCTGGTACTTGTCCTTACCAAGCCGTTACTTGTTTACTTTAAAAGTCATAACCAGCTCTTTCCAGTATAGTTACTACAGAGTTTGACAAATCCCAGGAGCCAGGGCTCCTAACCTTACAGAAGCAGAAACCTCTGCCAAACTCAAATATAAAAAAATTAAAGAGACAGACACCACACATGGGAATTCCCTTTTATCAAAAAAATAATACTGGCTGCTGTCCTTTATGTCCAGCATCTTTACACATAACCCCCACTAGTCTACATTTCCTAAACGTGCTAATGCATTGCACACTGTTCATAAAATACGGTAACTGACAGCCTTTGGAGCTGGAGTGTGAGTCATACTCAGCTCTACACAGTAACAGTGGTCTGAAGTTAGTCATCCTTTGAGCCTAGAAGTGGCCTATTTCTGCATCTAACTTTAGTAATCTCAGATTGTGGAAATATTAATGCCAACCACAGTGGAAAAATTGGCCACAACAGATTGTGGCAAATAACTCTGCTTCACTGAAATTCAAGGAATAAAGAAAGAAACAAACAGTGGTCATACAGGCAACTGGGATCTCAGCAAGATGGAACCACTCATTCTCACTAGTACTTTATTATTAGAAAAATACAAAATGTTACACAATAAATTGAATATATTTCTTTCCCACTAGTACTTTTTATACCAGGTTAATTGACATCATCAATGTCTCTGCCATTTAAGGGACACATTAAAATAGAAGCCACATGGGAAGGAAATAGGCCGACCATAGCTCACCTCGTCCTATATGCCGACAAAGGAGAGCTTGAGCAAAAATCATCTGTCCACAGCGCAGCATGCAACCCCAGCCTGTGTCAGACGTTGGCCCAGTGCCCCCTGGAAAGACAAAAATATACACGGCCATAACCAAACAGCCATTCCTTGCATTGGTTTTATTACAATCATTTAGAGTTACAAACATATGACAATAGCGGCTATTCCTGCTGATTCCATAAATTTATAATGGAATCAGCAGGAATAATTCACTAGTTTCCATTGTGACTTCTCCTCTTTTAGAACTGTGATAGGATAAGGAAACCTACTAATTCATGTATTAGATTGGAGAAATTAGTCATTCAAAACACACACCTATTGCTGGGAAGTTTCTTCTGTATGTGAACCAGAGTCTGGATGTGACATCATTCAGAAGCTCTTCCTTTTCTGTAATGAAAGAGCAAGGTGGAGATTGTAAACACGGTCAAGGATTTTAAGCATGCGTGGAATGGGCACAAGGCTATATTAGATATAAGATAGGGAATTGGAGACGAATAAAAGTGTTTAGAAAATTGGACAGACTAGAATCTAGTCACTAGATGTACCGAATGGTTCCTATCTGCCGACACATTCTATGTTTCAATGAGATGAGTAAAACAAGCCAAAGAGTCTGAATAGAGGATAGTAATGGACTAGAGAGAAAATATAGGTTTGGTCAAGTGAACAGTGAGAAAGCGTGAAGAACAAAAACAAAATGTAGAAGGCGGGTGGTGAACGAAATAGTGTAGTTGGATTAGTGATGTACAAACAAACAACAGCAAATGGGAAAAGGATGATAAAAGGCAGAGAGGAAGACTAACAGAGATGGCAATGGTTTAAAGTAAAGGCTGCATAAGTCTACGACTATACACCAGGGAGCTATGGAAGCTGGCTGGTGTAATACCTGAATCTTTAATGTAATGATGGGGCATGTCCTGTGATGCTGGGATTAGTCCTTGGAGTGCAAGGGTGATACAGCAAGAGATGTGAGAGCAATAATGAAAGGAGACATGAAGTGGGGGCCCAGACCATTTGGTGTACAAGCATATGGGGATGCCTGTGGTCCAGGCATGGAAAGCTGGGGAGGGCTATAAACCTGGACACAGTTTGTGTGTCAGAACAAGGAGCTACAAATCAAGAGTTAATACATATGCACCTGTTAGCACGCTGTATTTTCTGCCTAGTACCCAAACTGGCTCTGCCGTTTCAGGAAAATCTGGGGCATCAGAAAACCGCAAAGTATCATAGGTGAGGGTTGCTGTGTGGTAAATAAAAAGAGTAAAACTATTTAACAATATAACAAGACAGCAGCATGTAAAATTATTCACATATCCCAAAAACGATCTATACTAAACAGATGCATCCATAAATGTACACTCTCTTCGATAAATAAGTATTCTGAAAAATCCCAAAACTGTGACATTTGTTCCATTTGAAGTAATACATCAATTGCATATAAAAGGTGTTTGTGGGCATTGTATGTCAGATTTCCTGAAACACGTCATAATTTCACAACATGAGACAACTCTCCCTCTATTTTTTTTTTCATCTTTTTTTTTTTTTTTTTTTATTTAAACATCTTTTATTCTTTTTTCTGTATAAAAAGATGTACATGACATAAATATTAGATATTGACATTAACATATACACAAACATTAAATTAACAGTTATTCTGAAGTTTGAATCTTCCCCAAGCATATTTTACATTCCAATAACTCCTTACACTTCCTGAGGAAGTCCAGAACACACCATTATACATATAGAACGGGATTTGGACCCGAGGGGGAGGCAGACCTATCTGGCCTGGGTATCAAGAGCGCACTGAACTGAGTGAACTCTCCAACTATTATTGCCTGTTTTTTCACATCTGTTCACTTTTAATGAATAGTTTGAAATGTCTACACAAAACCTAGATGACAGGAGCCATGACATTTGTTATTTTATTATATTGGCTAGTTGTGTTCTGCTTTAGATCTATAGCAAATACATCAAATTGAGTATATTGTAATTATATTACACATTTATGGACATTTTCACATATGTGCCAAAATCCCTATCTATATTTAAACAAGAAATCTTTATTCCAGAGCTATATTTATTGGTTATGACATAATGTGATTCAAAGAATTGCCAGTGTAATAACCATATTTATTTATGGATCCTCACCAAGGAAACATATCAAATACTGACTGAAACCGGTACATTTTGGAAAAGAAAAAATAATAAAAAGAAAATATATATAAATGCATTATGGTCTAGTAAATAAAGAGAAAACTGGCATGGGAGTTTCAAACTTAAGTCCAAAGTAGCAGAGTTTAAAAAAAAATAAAAAAATAAAAAAAACTTCTCCCATTCAGCTGCATTGGAGAATTTTTCCAACTCTGCTACATTGGCCTAATATTTTAAATTCCCATCTCAACTCCCTGGGATTCTATTTTTATTAAGTGGACCCTATTGTGTTTTAGAATATCAGCTATTTAAATAAATTTCAGAGAACCTATACTAGGGGATTCATAAGTAGGCATGCAAGTCTCCAGAAAAAAAATATTTAAAGCTCTAAAGGAGCTGAAACTTCTATTTTATAGTGAAACATAACCATTATAACAGGGCCTCCAGTAATAATAGAGAGATCTCTCTGGAGGGGAGGTGTATATTACTGACTATGAAACAATGTAATAATCACGAATTCATACATATCATTTAGAAGTGGGCCATAATGTAATAAGAGTGTATGTTATTACATACTGATAAATAAAAAAATAGGACTCACCTGCGTCCATCATTCCTTCTACTTCACCCACTTATATCGAAGAATAACAACCAATCCACATCACTGCTCCTACGGAAGCTGAATGTCCCAATCGCCTGCATCCTTACTACTGGGTGCAGGAAAACATGCAAATACGGAAGACAAATTAACTATGGAGGGGGCCATGTTGTACGGAACAATGGTCACGAGTTATTAACCATAACAACTACTATTCCATGATTCTCAGAAAGCCTACGAGTACCATATGGTTATGCTCAATTTGATGTATTTGCTATCTAAAGACTAAAGTAGACACCTTATAATTGTCTGTGTTTAGGAGGTATTAATAAATACACATAATGGCGATCTTATATATGAAACCTTTTTTTTTTTGCATTCCGTACAGACAGACTGTTTCCGGGTGGAAGGATACCGCCATATTTTTGTACGAGTCAGTCATCGTGTCTGTTTCCGGCTAAAGGAGTGCCGACATTTTGTTGTACGACCTTAGAAGGGGGTTTGGTCATGGTGATCTGCTGTGCGGCTCCGAATTGCACTAACCGTCAAGGGAAGGGGAAGAGGGGACAGGTGTCTTTCCACAGGTATTAGGGGGGCTGACCCCTGTGCTGGTTTAGACTGTAAGCACTGTTAATGGTTAGTTAATGGACTCATCTAATAGACAATGGGGCGTGGTTAGAAGTTTGAGGGTGTGGTCAGCATCAATGCAGGTGTCAGAACCGAACTTTAGCTGAACATTTGTAGCTTATGGATCAGTATAAAGTAAAATAGTGAGACACACAAAATGCAGCGGCACTCCTCACACAATCAAAATAAGAAGGAGGAAATCCATGTATAGTTGCTAATAGTAGCTGATATTTATTCACAATTAATATAACCCAGGAACCAGAGAGTGTACAAAGAACTTGCCTTACGCGTTTCGCTCTAGATTCGCGCTTACGCATAGGTTCATATCTTGAGCGTGAAACAGGTAAGGTTGTACACTTTCCTGTTCCTGGGTTATATTTATTGGTGAATAAATCAAGTACCAAATAAAGTAGTGTATCCCACAGAACCACGTTGATTAGTTAACTGATTATCTTCTGGTGACAAATGACTTCTACATACTACAAGGCAGCATGCAAAACATACTTGGCCGATAAAATTGGCTGGGGTGGCAACCCTACCTACTCAGTATGCACCAAAATCCCCCGAAAAAAACTCAAAATCGGCTAACAGAGCCGAATTGTGGGCATTTCAATTCTTCAGTTTTTAATCATGGAAGCTTAGACAGGCTCGGTTGCTAACATCATAGAATGAATAGGAACGAGGTAAAATCTGCCTTTATCCCAGAAATGCCAGATAGTATCCTCTAGTGAATGGACATGAATTAAACCGTTATGAAGTTATTCAAAAAAATATGGTTACTAATATTTAGACTTCCAGCAATTGAAGTTCCTTATTTATTTATTTTTAGTTGTGCCATCTGCCTCATTAGAAGAGTAAATAGGTTTTCCTCCCTCTTTAAACATATTTTCAAGTTGTAAATATATGATCTCTATAAAGAAACCAAGAAATTGCATAATGTAGAACCATAGAAACCACTTAGCTTTAGTAAGGGATCAGTTATTAACTAACAAAATAAGGGATAATTTTTCCCTTGTTCATTTGTTACATGTCATATTTTTCTATTTTCCTGTATAGTCTCTCATAATTCCCATATTTTCTATAGATTCCCTTTGAAAGATCCAGTTCGTCTCACTCTGTGGACAGCTGCTGTCCAGCGCAGTGATTGGTCACCTGGCCCTTACTCTTTCCTTTGCAGCGAGCACTTCAGCGTTGACAGCTTTATATCACGTATGCCTGACCAGAGCCCTCTACTCCGCCCCAGTGCTGTGCCCACACTCTTCCCAAACAGCAGGGCCGGCAGGAAAAAAAGATCACCTGGCATGAAGGCCTTCAAAAAGAAGCTAGTGCAAAAAAGTCATGTTCGAAATCTTCCAACTGAAGTGCCTCTTATGTCCCATGGTGAAGATATTTTGACTAGGAGTCACGAAAGCATCTTTTATCATGATGACCTGCAAGACACAAATTGCCTCCCAGTCAGGCGTCCCTCAGCTTGTACATTTATCAATTCTTTGCACTCATACAGCAGGTCGTCATTGCAGCTTGCCTCACAAGAACCAGGATCTAATGTGAATAGTGTACCTCATATATCAGAAATGAGCACTACAGATAATGGCAAAACTTATGTCACCATCGGGGGTGTTTTCACGTCCGGTGTGCCCAAATCTGGGGATCATCTGTGTCCTGTGCAGGTAAAAGAGGACCCTTCCTTACTACTAGAGTCCACCACAATGCAGCTTCCCCTTCAAGTCAACATGGTTCATTGTGAGAGTACAAATAACCCGCCGTCACTTGATGTAGAAGAACCAGGTTTTTACCCAGCCATTGGCCCCAGCAAACAGGAAAAAGATCAACTAGCTTCCCGTGCAATCGAGTCCATTCATTCGTACAGCACCCAGTCCAAACATCCATCTGGCAAACGGCACATGCTTAAGAAAGCCTGGATCAATGATGAGCAGTATCCTGATCCACTCGATGTCACGATACAGTGTAAGTATAGTAGTATGGCATGTGCTTAAGAAATTTGATAGATTTTATAAATAATACCAAAGTTAAACTAAACTTAATAAAAGATAATTGTCAGCAATGTAATTTGGGTCAGGGGCTGGGGACTCTATGAATGAAATAAAGTAAGTCGTGTCTCTTCCCTTCCCCACCCAAATAAATAAGTTCACTTAAAGGGACAGGATCACCTGAACATTGTTTTTGCTGTGAATGTAGAGCATGAAAAATGATTGACATTTTTCTTTGCATTGTATTAGCAAAATTGCAAGCACATGCTTAAATTAGGAGAAAAATATTTCTGTGGTCACGGTATACAAATGAACTGCTTTCCAATAGGAAATGTGTAATTTGCATACTTTGCCACAGGTGATGTCATAAACAAAACAGACACATTTCAAACACATGTTTTTCCCTAATGTATGCATTGTATTAATACAATGTATAGATAATTTTCAGTTGATATAGTCCCTTTAACTTAATTATTGACTCAGTGTTGAAAAACACTGAATCAAAAAAACTTTAGTTGTCCTTTAACTAATATTAGTTATGTCCTGTTTTGCTATTGTAGCAAACATTTTTGGTCCTGTGCATAGATACAATGGATGCCGCTGATCTAGAGCAGGGGTGTCAAACTACAGCCCTTCAGTTGTATAACATTTCCCATTCCACCCCTGACAGCTTCTTTTGTTGCCCCTTTATAGGAGATGTAAGCCATCAGCAGCTCGAGGACTGGGGTGGGAAATAAAATACATATTATTTATCTTTTTAAACAAAGTTTTTATTGAGTCATGAACAATTTTACAGAGCAGGTCTTATTATAGTACATCACAAATTAAGGCATAATTGTAGACTCTGTTTGGAGTTTAACTAAATACATTTATCAACAAAGTCCTAGCATTTGTTAAGGCACAATAAAAATTACATTTTAATCTTAGTAAGTATTATATAAGTACCAAAAGTATTGGGAAGCCTTTAAAAAATATATTTATTATAAATCAAAATGTATTTGGAAGATGGTTGCGCTTGTACTAAATGTCTTATAATTTCCAAAAATAAGTAAAAAGTGTATTTTGCAGGTTTTTTCATAAGCTGTTGTAGACGAGTAAAAGCTTTTATTTTAAGTTATTTTTTTGCAATTTTCCACCATTTTTATATAAATGATTATATACTTATGATATAATCAAAATAATGGTATCTTATCCATAAACATATATATATATATATATATATATAATTTGCATGGGCACAGTAAATCTTTTTAGAAAAGATTTACAAAGGTACAAACATACCACATAAAGTCACATAGCAGAGTCATTGAGTGCTGAGGCGAATGGGGCATAAATGTCGCCAATGCTCTGCTAATTCCTGAATAGTTCCAAACTCCCACTGACATTAATATCAGCATTCCATGGCTCAAACTTCATGGAATGGGTTTCCACGGCCGAACAGCTGCATGCAAGCCTCGCGTCAAGTACAATGCCAAATGTCGGATCTAGTGGTGTAAAGCATGCTGTCAGTGGACTCTGGAGCAGTGGAAGGGTATTAAGTGGAGTATAAAAAAAGAGAAGAACAGGCATCTATTAGTATCATACAAGTGATAAATTAATGCTTATCAAATACATAGGGTTGATAATCCTTATGTACATGAAAAAGAAAAAGCAAGCAGAAACAGACAATGTGCGACACTGTAGAGGTGATAGAGGCTGAAACACCACTGACCCCCCACCCAAGTATGGCACTCGCATGTGTTACCGCCTATATCACTGGCTCTAATATCACCAGCTCTATGGTGCTCTACTGGGTTCTTCAGCTGCAAAGGAGCAGATGAATTCAGAGGAGAAATAAAGCACAGATGTATGTAACAAATGACAATTTATTGGCCCCCATAGTTTAGGCTTAGTTAAAGAATGATAAAAAAAAAAAACAGCATATAAAATTTAAATGACGTGCACAGAACTGAACCACGAGT
The DNA here is from genome assembly GCA_036172795.1 of Pelodytes ibericus. Taxonomy (NCBI): domain Eukaryota; kingdom Metazoa; phylum Chordata; class Amphibia; order Anura; family Pelodytidae; genus Pelodytes; species Pelodytes ibericus. The sequence continues at coordinate 171,599,804 of CM069861.1, forward strand.
AGGTGAAGTTGTACAGTGGTTTGGAAGCCGTTCTCTGTCTCCACTGTGTTCAGCGATCTTGACGTTTTTCTCCGTCCCTTACCGACATCGGTTCCATGCACTGAAGAAGTCATATCTCGATGAAACACATCTGCTGTGTGCATCCATAAAAGGGGGCTTTTCAGGAAAACAGATGGAGTATAGCATGGAGCCAGCAATGGTGAGGGACGGAGAAAAAAAAGTCAAGATCGCTGAACACAGCTGAGACGTAAAACTCCACCTACTTCTGCTTATATTTTAGGATGCTAACATGTTTTCCCCACCATCCTGGGGATTTGGTCATAGGCACTGGCTCTTATACACGTTATATATTGTTTTTGAAAGGACCGTTATAGCTTTCTTTGGATACCATATATATATTTATATAATGTACAATTTTTAAAAATACATATAAAAGGAGGAAACTTTTTAAAAAAAAAGTTTTTTCACTGTTTTCTCAATGATAATATATACAAATATTGCAACACTAACACTAACCCATATAACGCAAATAACTTACTAATAAAAAGCAAGGCCCATAGACAAAAAGAAACAATAGACAAGGCCCATAGGCAAAAAGAAACCTGGCCATATCAGAACTACAGCATGGGTCTTAAGGGGTTAACTGAACTTATATAAAAAGCTTTCAAATCACACAAAAAATGGCAAAAATAAAATGTGTGCCATAAAATAGGAAGGACACTAATCACAGTATGAAATTGTGATCAGCAAGGCACGGGAAGGGTTAACGTTATGAACTACACTACAGGAACTGCTGGTGGTTTTTTTTTTTTTTTACAGATCTGTTACTCCCTGTACTTTACAATCATTATGGGAGGTATAGAGAGTGATTTGGAGGCAAAGTGAATGTATCAAAACATTGACTTTGTATTGAGATTGCATGGTATTGCTGGTATATCACAGACACCGATTAGTTTCAGCAACACTGGCCCCCCAAAGTGCTGGAAAATAGTGTGCACCACCATCTTAAATCTATGACAAGTTAATGAACTAAGGGGTTAACACAATTGCTAGTTGGCTTCACAACTGAAATCAATTCCCATGTTGTCCATCTGTCACAGAAACCTATACACATATGAGTTAGTGCATGCTCTTTGCATTTCTTGGATAACCTGTTGTATCTTACTCTCCATTTTCTTATGTAATGTAGTGGAGATCTGAGATCAGGTGTCGTGTTGTGTCTTATGCAGAAACAACATGTCTGTAATCTGAGAATAACATGAAGCTATATCTCCCATTATGCACTGCTTCTGTATGACCTCATATCCTGCCTGTTCCAATAGGGGAAAGAGACAGGATATTTACCTTTTCATAAAATACAAGGTCCAACTATTGGATACAAACTAGTTGTGATCAAAGGAGAATGTCCAGTGAAGTGAATGCAGGTACAGAGGTGTCCTTTACTAATAATACAATAAGGTTATTTGTACTGAATTTGTGTATTTGGCATTCATGCACCCATGTGCAGTTTTCTGAATGTAAAATGTCTAATAGTTTGTTGATTACAATGAAGAAAAGATCAATCAGGAACTTTATGACATACTGTCTTATAATGGCTCCTTCCTTACAGCAAGCTTGTCTCAGCCTGTTCTGTATATATGGGTTGTAGAGCACAGATATACTGTACATTGTTATTTAACATTCATCACCTGACTTTTGTATTGTGCTGGATAATGGCTGTTAGGGCTGGCCTTTGGGGTATGTGATAGGACATAGGGGTGTGCACAGGACGTCTCACCCAGAGACTGCACCTGCCCACCGGCGCTGGCTCTAACCTCACCAGACCTCTGTCTGCAGGGAGGCAGGCAGCTAGATATTTGTGCACTGCCCAGCCTAATCTCAGGCTCTCAAGGTCCCAGTGCGTCTGCCGACGTCGTTTGTCATGCGACGCGTGAGAGGCAGTTTAAGAGATTGTGGGCACATCTGCAGATAGACATCCAGCTGCCACTAGATACCAGGAAGGATGCAATCTGGGTGCTGGCAGGGGTAAGTCTTGTGTGTGCAGTTAGGGCATATCCTGGGTGTGCAATTTGGGTGCTGGCTGTGGCATGCGTGCTTGGCTGTTGCTGTGGTAACGCGGTTTCCCAACCTCCCTCTTGCACTCTTTTGAACGCCGGGCCAGTGTGTGGAGACAAGCTATGAGACAGTTTTACACGCTTTGGAGGTTGGTACTCCAAACATCACCACCCTCCTCCCCAGAGTTTTTTTAATACATTTTTTTTTTTTAAACTTTTGTTCCAATTCTACGGATGGAGTTCAATACAAATTAAAAAAAAAAGTTCAAAAGAATAAAAAAAAATAATTATATAAAAATAAGAAGTTATTCCGTAGAGGACCACTGACATGTTAAGACTGTCAGTGGTCCTCCAGAGATAACATAATAACGCATGGTTTCCTGAAAGGTAATTGCATGCTTGTATGTGTGTGTGTGTATATGACTGCGTGCATGTATGTGTGTGTATATGACTGCGTGCATGTATGGGTAAACGTGAGCTTGCATTGATAAATGACTACGTGCATTAGTTTTGATAAAGTAAGCTTTGTCTGTTCTGTTAAACCTTACTAGCTACTTGCATTTGTTGATTGCATTTAAGTATTGTTAGGTCTGTCTCATAAGTTGCTATCAGTAAACACCTAATTTAAATATGATTTTGATTAAAATACATTTTTGAATCAGGACAAGTAGATTGGGCTACAAGTAGTTTTTTTTTGTTTTAATTTCCACACCCCTGATAGATACACACTAAATGGAAAGAAGTATTGGGACACCTGACCATTACAACAACAGAGAGTTTCATGACTTTGCATTCTAAATACATAGGCATTAATATGTAGTTGGTCCCCCTTTGCAAGATTGTGGAGTGTTACTGTGGGAATGTTTGCCCATTCATCCAGTAGAGCATTTGTGAGGTCAGGCCCTGATGTTGGATAAGCAGGCAAGGTGCGCATCCCAAAGGGGTTCAATGTGGCTGGAGGTAAGGGAATTAGGCCAACCTCGTGGAAGCGTGATTATTCACTTCTCAATCAGGTGCTTGTTATTGAACTTGGTGATGTGAAGCTTGCATGAAGCTGCTTAGCCATGGAAACCCATTCCATGATGCTCCCGTTTTGTTTTGTGCTGATATTAATTTGGAAATCTTCAACTATGGAATCAGCAGAACATTGGTGACATTTATACTCCATTCGCCTCAGCACTCTGTGACCCCATTCTTTGACTTTAAGTTGTCTTTTGCTTCGTGGCTGAGTTGCTTCTTTTCCTAAACACTTACAGTTTCCAATAATACCACTTACAGATGACCGTGGAATACCTAGCAGGGATGACATTTCATGAACTGACTTGTAAAGGTGGCATCCTATCACAGTACCACACCTGAACTCACTGAGCTCTTCAGAATGACCCATTTTTTCACAAATGTTTGTAAATGCAGACTGCATGGCTAGGTGCTTGATTTTATACACCTGTGGCAATGCATCTGATTGAAACACCTGAATTCAATAATTAAGTCCTGTGTCCCTATACTTTAGTCCAAATAGTGTATATGCGTTACATGAAGCTGGCATAAAAGAAATACGTTGCTGATAATCGCTGCATATACATTACACGGTTTACTAATGTTGATTTGAGGTTGGTACAGTATTATCTTATAAGGATTGGCATATTATGGACATTTACACAAACTGGTCTATTACATTTTATTCCCTTACATTATCTCTATGAATATGATAACTCACCACTAGGAGATGACAGAGAGCTATGCATCTCAAGCGGTATTTTACTGTAGTGTAAACTGGCAATAATACTGTGTATGCTTAGGCGGGGCTAAAAAGATGTAATAACACAGAGCTAAAAAAATTTACGTTGAACGTTTGATTTGAAGGGTTGTTATAACCAAACAACTGCTGCTGGTTTATACTATTTTCAGGAAGATAGGACAGTCAGTAAAGCTTTGCTGAGCAATGACCACCGGTAAATGCATTTAATGCGGTCATTGTTGAACATATTTGCATATTTCTACCCAGAATCCCATGCTAAATACTTGTCTAGGGTGTGAAGATGTGTTCACTAATGCTCTATTGATGTTAATGTGTTTTATAATGGACGGATTATCCCACCATGATTGTGTGTGCAGGATTATTTTTTGTTTTGCAATACTGCAATACTTTAATCATTAATTGTATATGCCCTTTCTTCATAGCTTTGCCTCCCCTAGACCCTGCTATTACCCCTCTTGGATGGATGTTGGGAACCTGGGTGTCTGAACCAGTTGGAGAAGGGGAGTTCCCCACTATTACCCCATTCCAGTACAAGGAAGAGGCAACCATCTCTCATGTGGGACAGCCTATGCTGAATTTCACGTGAGTAAACGCTACACAGGAAGATAGCTCACTATAGTCAATGGCCCCTGAGTATATGCCCTGAAATGGTTAAATGACTTGTATATGAACTCATTAAACTATATCACATCCCAGAATGAAATGCTTCCAGTTTCCGGCTCTAGACGGCATTAAACAACCATTTAATGTAAGAAGTCCCAGGACACGGAATTAGAAACACATGTTTATGGAGTCGACTGGCCTGGGAATATCGTGGGTATAGAAAGGTCATGCACAGTGGGTGTGTGCGCCAAACAGGCTTAATGCGTATTGGATAGGCTGTACAGAGCTAGAGAGCACTGATATCCAACAGGCGGCACACACATAGTGTATCACACACCCAATCAGAATATTTTTTTCTAGAAAAGAAAAAAATAATAATTTTACTGTATGTCCCTCTCCCTGCTCCTTTATTTTGCATGGGGGGATTGTCCAGGTTAGCCCAGCGCTGTCTCCTGCTGCAGTAAATATAGTTTGGAGCCCCAGGGTGTTGCAAGTTGTGACTAAGCATGAGGGGGTGGCGCATCGGTCGGCAGTTCCCTTGGGGGTGCGGTTACTACTGCCAGTCTTATACATCCTGCATCCCAAGGTCTGGCAGGCCAAGTTGGTCCGCAGGACGCATGTTGGAAGCTTCTATTTTGTATGGTCCGCATACATCAAAACACTGAGCCACAAGGTGATCCTGCACATAGGCAATTGGTATATGATTTATGCATTTAATGTTATGTTGTTGTGCAGGTTTTGCGCTTCCAATGCTGAGACCGGCAAACCGTTACATAGAGAATGTGGATTCATCCGAATCAAACCTGGCACCAACCAAGTGGCATTTATTTGTGCTCAGAATATAGGTAATACACTGTACCTTTTATTATTTTTACTGACCTACATTTGGATGTTGCAGATTAGAAATTTGTGCTGGAGTTGATCAAGGGACTGGATCACCTAAACATTGTTTTTACTGCGCCATGGCGACCAGTTAATTAGACATCATGGTCCCCTTTCCACTGGCATACCATTTTTTATTTTGAGCGCCCCCTTGGGCAACGCACTCTAGTGTCTGAGTACTGGATGTCACATGACACCCCGGCACTCGACAGGAAAACACATGAAAATCCGCCGGCAGCAGAAAAAAATAATTTGCATTTGATTGTCTTTGGATGTGACTGATTGCATGTCTGTGAGGGGTGTGTATGTGACTGTCTCTGTATGTGATTAATGTGCCATTGTCTGGCTCCTAAATTTTTGGAGTCTCCAGTTTATGACATCACCTGATATGCAAATGAGCTCCTTTTCAAAGGGAAATGTATAATTTGCATATTAGGCCACATATGTCATAAACTGGAGAGACTCCACAGACACGTTTTAAAACACATTGTTCTACTAATTGAGGCATTTGCGTGCAATTTTTCTCAAACAATGTATAGAACATTTTCAATCATTTTTTATTCTATGCATATTATACATTTACAGTAAAACAAATTTAGGTGATACAGTCCCTTTAACTGATGCTAACCTGTTATGTCACTTTGTTTTTCGTCCACATAACCTGTTGTTTGTTCCCAGGTGTTGTGGAGATAGAGGAAGGAGAAATACAGGGAGAGCAACTCAGTCTTACTTCACACTCTCTGAGCAGGATCAGCTTTGCCAAGAAACCCACTGTCCAGCAGGTAGGAGAACGTAGGAGGTCTCAGTTTTTTTAAAGGGAGGGCCGCAAGCAAAACATTAAAGAAACAGAGATTGGCGGACCAGCCATTATTCATTTTATAGGGTAATCAAATAGCATCTATGTGCAGCAAACAAACCCTGGAGGGTCACATTGTTCATTAATAGAAATGTACAAAGAACAAGAGGTCACCCCCTGAGACTGGAAGAGCAAAGATTTCATAGGCAGCAAAGGAAGGGATTCTTTACGGTAAGGACAATAAAATTATGGAACTCACTGCCAAGAGAGGTAGTGCTATCAACCACAATAGATGCATTTAAAAATGGTCTGGATGATTTTTTAGAAAAGCAGAACATACAGGGGTATTAATAATAGAATGAGCATTAATAATAGAGCTTTTTGATCCAAGGAGAAATCTGATTGCCCTTTTGGAGTCAAGAAGGAATTTTTTTCCCCCTAGAAGGCAACATTCGAAAAAGCTTCCTTAGGGTTTTTTTTTGCCTTCTTTTGGATCAAAACGCAGAAATGATAGGTAGAAGGGTTGAACTTGATGGACTTTTGTCTTTTTTCAACCTAAATTACTATGTTATTACTATGTTATTACATCAGTCCTGCTGGCACATCAGCACTGTTCCCATTATAACATACATCTTCTCCTCTTCTGTAAACTAGACAAGGAGACTTACCTTTAGTGTGCAGTGATAAAAATACTGAACTGTCATTATCCTCATGGAACATTTTAAATAAAGTCATCTTTTATGGCTGAACCAGATGATGAGAAAATGTAATTGCAAAAATCAGACTAATTATAGCTTAGTTGGCAATACTGCTTCACTTACTCATGTAGTTCATTTGCAGTTAATTTTAAAAGTCACCCATAGATAATCTGTCAGATAGTTAGCTTCTACCTGCTTCCTCATCTGTTCCAGGTTCAGTGAATGAACGCGATGATGGTGGAGAAAGACAGGGCATAGTGCACATTCTTGCAGCAGTAAATATGTCATTACATGCTGCTGCTAATATATTCTCTTTATAAAACCCTTGCAGCACCCTGTCTGTGAGAATGGTATGGGAGTTGGTTAGTCTTTGTTTTGTGCCTGTGTCACAGAAATTGGAGGAATTAGGACTAACCTTTTTCTTTTTTTTTCTTCTTGTTCATCCAATCAAAAAAAAACCCACAAGTAATACATATGTCATATCATGTGTATATTATTTTCCACATAATAACTTTCCCAGAAATCTTTGTCAGTATATAAACGAAGACGTATACCCCCGAGCAGAAGTCCTCAGTAGATATGCGCTGGATCCATAGTAGTTTAAAACATAACTTTTACTGAGGAATAAACGGTGTAAAAATAATGTACTTAATCAAAGTCCTTAAGGTTGAAACATCGAATTTGTTTTGTTTATTATTTAATGTATTATCATTTTTCAGTGCTTTATTATTGATGCATACAGTTACCTGCTCAGGAGCAAACCATTAAAACGCAGTCAAGAGTGAGTGAGCAGGTTCTGTAATGAAGAATTTAAGGGCAGTATATTAATAATGTTAACATTTGTTTCACCTCTGTCATTTAAAAGGTTGGTTATCATGTTTTGTGATGCATGCATTGTGACTTTCAAAAATAACCTAAACTTTGAGTCTATTTGCACAATAGGCAACAATGTTAGTAAACACATCTTTACAAGTAATGTCACTTGGCCACAGTTTCTCACATGCACTAGGTGTAAATTGGCAGTAAAAGAGATGACTTGTGATCTCTTTAATATGGCTGTACTTGGAATCTCTCCTGCCCGTTGGACTGCAATGATTGTGTGGCTAATGGAGACTTATGATTACTCTGTATATAATTCCCACAATCTCTCTCTTTCTTTCAATCACATTCCCTAATTTATAGATCTCACGGACTTTCCGTCTGACGCCCGAAGGGAAGTTGGAGCAGACGGTCTCCATGGCAACAAGTACCCAACCATTGGCTCCCCACTTGCGCATCACATACAGAAAACTCTCACAATAAATGGTTTCTGGCCAAGGTACAGAAAGGATAACCAGACTGGTCACCTGATTTCCTTAAATTCCCAAGCTGCTCAGCACTCCTGTGTGCTCTAATAAAAAATATTTCTTTTTCAAGGAACATGCATACCAAGTGTCCAATTTTAAGTCGTATGATGTAATTATTAATAGCGTTATGCTTAGCAGACACCATAGGAACTTTGAGAACTCATCCCATTAATGAAACGCTTATCTTATCTACTGCAATATACTACCTTTACGATTTAGGGCCTGACAAATTGTGGCTTTAATTAATATTCCACTAGGGCATGTACAGGCCCACTCCTAACACTGTCAGGCTTCTGCGTACTCTCCATTCAGGTATCAAAAGACCTATGATCCCCTCAGTCCACAAATAGTAAGCTGACACGGACTACTTTATACAAAGGTTAGCAGCTAACAGACCGGTGCCCCATTTAGTCTCCAAGGAGGCTGGCTATGTATATTTCGCAGAGGTTGATGGGATTCCTTAGTATAGGAGGAGAGGACAGATGAATTGTAAATGTCAGCGGTAAGCATTGCAGCAATGTACTCCACATCACCTGGGGTGACAGATTACTGTCCCAATTTATTAACCTCTTGACGGCTAACCTTTTGACACTCCCTCAGTTGACTACAGCTCCCATGATGCTTCTCTGAGCATTTGGCTGGCTGCGAATTATGAAACCTTTAGTAAACAGCTGGGGTTCTTTTGGCTGCCTCAAAATGTAACCCTGTCTGGCTGTAGGAAGTAGGATGAAAGATCAGACACGAATCCTTTTTTTACCATGCAGAGGTCCAGGTTTTATACTCCTTACACCAGGTTATGTTTTTTTCCAGTGTCATTGGATACAAGCAACTTCCGATTGGCAGCCCTGCCACAAACTCCAGCTTCGAGTCAATCCAGTGTTAATGGATTAAAGTGCACACTTACACACACAGTCACATTTATACACAAACTTACACAAACAGACTCGATCACTTACACACACACACTTAAACAGTGTCACACTTACATACACAGAATCACACTTACACACACAGTGACACAGACTCACACAAAGTTCCACTTGCACACACAGATTCCCACTTACACACACACAGAGTTTTTATTTTTTACCAGGGTCCAGATGGGACTGCTTCCCTCTGTCCCTCTGCCTGCAGTGTTGGGGAACTTTGTTTCCCGATGTTGCATATATGCGTGAACTGCGAGGTAAGGTGTGGTTACCGCTGCAGATATCGCATGGGCTGCACCTTCATGCCCAGCGGGTCACATAGGAGGGGTCCCTCAATGAGTGGTACCTGTGGCAGACCGCACTCTGCTTAGTCCACCACTGCTGTGAAGTGCCATGCCAACATATAAAGACTATTTAGGATGTGATATGGATATGGAAAAATGATTACACTTTAAATTATAAAAGAGTAATCAGCAGGAACATTTACTTGGTAACTCCTACTTTTAAAACTTTTCCCCCAGAATTGCTCTTTATACATAACCCACTTGGATCTAGCAAATATTATTCAACTTTTATTACTTGTCATATTAAAAAAGCTTCTTGGCTCTTCTTGCGGAAGACCACACACACTGCTACAGACTAAGTTCCTAACAGATTTATAAGTTAAAGACTTTATTTGTGCTACAAGTAGGTTAATAATTATGCGTTCTAGAATGAATCATTTCTTAGGAATCCCTCTGTAAACCGCTTAATGCTTGGCTGCTCCGGTTAAAATGGAGTATTTTAATATAAATGTTATTCATGAGGAAATCCTTTACAATTATTCCTACATAGAAACATGAGGGCTCCACAGCCTCACAGATTTTCATGCAACATTTTTTAAAGGCTTTTTTCAGGTTTTTCAATTTGATTGACTTCACCCCCATATATATTTATCTGGGCAAGTTAGTGGTAGTAAGGTAATTATTTCATTTTGGGGGGGGGGGGGGGGCATCCCTTGGCCCCATGGCTGCTACGGGGATCTTAGGCACTTTGGCAAGCTCCTGGACCGGTTGATGATGATTAGGCGGCCCCATTTACTAATTAGGGGAGCAAGAGGCATTTGGCCAGCCCCTGATCCCGTTTATTGATTAGGGTTGGTCAGGGGCACTTGGGCCCCACAAAAATTCTATATTGTTTTTTTAACAGCATAAAAAGGGCTGTTTTTTCAGATAACATTATTTTCATCATATCATATATTTTACCAGCCAAAAAATCATAAAGTATTATTTAAAAAAACACCACTTTTTCTAACTTTGACCTGAAAAATCTATTACCCAGTTATGAATTGTTAAAAAGACCCTGTCTAAATAGTTTCTAATCTTTGTCCGGTGTTTAGAAATATGCCATAGTTACATATAGTCATAAGGCAATAACTGAAAGTACCATTTCCTCACCATTTTCACCTTCAGTTACCTTTTGACTAACCCTTATGCTAACCCTAATCCTAATGTTAACACAAACCTAACCCTTATGCTAACCCTAGATCTAAGGCTAATTTAGTTTTTTTTTTTTTTAGTACTGTCAGCTTCTAGCGGCAGCTTAGCAACAGCAACAGAGAAAAGGGAGTTATAATTTATCACCTCTGAAGCTCCTGCCTATAAGAGGGCAGCACTACATTGCTGCTCTCCAATAAGGAGCCAGTAAGAGAGCATGGGGGTATCTTATGATATCATCATGCAGGCTTTGCCAAAAGTTTTAAAGTGAGACTGGCAGGAAGATTTGGATGATGATGTATCAATGTAAATATTCTCAAAATGGATGCTGGAGATAAACACCTAATTTTAATTTTCCTTTTATATGCAATAAATTCAATCATAAAAAAAACAGTGGCATATGATTTGTATATGTGTTTGTTTTAAATGACCAGGTTATCTAGTTACATCTTATGTAAGTGGTAGTGTCCCTTTAATGTGTGTTTTCGTTGGATATAAAGTAATCTTCCTTATTCCTAACAGTATTTGGGTCAGTGAGAGCTAGATGGGTTTGGCTAAAGGTTAATTAATGGGTCTTCTAGCAGGATGAGTAGTAAGCTTCCTTAAAGAGGTAAATTTTGAAGGGCTTTTTAAAGATTGAGAATAAGAAGGAATTTTAGATGATTGGTGGAAGTGATTTGCAGAGAAAGGGGGCAGCTTGGGCAAAGTCTCACAGGTGCAAATGGAAACAGTGAATAGTGATGACTGGTGAAACATAAACTTAAATGAAATTAAAAAATCTACGAATATAAATACATTGTTATAGAGAAACTCTCTATTGAGTATGTTATTCTGCAGGAGCGAATATAGCAGTACAATAATTGTTATCATATAAATACCTGTATAAATAAGCAAAAGATACAATTTAAAATGTTATCCTAGACCAGACAGGAAGCCAGTAAATGGGTTTATAGAGCAGAGCAGACAACGGCTATTGAGCAAGATGAGCCCGGCAGCTGCATTTTGAATAAATTGCAGGGGAGAATGATGAACCAGTGGTAGGCCAGTCAGGAAAGTATTACATTAGCTAAGATGAGAGGTCACTAGCCAGTGCACAAGGATTTTAGCAATGGGCTAATGCTTGCAATGTTTCATAGGTGCAAACGATAGGATTTGGCCAGGGACTGAAAATGGGGGACGTAGGATCGAGCCAAGTCAAAGACAACCCCAAAACATGGGATCGGAGGGACAGAGTTCGAGGGAGGGAAGATTATCACTCTGTTATAGAGAGATACATTTTTTGCTATTGATCAGACATCCAAGTAGAGATGGGCAAGAGACAGTCCCTGACATGATGGATGGAGTGAGGTCACGGGAGGAGAATTAGTTCAGTGTCTGTCATCCCCATATAGGTGATATTGGAAGCCAAAAGAGATGATGAGTTTTCCAAGAGAGGAGGTGACATGTAAAACTGCAGAGGGGCAACGACTGACCCTTGTGGAAAACCAACAGAGCAGAATGGCGATGCCATCACCAGGCTTACCTTTGGGGTGTTTGCAACCACACAGGCACAACACCCAGGGGAAGCCAGAGGAGACACCCGCCTACTGGTGCTTCCTCTGTCCCCCATGCCAGCAAGTAAAGTTGTAATACTTGAAGTATTGAACTATTAGTGTTTGGCCCCTTAGTAACAGGGGACCACATGCTTTGTTACAGGCCTCATTGAAGCAGCAGGTCAATATTCCTCTTCTGGCAGAAACCTGCTATAGTCAATCATCACAGGGCCAATCAGAAGGGACCATGAGGATATGACTCATTATAGTCCCTCCCACAGTCTTCAGAGCAGAGAGCCTGCATGGAGGGAGCAGGTCCCTCCACACCCCAACCAGCCCAGGATGGTGCTCCACAAAACTCTGGGAACTAGATGAGGTCTCCAACCAGGCTAGAACAATAGGAGCCCAGGAGGGAAACTATTATTAGCTTTTTTTTTTTTTTATTTAAATTTAATTTTTAATAAAAAAAAAAAAAAAGCTCAGCCAGTATCATGGTGGACTCCTAGCTGAGCATAATGGGAATTGTGGTTCACAACTAACATCTTCAGCTTTATCTACTGTTCACTGCTCTTCCTGGGTGTACAATCTGTGTGTTGGATGGGAAATGTTCTGGGTGTGTAATCTGGGTGCTGGATGTGGCATATTCTGGGTGTGCGATCTGGGTGATTATTATTTGATACCTTACCACTGTCTGTGACTGGCAGAGTGGGGGAGGGGTGCCAGAGAGGTGGCCCGCACAGGGTGCCTAAATATCTAAGACCGGTCCTGGACATCGCACAACCATGCGACAGGGTGAAGGAGCGCTCAGATAGATACAACTCAACAGAGAGAGGTTGATGAGGTTGGACAGGGAGCACAGGAGTGCGTAAACAAGGTGAGACGTATGGGGTATAGCATGAAATACATTAGGCTATTTTTCTGTTTGCACTTTTGACTGCAGTTGCACTGGCTTTTGGATTAATTGGAAATTTCAGGGCCACTTACAAAAAAAATCCCTATATTTCCCTCTCGCCCCCCTACCCTCTCAAAGTCATTTTATCCAGGTCTTTGTATATCCTGCCAATGAGGTTTAAATGCACCCCAGGACATGCCTCATCACCTGCCTTGCACATCAATGTCTTACCCATGCCCCCTCACCCACATTGCACATCCAGGACTAAGCCCTGCACCCCAATACATGCCCCATCACCCACATTGAACAAATCCAGAACTCCCCCCCCCCCCCCCCCCCCCCCCCACATGCCCCTTCACCCACATTGCACATTCAGGACATGCCTCTGAAGGATTTTAACCAACAAACGTTACACACCAACAACTCACGCTTTAATGTAGGTGAATCCCAGGTATATATCTAGATATAGATAACCTTCAATATTGCATTCTGCTACCATTACATTATTAGGCTGGGACTGTTACTTTAACATGTTGTTATTGAACACTTACACAAACTGTTGTTTTGGTACAATCACCAGTTTTACTTTCATTTTTAATCGGCTCTGCTGAGATTTATATCTTGTTGAGTAAATCCCTCCTTTTATGAGCAGCGATGATTGACTGGCATTCCCCCTAATACCCCAAAGTCCATTGACGATTACTAAGAACCATAAGCAGCTTAGTGAATTAACATGTTGTGGTTACAAACAATATTAGTTTCTACAACAATTCCAAAAAAACTGTTAACTTATAGAGAGATATGGACAAGTATGTATTATTGACAAAGCACACGTAATACCATAGCATCATCTCAGGGGTATACATTCAGGAAGTCATTAATAAGCCTGAATTAATTCCCACAGTAATAAATCTTGGCTTCTGTAGTGATCCCTGGCTCTAGCTTTAGGGACTTCCACGTTGTACATGGTGGCATCTGTTACCAAGTGGGATCAAGATAACGAGTGAACACCGTGGCTTTCTAGCCCTTATGGTAGATCTGGCAATGCTAATATCATAAAATTATTGATTAAACTAATATTTTTTTTTTATTTTTTTTTTCTAAACATTACAAACCTTTATTTTTATTTATTTAAGTTTTTCTTTAATTTTATATTTTTATTAATATTAATTTATGTTTATGATATCATATACTTTGCAAATAATTCTGATAAATTCTATAATCTGTAAAAAAAAAAAAAATGTTTATAAATGACACAATGTGATGTTTAGAAGATTGGTTTATACCTTAATAAATCCCAATTAAAAAGTATGAGTTACATCAAGTGCTAACAGATGATCTAATGATTCCCCAACTCAGGTTGCCCTAACGTTTAATTCTCCTCAAGTGTTGTACTAATGTTACTGACCCAAATACTCTCCCAACCCCTTTTCAATACACCTCTATAAGTTAATCCTAATGGTTTTCAAACCTGGGGGGGAAGTTGATGTGTCGGGTGAGGGCAGCAAGTCATTTCATGACTGGTGATGGGGGGCTGCAAGTCTAATGTCTGAAAAAAAAATGTCTGACAGGAAAAGAGTATACAAAATTCCTTTCTGTAGGGAACACATGCTGCACTCAACAACAGTGAGAGAAGGTAAAGTGTCTGTGGAACATTCCCAGAAGCTCTGGCAATGTTCTATGCTTGGTATATTCAGTCTATTTAACTGTTCCAGTGACAGGCTCACAAACAAATGGGGATAAACCCAGAAGGTCTGGGAATATTCCACTCTGAATGTTACAGTGACAGGCTGAGAAACAGATGGGGCTGAATGCAAGTAATTGAAAGAACAGAAATTCCTAATGGGATTGATAGTGGGTATCCATATACCCAACTTTTAGTTTACCCAGTACAAATAGATGGGGGAGGGTGATCTCACAAAGGTTGGGAAGCTCTGGATTAAACCTATTTTGGAAAATAAATATTATGACAAGACAATCAGCCAATAGAAAACCAGAGCTTCTGGTATGAACATCTGTGACTGTGCACAACTAAGTGAGCTAGGCAGGGGGGTTAACAAAATACAATGCTTTATTTATCTTACAAACATTTGTTACATTTCATTTTTTCCTGACCCTACAATATCCATTTACTCGTCCCCACCGAGCCCACCTCTCAAAATAGCTGTAATCAGTCTTCCCCACACACCCTTTAACATACATATGTTTTTGAGATGCTTGTTAATATAGTATATTACCAAGTTTATTAACCCATGAAAGAGGCAATGAAGTTAGAGGTGAGAAATGAAAAGCTTGCTTTTGCTAGGTTTATGACATTTATATGTTCATGACATATTACCACAGCTTGAAAAATCCACCTAGTCTAGACCTAACTTTCTTACTCGTAAGTGCTTCCTGTGCCAATTGCAGGGGCGAAACCATGTGGGATGCAGTCTGTGCTTTGTATCTGGTCCTGTCACTGTAAAGAATGAAAATTATTAACCTACAAAATGGTCTCTCTGCCGGCATTGTTCCACTGGTCATGCGTGTCCCCCATTCTACAGTCTACCTGGGAACTCTTACTTCGAGGTGTTTGCAATGATTTTGAATTATGGACTCTACGATAATCCAAGACATGAAGGATCTGTTTTGTGGCACAGAATTCTGACTTTTGTGCCACCATAACCTTTCCTTTTAGTTATGATGATCTTCCACTTTGGTCTTTACTCCATTTCTCGTGCTTTTTCTATGCCTTTATTGTGTGTTGGAAAAAGAAAAATTGATCTAACTAGAAATGTCAGGCAGAATGACTAATATGCTAATGTCTGTGATTTCAGAATATATGTTAAAGTACCTGATGATCTAGGGAAGTGAACAGTAACGTATCGGACAGAGGAGAAATGCTTTCTAAAAACCTAGTTACATCTCATCCAAAATACCTCCCTGTGGTCATATCAGAAACTACCGGTACAATAAAACCTGCTGAAGCCCCAGATTCACAGCTTAGTTGATTATTTGTTGGCCTGCATTGCAAACAATGATTCGTACACAGTAAGCTAAAATGGAACAGTCACCTCAACATCAGCTTTCCTCACAAATCATTATATCATTGTCAATATAAGAAGCACAATGTTACAGTCACAAAAGCTTGAGCATTGACATACTTATGGAATACACATGGGAGGAAAGGGAAATGTCCTACAGTGACGGGCAGCACTCATGATATATTCTCATGATAACCTGTAGAGTTCATACAAGAAAGTCAGAACAGGTTCTGCAAAATAGCAAAGGAATTGGAGAGGTTCCTCTCCGTTTAGTCCAAAGTCCCTCTAATTCTCGTCATCCAATGTCCACTCTTCCCATTGCCAGCAATATCTTCATGACACAGTGAGTGAGTAAAATAATTCACATGATAAAGTGAGCACTCATTGGGCAAAAAGATCATGTGGATTAGTTGAAGGTTGTGGGGATAGAACAACATAGTGATTTTTGTCCAGGTATACAGGTGCAACCAAAGTGGAGGCAAAATATCATGGCTTATCTGGGATTAGAACCAAACCTGGTATGCAGAGGTTGAAGGCAGGAGAACAGTGATATATCATGTATCACTTCACAGTAGGACCAGATTTTATTCACCATTAAACATGTTGATGGACCACAGTCTGCTTGAGAAATGGATATGGTAAAAAGAAGATAGTAAAACTATCCAAAGTCAAGTAAGTTTCAGAGCTGAAGCTGAGGCTACTGATGGCTTCTCTCCTTGTTTCAACGAATGGTTCATTATCGCTCACGTAGCAGAAAAAAAATTACCGCCTTCAGGAAATGGCCAAAGTTGCAAGCACTAGAGACCAACCAATGGGAGCGGAGGCCAGGGTCAGTGGTCACCACACACTTTGTTACATCTGTCTGTAAAGCAAATATCAATTTAGTGTCCAGAACTCATACAACACACATTTGTTACTCCACCTTCCCTTACATCAATTAGGTCTGTGGTAGCCTTTTCTTTTTGCCTAGTGGATTAATGAAGTCCTGTTTGACAGGCCCTCTTTAATGGAAAATTTCTGTCAGCATCAAAATGTAATTTTAATACATTTAAAGAGGGACTAAACCACAACCAACTGAGCACCATTCAAAAGTTATTCAGCCCTAGTCTTTGCAAGCTAGCGTCTCTCTCCATCATTGGTGTGTGAACGTATCAATGGAGCATCACACGACCAGTGGCAGGGGAAGAGATGAGAAGTGAGCTTCGGTTTAGTTAAATGTGCAATGGAGGGTTAATCTTTTTAACTATATATATATATATATATATATATATATATATATATATATATATATGTGTGTGTATGTGTGTGTGTGTCTGTGTGTTCTATAGCATTTTTAGCTCTATCTCATGATACACACTGTACAGCGTATCATCATTTCCTTAATTTTAGTGCCCCTACTAAAATAACACCTCCCAAAATCCCTTCAAACTTAAAGGCCCACTCATACTTGAAACCCCTTAGTAACATGACTTGTTGGCCGTGTCTTACTCTTGGTATGGTGGTTGTGTTTCGCTGTAATTTTCATCTTTCTTATTTACTGTACCCACACATATTATATATTGGTTTTATCTGCATAAGAAGAACTTTGTTTATATACCATTATTTTCATCATATAATTTATTAGAAAAAAAATCATAAAACATGAAAAACATTTTAAAAAAAAACCTTTTTCTAACTCTTCCAAATATTTTCTAATTTTCCTAAAAACGGAGCGAATATGGCTGTGCCCTCTTGTGGGTAAAAAAAATTCACTTCCGATGCTCTGATACTGTTGCTTGCCCTAGAGGCAGTCAGCAACAATGCAATGAAAAATAAAAAGACTTAATTAGCTAAAATATAGGGTTAGGGTTAGAATAGTTGTTAGGGTTACAATTAAATTAGGGTTAGCGTAAGGGATAGGGTTACAATGAAATTAAAATTAAAATATACTAAGGGTTAGCATAAGGATTAGAGTTGGGGTTAAATTTAGGGTTCGGTTTGGGGTCAAAAGGTAACTAGAAAAAAAACACTATTTTTGGTTTTTGCCCTATAACTCGCAAAAAAACTTCATAAAAACATGGAAACAAGTACATTTCCTAAGTCGGGACAAAATTTAGAAACTATTTAGCCCGGGTCTTTTTTAATGTTTGTATTTATGTAAATAATGTTTTAGGTCAAAGTTAGAAAAAGTTTTTTTTTTTTATTTTTTCATCATATTTTATGATATTTTTGTAGTAAATTATAAGATATGATGAACATAATAGTATATAATGAAAGCCCTTCTTATGACGATAAAAACAACATATAATTTGTGTGGATACAGTATGTGAGCAAGAAGAAAATTACAGCTAAACACAAACACCCCAGAAATGTCAAAACAGCACTTGTAACCAAGGGAAAGACAAAATAAAAAGGTCTTGTCACTAAGGGGTTAATCAATCAAGGGGAGCATCCCATAGGAGTTGTCTTGATTAATTCTGCAGGACTGCAAGTTATATGTGCATCTCAAAAAAATGAAAAAACATAGTTACATATGTGTGCATGGAATAAAGACTAGGGGGAGTTAGTATTCAGGATAATAGCAAGAAAACAGTAGCAATTCATGTAACATCTTCTGAGGGTACAAATACCATAACAATGGAGAAAATGTTATTGTTTGGAATGTTAAATAAAGCTCTTGTTTGATGTGCATATACATTGGACATGTCTTTAACTACATTGAAAGGGCATTTATACGATATGATAAGTCATATACGAGGTTACAGAAATGGAGACCAGTAAATATAATTATACTTCCAGTCTGTGAATGAACAGGCCATTTATACAGTTCTTTAAATGATATCCAAGTGACCTTAGTTTGGGAAATGGAGCCAAGTAATCCGGACGTTATCAGGAAATAGAGCCAGAAAGCTGGGATCATTTTACAAATGAACTCTTGGTATTTGAACTGTGACTGGGGCTCCTTAATCCAGCTTAAGATTTACTTGAAGTCAGAAATCTTCTATTCAATATGCTGTGATTCTGTCTCCATATGCTGCCTTGTGACAGGGTCTTTGTGGGACTGCAGCGATAGTGTTAAGAGACCGTCTTAAAATAGCGGTCAAGCTGCACAATTTAGGTAAAGTGGTGTACAGAAGGTATAGTTGTGTGCCTGTGTGAGGGCCATTATGAGAAAGTACTCAAAAAGAACAAGCAATACAGTGACATATTGGTGTGGGAGGCTAGAAAAAGAACTGCAGCAGGGGTGGAGGTGTAGTGACAGAGCTGTGGGTGGCATGGTTAATATTACTGGGGAAATGATCAATACATAACAGTTAGAATCTACAGTTATTGAAAAACTATAACTCCCATGATACTCTGCCGGACACAAAAAAAAGTGTTAAATCATGGCAGTTGTAGTTTGTACACAGCAGAAGAGTCATCTGTTACGTTCTCTTGATAAACCAGCATTCTGGTAAAAGCTAGTGTATTGTGTAAAACTAGCTATGTACTGGAGATATCTTATAGTGTAAAAACACAGTGCAGGAGGTCACAGCATTAGGCGTTAAGGATTGTCAAGTATCAATGCTTACCTATAAAGGTGTGTGGTGCATTTATCAGAAATATAGAGAATATAAAGTGTGCTATAAGAGTTGCTCACCCATCCTCCTCTCCTCTTCAGCCAAGTAACCAGGGTCTTGCGTACAAACTCCCCCAGACAGTCCACTATCGTTAGAACAAGTGCAGGCTGGGATTGTTTCACACAGTCCACTGCCAGACCCGCTGCCACTGCATATAATGACACGACCTTGCCCCACGTTATACCTGCAAAAATAGGGGGGGAGGAAGTTTAAGACTTTTGAGACTTTGCGTTAAATTAAGTCACAGCATTAATAAATCTTTGATCAGTCACTGGAGCTTCAAAGTGCAAAGTATTCCAAATATTACCTTAATATCGGCGATACCAACTTTATTTAAAACAGAATAGAAAGTAAATCAGCTTTATTTCTTCACGGTGAGACACAGTGCACTCTCTGTGCTGTTAGTGGCTTAAATGGGGTGACTCGGTGAGACACAGTGCACTCTCTGTGCTGTTAGTGGCTTAAATGGGGTGACTCGATGAGACACAGTGCACTCTCTGTGCTGTTAGTGGCTTAAATGGGGTGACTCGGTGAGATACAGTGCACTCTCTGTACTGTTAGTGGCTTAAATGGGGTGACTCGGTGAGACACAGTGCACTCTCTGTACTGTTAGTGGCTTAAATGGGGTGACTTGGAAAGCGGTCACACGGCTTGCCTGGGCTCCCTAAGGTGGCGGCATGGTTGCAGTTGCGACCCCTGCTAATGCAGCATGATTGTTACGCCCCTGTTAGGAAAGCCTATGGTGCGTTTAACATGGTTCATGCTACGGGAGCAGATAACCATATACTTATGATTAAACGTTGTGATTAAGGACTATGATTAATGCTATTCTATTTATTCTTGTGCCATTTTTGATGCTGTATCATACAATGCTTTGAACATGTTAAAGGTACTGGATCACCTGAACATTGTTTTTACTGTGCATGTAGAGCAAAAAAATTATTGAAAATTATCTATAAATTGTATTAGCAAGACTGCAAGAAAATGCCTAAATTAGGAAGAAAAATGTGTTTTAATTGTGTTTATGGAGTTTGCTGTTTATGACATCACCTGTGGCATTGTTTGCAAATTAACTGCTTTTCAATGGAAAATGTTCCATTTGCATACCATGCCACAGGTGATGTCATAAACAGGAGACTCCACAGGCACGTTTAAAAGTCTTGCTAATACAATGTATAAAACATTTTCAATATTTTTTTATGCTCTACATTCACAGTAAAAACAATGTTTGGGTGATACAGACCCTTTAAGAACAAAAAAAAAGCTGTTTAACTTTCAACAGTTTTGAATGAAGTTGGTGTCTTCTATGGTGTATCAATGTTTGGTTTATGTTTATGACATTCAACAAGAAACCTGCAATATGATTGACATCCTTGGCCCTATCTGTACTAGATTCACAACCATCACACTATGAAAGGGAAATGACCTTGCAGTGAAAGGGTTACAGTGGAACACGGTCAGAATCCATGTAGCATGTGCTCATGCCTATACCTGCTGTGAATATCTCAGCTGCCACCGCCAGGAAAGCTTCAGACAGCACCGTCTCGGAGGTGAGAGAGATGTTCAGCTGCCGGGCAATGTTCCTATACACAGCTGGTCTCATGTATTCCAACTCATCCCCTGCAATGCAGCAACAGAGGAGAAACAATTAGACACATAGCATCTCCTAATAATGGTGCAGAGGTTGGGTGTTGCACTGCAGATCTATCAGGATAAGGTTAGCAAGTTAAACACTAACACACATTTTGGTTTTGCCTTTTCTTTGGGAGAAGTTATCATGAGTCTAGCAGAATACCCAGTTATCAATCATATTACACCACAAAGGTAAGTAAAAGCACAAGTAACTGTAAGGATGACTATGTAAGAAAGATAGCTTCATAAAACGCCTGGATCAGCACTTCTCATGACACTTTCCACATCAATGCACAAATACACTCATTTTATATATATGATCCATTGGATAACTCAGTGCTCCAGCGCAACCCATCTATAAAGATCGGGGGGGGGGGGGGGGTTATAAATAAGGTGCAGTATAGAAATAAAAAGGTGCAATCAGTGTCATACATAATATTATTTGTGTGTTTGTTTGTGTTATACACAAACATTGTTTGCACATTTCGTTTTTACTTCAGAAGATATTTTATGCATGACCTCATTGTCCCCTGGTCTTTGCAATCAAACCCCTCACCACCACATACAACCAATGGCTGGGGATGAGAGGTGGGCTTCTCTCTGACTAGAAGTTATGGGGGAGGCTTTAGTAACAATGTGTACAATTTGTTCTATTAGTCATACAATGTAATAAAAGGACACTGACTAAATATGAGTAATAATATAAGAGGAATATCCACAGCTGTTTTACTGAAGACAGTTACTGATACATTGAACCTTGTTTCATTCTAAAACCCTGGTCTGCATTTCTCTTATACATTAAACCACAGGTTAATATGTGCAAGAAAGTATAGAAAGACGCATCTAATGCACTGTGATCTAGAATTGCACTGCGGTCTCATGTATACTGAAAACATGAATTACAACTTCCTGGCAGTGGATATCTCCCATCCTGTACACAGCTATCTGCCTGAAGCTGGCGGCACAGAAGCCATTTGCCACTTGTTATCAGTATTTTCGAACCCTGACACATGTTTCTTGAAACAACTTAAATGTCAGAGAATCTTCCTGCATCTACTTCTGTAGATGATTAGGGAAATGAGCTGATATATAATGCAGATAAGTGGGATTGATTTACCTTTTGAACCTGAGGTCTTTCTGTTGCATGTAAACTTTCCTAAGATGAAAAACCAAGAGATGGATTTTGTGGTTCATACCTTGTTGGCAGCTAAGATAGTCTTGGCAAGAAAGTGGAGATCCCCCTCTGCTCCCACATGGGAGCAGGTGAGATCTCAGCTATTCATCAATTGAGAATGGAAAGAGGAATTATAAAACATCAATCAGGGTCTCCTGAAAAGAATGAAGACTGGACCCACTGGATCCAGCTGATTTCCCTCAATGAGCGTTAGTGGTTACTCTAAACACAAAAGGGAGCTTTAGTGCTCCAGGACTGAAGGCCCCGGGGAGTGTTCCAGTGACCAACAACTTAATAGAGGCAATTTGGTGAAGTTTTGATTATGGAATTCTGGAGGGACCCCTTAGGTGGATCCACCCCAGCATAATACAATGCCTCATGGGATTTTTGTTTGTAATATTTGTGTGTTAATTGGTTGGGCGAGAGAAGAGGAAAGCGACATGGGGGATGATATTCCCGATAAAATGTAACCACTTGAAGAATTACTGAGTATATAATATGCCCCCTA
Organism: Pelodytes ibericus; assembly: GCA_036172795.1. Lineage (NCBI taxonomy): Eukaryota > Metazoa > Chordata > Amphibia > Anura > Pelodytidae > Pelodytes > Pelodytes ibericus. Next base: position 171,622,703 of record CM069861.1, read on the forward strand.
AGTTGAAATATCTAACTCATTTATTTCGGGAGATTATTGGGATTATTGGAATGATCTATATAGTCAGTAGTGTCAAAGTTATAACTGCACACTTTAGACTATAGACTAAAATTAGAAGGTCTCAATCCCTAATACTTGCCCTTTCCATTTTTCGCATGTTTTGTCTGTTGTTTGTGAATATACTATGTTTGGAATAACTGTATAAATTTTGATATACAATTTGTATGTTTATGAAAATGCAATAAAGAATTAAATATTAAAAAAAAAAGCTATCTGCCTGAAGCTGGCGGCACAGAAGCCACTTGCCACTTGTTATCAGTATTTTCGAACCCTGACACATGTTTCTTGAAACAACTTAAATGTCAGAGAATCTTCTTGCATCTACTTCTGTAGATGATTAGGGAAATGAGCTGATATATAATGCATGGAAAATTACACCGCTCAGTTGGGTTAATACACCAACTGTACCACTTGTAGATCCTGTTGGATTCCAATCATGGTCATCTCCTCCTTTCATCTCTCCAAGGCCAATGTTCTCAGTGGCTTAACACCCATTATTGTGTTCCTTAATAATTCTAAAGAGTCCTTAAGCACCACCAACAGGACTGGTTTAATAGATTATTTGAACACAATAGTGTAATCCCTTAATGCTGGACTGTTGATGTGTCCTAAGAAATGGCTTGGAAAAACCTTAATCCAGAGGGATTGCTCATTAAAATATGATCTGCCCATTTCTGAGAGAAATTATCACCCTTACTAAGCTTTTCCTTGAGGCCTACATGAGAGCTCGAAAAATGAAATTAAAGAATTTGTTGACAGCCCCTATGATCAATACACTTCTAGGAGTGATTCACTAGGTCTGCCATTGCACTCCTAATGGACTCCATGACTACTCAACACAGAAAAATACGTAGGGAAACTGTGCAAATAGCCAATTTGCCAAGTGTGTCTATCATGCTCCTTCCATGAGATGCACCTGACGCCTGCAAAGTGAGGTTTGCTTTCCAATTTTACAGCTTATTGTTTAGATAATTCAGACTGTTATTACTCAATCTGCCAGGATAATAGCATTATAACATTTACCACAAGGAGCAGGTGTCTTTATGAGAGAGAATGGAAAGCTTAATTTCTATCAATTTAGAGCTGTGTATTCATTTAAGAGACTGAGAAGGAGCAGCAGAAGTTGCTGACAGGAAGGGTAGACATATTGACATAAAGGTAGAAGATGAAATAGACCATATGCTCTGCTTCCCTCGTTTCACTCTGCCGTGTTCTAATTTATGGTAGGTTGGAGATATCAACTTGTAGCCGTTTATTTACCATGTAACCCTCTAACTGCATATGGGCAGCTATATCTGTCATCTCAACGTAGTAGCATGCAGTGCTGTATTTAGTGCAAGGCAGACAAGGCAAGTGCCTAGGGTGGCATTTTGCCTTGTCTGCCTGGGGTGGGGCGACTAAAAACACCGCCCGTTTAAAAAAAGTGCAAAAAATAAAAAGCGCTTGCCAGCAGGGAGATCAAGATATCTGCCCTCAAGCCTTTGCACAGACATTCTCATGCTACCTTTTGCTCCATGCGCACTGCTCTGAGGTCAGAGCATCATAGGTCATGTGACCTGCCGCTCTCAGACTTCAGAACCGCGTGGACAGCACAGCGCAAGAAACAGCAGGGGAACACAGTCATCCAGCTGTCTCCGCTAGGGAGTGGCTGTCCTGGGCAATGTGGGTGATGAGGCTTGTGCTGATGTGCAGGGTTACTTCCTAGATGTGCAATTAGGGTGATAGGTCATGTATTGGGGTGGAGTGGTAAGCCCAGGATGTGCAATGTGGGCGATGGGGCATGTGCTGGGGTGGAGGGGCATCTGAATTTAGTCTTCTAGGGCAGCACAAAACCAAAATACATCCCTGACAGCAAGGGCAACTATAAAAGTAAATTCAGACATTTACTTAAAAAAATAAAATATGTAAATAGCACTTTTTAGTATTTTTTCTTATGTTTAGGTTATATTTAGATGTGTCCATAGATAGGTGACCATAGTCTAAATCATATAGTATCCATGATCAAGTCAACAACATGATTGGATTTGACTCGAAGGGTCATATTCACTAAAAAGTGAACTGCAAAGAATTGACTCCCAAAAACAGTGCGGTTTATTTACTAAAAGTGAACTGTAATGAAATTACAACTAACTTGCAAAACTGAGATCACAGTGGTCAAGACAGAAAAACAAGTTGTAGAACTTTTGCCATTATTTTGCTATGTTAGTTCAAGTTTTGCAATTCGATGGTTCACCCCCATTGTCTGTTCAGTGAATAAACCCTAGTATACCAAATCGAGATAAGATGTACTTTGCATCACTGTATGATATGTCCCTCATTTACCAGTTTCCTATGTATATGGTGAAATACACTTGCTAAATGACAGTAGATATCTGCTGGACACAGAGAGTTTGTCTGAAAGCCCTTAAATTGTATGCTCTTTAGATATAAGTGACATCCAGTAAGAAGTTAGGCAGTGTGTGTGCAACAAGACAGCAGATATAGCACATCACATTAACATTCCCTGAGCTTTGTGATTTCAGCTAAATTAAACTCAGTGCAGCAGAGCTTTGAGGGGATGAACTGTGAACGCCAATAAAGCTGGACAGTGAATACATATACTCAGCATTGCATGCTCATGTACATACATCCCAGCATGTACCCCCAGGAGTGCAGGGGTTATGGCTTGGGGAGGGGGGGGGTGGCGGGGGTGTCACTAGCATCATTTAGCATGCACAGTATTCATTCCCCTGTGTTCCAAACATGAAAATCTGGACCATGGGATAGCTGTCCCGAATCTGACATGCCCTGCTTTAAGTGGGACAGATGGGGGATATGCATACATTGGAAGTGCATAAGAAAAGGATTATAACTATGGCAGCTCAGACAGGCCCACCATCAGTGGGTGACGGGCGATACTGGAGTCCTGGGCCCGGGTCACGGCAGGAATAAAAAAAAAAAAAAATCTCCCATTTAAGCCGGTCCGCGGCTGTGAGGGAAGCATTGTGTGCTCCCCTCCAGCCGTGTGGCTTCAATAAAGTTTGCTTGAAAAAAAAATGCGACCAGAGTACCTCCGGTCGCATTTTTTTTTTTGATCAAACTTTACTTTAGTACAACGCTTCCCTCACAGCAGCGGACCTGCACCGGGAGACAGACAGAGCAGGAAGGAGGTAAGTACTGGGGAAGGGGGGAGGAGGGGCAAACGAACATAACGCTGGCATACTGAGGGGCAAAATCCTGGCATATTAAATGGCAAAATCCTGGCATATTGAGGGGCAGAATCCTGGCATATTGAGGGGCAGAATCCTGGCATATTGAGGGGCTAAATACTGGCATATTGAGGGGGGGGGGGAAACTGGCATATTGAGGGGCAAAATCCTGGCATATTGAGGGACGAAATCCTGGCATATTGAGGGGCAGAAGCCTGGCATATTGAGGGGCAAAAGCCTGTCATATGGAGGGCAAAAGGAATGGCATATTAATTGGCAAAATCCTGGCATATTGAGGGGCAATATCCTGGCATATTGAGAGGCAATATCCTGGCATATTGAGGGGCAAAATCCTGGTATAATGAGGGGCAAAATCATGGTATATTGATCGCAAAAGAATGGCTTATTGAGGGGCAGAATCCTGGCATATTAAATTGCATGTTGAGGGGAAAAATACTGGCATATTAAATGGGGAAAGAATGGTATATTGAGGGGCAAAATAATGGCATATTGAGGGGCAAAAGAATGGCATATTGAGGGACAAAATACTGGCATATTAAATGGCAAAAGAATGGCATTTTGAGGTGCAAAAAATGGCATATTGAGGGCAAAAGAATGGCATATTAAATGGCAAAAGAATGGCATATTAAATGGCAAAAGAATGGCATATTGAATGGTTAAAGAATGTAATATTGAGGGGCAAAATACTGGCATATTAAATAGCAAAAGAATGGCATACTTAAAGGCTAAATACTAACTTATTGAGTGGCAAAATATTACTGGCATATTGAGTGGCAAAATATTACTAGCATATTGACCAAGTGCTCCCAACCACCCTCCATAACATGCTTGTGGGAGATATTGTCGGGGGGGGGGGGGGGGGGGGTGTCCCAGAACATTTGTTCAGTAAGGGGCCCTGAAATTCCTGGTGGCAGCCCTGAGCTCAGGTCAACTCCGCCCCGCTCATGCCAGTGACACAGAAGCCTGTTAGATAGGCACAAGTGTCTGTCATAAAAACAGGAGAAGCCAATCTAACATTTTCTCACAAAATGCCAGATAATCCCACATGAATGAGCATGAAACGCACACATTCAAAAAATAGATCTTCAAAACACAGAACCGTGGAAGGAGGTTAGCTTCTATATCCCTAAAAAGATATCTCTAAGACACTACAAAAAAAAAAAGAAAGAAAATAAAAATAATACTAACCTAGTCTTAAGAAGGTGGCCGATACTTCAGCCATTCGCCCTCCAGCCGAGGACGAGATCCCATGCTCTGGTTTGCTCCATCCCAAACCAGCTCTTTGAAGTCTTGCTTGAATAAAGTCTCTGCAGAGAGCCTTGCCCTGAGAAACCAGCTCTTTATCAGTGGGGGACCTGTCAAAGGCCTCGAGAACTTCAGCAGCAAAAACCGATGAGCGTCTTAGCATCTCCATCCTAAGAATGTGACAATCAGGCGAGCCTGGTGTGGGGAAAGATCTCCATTCACTCACAGAGAGAGGACAGAAAATCCCTGCAGTGATCTCACCAGCTACAATGACTGGTGCTGAACACTGTCTGAAACAGTCAACTGCTACTGCAACGAAATGAATAGAAACAAAGGACTGATTAGATGTATACAAAGGTCAACTGATAACCACCAGCAGAAATGATTCTAGTAGTACTGTAATATGACTGTTCTGGACTTACACTGATTGATATTAGCACTGGCCCTGTAGTGTGTTAATCAGCCTGTTACAATCATGATTTGTTAAGTAAAATCTCTCTCCCGGTTTTCCTTACAGACTTGTCTGCATGGTTCAAGACTGGCTGAGCTGCATAAGAGGCTCTGCACTGCAGTAAACACTTCTCAGCAGTATTAAAGAGACGCTGTCATCTAAACAGTGTTTATGTAAAGCATACAAATGATTTATACATTGTTATAGTAGAATTGCACGCAAATCCAGAACAAATTGTCTCTTTTTAAATTTGTCCATCGCTGTTTTTGAAGCTCCATACAAATGAGCTACTAACATAGCGAGGCTTCACCCTTAGGGTCTTTGTCACCCTGAATGATGTACAGTCAGTACTGCAGTGATAGCTTAGCCTCTAGGGCAGTGTTTCTCAACCGATGGATCCTGACCCACAAGGGGGCTTTGGTTTCATCAAGTTTTCATTGAGGGTCGGAATAATGACATAGAGACACATGCTTCATTCGCTATCTAAAGCTTAAAGGTCAGCCAAGGAATGGATGGATGGCTTCAATAGTGATATCTCTCCCAGTATTTCTTCTACCAATAGGAAACAGCAGACGCTTCACTGTTTACTTTACGATACAATTTCAAAATTCATGGTCAAGTGGAGTTCGAACTTGATGCGGCAGATACAAGACAGTGAGAGTTTAATGTACCCATCTGTGTGAGAGTGATTCTCAGCTCTGGTCCAGACAAAATATAGGAACAGCATGCACACTGAACACAACCTCAGAGTTACTTTGTCTATCATCACCCCAGATTTTGAAACACTTCTCAGGAGCAAAAAGCATCCCCAACTTTCCCATTAGTTCTAATTAGTCTCATACCTTTCATTGGCTTTTTATTTTACTGGGGTTTTAGCTGAATAGCACTTTCATTTTCACTTGAACTGTGATGATAATATTGCAATTCTGTTTAAAAAAAATTATATTCAAATATTTATTATTTTCAACAATTACACTGTTTAGGTGACAGTGTCCCTTTAAAAAGCTACTTTTGTAGAATCCTACAAAGAAATGTCTATTTGCACAATAATTTCTGGTAACACACAATAACTGATATAATAAATAAATACACACTACATTTAAGGCCACCTTTTATTTCCTACCTTGGTACATGAGGTGCATCTTTTAACTCTATTTGAACGTCACATGAACTAATCTGATTCCCTTTAAATTCATTTTATCAACTAAACTCTGCTCATTGAACTGCTGCTCATCCATTGCACGTGATGTTATGGAAAACTATTTTTGGACTGTCCATGCTCTGGGAAAATTCTTGAGGTTAAGTGTTTATTTTAAATCTGTCAACACTGCTGCAATAGTTTATTGTGTGTTTCTTTTGTCTATATTTTACCTTCTGATTTATGTTTCTGCTTTGAGGTTTTATTTATCTGTCTTCTCGCGTTCTGGAGATTGACAAAGGTGACCATGGTCAACATCATCCAGTATTTATTAACATGTCAACCACCTATTTAAATTTTACTCACACGGGATTATTCACTAAAAGAGTGCTCTGTGGGGTTGGTAAATGATTCCACTGCCTTATTTTATCTTTCACTTGCAGTTCACTTGTAAGTTCTACACATATCAATCCTGCTTTTCGGGACAAAGGTCGAGCTCAGCGGGATTTAGTATCGCATTCCTGTGACAGTGGAGACTGGTTACAATGCATGCGCAGTAGCGCTGCCTGTTCGACTCACAACTTCCCAAGCTCCGCCTTTCGGCAGCCTGATTTGCCATGGACTTGGGAAGTATGCATATAAGGAATGAAAAGGAGTCAAGAATAGGGGACATATAGATTTCCTGAATAGAGAAATTCCAGAGGCAAAAGGTTGTGAGATAATAAAACATGTGCAGTGGGTCTCTCGTATTATTATTAGTTTGTATATAAAGCATTGGTAGATAATGTAACAGAATTCCGCAGTGAAATGTTGTACATTGAAATAGCCGCTAACAAGACTCCAGCGGGATATCTGGATACTGACAGATTCTATGGGCTTCAATCATGAAAGAGGTCATTGCAGGGAACTGCAAACTTAAGGCTAGGTTGGTAGGTTATTAGTAATCACTTGTATATCCCTCAATGAATATCAGTTTGAAAGGGAAGTACATCAGGGATAATAACAAGGTTGTGTGGGGGACATTTTTAACGTTTCCAGCACACACAAGTGTTAGGTAAAATTTGTAAAAAGTGCAATCACAGTTTTTTTACTGACACTTTCATGTGCAGTATATACAGCAAACACCTTTTGACTGGTGTTCTTCCGATATTTTTCAGTCATGGATTACCCTGCTGGTCATTGCGCCTCAGCAACATAGAGGTGCGGGACTGGTGCACACAGCGCAAACTCCAAACTTTTGTCATGGTTCTCATTATACATTGGTGCATGAGGAAATAGAGCTACTAATAGGCACTATGTCTGTGTGCGTCTCTTATATATATTCCCCCTTGTGTATCTACTAAACATTACTCATGAAGGTGGGACTGGTAGCTTTCTGTTCACAAATGGAAACTCTTATAACAATTTTTGTATTTTGTTTTTTAATGTTAAGTACATGTTTATATTTTTTATGTTAGCAGAAACGACAGGCCAATACGGAACTGAAGAAAAATTGGAAATGAATAGAAGACCCAAACCATGTACTGTCTTTGTCTATCCTGATTGCTGGAGTTTTTAATTTTTGTGTAATTCATTTTGAAAGCCCGGATATGGGCTGCTTGGAATAATCAGGATCTGTGGACTGTTAGGCAGATTGAAATTCCTTTGTGGTTTTGGTAGAAATTTGTTCTGGACTAGAACTCCTGTCTGGAGATAAATCGTTATCTGACATCATCATAAAGGAAAATGGGAGAGAAAATCTAAGTGTCACAGGTATCTGAATCTAGCAGTTTGGGTGTGTATCTTGTTTGTATTAATATTTACAGATGTTTGTGCAGTCTGGGAGAGAATTAGTAGATAACATCAGTAGTAAGTGTATCACTAGTATCTAAATCTAGCAGTTTGGCTGCTGTATCTTGTCTCTATTAATATTTACAGATGTTTGTGCAGTCTGGGTGAGAATTAGTAGATAACATCAGTAGTAAGTGTATCGCTAGTATCTGAATCCAGCAGTTTGGGTGCTGTATCTTGTTTGTATTAATATTTACAGATGTTTTTGCAGTCTGGGAGAGAATTAGTAGATAACATCAGTAGTAAGTGTATCACTAGTATCTGAATCCAGCAGTTTGGATGCTGTATCTTGTCTCTATTAATATTCACAGATGTTTGTGCAGTCTGGGAGAGAATTAGTAGATAACATCAGTAGTAAGTGTATCACTAGTATCTGAATCCAGCAGTTTGGGTGCTGTATCTTGTTTGTATTAATATTTACAGATGTTTGTGCAGTCTGGGAGAGAATTAGTAGATAACATCAGTAGTTAGTGTATCACTAGTATCTGAATCCAGCAGTTTGGCTGCTGTCTCTTGTCTCTATTAATATTTACAGATGTTTGTGCAGTCTGGGAGAGAATTAGTAGATAACATCAGTAGTAAGTGTATCACTAGTATCTGAATCCAGCAGTTTGGCTGCTGTATCTTGTCTCTATTAATATTTACAGATGTTTGTGCAGTCTGGGAGAGAATTAGTAGATAACATCAGTAGTAAGTGTATCACTAGTATCTGAATCCAGCAGTTTGGATGCTGTATCTTGTCTCTATTAATATTTACAGATGTTTGTGCAGTCTGGGAGAGAATTAGTAGATAACATCAGTAGTTAGTGTATCACTAGTATCTGAATCCAGCAGTTTGGCTGCTGTCTCTTGTCTCTATTAATATTTACAGATGTTTGTGCAGTCTGGGAGAGAATTAGTAGATAACATCAGTAATAAGTATAGCACAGGTAACAGCATGCAGCTTAGTTACTCCTATCTCTGTGGGCTACAACTCCCATCTTGCAGACCACAGCAGCAAAGACACTAACTGGTCTACTCACTAAAGAGAAAATAGCAGGGAATTGAAATGGGAATTTTCAATCTTTAGGCCAATGTAGACGAGTTGGAAAAATTCTCTCATTCAGCTGCACTGGAGAAAGTTTCCAACTCGTCTACATTGGCCTAAAGTTTGAAATTCCCATATCATTTACCTGCAATTCTCTTTTTTGTGTGTACACCCTTAGAATTATCTGATTTTTGCAGTTCACTAGTCAGTTCTGTTTAGTGAATAGCCCAATATTAATGATTAATGTGAACGATCAGTATTAATTATAACCCAGCATTTATTAAAAATTAATATTAAAAAAAACAACAAATGACATGAATGTAATTTAAAAATGTGATCCAGTAAATCTATGTACTATACAAACAGAAGAAGATAAGGTTACCTAGTGTGACAACATTTGTCTTGCTGTCTGTCTAAGCATGTCATACATACACATTGAGCTTCAGCTGTTGTGGACTACATTTCCCATGATGCTCTGGGACTTCTTACTTACCGGAAGGCTGGCAGAGCATCAAAGAAAACGTAGTCTATAATAGCTGGCATGCCTAAGGATAGCTGTAATTGGAATAAGTATTCATCTCAATGCTTACCAGATGTTTGTGGGATCCTTAACAAGTGAAGATGCCCAGTATGGATCTTGTGATATGAGCTAGTGCCATGCAGATTCCAGCGTGGTAGACACAGATGAGGAGCATCTATCTCTCTCCTGCCCTTGTGACTGTCTCAGTGTGACTCTCCCTCCTCACCCTACTAGTCTCGCAGGCACTTCTTGTTCCTCACTTGCTGAGCATGTTCTGGCAACAGCGAGTCTAACCAGAAGCTTTGAAACAGAAATAAAGGGGGTGGAGAGAGGAGGGAGCAATCTTGTTTTATCCTTCTATGGAAAGTAGCAAGAATGCAATGAAGGCTGGAGGAATATATCTTAAAGGTGTAATGTGCGCCATGTCATGTACTAACATATTTTACCATGACTTTTTAGATGATTTGCAGTTATTCCTTCCTGTCATTTTTTAATTTGGGGTATTTTCCTGGGGATCAAAATGGTTCAGTTATACAGAAACCAAGCTACATGTTTTAAAGGAAGGACAGACTATCAGGTAGATAGTAAGCAAGATGTTGTGGGTCAACAGGGCCACCATCAGAAATGTCAGCGCCCCTTAAAAAAAATTCTGCCCCCCCATAGTTTATCAATTAATATATAATTAAAAGCCAGGGGCCGCATCCGCTGGATGTCACATATTAATTGATAAACTATCAAGGAGGGGCACCTAATGTGACCAGTGACCTGTAACAAAATCCAAACAGATATAGTCAGTGTCGGAGGAGTTAACCCCTGAATTGCTTGACATATATAGGCAGTGTCAGATGAGTTAACCCCTGGATGGCTAGACAGATATAGGCAGTGTCAGAGGAGTTAACCCCTTGGGTGGCTAGACTGTTCTAGGCAATGTCAGATGAGTTAACCCTTGGTAGCTAGACAGATAAAGGCAGTATCAGAGGAGTTAACCCCTTGGGTGGCTAGAAAGATCTAGGCAGTGTCACAGGAGTTAACCCCTTGGGTTGCTATACAGATCTAGGCTGTGTCAGAGTAGTTAACCCCTTGGGTGGCTAGACAGATATAGGCAGTGTCACAGAAGTTAAACCCTTTATCTACACACTCCCTCACACACATATACAGACAGTCTGTCACTCACACTGACATACACACTCACTCACACTGACATACACACACTCTCACTCACACTGACATACACACACTCTCACTTACACTGACATACACACTCACTCACACTGACATACACACACTCTCACTCACACTGACATACACACACTTTCACGCACACTGACATTCACACCACTCTTACTCACACTGACATACACACTCACTCACTCACACTGACATACACACACACACTCTCTCACTTACACTGACATACACACTCTCACTGACATACACACACTCACATACATACACACATTCACTGACATACACTCTCACTCACACTGACATTCACACACACTCTCTCACTTACACTGACATTCACACTGACATACACACACACACTCACTCACACTGACATACACACACTCCCTCACACTGACTAACTGTTTACCTGCTGCACGCATCACTGTGCTTTGAGCTCCTTGTGTGTAGTAGGGGCTAAGTCAATCACGGGAGGCTTCTGATCTACACTGAGCAGCAAAGTGTCACCTCTGCCAGGGTGCCGTCTGGGGCCGACGGGGCCCACGGGGCAGCTGCCATGGGCCCTCTGGGATGAGAGGGCCCTGGGTAGATGCCCCGTTTGCCTGAACTATTTTTTTTTTTTTTTTTTAAATATATATTTTTTTAAAGGGCCGGGGGCCCCCGGGCCCGTGACAGGTGTATCGCCCGTTACCCCTTTGATGGCGGCCCTGTGGGTCAATCTTTAAAATTAGTAATGCAGTTAATAATTGGGGTTACGGGAAGAAATAACAGAACGTTAATTTTTGTAACCTAAAAAAAAAAAACATCTCAGCAAAAGATGAAGTTCTCTTTATTTGAATGTTTGCATGAAGTGTAGGCATATTAAATATAAATAATTTAATGACAGAATACAAATAGGGGGCGGCCATGTTGTTTAGAATCGGATAAAGGAAGCTCTATAAGGAGATAAGGCTTAATAATGTGTTTTGTTTTGTATCCTTTCATTAAAAGATTTCTATTTAAAATGTCTACACTTGATACAATCTTTCTATTAAACATAACTTTAAGTCCTTTAAGCTATTATGACATCTATTATCAGCTGTAGGTTCAGTAATGTGTGAGATTTGAGTTGCCTTGGGTATGACTCCCAAGTGTATCCCCTATTTTCTAGAAGCTCAGAATTTTATGAATGTGTATGAGTGTATCACAGAGCTCCAAAGCAATGAAACTCATCATATAGTGTCTTTAAAATGCTGTACATTTGCTTGTATTTTAGTTTTTGTAAATAAAATGCATTATTCAAATTCTAAATGGCATTTCATAAATAGCTCTCAATTGGCCATAGAGTTTCTGAAAAAATGCCCAGCCCATAGCCACACTTTCAGCAACTCTCCCAAAAACTTAAAGTGTCCCTCTTTGGCCATTTAAAAATGTTGGGAAGTATAATTGAGGAAGCATTGATTGTTATATGAATAAATATGTTATTACTATCATACAAATTCTTACAGAGTTTCCCGAATAAGAAAAACAAACTCACCGCCCTCCAGTGTGGACACCAACAATGTATGCAGTGCTTGGTACACAATTTAGAAGGATGTAGATAATTATTTTACACAAAAATAAACACATGCGTACACAAGGTAGGGAGAGCCTTGCTCTCAAGTTTATAATCTAAAGAGAATTTGGACAGGATACACATAAGGTGTTAGAGAAGACAGAGAAGAAGATTATGAATGATGGTACAGAGTGGGGGATTTGTTGGAAAAGAACTGTAATTTTCACCTATGGTTGTTAGTGGCATTATTATTGTCTATTTAATTAAGTTGTATTTTACTCTTCAGAACTGGTGGGAGACAAATACAACTTAATTCAGCCGTGGCAAAATGTCAACATTTTTTAAGATATATTCAAGATATACAGGGATGATTGTAGAGGCAAAGTATGTAAACAGAAACACATCTCATTGTAAAATAAATAGATTTTCTTAGCTTTTAGAAAAAAATTGTAACACAAGTCTATATTGATTTTCTAAAAATCAAATGATCTGAATTTTTTTATTTTAAATCAGTTTTTTTTTTTTTAAGATTTAAATAAAATGTATTTTAAGGAAATGCTTTTGGGGCAAAATCTATCTAAAATAGTTTTCTATTTAAGATACATTATAGTTCAAACATTATTCAGCATGACATAGAGCTTAGTAATGTAGCTGTATATTCATGCAAGATTATAATTTATGGTAAACTAATTCAATTAATCCAGTCCAAGCTGAGATAACAAGCACTTTTTCACAGTAAAAATGGTATAAAATAAAGTTCAGGAAACTGTAATTAAATTGTTGTCTAATCTATGTGCAAAGAATACATTACCTTTACACATTACCACTTCACTTACGGTAGTTAAATAAAACAATTTAAGAAGTTATCTGAATATGTGTGATTAACCTAAGAACTAAAATCAGTTTTGATTTAGCTGTTTTACTAATCTCACAGGTTATGCTAAATATTACATTTTCATTTGGTTGCAAATATTAAAGAATAGCACTACCAGCAAGAATGAGTTTTTATATTTGAAAATCATGATATAAATCAAGTCTTACAGTCTAGCGTTGGATTGAGTGGTGCCACTGGAATCTGGAGCAGTGAAAACGTATTCTGTGGAGTGACAAATCATGCTTCACTCTTTGCCAGTCTGATGGGCAAGTCTGGGTTTGGCGGATACCAGGAGAAAGTTCATTGCCTAACTGCATTGTGCCAAATGTAAAGTTTGGTAGATGAGGGATCAGGGCCGATCCTAGGGTCATGGGCGCCTGGGTGCAGGTTTTTTTTGGGCGTGGCTATATCATTAACTCCTCCCCTTTGTAAATATCTGTCCCATTTCAATTGGGGGGGGGGGGGCGACAACAACAGAACAAACTTTATTTTGAAGGGCCAACACAAACTTTTCTTTTAAATAAAGATAAATATTTGCCCATATTACCGTGTATTGCTTTTAATTATTTCTGCAGTATACTACCATTTCTATGATGCTCAGCCAGCAACATGGGAGACTTATGGCTGGCTAGCTAGTGTGTTTTATCTACCGTTCCCATGATGCCCAACCAGCCAAAGTCTGCCATTTGCCTGGCTGAGCATCATTGGAAAAGAAGTACACAAGGAGTAATATATAAAATTACCCCATGCTCACCATGTCAGTCACTAACGTGTGTCTCTCTCTCTCCCCATACCTCCATGATTGTCTTTCTCTCCCCCGTACCCTCATGTCTGTCTCTCTCCCATACCCTCATGTCTGTCTCTCTCCCATACCCTCATGTCTATCTCTCTCCCCTTACCCTCATGTCTATCTCTCTCCCCATACCCGCATCTGTGTGTCTGCCCACACCCTCATGCCTGTCTGTCTCCCCACACCCTCATGCCTGTCTCTCCCCCGACACCCTCATGTCTGTCTCTCCCCCCACACCCTCATGCCTGTCTCTCTCCCCACACCCCTTATGTCTGCCTCTCCCCCCACATCTTCATGTCTGTCTCTCTCCCCTATCCCATCATGTCTGTCTCTCTCCCCTATCCCGTCATGTCTGTCTCTGTCCCCCATACCCTCATGTCTGTCTCTCTCCTCCACACCCTCATGTCTGTCTCTTGCCATGTCCCTTTTCCATGTCCCCTCCTGACCTCATCTCAGAACTCAATCAGCGCTGCCCTGATCTCCCCGCGCATAGTGATGACACAGAGCAACATGTTCCAAGTCATCACTGAGCACGGAAAGAGCAGGAATCACTGAATGAGGTCTGAGGGGCTGCAGAGCCGGCTCTGGTGGCAGCTAAGCAGCACCTGGGCAGCTGTTTGCAGAGGTGTACCTAGGGTCTCTAGCGCCCTTGGCGAGGAGCTATATTGACATATACAGACACACAGCCACATTTACACAGCTACACACATACACAGGCACACTTACACACAGGCATACTTACAAATACACTTACATACACACACTTTTTTTTTTACTGAAAAAAAATTAAAATATGCTTGTGAAACACTAACAGTCACACTTACACATATACATACAGTCACACTTACAGACACATATATACTTACGCACACACACTCTTAGACAGCCTTAAACACAGTCACACGCTTACATTTTATTTATTTTTACCGGAGAAAAAAAATATATATGCTTGTGTGACACTAACAGTCACACTTACACATATCCATACACAGACACCCTTACACACACAGTCACACTTACACACCCACACACTGTTATACACACCCTTACACAGAAATTCACACACACTCTTAAACACACACAGTCACCCGTACACAGAAATTCACACACACTCTTAAACACACACAGTCCCCTTACACATATACATATACCCTTACACAGTCACACGCTTACATTTTTTTTTATTTTTACCTAAAAAAATAAAAAATAGGCTGCCCCCCTCCCTGCACATTTACCTTTACTTGGGAGAAGAACGTTTGAGTGTTCTGACTCTCATCCCTTCAGCTTGACATCCGGCTCTCTGATTATCTGGAAGTTACACAGCGTGATGGGGCGGAGCTTGCCCCCGTCGTGCTGTGCTCACCCCTTGGTGCGGTTACAGCTAGCCTGCGGTCCGCACCTTGAGGTTAGGCGCTGTTAGGGAGTTAACTCCGTAAAGCAACGCCTCTGGATTCCTGCGCCTGGGCGCGGTGCACCCCGTGCACCCGCCCAGAATCGGCCCTGTGAGGGATAATAACGGGGCTGTTTATTCGGGTGTTGGGCTAGGCTATTGATGAGCAAATTATCAGTGGGTTATTAACGAGCAAATTATCAGTGACATATTAACAAGCATATTATCAGTGGCATATTAAGGAGCAAATTAATGGATAAACTATCCAGGTGGAGGGGAGGCCTTAATGCTTCACATCTTGGATAATGCTATACTTCCAGCTTTGTGGGAAAAGTTTGGGGAAGGCCTTTTTCTATTCCAGCATGACTATGCCCCAGTGCACAAAGCAAGGTCCATAAAGACATTGTTGGATGAGTTGGATGGCCTTCACAGAACCCTGACCTCAACCCCATCGATAAACTTTGGGATGAACTGGAGCGGATATTGCGAGCAAGGCCTTCCTGTCCAACATCAGTGCCTGACCTCACAAATGCTCTACTGGATGAATGGGCAAAAATTCCACTCCACAATCTTGTGGAAAGCTTTCCCAGAAGAGGGAAAGCTGTTATAGCGGCAAACTATGTATTAATGTCTACGTATTTAGAATGAGATGTCTTAAAAGTCCCTGTTAGTGTAATGGTCAATACTTTTGTCCATATTGTTTATTGCAAGGTGAATCTCATCTTCACGAAACCAAGAGGTCAGGATCAATCAGGAGTTCATGCCATAAACTTAGCATGGATGTTGTGCTAAGATCAGGGAACTATTGTTTCTTACACAGAACAATTACTAGCTGAAGATGCACAGAATGAATATCAGTGAACAAACACAAACAACCTTGGGAGATTATATTTGAAAAGGAGGGAGCACATGCTGCCATGTAAGCCAACTACGGATATCTTAATGACAGCCTGGAAGTAGAGTTAGAAACACTAGAGAGACAGTGTGTGTCAGAATTCTGTTAGGTGACAAGGAGGTTAGGGATACTGGAATGGTTGTGTGCAGTGAGTGGGAGATGTAATGTTTTACTTGTCTTCCCTTGGCTGTACATAGTGTACTATTTTAGAATGTTACAGACAGATTGGTACAATATACATGTCACACAGACAGAAGAGCAGTGTTGCACAAGCTGTGTGCTTGTTTATTACTGGTTTGCAAATCTGAACACTAGCCTTCTAATAGAGACCTCTGCAATTTTTCATCTCTTTTTTACAGACGCATAAAAATGTAACAATTTCTATGTAGCCGACACAAAAAAAAAAAAAAAAAAGAAAGGAACAGGAATATAGAAATACTTCAGGGGATAAGATTATTTTTAAACAGAATAATGTGATCTGTACATAACAAAAATGAACATAAAGTCTAATGAGAATTGTACATGATAATCTGTCAGGTATACCACATTCATTTCCATTAGACCAATTACCAATAGCCCTGAGAAGACACACATTAATATTCCTTACTTCCCTTTAAGAAAATAAATGCATGCATTGGTTTGTTTAATACATATATCTTTAATATATCTGTAATTTTCATTTAACTTTTAAGGATTAGATCAAATAACATATGAGCTTTCAGAAAAGTATCATCTCTTCAGAGATTTGCACAGCGGTCATACCAGTTCAAAAATCATTGGACATTTCCTGGACTTTGTAAATGTAATGCTATTCTATAGACCTTAGGAGACTTTGCCAGTCACTGATATCCTTGTACAGACACCTTGCAAATCCCTGATTATTAAACTGTTTTTTATATAACTTTTTTTTATTGTTATATCTGTTCATCTCTTTTCAATACAGCAATCAGGGGGGGATAATAAACCTTTTTGTGTGTGTTTGTGCATGGGTGTAGGAACCCCAAAAAATCTGGGGGGGACAGCATTTTTGCTCGCCAGGTATAGCAGCAGTAAAAATAAAGCTTGTCACAGTGTATATTATATCACCAAGTTCTCACCAACATTACCAGGATCCTTGGTATACAACAGATACATTCACAGCACAAAATCTACATCAGGCAGGTGCATTTTATCACTGTTACATGAAATATAGTCAGCGAGCTGTGTGTACACCATAAAACATACATCAGTATGAACCTACCACTTCTGCTGGAATGCCATTCCATGTATCCACTACCTTCTCAGTATAGTAATACTTTCATTGGTCCCTGGCCTTATCTTATATCTAGGATAGCCTTATACCTATCCCATGCATGCTTAAACTCCTTCACTGCATTAACCTCTACCACTTCTACTGGAAGACTATTCCATGCATCCACTACCCTCTCAGTAATGTAATCCTTTCATTAGTCCCTGACCTTATCTTATATCTAGGATAGCCTTATACCTATCCCATGCATGCTTACACTCATTTAACTGTATTAACCTCTACCACTTCTACTGGAAGACAATTCCATGCATCCACTACCCTCTCAGCAAACAAACATTACATTTCTGACCAGAAAATAAACTGTAAAATATTAAATATTTCCAGCATTTCCAAAAGCTTAAGGTGGACCCCAAATATATGTATATAACTAGTAACATTTAAACCAGGGCTTGACAACCTTAACTAAGTTTTAGGAGCCAGGAAAAAAATCTAGGAGCCAGACAACAGCACATACACACAATCACATGCAGTCATATACAGTCAGTCACATAGACACATATACTCATACATACAGCCTGTCACACATATACATACTGTCACATAGACACACACTCATACATACATACATACATACAGTCTGCCAGGCACACACTCACACATACATACAATCTGTCAGACACACACACACTCATACATACAGTCGTTCACAGACACACTCATACATACATACATACATACATACATACATACATACAGTCTGTCGCAGACACACACTCATACATACATGCAGTCTGTCAGACACACACTCATAGATACAGTCTGTAACATAGACACATACACTCAGTCAGTCACATAGACACACGCACTCATACATGGTCTTTCACATACACTCATACATACAGTCTGTCACAGACACACACACACTCATAGTCAGTCACATATCCACACAAACTCATACAGTCAGTCACAGACACACAAACTCATACAGTCAGTCACAGACACACAAACTCACACAGTCAGTCACAGACACACAAACTCACACAGTCAGTCACACACACTCATACAGTCTGTCACACTCCCTCATACAGTCTGTCACACACACACTCATACATACATACATACATAGTCTGTCACATACACTCATACATCCATACATCCATAGTCTGTCACATACACTCATACATACATACAGTCTATCACATATACTCATACATACACACATTCAAGTGAGCAGTTTTTTTTTTATCTTAAAAAATACATTTTAAAAAAATGTAGATCAATAGCAGGGATCAAAGCTATATCTCATTGCAGGGAAGGTGGGCATTTCCGTTCCAGGTTTGACTGTGCCTCTTACAATCATTACTTATTAATTACATTATTTTGCCCATTCATTTGTCAGTTTTATTTTGCCCACATTCATTTGCCAGTGTTTTTTTTTGCCCAAATTCATTTGTCAGGGTTTTTTTTGCCCACATTCATTTGCCAGGGTTTTTTTTTTTTGCCCACATTCATTTACCAGGGTTTTTTTTTTGCCCTCATTTTTTGATCATCTCATCATTAGTAGAAGTCATTGGCAGATTTAAGAGACATGTTATTATGGCAGCTTCGGAAGTCATTGATTATTGCAGCTCTAAGAGACATTTTTTGAATGCCCCTAAGAGCTGCAATAATCAATCACATTCCGAAGCTGCCATGGCACGGTACATTATTGGCAGTGACACAGTCACTGTTCCTACCTCGTTCCTCCCAGTGTGGGGCTATGTGACTTGTGGAGGACGTGCACAAGCCGTGCGCATGATCACATGACGTCGTGCGATGAAGTCACGTGATCAGGTGATCTCCGTGATCGCTGCAGAGCTGATTCTCCCGGGACAGTCCCAGGATCGAAAACGTTGCAGGACTGTCCCGGGTTGGCAAGTATGCTCAGGGCCGTCTTTAATAGTGATTGGACCCTGGGCAAGCATTTGCTTGGGCCCCCTGGACCCTGCCCCCTCCCCTGCATGCAATCCCGCCATCCATCGCAATGTTAACTCCCCCCCCCACACACACACACACATATGCCATAATTGTTGTGCCATTCAGATGCCAGTAATATTGTGCCTTTCAGATGCCAGTAAGATTGTGCCAGTCAGAGCCCAAGATTATTGTGCCAGTCAGATACCAGGAATATTGTGCCAGTCACAGCCCAGGAATATTGTGCCAGTCAGATACCAGGAATATTGTGCCAGTCAGAGCCCAGGAATATTGTGCCAGTCAGATGCCTGTAATATTGTGCCAGTCAGATGCCTGTAATATTATGCCAGTCAGATGCCTGTAATAGTGTGCCAGTCAGATGCCTGTAATATTATGCCAGTCAGATGCCTGTAATATTGTGCCAGTCAGATGCCTGTAATATTGTGCCAGTCAGAGCCCAGGAATATTGTGCCAGTCAGATGCCTGTAATATTGTGCCAGTCAGATGCCTGTAATATTATGCCAGTCAGATGCCTGTAATATTGTGCCAGTCAGAGCCCAGGAATATTGTGCCAGTCAGCGCCCAGGAATATTGTGCCAGTCAGATGCCTGTAATATTGTGCCAGTGAGAGCCCAGTAATATTGTGCCAGCCAGATGCCCAGTAATATTGTGCCAGCCAGATGCCCAGTAATATTGTGCCAGTCAGATGCCCAGTATTATTGTGCCAGTCAGAGCCCAGTAATATTGTGCCAGCCAGATGCCCAGTAATATTGTGCCAGCCAGATGCCCAGTAATATAGTGCCAGCCAGATGCCTGTAATATTATGCCAGTCAGGCACAGTAATATAGTGCCAGCCAGATGCCTGTAATATTATGCCAGCCAGATGCCTAGTATTATTGTGCCAGTCAGATGCCCAGTATTATTGTGCCAGACAGAGCCCAGTAATATTGTGCCAGCCAGATGCCCAGTAATATTGTGCCAGCCAGATGCCCAGTAATATTATGCCAGCCAGATGCCCAGTAATATAGTTCCAGCCAGATGCCTGTAATATTATGCCAGCCAGATGCCCAGTATTGTTGTGCCAGTCAAATGCCCAGTATTATTGTGCCAGTCAGAGCCCATTAATATTGTGCCAGCCAGATGCCCAGTAATATTGTGCCAGCCAGATGCCCAGTAATATTATGCCAGCCAGATGCCCAGTAATATAGTGCCAGCCAGATGCCTGTAATATTATGCCAGCCAGATGCCCAGTATTGCTGTGCCAGTCAGATGCCCAGTATTATTGTGCCAGCCAGATGCCCAGTAATATAGTGCCAGTCAGATGCCTGTAATACTGTGCCAGTCAGCCCCCCCCCCGTACTTACACTTCACTGCTCCGTGTCATCACCGGATGTCTCCTCCGTGCAGTCTTCCCTCTTGAGGGAAACAGTCACCGGATGTGACGCGACGTCACATCCGGCGTCAATTTTTTTTATTTATTTTTTCCGGCCGTCGCATCCATCGGATGCGGCTTGCCGGAAAAAAGCGTTCACAAGCGCAATGCGCTGTGAACGCGGCAAGCAGGGGCTGGGGGCCCCGTGTTGCTGGGGGGGATTTCACCCTACCTGTCCCCCCCACATTTTTTCCTGGGTGGGATCCGTCCCCCCCATCCCCCCCGCTTCCTACGCCCATGTGTTTGTGTGACTCATTCTGTAATCTGTACACTTGCTTGCAATTTACATAAAAAAATACCATAAAGATATTTCTTATCACTGTATTTTGGACCTTACAAAATCTTAGACCTGGCCTTATTTGCAAAATATGCCAAGTATTCATGGACATGATCACATGTATTATATGTTCTTTTCATTTCAGTGACTTTTTTACCCAATCACTGGAGTAACCTTGCCACAGACTAGGAATCATCTGGATGTCTGCATATTTTCATACAACTTTATAACTGAGCTGCAGGTTTTTATATATATGACATATATAACACAATTATTAATGGTACAAGTCTTTTTTTCCACTAAAATTAATATTTAGTACAGATGCAATATATCCCATCCACATTAATAAACACACAGACTTTAAAAAAAGGGCTAGATTTCCAATTTGGTCTAGACTAGGGTTGCCACCTGGCCAGTATTTTACCGGCAGGCCGGTAAAAAATTGGCATCAGGCCAATGTTAAGTCTATGGAGACAGTACCAAGGCCGGTATTTTTTAAAAGAAAAGGTGGCAACCCTAGTCTAGACACTTAGAGCTCTATGTTTGTAGTGATGCAGTGATTGATGAGAGGGGCAGCTTTAGCTGTTACCCCACTCTAATTGTTCATATCCTGTCTGCCCACTTTTGTTTTAATCTTACCCAATTTCCCTAAGCCACACCCAATTTTTTAAAGTCACGTCTGCAAAGTGTCTAGTTTCTTGAGTGGAGCAATTGTATAGGAGCATCAATGATGTAAGTCCAGGCCTTGCTCAAAAAGGTGCTGGTAGCACTCCTTGGCATACGATATTTGTAACCTCTAATAGTGATGTTCGCTAGATGAGATTCCAAATTCTCATGCATGGAGCCAAAATAAATCCTTAATATACAAAATAAAATGCCTCTATAAGAGGATGAATCTCAGGCGTTGTCACACTTATTATTTAATTGCTTATCTTCACAGATGGGTGAAGAGTGAGATCCAAGGAAACACCTTGTGCGTCCCCAGGCACATTCCACTGACATGACTAACAACTTAATGGAGGATTTCTGTCTCAGTGTGTCAGTCATGTAATGGAATGAATTCAAGTCAAGCCTGTTCTGTCCTAGACTCTCCAAGGATAGACAACCTTTGGCATTCATGTGGACTCCTGGTTTCACTGTGACCAGCCAGCCCAACACAGGCCTAGTGTCATGTGGGCTAAATGCAAAATATAGAAATATACAGAAAAAATAAGAGCAGCCACAAGAGGTACAGAAAACACAGACTTCAAAAACCAAGGGAATCTGTTTGAGCTGGATCATAGCGTCGGAGGAGGAGTAAAAATATAAAATATAAATGTATTAATAAATATACAACTCACACTACAAATATGCAGGAGAGACCTGTCTCTTCAAAATGGCTTGTGATTGTAGGTTTACCTGTCACCTTATCCTTGTTGTGGCAGAGGCAGTATGGGATAGCTTCCAAGGAACCAGCCCTCCTGTGCTTGAACATTGAAAGGCTCACTCCCAGTGTATCACCTCCAGACTGACTGTACAACGATGTAACACCAAACAAAATGGTGATCCGGGAACAGTTTGCAATCAGTAATAAATACATAAAATCAATCAGGATGATGAGCAACTCGTGGCCCTACACGATTCATTAGGTGACCCCCAACTCCATCAGGGGACCACTCACAGGAAGCTTCTATTATCTTGTTCATTATCCTGATTGATTTTATCCATCTTTTACTGATTGTGAACTGTTGGTGCTTGTCTTACTATTATGTCATACATTGAATAATTGCTGCTTTAATTCAGAAAATTACAAAAATGAAAAGGGCACTGCAGGCTGAAATTGTGTAATACTTATTAAGCCTTACGTAAAAAGACCACTGTCATCACTTAACTGTGGATGTCAGACTATTGCAGCTTTTCTGCAAGTCCAAAATCAAGTTCTCTCCATCCATTTCTCACCATTTTCTTTGATCTTATCTTCTCGGCCAATCCAATTTGTCCTGATTAAAGGGAAACCACCAGGCATTCTTATTATTGTTTTTGCAAAGTGGTTTTTGCACTAATACAGATTCCAAATTTCACAAATGTGATTTTCATTACAAAATTTTTAATGCTGAATTACAGATACATAAACATGAAAATAACCATCACCAGGCATTTTATGAAACGTTGGCTAGAAAGTCATGCTTGACAGATTCATTGAAATGTATTAAAATTTTATTTTGGTGTTTAACATTTTTTAATTGTCGTTGTATTCCTCTTTATCATGTATTGATCATGTCTAACACACCTGTGTGTCCTGTTATATTCTTGGGCACACTGCACTCTTAGCATCATTGTACAGTTCTAGCCCTCCCCTGCACAGTGGAATTAACTCAAGCACTCCAATATACCTGTGATAACCACCTTGTATTTATTCATTGTTCACTCTGAGGCAAGACATTTAAGGGTCTAATCCGTAAAGAGGGAGAGTTGCAGGGAATTGAAATGTCAATTTCAAACTTTAGGCCAAGGTAGCCGATTTGGAGATTTGTTCCAACTCAGCTACTTTGGCCTTAAGATTGAAATTCCTGTCACAATTCACTGCAACTCTCTCTTTATTGAGTAGACCCTTAATTTTAGGGTTGAAATTTGTTGCTGCATTTTCAAGATAACTGTATATACAATAAAAACAAGCATATATTTAATCTTTAATCTGTTTGTTAATATATATATTTAAATGCAAAGATACAAATAATATGCCAATTACACTGCTGCGGCAACTCTTTTATAAACTTCCACCAATGTATGTGAGAATCACAGACTAGTTTAATTTTTTGTCTAATAGCAACTGAGAAAAGTCAGGCTATAGTTGCAAAAGTCATGTGGTTTAGCAATAAATATTTAAGTCAGCCACAAACTGTGCAGATACTTAAGTACAACAAATACTTCAAAACAAATAATTAATTTCACTTAATTAAGTTAGTGCTGAGACTTCTGTTAATGTTTTTCTATTGCCTAAAGTTTTGCATCTGAGCCAGGATTAGCTGCAGTTGGAGCCAGAAAGGAAGTTTGTGTCTTGCCAGCTCAAATCACCATTTGTCTGGTTTTCTGCATTACATGGCTTGGTGGTGGACATGCTAACTTCCATGTAAGTTGAACAGTCATCTCATGAGCAAGATGCATAAGTCATCTAATTAGAACTTCTTTCTATTGCAAATTTATTACATGTCTGATTCATATCAGACATGTAACTTTGTATCTTATGCAAGTTCTTCCTGGTTGCACTTTAAACAAACTTTTATTATAGAAATATTTAAAGACACAGAGTATCTGTTTGTAAATCTTTTAGAATGTATAAAATAAGAATTAAAGTTGAGGCAGCATACTTTTCAGATCATTGAACAAGACAGTTTGCCCAGTGATGTCATAGCATGGCTCCACCCTAGTTGTGTGCAGTGGCTTTATTTAATGGTTGTGTATTTAGATTGGACTGTGGTGCTTTTGGCCACAAAACAGGCATTCCACACGCACAGAAGTCATATATTGTGGCACCTTTCAAAATCAGGATCTGGGCCAGGACAACCAGAGACTGGGACATAGGTGCTGACTAAATTTTGAAAGTTGACATGTTGTAAGCAATCAATGGCCCTTAAACCTTACAGCACATAATTATAATTATTCCTTAAAGAATGAGTAAAAAAATAACAACATTTCATACATTGGCCTTACCTTTTATCAATTTGAATATTATATTATGATGCACAAGTTTATTGTCCCATTTAATGCTAAGTTTCTTCCCTGTTGAAGTGAAACAAAACAGGAATACAAACATGACAGTTTTATTTTTAGGATTGACATTTTGCCTTTATTCATTCTTTAAAGCTTACTGTCTCTGGAAAAAAATCTCTGGGGAGATCAATAAAATTCCCCATAAGTGTTATGTCAACTTACACATGGGCAAGAAAATATATGTACTCTCAGATGTTTCCTTATTGCAATGAGAAACATGTCAGTCAGTTCATCTAAGTGTAATCACTTCAGCATGTATTTGAGCGTTCCCAGCCTTTTTTTTTTTTTTTTTACTGATATATAGGTAGAATTTCATGATACTGTTATACACAGGGATATTGGTACCACACACATATACTGTATAAATAAATTTCTACGTATATATATATAAATACCTCCCAGCTTTTTCAAATGGCCAAAGATTCGGGGGGGGGGGGGGGTGAAGGTTTGCTGCAGGCGTGGCTATGGGCGTGGCTTTATGGACAATTCAGAGCTATTTCTGAAATTTGGTAAGGCATTAAGAATTATAATTTTATTTACAAATATATAAACACCGGGCGGTGCAAGAATTTTTGTCTACACGGGCGAACTTGCTCTAGTGCCCTGCTGCTGCCATTTAGCTGGATTGTCATGTGACTCGTGGTGCACAGATTATTTCGAGCGGTGTGCAAGGGACAGAGCAAGCAGTCTGTGCCAATGTCACTGGCATAAACTGTTTCCCCTCAGACCGCACTCCCCACACGCAAAAAATGGGTGGCTGGCATACAGCATTTTTCCACCCCTTCCCGCTCAGGGCCTAAGGCTGCCTATGCAGTCTTATGTTAGAGCTGACCCTGCATTTTAAGCACACTATATGATGAGTTCTATTGCTTTGGAGCTCTGTGACTCAGACACAACTAAAATTCTGAGCTCATGGGGACAAAAGAGTAGGAAAGAGGGATATGGGGCAAAAATAGAGACTGTCCTGTCTAAATAGGGATAGTTGGGAGGCATATGTATATAGAACAGCTTTTTCACTCTCTGTGCAGTTAACAGTATTTCTCAAGACCTTGGTTTGTACATTCCAAAAATATAGATCACATAACA
Organism: Pelodytes ibericus; assembly: GCA_036172795.1. Taxonomy (NCBI): domain Eukaryota; kingdom Metazoa; phylum Chordata; class Amphibia; order Anura; family Pelodytidae; genus Pelodytes; species Pelodytes ibericus. The sequence continues at coordinate 171,648,598 of CM069861.1, forward strand.
ATTTGAAAATTATTAGACTTTATAATTACTGTGTGTGTTTTTTTTACCAAAATGGTTTTGACTGGGTTTTTTACCTCCTGATTTACACAAGGCATGAACACGCAATAACAGTGCATTGGGAGCACACAAGTAGCTGGCATCTGCCCATGCTGATGGCATGAAAACCTGTTATACATGATAAGGAGGGTACTCCACTGTTTGAGGGGAATGTTAGTGAGGCATATACAGTCAGAGATTAAAGAGGAGTCATAGATTTGTCCCTTACAAGAAATGCCATTGAAAGAAAATATATTTCATCCAAAATATTCCATTAGCTCAATATAGCTAATCCACCATATTGTGTGTCAGTATGTGGATCAGTACTACATACAACCTTTGTCTATGTTTGTTGATTTTTACCTATCTACAGGATCTGGTACAGACTGCTCAGTCTTTTGTGCATGACACAACAGATTTTATTAACAAACTTTTTTTGTGGTTTACCTTGAGAGTAAGCATGTTTGGCTCTGCACCTTAGACGTCATGATGGTGGTGTGGAGGATGTTGAAGGAGCTTTCTTAACATTGCGTGTATCTGGGGATTATGGGGATTTGCTGCTTGCTCTGTTGAATTTGGTGTCAAGAAGGAATTACTTTGTGTTAGTCATTTTTATTTGCAAATACAGGGTACTGCCATGGGGACTCACATGGCACCCTCATATGTTAATTTATATATGACTGCATTTGAACACAGATTCATATATGCTGATAGGTTATATTATATTATACTGATAGTCAGGCCCGCCATCAGGAGGTGACGGGCGATTCTGGCGTCCAGGGCCTGGCGGGCCCAGGTCACGCCAGAAAAAAAAATCCCTCTGTTTAGCCGGGCCACGGCTGTGAGGGAAGCTTTCTGCTGTGGCCAGGAGATAAGTACTGGGGAAGGGGGCAGGAAGGTGCAAATAACGAGCATAACGTTTGAGTGACAAAATACTGTCATATTGAGTGACAAAATACTGGCATATTAAATGGCAAAATAATGGCATATTGAGGGGCAAAATACTGGTATATTGAATGGCATATTGAGGGGCAAAATACTGGCATATTAAATAGCAAAATAATGGCATATTGAGGGGCAAAATAATGGCATATTGAGTAGCAGAATACTGGCATATTAAATGGCAAAATAATGGAATATTGAGGGGAAAAATACTGGCATATTAAATGGCATATGAGTGGCATATTGAGGGGCAAAATACTGGCATAGTAAATGGCAAAAGAATGGCATATTGAGGGGCAAAATACTGGCATATTAAATGGAAAAAGAATGGTATATCGAGTGGCAAAATACTGGCATATTGAGTATCAAAATACTGGCATATTAAATGGCAAAATACTGGCATATTAAATGGCAAAAGAATGGCATATTGAGGGGTAAAATACTGGCATAGTAAATGGCAAAAGAATGGCATATTGAGGGGGAAAATACTGGCATATTAAATGGCAAAAGAATGGAATATTAAGGTGCAAAATACTGGCATATTGAATGGCTAAATACCGGCATACTGAGTGGCAAAATACTGACTTACTGAGTGGCAAAATATTACTGGCATATTGAACAACTGCTCCCAACCACCCTCCATTTTACACTAGACCTGGATAACATGCTTGTGAGGGTAGGTGGGGCGAGTGGGAGATATTGTTGGGGAGGGTTAGGGGGCCCAGAAAATTTGTTCAGTAAGGGGCCCTGAAATTCCTGGTGGCGGCCCTGCTGATATTAGGTGCTTCCTCTTTGGTTTGAGTGTTAGTCTGTGAAGTTACGTGATTGTGTATTTTGTACATTGTGTCCTGTGTGATAGATTGTTTGTTTTGGATCGACTAGTGTTTTGTACTCTAACAGACTATGACTTGTCACGCTTTATGCATACTTGTGTGCGTGCATATATTTGGAAGTTTCGATTATGGCTTTAATGACTGACATTACTGCGATTTGCTTTATTAAGATGTGGGCTTCCTTCCTGTGCAGCATTAGCATGTGGTGCGATGGAAGCTTCAGGCATTTAACCCTTAGACGCTAAATGAAGGTGCAAGGGTAGGAATCAGTTACTTTTAGGTGGTTTAGTTAGGTATTTTAATACATTTTAATCGACAGGTATGCTAGAGGGTTGGGATTGGTTAGGTGGGCTTGGGGTAGTGCGTGCAAAGGGGTTATACATTTTAAATAGGGCCAGTCGTGGCAGTCACTTGCAGCACACTGGACAATTGAGCTATCACTACCTGTGGCGTTGTCCTTCTCAGATAAGTGCATTAAATAAATTCAAGTAGTAAATCCAGGTCGCTTTTCCCTTATACTGGTGACTTATCCTGCATCCAGCGCCTCCACCAGCCAAATCTCTCACAATATGGATGCAAGTGTGTGTAGTGAGAGAAGAAGGACGAGCAAAAAAAGTGTTAAAGGTGTTATCTGAATAAAGATAATAAGCAAGGTGTCCACTAAGTACTGGCAGCCGAACTAAAAACAGACAGCTTCAAAAACTGCGTGAAAGTGTGCAAATACAAAAGGTACAATCCGGCACACAGTGCATAGACACTTAAAAAATATAAATATGTGTGTGTCTATGCACTGTGCGCCGGATTGTACCTTTTGTATTTGCACAATTTGGATGCAGCCTGTGTAGGAGCAGTCAGGGGTGATACAATGTGCGTAATCCCTATGGTAAATGTTGATGAAAACGTATCCTTCAAACTTATAACATAGACCTGGGGTCTTGCATATTTAGGTAACTATGTTTATTTTGTGTTACCTGTAGATTGATGCATTTGTTACTGTATAGTAGTCATTTAAATGTTTATTTTGCTGAATTGTAATTTGTTCAGTGACTTTTTATACATTATATGTTACTTTTATTTGTTTTCTTGTGTTAAATATAGATATTCAATAATGGTGTAAAGACATTTTACTATGTTTGTGCATATTTTTCTGTGTTATATATTATTTAGTCTTGGGACAGACTGTTGTGGGGTGGAGACACTGTTAGCTTATTATTCCTAAATAAGAATTATTTGAGTGGGCTATGTTACTCTTGTTGAATAGATTATGGAGGAGCCACAGATTATCTGCTATTTATATCAAAATATATTTTCTTATTATGATTGCATACATGTAAAAAAAAAATAACCTAATGTTAGTGCTAAATTTGTAGGGTTGACTGTTTCTTTAAATACCATAACTAGGACTTTTCAGTTCTGACACCAGAAACTATATTATATAATATAATATATATATAATGTAAGATACAATGTAAGTACAACTGCTATTGCTGTTACGTAAGTGTTTTCCTTGTAAATGTGACCGCGCCACTCTAACATATAAAACAATGCGCAGGTGTAGGAATTCAGACATTGTTTGTGCCTTAATGTACCATTATGTCAGTAAATATGTCTGTGCTTGCACAATTTCATTATTATAGTTTCCAGAACACACAGAAGCATTATAACTTATTTATTTCAGGGTGTGTTTGTTATTGACTGATGTGTGTGCCAGAGATGACTTAATAAGGGCAATCTCACCTATCGTCCTCATGCTATTTTATTATATTGTGTTTGAGGGGAAAGTGAGAACATATTTGCATGGAAAAGCAAACTTGTGAGCAAATTTCTGCATCTGTTAATAAGATCATCCAGGAACTACTGCTCTTGTGCTCAGAGTCCTAGCAGCAGCCTGACCAGTGCAGTAATTACCGCGAGGCATCCTAGGCCGGCACTGGAAAAAAAAACCCTAAGAAAAAAACCGAACGGGAAGCCGAGTGTTTTTTTCTTAGGGGGGCGGAGTGATGACGGGTCACGTGACCCGGCGCTCTGACGTCAGACGCGCGCCTGGTCACGTGACATATCCACACTCACCGTGGGAGCTGAACAGGCAGCAAGGTAGGACACCATGCTGCCTGCCACTAGCCACCACAGATCAGATCAGGGTAAGTCCTGGGGTAAGGGACCATGCCCCATCACCCCCATTACATGCCCCATCACCCCTATTACATACCTCCATTAACACCATTATATGCCTCCATTGCCCCCATTATATGCCCCCTTACCCCAGTGGGTGATGCAGGCATGTAGTGGGGGTGATGCAGACATGTAATGGGGGTGATGCAGGCATGTAATGGGGGTGATGGGGTTAATGGAGGCATATAATGGGGGTGATGGGGGCATGTAATGGGGGTGATGGAGGCATGTATTGGAGGTGATGGAGGCATGTAATGGGGTGATGGGGTTAATAGTGGCATATGATGGGGTTAATGGAGGCATATAATGGGGTGATGGGGTTAATGGAGGCATATAATGGGGGTGATAGTGTTAATGGAGGCATATAATGGGGGTGATGGGGTTAATGGAGGCATGTAATGGGGGTGATGGAGGAATGTAATGGGGTTGATGTGGGTTATGGGGCATGTCGTGCGTGTGCAGCGTGGGAAGGGGGGTGCCCGACAGCACAAAACCAAGATACATTACTGAGCCTGACTCTTAATTGATCTTCACTTGCTTTAAAAACAAAAGTCCACATTATTATAGAAACATCTATTCAATTGCCTACAAGGTAATATCAAGGATCAATCCTCGTCGCACACACGTCACATAATTACCTTATGGCTGATTCAGAAGTATTTGAGAAATGCATAGAAGATAATTACTGAAAACACTGGCACAACATAGTGTATGATATAAATGCAGTGTCCTTTTTCATTACTTGTGCTGCAAGCGGTAACAATTAATATAAAACAATGTACAATTTGTCAGGCCAAGTTCAATGTCTTCTGTGTCCCAAAGTATACCATACAACACTTCCTTCACAATACTTTGATTCCATTGCCAAGGTATAGATGCAAAGTGTATTTCCATACGAGAACACCAGTGTCCGAGGCAAGGTCAGTGACGATCCATAGAACATCATTAAATTCTCCATCACAAAGTCCAGTAAATTTCCACTATGCACATGCCCTTTGCACTCTATGGTATTTAGTCATAAGTCGATCAATTATCCCTTAATGCAAAGATCAAGTAATCAATCAGCCACTGCTGCTCAGTTTAGTTTGTTTTACATTATTTTTATTAAAGGAAGCACAGACTTACAATAGATTTCAAAAAGTGTATAAGGTCAATAGAAAATAGTAAATATATGATAACATACAATAAAAGAATAAATAATGACAGAGTCCCTTTAACCCCGTCACGACAATGGACGTATCAGGCACATCCTGCGGTAAAACAATCGTTTTTTGCGAACTTTATCGGTGCTGGTCTATTGCCTCAATGTCGAGGCAATTGTCAGCACCGAAATTTCCTCTCTGCGGCACCCCACGGAGTGCCCCACGGAGCAATCGTGGGCCCCATATTGACGGAGCAGCATGCTGCAGCAAGCAATATGGCTATGCCCTCTTGTGGTCAGAGCTTTGGAAGTGAAAGAAAATTAAATTCCGTCGCTCTGAATATGTTGCTTGACTGCCCCTAGAGACAGCAAGCAACATTGCAATATATAAAAAAAAGATTTAATTAGCTTAAAACTGGTATTATGGTTAGATTAGCCTATAGGGTTAAAATTAAATAATTGTTAGCATAAGGGATAGGGTTAAAATTAAATTAAAATATATTAAGGGATAGCATAAGGGTTAGAGTTGGGGTGAAATTTAGTGTTAGGGTTAAATTTAGGGTCGGGTTGGGGTCAAAAGGTCAATATAGGAAAATAACCAAAAAACACTATTTTTGTTTTTTGCCCCATAACTCGCAAAAAAATACAGAAAAATATGGAAACATGCATATTTCTGAACTCGGGACAACATTTAGAAACTATTTAGATGGGGTCTTTTTAAATGATTGTATTTGTGTAAATTATATTTTTGGTCAAAGTTAGAAAAAGTGTTTGTTTTTTTAAATTTTTCATCATATTTGATGATTTTTTTTGTAGTAAATTATAAGATATGATGAACATAATGATATCTAATGAAAGCTTTTCTTATGACAATAAAAACAACATATAATTTGTGTGGGTACAGTATATGAGAGAGAAACAAATTACAGCTAAACACAAACACCCCAGAAATGTCAAAACAGCCATTGTCACCAAGGGAAAGTCAAGGCGAAAATGTCTTGTCACTAAGGGGTTAAGATAAGGGATTATGCTCAATTGTTTGGCACTTGGGCAAGACACCTTTGCCCACTGGTGTCCCACAGAATTAGGACAACTGAGAGTGAAAGCTTGATCATTGAACAAGTATGTCAAAGCAGGACTGTCCCACATAAAGTAGGACAGTGGGTGTGCATACCCAGGGGGTCAGAGAGAGGCAGGAAAGGTTCCTGGTTATTTAAACAAAATTAAAAGTATTTTAATGACTTTGATTTAACCTATTTAGCAGTTTATTGTTCAGTCCCCAGAAAAGTAATACTACATATCAGCATGAATTCCCTCACATGCTCCAGTGCAAACTACCCAACCGGTTAAATAATGGCTTGTGTCCAATATTAAGCCTATCGAGGTAACATCATGGACGGTATTTTTCTGAAGAAAATGTGCTTTTGTTTAGTTGCTAATTAAGAATTGTTGTCAGTTCACTATTTATTATACCCCCGATCATGGCATCAGCAGAATAAAATCACCTGACAAAGTGACATCACCTTTTACACACATTGGATACATATTTGGACACAGAGCCATTTGCAGGTTGGTATTCTGCATGTCACAGTGAATACAGCTAACACAGACATGTCAAAGAGCATTTAGTGTGGAATGCTGACATTGTCCAACGAGGGACACTTTTATATTTGTGGGAGTGGCTGAAGGTGTGGCTATGGGAGGGGCTTTATCAGAACAGTTTCAGCAACTTTATGACCAATTGTTACCTATTGATATAATTTGATTAGTCATTTAGAATTAGAATAATGTATTTTACATTAACAGAAAATGATATTGTTTAATTATATTATTGTGCATTTTATTGCTGTGGAGCTCTGTGATACAGTTATTTAAAGTAAACTTCTCAACGCCCAGAAAAGAGGGACAACAGAAGAGGAAAGAGTGATGGGGGGATTTGGGTGCAAAATAGGGAGTGTCCCTCCAAAATAGGGGCACTTGGGAGGAATGGGTTTGGGAGATTTGTCATACAGAGAGGATCACAGACTCTGAGGGCCAGACAGTAAACAGAACATAACTGGCCTCTCTTCCCTTCCTTTCACCCAACAACTTGTATTATGATTGAAGAATAATGTACACTTTCCAATACCAAACACAAAAAAACAATACCATTTTGTTGTTTGTGGTCTTCTTTTCTAAATCATTGGTAATGAGGTTTGTTTTCAGCAGTGATAAGATCCAAACTTTCTACTCATTAAAGTAATAACCAGTTTCCACATGTACTTTTACATCAGCGATTAAGTGGGATGCGATTATGCAACTGGCAGTCTGTGTGCTTTCTGTTCCACACCAAAGGTTTCTCCTTGCCCTGAGGATCCTTTATACGAGAAGACATGTCAACTGTGTGATCATTACACCAAGATTTCATCTAGTGCCAAAAAAAGTCTGTTTGTATTAATCATTTAAATAGCCACTACACTCCAAAAAAATAAATAAATGGAAAAGTTATGTTTGCAATTTGGTGAGAGAATGCTACAGCCTGATTTTACCTCTGTCCAGTGGTGTATTTTGGTTTTGTGCTGCCCTAGGCAGACTAAATTAGGGGGCCCCCCTCTCCCCCCCTACATTTCAGAACCAGGACATACTGGGTTTAGTCCAGAGGGTCTGCTAACTATTAGGATCCCTATTGGAAAACCCCCTTGCCGCTACTGTTGTTGGTGGGAAATTAGGAGATTAGGAGAATCGGTTATAGAACTGGAACTTTACCGTAGACAGTAGACAGGAATAGAATACGGACTTTACTTGCGAATATAGCAGGAAACAGTTCAAGGATTACACTAGACACCACAACAGACAGAGCTGGCACTTCATTTGATACATCAACAGGTAATACACAAATACGTGCTGCGCTTTGGATTTCAAGACACCACTATGTGCATCCTTTAAGTAAAAATACTTCTATTTATATTGTGAGTCAACCTTCTTCTGTGCTTGGAGCTTCAGGAAGCACAGAAGAAGATTGACTCACAATATAAGTATTTTTACTTAAAGGATGCACATAGTGGTGTCCTGAAATCAAAAGCGCAGCATCTATTTGTTTATTGTTCGTTGTTGTGAATGCACACCTGTGGCGGGTGTGTCTGGGTTGCAGCTACTATAAGTGTTTAACACAGTAATTGTTTTGTGTCCTATACATAGCGCTGTTTGTGCACACTTCTTTTTCCGATACAGCAACAGGTAGCAAACCCTGTATTATACATACAGAGCCAAACATCAGAGATTTTACGTCACAGAATATAGTAATAGGTAGAAGGGCTTGCACTTCAGATGACACAGTAACTGATAGAAGAGCTTACAATTTCCAGATATGATGACAGATTACCATGCTTGCACTTTACAGAATAAAGCAACTGATAGAAGAGCTTGCACTTCATAGGCAAATCAGATCAGGAGCTCAACCACCTCGTCTGATTAGGGTCTGGTTTCAGTGGGCGTTTCTCTCTGCTAATGCAGTTAAGGTCCCCCCTGCTGAACCACTTTCAGAATGAGGATCTTTCACTGCACTAGCAGGGAGAAACAGTTGCTGACCTGACCAGGCTGCCTGCTTCCTGGGAAGTATGGCAGCTGCCAGTCAGATGATAAAATGGCATGTACTATCAACTCTGTGGTATTTGCATATCATGTACTATCAATAGTAAATGCCAGTTTATTCTCATATTTTTTTTTTTACTTGTCCTTCTATGTTAGAAGCACAAGTGAAAAAAAGTTTAGTTGTCCTTTAACACATTTACCTCCTAACAAGGCATATGCTTGGAATTCTGATAACACAATATATAGTTAATTTGTAATAATTTGTTATTTCATACATTCACAGTAATTACAATGTTTAGGTTATAGAGTCATTTTATGTAATGCCTCAATGCATCTGCTCTGATCCTCATGCAATAAAACAAGAGCAGAAGGCTAGAGCAGGAACCTTTGCAAGAGATTTCTAAAGAATGTCTCCATGCTTTTATATAAACAAGATGCCTGTGTGAAACCAGAGAAACCAAAGTTATTTTTTTGAATGGAGTGGCACATTTAAAGTGGGAGCAATGCTACATTTTAAAACTATTAAAAACGTGTCCTGTTTTTCTGATTAATTCACATTTTGCTTCATGGAAACTGTGCTAGTGATTGCCAACAGAAACACTCCCTCTAGGTCTGCCAATCAGAGTATTTCTGGTTAATGGAGGCCGATGCCTATAGGAGAGAACTGCCACAAGTGGGCAATGGAAGACGTGAGTGCTTAGTGTTGTCTATAGTGATATCTTCTAACTTAAGTAATTCACTCAAACAGGGACTATTTACTGTTAACATGTTGGCATTATCCCCCCCTCCGGCTACAACAGCCACTGTAGACAATATCATGATAATTATGTTGAGATAGAATAGTTCAGTTCTAATATGTGTATTAAATAATATAATATAACATACAACATTGGCTTATATATAATGACTTATGAGCCATTGTCAGAACAAAACAAGCAATCAAATAAAATACACATAAATATTATAAATATTTGTATAAGAAATAAGTAAACTAAGCATAAAAATAAAATAAAGTGTCAAGTAAACAATAACAACATGGTACTAAAACAAAGTCAGGAAGCAGAGTATGTGATCAGTCAGGTGGGAACATGGTTAAATTAATCTTTCACATCATCTTCCCACATTGGAAAGGGAATAGTTCAATATTAATGGGACCAACGGTTCCTTTCAAGGCAGCAATAGAATAAACCTTTCTTACTGGCTCATCTTCCTCACGCCATATCTACTTCTCCATGTTGTAAAAGCCCTACATGGTCTATTCATTCAAGAATCTAATTTGGTATCTTGACATAAGCACACAAACCAATTAATGATTCTCCTCTGGCATTACTTTATTTATAAATAACCATCATGTTCTACAATACATGTACAATGGAAGGTTTTTTTCAATAACTTCACCCTGGCGTGGCCTGTGCACTCTTGCCATGACATGTGGCTCTCTTTCTCTGAGGCCCCACAGTTCTCACTTAGGTCCTTTTCATCCTCTTGGTTTTCAAACAACCCCTCACAACTCACCTCATTAAACATGGCTACTATATACTCAGCCAGCACCAAACCTAATCCTATTTTAATGCCAAGTGACCAGCTGTCTCAGTCTGATGAAATCTGAAGTTTACAGCATTTTTATTTCCTTTTACCCTCGTACATCAAAGAAAACATGTCATGTAATTAAATAAATGGAATGTAAATACAGGTATGAGTTGTTCATTGAAAGCAAGAAGAGAGTTTAATAAGTTCTGAGTACTGGCTTGAAAAATAATTGTAAATGACATATTTTGTTGAAAGGCGGTTAAATATTTAGAGAAAAGGCTGTTACTGCTAAGATGGTGTCAAACGAGCATTTGGAATATGTCTAACAATGTTATCCCTCCAAACCACAATTATATATCATTTGTGTCCTGTCAGAGCAGTCAAGAAATTATCTTGTATAGCAGTGCTATTAAACTTATTGTGTGTTTTATTGCATTTTGCAGTTAGGGTTATGCTATCCTAAAACTGAGTTTGGATGGAACTGTTGCATATTCTATTAGTTATGTTATTTCCTTTACATGCATAGCTTTTTGAAGTAGATTGATGGACCTGTAGGCCATAGAAAATGTACCAAACTAGGCCTGTCATCAACTACACTGGGAAGACTTATCCAAACTAATAAAACTCTGTGGGACTACCTTATCATTGACACTAAGTCCATTTTAACACAAATACAGAAAGTTCAGATTGTGAATTCATATTTTTCATTGTGACGCTGATCATAATACTTAAACTATGGCAGACATTTATTTCATGCAAACATCAAATATTTTCATTTTTCTGTGGAACAAAAAAGCAACCAAACCACAAATGTCATTACAAACACACAATAATAATAAGGTACTGTCATTTTACATCATATATCAAATACAATATTAATAGAAGATTTGTACGATTTAAATGTTAACATATATAAGCATATATATGTTAGGATTCTGTCTAAACCCTTTTACTACATTCTTGTACAACTCTATTCCTTGCTCTTCCATTTCAAAATTCATGTTGATTCTATTATTGCTAAACATCTGTTTTCTAAAAATAAAGCATTTAAAATAAAAAAATAATTTTTTTTACCAGATTTTACAATTTGTTCAAAGATAATAGAATTATTCTGACAAATTTACTTTGTTTGCGCTCTTCAGATTTCTACAATTACAAAACCTAGCAAAACACCTCATAGTCAATAAAAGAAGGTACCAACAAATTGACAGAATTTGAATATTCAAGTAAATCTAGAATTTCCATACTTTTCAAAGCAATTTATTTAAAAAAAAAAAAAAAAAATTATTTTTAGTTTTATACATAGAAAAAAAGAAACATCAAAAAGTCACAGTTTGCTTCCATATATAAGTTCATGAAAATCATTTCTGACAAAGGAAATATACAACAAAACACACTGTTGCCATCCCATAAACTGGTAAACTCCTATGATTGTTCTCCAAAATGCCAGACAAGGTGAGCGATCCCCAGATTGACTGTGTAGCTGTGTATGTATGTAGGCAGGGCCGCCATAATGGATGCACAAAGTGGGCACTTCCCAAGGCCCACAGGTTAAAAGGGCCAGCAGTCCGCATCCCCCACTCAGTGTGTAGGAGGCGGCAGTGTGCAGGACTGCGGAGGAGACGCAAGAGAGCACCAGCAAGGTGAGTACTGGGGAATGGGGGAGAGAATGGGGGAGAGGGGGTAATGCTTTTATTGGAGAAACTGGTGGTGACATATTAATGGGCAAACTGATACTGGCATATACTGGCATATTAGTAAGCAAATTGTCTGTGGCATATTAGTGGGCAAACTAACTGTGGCATATTAAAGGGGAATTTTGCTGTGGCCTATTAATGTGGAAACTAACAATGATATATTAATGGGCAAACTAACAGTGGCATATTAATGTGCAAACTGGCAGTAGCATATTAATGGGAAAGTCGCCTATGGCATATTAATGAACAAACTAACAGTGGCATATTAATAGGGAAACTGGCTGTGGCCTATTTATAGGCAAATTACCTGTGGCCTACGTATGGGAAAATTGCCTGTGTCATATTAATAGTCAAAAACAAGGGGGTTATGAGGAGGGAGAGACAGACACAGGGGGAGAGAGATACATGTGAGTTATGAGGAGAAAGAGACAGACAAACATGGAGAAAAAGCAGACATGCAGAAAAAGTGACCAGCATGGGGAACAGAAAGGTAGACATAGAAAAATATATGGGGTATGAAGGGAGAGATATACATGAGGGTATGAGTGGAGAGAGATATACATGAGGGTATGAGTGGAGAGAGAGAAAGACACAAGGGTATGGGTAGACAGAGACACATAAATAAAACCACACCGTATTATGGCCAAATAAATATCTTTATGTAAGATAAAAGTTTGTGTTGGTCATTCACTTCAAAATCAAGTCTGTGTAAAGGGGAGGAGTTTATAATATAGCCACGGCCACCTGGGGGAGCCAAAAAAACCCAACAACCTGCACCCAGGCGCCTGTGGCCCTAGGATCGGCCCTGCTGATCTAATACGACATGCTAGTGTTTGATCATATTATTACACTCCTCCTAGATATGCTTAGTTTTGTCTGAAGTAGTTAGGATCCAGGACACTCCTTTCTCCATTGTGATTTGATAACATAGCCGATCTTCTACAAATTTCCATACAACTCAATTACTCCTTTTTCCATTCTCTGGCAATTACTTTTTTTTCTGCCAATAAACAGTGTACCGCTAAAGCTAGCTGCAGCTTAAATAGCTTTGGCCAGCCCTGTTTTAGCAGAAATGAAATGCAAACAATACACCGCGCCTTATGTAATAGTGGAAGTTGCACCAAACCAAAGAGGCGGCTCTAGACTTCGTGAGGGCTCAGACGAAAGTCGAACATGAGGCCCTCACGGACACGCATTATTAAATAAAATATATGCAAGTGATAATAAAAATGAACTGTATAAATAGCATATTTCAATATCAGACTTAAATCCCAGCTTCTAGGAATTTACAGCTCCTAGAATTTTATTTGTCTCGTAATTATTCTACAAATATCTATAAACATTTGGTAAAGATAAAAAGTGTGTGGCTGACTAACTCACATTCTTATTGCTGTGTCCTAAATGTGAACACTAACACATTTCACACAGTCATTTCACACAGTCATTTCACACACTGACTCACAGACACAGTCAGCACAAAATCACACACTAACAGAAAAACTCAGCCAGGAAAGGTGCTCAATGTTGAAAGTGGTCTCACAGAACACCTTGTGCTGGAGGCAATGCACTTCTGCGCTGCCTGTTTGTTTTTCCTCACAGCACCGAATGCACTGTGACATTGGGGGCGGATAGATCTTAACATTGTGCGATCGCACTCAAAGGGGGGGGGGGGGAATGAATCTCCATGCCACCCTTTAAAGTGTCGACGCTTATGGCCAGGGCCGCCACCAGGAATTTCAGGGCCCCTTACTGAACAAATTTTCTGGGCCCCATAATACCCCCCCCCCCCCCCCCGACAATATCTCCCACTCTCCCCACCTACCCTCACAAGCATTTTATCCAGGTCTAGAATAATATGGAGGGTGGTAAGGAGCAGTTAGTCAATATGCCAGTATTTCGACACTCAATATGCCAGTATTTTGCCATTCAGTATGCCAGTATTTTGCCATTCAATATGCAAGGATTGTGCCATTCAATATGCCAGTATTTTGCCACTCAATATGCAAGAATTTTGCCATTCAATATGCCAGGATTTTGCCATTTAATATGCCAGTATTTTCCACTCAATATGCCAGGATTTAGCCATTCAATATGCCAGAATGTAGCCACTCAATATGCCACGATTTTGTCACTCAATATGCCAGGATTTAGCCACTCAATGTGCCAGGATTTAGCTCAATTAGTCAGATTAGCCACTTAGTGGATTTGCCACTCAATATGCCAGGATTCAGCGATTCAATATGCCAGGATTTAGCCATTCAGTATGCCAGAATTTAGCCAATTAGTGGATTAGCCACTCAATATGCCAGGATTTAGAGATTCAATATGCCAGAATTTAGCCACTCAATATACCAGGAGGGGGGAAAGAGACAGAGACAAGGGGAGGGAGGGGGAAGAGACAGACACAAGGGGAGGGAGACAAAGAGAGACACAAAGGGAGGGGGAGAGAGAGACATACAAAGGGAGGGAGAGAGACACAAAGGGAGGGGAGAGAGAGAGGAGAGAGAGAGAGAGAGAGAGAGAGAGAGAGAGAGAGAGAGAGAGAGAGAGAAAGGGAGGGTGGGGGAGAGAGATTATGCTGGGGGGAAAGACAGACAACCCTAAGGGGGGGGGGGGGGAGAGACCGCATTGGTACATAAATGGAAATAAAAACAAGAAATGCATTTTTTTTTTATATCATAATTTTTATTAAAAAACTCTTTACATGTGAATATATACAAGTTGAACTTTTTTCCTATAGGGCAGTCTTATATTCAGGCTTTTAGTTTTTTTCCTAAAGGAATATCCAAAGTTTGGGGGGTCGTCTTATAATCAAGCAAATACGGTAATATTGTGCTATTCAGATGCCAGTAATAGTGTGCCATTAAGAGGCCAGTATTGTTGTGCCATTCAGATGCCAGTAATATTGTACCATTCAGATGCCAGTATTATTGTGCCATTAAGATATCAGTAATATTGTGCCATTAAGATGTCAGTAATATTGTGCCATTCAGATGCCAGTAATATTTTGCCATTAAGATGATCCAGCCAATTTGCCCAGTAAGATGCCAGTATTAATGTACCATTAAAGATGCCAGTATTAATGTACCATTAAGATTCCAGTATTAATTTACCATTAATATGCCAGTATTAATGTACCATTAAGATTCCAGTATTAATTTACCATTAATATGCCAGTATTAATGTACCATTAAGATGCCATCATTATTGTACCATTAAGATGTCATAGTTATTGTTCCATTAAGAGGCCAGCAATATTGTGCCATTAATATTGTGCCATTAAGATACCCCAGCCAATTTGCCCATTAAGATGTCAGTATTAATGTGCCATTCAGATGCCAGTAATATTGTGCCATTCAGATGCCAGTAATATTGTTACATTAAGATGTCCCAGCCACTTTGCCCATTAATATGCCAGTAATATTGCGCCATTAAGATTCCAGTAATATTGTGCCATTAAGATGCCAGTATTATTGTGACATTCAGATGTCAGTAATATTGTGCCATTAAGATGCAAGTAATACTGTGTCATTAAGATGCTAGTATAATTGTGCCATTAAGATGCTAGTATTATTGTGCCATTCAGATGCCAGTTATATTGTTCCATTAAGATGCCAGTAATAGTTTGCCATTCAGATGCCAGTATTATTGTGCCATTCAGATGCCAGTATTATTGTGCCATTAAGATGCCAGTAATATTGTGCCATTAAGATGCCAGTAATATTGCACCAATAAGATGCCATAATTATTGTGCCATTAAGATGCCAGTAATATTGTGCCACTAAGATGCCTGTATAATGGCGCCATTAAGATGCCATAATTATTGTGCCATTAAGAAGCCAGTAATAGTTTGCCATTCAGATGTCAGTATTATTGTGCCATTAAGATGCCAGTAATATTGCACTATTAAGATGCCCTAATTATTGTGCCATTAACATGACAGTAATATTGTGCCATTAAGATGCCCCAGCCAATTTGCCCATTAAGATGCCAGTATTATTTTTTCTATTAATATGTTAAAGTTACTATGCTCGTTGGAGATTTGGCTTGGTGGAGGGAACAATCTCTCATATCTGGTGTCAGTGCTCAGTACTGGATGACTTCTGGTCCACCATTCTGAAGATCCTTGACAAGGACTTTGGCATTTCCCTACCACTTGACCCAGTTACTATCTTATTTTACCAAAATATCCCAGTGACAAAAAGAAACCAAAGAATCATCCCGGCATACCGAAATATTGGAAATCTCCAAATCGACCACCTCTTCCTGAGTGGCTACAGAGAGCCCAGCAATCACTGCTATTTACAAAATGGTGGATAACCCAAAAAAGGTTCAGGCACCCCCCCCCCCCCCCCATGAATATATAGAGTTTACATTCTCATTTCACCCTCATTCCCTATGCCGAGTTTGGTTTTCGGAGGTCACTCACTGATACTATCAATGACCCTGTTGCTTGTTCTAGATATTTGCTATTACTGTAAAAATACCTGTTTGAATTATATGACCAATATATATACTGATTATAATTTCGAATAAAAAAAAAAAATATTGAGAGCAAATTTAGGTAATCTGGTTTTTATCAACGCTGTTATTTGTAAATTCCAAATGAATGGTATTTATTCTGCTGTTTCTCATTATATCTAGAGTAGCAGCATAATGTATGTTCATGTCTTTATTTGTTCTTTTTTTTTTTCCACCCTTAATATCTTTGTCTGTACACATGGACTTACTTAGAAAGCTTTCAAGTCTTAAGAAATTGAAAGTTTGGGTTTGGTCTATTCCCAACTCATTTTTTAATTGGTCAAAGGGTTTAATAATGTTCCTATGTAATAAGTCCCCTACTTTTGTAGCCCCTCCTCTTTTCCACAGTGCTAGGTCTAGATTATCAGTGTTATGTTCTAAAAATTCTATAGGCAATTTACCTGAGATTTTGTCCAAATTTTCAAATGTTTTCCTCTGTTCAAACCAAAAGGTGAATAAATGTTCCAGGACATACAATGGGGAAATCCTGCCTCACACCTTGCAGGATACAAAGGTGTCAAGTTCAGCTATGTACAGGGTACAATCAAAGTAACTTGTTAATTAAAGGACATCACTGTACAACAGGACACTGAATGACTTACAAAGAGACAATGGGTAAGGTGACATAATGACAGGATAGGATACAATCTTAACCTGAGGAAATACAATGAATGTGACAAAGATTTGGTCCTCCCAGGGTAAACATCCTGGCTGACAACCTGAGTGAGCCAGTGTTTGAATTCCATCTGAAAACAGGGTTCTGCTGGTGCCCTCAAAGTTTGTACCACCAAACCTAGTATATCCTATACATTTTTGTTAAGTTTACTTAGTGTGGAGCTGTGTACATTATTGATTTATTTTTATTTTTAATTGTTAATATACACTGTGGAATACACTTCCTATGAGGCTCAGTCAGTCAAAGTATGGTTTTATGCTGACTGAGCATCATATGGCAAAGGTAGCCAACATCACATTACTGCAAGTTGTATTGCAATGGAGCTCTGTGATATAATGCTGCACATTATTGTATTATATTAAAGTAGAGCTCTGTGATATAATTACACACTGCACATTTATGCAGAGCTTTGTGATATACTCACACTGCACATTTCTGCAGAGCTCTGTGATATACTCACACACTGCACATTACTGCAGAGCTCTGTGATATACTCACACACTGCACATTACTACAGAGCTCTGTGATATACTCACACACTGCACATTACTGCAGAGCTCTGTGATATACTCACACACTGCACATTACTGCAGAGCTCTGTGATATACTCACACACTGCACATTACTGCAGAGCTCTGATACACTCACACCCATTACTGTGAGTTTTATTACTGTGGAGTCTGTAATACAGTCACACAGTGCACATTACATTGAGTTGTATTGCTGTGGAGTATGTGATACACATGTACACTGCACATTACTGTGTTTTATTGCTGGCTCTGTGATACAGTCATACACAGCAAACATTTTGAGCTGTTAGAAAAGGGGACTCACGGGTAGTAAATGGGAGTAGATGGATTTACATCTTAAAAAGCAACTGTTCTTCAAATAAAGGCACTTAGTAGACTTCAAATAATAAATGATTAGCAATGATGGCTAATCTGTGGTACTCCAGGCACTGTGACTTCATTTGCTATAATGTTCAGGCAACCAAATGAATGGCTCAGAACCTGGGAGAATTTCTACCAACAGAAATATAGGACTCAACATGTCAGGAACTGACCGTACCTGGACTTAAACTCTGACTTCCATGTCCCTAGTTCTCTTCTTTACCAGTTTTCCAGCCTGTCTATCACATTTTAGCCTCTGTTCTAGTAACAATGACTATACAAAGCCTTTTTATCATCAATGCTCCTCAGCTGTGTCTAGTCATGTGCTCACTCTAGGCCTATAAAAGCCTCTTCCTTTGACTGTACCTTTGCCAGATTATTGTGGTTCCTGCCTGCAGTATATCAAGCTTTCTACTGATCTTTAATTACCTGTTACTGATTTGGACCGTCTGACTACTCTGCTTTCTCCTACTTACTGACCTCGGCTTGCCTGACTACGCTTCTACTCTTTGTTCCAGCATCACAGCTCTGCTTAAGACCAGATTGTCACTCAAAGCTCAGGGGCTCAACCACCTGGGTAACGAGTGGCTACTTCTGGCAGAAGACTTTTCTGATCTGGCTGCTGGACTCCAAACCTGTTAACATCAGTATCATTACACAATAAGAACTTGGGTATGTGTGTAGGCACAATAAGAACCCTAAGATCGGCCCAATAAAGAACACCCACAAATATTTATGTTTGACAGTCACAGCCATGGAGATTGATGAATAATCTTTTATATACCTCATTACGGTGTTATGTTTCTTGTAGAAGAGAGTTATATGGTATATAACTATAATAACAATGTTAACGACACAGCACACACTGGAAGATATATAAATTCTATGTTTTATTTTCATATGAAGTTATAATTCAGTCTACTGTATTAAACCATTATATGCTACTGTCTATTATTAATATGACATGTTTTGAACTGAACTATTCTAATAAAAATATATATTTAAAAGAAAACACTTCAGTGTACCCAAATAAAAGCATGGAAGTAATAATAAACTCTCACAGGTAGTGTTATAGAAACATTTTATTGTAATGGATCTTTGGTGGTCTGAAGCACAGTGTAGTTCCTCTTTGTGGTATATCAATGAATCAATCCAAAGGCAGAGGTGTACTCTGGATAACATGGTGCTTGGGGATAGATCACAAAAGGTCACAAGACGCGATTGATGAGACTAACAGATACTACTGGGTATCCATTTTCTGTTTGTAAGCTATATTATAAATAGTATCAGCCCATCAAAAATTGATCAGGTCCCTAATCATAAGTTTAAATACTAAATTAACGGACTGAAAAAAATGACATTAAATTGTCTGTCCACCATGACAGTGCTTACGTTTTCTTGTGTTTAAAACGCTCTATTTAGAGGAGACATTTTAAATAGGAATTGCTTTAATGAAAGAATATAAACAAAGCTCTTTTCATTGTGAATTTGTAAGGTGTAGACATATTATTCAGACAGGGGGCATGCAATATAACAGGAACAAAGAGTCGGTGGTGCCATATTTTTTTTTATAAATTAATAAACATGCAGTACACCTCAAAAGATGAGGCTTTCATGATAAGAGCTGGAGCAGCGTATTGCAGATATAACATAATTAAAAACTAAAGGAATACTGCGCTGTTTTTAACCTTTGCTTTCTTGAAGGAAGCAAGGGTTAAAAAAACATGTCCCGAGAGTTTGGAGTAAACCCGACATGTATCTTAATAGAGAGTAGACCCGTGTGTATCTCACATGCGAGACACAGTAGTTCCTGCCAGCGCACCCACAGCCAATCAGAGTGGGGGCTTGCCCTGTTCTGACTGCTGAATGCCTAAGTCTCTGGCTGCTAGCACAATGAGAGACCCTCGTTTTTGCATGGGATCAGCAGGGGGACCTAGTGAAGGGTCTCTCTCTGCGCTTGCAGCCAGAGACTTTTACATTCAGCAGTCGGAGCGGGGCGAGCCAGTTTATCCTCACACTAGGAACAACTAACATTTCACTTGAGCTTCTATATTAGAAGCACAAGTGAAATATAACGCGATATATACTCACTCTTGGAGGGGGAGTAATCAGGCACGGATGCTCCATATGTGCTAGATGCACAACACGCCTAACATGGAGCCGCGCTGTGTATTTCTGGGGTTTGTGTGCTCCGAACAGACAGCACACAAATCCCAGAAATACACCCGGGAGACAGGCGGCAGCTGCGAATTCGGCATCAGAGTAACTCACTCTGTTGCCAATACGACACGCACGAATAGTATATGAAAATTTGTATACTTTTCGTGCTGGTCGAATTGGCAACAGAGTGAGTGACTCTGATGCCAAATTTGTAGCTCCCGTCGGACCCTCGGATGTATCTTGTGTATTACTGGGGTTTCTGTGCTGTCTGTTCGCAGCACACAAACCCCAGGATATACACGAGATACATCGTACCCCTGAGTGACAGGTGTGCTCTGGACTGGCAGCATGCCTGTCAATCATGGCACGATACGCCCCTGGGAGTAACGGCCTTTGATTAATATAGTGGCAGTGAGAGTATACGTTGTTATCACACACACATATATATAGCTCGGTGGGCTAATGCATCATGAGTAGAATCTGTTAAACCCTTGGGGCTCACAGGTTACATTTTCAGAAGGGTTGACTCAGCTCTTCATCCTTCCAAGGTAGATAAAATGAGTACCATTAAATTGGGCAAAAGTAACATCCCCAGGATGTACTTGAAAACCAGAAAATATGTGAATGTACCTTTCCTGGTTAAACACATTGTTATTATATATACAAAATATATATATATATATAAATAGTATATCACTAGCTGTCTACGCTCGGGTGGAGTACACAAGAGGGGGAGAGGATCAACAAAGGGAAGCAAAGGGAGGGGTTGGCACATGAAGACTACCCTCAATCAATATCCCAGAAAATGAGTCAAAGGGCCAAGAGGCACTTTATTGAGCTCTCTGCTTGTGTAGCTATTTCAGGGACTGGCTATTGTGTTTAAAATCAAGGGTCAGATGATGGAAGTCCCAAGATGTCCACCCTCGATAGTGCTATACAAACAGAGAAGGCTCAATAAGATGCTTTATTTGTATTCCTTCGTGTAAGTAATTAAATTTAAAAAGCCTACCTTTGACCAATGACAGAGAGTGGCGGTCGTTGGACCCTTTCTCTATGCAGACATGAGATGGAAGCCCCCTAGCTTTTTGAAGTGCACCATTCAAATTGCACTTTTAATGAGGCACGTCTGCTTCATCAAAAGAACATTTTTCGGTTACCTCACACTTTAAGCAAAGTCTAAAATATTCAGAATAATTGTTTCTATCAATGTACTTGTTAGATTTAATTAAATTGGAATGAGAGTGATTCTCTTTAGAAATAACTTACATTTCATTGGATTTATCACCTTTGTCAAGACAAAAAAAAAAATCACATTGTATCACTTATAGTAAATATTCAAATCAATAAGATCTCGTTGAAACATGATTTCATTAGCCCACTCGGCAACAAGTGGATTAGCCCACTTCTCTCTACCTGTCTGACATCTGCTATAAAAGCTTCCCATGATCAGATAAAATAATATTTTTGGCAAGAGAAAAGAGGTAAAGAGACCTTAACACAAAACCATTTATAAAACCTTAATATAAATAATTCTAGTTTCTAATAATTTAGGTTACTTAAATATGACAATTTTCTGGTTGTGGCCTTTTAGAAACGTGTGAAATGTGAGAAGGAGAGGAGTGAATCGCTTTTGCGAATAATTGCAGGGAAGGTCTATATAGAGGGAAAGAAAAGCAATTCAAATATTTATAGGAATGTGGAGGGGTTTATTGCAGTAGGTGAGGCAGAAGTGGCACTTATCACTGAGATGTTTAATCTTCTGATACACTTATAGTTCTTCTCTTTTGGTGCTACTCTCATGCAATCTCTCACTCACTGTCCTTTGAATTTGTTCTGTGTGATTATCCATGATGCCAGCACCCTTAGGTGGTTTCCTGAGGTGCCCTGTTCCAACAAGACCCTGATTCTGCAGATATCCCTGCTGGCAGAAGATGGGCAATTTCTGGTGTGAAAAGGCAAAGAGGAAACATGATTCTGCAAAAAAGGCTCGGAGGTCAGTCTGGAGACAGTTTTCAAGAAAGCGGCGGAGTGGCAGTATGTGGGAATTTGGTCGGGTCCAGTCTGTAAGAAAGTCCTCCACCACATGGTGTATGCGATCGGGCCTTGGAATAGGCCAATTTTCAGGACGCAATTTCATCTGCTGCTCTGTAGGCAGTCGGCTGTAGTAATAAACCACAGGATGCAGAAAGTTGGAACGCCATGCTGCCTTTGCTTCTCCAATGGCACGGTTATAGTAGAAGACATCTTTATCTGGTCCAGAAAAATTCTTACCGTATTCCATCATAAGAACAAACAACCCTGTGTCCTCTACTTTCCGACCAGTACTCTCCTCTAAAAGAGGAAGAATTCCAACAGGGACCTCTTCCAAATATTCAAAGTCTTTGGCATCCACTCCAAGGAGAATCACGTCAGCCAGAACTTCGAACATCTGGTAGAGGCCTGACGCTTCATTCATACGTGTTAAGAGGACATTAATAAGCTGAGAGATGGGGTAACGAGTCGCTTTCCAAGGAATGTTGTGGTAGCGGTATTCAGTTAAGCGGTGGACAGAGCGCACAGTGTATCGAAAGCCATGTATGAAGCCACCAGCAGATTTGCGAAAGTCAATCCCATGGCTGGCAGTGCCCACCACAAACAGACCTCTACTGTGCTTTGCTTCATAGGTAGACTTCAGCAAAGGATATTTCTTTTTTTGCCCAGTTGCTGGCTTCAATCTCACTGAACTGTCAAAGATAGAGAAATCAAACTTCCATCCCAGGCAACGGATCACACGGTCATATGGCTCCCGAGCAGCAAAATTATCAAGGTCATCCTCTGGTAGGTCTTGTGGAAAAGTGTCTGTGTGATTTTTTATTATGCCCATCTTAAGGTAATGCTTGTGAGTCACATACAACTTTGAATTTCTATCCCGTACAATTGCTAGATCAGAAAGGTCCCCCTCTAGAAGCCCATCCAGTGACTTCAGCTGATACGTGTCCAAAAGTCCATTGTTAATGGCTCTCAAATCACCCACATAGTGTGTAGCCCAAGAAAGTCGTACTCTAGAGCGGCCAAGCATATGTATGAAATTTGTTTGCCCCAGAATATTCTCAGCTGTCTCAAAAGCAGAGTTTCCTCGTCCAAGAATTAGAACACTCTGTCCAGTGAAATTGTAAGGGTCTATAGATATCGATTCATATCCTTCTGCATACTCTGAACCTGGGAAATCCACCACATTAGCAAGAGGCAATCCAGTTGCCACCAGAAGAACATTGCACTGGTATTCCAGGCCAGTTTGATCCTTCAAGAAGAAATAGTGACCATTCCAAGCCTCAGTATTAGCCTCCAGCCTGACATGGTTTATATTGGACCCATAACGAACCCGGATACCTCCGCTGAATTCCTGCAGATATCTTACCATGTCGTCAGCATGGGGGAAAAAGTCACGTGAGTAATAGCTGAAGGGCAAGTGACCTTCATGGTTCAGCAGAGAGTTCCAGTCATGTCGGAGGTTGAACTCCCTGTTCGTGCGTCCTGTGAATTGCTTGTTGATGCTGATCAGCTTACGATGTCTTGGGAAGTGTGAAAAAAAGCTACCTGGGGTCTGACTACGTTCCAAGACCACATAATCCCTCCCCGAATCTTCCAAAAATCTGGCAATCTGTAACCCCCCTGGACCAGCTCCCAGCACACAGTAATCATGATCCACCACAATAATGGAAAGACATTGGCAGATCAAGATAAGGAGGACTGTGATGTATTGCTCCAGTGGCATGATTGCATCCTGCAGCCATCCAGAATGTGATCAGTTTGTCTCTCTCTCCCTATGGCAGTAGCAGTAAGTTGGTATCCAGTGAAAGGACCTGTAGTATTTAAAGTGCACTTGTCACTGCATTATGTATTATACACTTTTAAATATTTAGCAGAGAAGCAGAATATCATTGGTCCAAATCATGAATGGACGGTGCACCACTGGTGGCACTCCAACTGCTTGGGCTATCATACCTAGCAAAGACACTGTAGTGCAGACAGATCATGTCTATACCCGGGTACCAACTGAATGATAGCTGGTGCTGAGCACAGGTTAAATACCGGGAGCCCGTTGCATTCCGGCGACATAGTTTTCCCGGTGTAGACTTCTCATGGAATGAGCTCTGCTTTCCAAACACCCATCAACCTTTGTCCTGATGTATTCAGTTTCCTCTCTCCCGCGAGCATTCCTGGGACATGTAGTTCTTTTAATAGCGCTATGCATGGAGCGAAGGGTAAAGAAAACTACCTATTCCATTAACCCCGGCGCCAATGACGCAATCATTCTGCGGAGTTTGGTTAGATGTCAGTAGGGTGGGGGTCTTTACTTAGGGGCTATTGGAGAGGAGGCCTTGCTGCTCTGTGTCCGGTAGTCTTGGGAAAACTAGGAGAGAAATCTTGCTTAATTAATAACCCTGACTTAACATCAGTAGAGCTGCAGCTTGCAAGCAGACTGTGCATCAGACGTCATGTGAGAAGCTTAAAGCTGCTCATGTATATAAAGGGGTTAGGATTATTGCATGGCATGGGAGTGAACTATTTAGTCAATATGCTCATTTTGTAGTAGAAATGATGTAACACCAATATAGCATATTGGAAAAGGCATATGTGTCTGGTAATATGTGTACTCCAGGGTCATTATGTTTTCTCAGCTAAAGACCACATCATTGGTGATATGCAGTTATGTTTGCATTTTGTGGAGAGCTTTGTTAATGGCCTGTAGGTTTCATTTTAATTGACACTGTTTGTATAGTAGTCTGTTATAATACAGGATTTGTGTACAGTAAAAATAACTGACCTGATTTTACAGTTGTGACACAGTTCTGTGACTGTACAGAGGAATGTCATTGTTGCTTTTAGAATACAGTGGAAATACTTGCAAATTGTTGCCAAAAGTTCAAGATTAAACAACATATATTAATTATTGTTTACATTTTGTCTTGCATTCAGTTCAGGAAAGTCTGCAGCAGCTTTGCAGATCATTGCCAGTTTATGGTGAATGTATTTTATGCTATAACATATACAATAAATCCAGTGTGGTTTTTCAACATGTGAAGCCATAAATGGAGGGTTGAGCTTTGTACTGTGACCAGATACACAATTTGAACTCATATTGATCTCAGTGTTAATTGGAGATACACTGCAGAACTTCTCATGGCTCTGCTGAGAGACTTCCCAGCTCAGGTGAGACATGCAGATTTTCTTTTAAAAGTTATAAATATTTTTTCATGCCAGATGTTAGTGTATATTATAAAGATGCTATTTTTTTCTTGTCTCTTTATTATTCTAAAGGGGTCAAGAATGGACCCAGAGCGCCTCTTCACAAAGCTGGAACGAATCGGTAAGGGCTCATTTGGGGAAGTGTACAAGGGTATTGAGAACCGCAGCAAAGAGGTAGTTGCCATCAAGATTATTGACTTGGAGGAGGCCGAGGATGAAATTGAGGATATACAGCAAGAGATCACAGTATTGAGCCAGTGTGATAGCCCATATATCACCCGGTATTATGGCTCCTACCTCAAGGTAAGTGCAACTGCCCAGGACCTGCTTCTTAATGTAATCTAACTCATATGTGTTATTGAGGATCCTTGTTTGAAAGGTTCACAATTCAAGTTTAGAATGTTATGAATCATGCGAGTCCACAGCATATTCTACAGTGCAATTTGCCTCTCCTTGCATACAAGAGGCGTGCATAATGCAGTAGTATCTACTGAATCGTTAAAAACAAGTCCTGTTAAAAGTGTTCTGGTACTGTAAACAGTGCCTCCTCTGGGTCCCGAGATACCTCCACATTAGATGTCCTTTCCCTGTGTGTATTTACAGCCTCTATGTTCAGGTATATGGAATCCACTTTACAAGCATACGCCACAGGGGTCAACTTCAAGACAGTGTGCAGGGGGCATATCAAATGTGGCAGTTCTTCTGCACTCTTGTCCAGGAAGTAAGCCAGAAGACATCACATGACTGCTTGGTGACAGACCACCAATACATTCTCCAACTCCATGCTGTCTTATAAAATCGCAGTATTAAAGCTCAAAGCAATAACTAAATCTTGAAGAGGCACTAAAGCTTTTTTATCCTGATTAAATTTGCTGGGACTCTGTCACCAAAATATTGTCTAACTGTAAATGTAGAGAATTAAAACATGATCATTAAATGATCTATAAAATTCTTAGTGATATCCATTCATCAAACTAGCTTTGATGCATCTGGTGGTGTTTAACCTGTATGTTTCTGCATACAAATGGATGCAGGGAAGTACTGGGAATTTATTTAAAAATGTCTTGTTCTGGGTCACTTTTTGAGGATTGGTTAAGATACATAATTGGGTCCTCTTGCAGTGAGCATAACTTTAGGACAGTTCTCTCTAGAGAGCAATAAATAAATCTTCACTGATAACTCTTATTGTAATGCATTGCAGAAACTCTGGTATCAGTGATCAGCCTGTTAAAATTACCTATCACAAAAATAAATTCACTTTAAATAACGACATCATATGAAAAAAGCTAAATACATATTGGAAGCCAGGGATACATAGAAATAGACAATCAACTGAACATAAAGTCTCTAATCTTATTTTATAAAATTGTAATTGTTTCTGTGCATACATGTAAACAGCTTTACTTAATTACTTGTCCTATTTGAAAAAATACTCTGTATGATTGTTCAAAATTAAGAAAAACTAGAAAGTGCGCTTTGTTTTCTTTATACTATTTGGAGGCTGTAGGGGGGATTCATCCATTTTGTAGCTGTTGTGCTTGAGCACTTAGTGTTCCAGGCTCAGTGAGGCGCTTTCAGTATTTTGCACTATACATTTACTTGAGGTGCTTGACATCCTTCCCGCCAATTAAGGACTGACTGGTATTTTAGTCAAATAAAAAGTCTGATTGATAGGGAAAATGGAGGACAGAGTTTGAGGTGCTGACATTTGGCTGTGAGTGGGGGTTAAATTAGAAAAAATAAATGATTACTTTCAGTTAATGGTCTTTCACCATTAGGATTTCTTTCATTGCGTGAGTGGAATTCCAAAGGGTTGGGGATGATTTTCTGTACATATGTATATTCCATTGGACTGTAAATGTAAGATTGTGTCCAGCAGATAAATGAGCACTGCATCTGGTGAAACCATTTTGTCTTATTATGATCATGTTATGTCTACACAGGGTTCAAAGCTGTGGATTATCATGGAGTATTTAGGAGGGGGATCTGCTCTGGACTTGGTAAGGTCCTTTGTACCAAATTAAGTGTATCATGATGTCTTTTAATCAATACTTTCTTCTCTTGCATGGTTACCCCATAATGTTTTTTTCCCTCTTATTCTCTGATTCTTTATTTTTCTCATTAATGCTTTTATCAGCAATATATTGAGTAGAGTTATACATGTAGAGCCTTTTCTTTCTTCAGTGTACTATTTTGGTGTCTTAGAAGGGCCAGAAATGAGACAGTTCTTAATATCTTTGTATTGTTGTACCAGAGATGTTATTGTTTAGCATCTTTGTGCTTTTTATAAATTTCGATTTTACCTTTAATGCCTACATTGCAACTTTATGTATTTATTTTAAAAGTACCATATCTTCTATCACAGCTGAAACCAGGCCCACTAGAAGAGTCCTACATTGCCACCATACTTCGTGAAATCCTTAAGGGCTTGGACTACTTGCACTCAGAGAGGAAGATCCACCGTGACATTAAAGGTGAGGGACGCAATGGCACAGAGCAGTGATACACACATCAGTGGTGCTTTAGGGAGAAGTGACACAAAACAGCTATGGGTGTTTAGTTTGTTTTCATCTTCATTCTGCTATTAAAAAACAGTTGCAAGTTCATTTTGCTACATACAAGGGCAGAGTTGAACCTAAAGAAACTGCCCAGCAAGGCCTTTAGCAGCAATGAAACCATAGGTGCTATGTTCAGCCTTTTAGACATGTTTGGGAGCTAGTCACTAGACGTGAGGTGCAGGGGAGATGAACATTTCTTCAATATTTAAAGATTTAACTATGCATTTTACCAGCTGCGATTGACCATGTTTGGTGTTGCACAATGTACAGTTAAGTAAGTGAGTGATATTAAATGGTCAACGCATTTATTGAATAGCTTCCCATGTTTTGGCGTACAGAGTTTCAATTAATGTCCTAACCTTAAACACACAGTAAGCAGCCATTCTGCTATTTTGCAGACAATAAACAAAAAAAAAAAGACTGTTATTTGATTTACACCAATAAGTCATTGGGGAATATATAATATATATATATCTCTTTGTGCTGATAACATATTCCACATGCATTTTAACTTTGGATTGTTTCTATAACATACAATTGTAATTAACCCCTTAACGCATTTGGACGTATATATACGTCCTGAAAAGCATGGTCCTTAAGGACCATGAGGACGTATATATACGTCCTCCGTTTACATGTAGTGTTGTGCTTCTTAGCGTAACGCTACATGCCTGCAGCTACTCTCAAAGGCTGCTTTGGATCCGAAGCAGCGTCTGAGAGTACGTTCAGCCCGCCCCCCCCCCCCGCGCGCATACGATCACCGCGAATGTGATCGTATGCGCGTTAACACACATAGGCAGTGAAAGCTGATCACTGCCTATGTGTGTAAAGTGTTGCAATGATGCCTCGATCGAGGCATCATGCAACACCTTCTGTGCCCCCCTGGGCACCGCGATCACCTGATCCAATACAGCGTGCCCAGAGGAGAGCGACGGAAGAGAGAAAAAAAAAATCTCCGGCGCTCTGAAACCGCTACTTGACTGCCCCTAGAGGCAGTTAGAAAGTATTACCGTTATAAATAGAAAAATAAATAAATAAAATAAATAAATAAATAAATGGAAAAAGCTAACCCTTGATCTACTAAACCTAGATCTAGGGTTAGGGTCATAAATAGGGTTATATTTAAGGTTACAGGGGGGTTCGGGTGAGTACAAGGGTTAGATTAAGGGGTTCGGGTAGATTTAGGGTTAGGGTGAATTTAGAGTTGGGGTAAATTTAGGGTTGGGGTTAAAAGGTTACTATAGAAGAAAGTAGTTAGAAAACAAAAAAAAACACTAATATTGTTTATTGCCCTATTAGTTGAAATAAAACCTAAGCAAACATGGAAACATTGGTATTTTTAAACTCAGGACAAATAGTAGAAATATATAGACGGGGTCTTTTTTACCATTTGTAATTGTTTAAAAAAAAAATCAGGTCAAAGTTAGAAGTGTTTTTTATGGCATATTTTATATTTTTTTTAATAGTAAATTATATCATATGATGAAAATAATAGTATCAAATCAAAGCCCTATCCGTCCTTTAAAAAATGATATATAATTTGTGTGGGTGGACTGAACACAAAGAAAGAAATTCACAGTTCAGTAAACATATGACAAAAATAATGGAATTCAGGTCTTCAAGGTACATCAAATGCAGCATAGCACTCGGTCACTAAGGGGTTAAGTATCATTTGCCTAAAGGAGAAAACAATTACTGGTTCTAAATCCTACTTTTCTTTCTTACTTACTTTTCAATAGTAATATGCATTACATGTGTGAGCTCACTGCCTTTCCTGTGTCTCTCTCCAGCTGCTAACGTGTTGCTGTCTGAGCAGGGGGATGTTAAACTAGCTGATTTTGGAGTAGCTGGTCAGCTGACAGACACACAGATAAAGAGGAATACATTTGTGGGCACTCCGTTTTGGATGGCACCTGAGGTCATTAAACAGTCAGCCTATGATTTTAAGGTAAGAAAAAGCAAGGTGTGTGTAATACAGAATCCGTTTCCATTGATTCTTTCCTCATTGGAATTTCTTCATGTCCGGCAGGCGGACATCTGGTCCTTGGGAATCACAGCCATTGAGCTGGCTAAAGGAGAGCCCCCGTATTCTGACCTGCACCCTATGAGGGTCTTATTCCTGATTCCCAAGAATAATCCCCCATCTCTCCATGGACAGCACAGCAAACCATTTAAAGATTTTGTGGAGGCCTGTTTGAATAAGGATCCCAGATCTGTAAGTACTCACCAGTAAGAGTTCATTGTGGCACATGACAATGGACACAGATTAGTTATTCTTTGGATAGACAAGATAGTAAATTAATACAATAGAACTTGCACACACAGGTGTGACGGTGGCCAGACATACAGTTGAAACATATTACATGGATGTCATCCCATCACAATGTGGCAATAAAACTGAGATAGGCAGTGGTAAAGACCAGAGATGCCCAAATTAGTGGTTCTTCAACAATATGTGGTTTTGTTAAACAGGGAAATGACAAAAACCTCACCCATCATACACTACATGTGCTTTGTAATGTATTCCATCACGTGTTGTTGTTGTTGTAGGATACCGGTTAACGCTTTTATTATGTTCTCAGTTCTCACTTATTCAACTGATAAGGAAAACATATGTTTGACCCTTTTTATTACCTGTTAGTAATTTAGTACAGATTACTTTTCCTGCATTACCGTCTCTTCTGTGTATATGTCCCAACAAGCTTTTCAAAGTGCAGTATTTTTCACTGCAGGTTCTCTCTTTGTGACAGAGGCCTACTGCTCGGGAGTTGCTGAAGCATCGCTTTATCTTAAGATACACCAAGAAAACCTCCTTCCTCATGGAGTTGGTAGAGAGATACAAGCGTTGGAAATCACAGGGTCACCGGGATGACTCTAGCTCTGATGAATCTGACTTGTGAGTATGGAAGCCTAGCGTTGCTTGTCCATTGGAAGCACATGACCAATGTCTTGGGAATATATAGTTAGCAGTAACCACCCATTTACGTTCTCGCTATACAATTTTTTTTTTATCTCTACACTACCTAGGGACAATGAAGATGAAAGAAACCAAAATCAGACCCCTCACTGGTCCTTTCCAGAAACCATGAGACCCTCCTCTATGAGCAGAATGCAGTGGGGATATCAGAAGGTATGTGTATATGATTTTTTTATTTTTTATTTAATGACCTAAAAGTCAGAGCAGGATGTTTCTTCTCTGCAAATGGAAGGATGGGCAGTTGAGAGGTCATTTTCCAGACAACATACGGTCATCCTTTATGAATGGAAGAATGCATCATTAAATGTTTGTTGCCTTTCTAGCAATGGAACACATGGTTGTAAAATTATTTTTGATAGTGTCATTCCAAGGTGAATCCCTCTCGCTGTAGAGTTAAGGGTTTTTATCCCTTTGATGAAATTAGAAATGCCTCTGAATATGTGTTATCTTCTTCTGGAGCAAATATAGGGGTGTGAAAAGGTTGAACTTTTTCAATTCAATTAACTAAAAAAATATGAAAAAAACATTTCTCTCTCTCTATTGGGTCTATTCACTCAAATTCGAGAATAGCTGGAAGAGGTCGACTTTCATATTTAGACTACGTGAAATCTGGCTCCTGAGTTTGATTTGGAAAAAAACAACCCAGGTTCAAATCTTCCCCACTGAAAGTAATGGGAGGTGAAATGATCAAAGCTGTGTCTGAGACGAAGCTGCTGAATTTGACTTGGTTTTATAATGAAAGTCGACCTCCTTAAACTATTCTTGAATTTGAGTAAAGCTACCCCTATGTACCTGTGTACTTACATATATCTGCTTGAGTTTTGCAGTTCATTTGTCAGTTCACTGTTTTGACTCTTAACATAACTGCCGTCATCCAGCTTCTTCTATTGTACATCTCACTGTGTGGTGTTTGGTTTGTTTAGCAGCCGGTGGAAGCAATTAAACGTCTGCCGCGGTCACACTGTTTGTCAGCCCTGGTAACGCCCGTATTCCAGGAGGTGAGAGCTGCATATAAATCTACTTTCTGAATAAACCCACCGCTCTGTGTGTAAATAGTATAGCACTTCATAGGGAGTCAGTGCATTAAAAAAACCATGTGTTGCACAATAACAGAATTATGTAACCGGTAAAACGGGAGAAAACCCCCCAAAAAAGGCAGAAGGCCACTTTCAAAATATATTCTCCCCTAACTTTGCATCACACAGAGCATAGCTCCATAACCACAGAGAGCGATGGTCCATCTACCAGCACACAAGTCAGCACTGCCAGGCCGGGGAGAACCATCTCTGTGACATTCAGCACCCTAGGTGCATCCCCCTATAAAGGACAATTAAATATTTCTTTTTTTCTTTTCTTTCATCCCTTGCTTCCTTGAAGGAATAGATACATGTGAGTTTACTCTACTGTGAAGGAGTTACGTTTTCTAATTGCACTGCAGTGCAGAAAAAGCTTTGCAGCACAGCCTGCAGGCCAGAACTGGTAGTGCACATAACATTCTACTTGTAATTTAAACCATAAAGGGAATATTTGTTTTGTGACACAATGTTTAAGTTGTTTAATATCTTTTTGTTCAAAGTAACCAAACACTTACAGTTTACTGCTTTATATGTAAATAATAAACATTGATAGTCCTATGATATTATTTAATGATCCTTTAGATGTCATAACTGACCCAACGCATTTTGTTACGTTATCCTTACTTGGTGAAAACATATGATGCTGTGAGCCAGGGTAAAATGCTTTGTTAGTCCATATGAGTGACTAAACACGCTAGCTTTTATCATTACATCTTTAACTATATGTATTGTGGGAGTCGCCAAACCTATAAACTTATAACCCTGGGGCCTGAATCTATTGGAAAGGATTTCCATTTGATGCAGTTCATAGTGACATGCCAGCACAACATTACACCCTGGAAATCTGCACAGATACAAGTTTTAAGTACAATGGTTGTGTTGTTTATATTGCAGCTAAGGGAGCAGCGATGTGCAGGGGCGTTTGGGTCTGTGCAGGAGCTGGAAAATGCCTTCAGTTTGGCAGAGGAATCGAGTCCGGGGATCACAGATCAACTCATTTCTCACCTAGTTCAGCGAGTGCAGAGGTACCGTCCATACGGTTTACAGATAATAATGCTAGCTAGATGGCAGTGGAGTGATGACTCATAAGGGATGCAGGTGAAATTAAGCTCCAAATTGCCTCTGTACTTGGCGTCTCTCACTCTCTGTCTCTGAAGGCGCACTTATCTAATTTTTACCACTGAGCTAAACAATTCTGGGCAGTGAAGACGCACTGGACGAAACCTATTTCTCACTGCGTCTTTATTCAATTGTAAAATCATCAATTCTGAAACCTGAG
The DNA here is from genome assembly GCA_036172795.1 of Pelodytes ibericus. Taxonomy (NCBI): domain Eukaryota; kingdom Metazoa; phylum Chordata; class Amphibia; order Anura; family Pelodytidae; genus Pelodytes; species Pelodytes ibericus. The sequence goes on from CM069861.1 coordinate 171,681,885, forward strand.
AAAGTAATTTAAATGTTTATAAAGGTCCAGTCTAGAGGACCTTTTACAGAAAAGTGTTCATAACAAGATTGTCTTCCTGGTCTCACTAATAAAAACCTTTCCTCCTGCTTGGTGAGAAGGGACAAGTAGAACATAGGGTGGAATACTGTATGTCAGCAGAGTAATACAAATCAGTGGCAGAACTATCATGATCGCAGGGGTCGCAGCTGCGACCTGGCCCGTCACACAAGTGTAAGTCTGACTATGTGTAAGTGTGTCTGTATGTATACGTCTGGCTGTGTGTTTGTCTGAGGGTACAGCCCACCCACCATACAAACAGCTCCCCCCAGCAATACATATTTTTAGAGTATATAAATATTAAATAAACTTGAGCTATATAACCAGCCATATATATATTATATAAACCTGAGCCAAATGTTATAAATATCTATATATGGCTAGTATATAACAAATCCAAAAGTAATGCACTCACCTAAACTAGCATATATTATACGGGGTGCTGCTGCGACCAAACAGTTATACAAAATCCAAAGAGATCAGCGCACTCGCCTTAAAGCAGGTAGGAGAAAAACTCTTACAGCTATAGGTTTCATTACAGCTACTTAAAAAGATAACAAAACTGGAGATTTTCTCGTCTGTAATGTGACAATTACATCACAAGGGGGCAGAGTTATGATCCTGTTTGATCAGGTCAATCTCCTCTCTGTGTTGGAAGGGAGGTAAAAAAAAAAGTTGTACACGGCCACCTAGTCCTGCCCACTAGTGATACACAGGAGCCAGTAAGAGAGCAGGGGAGTATCTTATGACCTCATCATAAAGGCTCTAGCCACAGTTGTAAAGTAAAACTTGCTGGAGGATTGTGGAGAATTTTGCATCATGGGTAAAATTCTCAAAATGGATGCTGGAGATAAACCTAATTTATTTTTACTTTTATATGCAATTAATTCAAACATAGAAGAAAAAAAACTGTCAAAAATAGTGGCATATGTCTTATATAGGTGAATAAATAAGGTGATGCACTAGGAGCTTAAATAAATATATATACTCAGCACAACTGGTCAAAGATGCTCCAAAATATACATGTAAAAGATAAAAATAAACAAACAGTGTGTAAAACTGCCAGTATGCAAAAATCCTTAAATTCCCTTAAACTCGGCTCTAGTACAAGGGCTGTGAGAAAAGCCGAGTTTAAGGGCTCTGGTATATGTAAGTGGGATACCAGGGGTGCACATATATTGGAGATTTTTGCATATTGCCAGTTTTACACACTTTATTTTTATCTTTTACATGTATATTTTGGAGCATCTTTGACCAGTTGTGTAGAGTATATATATTTATTTAATCACTTTGTTTTTATTTGGTGTGGGGGAAGGCACTTGTGATTGCAGCTGAAGTTATAGAACACACTTTTTGTTATAATATACACTTATTTCCATTATAGTATTCACTAATTCACTGGCACACTTTTTTTCCTCTTCTTTTTGTCTTATATATGTGTTTGTTTTAAATGCAGAGGTAATCTAGTTACATCTTATGCAAGTGGTAGTGTCCCCTTTAATAATATAGACTGAACTGATTTTTTTTTTTCTGCATAAATGACTGTACATGCTGGATTCTTTTTGTACCTCCCTGATCATTTGTTTTGGTTTTATTGTATCAAGCTATTCCTAACACTACTACTCTCTTCCAGGTTCTCCTCTGCACAATGATCATCCTATTGGTGCTCAGTGAAGCCAATGTCTCATGTCTCATTGTGTTATGAGAATCTACTGTGACAGAAGTGACATCCACGCCATTACTTCTGAAATGTTGTATTCATTATTTTTTATGAATATTATAACCTTATTATAAAGTGTTTACCAATCACTCATGAGCCAGTATGTTATGTAAAAACCACAAATAAACTGACATTTCATTCATAAGTAATCACGTTTAATGTATTTATTCTCCAAGCCCCAAACATCTCACCATTATTTTACTTGTACACCAAGAAGCCATTTCTCTGTGTGTTCAGAGGGAAAGGAGTTATTGAATTAAACTAAACTAGATGTGCACATGGTGGAACAAGTCCTGTACATGTTCTGTGCAATGTATCATTTGTGATTTTGAAACCTTATCAATGTTGCTTTTGTTCGAATTTGAATAGACCAGGAAAGAAAACCCACCAGCACTCAGACAACAGCTGGATTACACAGTCTTAAGGGCTATGTATAAGAAGCAATGCTGGGGTAAAGTCCAAAAAGTGGAGCAATCAACAGGAACATTGTATTCAGTCTTGTGGCCCTGTGCTGGTGAATGTGTCATGTGATTGTAGCCAGGTCACCTGCATTGTCATTGGCCAGATTTCTGTATTTATAGAGTCACGGTGGAGTGAAATAGAGAAGCACTCCTGCTGACAGTGTTGGCCCATAAGCAATGGCTGGGCAGCATCACAATAGCCTGTAGTGGTCCTGCCTTTCTAGAATGCTAATAATCCCAAATGTATATGGAAGTACAGTTAGGCAGTTTATTTTCAACAAAACATCTATTTCCACAGATCCAACATTTTACATTAATAAAAGGCAATATAATTACACACTATATAAAATGTATACATTATGTCACAAATTGGTTGTTGAGAAGAGTTTTGAGGAACTTGTGAGACTAGTTTATTAGAGGTTTTATCATGGTTGTGTGAGTGTTTTTTTTAGAAGCCGGTTGTATTCAGTGGGAGAGAAATGATCCACACATTACTGAATATAGAGAATGTTTCAGGATATGACTAGGTAGGTAGACCTTGACACTCCTGAAATATCTTCTACAAGATGGTCTTGTTTGAGGGTTCATCATGTGTTCCAGTCAGCAATTGGGGACTAGTCATTCAGCAATTCCATCCTCTGCTAAGTGACCAATCTTTCCTGGAGAAGTTACACACTGTCTGATCACTTCCATCCACCTATATGTATGGAGACAGATTCCTAGCATCAGCAACTGGAATCCAGACAATTCACCCTCTGAGGACATTAGCCAGAGACTGTGTCGTGTCCCACACAACGGTATTAAAGAACAAAGTCTGTATCACATGGAGTGTGCTAATTACATGCCAACACAATAACATTTCATATTAACAGAAAGTTACTCATATTGAATTCAAATGCCCTACCCTTCATCACAGGTTGGCACATTCATTGCTCATGGTGGACATTTGCAGGACTTTGTGATGGATAATTTAATGATATTCTATGGACATTTGCAGACACTGGAGTCCTGGTACTGACACTTTGCACATCTCTGTCCTTCAAGGGAATGTAAATGTAGGGAATAAAACAAATATGAAAAATGTGTTCGAAGAACTGCTAGCAAATGCATAATTTAAGAAAACAGTGGGGTTATGGAGAAAAAACGCACACATTCCAATAGTAAATATTTTTGGGAGTCTGTGCCGCCTCTACCAGAAACATAACCCCTTAGTGACAAGACCTTCTGACCTTGTCTTTCCCTTGGTGACGAGGGCTGTTTTGACATTTCTGGGGTATTTTTTTTTTTTTATAAAAAACACTTTATAACATTGACCTAAAAAATTATTTACTAAAACACAATAATAAAAAAAGACCCAGTCTAAATAGTTTCTAAGAAATATGCTTGTTTCCATGTTTTTCTGCAGTTTTTTGCGAGTTATAGAGCAAAAAGTGTTTTTTGTTTTTTTCTTATAGTGACCATTTAACCCCAACTCTAACCTTTATGCTAACTCTTAATATATTCTAATGTTAATTTAATTGTAACCCTATCCCTTATGCTAACGCAAATTTAATTGTAACCCTAACAACTATTATAACCCTAACCCTAGATTTTAGCTAATAGACTTTTGTTGCAATGTTGCTGACGGCCTCTAGGGGCAGTCAATCAACAGCATCGGAGAGATGGAAGTAGTTTTTTTTCCACTTCCGACGCTCTACCCATAATGGCACCCACGATCCTCCTATATGGCGCCCCCGATCACCCCAGAACCGAAATTTCAGTGCTGTCTAATGCCTCGACATTGAGGCAATAGAGTAGCACCGTCAGAGCGGTATCGCAAAAAACGCTTGTTCCACCGCAGGACGTGTCAGACATGTCTTTTGGCGGCAATGGACATGCCTGACGTCCATTGTCACGAAGGGGTTAAAGGCATTTGATGAACCAAACAGTTTGGTGGAGGTCGATCTTGTGTAAAATGCTGGGAATTATAAAATGGCACAATCGTCGTTATACAACAAACAGCGACTGCGTCTTTTTATACCTAACCCCCATTGTGTTTTATATGTGTCTGTGGGGGTCTCGTGTTAATGACATCACCTGTAGTTGTTTATGCAAATGAGCTATTATCAATGGGAAATGTGTAGTTTGCATCTCAAGCCGCAAGGTAATGCCATAAACAGAATACACCACACATGTAAAACCTACTTTGCTCTTAAGTTTATGTATTTGCAGGCAGGTGTGCTAACACAATGTATATTTCTGATGATTTTTTTATTCACAGTATAAACAATGTGTAGGTGACCAAGTTAAATTGACATGTCCAGGTTATACGATCCTATTGAACTAACAAAACTGATTGATTATATATCAGTATGCATACTCACGTACCTTCTCCATGTATATTCACTGTCTGCCCGGAAGAAATATACATGGGATTTGAATTGCAGTTTGAAAACGTGACGACAACTGACAGATTCTGTGTACGATGGAACAGTAACTGTGTATCCCAGGAGAGGCAGAGAGGCAAGGGGGGCATCCTCCTAAAAGTACAAAGACACCCTGTGCAAGACCACTGGCATACATGGACAATGTACACGGTTTATGTTGTCTATTGTAAGATATAAATAGCATGCCTATAGATGGCAACACTCAAAAATGTTTAAAATTAACCTGTCACCCACAAATTGTGTGGCCAGTATAGCTACCAGTAGGTATACATTTAATCTACAAAAGAAAGAAGGAGTATAGCTGCTACAAATACCCAGATGTGTCTACAACAGCAATACGTAAGGCTTTATTCATGAAAGAGATAATTGAAGAGAGTTGCAAATGTAAGGCCAGTTTAGCTAAAATGGGGAATTTCTCCAACAAGGCCTTAAGTTTGCAATTTCATTCTCTATTCCTTGCATTTCTCTTTTTCATGAATAAAGCGCAAAGAAAAACACAAAAGAGAATAGAAATCAGCACCAGATATTAATTAGTCCAATTTACAACGTAACAAAACCCAATGTGCAGTAATAGGACAGGAATGTATAATAAAAGCTTCAGTTTAATACCAAGAATAGCGTTCCTGGCAGGCATAATAATACTAATTCATTAAATAGAGACCGTATTATAATAACGGGCAAGCAAAATATAGGGAAAAGTACTCTCCAAAATAAGCATGTATACTAGGCAGTGCTGCTCAAATGACCAGTAAATATATACAATAGAATTAACAGGTTACACATTTATATTCATAACACAAAGGTTTATATATAGCTTTATTGTAAAACAATCTGCAAAGAAGAAAGTGGAGATTTAATTACATTATATGTCAAAATTATTTTTCTTCAATGAAGTTTAATTCCTTCAGCTGCATTACTTACAGAGGACCAAAGCCTGTCTTATTTTCCATAAACTGAGACACTCCAACACTCGCTACGTATAGATTTTTTTCTAGGCAGATGGATAAGCCAATAGATCGTTGTAGTATGTTTTTTGGACTGTGAAGAAAACTATAACCACCATTTGTCCTACAGCTGGCTACAGAAAGTAGACGAGATTACAAGTGCAACAAAGAATGTCTTAAACAGTCAATTTTATAAAATCCTTTTGATTGTCAAGTTATTGAAGTTATAAAACTCAATAAAAATACTCAATAAACCAGCAGGGTTTTCTCTCACCAGTTTACACCACTGGATTTTTATAATTGTTTTTTTTTTTTTACCTGGTGTGTTTTATAGAAGAAAAGGCAGAAGTTGGTAAAAATGACCCATAAGCGTTGCCATCCATTGCTATTCTTAAACTTACGGAGAAGATATCCAGAGAGCTGATTCTGAGAGACACAGACACATTTGTATCAGTAATAGACCCACTAAATCTTAAAAATAACATTTGCTCCTTTAACCAGATCTATTTTAGAATGAAAAATAAACAAAAAGTAAATCAACTCACTATTTGATCTAAAAATGTGGGTTTCTTTCTGCTCAAAATGCCCAAACTTCCAAGATGGACACCACAAGGTATATGTGTGCATTCTTTGTACATTACCTCCATGTCCTAGCAACTATATTTTTTTCATAACATTCCATGATATATTTTCTAGCACTTTGTACAGATGAAAATGTTATGTATAATGTGATAACCATGGAACCATCATTTTAGTATTTAGGTGTCAAGTAGATGAATCTATTGGAAAACTTCAGTACAGTCCACTGAAAATGTGTCTGAAGAGAAAGCTGTGAGTGGGCCAAGGTTTGGGGAGTATAACATTACCCAGGTAACAGGCTATATATCACTATTGCTCTATTTAATGTTCTGCCCTTGCATGTTTTTGGAGGTGAATGGCTGGGAATCAAATAGCTGAAATGGTTTAAAATTGTGTTGTAGCTGTGGCAGGTGGGGCCACCTTTCTGTCTGGTTGGAGATCACGGCCTAGTATTTATATTTTAACTTCTCTATCGAGAGCATATCTATATATCTCGGACCTATAGTTACAGAGACAATTGTTTTTTTTTTTTTTTAAAGATAGAGACATCAATTTAACAGACTTTCCTGAAAATACGTGTTACCTCCATCATAGTTATGTGATCTGTAAAAGAGACGCTCTGGTTCCTGTACCAGCAAACGTGGCTCAGAGTATTAGGGCAATGACTCTGCCCAGGAGAGGAAAGAGTAGACTCTGTGTGAAGAAATGAGAATATGCTCCATGAAAACAACAGACCTGTACACAACTCTCTCAATGTATACCTACTGCTACCACGAAGCAGTGCTACTGCAGATATACAGAAATCTCCATTAAGTATTGCACTAAAGATGATATATGGTTTTAGCTGTGGACATAGACTAATACTGGGGTCTATTCAATATAAAGTAAACTGCAGTAGACAGAGATTAATAGTGGGGTTGGAAAGAAGGGCAATTGTTTTATTGTTTATATATCATCAAGTAATCATATTGTAAAAGTACAAAATAGTATACTATTGTACAAGGAAAGTATTCATATCCCATGTACTGCATAAAATATAGAAATTACAGTTCGTTTATAAAATGCCTTGGAACACAGCATTAACTAGTGATTTCCAGGAAGGTCAAACAAGAGGCCCGTGACCTAATCTCAAGGAAAACAATATAAATGTTTGGGATTTTCTGTATTATTTTTTTTAACTGGACTGAGAGCCAAAAAACATCCAACTCCAGGCAACTTTAACCACTGGTTTTAATGGGGCTGGATTCTCGCATGCATTTGGTTTGTCTCAATCAAATTCACATTTAAGTAGCAAAAGGCAAATTGTTGCTTTGGGCAAACTGAACCTAAGTGGAGTATCATACAAAGATGGGAGTGACCTCTGACTTGAGCCCCACGTGCTGGAGCAGCTCTTACAGTCAGTCTCAGAAAGGCTTATACAAATACTAAACATTCATATGGATTGTTCAAGATCTGACTCTCTGTGTGCAATGTTGATCAGTGGTCATTTTAGGACTTTGAACAGGACCAATTACGGCATGGTCTTATACACTAATGTGTCTTGTCAAACCATCTATACTCCTGTTCTTTTGGAACTATGCTCCCAAACGTCTTTGTGGATCATTGAGAAGGTTAACTTTATACTGAGAGTAAATATATTATACAGTCTGAGGTTAGCTATATGCTAATAGCTATGTTTTCATGGCTACCAGTATCAGTGTATAATTAGATAAGGTATATGATTGTTACCATGTCTATTTAATGATACCCATGCTGACATTATTGGCTTAAATCTTTTTTAATATCCAATTATTTTTACTGTACATGGATTTATTACATCAGTCTATATTTTACACAAGGATTTAGATAGCTGTATACCGTCCTAGCCATTTTATTGTCCATTATTTATTAGCCAACATATTAACCTCACTAGTAATGACAGATTCTCATTTTGTAATATTATTATATTGAGATCAGTCAGAGGAGAACTACCCAGCGAGGCAAGGATGAGATGAACTGGTGTCAATATTTCAAATAAATACTAATAAGAAGTAATGTAAAAATGATCCAATACTCACGCTGGAGTGAATGGGCAGGCAGCTCGCTGTATCTCGGTGCCCGGCTAATGGCGGTATTAAGATCGTCCAACCAACGTCTCATGTCAACCTGAGAACTGAAAACAAAAAATAAGTGAATTATTTCTCAAGGCGAGTGAATGATCAAATCAGAATAGCAGTAAAACATTGGATATTTGGAAAAATTGCCAAATACAATCAAACACCTGCACTCTATCGCTGTATTGTCACAGATCAGGTATCAAGTGATCTGAAGAGGAGGTCTATTTGTACATATTGACAGGACACAAGTTCAGTTTAAAACCATTTTTTAATGATGGAAGTGAAAACAAAATATTTGGTGTACTCATTGAGGTGAACAGCCCACCGAGTTACAAGTTAAAGGATTTTTTGGATTCACACATTATTCCTTTTCAGACTGCCTGCTTTATTTATAAAGACTAAAATAGGACAACTACATTTTTTCCACGTATGCTTCTAATGTATAAAAGCACAATTGAAAAGTAGTGTCTTTACTATACTCTTTAAAGTACATGCCAGTTTATCCTCTGGCAGCTGCCACGCTTCCACAGGAAATAGGCATTCTAGTCAGGTCAGTGACTGTCTTAACTTGGGCTCTCTGCTGATCTCCTCAGTAGCAGAGAGAGATCCCTGCACAATTCAGCCCCCACTCTGATTGGCTGTGCACACACTGACACTGTAAGCATGCGCCAGCCTCCCACTGACTCTGCCTCAGCTGCGAGGCAGAGGCAAGAGTAAACGTGTGTGTATCTAAAAAGATGCCTTTCGGGATTACTTGGGAGAAGGAACCAACATTTTTTTTAACCTGTGCTTCCTGTAAGAGAGTTAAGGGTTAGAAAAAAAGTTTCGCTCACCATAGAGGAAACACTGATCGTATTAACAGGGCTTCCAATTGCGGCCAATTTGATAGCAAGCTGTGGCCCAACTGACTTAACTGCCCATTGTCTCATTTAGATCAAGGCTGGTCTTCATTATAGTCTTACATGATCTAGCCTGTATCTGGGTTTACTCTACCAAGTCAAGACTTAATTGCCTGCAAATAAGTATGAACCTGTATTGATTACTTTCTTCATTTATTTCACTTTATTTATTTATTCACTAGTTTTATTTTCTTAATTAGTGGTAAAAGAGTTGCCATTTTGTTTCTGTAAGCAGGCTTTTTTAGTTAATTTATCTTTTAATAGCACCATCTCTATCACATTTTATTTCCATAGTCTCATTTATCCTATACATGTATAATTTTGCTTTCATTAAAGTTAATTACTACTGCTAAATAACCAAACATTTTTCTATGGCTAACAAGCTATTCTTCAACATTACTGTAACTAAAAGAAAATGAATGCGGTCCAACATACTCATGCATTTCTGATTATGTGTCCCACTTCAGAAAAAAACATGGATCTCCCTATTATATTTGTCAGGGCCTATACCAAGTCAGGTAGGAGTGCATGGATGGATGAGGAGTCAGTTTGAATGCTACAATTCATAGTGTACTAGTCACCATATTATATATCCAGGTGTTGTAATTATATTACACACTATATGCTCTTTTTTTCTTTCCATTTTTTTTTTTTTAAAGGGCCGTTGCAGTATATCTCCAACTGCAGTTTTCTAGTAAGTGTGTCATTATTGCTATACACCAGTTGGTTGTTTTGTGTATCATCTTTGCGCAAGGTTAACCCCATGTTTGTAAATTCAGAGTAGCTTTCAGCAGATGTTAGGCAACCAACCTTAATTCAAAAGCCTTGTTTAACTACAGGTAATTAAAGGGGTGTGTTGCACAAGTTAAAAGCAAAAGAGGAGAATAAATACAAGCAAAACAAAAGGTAGGATGGCCTCTAGAGGTAAAATGAGTAATAGGAGTACATTTAAATGCATTTGTCAAGGAGTCAGGGTGGAACATAGACAATATCACTGCACAAAAAGATCAAGGTCTCTCTGCATGAGGTTGCACTCACCTGGCTGCCACTCCTATAGTGGTCTGTGCGGAGTAGATAGTGAAGCAGTGTGGGACAGAACTTTGACTTTCCTCAGCCTGTAGACGGTGACCACACAAACAGACACAGATGAAGGATGAAAGGTGAACCAGATGACACAAATATATGCAAGTCACAGAAACAAATACTTTCAAGAGGAGAGAGGACTACATTTAGACAACAATGGGACAAGAAGGGCAGAGTATGATTATATTAATCAAAAATAACAACCACAAGAATGTCCAATGTCTTAATACTCACAGGGGGATCCAACACCATCAGCTAAAAGAGTAACAAAAGAAACAAGATTACAAAGAGCAACAATAAATACAGTGCCTTATGATAAACAGAAAACTGTCTGCAATTATGCTTATTTAAAAGATTGCATTAAGTGCAGTTTAAGTAGAAATACTTTAATGGAAGAATAGAAAAAAAGTAACGAGCGGGCAGGTCAGGTGTCACCAGTACTGACTTTGGTATGAATGTGGAACTATTTTTGACATAATGGAGAACATTCTTTCCCAACTTGGGCAGATAATATTTTCGCATAAAGGTATAATCACTTCTTATCTTACTTGGGGGGAAAAAGGGATGTTTGTAAATATTTTGTGAATTGAAAAACACACATTTGAAGATCTCTCTCTTCAAGATCAAAGACATGGGTTTACTTCAGGGAGATCATGCTGAACTATTCTCATTGATTGATTTGCTTTGCCAGTGCTGCTATGAAGCCTCAATGTCCAGGCATCATTGAAATATGACCCCCCCCTCTGGCACCACAATCACCGCACAAGCTGATGGAGGGCGCCACATTGGAGAGGAGCATCCTTCTTCAATATGGCGCTTGCCAATATCCGGCAAGAGTGACGGAAGAGAAAAAAAAATCACTTTCGTGATGCGCCTAGGGACCAAGGGGTAGATTTAGGGTTAGATTTATGGTTAAGGTTGGGGTCAAAAGGTCACTGTAGGAGTAAATGGTTAGGAAACAAAAAAATACTACTATCGCTTATTGCTCTATAACTTGCATAAGACAAGACGGACATTTTTTAACATTTGTAATTGTATAAAAGACTTTTCAGGTCAAAGTTAGACCTCAAATTTTATCATATTTTTTTTTTATAGTAAATTATATCTTATGAAGAAAATATGGTATTTTAAAAAAAAAACACGCATCTGTTCTTTAAAAAAAATTATTCATAATTAGTGTGGGTGCACTCAACATGAAGAAAGAAAAACACAGTTAAACAGATCACATCAAATGCAGCATAGGACTCACTGTCACGAAGGGATTATGGTAGAGAATAATGACAGCAGACAGAAATATCAAGTCTAGGGAGGAGAAGTGGAGTACTCTTGTATTTTTTTCAGTACTTGTATACAAGCACAAGACAGAAAACAAGATCTTTAAAAAAAAATTGACTGACTTTCTGAGAGAATGGCATACAAAATTTGCACAGGGTTTCCCATTTAAATGGTTAGTTACTTTTGATCTACAGCCTTATTCTATAGATTCCGTAAAAGGAGCTCAGGATTGGTGGAAAGCACATCAATCTTCAGATATTTATTCTGGAATTTAAGTATAATTATATTCTTATTTTAGTATAAACATTACATTTTTTAATTTTTTTCTTCTACTTTTATCAATATGTTATAACAACATAATGGATGGGGGGTAATTATTTAATAGGATAAAACTGGTTAAGAGATAATTTTTATATTGTTTCTATAATTGGTAAAACTAATAACTTGGTAAAATTGGATGTCAATTTAATGTTTTAAATGATACAAAGAGGAGAGATAAGAATAAACAACATATAAGAGACAAAAAAATGTGTAATTATCAAGTCTATAATATCTAGCTGAATTCTGATCACTGACTTGCATTGAATGAGAAGGTAATGTAACTATTACATCACAAGGGGCGGAGTTATGATCCTGTTTGATCAGGTCAATCTTCTCTATTTGTGTTGGAAGGCAGGTAAAAAAAAGTTGTACAAAGCCACCTAGTCCTGCCCACTATGATACACAGTAGCCAGTAAGAGAGCAGGGGTGTATCTTATGACATCAGTATGCAGGCTCTGGCAACAGTTGTAAAGTGAGACTGACTGGAAGATTTTGGATGATGTTGCATCATGTGAAATACACCTAATTTTATTTTTCTTATAGTCATATGTTATAATAGTAAATTGACATCAGCATATGCATTTTTTCAGTTTTAATATAAAATTATTTTATGTTCATTTATTTTATGTTTATATATTTAACCCGGTCGCGACAATGGACGTGTCAGGCACGTCCAGCCGGGATCTCCGTTCCCGACAATGGACGTGCCTGACACGTCCTGCGGTGAGACGAGTGGTTTTCGCAATCAACAATAGCCAGCACCGACATTTGCTCTCAGGGGCACCCACGATCGCTCCACGGAGCAATCATGGGAGCCATATTCACGGAGTAGCACGCTCCGGCAATATGGCTATGCCCTCTTGTGGTCAGAGCTTCGGAAGTGAAAAAAAAAATTCACTTCCGTCGCTAGAGGCAGTCAGCAACATTGCAATGGGAAAAAAAAGATTTAATTATCTTAAAACTAGGATTAAAAAGTTAGATTAGCTGCTAGGGTTAAAATTAAATAATTTTTAGCATAAGGGATAGGGTTAAAATGTAATTAAAATCAAAATATATTACGATAGCCTAAGGGTTAGAGTTGGGGTTAAATTTAGGGTTTGGGTTGGAGTCAAAAGGTCAATATAGGAAAAACAAAAAAACACTTTTTGTTTTTTGCCCCATAACTCACAAAAAATGCAGAAAAATATGGAAACATGCATATTTCTGAACTCGGGACAACATTTACAAACTATTTAGATGGGGTCTTTTTTAATGATTGTATTTGTGTAAATTATATTTTAGGTCAAAGTTAGAAAAAGTGTTTTTATTTTAATCGTTTCATCATATTTTATGATTTTTTTTTGTAGTAAATTATAAGATATGATGAACATATTGGTATCTAATGAAAGCCCTTCTTATGATGATAAAAACAACATATAATTTGTGTGGGTACCGTATGTGAGAGAGAAGAAAATTACAGCTAAACACAAACACCCCAGAAATATAAAAACAGCCCTTGTCACCAGGGGAAAGTCAAGGTCAAAATGTCTTGTCACTAAGGGGTTAATGTATAATTATTTTTATTTAAAAAAAAATAAGCCAAAATCCATGGATATCTTCATTTTGGGGCATTTCGGGTGCATTTGGTATCAGGAGATATCATTATGCAATTGTGAACTTAATTCTGATCCTGACGTGCCACCAATCCGTACACAATTCGGTGGCAGCATTTAGGGACCGATTTGTGCCGCATATTGGGTGGACCCTTTAATTACATAAAGAGAATGAAAACCGTAATGGAGAATATATTTCAAATGAGGAAATCTACAAGAACAATAGGAAAACTATTAAATTATAATCTCAGAGATTTGAAAATAACACCAGAAAGCCTAGTTGCCAACTGTTTGCCAACTGATTTGTCCCGCATATATCGCGATGGCGGGACAGTCCCGGGAAGATGGACTGTCTCACGATCGCGGGGGTCACATGATGTCACGTGACCATGTGCACAGCTGTGTGAGCTACCGCTCACATCAGCCTCAACAATCAACGATTCAGCTTCTTTTTTTTTTTTTTACTTTTATTTTATTCGGCCGGATATGACCGCAAGTCATATCCAGCCACTGTATTTCCCTCCTCCATGCAGGAGGAAAGACTGCAGAACAGAGGAAACGGTCAGGTGAGTACGAGGGAAGAGGGAGGAGTGTGTTGGCATATGATGGGGCACTCTGGCTGTGGCATATTATGGGGTATTATAGTGGTAAATTGACACGGTGGCATGGAAATCATGTGGGTGCAATATAAATACAAGCCATGTGCTGTGGGTACTGTATGGTGCTGTGTTAAGTCCTTTAGGTGCAATGTGGGTGCAGAGGAAGGGCATAAAAACAAGAAATGAACATTTTTTTAAAATAACATTTTTATTACATATAAAGTTGAATATAATATTAAAAATTGAGTATAAGTATAAATGCATCTAGTTATATGCATATATTTGGGGTCCACCTCAAGCTTTTGAAAAGGCTGGAGATATTTAATATTTTTTTTTTTTTGTGGTCAGAAACATAATATTTGCTGAGAGGGTGGTGGATGCATGGAATAGTCTTCAAGCAGAAGTGGTAGAGGTTAATACAGTAAAGGAGTTTTAAGCATTAATGGGATAGGCATAAGGGTATCCTAGATATAAGATAAGGCCAGGGACTAATGAAAGGATTACTTTACTGAGAGGTTAGTGGATGCATGGTATAGCCTTCCAGCAGAAGTAGTAGAGACTTATACAGTGACAGAGTTTAAGCATGCATGGTATAAGCATAAGGCTATTCTAGATATGAGAGGAGGCTTAGGATTAATGAAAGTATTACTTTCTGAGATGGTAGTGGATGCCTGGAATATTCTTCCAGCAGAAGTGGTAGAGGTTAATAAAGTGGAGGTCAGAAACATAGTATTACTTTACTGAGCTATCCTAGATATAAGATAAGGCCAGGGACTAATGAAAGTATTACTTTACTGAGAGCATAGTGGATGCATGGAATAGTCTTCCAGCAGAAGTGGTAGAAGTCAATACAGTGAAGGAGTTTAAACATGCATGGGATAAGCATAAGACTATCCTAGATATAAGATAAGGCCAGGCACTAATGAAAGTATTACTTTACTGATAGGGTAGTGGATACATGGAATGGCCTTCCAACAGCAGTGTCAGAGGTTCATACTAATGTATGTTTTATGTTGTGGACACAGCTCTCTGACTGAAGCACATCTGCACCAGGTCTTACTATATTTCATGTAAAAGTGAAAAAATGCACCTGCCTGATGTAGATGATGTGCTGTGAATGTATCTGTTGTATACCAAGGATACATGGTAATGGGAACTTGGTGAAATAATCGACACTGACAAGTAGGAGGAGTTAAATTATGCTAATTATGTGGACTGGGCTGAACTTTTGACAGTGGGTGTGGTCAATTGGAAGCTGAGCTGCAAAGTGCCCCTGGAAATTTATTTCAAATGTTGGCAACTATGAGAAAGTATAACTGTGAATGCATAGAATAGTCTTCCAGCAGAAGGGGAAGATGTCAAATTAGGGAGTTTAAGCATGCATGGGATATAAAGGAGTTTACGCATGCATGGGATATAAAGGGATATAAGCATGCATGGGATATAAAGGGATATACGCATGCATGGGATATAAAGGAGTTTACGCATGCATGGGATATAAAGGGATATAAGCATGCATGGGATATAAAGGGATATACGCATGCATGGGATATAAAGGGATTTAAGCATGCATGGGATATAAAGGAGTTTACGCATGCATGGGATATAAAGGGATATAAGCATGCATGGGATATAAAGGGATATAAGCATGCATGGGATATAAAGGGATTTAAGCATGCATGGGATATAAAGGAGTTTACGCATGCATGGGATATAAAGGGATATAAGCATGCATGGAATATAAAGGGATATAAGCATGCATGGGATATAAAGGGATATAAGCATGCATGGGATATAAAGGGATATAAGCATGCATGGGATTATATCCCTTTATATCCCATGCATGCGTATATCCCTTTATATCCCATGCATGCGTATATCCCTTTATATCCCATGCATGCGTATATCCCTTTATATCCCTTTTTATACGCATGCATGGGATATCCATGAAGTTAACCTGCACATAAAGTAAAAGCAGTGAGCAACTAAAGTATGAGTATGTTCCAGCAGGTAGTAATATGGGCTGAATAGGTCCTGCTTATACATTCTAGATTTCTATACTCCATAGACACTATGGACATTATTCATGAAAGAGGGAAACATTCTCCAATTCAGCTATATTTCATGAATTTCTAACTCCCTCTTTCATGAAGCCCAGTATGTAAAGAGAAGCTCGAATCTGATATTTCCGCATACTCACTAGCATTCCATGCAGTGGGAGACGTCCGTGAACTCGGAAATGATTGGTGCAGCTCAGTCCTTTCCGGGTGTATAGCAGCATATCCGAGAACTAATTATACATGAAAGTGTGTTACAGGGATGGGATCATGGCCAATCCACTATATAACACAGTGTTAGACATAAAGTACCAAGGCATTTAACCCCCTGTGTGCTGGTGCTAGCAGTGTAACGTTACAGAGTCTCACCTGGTAGAAAGAAAGGCATTACATCTTATATCTTTATGTGGTCTTTAGCAGACATTTTGATAGTACTGGGGAAAGACAGGGTGCAAAGTAATCAGGGGATTAAATATGATAACAATGTTTCATTTTACCTTAGAATATATCAAATCGAACCTGTGACTAAATGTTATCTTGTGGAGCAATCATATCTTTGTCCTACAACTCTGCTTTCTCACCTTTTCCAGCCAGTCATTTCTTGTTTTCAGCTGTTCTTTGTAGGTTTGATGTGTGTAATGTGATCTCCATTCATCAGGTCTTTTTTATTTAGTCAAAAAGCACAGTTATCACAACTAATGTAAAGCACACATCTCATTTCTAACAGGGTAACCAGTCAAAGCAACCCTAAGCCATTGACCATTATGTGACTATTTTATGTGTAAGATGTTCCAGGGTTACAGCTCTACAAGGAGCATATCACACAAAAATGTCAGCTTTATGCAAAATCAATGATAAGTTAACAGGAATCATAGATTTTGTGTCAATCATGTTTATACTTTATGTACTTATGTGTCTGCTTTTCCATGATAACATCACTATAAAGAGTCTTAATTGATAGTGGTTTTCCAGTTCATGCATCACTGTGCTAGCAGTACCAACAAACCAGGGATTTCATTTATTTTTAAAGTATTTGTCTCATTTTCAAGTACTTCCTGAGTGCTTTCCAGTAGGAAGGGTACTACCTTATGAAGCAAAAAAATGCCCTAATAATAAAACACAAACAAAGAAACAACAACAACTTGCTAAACAAGTTTTAAAATCAGCAACACCAAGAATAGGCAGTTCTTAAAGTGATACAGGATAGTGCAGAAAAAATGGCTGATGTCGGAGCCACTTTAAATGCTCAAGTACTGCAATTACTCATGAGTAGGCTGCAGAGGTGACACTTAAATTGTGTAGCCTACTGTTGGGCTTCATGCACAACCCACACAATTTGGTTGTGTGGTACAAGCCTATGGGCACCAGGTGATCGCTATTCACTAAAAGTCAGGAGCAGATGACCGGGCAAGAAAAACATTTCCTCTTACCGACTTAAATCGGTATTGTGCAGGGACAAATTCGGTTCTTTCAAGTAGAACAGAGTTGGCCCTGCAGGGTTACTTGAGCTCTTCTTACAGGGCAAACCCAACAGGTTTGTCCATGCACAACATACAGTTAAGTTGGTGAGATTAAACGTTCATCTCCACTCCCCTGCAACTATATCCTTCAAAGCAAAGTAGTTTACTTATTTTAGATTTCTGTATGCGAAGGACAGTAATTTGTTTGATATTGTGTACTTTGTGGTAGGCCCAGGGCATACTTACAAGATAAAACATGCGCTGTTGCAGGCCACTTTTGGTCAGTTTGAAAAGACAGCCCTCGCGAATAAACTCCTGCAGGACACAATAGATACACGTTACCATAGAAAAGTGCCAAATAACTATCTTTATGTCTCTCTGTGTATAATGAGACATTCCATACACATCCCATTAATTGTGTGCAGTGCACATATACATGCAAGGAATGGCAAGTAATTGTACATTGCTTCATATAAACAAATTTAAAGCCAGTTGTGTGTACAAGAATTTTGTATGAACAATTCTTATACGAATCAATCCATTCATGTATGGGGTGTCAGGAAGAAAAGATTGCCAAATGATCATTAAACAAACAAATTATAGTGTCCATGTCTTTAAATTGCTGTATATTTCATTTATCTTATCTAGCATGTTAATTGAGAAAATTTACCAAAATAAACCTGGGGAGAGAGAGATCAGCTAAGGGAATTAAAGCTCAGCTCAGTCTAAGGAATGATATTGTGCTGTACAGGAAGTATACACACCCGGTCAGTTGATGAGAGGTGCTCACCCCCAACCAGATCCTTCTGCAGTTGATCCAGTCTCTGTAGGTTCAGCAGACGCAAAAGGCGATGGCGGAGCTGGGAACTCATTGAACTTACTTCTCTCAGTGCCCCTGTTATTAAGACACAGTCATTTATCTTTAGTATATATATTCCAGTTCTTACATATGTGGGTAAGTTTGATTCCATCTTTCTACTCATTCTCTCACAAGTGTACACTGTGTGTGTTGTTTTATCTTCTTTATCTTGTGTATATATACACTATTGTGTATATGCCGTTATAATAATTTGACACATGTTATGCATAAATTACTCTTGATGCCCACAAACCGGTTTGTTTAAATTGTACTCCTGAATATTATCAGATTGCTATTTTACAGTTTTGCTGGTGTCTTTATACAAACTAGAAAGGAACATGACAACCAATAGACATGGGCTTGTGTTGCTGCCTGCACATTCATTGGATGATTGTCAGAGTCCAGGACTTCTGCACCAAATATATATTTGGGGATTTATTAATGGAAGAGGGAATTGCAAACTGAAGGCCAAGGTAGCAGAGTTGGTAAAATTCTCCCATTCAACTTTACTTCAAAGTGTTATTTTAACCTTAAGTTTGCAACTCCCTTCACAATTCCATGCAGTCGCTCTTTGGTTGAGTTTTGCCCCCAGAGAACATGTGTTTGTAGCAATGAGGTGCAGACTCATGGTGCAGGTGATATAAGTCTGTTGTCATTGTTCTGTCAGTAGAATTGCCTTGTTTGATCTCAGTCCACTGAAATCACTTGTTAAGCAACAATTTAATCTAAGTTTTATTTCTCAAATAGCCAGATAGTCACATATTAGGAAACCTGCACCATTGCAGCTCATTTATTGGCCCTGTGTTTCCCATGATCCACAGTAAATTATTTGACATTGATGGCTCACTTTGGCAGTTGTTGTAGTCATGGTGCGAGGGCGGGTAATGCCGACACAGTCTTTCCAACAGCTTTTCATACTGCAGGGGGCGCTGTAAAGGCTTCAGCAGGAGGCAGCTGAGAGGCAGGTAACACATTCGCTGCTGTTCAAATTCCTGCAACAATACATCTATCTCCTGATGGTCTGCAGACTTTCTGTGGAGCTCCAGAAATACATCTTCCAGTCTGTGCAGGGGAGGTGCCAGAGCCTGTACCAAAGACAATGGCTAGCTTGGAAAGAGCCATCACAAACTGACTATTTTTTTTCATGAAATGCCCTCCCCCAACGGCTATAATACAACATGTGTTAAGCAGTATGTTTTGGAAAAAATAAAACAAATAGTGTATATTTAGACTAAGAAATATATATCAAATAAAAGAAATGAAAGGAAATTGAATTGTTAAATAGGCAACATGAGGGCAAATATATTTCAGTATTTAATAAAAACAACTGTACTCTGTTTTGATATTAAATTAAAGTCTCTGCAATCTCACCCTTAACAAGGTCATGTTCCGTAGCATGAAGTCCCCAATGATCTGTGTGTCCTTTGCATGTAGAGATCGACCTTCCCTAGGTACACACACAAAAAATAACTTGATCTACATTGTGACAGACAAAGTGCTAGCACATGTGTAAATTAAATGTACTTTCTAGCTCCTACCTATAGGTGTGTACTGCTCACAATAGGCTTTGTATTTAATCCCAGAAAGCTGCAATTGTGGTGTTTTGTTCGAAATTTAAGTGTAGAATGCTAAACACTTACCACAATGAAGACACCAAAGACAAATCAAACACCCGGCAAGAACATAACTTTAACAGAATATTCAAAATATAGGTCACTTGGTGGAGACCTGGTCATCCCCATGTCTGTGTAAAACAGGTCAGGTTTAAGATATTATAATCATAAGTTCCACATTGGGCACTAACCAAGAACTTTGTAAATTTAGAGAATTACTAAATTCAAACAAGGTTTGCCGGATACAAAAAAAAAAAAATTAAATTGAAAAAAAAATCTAATGACCTCAATAATTGCAGCTTAATAGAAAGATTTGTGGCCTGATGTTTCTAGACTAGAAAAATGAGTGGCAACAATATGAATGAGTAGATGGGATAGCATAGTGCTATGAAGGGAAGTGATGCAATTTAATAGAAACCGACATGATCTTTGCAATGATAGTTTGGATTCAAATGATGGGATGCTGGTGCAGAATAGGAGATCAGCTTGTTACTGACCAGAGAGTAAGGACATCCTCAAGCTGCTGGACAAAGTGTTGATGAAACTGATGCACATGCTCCATGTTTTTAAAAAGAGGCTTCATAAGCCTTTCTGACGTTCCCTGAAGAATCCCTCCTTTACAAAGGGCCCCATTCAACCACTGCCGAAAAGAGAGACAAATGTAAATGATTTCTAAAGGAGGTACGGTAACTTTCTCTTGCTTTCAATTTAACTTATTGATCATTTTGCATATTATAAAAGAATCAATAACTATACCAAGACATATTGGCAGGTCATTCACCTAGAGTACTCCTTCTCTTGACAATGGAACCATTATATTTGGACTAGAACACGAAGGGTAGCATTTGAAATGAGAAGTTGGAGGTCTAGGTAGTGATAACAGAAAAAAAAAAAAAGTATGTTGCAAAAAGAGAAGGATTCCTGGAATAAACTATCAGTGGAAGAAGCAAGGACTAGCACTGTATAACATAATTTCAATGTGCATACAGCTATGCTCACGAACCCATAAATATAAGGTGAGATTTTGTTGTGGGCAGACCAGATGGGCTAATTGATTGCTATATGTTTTGAGTATCTGGCTTACTGCACAAAATCTACTTACAATTCTTATACTGCCATTTCTTCTTTCATGGCCACTTTTCCTCATGGCAGCCTCCTTTTCCATTACCATTTGCTCTTTGTTTTGGTTTCTATTCTCCCCATCTTTGTTTACCAGCTTTACATTCATCCCCCTTGGTTAACCCTCCCCACCCAACATTCACTCCAAGTCCAACTCTTATCAGCTTTGCTTCTCTCCCCATAAAACAGCTGTGTTTTCAACACTCAGAATTCTATTTCTCTCCTCCACATCTAACACAATGTACATTAGTCCCTTTCTTATCTGGTCTATCCCCACAGCAGATCACAATCTTCATCCAGTTTGAACCAGATAAACTTCTAGACCATATAGTCGGTAATTAACAGTCTGGCAATGCTAATATTCTTTTGCTAGTGGATTAATAACACATTTCAAATGGTTAAGTTACCTGAAACACTTGACAAAAATGTACCGGTATGCTGTAGAGTACACAGGACATATAACCGCACTGGCCAAATAACAATTCCTATTATATTTGTTTAGGGGTAACTGGTTTTATTTTATGCGTTTGTACGTTTAATGTCGAATGTTGTACTATAGGAAAGCTGGAGATGACAAGCAAACAACACTTCAAAATCGTCTTACTTGAGGGTGTGATAATAATGTTACCCAATATTAGCACTGTCAAAGAGAAAATCTCTTCCAGACCAAGTTCATGAGTTCTCTGCTCTGGAGAAGCCAAAGCGTTGGTCTTTTGGGGATTTAGCCAATTCTTTCCATCTTACCACAGTTATTACTTCAAGATCCTTGAGATGAGAGGTCTCTGTGCTCAGTATTTCCTTGGTAATGTAATAGGCATCATCCATCTGCAGATCATGGAAGAGACAAGCACAATGGGCATAAGGTAGTCCTTGGCACCTTGCTGTCACAAGAACTGTTTAGTTGAGTTTTTCATTATAAAACCAATTTTGGATTATATTCAAATACAAGTTGATTATAGTACACCAACCATAGGAGATTGTATTTATATAGTCCTGTCACCACTATTATTATGTTCTAAACAAATTATTTTTCTAGTTTATACTTAAGCATCCGTAAGTTAAATTGCCTTAGTAATTATGCCAGCCTTAAGACTAAAGTAGGTTCACTGGATGATATATATTTAGCAATATAGAGATGGGGTATTTTTGTATGGTTATTAAAGTGACAGGTGTTTATAAGTGTTATAGAACATTACAAGATTATGTATGGTATTCTTGTAACAATGTGAAGACTGATTGTATCTGCCGTGCTTAAGTTACTGTACATACGCCCATTCCCATAGCGTCTAACATCTGGCCAAAGAGGGACACGTATTTTTGTGAGAGTGGCTGAAGTTTATGTAACTGGGGAAGTTGTTTAGAATCAAGCATTTATTTACACAAATTAATATAACACCACTTTAAATGCAGCTTAAACTCATTGTTAAGCTCCAAGAAAAGAGGGACACAAAAGGAGGTAACATGGACAGGAGGATTTCGGTGCAAAATAGGGATTGTACCTCCTAAATCGGGGGACATATGTTAGGTATGTACTCCTAAAATGCCAAGCCCTATCAAAGATCACAAAGCAACATATGTAAACATGATTAGCAAAACATAAATCCACAACAAGCTTAAAGTTTGTGTTTATATAGAACATTACGTGGCCTCACCTTGCTCTCAGAAGAATCCTCTACATCAAGAGCTCTGGAACTATCTGTGTCACTTAGTGCTGGGCTCAATAAAGGAGAGCTGGCAATTTGGGCACTAGTAGAGGGTAACCTCAGAGTGACAGGAGACACATGATAACCTAGAGAAAGACACATGGAGTGTGTTAATTTGGACTGTTCATGTGTGTGTGTTAAAACTGTGGAGTGTGTGCTATAGTATTTATATTATTTCCAACATTTGTGTTAGAATATTTTGGAGAGACTGTAATAAAAGATTGTGTAATGAATGGTTCTCTCGAAAGTTTATGTAGCAGTAAGAATGTCAAGCATACATTAAAGCAGAGGGTTAGAAAAGTGGTACACACCATGCAGAATGAGCAAATAAGAAGTACACCAGAATCCATCAATGGAAAACGCAACAGCATGACCAAACAGGTATATATATATAATTTATATACACACACATATACATATATATAAACATATATATAAATATAAATATATATATATATATAAATATATAAAGACATGCATGAGTCACTAACAGAAAGTGGAATACTGAAATCAGGAAATAGAAATACAGAACCTGTGACAAACCAAGCCATCCAACCCATATTCAAAAGATCAAGCAGGAGAGTTAGAGTTAGTAAGCCAGATGAACATGTAACCAAAAGACTGTAGAAATGGTAGTTATAGCACCAAAGATATTTAAGAAGCCCGGAACATGCAAGAAAACTTAGAAATACCTATAGAAAGGCACTCCTAATTTAAGAAAAGCTGAGAAGCAGGTGAGAGATGCAAGAGCCAACAGTCTAGTAAAGGAAGGAAACTATCCATTCAGAAGATTTCTTTCATGATGTAAATGGATCCAGGATTTTTAACTCACTTGGATTTGGTTTGCTGCGAGAACCAGAAAGGATTCCAAATGTTGATAAATCCAATACGGGTGCAAATGATGTAGCATAACTGTATTACCGATTAGACATTCCATCTTGTGTACCATATTTCTCACCATCCACATTCAGCAAATTGGCCAGTATGAATAACCAGGAGCACTTTGATTTGTAGATGGAAATCAGTCTTTAATAAGGACAAATTGAAGATACACAGACGCAAAAAAAATAACAAAATTGGAGGGGGGAAAGTGTCATCCATAGAACTCTCTGCAATAAGCAGATAAAAATAAAAAGTGATTCTGAATGGAAATCCAAGAGGCTAGTTGTGTTTTCCATAATAGGAAATAACATGTCTGGGATCTTCGATCTTATGGTTACGTATCATCATGTATCTGGGAGGATAGAAAGGAATTCATTTCACACACACTTTGTTACACTGACCGTTAAATGTTTGGTGGCCTTTCCCCCATGTGTTAATGTGTCCAAGGACCCAGACGGCACCTTAACAGGAAAGACAATTTGACACCCTCACCGCCATCCCAGACCCGTTGTGAGTGCAGCGCAAGGGTATAAAGTCACCCCTTCATACTCTGCACCAGAGTGAGTATGAGCGCAGGACGGCAATGTCTGGAAAGCCCTCCTCCCTGCTATGAGAGGCAATACAGCAGGCAGGGGAGAAGGGACAGTTTAAAAAAAAAAACCCCTGCTGGCTGTGTGTGTGTATATATGTGACTGTGTGTGTGCGTAGGGGAGCAGCATTTCGATGTCGGAACCAGGCAGCACAATGTCTCGGGTCACCCCTGTTGGTAATTAACCATAGGAGTATTTTAACTTCTAAAACATGGTCACTGACATAAGACCAATGTCTGTGTGTTAATGTGTATTTGAATATATGGATATTCTCTAGCTATTTTCCAACCACACACATATATATATTTGAAAGGCATGTACACACAGGGGAAAAAAAAACAAATATCAGGAGGAAAGTGTATAAGAAGAGTGTACCAACACTTCTCGTTTTATTGCAAATACATTTGGTATTAAACAACATGTTAAAAAAATGTAAAATCTCATTCAGGAAATTTTTCCTGCAAAGATATATTGGCACTGATCATTTTTAAAAATCACAACACGGTTTCAAAAGGCACAAATTTAAGATTCAGTAACTTATCATGTAGTAATGACAGAATTAAATACTGCATTGGGTGTGATTAGCAAATCTCCACAGCGGAGTATTCCGTGACCAAACACTAACTTGGCCTCAGACCAGAAATCTCTGAATCGGCACAGTTTGATTTTTAGTCAGTCATCAGATTCTAACAATGAAATCATATACTATAGTGGATGTCTGTGCAAAAACAGAAAGTGAACAACCCTCCCCAAGACCTGAATGCACACCAAATATCACCGGTTTGTAATTACACCAGGTCGACATGGACAGACTGTACACATCGCTTGTGCTTGCTTTAGGGGTCTTCCGAAATTCAAGGTTTACTCTGCAATTCATGTTTATTTACGTTGCAAGTTCGAAATTTCTTAGTAACCATCAAACAAAGGATTTAAAGGAGCAAAAGTTCTAATCTCAGAAAAATATAAGTGAAACATAATGTGTAGGAAGCGGTGCTTTTGTGAATTAAAGTGACATTTATAAAATTGTTTAAAAGACAAAGTGCACACAAAATCCAATTAATAAGGAGTTTACTTTGCAAACAGCTGTGCTCATGGGTAAAAAAAACCCTCCAATCATTTGCACAGTTCACGACAATAGTGTTAAGTAAGTTAGAATTGTAATTTGTTTGAGCTAAAGCAGTGTTAGGTCAGAACATGTGAAGAGTAAAGCCATTTGGATTTGGAGCTGGAAAGGCAGCAGTAAATTGGGTTACTAGGTGTTTGGTTAATAAACCAAGATGCTAGGGAAGTAAACTATTACATTTCAGTGGCATTGTACATCAAATATGACTTGTTTTATGTTAATGTGATCTAAAAAATTAAAATAAAAACAGTAAACAGAGTACATTCTGGCATGACTCAAAAAAGTAAACACAGGTTCGCAGTCTGAATATACTTAACATGGCCATTATTATTTCCCATTCTGTCCTATTGTTTAAATTCAAACTAGTATCTCATTTGCAATTTTAGAACAAAAATGATAAAAGTACCAAAGAATATATAAAGCACTTATTGAATACACTTTATAAACATAACGTGCAGTAAAAAAAAAAAATATTTCAATAGTGTAAAACTAAATGTTAATGTCAATAAACAAATCACTTAGTATGAATGATCTACAGATACAGGTTGAGTATTCCTTGGATAATGGATCATTTTCACCAATAACATATATTAAACCATCTCAGCATTTATGAAATACAGTATTATCAATGCAAATACTGTATAAAACAAACAAATCACTTTTACTGTGATGTAGCAGTTATGTGAGGCATCGTAGGAAACCCACCGTTGGCACGTCAGGCCTGAACAGGGGCCATTGTATTACCCTTTGAGGGCATGCTTGGGTGGGAGAATTGGAGTATGCATGGAAAAGATAAATTGCAGCTCCACGAGGCTGGATGCTGAATAAACTGTTGTGCGTTTGCATTCTGATTTGTGTGTGTAATTTGCAACTTGTGGTGAAATACGAAATGACTAAGGAATTTTCGGATAGGGGATACTCAAATTGTAATTACGCATGTCCACATCTGCTGGTAAAGCCAACATAAAAATACACATGACTAAAAAAATAAAAAAAAAATAGGAGTACCAGTTTGTCAGTTGTGCATGATCCAAGGTCGGTAGACCACAGTGCCCTCCAGAAAATCCCAGAATGATCAGTCTATATATTGTACTAAGTTACTGATGCCTTATTTCATATGGTTTGCGATCGCTTTTTGCACTTGCCTTGTTAGCAGATCACTTAAAATAGGTTTTTCCAATTCAGTTGAATAGGTTTTAAAGAAATGGAAATGCCTAACAATTTCAAATAATATTCCTGTACTAACATTGGTGTCTAGGATGTTCACAAACGGTTATCATGGGTGTTTGAATAACGTGGAAGAAATACATTTGATCAAAAATTCAAGGATGAGAACATTTGTCGAACATCACACACAATTAAAACCCTACTCTATACTCGATTTCCCAGACAGGAAAAAATAGCTTGATCATACAGGACTTAGATCAACAACTAGCAGGGTGTATACCAGTATATTCTGAAAGTATGGCACATTTAGAATTAAATTGGCGGTTAACAACAATGAGGTTGTCATTAATATGCAAAATTTAGCATAAAATTAGTATGCAAATTAAGCAAAAAAAAACTGCTTTATAAAACCAATGCACTAAAGGCTGCAGTTATCTTTGGCAAACTTGTATGACATCTGATTGTCAGTTAGAAAAACCATAACACCATCAACATTAAATGCCATGGGTATTTCAAGTGAACTACAAGTTACAATGATTTAAAAATTACAGGGGTCCAAGCAGTACATGTTACTTTCGCATACAAGGCCTGAAACCAACCAAGAAACCTTGGAAACAAAGATCGTATGCTGAATTTTAAAAGAGGAATTTGCGACCAAAAGAATACAAGGCTAGGTCATCCACTAGACCAGTAAGGAGAAATGCTCAGATGGATAGATCAATGGCATTTTAATGCAGATTTTTTGTGGATCACCAAAGTACTGTCCAAGGTATTCACATGACTTTGGGGCACATTAAAAGAGACCACTCCCTGTCTCAGGTTCTCAATACGTTCAGTAAATACGTTGTTTTATAACAGAGCAGAAGTGCAGTAAGAGGCAGCTGCATGTGGACCATATGTAGTGAAGGTGGAAATGAAGGTAACCCAAGTGCAAATAAACTAGATCCCAATTAAAGCATACTACATACCAAAAAACTAAATATAATTCAGTGAGACAATGTGACGAAACAATAAGGAAAGTGACGTAAGTTGAGCAATGAGAAAATGAAAGAATATTGCTTTAGGGATGACTTCATTCTACTGACCCCGGTATAATTTGGGTTTTTGGAATATCTTTCATATAAAAAAAAAAAAAAAAAGAATCATACGTTTGCTTGATTAAGTACAAGCAATAATATACATGACAGGTTTATATGCGCAATAAGAAACAAGACCACTGTTGCAACAATGCAGAGTAAGAAATAAAATCTACCAGAGATTCCAACTGCATATTATATTGATATGGAAAATTATGGAAAAACTGGGTCCTCACTAAGGCAACACAGACTGATAGAAACTCCTCACATGAGCTCAAGTACATTAATCACATACCCAGTTGGAGAGACCCAAGTCAAGGATTTAAAAATATTTTTAGTGGGAAAGATTTCACTATATTAATTCCTTGGAAATATAATGCTTAATTTCATATATCTGATGTCTCCATCTTATCCTGCACTCCAAATTGATTTAAATTGGCATGGTAATTTGTGAGAGGGTTACTGAAAAATAAATTGATGTCAAGAGGAGTGTCCTCTTCAGAGTCCCATGAGTCTCCTTCAGAGCTACTGGAGTCCTCGGTTGTAGTTGGAGGATAACTTAGCTGCTCCAGCTGGTCCAGGATATCCCCAAATTGGAAAGCAGAGCTAGATTCAGAGCGCACAGAGCAAGCTGGAAAGTTTATCATAGAGCTGGCAGTGGAGTGGTTTTCAGATCGAGAATATGGAGGTATCCCATTGAGGTTGGAGAGTGAGCTGCTCTCTGAACGATGGTGAAGTAAAGAGCTGCTCTCAGAACGGTGTTGTAAAAGGGAGCCGTTTTCGGAGGGGCTCAGAAGGCTTTGCATGAGACTAGCCTGTGCTTTCACTTCAAATAACTCTGTAGCATCTGTAGGCCTCGTATTGCCATTGAAATCCCTTACATCCATTTCCTCCAGGTAAAACTCATCTGGTGGAAGGTCATCACAGACAGGTGATCCAATCTTTCCACTGTAACTGTACAGCTCTGCCCCGCCACCAAATGTTATATCAGCTGGATCATCATCTATAAACTCTTCAGTCAGGAGGAGGGAGTCAGACACCTCTGACATCCACAACCTGACATTATCACCCTGCTTTGAATTTTCTACATCACTGATACATGCTTGATCTGATCTACTATGCAATGGAGGGTTGGGAAATGGTGTAAGACCTTGTACTGCAGACTGTGTTGGATTTCCCCCGTCTTCTGTATTTGTTTGGTTAGGTTCCTCTTGCTGCCGAGAAGTGAAGTGATCTTCATTTTTAGGTAGGCCTTTCTGGTAAGACATTATGCCTGGCATGGAATAAGGTGACAAGGCAGGTGGGGAAGCTGACAAAACAGTCACACTCTCAGTGAGAAAAAGTTTCTGAAAACACAAGAGAAACAGAGATTAACTTAAATAAAAAGAAAATTAAAAAAAATATATAGAATCAAATACCACGAATATAATCTAAAAATGGTAATTCATTTTATAATTTACATTAAAGTTACATTAAGGCATAAAGGAAAGCGTTATTTATATATTGTGCTGTACAGGTGCATATTTTAATATTTATATAATTTCAAATGTGTGCATATGGAAATTAAAAATGTTATGTTGTGCCAGATGTAACCTACGGATTCCTAGAGGGGCAGGGAAATTAGAGCTCCCACCCTCCATAAAAGTGGAGTTTTAAAATGACACTACATTTTTTCACCTGTGCGTCCAATATAAAAGCACAAGTGAAAATGCAGTGCCCCTAATATGAGGATAAAATGGCGTGTACTTTTGATCACACAAGCCAGTGTATTCTATGATCAACAGCTGCCATGCTTCTGTGTGATGCAGGCAAATAGGTCTGATCTGTCACGGGGCAATCTGAGCATGCATGAAAAGGCTATATCACAGCTTAATGGGGCTAAACACTGAATAAACTGTTGTGCGCTTGCATTGTGACAGGTGTGTGTGGAATTTGCAAATTGTGGAAAAATCAGATTTTTGGGGGGGATAAAAGATCATTTCTACATAAGGGATACTCAACCTGTATTTGCAGTCTTAGACTCCATTATATTTATAAGGTAAATAATCTAATCTATTGTCCTGATCAGATACTTGTATTACTTTAACAAGCTGCTCTAGTGTGATAGAGAAGAATAAGAGTACAACAGGCACCTGAGGCTTAGCATACAGAAGCAAGGATACACAAGTGAAATTATTGTAGCAAACAATTGCACATACAACATGTAAAGCTGAAAAAGTGTCTTGATAAGAACATACCACATTAGTGTCATGCAGCCCAAGTAGCTAAGGAAACAGTGAATAAGAATAGAAGGATCCTATGCAAGCACACAAATAAAATGGCTGCTATAGATAAAGCACTCGAGAAAGCCCCGAGCGAGAGAGACAGCAAAGCAAGAGGCACCCAGTGCTACACAACTAAACGCACCTGCTTTGGAGAATCAGGGATCACAGAGCAAGGGGACACTCTGGCTTTGCTGTGTCTCCTGCAGAACAGAGAGTAACACAGTCAGGAGAATCCCATCAATAAACCAAAGCCCAGTGATAAATACAGCAGTAGATATACCGGTAATACAAAAGATTAAATATTAATACATCATAGGGAGAGCGTTAACACCAAAGGAAGGAATACAACATGAGACAAGTTAAAATGACTAAGGATAGGAACAATTATCGCTTATAGAAAGTCACCACGAAATAACCAAAGGCCCTGGGGACTGCTTGCTGTATAGCAGAACAAGCTCTGAAATTCCCCAAATAGCACATTTTAATATCCAATTTTCCCTCTTTGTGCTATAGAAGCGCAAAACAGTGGTCCATTTAGGATGATAAAATGGCTTATACTCGCCACTATTTACCCTTACAAAGAAGGGTCTCCCTCTGCATCAGAAAGAGACAGCTGGACCAATACATCTCAGTAAAACACTAGCGGGGTCCACTCCGTCTGATTGGCTGAGCATGCGTCAATGTACATCTGCAGCCAGCTCAGCTGAAAGGCAGAGCCGATAGTAAACCAAGCTCATCTATCAAGATATGTGTTGGGTTTACATCAGAGCAGTGGCCACACATTTTTAAACTTTTCTGTCTTCCAAAGAAGCAAAAAGTTAAAAAAAAAAATAAAGAATTCCACTTTAGCAGGTGAAAATAAGGTTTTAAAGCAGTTTGACAAATAGAAGCTAAACTGGTACTGATAAACTAAGTCCATGACACAGTGCTTTATTTGTGCTCAAGTACTCCACTATATTAGGGGAATCCTGAACATAATATTAAAATGGGACTTAAAAGTACTAAAAATATTTAGCTTTGATTTTAAATGTATCTAATAAGGCCATTCATTCAAGGAATAACTGAAACACCATAGCCTGCGAACTTTCACTATTTCACCCAGATTTCAGTTTCATATTATAATCTCAGGACCTCTGAATGAAAGGGCAGATTATTAGGGTTAAAGTCTGGCGCTGACACATATTGTACACAAAATGCAAGATACTAGACTGTCTCACTCCTATATATCATAGTTCTAATCCTTCTCTACATTACCTCCCAACTGTACAACTGAATATTAACAAAACAAATACCATATACAAGCAGATTCAAATAGGTATTGTACAACTTATGGCATGGCTGATTTCATTGTATATCTCCCCAGTTCATTCATTAACCATTCACCAACCTCTCAGATGGGGGTCTCTTTATGCTGTTATCCCGCACATAGTCTATCAGCTGCTTTTGGGTGCGCCCACTGAAAGAAAACAAACACCTCATGTAAAGGATTGAATGTACAGTGTAATTCACAATATATTTTATATATATTTATAAATATATAAAAAACATTTATTCACATACATGTAAAGTTAGCTTGGAAACAACATAAACCCCAATAAGAAATCAGTACTACAATGTACAATTCTAGAATGTTATAAAAAATACCGTATTTGCTCGATTATAAGACGACCCTGATTTTAAGACGACCCCCCAAACTTTGGATATTCCATTAGGAAAAAAACTAAAATCCTGAATATAAGACTACCCTATAGGAAAAAAGTTCAACTTGTATATATTCACATGTAAATTGCTTTTTTAATAAAAAATTATGATATCAAAAAATGCATTTCTTGTTTTTATTTCCTTTTATGTGCCAATGCTGCCTCTCTCTTTCCCTTGCCCCCAGCTTTCTCTCTCTCTCCCCCCTTAGTGTTGTCTCTCTCTCCCTCTCCCTTTGTCTCCGCTCCCCTTGTCTGTGTCTCTTCCCCCCCTTGTTTCTCTCTGCCCCTCCCTCCCCTTGCTGCTCCCCCCCTCGTTTCTCTGTGTGTCCCCGATTGTCTTTCTACCCCCCTCCCTTCCTCACTCATTTCTCTGCCCCCCCCCCCCCCCTCACTCGTTTCTTGCTCCCTGGTGGCTAGTGGGGGCAGCCGGGGTATGTCTGCACGATACGTGCAGACATCCTCCATGCTGCCCGACACCTCTGTCTATTATGACGGACAGCTGGTCCGTCATAATAGACGTAAGTGTCGGGCAGCATGGAGGATGTCTGCACGTATCGTGCAGACATCCCCCGGCTGCCCGATTCTCCCTGGTGGCTAGCGGGGCAGCAGAGGAAGTCTGCGCGATGAGCACAGACCTCCGGGACTTCATCATAGAAGTCCCTGCTGTTAGAGAGGGGGATCCAGGTCCCCTGCAGCTCTGCGGGGGACCTGGATCCCAGTCTTATAGTCTGACCTCAGTTTGAGGTCAGATTATAAGACGACCTCGATTATAAAAAACCTTGTGTTATAAATCGAGCAAATTCGGTACAACTGTCAAATAAATCCATAGTGATTTCCAGTGTAAGCACAGATATATTTTCCATGACAAGAAAAAAGGTAAACCGTTCTCTAAAGAAATTAACAAGTTTGTGTGTGTGTGTGTGTGTGTGTGTGTGTGTATATTGCTCTTTATAATCACAAATAACTGTAACTCCCCTCTGGTGCAACCCAAAAAAGGGATAACAAGGGTAAAATTGGTTGTGCGCTTTCACTCCAAACACTCTTATAATAAAATAAATGTATAGTACCCTTTCAACATAAATTGCATCCGGATTTAAGCATGAAATAATAAATATAAATATATCTATATATATATATATAAACACACACACATTTTTACAATATGTAAGTGATTCTGTGGTAGTGGCCACTGACTTATTCCTGGGCAGGATATCTCATGTTCACAGTTAGAAACATCAGGCTATATCATGGAATATGTTTCCAGTTAGAAGCAGCACCAATAGTTATTTAGCAGAGGTGTTCAAGCTTTTTTGGAAGTGTGCCATATGTTCACAAGTGCATACGTGTATTGGGATTACTACAATTCTTACTACAGTAATATTAAAGAATAACTCCTCATTAGTCAAAGAAAAATTGACTAATTTGATTATTTAGCAGTCATACAAAAAGAATTTGAATCAACTTTATTCAAACAAATGAACATTTTTGTAGGGCTAGTGAGCATGGATAGTTGAGTTAGTGGGACGCAACTTGATGTCACATGACCTACATCGTCCAGTGTGTGTCATACTTTATTATGGAATTTAGCAGTAAGTGTTGTTGGATGTACTCCACTATCCCAAAATGTGAGATTCATTTAAATAGAAGAAATAAAAAGTACACAGGAGTAACAGTTTGCTCATTACACATAGAAGGGAATTGATTTAAAATTAAGTTTGGTTTCGATTACCTGTAACGGAAAGAAGAGCCTCGGCTCAGTAGGACCGGTCTAGATTTGGGCTTAGGCTGATCCTGAAGACGGAAAAAGCTGTGATACTCAACACATATTTTCCAGAATCTCTTACACATATCCCGGCTTGGAAGGAGAAATTCCAGGGCATCTTGATAAGGACCCTGTAGAATGATAAACACATTTAAAAAGATTAAGTGGAATCCTAACAAAAGTATAGCTTGAGCTTGTAAGTCATTAGATGTGAACATTGTCTATTTCAAGTAGGTGACCTTATCATGCATTGACACTTCTGAAAGATATTCCAGAGCTGTATCAGTAGTATAGAGACTGGTCTTCTCAATACAACCCTGGTGCATGGATGTTTTTATAAGTTCCTCCCCAAGCAAACACTGCGCGAGAGATACTTTTTGAAAAGCTACATTTTTTTTAGGTATTAAATAATAATTATCATAAAGTGTTTAACCAGGAAAGGTACATTCAGATATTCGCCGATTTCCAAGTACCTCCTGCCAAACATCCAGGGGATGTCAGCCTAAATAGATTATAGGTAATGCCATTTATTGTTTGCATCCAAACATACAGCTGTCAGATGTGTGTATATGCTGCCCTGCACATATGTGCCAACGCAAAAACCCTCTCTCACCAAGCAACCCTAGGTGTACACTGATGGTAAAAGCTGCAGATGCATGCCCTGTACAGACGCTTGTGCAATATATATATATATATATATATATATATATATATATATATATATATATATGCATAGATTGCAAGTGACCACTTTAAATGTTGCATGTTTTCCTCCTAAGCTCCATCCAAATGCTGACAGCTGAGTGGATAGCTCAATTGTACCAACTAACCTGATATCTGTGGGTAAATGAAAGATTCAGAATACAGGTATTCAACCGTTAATGAAACACATGCATATCTATATAATTATTTACATTTCATATGCATGACAAAATGATCTGTCCCAGTCAATTCAGAGTGGTCCTTTAATGTTCTGCATGTATAGTAGCACCAATGATCTTACATGTTCAAAGAGATAGTTAAGCGTTATTATGTTTGTGTTGTTATGTTATGTTAGTGGATTAGATGTCTATATATTTTTCACTTCAATCCTGAAAAGGTCAGCACTCAAAGAAACATGGATAATCAAATTAATGAAATCAAATTTGATTCAATTAAAACACACAGTTGCAAAATCTGCTAGGAACCTGCACCTTCTTCCCTGTTATCACAAAGAAATATCTAAGAATACGCTTTACAAGAACTCACATGGACCTCGGGGTGCAGCTTTATAAGGAAACGTCTCCTTTTGAAGCTCAGCTTCCGAATCTTTGACCAGTTAAAGGTGTTAATCTTTGTGCTGCCCTGTGACACAACAAGACACCAAATCAGACACAAACACAAGGGAAGGTAAAACATGGATAGAGTGCTCAAACAAAAACCATTAGAAGACTAGAATAAATGTTTATATAACCATACAGGGAGTGCAGAATTATTAGGCAAGTTGTATTTTTGAGGATTAATTTTATTATTGAACAACAACCATGTTCTCAATGAACCCAAAAAACTCATTAATATCAAAGCTGAATATTTTTGGAAGTCGTTTTTAGTTTGTTTTTAGTTTTAGCTATTTTAGGGGGATATCTGTGTGTGCAGGTGACTATTACTGTGCATAATTATTAGGCAAATTAACAAAAAACAAATATATACCCATTTCAATTATTTATTTTTACCAGTGAAACCAATATAACATCTCAACATTCACAAATATACATTTCTGACATTCAAAAACAAAACAAAAACAAATCAGTGACCAATATAGCCACCTTTCTTTGCAAGGACACTCAAAAGCCTGCCATCCATGGATTCTGTCAGTGTTTTGATCTGTTCACCATCAACATTGCGTGCAGCAGCAACCACAGCCTCCCAGACACTGTTCAGAGAGGTGTACTGTTTTCCCTCCTTGTAAATCTCACATTTGATGATGGACCACAGGTTCTCAATGGGGTTCAGATCAGGTGAACAAGGAGGCCATGTCATTAGATTTTCTTCTTTTATACCCTTTCTTGCCAGCCACGCTGTGGAGTACTTGGACGCGTGTGATGGAGCATTGTCCTGCATGAAAATCATGTTTTTCTTGAAGGATGCAGACTTCTTCCTGTACCACTGCTTGAAGAAGGTGTCTTCCAGGAACTGGCAGTAGGACTGGGAGTTGAGCTTGACTCCATCCTCAACCCGAAAAGGCCCCACAAGCTCATCTTTGATGATACCAGCCCAAACCAGTACTCCACCTCCACCTTGCTGGAGTCGGACTGGAGCTCTCTGCCCTTTACCAATCCATCCACGGGCCCATCCATCTGGCCCATCAAGACTCACTCTCATTTCATCAGTCCATAAAACCTTAGAAAAATCAGTCTTGAGATATTTCTTGGCCCAGTCTTGACGTTTCAGCTTGTGTGTCTTGTTCAGTGGTGGTCGTCTTTCAGCCTTTCTTACCTTGGCCATGTCTCTGAGTATTGCACACCTTGTGCTTTTGGGCACTCCAGTGATGTTGCAGCTCTGAAATATGGCCAAACTGGTGGCAAGTGGCATCGTGGCAGCTGCACGCTTGACTTTTCTCAGTTCATGGGCAGTTATTTTGCGCCTTGGTTTTTCCACACGCTTCTTGCGACCCTGTTGACTATTTTGAATGAAACGCTTGATTGTTCGATGATCACGCTTCAGAAGCTTTGCAATTTTAAGAGTGCTGCATCCCTCTGCAAGATATCTCACTATTTTTGACTTTTCTGAGCTTGTCAAGTCCTTCTTTTGACCCATTTTGCCAAAGGAAAGGAAGTTGCCTAATAATTATGCACACCTGATATAGGGTGTTGATGTCATTAGACCACACCCCTTCTCATTACAGAGATGCACATCACCTAATATGCTTAATTGGTAGTAGGCTTTCGAGCCTATACAGCTTGGAGTAAGACAACATGCATAAAGAGGATGATGTGGTCAAAATACTCATTTGCCTAATAATTCTGCACTCCCTGTATACCAAACCTAGAAACTAAATACTACTCTGAGATTTCAGTCTTCATTAAGTTGCAAACCCTAAATGCCAGATCAAAGTCTGCAAAAATGTTTATAATTGAATTTAAAGGGGAATTACTTCCTCCTCATTTAAAATCATACAGAAGTTCACTTCTGATCAATGCAAACAGCTTTGGAATGGTGCTTCTAGGAGCGCTGTTTAATAGCGAGAACCATTCAATCTGGAAGCCTCTGCCAGGCTGCCACATCATGGAGCTGTGGCTGAACAGGCCGGACACATCTCCAGCAGGGAGGGAGAGGACTTTTTCCCCTTCGCTATTGGTTGTACGGCATGTGATGATGCCGCTGACATGGAGAATGCCTGCCTCTTTCTACTGTCACAGAGTGCTGTACCATCTAAAGGTAGTCCTTTGCTTTTGATTTATAAAAGAGTTATATTTTTTAATGGTGTACAATCAATACTCCATTCAAATGGTCTCATGTTTATGACAGGGAGAGTGTTGAAAACAAACAAACACTCATGTGGTTTCCTCATAACTTTACAGTGCTTTAAGAGTTTCTTAATGCAGGCAGACTGTAAAGCAACTGCAACCCAGGAATAGTGGCTTTGCTGACTAATGGCACAATTTACCGCTGTAATATACAGTATATGGTACGTATGGGACAAAACATTAAACACGACATCACCAACACTATCACACTGTGTGATCCATACACACACACACACAAAGAAAAACAACATTTCACACACACAAAAAATAAATATAGCCTTCCACAATTAGTTCAAAAATAGTGTACTAGAGTTAGTAGCACAACATCCACCTTCTTATTTCTTCTGTAGTGTTATCCTAGTATGTCAATTCTGGATATAAAGCCTTGTGGGATTTTTTTACCTGAAAAACTAGCACTCCCATGTGCGACACGGACAGGTTTATTTTGGCACCTTCTCTGTCTGAAGCCAAGTGAAAACGGGTTCCATAAAGATCTAGTCTTCGGGAAATCTCTAGGATCTGAAAATCAGCATCTGCAGGAGACATGCCACTAAAACCATAAAAGAAAACAAGTGTCAGATCAAACCAAGGATGATAAACATGGAACTGCAGCAAATTGCCATATCATTTGGAGGGCAGGTGATAGGGGGAGTAGTAAAGGCATGCTGCTCTAGTACTTTGGGTTAGCACTTTAACTTTTAAAGAAATGAGAGACATGGATTAATATGAACACCCTTCAGGTTTCATTCAATAACTGGGAGAGTGTAATGCAGGCCTGTTATATGTATATTATACATACATTGCAAAACAAAATGCTATAGGGGAGTATTTTTTTAAAATTATTTATAAGAATAATACTAACAAGCATTTAACTCCCAGTACTCACAGGTGCTGTTGATGGCACTGCAGGATCCGTTCCTCCAAGCTCTGCTGACGCTGTACATAATAGGTACTTTTCAGATGCTCCTGATCTCCTTTCTGGTCATAATCCCCAATCTCGGCTATAAAAGAAACATAAAATGTAAGGAATTGACCACAGACGAGAGATGTGCAAAGCAGTGTGTGCCCTAGTACAGCACTAGTTTCAAAGCACCCAAGTAACTTGCCTATTCTTTATAAAAATTAACAAAGATTGGAAATACTATACACCGTTTAAAAAAAAACAATGAATGGTATTTTACAGCTATCTGAAACAAGGTCTTCAATAACATTATTTTCCTACCAGTGGCCTTCATAATGGATTGGAAAAACCCCACATGCTCTCTCTCCTAAATTTTACAGCAGTAGGGCTATGTTGTTCCACAACAATATACAGACCCTTCATTGCCACGTCAGTGATTTTAAAACTATCTCCTGGAGATCTATTGATTGCCTTATTTCACACTGTATATAAATTGCTGCTGTGCACTGCACATTGCTATCAATGCCTCATGGGGACACAGGCCACAACAGCAGAGGACCAAAGGTCAAGCAAAATATTGCATCAATACTTTGAAACAAAGCTGTGTTCAAGCCAACCTACAAAATAACCACTGCTTTGTTTCCTGAAAAAAGCAAGGCCGGGATGAATTAACATGGGGACTTCTTTACTGACAAGTGAACTGCAAAAATCAGACATTAGTATCCTACAACTTGCCAAGACTGGAGGAGCAGAATAACCTCCAGTTGTTCATTCACAGCAACTAAACCCATTACATATATTTGTTGATGTGGAAACATGGTATTTTAACAAAACTGTTCCCTGAAGTGTACACAAAATCTAGAAAAAGGGTCACTCAGCTTTCCAATGAGCAAAATGTACAACTCACACTGCATTAACAGAGATATCAGCAGGGCTGTGGTATTATCACTGCAGACCAGCCGCTCATCTCCCAAGTCCCTTTTAATTTGCATAGCAAAGAGGTACCTGCAAAGGAACGACATATATGAGCAACATTCTGAGAGAAGACAGTAACTGATCTTATTGCACCAGAAGCATGTCTAACCTTGTGTATTCCTCTTGCAGCTGACCAGGATCAGGTGGAAAAAACTTCACAGCCAGTCGCAGTTTGGTATTCTTTGGTTCTACGCATACATACAAATAAAGCATGTGCATTTTAGTGATCATTCGTGTAAGCGTTAATGATAAAGAAGTTCAGTCTAGAAATCACAAGTGCAGCTTTCAATACACGATAACAGCAGCGCTACATTATACATTTATATTGGGTAAAAAAGGATTGGTGCTTTAAGATACAATATAGTAACCATTATATGTATGCAGAGGAGAGAAGCAAAACAAAAATCACAGAGAGAACTAGAGATACATCAGTAACACCATATTTCCGATACTTTATATGGTGAATACAATGTGAGCTCAGTATTACAAGCAGTTATTACTTAACGGGACACTCCCACCAAAATATAAAAAAAGGGTTTTTATTTTGCATTATTGATTTCTGATATGTCTTGTTGTGTCTCGAGTTTGTTATGAAATATTTTACTAGTTTTACAACTGTGACTGTGCGCTGCCATTTTGTGAAATAGAGTTTTTTTGGGTGCCACCCCCAGTGACTTTACAGCACTAGTATCAAAATGTGATGTCACACAGACTTTTTGCTGCCCTAGGCAAACATATATTTTGCCACCCCTTGCACCAAATACACACAGTCGCACATTCAGAGTGTACACACACACAGAGTCACACATGCACCTGCAGCCACACATACACAGTGTCTCACACGCACAGCAACACATATACACTGACACATATTAGCACATACCCAGTTGTAGTAACAGGGGTACAATATCAATAGAGCACTGTGATGCATCCATTTATTGCACTCTGCCACTAACACACACACACTTACACTCTGCCACTAACACACACACACTTACACTCTGCCACTAACACACACACACTTACACTCTGCCACTAATACACTAACACACACACACAATCACACTCTGCCACTAACACAATCACACTCTGCCACTAACACAATCACACTCTGCCACTAACACAATCACACTCTGCCACTAACACAATCACACTCTGCCACTAACACAATCACACTCTGCCACTAACACAATCACACTCTGCCACTAACACAATCACACTCTGCCACTAACACAATCACACTCTGCCACTCACACAATCACACTCTGCCACTCACACAATCACACTCTGCCACTCACACAATCACACTCTGCCACTAACACAATCACACTCCGCCACTAACACAATTACACTCCGCCACTAACACAATCACACGCACACACCCAGCCAATCACACACCTTGCCACTTACACATACACTCTGCCACTCAAAGAAATTTGACTTGCCCCAGGTCCAGGTGCAGAGCTCAGCAGGCTCTGCCTAGCTCCCAAGCTGCTGAGCTCCCCGCCAGTCACTGTAGTCAGAGTGTCACAAGGTCACGGAGGGCGTTAGCATGGTAGCCTTCATGCATGTCGTGGCGTAAAGAGGGCTGGTGAGCCAGCTCCTCTGACCTAAGAGGCACTCTGACATGCACATCTAAGAAAATTTAAAAAACGGGGCTGCCAGCAGCGGGATACATGTATCCCGAAAAGTAGATGGCGCTGATCTGCTAGTATCTTACTTTGGGGCTGGGACACAGAATGCAGTCTATAAGTCAGACTTTCGAACATATACTTGCATTGATTGGGAGGGTCATGTAACATCACAAGGGGGCAGAGTTATGATCCTGTTTGATCAGGTCAATCTCCTCTCTGTGTTGGAAGGCAGGTAAAAAAGTTGTACACAGCCACCTAGTCCGGCCCACTATGATACACAGGAGCCAGTAAGAGGGCAGGGGAGTATCTTATGACATCAAGCAGGCTTTGGTCACAGTTGTAAAGTGAGACTTGCTGGAAGATTTTGGTGAATGTTGCATCATGGGTAAAATTCCCAAAATAGATGATGGCGATAGACACCTATTTTTTATTTTTACATGCAATTAATTCAAACATAGAAGAAGAAAAAAAACAGTGGCATATGTCTTATATACCGTATGTGTTTTTTTAAATGCACAAGTAATCTAGTTACATATTATGTAAGTGGCAGTGTGCCTTTAAAAAGTAAATAAAGGTTAGGAAGTATCTAATTAACTATTGTGCTAGAGGGATAAGTATTTTAAGTTGACATCAATACGAAAGGGAATGGTAATGATAGGAAGTAGACATAATTTTAAGGACTTAATCCTTTTAAATATTGACAATTAAAAGGTTATTATCACTTCAATATAATTACTTTTTGGATTATTAACTGTGGATTTGTGATTGATCATCTTATCATTTTTGCCTGCTTCCATACGTCATGGATGAGATTGTAACATGAAGTCTTCATTTTATTCAGTTCAGTGAATGCATTTTTATAAACGTTCCTGAATAAACACATTGTCACTCTACCCAAAAACACACACAAACAAAAACAGAGTTTTACTTACTGCGCAACTGCTTGTTAATGAATTTCAGAGGTTCCAACCACACCTAAAAATAACAAAATAAACACTGGGAGTCTTACTTTTATGGGCATTTGTAGAGCTATACTGCAATAATTAAAAGCAGGATTTTATGGGTGGATCTGTTGGGACTCTCCTTTCTTTAATTCTTCATATATTCCAGAGAGCAGTGTAATAATGGTATATTTGTTGAATAATAATAGAATTTATTTGGCTGCCACTTACTGACGAAGCAGCAGTGATTGAGTTAAAAGTGGTAATTGCCAGGGATTTTATAGATTATTTTCCAGCAGGTTTGGATAATTAGATGTTTCAAAACTGGCTTAAGATGTAACCACTAAATGGTAATATTCAGTTACAGCTCCACTTCCCTCCATCACCCAAAGGATATTTATACATGTTATATTAATGGAAGAAGTCTGCTAAAGCAGTCAAAGCTGAAGTTTTAAGCGGTGTAAAAATGTTATTCTCCAGCTGTCATACTTCTCTGCCAACCACATACTGATGAGAGTATTAAGGAAATGTAGGTCACAGTTTCATACCCCTGCTGTAGCGCATTCTAAAGCCCCTTTTACTGTTAACGCATAAAGTAAGAGGTGTGTGGAAGAAGACTGGCCAATAGGAATGGAACACAGATGCCTGGTGGCTGTTGGGCTTGCACATCAAAATGTGATGTCACACAGAACCAATCATAAAGGACAACTAAACTTTTTTTCTGACTGTATTTTTAACACTGAGTAAATAATAAGTGACCTTATTTATTGGAGGGGCGGACTTACGTTATTTATTTCATTCATAGAGTCCCCAGCCCCTGATAGGGAGTCTATGAATTTTACATCCGCATTGCATTGCTGGCGACTGTGTCGAATTGTGCATAATTGCAATCGCGCATGCACGATCTTGGCTTCTTCCACCGCAGAATGATGGGAAATGTAGCCGAGATCGTGCATGTGCACGCATCATACAGAATGGCATTCACGGCACAGGCTGTGTCAGAAATGCAGGTCGGATGCTACATTAGGCTCGTTGGTTCATTTTTCAAAAAAAAAGTTAGTTGTCCTATAAGTTGCTGGGTTAATTTAGAAATTTAAATGCTGGTTTCCATTTAAAAATGCAGAGGTTTTTAAAACCTGTTAACAAACCATGCCTCTACCACAGCGTGCTTGACTGTTAAAAATGGAAAAATAAACAGAGCAATTGTGCGGTGATGTTTTACATCTATCTTCTATTACAGCATTTGTTTCTTCAGATTGTCTTCTTTTTGACAACAGAACACACATTATGAGTTTGGTACCACTTCTCCAGTGTGTTCATTTCCCCCTGTATAGCAGAATTCCCTTATTCTGAATACATTCAGTACAAGGTCCTGCCCTACCAAGTAACAGATACCAACTGATCCATCCAGTCTGTCTACAATAAAAGCTCAAATGTATTTGCCACTTACACTTTCTGTGAAATCTAATTACATCCTAATCATATGTAAGTGACTAAATGAAACGTGTGTATCTATTTATCTGCACTACTTGTCACAAGATTTGGACCGTTTTTCTCCTCAGAGGGCACACATTTTCAACGACCTGTAGAAAGTTTACATACCCACTGAGACTGTGTTGTCTGGAACTCAATGCCAAAATAGTCCGTCTCCACCACATTTAGATGAGTGAACAGTTGGCTTAGTAATGTCTGTCCCGTGGTCTTGGACTGCAGAGGAGAGAAACGAATGTTAGAAATCAGGCTCTACCAAAAAAAGCACATTCACAGACAACTACTTACAAAGCTATCAATATCTCTCTCTCTTTATATAGAAATCATTGCATACATCAGGGCTTGACAAATTTAATTTGATTTTAGGAGCCAAAAATTTTTTTTTAGGAGCCAGACAATCACGCAAACATAAACACAATTCATTAACACACACGTCTACTTCACAAAGCTTCTTAAGTGTGGGAGTTAGAAGCAAAGAAGGAAAGTATATTTTGATTTTTACTGCAAGGGGAGCACTGTTTATTTTGTGTGCACTTTTGATAAAGATTGGTTGAAAAAAAAAAAAAAACTGTTTGGAGGGAAAAGGT
The DNA here is from genome assembly GCA_036172795.1 of Pelodytes ibericus. NCBI lineage: Eukaryota > Metazoa > Chordata > Amphibia > Anura > Pelodytidae > Pelodytes > Pelodytes ibericus. The sequence continues at coordinate 171,725,347 of CM069861.1, forward strand.
TTGCAAGGCTGTTTGCAATCAGTTAATTAACCTTCTTTGGGAGTCTCTTTACTTTGAAGGCCATTTAACTGGAAGGAGCAGGCGAATACAAGGGAGCAGCTTCTAAAGTGAAAAAAGCTTCTTAAGTGTGGGAGTTAGAAGCAAAGAAGGAAAGTATATTTTGATTTTTACTGCAAGGGGAGCACTGTTTATTTTGTGTGCACTTTTGATAAAGATTGGTTGAAAAAAAAAAAAAAAACTGTTTGGAGGGAAAAGGTTTGCAAGGCTGTTTGCAATCAGTTAATTAACCTTCTCTGGGAGTCTCTTTACTTTGAAGGCCATTTAACTGGAAGGAGCAGGCGAATAGTGAGCCAGGCGAATACAAGGGAGCAGCTTCTAAAGTGAAAAAAGCTTCTTAAGTGTGGGAGTTAGAAGCAAAGAAGGAAAGTATATTTTGATTTTTACTGCAAGGGGAGCACTGTTTATTTTGTGTGCACTTTTGATAAAGATTGGTTGAAAAAAAAAAAAAAAACTGTTTGGAGGGAAAAGGTTTGCAAGGCTGTTTGCAATCAGTTAATTAACCTTCTCTGGGAGTCTCTTTACTTTGAAGGCCATTTAACTGGAAGGAGCAGGCGAATAGTGAGCCAGGCGAATACAAGGGAGCAGCTTCTAAAGTGAAAAAAAGCTTCTTAAGTGTGGGAGTTAAAAGGAAAGAAGGAGGGTAAAGTATAAATCTTTTATTTTTCTTATTTTATTCTATTTCTAACTTTGTGGTTTACACTAGAGAGCATGTTGGACAATGCCACTAAGTGCATGTCTTGCAGCATGTATGCGGTCTTGGAGCAAGTTCCCCAGGGTCCATACCACTGCTGCAGATGTGAGCAGGTTGCTGCTTTGGAAAATATAATATTAGATCTAAAGAGGCAACTGGCAACACTTAGGGACATAAGCAACATGGAGCGGAGTTTACTGCTCACGGAGCAGGCATTGGCTGGGGCCAGTGTAGAGGAGGGTGATGATGGGGGAGAAGAGGTTTCTAGGGCAGAGAGCTGGGTTAGTTGTGTAAGGGGCAGTAGGGGTCGGAGAGCTAGGGAGGCTTGTTCTGAGCTGGTTCACCCCAACATGTTTGCCAGCTTGTGTGAGGATGCTGGGGGGATTAGCTCAGAAGAGGCATTTCTGGGGCAGGCGGACTCTCCTAGCAGCCAGGTGAGTAGCCTCTCCAGCGCAGTTGGGAGCCAGGACACTAGGAAGGCTAGACAAGTTGTGGTGGTAGGGGATTCTATTATTAGGAAGGTAGATAGGGTAATCTGTCGCCAGGACCCCGAATGCCGAACTGTATGTTGTCTCCCGGGTGCTCGGGTTCGGCATGTTGCGGAACGGGTAGGCAGATTATTGGGAGGGGCTGGGCATGATCCAGCGGTCATAGTACACATTGGTACTAATGACAAAGTAAATGGTAGGTGGGGGGTCCTTAAAAATGATTTTAGGGAACTAGGAAAGAAGCTAAAGGAAAGGACCTCCAAGGTAATATTCTCGGAAATATTACCAGTACCACGCGCTACGTCAGGGAGACAGCGGGAGCTTAGGGAGATTAATGCGTGGTTGCGAAGGTGGTGCAAGCAAGAGGGATTTGGGTTCTTGGAGCACTGGGCAGACTTTGCAGTCGGCTACAGACTCTTTGGACGGGATGGGCTGCACCTCAATGATGAGGGGGCTGCAGTATTAGGGGCGAGGATGGCTAGAGGATTAGATGAGCTTTTAAACTAAGCTCTGGGGGGGAGGGTCAAGATCAAAAAGAAGCAATGGTAGCTAGGGTAGATTGGAAGGTGGGTCTAGCTATGGGAGAGGAGGAAAGCAGTGGTGGGGTTAACATAGACCAAAGGGAGGTCCATATAATTAAACCTGCACACATTAAGTGTTTGTCAACTAAACAGAAAATGGGTAGTAATCTCAAATGTCTTTTAGCAAATGCAAGAAGCTTGACAAACAAAATGGGTGAGCTGGAGATACTGGTAAGTGCTGAACAGTATGATTTAATCGGAATCACAGAAACGTGGTGGGATGAGACCCACGACTGGTCAGTTAATTTACAAGGTTACTCACTTTTTAGAAAGGACAGAGTAAATAGAAAAGGGGGAGGGATTTGTCTGTATGTAAATCCTAAATTAAATCCCAGTATTAAAGAAGGTGTACATGATGTAACTGGAACTGATGTGGAGACACTGTGGGTGGAGATTAGCTTAGACGCTAAAAAGAATCGCACATTACTTGTAGGTGTATGCTACAAGCCACCAAATATTAGCATTGATGGAGAAGATCAGCTTTTATTACAAATTGAAAAGGCTGCAAATATGAATGAAGTTCTAATCATGGGAGATTTTAATTACCCAGATATAGATTGGAAGTGTGGCACAACTAGTTCAGCTAGGGGCAGCAAGTTTCTGGACCTGCTTAATAACAAATTTATGGCACAATTAGTAGACACCCCAACTAGAATGGATGCCTGTCTGGATTTGGTAATAACAAACAATGAGGAGCTTATCTCAAACATCCAAATAAGAGAACACTTGGGGAATAGTGACCATAATATGGTCTCATTTGAGATTAATGCAAAAAAGCAAATTGGTAAATACGCCACCAAAACACTTAATTTTAGAAGGGCTAACTTTGATGGACTAAGGGCATCGATTGAACATTTAGACTGGGAACGATTGTTTTCTGGACTAAACACAGAAGACAAGTGGAATGCCTTTAAGCACACATTACAAAAGTACACATCCCAATATATACCTTTGGGAAACAAATGCAAAAGACACAAATCAAAACCAATGTGGCTTACAGGTAACGTGAAACAGGAAGTACAAAACAAGAAAATGGCATTCAAACATTATAAAAACACGGGATCAGCATTATCATTTATAGAGTACAAAGAGGCCAACAAAGCCTGCAAAAAGGCAATTAAAATGGCTAAATTGGAAAATGAGAAAAGGGTTGCCAAGGAGAGTAAAACTAACCCCAAAATGTTTTATAAATATATAAATGGAAAAAAACTAAAGAGGGAAAATGTTGGGCCCTTGTTATCCCAAATGGGAAATTTGGTAAGTGAGGACAGAGAGAAAGCAGACATTTTAAATACTTTTTTTTCTTCTGTTTATACTAAGGAAGAGCAGATGGACGAGCCCCTGCTACAGGAAGTTATGGGACATTCGCCGCAAACATGGGATTGGCTGACACAGGAAAAAGTGCTTAAGCAATTATACTCTGTTAAGATAGACAAGGCCCCAGGACCAGATGGTATACACCCAAGGGTACTTAGAGAGTTAAGCATAATTCTGGCCAGGCCACTATTCATGATCTTTAGGGATTCATTCAGTTCAGGTACAGTGCCAACAGACTGGCGAAAGGCGGATGTCATTCCAATATTTAAAAAGGGATCAAAATCTCTGCCAGGTAATTATAGGCCAGTGAGCTTGACATCTGTAGTGGGGAAACTATTTGAAGGATTGCTAAAGGTATACACTCAAGAATACATCTTGAACCAGAATATAATTAGTAAAAGTCAACATGGTTTTGTGAAAGACCGGTCTTGTCAAACAAACTTAATAACATTCTATGAAGAAGTCAGTAAAAATATAGATCTAGGCGTGGCAGTTGATGTGATCTATTTGGATTTTGCGAAAGCATTTGATACAGTTCCACACAAAAGGTTACTCTACAAATTGAGAGAAATAGGTTTGGGGGCAAATGTGTGTATGTGGATTGAAAATTGGCTAAAAGATAGAACACAAAGGGTTGTTGTAAATGGTAAAGCTTCAAATTGGACCAGGGTAGTGAGCGGAGTACCTCAGGGGTCTGTTTTGGGCCCTCTTCTTTTTAATCTGTTTATTAATGATCTGCCACATTGTGCTGAGAGCCATGTCTCCGTGTTTGCGGACGACACTAAATTAGGTAAGGCAATAAAGACTAATCTTGATGTTTTTTCTTTACAGGAAGATTTGGACAGAGTGGGGGACTGGGCAGTAAAGTGGCAAATGAGGTTCAATATAGACAAATGTAAAGTTATGCATTATGGGAAAAATAATAAGCAACATATACGTTAAATGGTTTTTCCCTAGGAAAAACTACTAATGAAAAGGATTTAGGAATAATTATAGACAACAAACTTGGCAACAGTGCCCAATGCCAGTCAGCAGCTGCAAGGGCCAATAAGATATTGGCATGTATAAAACGAGGTATAGATTCACAGGAGGAGGACATCATCTTGCCTCTTTACAAATCAATGGTAAGACCTCACCTTGAATATGCAGTACAGTTCTGGGCACCAGTCCTTAAAAAGGATATTAAGGAACTAGAAAAAGTGCAAAGGAGAGCTACAAAATTAATAAGGGGTTTGGAGGATCTTAGTTATGAAGAGAGACTTAAAAAATTGAATTTATATACGTTAGAAAAAAGGCGTCTCAGAGGGGATATGATAACATTATATAAATATTTGCAGGGCCAATATAAGGAGCTCTCCAGGGACCTGTTCATTAACAGAAAGGTACAAAGAACAAGAGGTCACCCCCTCAGACTGGAAGAGCAAAGATTTCATAGACAGCAAAGGAAGGGATTCTTTACGGTTAGGACAATAAAGTTATGGAACTCACTGCCAAGAGAGGTAGTGCTAGCAACCACAATAGATGCATTTAAAAATGGTTTGGATGTTTTTTTAGGAAAGCAGAACATACAGGGCTATTAATAATAGAATAAGCATTAATAAAAGAGCTTATTGATCCAAGGAGAAATCTGATTGCCTCTTGGAGTCAAGAAGGAATTTTTTTCCCCCAGGAGGCAAAATTCGAAATAGCTTCCTTAGGGGTTTTTTGCCTTCTTTTGGATCAAAAGCTGTAATGATAGGTAGAAGGGTTGAACTTGATGGACTTGTGTCTTTTTTCAACCTAAATTACTATGTAACTATGTAACATATATACAAACACACCTACTTTACATATACACATATATCCAAACATCTCACACACACACACACAACTACTTTACATATACACATATATCCAAACGCCTCACACACACACAACTACTTTACATATACCCATATATACAAACACCTCACACACACCTACTTTACATATACACATATATCCAAACACCTCACACACACCTACTTTACATATACACAAATATACAAACACCTCACACACACCTACTTTACATATACACAAATATACAAACACCTCACACACACCTGCTTTACATATACACATATATCCAAACACCTCACACACACACCCACCTACTTTACATATACACATATACACAAACACCTCACACACACCTACTTTACATATACCCATATACACAAACCCCTCACACACACCTACTTTACATATGCACAAATATCTAAACACCTCACACACACCTACTTTACAATACATACACACACATATCTACCTCACACAGTCTTTTCTTGGGGGTTTCTTCTTGGTGTGTCCCCCCTCCCTGCTGCTTTACCTCACTGCAGGGGAGGGGGACATTCATGCTGCAGCTGAACTTGGTCGGCGTGCTGAGTGCCAGGATGTCACGTGACGACACCCGGCACTCAGACATGCGCTGCGCGAGGGGGCGGAGCTTGCAGTCTGTGCCATCGGCACAGACTTTACCCCCTCGCGCTGCAGAAAAATCGGATGGCAGCGGCAAGGGGACCATGAGGATGACAGCACCCAGGCGCCAGGTCTAATTTCCTGGTCGCCATGGCGACCTGGGGTTTGTCGAGCCCTGGCATACATGCTATGCCTTTTCATTTACTTGAAGATTAGGGATAGCTAGATAGAATGTAAGTGGAAAGACTTTGTATCAGGTGCTCTGGTTACAGTGCTGTTAATGCCCCTTTCATTGCTCCATGCATGAGGTAACTCAGGAAGGGAAAGGATGCTGAACAGACAAAATGAACAGGACAGCACAGTACTTGATCCCATTGTAATAACATGCTTGTTGTGCTTGATGACTAAACAATAACACAATAAATGAAGATTTTAAAGAAAAAGAAGCAACCACACTTATAACTGAAACAATTATAGATATACAATACACCCATCCACAGGCTACTCCCCAAGCCTCAAGAGGCAATAAAGACAACTCATTAACAAATTATCTGTCATTAACGGACTACATCTATAAACAAAGAACTTCAATATAAAATGAGTCATATGATTAGGTACAGTTTTTACTCCAGGTTATTTATTTCTTTCTGGGAAATCATATTTTGTAAATTTCAGGTAAAGAACTGTGAGCAAATACAAAAATCCTACAAAGTTTGCGAGGTTACAGTCTTTGTTAGGGGAACAGGTGCAGAGTACCTTAAGTGCAATAGGTTATAGACACTGTACAGCATTTTCCTTTGGCCATTATTTTTTTTAGATAAAATACCATATACCTCACAAAAGAAGTTTGGTTTGAATTGAGGTGCATTAAGTGCATTTCTTAATATTAAATATTTATCATATGCAAGTAGTTGGGGTTCCCATACTGTTTTTATCCATCTAAAAATATCCCAAAAATCCAAGCTGGACAGTGTACAGAAGGGATAGACAGACATTATTCACATACATAAGAGGATCACATGACAGACCTTTCATAGAACAGATCAGCAGTTAAGAATGAATTGACACTGCAAAACTTGTGAGCTATAGCTTTTCTATTAAAGCAACTCATGATCAAAACTCTTAAATGCAAAAAATAAACTTATGTGTTATGAAAAGATGACATTCTGTGGCTGATTTAAATAGAAATTCTTTAATGAAAGACTGGTAATAAAGTACCTTACTGAGCAGACCTTGCTCCTTATAGCTAGGTCAGGGAGTGAACTTGTTCAGAATCTTCCTTTCTATTGGTTCACATGATGGATAATCTTACCTAAGGTTCTAAACAAAATGTCCGCCCCTGACTGACACGCTTTATCTCCTTTGTGACAAAGGGCAAGCCTGGCACTTCTGGGAAGAATCTCCCTTAAAGGGACACTAAACTTTAATTATTTTTTTATCTTGGTCTCTACAAAGACTAAGTCTAAACTGGCCACTACTAAATACCTTTCTAACCTCTAATGGCTGGCAAAGTAGATGAAAACCATTGCCCATGTCCCCCTTGCTGCCCACTGTACCAGAAAAGTAGGGACCAAACCTGACTGTACGGCTCCAGGGTTGGAGAAATAGTGTAAAGATGGCTAATGCTACTATTGTGGGCACGCGCATGCGCGACTTTTAAATAATATTGTGCTGCACAGAGACATTCGCCTCTCATCAGAGCTGACTCTTTGGAACTACATATCCCATGAGTCTCCTGTGCACAGAGAAACTCACGAGGAGACTGCTGTAGGCACCAGCCACAAGAAAGATGGAGGCCGCATTTCATGTGCCAGCGGGGGAAGACGCATATGACAATAAGAACCAGTCATCTGCAATGTGACAAATGATGTTTACAAATGATTCATGATGTGGACATGTACTGGTTTAGGGGTATATTGATTGCAAGGTTTAGTTGTCCTTTAATGACACAGAAAGTGCCTTGCACCATTTTGATCACAGTATACCCCACAGGCATACTGTGTTTGGGGCAAATTGATATGGCTGAGTGACTTGGGACAGCCAATCATAGTGATTGAATGCTTTCAGCTGTGAAAGCCAGCTTTAATCTCTCCCTGCCCCACACCTATTTCCCAAGCATCTCACAGCACAGAACCACATATCCAAATTAAAATGTAAAAAAAAGTATATAGTTTTAAGATTACCTTAGGACCAGGTTTAAACTAACTTTTTTTGTGTTGAAACAAACAATGCACTACTTGAAATTATTGCCTTATTACATGACAAAAAAAACATGAGGTATTTCTAACCTCAGGACAAATATAAGAATCTATTAGCATTAGTAGTGTAAAAGATTGTGCAAGTAATAATTTGAAAAAAACTTTTCTTTCCAATTTTCCATCATATTTTAATTATTGTTTACATTTAATTATATGATGAAAATAATATCTATATAAAAAAAAAAACCTTCTAATCCCAAAAAATAAAGTAAAAAATGTGTGTGGGCACAGTAAATGAGAAAGAAGAAAGTGACAGCTAAACACAAACACCAGAGTCCATGTCAATGGTAAGACGCCGTCAAAAAGTCTGGTCACTAAGAGGTTAAAGGGTCGAGGCAAATCCATCTTGCCTGGTTTCTCCATCAGGTCAGATTGTATTCACAGCGCTCACAAGACTTATCTGATGTGTAAAACTATTTTTGTTCTGTACCATATTCAAGCTATAAAAGAACAAAGCGGGCTCAATGAAGTACTTTATTTGTATTCTTTCTTTAAAGTGTTTATTTAAAATATTTACACCTGATGCAAATAAAGTATAAAGTTGTCCGACAATAAAATAATTATTAATGTAAATATAACAAGCTGTCTTAATTAATATCACGGGTAACATCGACATTCTGTCAAAACATCTGCAAATAATCTGGCACAATGCAGAGGGGAAATTCCATCTTTGTTTAAATGATAGATACACATTATAGAGATCTTGATAATACAACAAATATTTTCTCATTCATCTAGTAATGAAGTTTACACTCTACCAGGATGGTCAGTTACCAAACATCCCGCTATGATTTTGGCCCCTTTTGGTGGTAAAGTTTAATAGTGCTAACCCACTAAATAAGACAGACCGTTGGAAGAAAGGTCATAATAATAATCTGGCCCTTGCAATCACCCCTACAATATGGAATATATTACAGCACTCTGTTGCTTGATAAACAGGATATGCAATGCTGGTATTTTCATTCACAACTAGTTTGTGGAGACTGTACAGCGCACATAATGGCATTGATTCTCTTGGTGCTGTGCCCTCACATGAACATCACTGCAGGTGTCCAACTCCCTACAGCTGCTGCAGAACTACAAGCCCCATAATTCTCCACCAGCTTTCTAGAATGGCAGGGAATTATTGTACTTATAGTATAGAAACTGGAGGGCCACAGTTGGGCGGCCATGCTATAAACCATAGTGAGGGTAATAAATAACTATGCTGGCAAGGAATCTTCTGCAACAATAGTTACCATTTAAAGAGTGTAGCCAGTGGCTACTTTTGCTGTTTGAAGGGAGGTCTGGATTTCTTTTGAATTATCTGTGGTATATGCAAAGTAGGAGGCAACAAAAGAGATGTATTTGCAATATTAAAAGAATAAATGGCTAAATGGGAAATTTAAGTAATAACAATATGTTTAACATAAATCTGAAGTATCTCCCCATTACTGCTCCTATAAATGTTTCCAGTGTGATTATAGAGTATGGAAAATGCTACACATCGTTTTACCAGAACTGCAATAAAATCCTATTAAATGTGCCTCCTGCTAATGACATATCCCCCCGAGGTATAATAAGCAAATGAACTACTAAAATGGAGAATCCAGAGGATGTCACAGACAGAAGATAACACCTTTCTATTTGCCTACGCATCTTCTTGCAATTCTGCTAGCACAATTAATAATTATTTTACATTGATGATATAAATACTAAATTAGCAGGCAAGGTTTACATAATATGGTAAAGTTTAAATACATAAACGATGGGAGCTCTTGGTCCTTTACAGGATGCTAATGTTTCTATATAGTATGTTTCTTTGCTGACTGAGGATCACCCAACTAGCGTTGCATCTTCTACTTATTTCTTATTAAATTACACACTTGAAACAGCAACTCTAAGTGAAATATTAAAAATTAAATATAAAATATAGGACAGCGAATCTAAAAAAGGAGGCACCGTTGCAAGTGTCAAAAGAGTATTAAAATGTGCAATGGCTGTTATCATATTTCTTTTTTTGGTAAATCGATTTTTATTGATTTTTCAGAAAAAAAACAACAAGTATGGGGGTATAGGGTGGGGGAAAGGGTATACAGAAAGAAAGAAATTAGGGGGGGGGGGGGGTTCTGGGCAATAGGACAATTCACCACTGACGCAGCAGGGTGGTCACAAATATCTCTTCTACCGCCACAGCTTTTCAAAACAGACATATAATATAATGTTCCAATACTCCTAGTAGAAATACAACACAGTACAGTATATTTACATGGGGGAAAAGAAAAAAAAAAGGGGGGGGGGGGAATGGAATCAGAAATTGAGATAAAAACATATCAACTCCGATACATAGTCTCTGGGAAATGTTCACATCAAAAATAAGAGTAGCACAGAACTGTGCTCGGTGTCTGTAACCTTTGATGAAAACAAGAACCAACTGACAAAATACATATCTAGGGGGAAGGACCTAGGGGATGTTTAGGTCTTCAGACCTTCAATAAATTCCATCCAATAAAATCACCTCTGGGTATATTGTTCAATTTGGTCTGTAGATTGCGAGCTCAAACTTTCCAGTGATCTGATACCCTCTACTTTTTTTTATCCAGGTGGTTATCATATTTATAACAGCCTTTGCACCTGTTTTATACATCCAAACACTTTTTTGCACCTGTACATGCGACTGCCACTCACAGGATGGTGGAATATTTTTTTTTTTTTTTTTTTTACTTTTATTAATTCAATAAAAATATACAAAAATGGCATAGCCATTCAGCACAACGATTAATAAAATGTGCATTACCGTGATCTTTTGGATGGGCGCACGTAGCACAAATACCTACTTTTGTCAGAATTTAGGGCTATACACTGATATTCCACGACTACTAGAGTGATAATGTGTGCGCCACCTTTATAGATCACCATCCCCCACAGTAACAGAGGTTTGGGTTGAAAAATGACTGAAGCACATCAAGTTCAAGCCTTTTCCTATCCTTGTTCCTGCTGTTCATCCAGCAGCCAACACTAATAAAAACCAAATCAAATGTTGCTGTGTAAATTTCTGGTTTGCACTTGTGAGAGTGTAAGTGTTAAGAAGCTGAGATATGACTTCTAAATAAAGAAACCCTAGCATCTGGACACAATTCTCTCTGGAATTCAAAAAATTCCCTCACAAATGGAAATTACAGGCTCAGCTTGTGTGAAGCCAAAGATTCCATGCAGTTAACCCGCATGTAGCTACAACACACATTGTCCCTCCCAGTTTGTCTTTGACTTGGTGACTGCAGTAAATGATGAGAGTGTAAATATCACAGGCAAGGCATTTTAAAGCATAGTCTCTGTAAATGGTCTAAAGGAGCGTGGATATTTAGTCCCTCACCAAAAGCATATTGTTAGTGTTGCTCCCAACCCTATTATCAATCCATGTAGTTTAGGAGCAATAGACTAGTTCTCCTCCAAAAATGCAATACATTTTTATCTTGTATGTCACAAATTCACTAGTCTACTTTATAGCAGAAACCAGGGCCGGACTGGGGATAAAAACCAGCCCTGGAAATAATTGTATACCAGTCCCATAGCATAACATCATTAAACCAGCCCCAAAGCATGACATCATTATACTAGCCCAATAGCATGACATCATTATACTAGCCACATAGCGTAACATCATTATACCAGCCTAGAGTTGCCACCTTTTACACAAAAAAATACCAGCCTTGCTACTGCCTCCATAGACTTAACATTGGCAGCAAGCCATATTTTTACTGGCCTGCCGGTACCAGCCCCATAGCATAACACCATTATACCAGCCCCATAGCATAACACCATTATACCAGCCCCATAGCATAACATTATTTTTCTTGTTCATAAAAGAGAAAACCTTTTGAAAGCATATATGAAGAGTATATTATTTATAGATAAAACTGATATATAACCTTGCCTAGGACAATATATACCTCCAGTATGTACGCAAGGTTATATCAAACACAGTGCTCTAATATAATCCCCATGCACATTGCCATATATAAGTACCCCAGTATGTACACAAGGTTATAGGAATTGCCCTGTGCATGGGGTATATTTCAGGGCAGTGTGTGAGATTTAAACTTGTGAATATACTGGGTGGATATATTGATTTACCCCAGCACCCGGACTGCCCTCACAGAACGTGCCCAACCCATGGCCTATCCCAGCACTCATACTGCATTCACAGGACTTGCCCCAGGCAGGACCCTAGCACATAGATTGCACTCACAGGACTTGCCCTAGCCAGGACTTACTCCAGAACATAGATTGCACTCACAGGATTTACCCCAGAACTCATATTGCACTCATAGGACTTGCCTGAGTACCTAGGACTTACCCCGGCTCACAGTCTGCACTCACAAAACTTGCCCCCAGCACCCCAGAAAACCGATTGCAGTTACATGACATGCACCAGCACTTAGAATGCACTCACAGGACTTGCCCCAGCACATAAAAAGGCTCCAGCATCGTGTAGGAGGGAAAAGGCGGCCATATTGCATTAGCAGCGAGAGTAGTCTGGCAAACAGCGGACACTGCACTGCTACTTTTCCTGATATTGTTTGCTATTTGATACACAGACATAAACCATTACTGTCACACAGTCACACATACATACAGAAATGCACACACACACTTTGAAACACTTAGTTACAGACATATACAGTAACATACACTGTCACACACGCAGACACACTTACATATACACACAGATTATTTTTTTTAAATGCTGTTTGCAGGGAGGTGGCTGGTTCAGACCAGGCGGTGAACACACATGCAGAAATACACACACTTACACACAGTCATACTTACAGACAAAAAGTTACACATTCACACTTACACATACACTTAGACATAGTAACACATGCACACTGTCACACATGCAGACACACTTCCAAATACACAATTTTTTCTTTTTAATGCTCTCTGCAGGGAGGTGGATGTACACACATGCAGAAATACACACACTTATACAGTCACACTTACATACAGTTTCACTTACAGACAAAAAGTTACACATTCCCACTTACAGATACACTTACACACAGTAACAAATGCACACTGTCACACACGCAGACACACTTACATATACAGACAAAAAATGTTAAAAAACGCTGTAGGTATGAAACTGTGCCTGCCTCGTACTCAGACGCAGGACACAGTTATTCATTTTTTCCTGAGCGTCAGATGTCACCTACATCCGGCGCTCAGACAGTCTCGGAGGAAGTTGAAAGGGGGTGGGGGGGCACTCTTAAAGCGGCCACCACAGCTGTGTTCTTAAAGTCTGCATCAGCCCCAGGGATTTTTCCCGGTAGGCCAGTCCGGCCCTGGCAACATGCATATAAAAGTCACATAAATATAATTATGCCTTATACCAAGCCCCTCACCTCCCCCTCCCCCCCCCCGCACTTCATTTTATGCTTCAATAATGCCATTGCCATTTCATATTTTGCTGACCTGATATTCAAAAATAAATATAATATATAGTGAGTCATCAGTTCCTTTTTCAAAATGCAATCTAAAAATGTGTATAGTATATTTTAAACAATAATTGGTAACAAAAAAACATAAAATTGGTTAAAAAAAAAATAATTTAAAAAAATCTTTTGATACTACAAATGCCATTTATTATAGAAAGTCACATCAGTGGGAATATATTGGATCAAGTATTAAATATATGGACCAGAAATATATTGAAAACACTCAATTGTAATTAATGTTGGAAAGAGCGCTGCTGGATATTGCGCATTGACGTAATTTGCGCATTTCCGGTGGCAAGGCTGAGAGTGGAGCATTAAGCGAGCGGCCAAGGGAGGATGAAAGAAAACTTTCCTTGCGGCTGATCGCGTACCTAAAAAAAAAAAAAAAAGTCTTTGCTCCTTTGCGGCAGGACGCGGGGAGCAGACAATTTTTTCCCCCCCCATTGCGGCCAGTCAGAGTCACCACTGAAAGCGACTCCAGGGCTGGCAGCCTACTGGGAGATTTCCAGGTAGGCCAGTCCAGCCCTGGCAGAAAACCTGCCATTATACAGAAAGCATAAAAAGGTACACATATGTGATTATGTACATGTCCAATATCTGAATAATGAAAGGTTTCCAAAGCATTATTTTAGATGGGAACATTAAGAAATAAACCAAAATAGGTTATAATAACAAAGTTCATTATTTTAAAAACATGATGCCTTAATGGAATGGGAAGCACAGGCATTATCAGACAAACCAAAAATACGTTTCCTACAGAATTCACGCATTTCCAGTGATACCACCACTGCAAAGGATTCTGGGTAGGCATATGCAAATCCAGTCAACAATGACCCCCTTTTGCCAATTTTTACATATGGACCCCGTGGAGCACATGCACACTTCTGCACAAGGCAGTCTTTAAATACTGCCCAGGACAGGGGAGTATCAAATCACTTTCCTGAGTGCTTCCTTATATGTCATGGGCTCACTGAAAGAAACCAGTAGCAGAGGGAAAAAATAAATAAAGAACACTCTCAATAGAAGCAGGACTAGTCACTAGAACCTGCCTACTGCTGACACTATTAAAGAGACTTTCCCACCATCAAAAGTACTTTTATGCACCCAAGAGCGTTATTAATGTATGGATTCTTTTATTATTTTAAAATTATGCTTCATCCTCTTTATTAAATGTTCATGATGCAGTTGTAGGAACACAGATTAAAATAAATAAATACACTATAATGGTAACATGGTGATAGGAGAAATACAAAAAAAATAAAAAAAAAACCTAAGATTAACCTATGCCACTTTAAAAAGTTGACTGAAGTGGGCCAGAAACAGTATACAGAACTGATTGAACTCTGACAATCTAGATTACTCAGTTTTATGATCATCCCATGAGTTCTTTTAATTACATTTAGTTGAGTAGGAAGAAGAATAACATAAAGGGCAAAATATAATTGTCTAACAAAAGACTATTCTATTCAGGATGCACTCTCACCAGATGGGAAAGGGGGAGAAAATAGTGCTATAATAATCACCTTCACTAGAATTAAAAGTATTAACAGACTGATGTCCAATATTCCTTCAAATATATTGGATTGGTTAATATTTGATGACAAAATAGTCAGCACCTGTAACACAGACATCATGCATATTGACTAACACTACATGATAAATATACATCATCAGTTGCAGTCCTACGTCAATATTAAAACTCAAAACTAAAGTTTACAATATAAAAATGTTGTGGAGCTTAAAATAAACTCCAACTGATTTGGTACTGATCTTCAAATGTATGAAAAATGTAATGAGTTTCAGTTTCTTTATCCATTTTCTTTTTTTAATACAGACATTTTCCAAATTTGAACAAAATAATCATGAATATCCATATATCCCAATTTACAAGATAAGGCACATTAACCAAAAAAAAGCTTAGAAAAATAAAACCAAACAAATCTTATCTAGAGTGGTTTACCTTGTGAGATATGAAAAGAATAATCAATCTCCACTGTTAAACTAAGAAAATTACTTATAAGAGACACTTATACAACTATAAGCCACTACCATATAAATCCAGTATCTCACAAGGTTGACTATGAATCGTAAATGTCCAATCAATGTAAACTCCAGGTTTATTTCCTTAGCGATCGATGTTCGTCCTGTGTATTAATAATTTTCGGAAGCTACCAATGATATCTCACACACACACACACACACACACACACCTTTCAGGTAAGGGTTGCCATTAAAACGTCACTTATCACTTATATAAAATACTGTAATCAAGCTATTTTCAGGCAAAATATTACATTTGATTAACTGTGGCCACCAATAAGTAAGTGTGGCATGATATCCTAATGTGGTACACCCCCCGTCCTGCAGCAGAACTGATGTCAATTGCATAGGGTTGCCCACAAACTGGTGAAATGGCTTCAAGCACTTCCACCCAGCAGGGGAATTATTGTCACCATCTCCTGTTTCCAAACAAACAGCTCAGTACTTGTGTGAAAATAACAGGACACAGATTTCAAATCTATTTTTTTGACATGCTGAAGATTTTGGGAGTTATCTACTTGATCTACTGAACCATATCCTTCACTATTTGGCAGTGGGAGGTAGTTCACATAGGTCTCACTATAGGGCACCTAGTATTGGGCATTCCAAGAGCTACACAGTCTTGCCTCCACTACCCACCCCCAAACAAAACAAAACAAAAAAGAGCACATTGAGGTCTCTGCAGGGTGCACTTGAGCAAATCACTGTTTTCTTAACCTGGTAGCATTGCTTGCCAGCACATAGGTGTGGAAAACCAACACCCTAACTCCACCCTGGATGTATCCTCATAGAAATATGGCTGCTCACATAATGATTTCTGCATAATGTATGTATGCCTCTTCTTTTACATCTTGCAATTTACCACACATACATACATATATATATATATATATATATATATATATATATATATATACACACACACACACACACACATTTTACAACAGATGCTTTTGCAGTGTCCCAATGATGACAGAGTCCCGGGCGCCAGGTCGACTAGGAAATCAGACATGGCGCCCGGGTAGTGTGAGCCCCACATGGTGCTCTTGTCACTGGGATTTATTATTTTTTAAACTTTAATCTTCCGGTGCGCGAGGGAGCAGATTGTGCGCACCGGATGCACACACTTTCTGCTCCGCTCCTTAGCGGCCCGCGCTGTGGTGCTCGAGTGCACAAACCAATGTGGACTTCCCTGCAGTCACACCCCTGCCGGCCAATCAGCGCGCAGATTCCAGAGGAAGGAACACGCCCACCTGCCTTCTTTCTTATTTCCCATGTCAACTCTGACAAGCTAGGAGCAGGAGGGTCAGGTACGTGACGTCATGAGCCAGGGAGTGCAGGCTCGCTAAGTAAAACCAATGCCTCAAAGGCTCAGGACTGAAAGGGTTAACAGCAGCTCCCTATGCTGTGGTTCCCTCTGAATAAGAAAAGTCACCACTAAATGGCTTCCATCCCCCCCTTTAAGACACCATGCATGGCAGTCTGGGCATTGCAAACACTGTCACTGGTCAGGATTCTAGCTCTTTAGGCCTGTGACTCACTTGTATGTCTGACATTGTGTGTGTGTGTATATATGAGTGACTGTGTGTGAGTGACTGTGTGTGTGTGTGTATGTCTGACTGTGTGTATGTGTGTGTGCGTGACTGACTGTGTGTGTGTGTGTGTGTGTGTGTGTGTGTGTGACTGAGTGTGTGTGTGTGTGAGTGACTGACTGTGTGTGTGTGTGTGTGTGTGTGACTGACTGTGTGTGTGTGTGAGTGACTGACTGTGTGTGTGTGTGTGTGTGTGTGTCTGACTGTGTGTGTGTGTGTGTGAGTGACTGACTGTGAGTGACTGACTGTGTGTGTGTGTGTGTGTGTGAGTGACTGACTGTGTGTGTGTGTGTGTGAGTGACTGTGTATATGTGTGTGTATGTGAGTGACTGTGTATATGTGTGTGTATGTGAGTGACTGTGTATATGTGTGTGTATGTGAGTGACTGTGTATATGTGTGTGTATGTGACTGTGTATATGTGTGTGTATGTGACTGTGTATATGTGTGTGTATGTGACTGTGTATATGTGTGTGTATGTGACTGTGTATATGTGTGTGTATGTGACTGTGTATATGTGTGTGTATGTGACTGTGTATGTGACTGTGTATGCGTGCGTGCGACTGCGTGCGTGCGACTGCGTGCGTGTATGTGCATGCGACTGCGTGCGTGTATGTGACTGCGTGCGACTGCGTGCGTCTGCGCGACTGCGTGCGTGTATGCGACTATGTGCATGTGACTGCGTGCGTCTGCGACTGCGTGCGTCTGCGTGTGTGTGTATGCGCCTGTGTGCCTGTGACTGCGTGTGATTGTGTGTGTATGTGACTGCGTGTGATTGTGTGTGTATGTGACTGCGTGTGATTGTGTGTGTATGTGACTGCGTGTGATTGTGTGTGTGTGTGTGTGTGTGTGTGACTGCGTGTGATTGTGTGTGTGTGTGTGTGTGTGTGTGACTGCGTGTGATTGTGTGTGTGTGTGACTGCGTGTGATTGTGTGTGTGTGTGACTGCGTGTGATTGTGTGTGTGACTGCGTGTGTGTGTGACTGCGTGTGACTGCGTGTGATTGTGTGTGTGTATGTGCTGTTGTCTGGCTCCTAGATTTTTTTGCTGGCTCCTAAAAGTCCGTTACCTTTGTCAAGACCTGCTTTAAGAGATGGGTGATTTATTGCTGAAGTCTATTAGAATATTATGGATAAATATGAGGTCAGACAGTACCCAAATGGACGTTATAAAACTAATATCTGTTTAGAAGAAATTGATTAGGCAAAAGCAATGCACCATTTCCAGTTATTGCTTAATAACTTGAAATTTTTAAAAAAAATATGTAAACATTTCTATAAACTCAGGACAAATCTGTTGAGCAGGTTTTTTTGATAGCGTTTGTAAATGTGTAAAAGATTAGTCAAGTAAAAGTTAGAAAAAGTGTTTTTTTTCCAGTTTTTTTTAATAGTAAAGTATGTGATATAATCAAAATAAAAGTATCTGAAGAAAGTCCATAATATATCATTTGTGGGGGTATAGTAAATGAGAAAGTGGAAAATTACAGCTAAACACAACCACCACAGATATGACATCAAGGGATTAAGATATACAAGATTCATTCCTTTTAGGCCACTATTACCAATTACGGACAGCGCAGATGTTCTACTCCCCAAATAGAAAACTAGTTACGGTGTACTGGCCTTTGACAAGGTTCAGTAGTGAAGCAGTAATCTACCTTTGCTTGCAGCTATGAATAGTATTATTTTCTGAAGCGTAACCACAGTTTAACACAAGATAATTTATCTCACCCTTGTACAGGATAGTCAATGATTACAGCTCAAGGTCAGAAGTGATTGCCTAGATGGCAAGATTTATTAGACTGTGTCCACCATTATCCCTTTTGAACCTCCTGTTTAAGGATCTTTATTAATGACTTTCGAATTCGTCTTTGAGTTCAGACTGCAAAGGATCACATTCTTTTTATCCAGTTACCAGAAGGTTTGGTGTGATGGGAATGTACAGACTAAACTATCAAAACCATTCTTTCCAAGGCTTAGTCTATTATTCTCAACCATCAAAAATGATTGTATAATGCAAATCTTCATTATCCAACCTCCTTAATTGCCTTCTTACTTCCTGTGGTTATCCAAGACTGCATCAGCTTTCTACCGTCTCCCTTTAGGGCTATGTGCATCCAAGCAGGAAGCAATCATCACAACTAATGAAAGTACTTGGGGTTTCCTGACTACATCCTAATGGATGCTACTATAGCAAGCACTATTCCGTTTAAAAGAGGACATGTGTGTACATGTGCAAACTCAAACTATCCATTATATAATCAGATTTATTCCCATACTTTGACATCATTACTTAATACGCTCTGCCAGAGCACTAAGGCAACAAATGAAACTTTCTCAGACTTGCAGCCTCCACTGTTGACACATGATAATAATAATGGGCAGGGCACCTATCCAACCGAGCGCCCACTATACCCACTTTGCATTTGAATTGATATGGGTGTTTGAGTGGCTCCCTACTGACTCACAGGGCATGCAGCAACAGATCATATGCAGGGAGAATATGCTTCATTACATCACCCGCATTACCAAAAACCCAAGCAAGGAGTGAAGAAAACCACAGCCGTAGATGTGAGACACAAGATGATACTGTATTGCAATATGCAAAAGACAGACACCAATATATTATAAAATAAATGTTGTAGTGATATCAGACTCTGTAACCAGAAGAGTGTAATGCTGAATAGGAAGCACTTCGGAACAAGAAGGTAACGTATACACTCTTTGTACAAAGGATTAGGAACAAGGCCAGATACTAGAAGCTACAACTCAAATAACCTTAGTTGGTCTTCAGAGAAAGGCTGGATTCTGTGTTCGTAACAGCTGGGAGCAATCTTTGCCTGGGATTCACAGTGTTTAAAATGTGAGTGCTATTTTAAAGATGCAGAATATGTGATCTATTGCCGAAAAGATGTACCCAATCACATGCTGAATGGCAACGAGACACACGTGTATTATTATTTTGTTCCCTATGGATATCCTCACAGACGAGTACATTCTTCACTAACTATAATCCATTCCTTAAAATGCATCCTCCAAACATTATTGCACATTAAAGAACTTTAGAATTTATATTTTACAATTTGTATTGGTTAAAATAAAAAATACTTAGTTAGATGAAGTTTAAACTTTGCTAGGTTACGCAGCTAATGAGGAACTCTCCCTGGCTGTGTGAAAGCTTTTTTTCTTCCTTATGTCCAGCAGCAAGAACCAATATAAATCATTCCCATTCATTTGAATGGGATTTCCAGTGTCTCTAGTCAGGGCCCCGCAGTTTAAAAAAAGCCATGATACATTTGTTCCCTGTCACGGTGTCTGATCACAGTGCAAATTATTTTTTTATCAAAGGCCTGCACAGATCTGTGATTTTATCATTAGGTCAGGTACACACAAGAGCAAGCAATGTGGCAGACTGTCTCACTTCTATTGCTGCAGTACCTGTACATAGTGCAAAAAAAGGCCTGGCGCCCAAAAGTGTTTTTTTATTTTATTTTATGGGTGTTAAACATCTTGGTTTTTAGGGGGGGGGGGGGGGGGGGGGGGGTTAATAATTTAAAAAAAAAAAAAAAAAAGGGCAATGTTTCAATGAGGGTTATTATAATAACAAACGGGTGTAAATTAAAGCATTGTCCACGTCACCAAGCAGAAATCAGGTAAAAGCACTTAACAATATCCTTTGACAATAGATAATGTGCTAGATATTGTCAATGTTTAGAATGGCAGTTGCAGTGTAGTGTAAATGCCATTGTATATGGCCACAATGGTGGAAGAGAATAGTCTAACTATTTATACCTGTCCATCCTATTTAACATCTCTGTGTTAGCAATGTAGGTTTTGCAACCTCTTGATCTTTTGTGCATTATAATTTATATCATGTTCAGAAGGTGGCTGGTCAATCATGATGAGAGCTGACGTCAATAGCATGTGAGGTTATGGGGATGTGTATAGGTAAACGCACTGTGAAGAACCAGAGAGATATGCAATGAATTGTCCAATTCTCTGTTACTCAAAACTTCACTGGTCATCAGAAAAATAATCTCAGCATCAACAGCTTGGAGGTCAAAGATGGTATTCCTTTTATTAAGATGCCGTTTTCATCTGTTTTTCGGCTAATAAATTGTTGAAACAAATACCGGGCTGATCTCCATCTCATTCCCTCACCATCGGATATACCTTTCCAGGAGAAAGGTGGGGCAAGTATACCATTTCAAAGTGCCTATTCCACGCTCCTAGGTCTTAGGAGCTGTGTTTGTCAGTTTACTATCCTATCACTGAATTTGTTATTTATTTATTCCAGTGTGAGATTCATATTGCACTAGGTTCTTTGTTTATTTTATTTTTTAGGTACATACAGCACAAGAGGAATGTTCCTGTGCTCAGTATCATTGAGTGCCTTTTCACACAATATCTATTGTTGATTGGATTTGCATAATATGAGATTATTGTATTATATCACGTTTTTCATCACTAATTGTCATGAATAGTTTTTGGTCACCATAAGGGCATTTTCATATTTAGGATTCAAGTGACCATGCACTGTGTGCTGGAGGCATCTCCTTTCTGCACCTTTACCACAGTTTGAGGCTGTCTGCTTTGTTTTATTCCAGCTGCCAGTTCTGAGTGGACACTAGTTATATAGATGTGTATACACGTTTTTTCACTTGTGGCTTCGCGTATTTGCTCATCCTTTTTCCCCCCATTGTATCCCTGGGGGGGTTCAACCTATTGAACACATTCAATATAAGTATGCAACCTCATGCCAATGCTGGTAAATTCTGGGCTAAATGTAAAAAACAGTCACCATTGTCAAAAAATGGAATGTTCCTCATTACCGCTCAGTGATCTGCTATTTGTAAAAAACAAGAGTCTTATGGCACAACGGGTTAACCATACAGCCTTCCCCACACTTCACTTACTTTCAATGACCATTAAAACGTGATCCAATAAAGACTGAAAGATGATCAGCACAATCAATATGAAATCTATATTTAGGAACACAGTATGAATAATCGTGCAGACATAAAAGAGCCTGTGCCAAGACCTATTAGAAACCGTGATGGCTAATCTTTAGTACTCCAGCTGCTACATTTCCCATGATCCTTCATCATGGCAACTGTAGTTCCCAAGAGCTGGAGTGACAAATGGTAATCATCACTATATTAGACAATCCTTGCAGAGCAGTCTGCCCCCTGAAGGGACTAGACAAGTTTGATAACATTCAAGGATTTCATAAAAACTATGTTTGCCAATGACCCTTCTTCCTGGGCATGCACTGGTCTCCCCAGATGCTCTATGTATGTGAAGGAGTAAAGGCTGCAGAAGGAGCAGCAGTGTCTACAACACCGGCATAAAAACAGACGTCAGTGTAAATGTGTGTTACTGTACGAATATTTCAGTGAAAGTTAGTATTTGGTGGTTTATAGGCATTTAATGGTTAGTGCAGAATATCAGGGCTGGGCACTGGCACCATACCCGTAAACCATTCAATAGCCAAACATGAATATACTGACTTGCTAAATATGGTAACCATGTACTAGTGGTGGTCCTCATATAAAAAATAACCTCTCTCTCACTGTAAAACTCTTCTCTCTTGGTCCACTGCCTGCATGCTACACTGGCAATAGATTTCAACGTGCACCTATGTATGTTGATGCCCAAACAGTGCCTTTAAGGTGGACCGAAAAAAAAGAATCTAATCATCAAATGGGTCAATTCCTTATACTTCAAAATAAAGCTGTGCCGTTAAATTAAATGCCTAGTCTGTACCATTGAACAGGAATTTGTGCAGGGAGAGGTAAAAAGAGGTTAGCTTGTTAGTACAGCTTATCCCATGTCCATCTGCTCCTCATTGACAGGAAACCTGTGCTAAGAAAAGACATCTGCTGGTCACCAGTCTATGCTCTCGCACATAGGATTACATGGGGATTTCTGGCTACCTTGTCTGTTTCCATAAATCCTTCCCAAAACTTACTTGTGAAGGAATCTATGAAGAAATTGTCACAAACACCTTGTAACACTGAACTGTGCTAAACAGTAAACACTGATCAATAAAAGTAACCGGTTAGAAAGTAGGAAGAATAATCTATAGATCTAGTCCAAACCTTTGCTGGTGAGTAGGGTTGTGTAAGCTCTCATAAGCAAATCCCATCACCAGAAGAAAAGGAAAAAAACAGATTTTAGGTAAGAATAATATAAAAAACTGCCATCTACATGTGTTTACACCTAAAGCAGGGCTTGACAAATTTAATTTGATTCTAGGAGCCAGCAAAAATTTTTAGGAGCCAGAATATCACGCAAACATACACGCAATTCATAAACACACACACACACCAACCCACGTCACATATACACCCCACACACACCAACCCACGTCACATATACACCCCACACACACCAACACACTTCACATATACACACACACACACTTCACATATACACATATATACCCCCCTTCACATATACACCTCCCCCCACAAATATACATCCCTCCCCCCTTCACATATACACCTCCCCCCACACTTCACACATATATACCCCCCTTCACATATACACCTCCCCCCCACACTTCACATATATACCCCCCCCCCACACTTCACATATATACCACCCCCACACTTCACATATATACCACCCCCACACTTCACATATATACCACCCCCACACTTCACATATACATCCCTCCCCCCCTTCACACATATATACCTCCCCTTTCCATATACACCTCCACCCACACTTCACACATATATACCTCCCCTTCACATATATACTCCCCTTCACATATACACCTCCCCCCCACACTTCACATATATACCCCCCCCCCCTTCACATATACATCTCCCCCACACTTCACATATACATCCCTCCCCCCCACTTCACATATACAACTCAAACATATAAGTTTTTTTTTCTCTTCATAACTTCTGAGTGCTGGGTGTCGTCTCTTGACAACACAGCACTTAGCCGAAAGAGCCATGAAGATGGGCTGCGGCACGAATGTTCCCCCTCCCTGCTGCCTTACCTCATTGCTGGGGAGGGGGAACATTCGTGCCGCAGCCGATCCTCATGGCTCTTTCGGCTGAACACTAACACACGTGTTGCGCGAGGGGGCGGAGCTTGCTGTCTGTCCCCTCGCGCTGCAAAAAACGGATGGCAGCGGCAAGGGGAACATTAGGGCAACGGCACCCGGGCGCCAGGCTCCATTTCCAGGTCGCCATGGCGACCTGGCGCCCGGGGATTGTCGAGCCCTGACCTAAAGGATAGCCTTTGCTAGTATGTTAGCCAACACAATATATCTGTTGCACATTCCCTCTTACATGTAGGAAACCTGGATTGTTGGAAACCTTTAGTAATAATGATTCAGATCTTACCCCAATTTCCACAGGAAACAAACTGCCATCCAGCAGCAGCACAGACGATTCATGGTTTGAGAACTTGGGAGGAGCGGAGGAGGACAAAGCTTCGTTGAGGTTTTGTCCTGGTTCCAGTGTGCTGATTCCGGTATTCCTCTGTGTACCGAGGCGAGCACCTGGTGTCTGCAAAACACGGTACGTGCCCTCTATCTCACCCATGACGGCTGGAAAGTGCACCTGAAAAATAGGCAAATCAGTGATGTGAGCATCAAATCAGGAGCAAAGGTTACTTCACGTCTAAAAGCTTCTGCGCTGGAAACGGTTCAAAAAAGCCTGCAAAATCTCTTAATCTGAATGTTCAGACAAAAAAGGCATCAATAAACCCAGATTTATCATAAACATGCCCCATCTGCTTGCTGTTACTTGTTTGGATAACTGCACCCTGAACCTAGCGCTTCTCCATCCTCTGCAATAAATAACAGTACAGATACAAATGGTGCATGGTGAATAATATTAAACCTTCGTTACACCAACTGGTATTTCTCTTTTCACTCTTATTCCTTTATCATCACCAGGGTAAAGTATGCTAAGATGATGGCTTCATTTGCCTTTTGCTCGCTTCTAAAAATCACTGTTAAAAGGAAAGTTTAAATTGCTCACTTTGAAGTGCATGAACTTCCTGTGGACCAGATGTGACTAATGCAAGCATCATTAATGTTCTGGTATCCATGAAATGTTTACTTTACAGACCATTCTGCAAGTCACATGGCAGAGGGAGCAGAATAATTCCTGAACAACAGAAAGGCATTTAAGCAACTACTCCATTAGTTCAGCCCAACCATACTAGTCCCTTCATTTGGGTTCAGCCCAACCCTACTAGTCCAGCCATATATAATGTGCAGTGTATCTAGTAACTCTTTTGATGCGTAAATGTGTATTTCTTGCACCTTCACAATCAAATATATGGTCAGTTTGAGACACACTTAGAAATCAAATTTAGCCATAAATTGCCACTAAAATATTTTTTTTATCTTCAACTACATTTCCAAAACAGACCTCAGCAGAGGTGTAGCTGATCTGGTGGCAGGCAAGATCAGTGCTTGGTCAGCAATTAGAGGGGGCGTTTGCCACTCACTTCTGTTAGGGTCACTCTTTCGAACTCTCACTACAAAGAGGATCAGGTTTGCATCATCTCTGTTAGGTATATGAACAAATGAGTTTCTTTCACTGCACTCGTTGATCAATCTAAATGCTCCACTTCAGTAATAGAAAGTTAAAACAAAAATGTAGTGGATCTTTAAAGCCTAAATGTGAAATACGCTTGGTATTGTGCTTGGTGATAAGAGGCTTGCATGCAGCTGCTCGGCCATGGAAACCCTTCCATAAAGCAACCGCCGCACAGTTTGTGTGCAGATACGGATGCCAGTGGAAGCTTGGAATCTTCAGCTATGGACTATCAGCGGAGTATTGTCCACACCATGCCCCTCAGCACTCTGTGACTTTACGTGGTCTTCTACTTTGTGGCTGAGTTGCTGCTGCTCCTGAACGTTTCCAATTGCCAATAATACCACTTACAGTTGGTATTACATCTAGCAGGGATGAAATGTCACAAACTGACTTATTACAAAGGTGACAGCATATCACATTATCACACTTCACTTCACTCTTTTCAGAATGACCCATTTTTCTCACAAATGTCTGTAAATGCAGACTGCAGGGCTAGGTGCTTGATTTTATACACCTGTGGCAATGGATTGAAACACATGGATTCAATAAGTGGTGTGTCCATATAGAGTATAAACACAAAGCAGCTGACACATAGTAGTTAGCCATGCAAACAGATGGCACATAGAATACTGTAGATTTATGAAGAACAGAATCACTAACTCTTCAAAGGCGGTGATATACTGTGCACACCACTTCCTGCTTGCCAGGTGATAAAATGTCATAGACAAATATATATGTTACAAAAGTATAGTGGATGACTAAGGCCCCTTGAGCTAAGTAATAAATATTTCATTTCTACACTGAGGTAGTCACAAGCACTATATAGACTGAATATGATCCATACCTGAAGTCTGCTTCCACACCCACAATGCCTAGCATAACAATGCTATACCGATAGAAAGTGCAATATTCCACATATATACGTTTGCTAAAATATTATCTCTAAAGCGCCAGATGTATAGAAGTAGTCCTTGTGCAGAGGGGACTTGCCAAGCATTTCAATCTAGACTGTCTTTATAAGCAGCCAGTCTGCTTTGCTAATGGAGATGAAACCTCTGGTGAGCAGTAAGAGAAAACACTTCAGAGTGGCTCCCGAGTGGCTACCACTGCATTGATATAGATAGATGATGCATGCTGTGGTACATGGTCCAGCATCCTGATGGGTAGAATTCTGCACATGGTCAGAAACAATGTTTTGGTTTGCTGTGCCATTCAAATGATTGGCAGGTGGCATTAGGGGCTCTAATGAACACACATATACATACACAAAGATGTCACATTTAATGTCTGACTTTCAGAAAAAGAGTTTTTTGTGATTAGGGTTTTTCTCTTAGAGAATATTTCCAGTTCTTTACCATAATGCCAGCTTTCCAGCCATAGCCCATCTCCTTGTCAACAGAAATGTCTGCAGTCTTGTGCATGCTTGCGAAGAGTCAAGTATTGACTTTAAAAAAAGTGTTCATCCCTGTAATTATATTTAATACCTGCACCTAAAGATTTCCAATTTGTGCTGCCAAATTATGCCTCACAGCGTCGTAAAAACGTGGCTACTTCTTTGAAACAAATAGAAACAACAGGAGGCTCAGCCCAGCGTAAAGGAAGTTTATTCCACCAAAGAATAACGACGTTTCAGCTCGATACTGAGCTTTTTTCAAGTCTAGTGATACATGTGAAAATCATCAATACATAGGGTATATGCAAAGTGACATACAAATTGAAGGGGCAGAGTCCACAAGGACAGCCCATGTGTGAATCAAAACAGTGTATAAAACGTACAAATATTCAAAATCCAAGTGATACAAACACATGTGGGTACAATGTAAAGGACGCTCCCTCGTTGCACCTGGCATTTACCTGAAGTGTCCAGGCCCATTTAAACCAGGGCTTGACAAATTTAATTTACTTTTAGGAGCCAGAAAAAAAATCTAGGAGCCAGACAACGGCACATACACGAAACCATACATACACACACACAGACACACACAGAGTCATTCACATTCATACAGAGACAGTCAGTCAGTCACATTCATACAAAGACATTTACGTTCATGCAAAGACAGTCAGTCAGTCTCCACACACATCCAGAGTCAGTCAGTCAGATCCACACACATCCAGAGACAGTTAGTCAGTCAGATCCACACACATCCAGAGACAGTCAGTCAGTCAGATCCACACACATCCAGAGACAGTCAGTCAGTCAGATCCACACACATCCAGAGACAGTCAGTCAGTCACTCACATCCACACTTAGCCAGACACACACATATAAGCCATCAGGTTGTTATTTTTTTTAAAAGAAAAGAGAAAACAAAAAGTGACTCACCCTCCCTGCTGTTTTACCTTATTGCACGGGAGGGGGATTTCTACTGCAGCTTGACCCATGCCTGTCACACAGGCACAGACCGTCTGCCTTCTACTGCTGATTGGTGGGATGTCACGTGACACCCGCTGATCCGACACTACAGCGCGAGGGGGCGGAGCAGGAAGCGCACACTCTGCTTACCCTCGCGCTGCGAAAGAATAATACTTTTTTTTTTAACTAACCTCAGGACGGTGGAGCGCCATGTGCTGCTGATCCTACCCGGGCGCCAGGTACAATTTCCTAGTCGCCATGGCGACCTGGCGCCCGGGGTTTGTCGAGCCCTGATTTAAACCTATTACTTCTCTGAAACTACACAATTAGTTACAAATCTGAAAAATGTGTAGAATCAGGCTGGTGTGATCTGCATATCTGGAAAATGTTTTTAAAAGACTCCAATTTGCATTACAGCTTTTCATAACTTGAAAATTACATTTCTATTCCTTCTAAAGTGCAAATCAGACTTCCAAGTTGTCACGTCAAGACTAAGGAATTATGGGGGCATGCAATAAAGAAACGCAAAAACAAACAGAATAAAATTAACAAGTTTTAAATAAGATTTTATCAGTTATTTGTGCTGATAAAGTATGAGTTTTGTCAATGATGCGCAAACATACTGACAAATACAGTGGTGCATTATTTCAAATTTATGGATATTTTTTTCTTGCCCCCTGAAAGGTTATGCACATTCGGGTCACACCTGCTAGATTTTATCACTAAATGTTTATTTTAAGCATGAATACAAAAACTATTTAAATGTAATAAACACTATTTACATGTAAAAACGCGAGCGTCAAAATAATAGGTTTTTTTTTCCAACAGAAGACTCGCAAAACATAAAAAAAAACACCTTTTTTCCAAATAAAGTATTATTTTAACTAATAATAATATTACGATTACAACCGCTTTTAGTGCATTGAACTAGTTTAGTACATATACCCCTTTATCTTTTGAGCAAACACTCCAACAACTGCATCGACATTATACACAAAAATTTATGGGATTATATGACATATTTTGGATACTTGACTAATTGGTTGGAATAACCCTTAAATTAACAACTATGGGTTTTTAAAAAAATAATATTTAACACATTAAATTATTTCTAGAACTCTGTGTGTGGGATCAGGGGATAACATTGTCATTTGGGGCAAGTCAAAAAGGTTTGATGTAAATCCACACAACAACAAAATGGTCAAAAATAACATAAAAGAACTTGGAATGTGCAAGAAGTTCAATAAGACAATAGACAGAGTTTGTTAAAGAAATGGCTAGCTGTGGCTAAATTTTCACAGAATAAAAAAGGTCTTGGATTTAGCAATGCAGTGAAATATATAAATTAAGTTTATTACACACTAATGTATGATGCTGATTTAATGTGATGTTTCCAATTTTTCACTAAGGACAGACGCAGGTAAGTAGTAAAATGAGGAAGACTCCTTTCCTTAAGGCAATACATGTGTTCACTTGCCACAATCACAGGTAAAACACAAGGCAGTAGTGAAACATTTCTTTTAAAAAAAATCCAGTCATGCTTTCAAAAAGAGGAATAGCGCATGTGTTTGGCAGCTTAATGACAATAATTGAACATTGATTGTAATGAATTTCCAAGTACGTATCTGAAAAGGGAGGTGAGGGAAAGGATATTTAGAAAGAAAAATGCCTATTTTTCTATAAATAAATATTCATATACAAATGTAGATGTCTCCATAGAAAACCACATTTTAAGCTGGTGCATCTCACATCCAAATAACAGCTGGGCCTGGATTTAGGAATACCCACATTAGCTGTATGATGTTGGATTATCTGCTCATTAACTCAGCAGTGATTATGCATAATTAGCAGGTCAGCCACTGAAACATCTAAGAGCACTGCACCATGTTAAACATATTGCACATGTTCTGCAGAATATCTTATGTAGGAATGGAATGTAAACCAGACCTCTAAATTGATTAAAAAGCAGTTTATGAATTTAAAGGCTTAAAAGGACAATGGTAGGTAAAAAATAGCTTATGCTTAATTAAATGGTTGCATCAAGTGTAAGCATTTTAATTAGAAATGCTTTCATAAAACAGTACAAATAAAGTACTTTGCGCTATAGATCTTTCAATCCCTCTCTAATCAACATTATCAGACGCAGTTAGACACTTGCAAGGGCTCAGTGCTGATATCTCACTCCATAGAGAATACACTGCACATCATGCTTCCATGTTAAACTGTCTATAGTCGATATGTAAATTACTTCACGGATTTCTAAAAAGGCTCTGTGCAACAAGGCAGATTGAGGTCAATCCCACTGGTCTGAACAATATAAATGTTAGTGGTTACTAGCTGTTCAAGTTATATTTGACGTTGCGTTATTATCTTATTGTATACATAGTATACTATGAAATTCATTTGCACAGAAAAAAAAATATAGAATCATATATAAAACAGAAAATCCTTGTGCCTGTCTGAAACAGGAAAAACTAATGCTAAAATTATGAAATTTGCACAGCTTATTCAGGCTGAAATTTCTAGCTCAACATAACTATTTCAGCTCTCTCCATTGTTCCTTTCCCAAGTTATGAGTTAATTATTTTTTGAGGTGATTAGACACCACATAGAATGTGTTGGCAGATAAGAACCATTCAGTCCATCTAGTCTGCCCATACACATACACTGCAAAGTTGATGGGTCATTGTTCTACATCACCAAAGATGTCAATCTCATTTTGTCCATGCCACCCTTAGAAACCTATAACAGAAGGTCTTCAGGATAGAAATCTAATTTGCTGTTGTGCTATTGCATTGACAGAAATATGGAGGAACCTATGAAAAATTCAGGGCATTGGTGATGGACAAAAGGAGATTATGACAATCGCTGGTTATGTAGAAAAATGGCCAACTACACAGCACTTGCAAGATTTCAATTCAGCCAGCACAGCCAAATACACATCAAATACTTTTAACAACAATCTAAATGCCAGGCGAAGCAGGGAAGTAAAGCTTGTAGTTATAGAATATATATTGAAAAGGAATAACAGAATCAATTATATTTTTCCAGGTATGCTTAAGGTTTAAACTATTTTGGGAAATACAGAAGATGTACTCCTCTGATGATGGAATTACTAACTATACAGTCTATAGTTGAAGTGCTCCATGGAATACACATACCAAAATTTAGCATACAAAACAGAGGAAAAAAAAAAGAAAATAAAGCATAATTTACTTTTGGTTTTGTATGGTGATTTATTAGTAATGTACCACACTTTCCAAATTATTATGCAGTAAGTAACTTAATTTAAAATGTTATATATATTACATATAAAATTGGGATCATAGACTGCTTAACTCCAGACTGACGGCTTCTGTGCTCTCCTGTGACAAAGACCGGCTCCTGCTCCAATCCAAAATCACATTCAAATGCTCTCTCCAGTGAATCCCTCGGTTACTGCAAGTTGGACTGGCTCTACTCCTCTGGACAGTGGCCAGACACGTGGAACCCGGAACAAAACCAAGTTAGATTCTGTGCCAGTGAATACAGGAGGTTACTTTGGAGGAAAGCACAGGAGCAATTTCTTCATAGTCCAGTAGTCTCTGACAGGGGGGTATATCATTATTATTTTATTAGCATTAGCTGTTAATAAGAACAGTAAATGAAGTATTTCACCACTGAGAAAGGGCAGGGTGATATGTGCTCAGTCTAACCTGTTTATAAGCAGGATATATATATATATGCTCCTTACTCTGAAAAGATGTTCTTTTGGACTGTATGTGAATTTATCTTTGAATAAAAGTAGTATTTAATTTACACTATATGGACAAAAGTATAGGGACACAGCACTTAATTATTGAATTCAGGTGTTTCAATCAGATGCATTGCCACAGGTGTATAAAATCAAGCACCTAGCCATGCAGTCTGCATTTACAAACATTTGTGGAAAAAATGGGTCATTCTGAAGAGCTCAGTGAGTTCAGGTGTGGTACTGTGATAGGATGCCACCTTTACAAGTCAGTTCATGAAACGTCATCCCTGCTAGGTATTCCACGGTCATCTGTAAGTGGTATTACAGGAAAGTGATTTTGGAACAGCAGCAACTCAGCCATGAAGTGGAAGACCATGTAAAGTCACAGAGTGGGGTCACAAAGTGCTGAGGCGCATGGTGTGTAACAGTCGCCAATACTCTGCCGATTGCACAACAGAAGAATTCCACCCTTTACAGCGAATAGAAATCTTAATACTTCAGGATACTAAGACATTTTGGACAATGCTATGCTTCCAAATTTGTGTGCACAGGTTGGGGAAGGTCCTTTTATATTCCAGCATGATTGTGCCCCAGTAGACAAAGCAAGGTCCATAAAGACATGGTTGGATGACGTGATGCAGACTACCCAAAAGCCTTAATACCTGGATCACATTTTACTACATTGGAACAGTGGAATTTCTTAATCTGATATCGTAAAAGAGTATTTCATAAAATAGGGGAAAAAATATCCCATTACACCATCAGTACAGCTAGTAAACACTACACAAAAGGAGATGTGAAATGTTGATAAGTGAAGTGGAAATATGCACTTTACTAATCCCCTCCATCAGACTGAACCTCCTACTTACTAACTGCATTTTATTCACATTACAGAATCTGTACTTGTTGCTTTTAGACCTCTCTGTCCACATAAGTGGAAGACTTGTTATGTCTCCCCAGCTGATTTGATGCATGGTTTTAAGACTTCTCTCGGCACAAACGTAATTTGCCCTTAAGCTCTGGATAAACAACTGCACCTCTCCAGTTGTTGCATTGCAATTCCCAGCATGCAGAGCAAGGGGCTTGACTGTGCATGGTGGGAGTTTATGTAAATCGTTAGAGTTCCGTATGTGCAAGTTATGTTTTTAAGTATGATCCCTTTAACTCGGCACAATGGTTCTCTAACACCCTTACACAGTGCAGCTAAGACGGTACAATGGATAACGTGTATGTTGTGTAATGTGTTTCGCCCCACACATATTCTTATTATACCGTAGCTTAAATGTATATAAAGTATACAGAGTGAGACCACACCTCCTACCTGGGCTTCTCCTCAGGCCGCAACTTCTTTCACCTTCGTCCACCGAAACTCTAACCGACACTAACGGCAACACTCGGGATTGGCCACTTGGCCAGCCAAGGGTGTGGCCTCGTGAGTGGGAGAGTTGCCTGGAGCTAGAATGGGTGGGGTCATGCGCAAGGCTAAGCTCCACCCCTTACAACCTTTGGTTGCCAAGGGCGAGATTGCAATGACGTAAGAGACCAAAAGAGGTGGCTGGCAATTCGACATCAAATACGGGCACTGGGACGCGCGTGCAGGAGGCGGAGCTAAAACTTAGAAAACCGTCTGCATAGGTCCCTCGTTGCGATGCATTGTGTTATCGAACGGCGATTGGATGGAAGCAAATCACAGTGCAGCAAATGGGTGAAAAGTAACGACGTAACGTTTAGTGGTAGACTAGAGGAGGCATGTGGGTACTACATTAGGACAGGGGAAAATGAACTGTGCCTTTCTGTTATCCTTGTAACGGCGAGGCTCTATCACACAGTGCTACCTTCCGGTTGTTGTTATAATATACAATGTTTAAGCAGTTATTGAAAAATTCTTTCAGGAGCAATATTGTCAGATTTCAGAAATGTGATGTGCATTACAAAGTACATTACAAGTCTCACATCCATTAATGTAACATTTCATGCATATTACACATTTCCCATTGAAAACTAGTTCATTTTTTATTCTCTACCTTCACAGCAAAAACAAGTTTTGGTGTCAAAATCGCTTTACAATGTTTTAATCAATCTACATTTCTCAATTAGATCATCTTTAATTAGTTACTCAACGTATATGAACTTTTTTTTTTTTTACTTTTGGGAACCCTCCCCTCTGCCACCAACATGTTATAACAATCGTTGGTGGGATATATAAAATATATACGGTATACAAATAGAAAACTACAGATAATTTGAGAGAGAGAGAGAGAGTGAGAGAGTGTGTGTGTGTGTGTGTATATATATATATATATATATATATATATATATATCTTGATCTGTGCTAGCAGCCTCATTAATTGACTGAGGGGCCTAGACAACTTGTATCAGAGGTGTGCCCTGCAGAGAACCTCCAGACCAGGAAACAACTCCCTACATTTCCCTCCTCCCCCCCACTGGTAGCAATGGCAGTTCAGTTAACCCTTAATGATGGCAGCACTACACCGAGTGCAGTAATTTGCTGCCTCCCCAAAGATTAACATCTGGTTGTCCTGCTCAGGAGAGAAGGGTCTTATATAGCATTTGGAAGGCTTTTGAACCAAACAACATACTTGAGGCCACTGTTGGATCATAGCAGACTGATGTGAGGCATATCACGCTGGTATATAATGGTTGCGAAGTACAGTACAGGAGCAGATCTACTTTGAAAGAGCCACAAAGTTTGATGCGATTCCCAAGGGCTGACCTCCTGTAAATATGATTTTCTCTTCTGGTACAGCTTAAGTAAGGAAGTCAGGAAAATGTAATTAATTTGCCTACCCAGGTATAACAGGTAAAGAGGTTTAATGGCGGTCCTTGTTGAAACTAAACTTATCTTTCAATCCTGATACTAGGATCACCTGTAATCAATCATTCAAACCATGTTATACTAGTAAGGATGGACCAAATTGGGAGGCAAAAGGATCATAATGAACCTGTCATGTAAAATAAAAGAAAAAAAATGTACAGTGTGCTAGCCCAATTACAACCAAGTATGTAGATTTTTTTTTTTGCATTTCTGGGCTGTGTCACAATGTGCCAGCATGTAGGAAAAAATAAAAAAAATACTCAATAGATGCACAACTTATCCATCCACCCATAAACACTGATGTCACATTCGACAAGGCTTAAATAGACAACT
Organism: Pelodytes ibericus; assembly: GCA_036172795.1. Taxonomy (NCBI): domain Eukaryota; kingdom Metazoa; phylum Chordata; class Amphibia; order Anura; family Pelodytidae; genus Pelodytes; species Pelodytes ibericus. The sequence continues at coordinate 171,760,118 of CM069861.1, forward strand.
GGGGCCATGAAAAATGGACAAGATCACACACAAAAAAGACAACCTGAGGATATTAGAGGCATTTTTTAATGCCTTAATACAACTTCAGTAACTTTTTTGGGGGTTAAACCTTTATTTTGCACCATAATGATGCAGACAGGTTATGAGGAATTCTCAGTTGGATGTCCCATCATCAGAGAAAAGCATGGGTGTCCCATCACCCCGTAAGGATCAGAACTAGGCATTTACCAGACCTTGTACTGGACAATTTAATGTTCTATGAGATCATGTAAATGTAAGATAGCATGGTGGGCTAATGCACCAGCTGTAGAATATGTTTAACCTCAGGGTTCCTTTCACAGCAGGGTTAACGCAGTCCTTCAGCATTCAGATATCAATAACACGAGTACCATTACTTTGGGTAATGGTAACATCCCATTAGAATATCTGAACATGCCATTCCTTGTCACGTTTGCTAGGTCAACTTGTAAATTTGGAGGAACCACAAAACAATATTCCCCCCAGCCATATTTCAGCTACCTTCTAAAGCCTATGTAAATCAATGTTTGTTTCATTAGCTTCAGATCTTTTCCCAAATGCAATGATAGTATATCAACAGATTGGTTTGGTCGCTTTTAAATTGCTGCGAGTAAAACACAAATAAAAGATAGATGGCAGATATTTGAAAACACAATTTATTTAATGAAGATTGCAATACAAAAAGAATGACATTCTTAACACTAACCCCTTTTATTGGTCACAGTAGAATGTGAAAGGGTTAATGAAGACCTGCCATGTAAATAGTTTCAACAATACATGTTACCAAGAAAAGCAGGAGTGGTACATCCCCTGTGATATAGGGCAGTCATTACATATTTAAAAATGAAACAGGTTAAAAACAGTAAAACAGCAAGTGTGAACAATCCGTACATAATACTAGAGTTAAAATATGATAACCCAGTGTATTTGTAAAAGGCACTTTCAAAATGTAAAAGTACTTGTTTCCAACACAGAATATCTGCACAGCAATCCATTCAAAGTGAGAGAGCACAGAGAGCGGCTGGAAAAGCTTTCTGGAGTTGGAGAATATCTTCATTAACCAGAATGTTAGAAAAAAGAAACACTTTGTAACAGTCGATTGAATGGAACAATATACAGGAAAGTACAGTATAGATTCACAATACATAGAGAAGGTCTGTCAGCATTATGTTACCTGCCGTGAAAATACTACAACAGTCTATTCCCAAAACGTTTAAGTTCAATAAGTGAAATAGCTCTCTAAATTGTGGAGTCCTCACTACTTCTTCATATGCTCTAATGTTCATCTGATCCAGAATACATGGTAGGAATGAGAGCAAGAGAGAGAGAGAGAGAAAAGCTGACATCTAGTGGTTTATTCATTAAACAACAAGATGATGACCGTCCTAATCTCTGAGCAGTGATGGCTAACCTTGGCACTGCATGTTTGGGGGCTACATATTCCATTATGCTCAGTCAGGCTTAGGGCTCATTACTTTGGTTTGCTACTAAAAGCCACAGAAGCCAAGTTGTCAACTGAACACTCCCCCAGCATACAAACTATTAATACGCAACCACAATGCACTGTCCTGGCTCCATGTAAGAATATAAAAATGTCTTCTATATATATATATTGCTAGCATGATTACATTTTTTGCTACCCGCAGTGGACATTCAGAAGATAGCATGACACACATATGCTAAAAGCCATGCAGCAGGGAAAAGATATGGATACAATTCGGTGTGTGGTTAATAAATGAACTAAAATCAGTATAAAATACAAATATAAAAAAAAACATTTAAACGAATATATATGGAACATTTTAATGATGGAAAAAGAAGGGGAGTGGGGGGATTGAAGAGTACATTTTGTAACAGCTTTGAAGGAGTCCCACAGCCCAGAAGATATTAGACACCGGCAGAAGAATCTTACATTGTATCTAATCCATTTAGTCCAAAACGTCTAATTTGTAAAAGCTGAAGTTTACTTTCGGTTTAAAACAAGTTCAGGTAAACAAGCCAGGATATAAACAAGTACTTTCCAATAAAATGCATTTAGTTTTAGGTCCTTCAGTTATATCTAAGTAGGGCTCACCAGTTTGGAACCAAACACAAGAACTCCAACAATAATAATGGAATCCATGTTGCATGGCAAACAATTATATAATTATAGTTTCTCAGTTGTAAACGTATCCACACAAACGCAGGCAAGAGATTATAATATTGATCTATACTACAACTTACAGATTCTTTGAATAAAGCTCATTTGCCATTTATCTATGAGTAACAGCAAAATGATATAAAATGTTCTTTGCAAGATGTAAGTTTTAATTGATCTTTCGCAGCACTTTGGGTATAACAGGAGGCAGTCATTTTTCTTTCTATGTCATTTAGTTGGTAAAATGTAACAAAAGTAGGAACATTAGTTATGGGAGATGGAGTCTTTAACTAAAGCAGTTTCTTGGAAGTCTCCTTTTTTTATTATTTCGGTTTAACATATTTAGTGATGCCATCTTTTACAGTTCATGTTCATTTTAAGATGTTGACCTGCATGATTGGAGATTGCCAAACAGAATTATGAGTTGGACAAAGACCTTGCAGACTCCTTATACAACAAAAGGATTAGAGGGACTATTGGTTCCTGACCATTCGAAAGAGCTAAAATCCAACCTGTTTTTGTGAGTGCAAGAAGAGTAATCTGGGCTTGATAAAGTGTGATATCATAGAGTATCTTATTCTGTGAAAGGGGGGCGATTGTAACAGTAATGGCACGCATGAGGCATATGGAGTGAATTCTTGTAACCTGTGACAAGCGGAAACTGGGGAATTGGAACAAGTTGTACACATTGACAGGTAACAGGAGATTTGAGGCACTTTGTAAAATATATGTAAAATATTGCTCCATCGTTACATAGCTACAGTGGCTACATATGTAAAGTGTGACTGATCTCTAGTGTACTGTGCGGTAACAGATTGTATTTTTGGAAAATCCCTATGTAGAATAGGGGAGGCACAGAAAGATGTGCTTGACAAATTGAGCTCCTGTAGGTGTAGGAAATGGACTGGATAGAAGTATGTGTTGTAACTTTGGTCAGTATGTAAAATGCATATTGGCAGCATATCAGCTTCTGAATGGAACAACAGGTCACAACCTCTGCCGGAGTCAGGCTGCAGCTCCACATGATGGTACAAGTCCTGTAATACACAGATTGTGAATTCAAAATATGTAGAACAGTGCAAAAATGTGACCTAAAAAGAAACTGCATGTCTTACAATTACATGTGTCCATCTCCTTCTCCATGTCGCTGGATCTGCATCTGAGCCTGCATCCTTGTAATCATTTCCTGCATACGACGGAGCTGCAAAGCACAACCAAATCAAATTCAGTTTTTAACCCCTTTGTGACATGACCTTGTCTTTCACTGGGGACATTGGTTGTTTTGATATTTCTGGGGTGTTTCTGTTTAGCTGCAATTTTTTTTTTTCTCTCTCACATACTGTACCCACACAAATTATGTTGTTTTTATCATAAGAAGGGCTTTCATTACATACCATTATGTGCATATCTTATAATTTACTACAAAAAAAATGATGAAAAAATAAAACACACTTTTTCTAACTTTGACCTAAAATTATTTACATAAAACCAAAATCATTAAAAATAAAAAAAGACCCAGTCTAAATAGTTTCAAAATGTTGTCCCGAGTTCAGAACATTTTTGTCCAGAGTTCAGGATCTTTATCATGTCCCAATAAAGATCCTGATGGATTGAAACATTGCTTTTGTTTGGAATAAATCCTATCACTGTGAGTGCCGGCTGCTGTGTATTATTACTGATCATTTGGCGATCAAGGTGAAGATCCCTAGCCTGGCACCCCCTCAACAGTGCGCACCCTCATTATTGTTCTGATATAAGATAAGGCCAGGCACTAATTAAAGTATTACTTTACTGAGAGGGTGGTGGATGAATGGAATAGTGTTCCTGAAGAAATGGTAGAGATTAGTACAGTGAAGGAGTTTAAGCATGCAAGGTATAAGCATAAGGATATCCTTAAGATAAGGCCAGGGACTAATGAAAATATTACTTTACTGAGAGAGTAGTGGATGCATGTGATAGCCTTTCAGCAGAAATGGTAAAGGTTAATACAGGGAAGGAGTATAAGCATAAGGCTATTCTAGATATGAGGCCAGGGATTAATGGAAGTATTACTTTCTGAGAGGGTAGTGGATGCATGTACGAGCCTTCCAGCATAAATAGTAGAGGATAATACAGTGGAGGTCAGAAACTTAGTATTACTTTACTGAGACGGTGGTGGATGCATGGAGTAGTCTTCCAGCAGAAGTGGTAGAGGTAAACACAGTGAAGGACTTTAAGCATGCATATTACATTTACGAATGATGTAGAGCTCCAGTTACTCATTTGGCTCACTAAGTTGCCACACATCTATTATCCATGACATGGCATCACACTAGGAGCACCATTCAAAGGGAGTGGCTAATTTTATTTAAACCAGTTTTAAAAATCGCCCCTGTAGTAACTACAGCATTTGAAGGGAAAGGAATACTGCTGTCTGAAAGTATCTTTGTTCTGGTTTCCTTCCATTATTGTGCTTGAGTAAGTGGGTTGCTCCCCTGGATTAAAAAATAGTTTGATCCCTCTTTAAAAAGATTTTAATTATAAAATAAAAGTATATACAAATTCCCATTTTCTCCTTCATGGCAGATAAGATGCCATACTGGTTACATATAAGGCCTGAATTGTTAAGTTGATCTTTGTAGCATCCTATGTTGTTATACCAGTAATTTACTACAGTATTAAAACAGAGATTGGAGAAGGGTATGGACTGGTATCCCCGGGACTGAGCCAACAGATTTCAATTTACTTACTTCTGCTTCCTTTTCCTGCAGTATCTGGTCCTTTGAAACCTCAACATTTTCCACCTTGCTGCAGGGAGAATGGAAAGAAATGTTTTTAACATATATGACCAACTATTTTTAGGCAGGGTGCACCGCAATATACAGAAATGTGTTTTAAGTTTGAAATGGAATTCTGAGTCAAGGCAGGGCAATCTCTACCCTAAAAGTGCTCCTTACACATGACTCAATGGTCACAAAAAAGCAAATTCACACTTTACATTAAATTTAATAAGAATATAATACATTTCCTTACTCCCTTTAAAAGCATCAAAGCAGATATTTTAATAAGGTAATGCGAACAGTACCTGGCTCCTCCCCTCTTGAGACGCTCTGAGCGGAAGTTTTCATAGTGCAAGTCCTGGGTGACTTCCTGCAGATCTTGCATGTGTGTTCTATAGAGACAGAGGAAAGAATGTACTGACGAAAAAGGGATACAAAAGCAGATAATACACAGTGCAACCAAAACGGGTATCACATGGAGAAATAATGGAGACTTGGACCACGGAAACACTAATGCTATAGATTTCAATAAACATGTAGTCACTGGTCGTCACATTGCGGGGCTCCATGAATAACCAATGGCGGTTCAGTAGCCTTTCAAAAACAACTCCCAACAAGTGTTAAAACTACCAAACCCAGGTTAATAATGGGAAAAGCACAGTTCACTTTAAGGAAGGTTATAAATTACAGCAAACCCCATTTCATTTTTTCATGCATGCGTTTGATGTCCTGTTGCGCACGCCCAGCGATATCCAGTGGGAAAATTACTGAAAATTCTTAGCTTGGTGTGTTCAGCTATAGCTTCCTAAATCTGCAAGACTGTTCTAATTAATGTTACCAGTGCCCCATGGACAGCCACCACAGCTATGTAATGATGGAGCAATATTTTGATTCCAGTCCTTTAAATTGTATTTTAAAATTATGGAGCAGGATTTACATTGCACAAACATGGAACATCTCAGTTAACTCACATCAGCATGGTCCTCAGTTTCAGAAAGTCATTGTGTTCAGGATTCTCAACTTCCACCACTCCCCATGGATAGAGGCGACCTCTGACCTTTTTTCCTTTAGCCTCAATGAGTTGGTTGGATCCAACAACAGAGAAGGGTATGCTGGCCTGCAAGAGTCGCAAATCATTTTCCAGTAATAAACTAGAGACTATAGAACGTTTATCCCTGCCCTTGTTTTGGCAGTGTTGTAGCTTTGAAAAGGAATGGGGAAGGGTCAAATTGATAAACATACACATCAGGTCTACTCAAAGTGGGAATGGCAGACAACTGAGAAGGGAATTCGAAAATGTAGGCCAAAGCAGCAGAGTTGGAAACATTCTCCCATTCAGCTGCAATTCCCCGAAAGACTCTCTTTGAGTAGACCCTCATATGAACAAAGAGTATAGGGACACACCACTTAATTATTGAATTGAGGTGTATAAAATCATGCACCTAGCTATGCAGTCTGTATTTACAGACATTTGGGAAAACAACTGGTCATTCTGAAGAGAGTGAATTCAGGTGTGGAACTGTGATAGGATGCCACCTTTGTAATAAGTCAGTTTGTGACATTTCATGCCTGCTAGATATTCCATAGGTCAACTGTAAGTGTTATTATTGGAAACTGGAAGTGTTTAGGAACAGCAGCAACTCAGCCACAAAGTAGAAGACCACGTAAAGTCACAGAGTGCTGAGGAGCACTTTAAAAAAAACAAAATCAATGAAACTGAATTAAATACTTCTTACTATTGCTACTATTTCTTATCACGCACCTCTTTTCCAGAAAGTCAATACATGGAGACTCATCCCAGGGAAAAAAAAAGGAAAGTCACATATTCTCACCTTTAGGAGCCTGGTCTGTTCTTTAAAATCTTCATCTTCATCAGACTCTGCATCTGGCAACTGATAAATCTTTATCCCATGTTCTTCTATTTCATCCAGTATCTGTAACAAATAGTTTTTACATAATTTTAGATTATTATATTTTTTGTTGTCGTTCCTGTGAGATGCTGTAGGGATTCACAGAAATGAGACATTAAAGGGACACTAAAAACTTTGTTTTTCACCTGTGCTTCGAAAATAGAAGCACAAGTGAATAGTTAGATGTCCCTAGTGTGAGGCTAAACTGGCATTTAGTTTTGATAGTAGATCCCAGTGTACCCTCTGACCGGCAGCTGCCATGCTTCCATGGGACCGTGACAGATGGTGCACAGGGCCCTTTTGCTTATTATAGCTTACAATGTAATCCATATTTCGAAACAAGAATTGTTCAAAAACTTAAAGCACGACGCTTGTATGCAAGGTTGTTATAAATATTGCAAGTGAAAGCACTACATTAGAAATTGGTCTCAGTTACATATAGGATATAATCCACATGTATGTCTGTAAGACAGGCCACCAAACCTCCAGTTACCGAAATACATAGGACATAGGAATAAGGTCTTTCCTGGTAAGGGGACAATATGGGAATAGATATCTGAGAAAGTCTTACTCTTCGCTTAAGTCTCTCGCGTTCTTTCAGTGTTAAGGTATCTGCTTTGGCGATGACTGGGACAATGTTCACTCTGTTGTGCAAAGCCTTCATAAACTCCACATCTAGAGGCTTCAGACTGGAACAAACAACAATTAAAATAAATTAGGTTCATGCAAATTGAAAACCTAACCCATTGCGGAAACATAGAAAATGTCAGTAGATAACCATTCAACCCATCTAGTCTGAATAATTTCATTAGACCCTGGCCTTATCTTATATCTAGGATAGCCTTATGCCTATCCCATGCATGCTTAACTAGAAGTGGTAGCAGTCACTATGTTTACCGCTACCACTTCTGATGAAAGGCTATACCATGCATCCACTGCTCTTACTAAAGTAATATTTCTTGAGTGTACTTTTAAAAACATTTGCCCCTCTTATTCTGTCGTCTTGTTGTGGTAGATTTTCTTATTGTAGAAATACTCTCCTCCTTTACCATGTTGCTTCCCTTCGTGTATTTAAATGTTTCTATCATATCCCCATCTCATCTTTCCTCCAAGCTATACATGTTAAGAACCCTTAACCCAAGTTTTATCCTTCAACCGATGAACCAGTTTAGTAGGTTTTGTCATCTCCATATGAAAAGTGGTTCTGTGCCATTTCTGCTTTTATTGTTTCAGAGTTGAAGATTGCAAAGCAGAGAGGGCAATAATACCCCCAAAACTGCAAGTGAAGTAAACCCATGTAATTTTACATGTTCAACAATTCTATCCTCTAACAATTCCCCACTACTGACGTAAGACTTACCGGCCTATAGTTCCCCGATACCTCCCTGCTACCTTTCTTGTGAATGGGCACAACATTCACTAATTTCCAGTCTTCTGGGACTACTTCCATTAAAAAGTATGAGTTTGGTGACACACAGACTACTGTAAACTAGTCTTGTGTCTGTCATTAAATGAATTATGCAGAGAGATAAAAATTAATTTCCCATGTATAATATCGTCTTCACTGAGTGACAGCTTTTCCTTAAAAGAAGAAGGACCATACATCAGATGTCCTCGCAAGATGGAGACATACATACCCATGACCAAAGGGGGAGATGAAGTAAAAGCAGCAATGGACGCGGTTATCTACTATGTGACGCCGGTTTAAGCCGCTCTCGTCATGCAAATATCTCTCAAACTGGTCGTCCACATAGGAAATGATGGGTTTAAAACTGCAAGAGAGAGAGATGTACAATGTCTGGAAAAAGAACAGGTCTCTTTACAATCTATTTTACAATGCACGTCAATACATATTTAAAGTCACACAAAGTATGTTTAAACATTTACTTCTATAAAAGAAATAAAACTTATTGCCACATCTTGTAAACCTGATGTGTACACACTGGATTTACATTCAGTTCTAAGGGTGTGCTCAGCCAATCAGAGAAGCCACAAGTGAAAGTAAAAAACAACAGCCTGAATGAGTGACATCATTAAATTAGCCATAGTGTTAAAAGGACTGAGTAAGTGACAATATCCCATAGTGTGATTTCTTTAAAATGGCTTACTCACCAATCCTCACAGTTCATTGCATCTCCATAACCTGGAGTGTCTACCACAGTGAGGCGCAGTTTCACACCCCTCTCCTCAATCTCCACTGTGGATGCTTCAATCTCCACCGTGCGTTCAATCTTGTCTAGTAAAAATAGTTGCTGAATGTTAGATTAAATTCAACGTTACCCATCAATTGACTTGGAAAGACATTTAGCAGTACCTACCTTACTGCTTTTTGCGCTTCCATATCATATTAGCACAATAGGCATCAGATGTAGGAGAAGCATGCCACACAAGTCTGGTTTTGGTCTATCTCCTGTATTAATATTTTAATGTACAGATTGTGCTAGTGGGTTACTAGGTCTGTACAATGTAATCCAGCACGAAGGATACATGTAAGAAAACTTTTTAGATAAACCTGTTTAACTCTTTAGGCATAAGTAACCAATCTTCTGACAAAATTCAAGTAATGCGTTACAAAGTGCCAATGATGCAGGTGCGCGCACATTTTTGGCGCATTGTAGACAGGTCTTGCCAGAGCGCGCACAGCACTTGCCCCAGCACCCAGATTACATTCACAAGGCTTACACATGCCCTGGACTGGTCCCTGGTGTCTGGCGGTAGGCAGATGGATGTCTGTGCTCTCAGGCTGCTACTCATACTTCTTTCTGCAGTCTGAGCGCAAGGAGGTCATGTGATCCCCGACGTTCTGACTGCAGACAAGCAGGGAGCACAAGAGGCAGACAGAGGATGTCTGTGCACCTGGGCAGCACATAAGACATCCAGCTGCCTGTTCTTGCCCGCAGTGGCACTCTGTGTGCTCGTGCCATAGGTTTACTATCACTGCCTTAGATTACAGAGGGATGCTGCCACAGCAAAACTAAAGTATTTTTCTTAAAGATCTTGAAGGAGTCCAAATGGTCACCACTCACGAGCTGTAACTTACGTGTACAAAAATGCAGTCCCAGAGACAAGCAGTAGCACTCACATATGTAAACCATATGTACCGTTACTTTCTTTTCTTTGACATTTACTAAACCTTGATCTACAATCATCAATGGGCATGACTTTATTATAGCATTTGTGATATGGATACTGTAAAGCATTTGAATGTACACAAAATTTCAGACTAGATGTTGACAGAAAAATGACAAGTGTGGGGAAGGGAAAGTATATTGAGACCTAACACTGTGAGAAGGCAGGATCCTATTTGTTTTTAAATTATTTCTAGTTGGGGGAGGGGGTGAAAATTGGAAAGAATTATAGATAAACAATATTTTACCAATGACACCCAGCTATTTTGATGGCTGCAGCCCTGTTGTGTGATGGCTGAATTGGAGGGGTGACCTGATGCCCTTACCTGCTGCACCGGGCACCACACGCTCTGGGTACAGATCGGTCAGGAAGAGACTGTTAATCAGAGTGGATTTCCCCAACCCAGATTCTCCTGAGTGAAGAAAAAAAAAAAAAAAAAAAATTGTGAGGAAAGAACACAAAATGGATGTATCCATGCCTTATCTAAAATAGTACACAAAATGGATGTATCTTAAATAGTACTAGCAGTTTCAACATAGCATATATATTTACATAAAGCAACATAAAGAAACAGAACTGAAACGCCAAGACTTTCTACAAGTAATTTAGCTCAAGTATCTATTTTTTCTTAAAAAAAAAAACCCAATACTTGCACACGTTACATTTCAAAGACTCCAGAAGAAACCCAAATTTATTGACAACACACACACACACACACACCTTTGAATTTTTTTTATTTTTATGGCAGGTGCGAATATGACAGTCCTTTCAAACAGCACGCACATCTTACAGATTTCTTTAGATCTTAACAGACTAAATACACACACAATAATAAGTTCAATAGATCCGAATCTGCACTCAAAATGTGTAGTGGTGCCGAGGTCAAACACAGGAATAAATCTCTTCACTTCAAATTTGTCAAGTGCTGGATCCTTTTTTGATTTCTTTATACACACACACACACACACACACTTTGTCAGACAGAACCTACACACTTCCAACCTTCATTTCCACTATATAACCAATGACAGCGAATCTTTCTTACCAACAACCATCAGAGTGAATTCAAAGCCTTTTCTCACAGATTTACGATGCACTTGGTTTGGTAGATTTGCGAATCCGACATAACCGGGTGTTTCCGGGTTGGAAAACTGTGCCTGTTGCTACAAAACCAAAAATTATTTATTTTACTCATGTGATGAAGTGTGTTACACAGAGTGAGAAACAACCACATCAGATTAACAAAAGGCAATCTCTTTCTGCGCAAACAATATAGCAACCTCAGATTTGTTTTAGGCCTGGTCAGTGAGGTAAGGCTTGCATTCCTCAAGATATAGTTATTAAGGGCTCAACAGTATGTTCCCCTTCATTTTAGGGATTGCCACATAACATTTTTACTGGTGCCTTTAGCATACCATGATGGATTAGCAGGGTTGGCTCCAGAGGCAAAGGCATCAAGGCTGAAACATTTGAATAGGACTAGAACAGGGTTTGATCACTCCCAGCAACCAGAGCTCCTAAAACCCCTTCAGCTGAATACTAAACTATTTTGAAAGAACTATGCTTATGTACAGATTCCCTGGCTCCTAAATTAACCAGGGTGGGTCTTGGGTTGATGAGATTGGCTCCTAAATTCTACTGGGCTACTATACATAATAAATACGATTAGCTATATGCTGCAATACTTTTCACCATAACAATTTTCCATGGGCATTTCTTCCGTATTTTGAGAAGGTTTTTAACCTTGAAAGTTATTACATTTGGAAAGCTCTTACAAAGGCATACATATGTCTTACCTTTGACATCTTGATCCTGTCTCAACGAAACCTGCAATAATAGAAATGCAGAACATTGATCAGGTCTGGGTATGTTCAAACCACACATATACCTAACTTACAATTTGAGTTTGAACGTACTGCTGAAAGCCAACTGATTTTCCAGTGAAGATTTTTAGTATGCCATCAAAAAAAGGTATTTTTTTCCAGGATTCTTTGTATTGTTTATGTAAACAAACCCTAATTTACCTATGTATATGTATTGCTTTAAATAAATACAAGAACATAAAATTAATGAAATACGGTATATACATTTTCCCCTCCTTTCTTAAAAATGATGTTTAAGTTTGGAGCTTTTTATAGTATTTCCACGCATTATATGTCCGATACAAAACCTTGAAAATGAGACATGTGAAAGCCAACTAGCCCACTTATTTAGGAAGGACACACACACACACAAAAAAATACAATAAATGAAATAAAACTAAACAGAAATGCATTACAGTTTTGGGTGACCGAGTGCAAATGTATATCAACAAGCAAAGTCTGTTATTCACTTAAAAAAATCAGGAAAATGAACATGGAGCTAGTCCCCTATACTGTAATAACTGCCTTTTACTTCTCTGGGAAGGTTTCATTCTAGATATTGGAACTTAAATGGTGGGGCGGGGGGCCTGGGGGGTTCATCCATCTAGCCATAAGAGCATGAATAATGAAAATCAGGTATGGATCACCCAACTGAAGACTATTTTTTTAATGCTCTTCCCGTCCTGGCAGGCGGGGAAGGGGCAGTTGTGCCTCCAGGGATGAGTGGGGGAAGTGCATGTATATTCAATACACTTTATTGTTCCAATGACAAGCTCACAAACAAAGGGGATATATGCGGCAAAAGGAAAGGACAGAAAGACCAAATGTGATGGGTAGAGGAAAGACGTTGATGAGTAAGAGCCAAAAAATTTTTTGCCAGAGAGGTAATGATTGATTAAATCTGAGTAGGGCACGATCTGAAAAGGGGTGGGAATGTGCTTCATCACTCCTAAGTGTAACTTACTGCTCCTACAATTTACATGTACAGGATATGCATGTGACTTAGTGTTACTTCAAAATGGCTTCCTATAACATGTATATATAATAGAGAAACAAGGTAATGTGATGGCACGTACAGTACTACTGGATTTAATTTGCTTCAACATCTCTGAATAAACTACTTTGCTTATAGTAGTGTGATCATCCTTATACTTTCAAATATATTAACATAAAACTCTGCATTAAGGCACAATGTGACAAAACCCAGGAAGAAGCCATCGCTACTAATACACTTTCTGCTGGCTCTTAGCTTTTTTGACCATTTCACATTGAACTCTATGGAAGTTCCATCTCTGGCTCCTGAAGTGGGCTATCTGGCTCCTACAGTTTACAGAAATTGGTAAATTCCTGCACTAAGGAAACTAAGAGAGAGTGTTAGAAATGCAGCTTTTCACTTCCTTGCATATAGCCAAATCTGTTGTGTTATACACAGTCTGGGCCAGTGTACAGGCCATGTTGAGGTTTGCAGCAGTTATGATATAAGAACAGTGTCATTGGGCTCCAGAAAGAATGTCTAGAAATCCCCATGCATGAAGGGTCACGATTCCCTAAATAGAAATTGTTACAATTATTGTAATGTAAAATCTGACAAAAAAAGAAGATGACAAGTGTAACTTAAAAGGCAAGTTTCACAAACTAAAAGAGTTAAGTTGTCTAAAATGTAGAGAGGCGCTCACACTTGGGCACCAAATAGCAGCCTAGGACAGAGTACAAACCCAACACTAAGTAATGGGTCATGGCTTGCTGACCTTTGGCACTACAGCTTTAGTGGGCTACATTTCCTATGACAAACAGCCTGCCAAAGGCTGGCTGAGCTTCACGGGAAATGTATTTGATAACAGCTTCAGTGCCAAAAGGTTAGCCATCCCTGTAATAGACTGCATGAAAAAAGCAGGCAGCAAGAATCACTCAATGGTATTAGCTAGCCGTTGGCCTGTATACATTGACAAGCTGAGGACACAACATCTGATTTAAGGGACTCAGTCAATCTAAACATTGTGGATACTGGGAATGTGGAGAATTTAAAAACATTATGAACAATGAGCCATACCTTGTGTTGCAAGCAAATGCGCAAAGAGAAATAGAATTCTTTGTATTTGTGGTGTCTGTTTATGACCTCACCAGTGGCATGATATGCAAATGAAACATTTACCATTGAAAAGCCACAAGTGAGGTCACAAACAGGAGACACCACAGATCTGCTCAAAATATAATTTTCCTTGTAATTTATGCACTTGCGTGGATTTCTACTAACACAATGTATAGGTCCCTTTTCATGAGTTTGTATTCTCCACACTCAAAATATAAGCAATGTTTAGGGTGAGAAGGTCCCTTTAAGGTTTTCTGGGCATTTTTGCCATTATCCATGTAGTGAAAACTATGGCATGAGGCATATAGATCCAAGTAGTCAGGATTCGGATACATATGGTGATAATGTGGCAGAATGGGGCTGTTCTTCGTGGCACTGTCAGGCAAAAGGTTAGTTTTAGGGGACATTTAGAATTAGTATTAAGGTTACTATACTAGGGGGGCTAGCATTTGTTTGCGCCGACAGTTCAGTGATGAGACCGCCACGCTGAAGTCAGCACTGAATCTGCTATGATGAAATGGCCACAACGAGTCCTAGACCTCCCTGTGGTTGTCTAATATAGGATTCCTTCATCTCAATCAAGCAGGATTATATTATATTTAGAACCAATCTTTAAACAGTTGAAAATTATTTCTTTATGATTTAATTTTAAGAATTGTCTGACATTTTAATTTTTAATGTTGAATAATCAAAGTAATAAAAAAAAAGATTAATTAAAACTTGCATCCTTAAAAATCTGATCACCAAGGAACAACATTTTGAATATTGATACATAAACTAACACAAACGGTTGCAGACATTATCCCAAACAGCTCTGCAGCACAAAGGGTGTCTGGGCCTTACCATACACATTCCAGAGTATTCAAAAAGACAAGAGCCAAAGGAATGTGCAGCACACGGTCTAGTTATACAGTCTTCAGAAAAAAAAGTGCTACGCAAACTTACATTGGGTGCCTCAGTCACTGGGTGATTGCCGATAATGTGAAAGGAGCACAAGGGAACATGAGTAGGACTTTAGGTTCATGAAAACAGGGAATAAAAGACAACCCGAAATACAACATTTACAATAAATAGGATGGAGTGAATAGCAATAGTTATGATGTACATTGCCTTGGTTTGTGGATTTTATCCATTATACAGTTTCCCTGATCAAAACTGCTGTAAGGACTGAAATATCAGCTGTAATAAGGAACAATAGCTTTTATATTAAATGTAACTCCTGGCACGTTCGTTATCTGTATGGTGTTCATTCATTACATGTGGATTTGATTACCCATGTACTCACACCTTTTGTGTTGCTTTTTGGGGCTGACAGCTCTTCATTTATGGGCTAAATAGGCATCACACACAACCCATTTCCTTTTGATGAAGCTGCAAGTACCCATCTCTATATGTGTGCACGCCTCCTAAGCACTCAACATGGAAAGGTTCCAATTTGGAATCAAAACATAATATACCGTATTTGCTCGATTATAAGACGAGGTTTTTTTCAGAGCAAATGCTCTGAAAAATCCCCCTCGTCTTATAAATCGAGGTCTCTTATAATCTGACCTCAAATTGAGGTCAGATTATAGGACATGGATCCAGGTCCCCAGCAGAGCTGCAGGGGACCTGGATCCCCCTCTCTAGCAGCAGGGGAAGTCTGCGCAACGAGCGCAGACTCCCCTGCTTCCGCCCGGCACGACCGCCGGGGCTTCTGTGAAGAAGCCGGATACTTCCGCTTTCGTCACAGAAGTCCCGGCGAGCGTGCCGGGCGGCAGCAGGGGAGGTCTGCGCTCATCGCGCAGACATCCTCTGCTGCCCCACTAGGCACCAGGGAGAATCGGTCCGTCATAATAGACTGCCATGTCGGGCAGCATGGAGGATGTCTGCAAGTATCGTGCAGACATCCCCCGGGTGCCCCCACTAGCCACCAGGGATCAAGGTAAGGGGGGTCAGAGAGACAGGGGGAGGGAGGGAGGGAGGGGGACAGAGAGACAGGGGGGACAGAGAGACAGGGGGAGGGAGGGGGGCAGAGACAGGGGGAGGGAGGGGGGCAGAGACAGAGTCAAGGGGAGGGAGGGGGTTAAGAGACAGAGACAAGGGGAGGGAAGGGGTTAAGAGACAGACAAGGGGAGTGAGGGGGTTAAGAGACAGAGACAAGGGGAGTGAGGGGGTTAAGAGACAGAGACAAGGGGAGTGAGGGGGTTAAGAGACAGGCAAGGGGAGGGGGGAGAGAGAGAAAAATGGGGGCAAGGGAAAGAGAAAGGCAGCATTGGCACATAAAAAAATAAAAACTAGAAATGCATTTTTTGATATCATAATTTTTTATTAACAAAGCAATTTACATGTGAATATATACAAGTTTAACTTTTTTCCTATAGGGTAGTCTTATATTCAGGCTTTTAGTTTTTTTCTTAAAGGAACATCCAAAGTTTGGGGGGTCGTCTTATAATCGAGCAAATACGGTACTTCAAATTCCAATATGTATAACTTCTAAATAAACAGAGAATTACTACTCAACTACTGCCCTCCTCCTGATGTCACGGATTTAGCCCAGCCTTGTGGGCACACATACAAACATGAGTGATTGGTCCAGGTGCAACCAGATCGGGTGCTAATGTTAATGAAAAGGGAGTCAGTAAGGCCCATTACACTTTTTCTCACAAAAATACTGCAAAACACTAGAAAATAAACATTTTTTTAATGGATGTGTTCTTGCATTAAAAACCATTAAATGTTTACAGGTCATTTAAGTGAATATCCTGCTCATCCTTCTGGCACTCAAATAGTTAAACCATTTACACCACCCTTCTGGAGCTCTTGATCACTCTTCAGCTGCTACTGAAGTTTTACAAAGGCATCCACACAAGCATCCCATTCTGCTGACTAGTGGCACTCCTTTAAAATCTGGATCACAGAGGCACGGAGAGTCCGGCTCAGACATATTGCACATGGTGCACCACACTTTTACCAAGCAGCTAAAGCAAAGTATAATGGAAAACCACAATGGAAACAGGTTAGCTGGTGCACTGTGCTAAGTCAATGTAATGGTTTTGAAATAAAAGTTTTTACACACAAAAAAAAGTAGGATTACCTACAACTGTGCTGCCAAATCTTTGCCTCTACAGTAATACCCTCCTGGGGCACACAGATAGAAGAGGCCCTGTAGAAGTAGACGTTCACACAAGCTGTACAGGAAGGAAGCCTAAAGACTGTGGGATCATTTACAGACAGAGAGCCACTTCCTGTGTATTACAAATCTCATTCAGACATTGACATGGACCTCCTGTTCTCACAGGCTATGTCATCTGTCATGGGCACAAGTCAAGCTCCCTGTTGAAAGAATGAATCACCAACACAGTACACATAATTCTTGGGCTCCTAGATTTATTACTACCAGAGAAGGGTGGCGCTACCAGAAAATAAGGTACTGACTTCTAAATAGATTGCTTGAAACCGAGTTCTTAAAAGGTGTTTGTAAACCCCGGCCTTAATACCACCAAGCAATCAATACTGACCATAGCTTGGAAAAAGATCAAATGCGTTCTCTTTAGAGGAAGATCAGCTAATACAGAATTCAGGAGACTTGCACATGAAAAAAATAAATAAATAAATAAAAGAAATAGGTTACTGCTGCCCCCCAATGCAAAACCTAGAACATATTAAAGTGATTGTTGCTTCTGATATTAACTCATACTTTATATAAATTATCCCAAGGGTTTTCCTTATTTACCAAGCCTGTGTAGATCCTTATCGGACAAATCTGACAACATTTAACTACTGCTTGGTAAGTTAAAAGTTTCACAATACAGTTTTTTCAGCTCAAGAAAATATATACTTCAATAAAAATAATACGGTATATCAAATCATAATAGCCTTACCCATAACCTAGCACCAATGAAAATAAATCAACCTATAGCAGATCAGTATTTTCTTCTAAGGGTTTATAATGAAATAGTGGTGATCAAATATAATCAATGACACTAAACAAATTAGCGTGGTCAGAAAATGCTAAGAAAGACAAAAAAAAAAACTGTAGCAAACCCTTAATATTGCTCTTTTAAGGTGTTTGCACATCCAAGAAACAATGTAATATGAAGCTGTGTTATTGAAATGGCACCAATTAAAACATTATGGAAATGGATATTTTAATTAATGTTGATACAGCCATGTCACAAACTAGATGCATAAGATTATTTGTACCTCTATAAAGTTATGGTTACAAACCCCTCCCTAAAAGTATGCAAAAGGACAAACAGATGTAATCTAACTAATAAAGTATTTAATATAATATATATATATATATATATTATATATTTACTAAGTCTCAGAACTGAGTGCACAACTTTGTACTGTCCTAAGCACATTATTTTAGCTAACCATGACTTTGTTATAATGCTTCCCATTTCAAACCCAAACTTAACTTGTGAATATACAGGACAGCCATTCCTATGTGTGGTATGTGGAATGGGCCACCACCCCACGTCCCTACAATGTAATATGCAGGGCGGTAAAAGCAACGGGGCAGTGTCACTCAGTCCCAAAAACATTAACTTACACTCTCCTCTCAACTTTGAAAACAATGAAAAATGATAGTGCAGCCCATCAGAGCCGCAGCATGGTGCCGTTAGTTGGGAGTGTCAGGATGGACTCCTATCACACTCAGATATTAAACCGAGTTACCCAAATCTAGATTTGCACACAGCGGAAGTTACATACACTTACACAAGCATTTGTAGTTAATTACTATCACTATAACACAAGTTAGCTATAATGATGAATAGGGTATACTCCAGCCATGGCTAATGCTCGACACTCCCGGAATGGAGCACTACGGTTCCAATGATGCTAAGCCAACCTTTGAAGTGGCTAGGCATCATGGGAGCCGTACCTCGAAGACTAGAGCATTCAAGGTTTGCCATCACTGGTCTATATAATGACTGTAACTGAGGACACAACAATATCAACGCGCTACCGTTTGTTACCTTTAGTTGCTTTCAAGTCTACAGCTCTGAAGTCCAACCCGAAGCAAACTCCGAAGGAACCCGCCTCACCCGGGAGTCAGACAGACCGCAACCTATCAGAGCGCACCGAACGTCCAGCAATACAACAGCGAACCAATCAGTGTTCGGCTATGAAAACAGAGCTCTCCGTTTAATCGAGGAGGCCTCTCCGAACCAATGAGGGGTGACCAGACATAGGAATGGCCGACACGTTTATACAGACCACGCCCCTTTTCGCGGTCCCTTTACTCAGAGAGACAAATTGGGATATCTGCCTGTTAGAACATCATGGTCTCTTCTTAAAGAAACACGATTTAAAAAAAAAAAAAAAATTAGCTTTACAATTCCAACTACATTTTAATGTATATTAGAGCTGGCATAGTCTCTAAATGTTCCAGTGATAACTGTGATGATTAGAAGTTCTAATAATAAAATGTAAATGAGAGTATTAGGCATGTATATGGCAGCATGTTTGTTTTGATCTGGTTCATTACCCAGGCTTTTTAAATTCCATGCAGTGTTTCTCATAGAACAGCTAGATTTCATCCAGAAATGAGTCTCTAGCATCCCATAGATGTCCATGGAGATGATAGAGGCCATAGCTGCAGATGCCAGGAGGAAAGTAAGGGAATCATTTTAATCTATATCAATTGACATACACAGGGCCGCCACCAGGAATTTCAGGGCCCCTTACTGAACAAATGAATATGTCAGGATTATGCCAATTAACAAGCCAGGATTATGCCAGTTAATATGCCAGGATTTTGTCACTCAATATGCCAATTAATATGCCAGGAATTTGCCCCTCAATATGCCAGGATTTTGCCCCTCAGTATGCTCATTATGCCACCCTCCTCCCCCTTCCCCAGCCAGTACTTACCTCCTTGCTGCTGTCTACCGGTGCAGGTCCATGGCTGTGAGGGAAGCGTTGTGCGCTCCCCTCCAGCCGCACAGCTTTAATAAAGTTTGTTAAAAAAAAAATGCAACCAGAGTCTCTCTTCTCTCACACACATCATCTCTTTCTCACACACACATCATCTCTCTCTCTCTCTTTCTCACACACATCGTCTCTCTTGCTCTGTCACACACATCATCTCTCTCTCTTTCTCACACACATCGTCTCTCTCTCACACACACACATCGTCTCTCTCTCACACACACACACATCGTCTCTCTCTCACACACATCATCTCTCTCTCGCACACATCGTCTCTCTCACACACATCGTCTCTCTCACACACATCATCTCTCTCTCACACACACCGTCTCTCTCTCTCGCACACATCGTCTCTCTCTCACGCACACATCGTCTCTCTCTCACGCACACATCGTCTCTCTCTCACGCACACATCGTCTCTCTCACACACACATCATCTCTCTCACACACACATCATCTCTCTCTCTCGCACACATCGTCTCTCTCTCACGCATCATCTCTCTCTCACACACACACACATCGTCTCTCTCTCACACACACATCGTCTCTCACACACATCGTCTCTCTCACACGCATGATCTCTTTCTCACGCACACATCGTCTCTTTGTCACAGACACCCTGACGCATACACATACACTTACGCAAACACCCTGACACTCACACTTTTTCTCAAATATCCTGACACACACGCTCACGCTTAGACACACACACTGACACACAAACACACACACACATACATTTACGCAAACACACATACACTTACTCAAACACCCTGACACACACACACTTACGCAAAAACTCTGACACACACACTCACACACTTACTCAAACACCCTGACACACACACAGTCACACTTCACGCAGACACACATTTCTTCTATTTCTAATATTTTCTATATTTTTCACCAAAAAATTACGTTATACTGTTGGTCCTCCTCCCTGCTTAGATACCTTTATTTGCAGAGAGGAGGATGTTTCCGATGGTGACTGCAGCTGCAGAACACTGCCATACAGCTTGCACATCGCCATACAGCTTCTTCTGCCGGCTGTCCTGATATCCGGTGCATATCCAATCTCACAGTGCAAGGGGGCGGAGCTTGCATTGCTGTGTTAGTATGGCCAGGAGATGCGGTTACTGCAGGCACTCGCCTGCGGGCCGCACCTGAAGGAGGAAGTGGTAGGGAGAGAGCTCCCTATAGCAGTGCCTCCTCCAGATCGGCCCTCACCCCCGCGCAAGCTTAAACCTCCGATTCTGGGACCATGTCCCAGAAGGAGAAAGTAACACATCAGTGGATGTTTAATACTTTCTGTGTTGATTGCACCCTCAACTCCATGACAGTCTCAGGCCCATAGATCTGCAGTAACTCCTCTTCAGAATTCAGCAGGTGAGTTGGCTCTGGAGGACACTGGCAGTTGCCTTGTATAGCTTCCTCTTCACCTGTCACTTTATGTCTGAATATATGAAATATACCGGTTGAACATTGCTATTGGTACACCAACAATCATCATCTGTACATGATGATCTGTAATTTACAAATATACATCTATCTATACATGTATGTATGCAAATACTGATGTGTACATACACACACATACCTATGTGCATGTGTTAACACAGCTCTACTATTACGCAGACATTGATATGTACTGCAACTCCCATGGCCTTTAGCTACTTGCAGCATCCATTTATACATTTTAATTCCTGCAATGTGCTGCTTGGCCACCCTCTCTACAGCTCACAAGCTCTGAATAGCTACAGTTCTCTACACACACCCTTCCAGCTTCTACATGTGTGGCAGCTATTTTAACATGTGATGCCATATATAACTTTCTCTTTCTGCACAATCCATATAACATGCTGCCTATAGTATACAAGTATTATAAATGTACTTACCTTTTCTTGACCTCCTCCTCAGACCAATTAAACCCACCAACTGCGTTAACTGAATGCTGTGGGTCGCATTCTTCCTTCTCTGGCTTGTCCTTTTTCCTTTTTGGTGCTGTCCCTATCATCCAGTCATGGAAAATGACATGGAATGGCAAATATCAAAGCAGGAATGGACCCACAGCGTGTGGAAATCAGCAATATATTGAAGGATATTGGTGAGACAAATCCATTGTCAAATTGATATCGTGAAGGGGCAGAACTCTACTTCTAACAGCTCAACGCATTTCAAGCTGTTACCACAAAATATCCTCCCCAGTAGCCCAATGCCACCAACCTTCTCCCCATTGTTTACCCTTGTTGGCTCCGTAGAGGGGCTTCCCGGTGGGAGGCAAATGTTACAACAGTTCAGGGCTGCCTTTAACGCAGGGCAAACGGGGCAGCTGCCCCGGGTCCAGTTACTCCTGTGGGGCCCAAAGCAGCTGCTCCACGCACCCCCTGCCTTTGTGTGTCTGCTGAACTTTTTTTTTTCCAGCAGTCAAAAAAAAAAGAAAAAAAATCATTACCACCAGATATGACATTAAGTCATATACGGTTGCTGTGTTTCCCATCTCCATGCAGGAGGGAAGACTGCACAGAGGAGAAGTCCGGGGACACGGAGCAGCCAGGAGGTGAGTACTGGGGAAGGGGGAGGAGGGTGGTATATATGAGCACTATAACCATAACATATTAAACCCTTCCCGCCTGTAGGACTTTCTATGCCGTCCTACTTTTTAGTAGCCTAGAAGCTAGTAGGACGGAATAGAACGTCCTACATTAACAGCTCAATGTGGCCCTGTACTACTGGCATCTGAATGGCACAATAATACTGGCATCTTAATGGGCAAATTGGCATCTTTTTTTTTGTTTTATAATATTTTATTCATATTTTTACAATATAAAAAAAAAGAAAAAGACAAAGGGTGACCATATACTATTATGGTTATAACAATATAAAATATTTTACAAAAAATGAATACATAGTCAAGATCAATATTTGGTATAAAGTGCTATTCCAACACAAACATTTATTTTAAATAAAGATATTTATTTGGCCATAATAAGGTGTAGTGGTTTTATTTATGTCTATGATGCTCAGCCAGCAACGTGGGAGACTTTTTGCTGGCTAGCAGAGTAAGTTTGAACTACCATTCTCATGATGCCAAACCAGCCAAAGTCTCCCATTAGTCTGGCTGTGCATCGCAGGAAAATAATTACACAAGGAGAGATGTCACGTGTCTCTCTCCACTCATACCCTCATGTTTATCTCTCTCTTCACTCATACCCTCATGTATATCTCTCTGTCTCCCCCATATCTGTTTCTCCCTCCTTATAACCCCCTTGTATTTGCCTATTAATATGCCACTGTTAGTTTTCCCATTAATATGCCACAGACAGTTTGCCCATTAATATGCCACAGACAATTTGTCCATTAATATACCACTGTTAGTTTCCACATTAATAGGCCACAGTCAAATTCCCCTTTCTCATAAGTTAGTTTACCCATTAATATGTCATAGCCAATTTGCCCACTAATATGCCAGTGTCATTTTGCCCATTAAAATGCCTGTTAGTTTGTCCATTAACATGCCACCAGTTTTCCCAATAAAAGCATTAGCCCCTCTACCCCATTCCCCAGTACTCACCTTGCTGCTGCTCTCTCGCGTCTCCTCTGCATAGTGTTCCCTCCATGCACACTCATAGTTGCCAACATTTGAAAATCATTTCCAGGGACACTTTGCAGTACAGCTTCCAATTACTTACTTTAAGATTGACCACACCTACTGTCAAAACCTCCGCCCACTCCACATAATTAGCATACTGTAACTCCACCTACTTGTCACAGTGTAGATTATATCACCAAGTTCCCACCAGCATTACCATGCATCCTTAGTATACAACAGATACATTCACAGCACAACATCTACATCAGGCTGTATCACTTTTACATGAAATATAGTAAGACCGTGTGCAGATGTGCTTCAGTTAGAGAGCTGTGTGTACACCATAAAACATACATAGTGTAAACCTACCACTTCTGCTGGAAGGTCATTCCATGTATCCACTACCCTATCAGTAATGTAATACTTTCATTACTCCCTGGCCTCATCTTATATCTAGGATAGCCTTATACCTATCCCATTAATGCTTAAAACTCCTTTACTGTATTAACCTATGCCACATGATGGAAGACTATTCCATACATCCACTACCCTCTCAGCAAACAAATATTAAGTTTCTGACCACAACAAAAACCTATAAAATAATAAATATTTCCAGCCTTTTCAAAAGCTTGAGGTGGACCCCAAATATATGTATATAACTAGTTGCATTTATACTTATATGAACTTTTTAATATTACCCTATTTGCTCGATTATAAGACGACCCTGATTATAAGACGACCCCCCAAAATTTGTATATTCCTTTAGGAAAAAAACTAAAAGCCTGAATATAAGACTACCCTATAGGAAAAAAAGTTTAACTTGTATATATGTAAATTGCTTTTTAATATTTAATAAAAAAATGTATATTATACAAATGCATTTCTTGTTTTTATTTCCTTTTATGTGCCAGTGTGGCCTCTCTCCCCCTCCCCCAGCTGTCTCTCTCTCCCCCCACCCCCAAACTTCTTCTCTCTCTCTCCACCTCCCTTGTCTGTCTCCCCCTCACCTTGTATATCTCTATCCCCCTTGTCTGTATCTATTCCCCTCCCCTTTTCTCTCTTCACTCTCCCTCCCTCCCCTTGTCTGTCTGTGTCCCCCTCCCCCCCTTGTCTGTGTCCTCCCCAATCCCCCTCCCTTTGTCTCTATCCCCCCTCCCCCTAACCTGGTTTTGTTCCCTGGTGGGGCTAGTGGGGGCAGCCGGGGGATGTCTGCACGATACGTGCAGACATCCTCCATGCTGCCCAACACGGCAGTCTATTATGATGGACAGCTGGTCCGTCATAATAGACTGCCGTGTCGGGCAGCATGGAGGATGTCTGCACGTATAGTGCAGACATCCCCCAGCTGCCCGATTCACCCTGGTGGCTAGTGGGGCAGCAGAGGAGGTCTGCGCGATGAGCGCAGATCTACCCTGCTGCTGCCCGGCACGACCGCCGGGACTTCTGTGACGAAAGCAGAAGTACCCGGCTTCTTCATAGAAGCCCCGGCGGTCGTGCCGGGCGGAAGCAGGGGAGTCTGCGCTCATCACGCAGACATCCCCTGCTGTTAGAGAGGGGGATCCAGGTCCCCTGCAGCTCTGCTGGGGACCTGGATCACAGTCTTATAGTCTGACCTCAATTTGAGGTCAGATTATAAGACGACCTCGAATGTAAGACGGGGTGGGTTTTTCAAAGCATTTGCTCTGAAAAAAACCTTGTCTTATATTCGAGCAAATACGGTATATTCAAATATTTTCATATGTAATAAAAATGTTATTGAAAAATTGTTCATTTCTTATTTGTAGTCTGTTCCTCTGCACCCACATTGCATATAAAGAACTTAACACAGCACCATACAATATCCAAAGCACTTGGCTTGGCCACAGCCAATTTTCCCATTATGCCACTATTAGCCTGCCCATTAATATGCCACAGCCAGGTTGCCAATTACCGTATTTATCGTATATATCCTGAAAATAGGGGGCAAATGATATTATACGCCGATCGGTGGCTGAAAAGATAAAAAAAATCTAAAACTTACCTCGTTCCTACTCTGTCCCCCGGTGCTCTGAAGCTGCGTGGCTGTAAGGGAAGCGTTGTGAGCTCCCCTCCAGCCGCGCGGTCAACAAAGTGTGTTTTTTTTTAAACAAACTTTATTGTTCCGCACGGCTGGAGGGGAGCTCACAACGCTTCCCTCACAGCCACGCAGCTTCAGAGCACCGGGGGACAGAGCAGGAACGAGGTAAGTACTGGGGTCTGGGGAAGGGGGGGAGTAGGGTGGCATAGCGAGCATACTAAGGGGCAATATCCTAGCATATTACATGGCATATTGGGGGCAATATCCTGGCATATTAAAATGGCATATTGGGGGCAATATCCTGGCATATTAAATGGCATATTGGGGGCAATATCCTGGCATATTAAATGGCATATTGGGGGCAATATCCTGGCATATTAAAATGGCATATTGGGCTTCAAAGTTCTTTATTTGAAATGTAAGTTTTTTTCCCTGAAATTTCCTTCTTAAAATGATGTGCGTGTTATACGCCGGCGTGTGTGTAATATGCCACTGACATTTTCTCTATTAATATTCCACTATTAGCCTGCCCATTAATATTCCACAGCCAGGTTGCCAATTAATATGCCACAGACATTTTCCCCATTAATATTCCACTATTAGCCTGCCAATTAATATGCCACAGTCAATTTTCCCATTAATATGCCACTATTAGCCTGCCCATTAATATGCCACAGCCAGATTGCCAATATACCACAGACAAGTTCCCATGAATATGCCATT
This sequence comes from Pelodytes ibericus, assembly GCA_036172795.1. Classification (NCBI taxonomy): domain Eukaryota; kingdom Metazoa; phylum Chordata; class Amphibia; order Anura; family Pelodytidae; genus Pelodytes; species Pelodytes ibericus. Next base: position 171,786,312 of record CM069861.1, read on the forward strand.
ATTAGTCTGCCCATTAATATGCCACAGACAATAGCTAGACTAGCTGTCATATCCGGCCGAACACTATGAAAAAAAAACAGCTGCTCTGAGCGCACAGCCACGCGTACGGTGACGTGACCGGGTGACCCGCCGCAATCGCGAGACAGTCCATTTTCCCGGGACTGTCCCGCAATCGCAATATTCGTGGGACATTTGCATAGTTGCCGGGACTGTCCCGGCGAATCTGGGACAGTTGGCAACTATGCACACTGAGTGCATGAAGCTGGAAATAGCCGCTGGCTGGATGCAGACTATTGCCCTCTTTGTGACAGTCACGTGTGCATGTTGCGGCCAGTGGCAGCCCCTTTAACCTGTGGGCTCTGGAAAGTGCCCACTTTGCACATTGGTTAAAGCGGCCCTGCCTACACACATACACAGCAACACAGTCATACTTACACTCTCACGCATAAATACACACAGTCACACTTTTTGACACACAGTCATCATTACACAGGGTGAAGGAACCTGGAGCTGGAGATGGCCGGCAGGAACTGTGTTCCCCCTGATGTATATGTCTTATGTGCCCATGTTTTTCCGCTGTCTAAAAACTACCTAAAAGAGCAAATCACTGCCCTTTTCCTCGCCCCCGGGTGTCCTACACCAACCCCCTAAGTAGCGACCCCATTCCCGCAGGACAGACCTAGAGACTACGGAGCCTTTCGCTCAGTCACCCATTGGTTCGTTTAAAACTCCTGCAACTTGGCCCAACGGCACTCGAATAGGGATTGGCTGGTGTGTTTAAGGGCCCAGTAGCTCTCCCTCCTATTGGTCCAAGCCCCGAAATAGGGAACTGAAATCTCCCCTCGCCAGCCCTCTGCACAGCTGGAGTGGAGGATCCTGGGAGGGGGCGGACCTCACCGGGTGAGAGGAGAAGGTCCGCCCCCACCCTGTGAAGCAGAGCGGCGTCTGCTTCATGGGGGAGTCGCGGGCAGCATAAGCTCCTTGTGTTAAATATATTATTAGTATTTTTGCAGAGTCACATCCAGGTGGAAAATTACCTCTATTTCCACTTAAGTAGAACATACTGCATGGAAATGGAAGGCGCGCAGGAATAAAATTGATGTGATTATTGTGAAATTTGCTATTAATGCACACATTTCAGTGGGCTATAAACGGACAAATTATCTTTGGTCTAATAATGGACAAATTATCAGTGGGCTAATAACGGTCAAATTATCAGTGGGCTAATAATGGTCAAATTATCATTGGGCTATTAATGGTCAAATTATCATTGGGCTATTAATGGTCAAATTATCAGTGGGCTATTAATGGACAAATTATCATTGCGCTAATAACGGACAAATTATCATTGGGCTAATAAAGGACAAATTACCATTGGGCTATAAATGGACAAATTACCATTGGGCTATTAATGGACAAATCATCAGTGGGCTATTAATGGACAAATTATCAGTGGGCTATAAATGAGCAAGTTATCAGTGGACTATTAATGGCTAAACTATCCAGAGGGGAGGGGGGGGGCATAATTTTTTTCCGTAAGGGGTCCTGAAATTTCTGATGGCGGCCCTGTTGTTGGGGCCACTCTGATGAGCAGAACTGGTAGTTGGGGTCGCTCCATCGAGCAGATCTAGTTGTTGGGGCAGCTCCTGGGTGCAGATCTTGCCTTTTGGGGAAGCTGCTGTTCGGGTACAGAAACCCATCCTTTCAGATAATCTCCCCAGATTCAGCTCGGCTGCCAGTGTTTCATATAAAAGATAAAATTAAGAAAAAAAAACATAGTGTAATATGGCAATGAAGAGGACATTTACTTTGGGAATTCCTCCTCATTTCAATATTACACTATGTTTTTTTCTTAATTTGTTCTTTTATTATGAAACACAGGCATTGAGGCAAGAAGAAGAATAATGCCCTAAAGATGTATAATCCTTAAAAAGTCTTAAAGTCACAAGCGTGGCACCCTGTTTTCTTTATAAAAGTTAATGTTGAGTTGTGAAGCTCTGTGATTCACAGCAAACATTGGGAAGTATAAAAAGGGTGATTAGAGGAAATAAAAAGAGACATAAAGGTCTGATTCCAAAAATAGAATGAAAGGAGGGATGTAAGGGGAGCTGTCCAATAGGGTGAAAGACAGACAGTTAATGGCCAATGGGATGAATGAAATCAATGGCAGTTGGAAGAAGCTAAGGAAACTTGGACAATACCATGATCAAAGGGGTTTAGTGGTGAGTGAGGGAAAGAATAAAATGAATAATAATTTAAACAGTATAATGTCATCCACCCTGACAAGTAAGAATATAAAAAAAAAAGATTCAGAAACTATAGGGCTCAAGTAGCAGATTAAGTGTGTCCCCACTCAGACAGCTACCCACATTGCTCAGTGGTAAAAACGGCCCTGAGAGAGCAGCCCAAACCATTCTGATAGGGGGGAGCATCGAATTAAAGAAAAGGTATTTTTGCTGCAGTTCCCTGGTGGACACCCATGCATCCAGTAGCTCCTGCACAGCTTAGTTGCTTTAAAAAAAGGGGGTCCACTCAATGTACACTAATCTGTTCTAAATTGGAATCGGATCCGGTACAAAACCCCAAAATGTGGCTAATCAGTATCCAGGAATTTGGCTACAAATCAGCTCATTGGGCCATTGGGAAACCAAAGCATCAGAGGCCTTCAGATCAGGACAGTACGCTATTGAAAACTTCCGTTTTTGGCTATCCAGCATGCAATGATCACCCCTGGTGCTGAACTTCAGGAACAGGTAATATTGTATTCACAGTGCTCTGTTTCAGCGCCATTAGTTATTACTGTAGGGTTCGGGGCCAGTTGCCCTGGTTACCTTTTATTATATGGGGGGACCATGGCAAGTAGCCCTGGCTCCTGGTGTATTTTATACTGGGCTGGGAGCAATTGCCCAGCTCCCCCTCATTTTCTATAGGGGGGAGTCAGGGCTATCTGTCCTAACCCACCAAGTGTATAATGAGTCTGGGATATATTTTGCTGGCTCCCTGCCCTCTTTTTTGAAGGGGTCAGGGGTACTTGCCCTGGCCACCCATGATTATTTTAGGTCCCTATTGTGGCAGTTCTTTTTATTTTCAGTTTGGGAGGGCTTTGGCAATTTTCAGAATAGCTTAAGTCTTCCCAAAATGAGCATCTATTATCCACTATAGAAGTCTATAGGGATGACGGAGGAACCATTTTGGTTCGGTGTGTTTCAGGCATATTTCGGTTATGGCAGGTCTCATCGTATCTGTAACAGTCTCAATTCGGATATACAATGCAATAATCTGATCTGATGAAAATGTGATATCGGTACAATCCAAGAACCAGGCCTTTGAGAGGTAATTGGAGGTCTTTGGTCCAAATCAGAGATACCTTTGGTTGAGCCGCAGGCACTACAGAAAAGGAAAATAGCTGCACCTCTACCTCTCTCCAGACACTGGTAAGGGAAGTACGCAGGATAAGATCAGTTCACAGTAGGAAGTAGATCTGGATTTGAATGCTGAAACCAGGAGACTGGATACTGGTCACACAGTCACTAGTACTGAGAGCTTGGAAGCTGGACACACAGCCAGTGGTACTGAGATATTTGTAAATGGGACACACAGCCACTGGTATTGAGATACTGGAACAGAACTCACAGCCACTGGTACTGAGATACTGGATACCAGATAAACAGCCACTGGTACTGAGATACTGGATACCAGATAAACAGCCACTGGTACTGAGATACTGGATACCAGATAAACAGCCACTGGTACTGAGATACTGGATACCAGATACACAGCCACTGGTACTGAGATACTGGATACCAGATACACAGCCACTGGTACTGAGATACTGGATACCAGATACACAGCCACTGGTACTGAGATACTGGATACCAGATACACAGCCACTGGTACTGAGATACTGGATACCAGATACACAGCCACTGGTACTGAGATACTGGATACCAGATACACAGCCACTGGTACTGAGATACTGGATACCAGATACACAGCCACTGGTATGGAGATACTGGAACAGAACACACAACCACTGGTCCTGAGACACTGGAACAGAACACACAGCCACTGATACTGAGATCCTGGAACAGAACACACAGCCACTGGTACTGAGATACTGGAACAGAACACACAGCCACTGATACTGAGATACTGGAACAGAACACACAGCCACTGGTTCTGAGATACTTGGAAACGGAGTCAAAATGAATGAAAGGATCCTACTGGTACAACTCCCTGACTCACAAATAGAAAAGCTCAAGTCTAGGTTCCCGTTTCATTGGTGTGTTTCTAAAATGAAATACCTAGGGGTCTGGATTACGAGAGATCTCACCCAGCTTTATAGTGTGAATTTTGCCCCACTGGCTTGGACTGTGTACAATGACCTGAAGAAATGGGGGTGACCTTTCTGACGTGGCAAGGTAGGATAAATGCAGTAAAAATGAATATCCTCCCTAGATTTTTGTATCTATTCCAGACTATTCCAATAGTGATTACTCCTTTCTTTTTTACCACAACAAAACAAGCCATAACGAAGTTTGTGTGGCGAGGCATGCAACCCAGATTGTCATACTCGACCCTGACATTACCTAAAGCTAGAGGCGGACTGGCACTACCAGATCTACACAAATATTATGTGGCTACACATCTCTTGCGTATCATTGACTGGACGATCCATCCCCAGATTAAACCCTGGATATACCTAGAAGATTCTTTGATAGATATCCCGATCGCAGTGCAGGCCTGGATACCCCCAAAGGAGTCCAGAATTATCACTTAAATGTACCCCAGTAAGACAGGCTGAGACAGCTGGCCTAACGACCTTTCCCTCACCAATGAGCCCCATACACTTCAATGCAGCATTCCCCCAAAGTAGGGAGGGGACATTTGTATCGGCATTCATGCTTTCCCCTTTAGCACGGATTAAGGAAGTCATGTCTGGCGAACGCATTTGTACTTTGGGGGAATTATTGCCTGACATTACTCATCCTTTCTTGACACAACTGAGATACACCCAACTCAAACACTACATACAGTCCATCCCACAACAGCTTGCTATAAGCAGAGATCTTACATATGTCGAATTTTTATGCAACAAAACTGAACCCCCAATACGAGGCATCTCTAGGCTACATAATGAGCTTATGCCAAAAGCTGAGGCTCCCCTCCCAAGATATGTCACCAAATGAGAGGAGTATTTGGGAATACACCTCACTAAAGGGCAATGGTACAAAATATTGATCTTGACACACAAGTGCTCTTCCTACACGGTCATACAGGAAAATGCGTTCAAAATTCTATCACTGTGGTACAGGACGCCCTCTCTTTTGCATAGAATGAACCAGTCCATCCCTGATATCTGTTGGAGGTGTGGGTCAGCAGGGGGCACTATGTTACACCTACGGTGGAACTGCCCAAACTAAGTGCCTTTCTGGCGTCCGATCAGGGCCGGCCTTAGGGGTGTGCGACCTGTGCGATCGCACAGGGCGCAACACTCCAGGGGGCGCCTGCCCGGCCATTAAAATAAAAAAAAAAAGTTAGAAAAAAAAAAGATCAAAAGATCCCCCCTCACCAGCCCTCTGCTCGGCATGCTGTGCTGTGTCCGGGGAGGGGGCGGAGCTAACCGGCTCAGTGGGGTAGCTCCGCCCCCACCATGTGAAGCAGAGCAGCGTCTCCTTCACAGGGAGCCACGGACTGCAATAGAAGGTGCTGCTCGGCTTCCCATGCCTGCATTAAGTATGGGGAGCCGAGCAGCACTTTCTATTGCTGTCTGTGGCTCCCTGTGAAGCAGACGCTGCGCTGCTTCACAGGGTGGGGGCGGAGCTACACCACTGAGCCGGTTAGCTCCGCCCCCTCCCTTGAACCACACTTGCAGGCAAGGGGGGGGGGGGGAGAGAGAGACAACAGGAGGTGAGAGGCAGAACAGGGGGAGGGGGGAGAGAGAGAGAGACAGAACATGGGGTGAGAGAAGGACAGAACAGGGGGTGAGAGGCAGAACAGGGGGAGGGGGGGGGAGAGAGAGACAGAACATGGGGTGAGAGAAGGACAGAACAGGGGGTGAGAGGCAGAACAGGGGGAGGGGGGGGAGAGAGAGACAGAACATGGGGTGAGAGAAGGACAGAACAGGGGGAGGGGGGGGAGAGAGAGGCAGAACAGGGGGTAAGAGAAGGACAGAACAGGGGGAGGGGGGAGAGAGAGGCAGAACAGGGGGAGGGGGAGGCAGAACAGGGGGTGAGAGGACAGAACAGGGGGTGAGAGGCAGAACAGGGGGAGGGGGGAGAGAGAGGCAGAACGGGGTGAGAGAAGGACAGAACAGGGGGAGGGAGAGAGAGAGGCAGAACAGGGGGAGGGGGGAGAGAGAGGCAGAGCAGGGGGAGGGGGGAGGCAGAACAGGGGGTGAGAGAAGGACAGAACAGGGAGTGAGAGGCAGAACAGGGGGAAGGGGGAGAGAGAGGCAGAACAGGGGGTGAGAGAAGGACAGAACAGGGGGTGAGAGGCAGAACAGGGGGAGGGGGGAGAGAGAGACAGTACAGGGGGAGGGGGGAGAGAGACAGAACAGGGGGAGGGGAGAGAGACAGAACAGGTGGAGGGGGGATAGAGAAACAGAACAAGCGAGGGGGAAGAGAGAGAGACAGGAGGTGGGAGAGACAGAACAGGGGGGGGGGGGGGGGGGGGGAGACAGACATGGCAAGGAAGAGGAAAGGGACACATACTTAGGGGGGGGTGAAAGACAGGGGGGGGCGCCATAGGGGAAGCCTGCACAGGGCGCCGGAACACTTAAGGCCGGCCCTGCGTCCGATCGCAGACGCAATCACCCACCTGACCGAAGAACCCCCACCTTTTAGACTGGAGCTCAGTGCAGCCAAATTGCTGATCCCAATTCACTAGAAATCAACAGTCCCGCCCACATTTAATGAATGGGTTTTGAAAGTAGAAGAAATCCGCGATTTGTCTGCCACCTCTTCTTTTAAAAAAGGACACTACTGCACGACATGGTTTCACTGGGTAGAATACACAATGAGCACACACATGCCAGGGCCCGCACCCTAGTGTGGGGATCTGGGACCTCCAGGCCTCCTCTGATTACTGTGTGATGGAGGGAGTTTGGAGTAGTACATGTCCTACACTTGAGGAGCGGGCATAGGCGTGCGCAGCCTATTGCATTAGGGTGTGCACCCTAAAGCACAAACACACACGCCGCACACGTGTGTGTGTGTATAGATATATATCTATCTATATATCTATACACACACACACACATACACAAATGCACTCTGCATACAGACCCGCACAGACCCTGTGCTCTGCTCTGCACCCTCTCCTCTGGCACTGCGGCTGGGCCTCACCCTTGCGTTGCCGTGACTCCGCCTCTGCGTGACGTCACGGAACGCGTGTACGCGAACGCGTACATTACAGGGGAGGTCTGAGGGAGGAGAAAGTCCGTCCTTCACTATGCGGCGCTTCCGCTCGCATAGTGAAGGATCGGATTAGGAGACAAACTCGGGCGGCAGACGGCAGTGCAGCACGGAGGTGAGAGAGCCTCAATTTGAGGCTTGATTAGGGCAGGGCCGGTGCAAGGATTTTTGCCGCCCTAGGCAAAATAAAATTTGCTGCCCCCCCCCCATTATCATATTATTTTCCCATATCATGACATCACATGTTCCACCCCTTTCTCAGCATTTAAATTAAAAGAGAGTTAACAGAGTTACATGTTGCAATAAAGCCCCCTATTAAGAATGGTGGAGAATAAGTAACATAACTTAAGCCTACAGTGAAGTGTCCCCACAGAACTAACTTGTACACCCATGCCCTGTAGATATATTACCTTTTTATTCATGGAGGCCATAGTTGCCAACATCTGCCATGTTTCCAGGGACACATATTTGTTCCACATGCTGCAGAAAAGAGCATGTAAAGTGCAGCCCGGCAGTATGTAGGATTGATATACGCACAGACAGAATTCAATTAATTAATTAATCAGGGTGGAGATCTCATGGAAACTACCATGATTAATTAAATGGATTCTGTCTGTGCATATATCCATCCTATTATACATACTGCCAGTGATCTGACAAAAAACTCGAGCAAATTCTACTGAACAGGCGCAGTAGAATTCACTCATCGCGCATGCGCACAAAGTTACAGCTGATCATTCAGCTGTAACTTTGCCAGAACAGCGCATGCACGAGGTGCACACACCATCTCTGGCCCCCTTCGGACCAGCTGCTTTGACAGGTAAAGTAGGAGCGCATGCGCACTTCGCATGTCACTTATTAGCGTAGCAATCACTGTATAGTTGGTAAAACTCCTATCGGTGACATGCTACTTTAGTAAGTGGAAGTCAGACACGGGGGACTGCCTCATCTTGGTGGGAGTTGTGATCAAGATGAGGCAGCCGCCCCCCTGTGTGTCTAGGGTTGCCACCTGGCCTGTATTTTACTGGCAGGCCAGTAAAAAATTGGCTTCAGGTCAATGTTAAGTCTATGGAGACAGTACCAAGGCCAGTATTTTTCTGAAGAAAAGGTGACAACCCTACGTGTGTCCCCGTGTCTGACTTACTAGCGTAGCATGTCACCAATAGAAGTTTTACCAACTATACAGTGATTGCTACGCTAATAAGTGATGTGCGAAGTGCGCTCCTACTTTACCTGTTAACGCAGCTGGTCCGAAGGGAGCGTGGTGTGCAACCCTCACGAATGCGCTGTTCTGGCAAAGTTACAGCTGAATGATAAACTGTAACTTTCTACACATGCGCGATGAGTGCGCTCAAGTTTTTTGTCAGAACACGGGGCTGCACTTTGCATTCTCTTTTCTGCAGCATGTGGAACAAATATGTGTCCCTGGAAACATGGCCGATGTTGGCAACTATGGGAGGCATACACAAAAAGTATACTCCAAGGATGCGATCTGTAACGTGTAGGCTTCCAGGCTGTAACCTTCAAATTAAGCATCAATGCCCTGAAGGCATGAAGCATGCATTTTAATAAACGTCCCTGAATAAAGCCATGACCTGGACATCCTGCAGCTATAAGCACCAATCGAAAGCCACATGAACAAATGCTATGTTGTTAGGATTGGTAGCCTGGTTCTATCGCAATAAAGTTCGTTTTTCAGGGGACCTAATCCGATGACGCTCCGCCTCCCCCTTGCTATGATGCATTTCCGTTTCCGGTCGTCAGTCATACCAGCTTCATTCAGCCCCATCCTCAGGCTGACGTGTCGCGGCCCATGACGTTACTCTAAGGGATAGGCTAAACTGCTCCCTATAAAAGACTTGAGGTAGGCGGGCGCAGCTTTCCCCGGCAGTCAGCGGATCGGGACACGGAGTGAGTGTGGGGGAGAAAGAACGGAAGGGAGAGTGTTAACGGGGGTAAAGGAATGGATTGGGCCTGTGGTTACGATCTTGGGTAGCGAGATCTACAAGCTGTGGATCTTAGTTAGATGGTGGCGGCATCTGATTAGTGGGAGGGCGATTGGTGGTGCTGCTTACGTGGAGTAAACACGGGAAAAGAGCGCTAGTGGGGTTTTTTTTGGGCACACTTCATTTAAAAGGGACATTGAGTTCATCTAGCACTTGATGGACTGATCTCCCACTGACTGGTTTATCTTTGGTAGTCCAGCGTTTGTACACTCCTTTTGCAGGATGTTCAGCCAGCCATTAACGAAGTATCAAGGGAAACGTAGCCCCCCAACAGCTGGAGTGCCAAAGAATGCCCGTCATCTGTGAGGAGGATTCAGAGAAATAGGATATTGACTGCAGAGTACATCTGTGTCAAGCGTCTCCCTCAGTTGAGGTGCATTGACCTCCTAAAATGATTATTGGCCCATTTGAGAGCCTGTGTCAGATTTTTTTTTTTTAGGCAGAGATCAGCACCTGCCCCCACCTCCCTTTGAAGGAATACGTGTCTTTTAGACGGTTACACAGGTCCTCATATGTAAAGCATTTTCTAGCCCATGCTGTCTGGAAACTGTGAAATCATTGGCCACTAGATAAAGCATCCTAGATTTTGTTTATAATTGTATTTCTCTGTATAGGTCAGTGTATCTTCTATATGGTTTAAATGTATAAAATACTTAAATACGAATAGTTTGGGGTATATATAATATAGTCAGCTGCCAAGCTTCCCCTCAACCCCCATACTGTAATAGTAGTTTTACAGTGCAAGAATTATGATTTTTTAAAATCTGTGCATAGGGTCCTAATTCTTCTCTAAAAATACCGGTTAAAGTTAAGTACTAGAAATAGAATACTTAGAAGATTCTATTATTTGTGTTTGCAAATATAAATAAGTTGTGTGACAAATTTCCACACACGTATTCAAAAAATGCACACAACTGACTGTTTTAGAGATGTGTGATGGCTAACTCGCCTAGTTATAGTATATTTTCCATGAGAATGTTCAAACCTAATTGTTTTACATTTATCTGATGTCCTATGCACAAACTACTATACACGATCGCTCTTCATTCACTAAACAAATACAGTTTTTTTTGGTTATCATAACAATACCTTCTTTTTAGCTATTATTTTAAAAACTGTAAAAAGTTCTAAACTTAGGGAGATTTCCTTTTGGTTTTAGTTAATTTTATTACAGGGCATTCAAAACAATTTCTTTATTTTAAATTCATTGGTTAACAGATGGAGCCCACCCGGGCTCAGTGGTTTTCTTTTTAATTGGGGATAGATTTGCTTTAGTTATTGAGATCGTATTTTCAGTATATCTGCATTATTATCTTTTTTTTTTTTATATTATCTGATCACCTGCAGTCGTGAACTAGTTTAACAGTCTACCTAGTAAGAAGCTGAAGTTTAACCTGGGCCTGAAGTGGTGACGTTGGCATATAAAGAGGCCTCGGAGGGAGGGATATGCAGAGTTAGGAGAGGGGGAGGTGAAATCCTCCTAATCCATCACCCAGCCAGTAGTCTGTGTTGCAATCCTTACAAGTGGTAAAAAAAAAAAAAGCCCCTCTTTCTTGAATAGTAAGCACTGTGGCTACATTTGGTAGAATGTTTTATTAAACTGTAATACACTCCTGAGTCGGGTACCTTTTTTTTTTTTTTTAACTGCGGGGATTATTAATTGCAACATGGATCAAAGTTTTCTAATTAAGGAGAATTATCTGCGGACCAGTTTCTAATGTTCAAATATTACACTGCAAAGCGACAAAAATGGTAGAAAACGAATTCTTCATGCATCGGCTTGCTGTTTTATGTTAGCATTCATTCTCTCTCCATAAAACTTTATACTTTTTCTAGAAAGACTTATGACTGGTCTTTCTTGTACATTTTTTTTTTTTTTTTTTTTTTACAAAGAATGCTCTTTTGATTTCTCCTTCCATATGGGACTTTGCAATGTCATTAACCCCATAGCTCAGCAGACGGCGGTACATTAGTTACATCTGATTGCCAGTTAGTAGTAATTACAGCCATTTTTCTTCTAAATCTCTTGCTTCTTGTGAATTTAAATTTTTCTTAGAAAGCTCTTGGTAAACTGTATAGCTGTCCACACTAGTTGTGTATTCAGAAGCGATGTCTGCAAAACAATGTACTTTGTATTATCTGAGTTCTATTGAGATATAGTTTGTTTAAATAGCAATGTGTAATCTTTCTTTTAGAAGTAGGCAAGCAACCTGCTCATTAAAGTAGGGCTTACATCAGCTAAACCCCTCATTTACAGTTTGACAATAATGGTGAAGTAGCTGCCTGTTTTTTTTTTTTTTTTTTTTAACTGTTTCCTTTCCAAGTTGAAGATACTGAGCTGTTTTGATAACATTTAGCTTGTTGCATAATTGTACATGTTGGTGCAGTCTCTACACTAAACCAGTAGTTAGTGGTTATCAGTGGGGGTTCAAAGGATAAGATCCTTCTGCAGTGAGTCCTGACTTAATTGCACACACAGTAGTATATGTGGGGAGGGCCATCAATTCCATTTGGTGTTGCTGATGCATTTTCTGCTAGTGAGGTGCACAGGGATTGGATGAATGTACCTAATTAATTTATGTCTTTTTAAGATAAGTGCCCACTGAGCTGGCTAATATTCCCATCATGCTAACAGCCGGAGGTCCATAAACTGGCTACTACAACCATACTAGTTTACTGAGAAACATTAGCCGTGTCTGCCATTCTACCACTAACTAGTTTTAGGGTGGTGAGCATTTTAATCATTCAGCTGTTGGTTTATTTACTTGGGATACATTAGGTCTGTCTTCTGGATGCCTAGAATAATTCCTATATTTGGGGAAAGTAAGTGGTTCCACATCTCAGAGAGATACTGACCTTACTAGTCTACTTCATCCTCACTCAGAAGGTTCTTCTGTGCACTATCATTTTTGACTGTACTCTGTTCAGTCTCTCTGTACCTCTTTGCCTCCTGTTCCATTGTCTCATGTTGCCTACTAGTTGTACATTTTGTCTGTCAGTTTTACAGCACAGTGTATAATGTAGTTATTTTGTCTTAATAGAGAGATTTGAATTAAAATAATCATTTTTATTTGGCTAATTAAGCTTTCTTCTGCTTCTGGAGTCCTCTCCAAGTCATCTACCCACTACATTTTTTAGGATTCGGTCCACAAATCTTGGCCTTCTCAGACTGTAAAGTTTATTTTTCTGGCAAATGTCTTAAAACGCAATGTTTCTCTTTCAAATTATTGCTTTCATATGTTGCTTAATATACAGTCATTGGTACTGTACTTTTACATCTTTTTAATGTTGATACATTCATTATGTCGCCACAAAATACATGCTTGTAATACAGCTGGTCCTATAAAGCATTTGATTTATTCATGTGCTTATTGCATTCCCCTCCTTTTTATTCTCTTTGTGCTAATAACTATTTTCATTGTTTTGCCAGTAGATATGTGCAGCTGTTTGTTTGTTGCTTTAGTATGTTGCTGGCATTTAAAGACCTTCTTTAACAACACTTTTTAAACCTGTGGGCAAAGGTCACAAATGTTATCAGAAAATCACAGTGACTGTGGTATACGCTGCCATTTTCCATGTGGCAGGGTGACGCTTTTGTAGCTTTCTGATGTATAGAGATATCATTCTGAATGTTTAAGGATCAGTGCCACTTTTCAATTTTATTCATTTAAAAAAACCTTATAAAAGTGGAAAGCCACAAAACACCAATCATTGCAGTGCTCCGACTCTGTGTAGTTAAATGGCAGTTACAACGTGTGAATGTGTAAGTTTTGCTGTGTCCTCTATTTTGAACTTCTGTTTATTACCTCTACACACGGAAGGGATATCCACATACACAGCAGGCTTCAAAGTGGTTAAACTGTCTGAGTCAGGCTTGTCTGTTGTGTATGCTGAGCTGGCAGGGAGCTCTGGCCCTTTAAGTTGTCCCCTCCCCCATACCGGTAATACAGGCAATGCTGAGGTGGCAGTACAGAAGGGCCTGTCCCTGCTGAGCACAAACCCCCGGCCTTAACACTGCTCCATGCTCTGAGTGAACCATCTCAGCAAATCACACACCTGCCAACAATCCGCACTGTGACCGTAATCCATGTGGGTCCTTTAGAACCGGCCCTTTAAGTAAACTTCCTCTAGGTATCTAGAGCAGCGACTGTCACATAAATCTGGCCTGTATTCGGCAGGTCAACGTGTTGCAGTGTAAAGGCCTGCGGTTTCTACTTTGCTAATTCATCATGTTTGGAATGCCAGGCAATATACCGTATTGGAGGGCGCAGGTGGCGATATCCAAATACATTGAAAGCATTTTAATTGTATAATGTTGTGTAAACCATTAGTATTTGTGCCCGAGGGAAACATTCCATTGACTTTTCACATTCCATTTACTGACCTGTTTTCCTTCAATGATCACTGAATTTCTCTCTCGTAGTTCAACAGAATGGAAAGGTTACATGCTGCCCATCTGTGAATTTCACGCATAATGTGAAATATAAATATATATATATCTTTTTTTTTTTTTTTTTTTTAATTGGTATAATAAACGGTTAAAAAAAGGTTTTTCATTTCATTTGCAGACACTGGAATATTACATATCGTACCCTAACATTAAGGTATTAACTCTGTGTTTGTCACAGTTATGTAACCAGTGGCCAAACAGGTTTATCCTGATTGTACACTTTTTTTTTTTTTCCTCTTTGAATAATTAATGCATGCCATGCTTTACCTGGATTTTTTTGTGTGGTTTACATTCTGCTGTGTATCTGATTAGAAGGATTATTTAAAGTTTGAGCTGATCAACCAGTCGTGGCGGTCCACCCTGTCCTGTCCTGTTTTTTTTTTGTTTTGTTTTTTTTTATAATTAGAAATCTCAAGGATGTAATTCTTAGGATGGGCATGATTTAAAGCATCATATCAAACAGATTTGGTTAGCAACAATCAGTGTGTTTTTTGTGGTGGTTTTGAAACTTTAACTTTCGCAACTAAGCTTTCTGTGTAACTTCCATCATTTCAGTACCTTCCATTGCAAAACTGATTTCTTTTTACCCTGCACTGCTTTTAAATGCAGTGGGCCGCTTGACTGAGTCATATGGTTTTTGCACCCCAAAACTAGTTTGTCGATCTCTGTACCTCAATTGTGCAGTGCAAGGAGAGATCCAATAGATCACTGCAAGCTACCTTTATTTCAAGGATTTTTAATAACCCCATAATAGGACATCCAACTATATTAAAAATATTGATGCACATTTGTATAGCCAAGCAGACTGGGAGCTACACAAAAATTCTCCAGGTCCAGATGTGGTTCGATGGTGTTCTGTAGAAGGCCAGATCAAAGTAATTTTCCTATGAATATCTGCCACATTCTGTGTGGGAAATCTAATCTTGATCTATACTCAGTCTTTGTCTTTCTGGTGTAATATTACACTGTTGAACCCACTCACCTATTTGCTTCATGTGTACCCTGGACTGGAATTAAACTCTCCCACCCAAGGAAAAGTAGAATTTGAAAAAGAATGAATGTGCTAATCAGATTTAAACAATATAGTATAATCTGTTCAAGCACAGTGCATGTCCCTTTTAACACCCTAAAAAATAGAAAATAGCCCAAATCATGAAGTGCTGTAAATAACCAGATTAAAACGCCCAAGTGCGGAAATAATTGAAATGGTTACTTAAATTTTCACATATAAGACTGGATGACCTGCATTGTCCTTTAAAGGCTCCGGATGTCACTCACAGTGATTGTCTTCTCTCTTAAAAAAATAAATAAAAATAAAATATATATAGTGTACACTGTTTGCTACTCAAATTCTTATGATCTATCTGGCTTGATATCATTAAGAGCCGCCTGTTTGATGTACCTGTATACAAGACCTATCATGGGAGGTTGTCCCAGATTATACTAAGCAATGTAAATTGAGAAGTATATTATCTGCTCATTTACACTGAGTCTAAAACCTATGCCCAAAGTGTGCATTTTAATTTGGGCATACGTTTAAATAATTATATACACACTGAAGACTATTTTATCCCGTCCTATATATGAAAATGTAAGCAATCATTTAAATTATTTAGCCACTTGGCTGTTTAGAATTCTGTTATTTACAGTGCCCCCAAATTTTTGCTAAGGAAAACAGGGTCAAGCAACTGCAAATACAAAGCAATGGTGTCCAATTAATGGAAAACTTGCCATTATGTTCAAGAGTAAACCTGTGATGAAGTTACACTAGACTGTTGTAAGTGGTCAGGATTTAGTGCTGCAGTGTTAGGGTTGTGTCTGAAACACAATGAGCAGCTCCATACAGAGTACATACTCCAGGGGATTATGCACACAGAACTTTTGCTATTTCCCCCATGGCTTCAGCTCTACTCTAGAGACTTAAGAACACATCTGCATTTACCCTCCTCAGTGTCCCTACAGTTCTGGATAAACAAGTGGTGCAGCTTATTTTCAGATTTGTTTAACTCGTCGGTTGCCAACAGGATACATGCAGTTTGAAGTCATGTGTTGGTACACAAATAAACCTTAAGTTAGTTGTTCACAACACATACTGATTTTTAAATACTAAAAATTGACTTCTACGTGCAAATGGAAAGGCGTTTTATTTTTATCTATGCTGTTTTTTTTAATCCTATTGAGTTATTTGTAGTCTTTACTAGCCAAAGACTCCATTTCAGGAGCCAGCTTAGGTATTTGTAGGAGCGAGGGAAATGGTATTTGCTTAGAGTTCTATGTAAAACAATCAAATAAGTTGGGAGTGAGCAGTAATTATTTTAGGATTTGTCAAGCCCTGCGTAAGTGACAACAGGTAATTAGTAGAAGACAAAATCGATATTGGCTTGATATTCTATTCTTTTTTTGTTTTCATTTCTTTATAAAAGATTAGTGTAATACAGTCAATTGTTATTAGGCCTTGTGACATTATACATGGGTTTTAAACATCTGGTAGTAAAATTTAGTTAGTTTTTGCATGTCATCTACATGATCACATCTGGTTCAACTCAGGCAATCCCCTGCTCCAGAAATGGCGGATGTAATATTTGGCAGAATTTCTTTGGGATATTTTAAAATGGCCAACAGGATGTCTAAGTACCGTTTAGTCTTTACACAGCATGTGCCCACTATGTTTCAAAAGAACATTTTAATTATATTTTGCTGAATTTTATTTTGCTTTGCCATTTAATTGCGGATGTTTGTGAATATTTGTAAACTGGTGCTATAACGAGCACTGCACAATCAGTAGTGTACATTTTTATTCGGTGAAAAAGTTTAGTTTTTTTATTTAAAGCAGATAAAATATATCCTCCTTTTGCACAGTTGTCTGTTGGAAGAGTGATCGGCCATTTTGTTCACGTGGTCACTGCACAGCTTATCCCACGCACATGCAGTGAGCTCGTTTACGTTGGGGATCGACCGATTATCGGATTAACCGATATTATCGGCCGATATTCACAGTTTCCTAAATTATCGGTATCGGCATCTAACTTTGCCGATAATATTTGAATGAAGCCGTTTTCGCGATCAACGATCGCGAAAACCGCTTTAACAGTGCTGGTCTATTGCCTCGACATCGAGGCAATAGCCAGCACCGATATTTCTATTTTGGGACCCCCACGATCGCCCCACGGAGCGATCGTGGGGAGCCATATTGACGGAGCATGCTGCTCCGTCAATATGGCTAAGTCCTCTGCCGGTCTGAGCTTCGGAAGTGAAAGTAACTTCACTTCCGTCGCTCTGAATATGCTACTTGACTACCCCTAGTGGTAGTTTAGTAGCATTGCAATGGAAAATAATTAAAATACATATTTAATTAAATAAAAATAGGTTATTTAGCTATATTAGCCTATAGGGTTAAAATTAAATATTTTTTAGCATAAGGGATAGGGTTAAAATTAAATTAAAGTTAAAAAATATTAAGGGATATAATAAGGATTAGAGTTGGGGTTAAATTTAGTGTTAGGGTTAAATTTTGGGTTCGGGTTGGGGTCAAAAGATCAATATAGGAAAAAACCAAAAAACACTATTTTTGGTTTTTGCCCCATAACTCGCAAAAAAATACCGAAAAATATGGAAACATGCATATTTTTGAACTCGGGACAACATTTAGAAACTATTTAGCCGAGGTCTTTTTTAATGATTTTATTTGTGTAAATTATATTTTAGGTCAAAGTTAGAAAAAGTGGGTTTTTTTAAATTTTTCATCATATTTTATGATTTTTTTTTGTAGTAAATTATAAGATATGATGAACATAATGGTATCTAATGAAAGCCCTTCTTATGACGATAAAAACAACATATAATTTGTGTGGGTACTGTATGTGAGAAAGCAAAAAATTACAGCTAAACACAAACACCCTAGAAATGTCAAAACAGCCATTGTCACCAAGGGAAAGTCAAGGTGAAAATGTCTTGTCACTAAGGGGTTAATTAAGCTGTTTTGATGCCTTGCTTATATTTACTGTAGTGTCCCTTTGATATAATTGCCTATGTCATTGCTGCTCATTTTACTAAGATTTATTTAAGTATGGACTATGTGCAATTGAACATTGTTGTTCTTGTTACCTTTTGACTGATATTTATTTAAAAAAAAAAAAAAAGTGGTCCAATTTGTTGTATTTGACCATATCATCATTGTTTTGCTGCATTATTTATTTTTATTTAGCAATGAAAAAGATTTACAAAAAAAAGCTAAACGTTAACAATAAACATGTTCATTTAACAGCAGATTTGTGTAGAAATTGTTTTTTTTTCCCAAAAAATTAAAATGCACAAAATATCGGTATAACTTATCGGCTATCGGCCTGAAAGTTCACAGGTTATCGGTATCGGTATCGGCTCTAAAAAAATCAATATCGGTCGATCCCTAGTTTACGTATTCCTTAAGCATGGCCTAAAATTAAACGGGACTATTCATTTTCAAGTTGGGAGTATTTCGTTTAAGGGCCAGCAGCTGTTTCTTTGTCTCGTGTTCTGTGTCTTGGCTGATGAGACAAATTAACCTGCACATTTTGCCATGATGCAAAGTGGTATGGTCCATATAAAATACCCATCCTTTACTGCCTTATATACCGTATGTAATAATTTGTAGCAATGGCTGCTGTTCAAGCATAGCGTGTAATATTAACAGAACACATTTTAAACTTTTTATTTTAAACAAAGTACTTAATTAGAAAACAGAATGGGGCCATTCAGGCGATGGGGAAATAATGTTGTATAGATTAATATGCTCCAAAGAAAAAAACAGTTCACACAATTCTGTGGTGGACAAGTATCTGTAAACAGCCATGTCTTCTAAACATATTGCCTACTACTACTTTTTAATTTATCCCTTGGTTTTAGAACAAAGGATGGTTCTAGAAGTCTGTCCTACATTGTTCATTATTTGACTGGGTGGGATAGTCCCTATTTTGACAAGAAATGTCCAATGTGCCTTTTGTGGGGCTAGACTGTCACAGTATTGACAAACCTGGGAAAGGTTGAAAGTAAGATATTTGGATTATCTGTTGCTAGGAACAGTCTGCACTTTCTGAACATGAGGTTACTGTAAAATACAGGTGGTAAGGGACTTCAGAAAAACTTGTTTCCCCAATATTATGTTGTCAAAATATTGAATTATTTGTATCAAATTAGTTAATGGGTTTACATTTTCTTTGACATAAGGTGTCCACTAGCTTTGTGGCTGGCTGGCTGGCATAATCGCAGTAGGACACCTTAGCTGGCAGGCATGTATAGTTTTTTTTCCTTTTTACATTTATTTTTATTCACCCTGCTCCAGATTAAAACTTCAACTGTCATTAGGTGTTTGAAACCCCTTTTTTTTTTAATTTTTTTTTTTTTTTTTACAAAGCCTGATATATAATCAGTAGAAGATCGGACTGCTTGCTAATCCTGACAGGGAAAGGAGTGTGACCTATTTTAGCTGGAGCGTTTGATAGCTGGCAGGAGTTGGTAGTGGAAATTGTACAGTTGTGTGCAGTGTTCAATAAATCCTTAGTTTGAATAAAAACTTATCGACTGGCTAGAACTGCAGTTTACATTTAAACCTTTTTTTGTTTTGTTCTTGTGTTTGCAGAAGCTGGCAGGCTGATAGAAGCGCTCAGCTCACCGGACGGACTTTCTGGCTTTTGACCCTTTAGCTGGTAAGCATCCTTTTACTTGGCTTCCTTGCATTAATCTTTTTTTGGATTTCCATTGGCATTCATTTTTGTTTTTAGATTTGTCATTAAAGAAAGTCAAAAAGTTGGATGTATCAAAGAGATTTTCAGAATCTGCCAGAATCCGTAGCTCTTTCTGTGATGTAGGCACTCTAGCCTCTCTAAAACTGTACCATGCACCTTGTTGAGTCCCGAGTCTTCGAGAGGTTCATTAGGAGAATGTATGCTTATCAGGATACATGCATGCACATGGTCTAAGCCTGTAAATGAATGAAGCATGCAAGGTTAAGAACTGTGTATGTTTGTGTGAAACTCTGCATTGACTGGACAGTAAGTGGTCCAGGTGGAAAATAAGGTTCTTTAGGCAGACGAGCGGCAGTGATCCACTCTGACACTGAGGTCTCGCTAAAATGGTCAGCCTGCGCCATTATTTAAAATTGGCTTTGCCTCTGCTAATCTTTCCGACCGCTTTGCATATATGTAGCAAAGATACATCTGGTTTACTTGCAGGATGGGAACTCGTTTTATTCTTTTGGAGAAGCAAAGTCAAAAACCATTTTTAGTGTAGTTTTTAAGGAGATTACAATATATGCTTCTATCTGCCCAGAAATGAACACCCTTTTGTATTTTGACACAATCAATTTCTTTTAAAATGATTTATTGGTACTGGTTCTTTAGGGAACATATATTTCTGTGAGATCTAGGTTTAGAGTTGTATTACTGCATTTATTTAATAAGTCTCTTTTGGAATGCAGCTCTTTACTCCACACTGCAACATATTCTAATGCATGATGTTCAATAGCTGTTCCTGGACTACAGCTCCCATAATTCTGTTATTATTGAGGCTGAAACCAAACTGGTATAGAAGCTCCTGCCTCTTAAGGCAACGGTGGCCTCATCTCAGTATTTAAAACGCTGTACTCTCAGTACTCCTCCAGCAACAACAGTATTCAACAAAAATAAATGTAAAGCTGCTCCAATGATGCACGGACAAAGCTTGCCTTTATAATTCCAAGTGCTTTAGACTGAGGATCACAAGGACCACCACTGCTTAAGATGTCCTAACCAACCGGCAGTGGTGGTTCTTGTGATCCTGAGTCTATGTGCAAGCATGCAAATAAAAGCACTTATAAAGGCAAGCTTTGTCCGTGCATCATTGGAGCAGCTGTACGTTTATTTTTGTTGAATATTGGAGGCTGGCCTGGAAATAATGTGTAGTCGTCCTGTTAGCATTTGCAAACCTAGGTTTCAGAGAATGAGTTAAGAAACTGAGCAGTAATTGTACTGAAAGAATGATTTGAGACCAGAAAAAAAGCAGTGTGTGTTTGTAATGCTTTTCAGTGGTTACACGGATTTGCGTGGGACAATGAGCTCGGTGGCGGTTCTTACCCAGGAAAGCTTTGATGAACATCGCAGCGGACTAACCCAGCCGCCGGTCAGAGGTCAGTAGCTTGAATAATTGGTCTATATGCTTGTTGTACTCCATGTTGTGCCCATTTGATGTTCACTAGTTAATGTTATTGTTCTTTCTTTCCAGTGGCAGCCATTGGTGGACCGGAGGAAGAGAATGACCCCCCAACTTACAAAGATGCTTTTCCACCCCTCCCTGAAAAATCTCTTGGCAGTGAAAACCATTCTGAGCCCGCAGGTGCATGGAGCAAGATCAGACCAATCAAGTCTTCCGTTATCACTCAGGTTAGTTTGCAGGTGGCTGCATAATGAGATGTGGATCATCCTAATGTGTATGCTATATAAAAAGTTGTGCTGCTGCCCCTCGTTGGCAGCTCTGGTTGAGCACAAGCTGATACTGTCATTGTGCACAATCATCTCAGCTTATAATATAAATGCAACAAAAAGTGCAAACTGGCTGTTTCACTAATGCAAACAGTACATGTACTAATTTGTTTTATTATTCCGGTTTAGTACAACCAGTGGTTTAACTACATCTGTTATTATGCTAATGCATCTTAAGGAGTTGTAGAGGAGTGAGTGAGCTCAATGGAGGTTTTAATTTGTGTTTTTCATATGCTGTTATCATCTAATCTAGTTTCCCTCTCTATGTAGGTGTTCCATGTTCCCCTGGAGGAACGTAGGTACAAGGACATGGCTCAGTTTGGGGAGGGGGAGCAGGCCAAGATCTGCTTGGATATAATGCAGAAGACTGGTGCCCAGTTGGAACTTTCTCTGGCCAAAGATCAAGGCTTATCCATCATGGTATCTGGCAAACTGGACTCTGTTATGAAGGCAAGAAAAGAGATAGTAACGCGGCTGCAAACTCAGGTATGACTTCTCCAGGTAGCGCAGAAATAACTGCCTTGGCAGCACCATTCTCCCTTCGGCTTGACATGTTTGTGCCAACGTAGGCTTTATAGTTTGATACTCTCTCCAAGGCAGTCTTGCAGTGGGAGCAATGTGTATTTGTGGGACTGATGCAACCTAATCCCCAGAAGATCAATTTAAGTTGCCCACAGGGAAGGTTAATATTAGGTCTGTTGGCTTTTTCTACTGCTCGCTCTGTGCAGAAGTTATGTATTTCCCTCATGCTCATACTTTGGAGAGAGTTCAGAGAAGGGCTACTAAACTGGTTCATGGGTTTAAGGATAAAACTTACCAGGAAAGGTTAAAGCATCTTAACATGTATAGCTTGGAGGAAAGACGTAACAGGGGGGATATGATAGAAACATTTAAATACATAAAGGGAATCAACACAGTAAAGGAAGAGAGTATATTTAAAAGAAGAAAAACTACCACAACTAGAGGACATAGTCTTAAATTAGAGGGGCAACGATTTAAAAGTAATATCAGGAAGTATTACTTTACTGAGAGGGTAGTGGATGTATGGAATAGCCTGCCAGCAGAAGTGGTAGAGGTAAACACAGTCAAGGATTTTAAGCATGCGTGGGATAGACACAAGGCTATCCTAGCTATAAGACCGGGAAAGGGGGACTAATAAAAGTACTCAAAAAAAAAAAAAATTGGGCAGACTAGATGGACCGAATGGTTCTTATCTGCCGACACATTCTATGTTTCTATGTTTCTATGCTTTGCATAGAAGGGAGGGGATTTTGGTGTCTTAATATTGGTTTTCAGTAAGCGAGTCTTGTATGAGCAAAATGAGCTAGACTGTTGTGACTAATCAAAACCAGTGGACGGCTTGGGCAAGATGTTTCTATTTAGGCTGCATCTAGGGATCTGTTTAAAACTTTGTGCAGCGGTCATGCTGCAACCCTTGATTTATAGACCTAAAGCATTGGCAAGTTCTTGTGGTGATGTAAACCAGTTATTGACATGAGATGCACTGACCAGGGTTTAGTTCTAAAGGTTTAGTTCTTGTGGATCTTTTTTTCCCAAGACTCTAAATGAATGAAAATGGAATTCTTGCGGTTGTTAATGCTTCATGTACCGCTTGGAGGCCACACTTGTATTAAGCCTAAGACTGTAACGCCATAGTTATAACGCGAGTTTCTATCCTGTGTTTGGCCCACCATAGTTTCCTGTTTATGGATCATTTTGGTTTGTAATAAAAAATGTTGTGTGTATATATATATAACCCTACCATGGAGTGCAAGGTGAGTCACTGAAAAACATTTGAGTGAACATCGGTCTCTTGCAGTTGCACCCAGTTTATGAATGTCTATAGCAGAACTAGATAGTCCTGACTGGAACCTCTCTTATTCCAATATATTCGGTTCATCCCTGACTGATCTATTAATGTGTCCTAAAATTATCTGTATGACTTTCCTTAGCAAAGTCTACCTACATTTAGTGTATAGCAGTCCTGCTTCTGTCAACTAAGTCTCCCATGATGCAGAGGGTGACCAAAAGCTTCAAATTTAGGAGAAATGGCTTCCATTTTGGATATTGAGAATAGTTCCCTCCACATGAATGTTGCGATCTCTTTGAAAGCACACATGGGTTCTTTAGGGAGTGATGTAACTGCTGCTTTCAAGCCAATTATCTGGAGTTCATATTGCCCTACTCTTGTAGCGTTATACAAAACCTGACAGAACCCCACAGAGTAGAGCAATCTAAACGCCAGCTAATTGGCTTTTAAGCGGTAACGCTGCATAGTTACTTCTCCCTTTGGGGTTGTTTACTTTATACAGAAGTTGACTTACTAAGAGGTGAATATTTGACTGCAAGTACCTATCGTATGGGCACCAATATCAAACGGAATAATTCTTATTGTCTTTGTAGCCATTTCTAAAATACATTAATCTTGGTCCTCAGCCAACCGTGACTGCTGACGTGCCAAAGGCTAGCCATCCATCACTGTCCTAGATGTTTACTCTTCACCCTTTAATCCCTAGGACAGGTTCTTCACAAATATTTGCAGACTTTAGGAACCAAGCACATAATGTTTTTTTTTTTTTGTGTGTGTTTTTTATTTATTTTTGTTGCAGTTTTTAGATTTTTTTTTGTGTATGCAGGTTGCTGTTAATTTCTTACAAAAAAAAGATAAAGCTCTTCTAGTGTGGCTTTCATCTTGCAGAGTTTTTAAAACTGATGCCAGTGGTGGCCTTTCTAGTGGACAAGCTATAAATGTCTTAACACAAGTAATTTGTAGTAAACATCACTTTCATGATCAAAATGTATGGCTTTTTTAATGTTAAAAACTGCTGAAAGGTACACTACAATGGATTTTTTTATTTTATTTATTTATTTTTTTTGTCTTCAGTGGCAGATTGAGATATAGTATTTTCTAAATAGACCAAATCAAGTCATAAACTCCAGTATGGCATGTCCTCTAACTTGTGCTTTTTGTGTATGACTGAACCCTTAATTGTGCCAGCATTTGCTAGCTCAAGCCATCAGGTGTGTCTCTGGTAAGTCACAAGTTTGTGACTGAAGCATTTCCACGAGTTTGTAAGTGTCTTGTTCTGTTGCAATTGATTGAATCTATTTTCTTCTTCCACTTTTTGTCAGGCTTCTGGCTCTGTTGCTATCCCGAAGGAACACCATCGGTTTGTAATCGGTAAGAACGGAGAAAAGTTGCAAGACCTGGAACTGAAAACCGCTACCAAGATCCAAATCCCCCGGCCCGAAGATGTCAGCAACCAAATCAAGATTACTGGCACCAAAGAGGGCATTGAAAAAGCGAGGCATGAGATCCTGCTCATCTCTGCCGACCAGGTAACTCCTAACTTGAGAATGTATACATTGCACGCAGAAGTGATCCCATAAGTGTTTATAGTTTTAGGAGTATTGTCCCTCATCCACCCAGCTGCCTTTCATTTTCATTTGTATCTGGATTCTGGCTACCTTTTGTGGAAAGCTATTTTCAGGATTAAACTCTCAATGTTTATACACTGAATGTGGTAAATAAAACGGTCTCTACATTTTGTAAACCTCTTCATTTGATTTTAAATGCATTGTGGTCTCCGATTTGACATAATCTTGTGGCTTGCTGTGCAAATGAACTACTTTTTAAAATGGTTTAATGTATAATTTGCATAGCAAACCTAGCAAGAGAGACCAGAGGCGGCGCACACATCTGCATACCCAATATCAACCTTGTTTTGGTACTAGTCACTATAATGACACCCATAGATTATACACAAGATTTTAAAGCGACTCGTTTTTTTTGGGGGGTTTTTTCTTCACTGTCCGCATACGCTGATTTGGGTCTGTCAGGTCTGATCGTTTCTCTGCCACTGCAGAGAGATTTCTTTTTTGAATGCCCCCAACAAAGGAGACCTAATGAGGTCCATTCTGCTGGTGGCATGTGAAATTGAAGGCCTCTTGCTGCACTAGCAGTGATAGATTGTCTGTGACAGCCACAGTATGATGCTTGTCAGAGAGGCATTGTGGCTTATTGTTGGAAAGTAAACTGGCATATACCTTTTTAACCCTTTAAGGACCAGGGATTTTCCAAGGCCAAGGACCAGAGCGTTTTTCAATTTTTAATATGCGGTTTTTGAAACATAATTTTCCTCTCTCTCATTTAACGTACCCATACAAGTTATGTTCTTTAAAGGACAGTTAGAGCTTTCTTTTGATACCCTATACATAAAAATTATTTACATTTTAGTATTAAAAAATACATATAAAAGAGGAAATTTGGGGAGAAAAAAAGTTTTTCCCCATTATTTTCCCAATAATAAGGTACACATCTAGTGCTACACTAACCCACTTATGCCCCCTAATTAACTAATTAAGAAAAATATTGGTTCCCAAACCCCCCTTAACAAAAAAGACAGAAAAAAAAAACTCTGAAGAGTGCGATGTCAGATCCATAAAAATCACACAACAGACATGCAGCGGTTCAATTTTATTAAATATATTAAAATTTACCTTTATTAAAAAAAACTTTATAAATTGCAAAAATAATAATAAAAAACCAAACAAAAACTAAATGAGGGCCATAAAGTTACAAACTGTGATCAGCAATGAAAGGGTTGCGAGACTTAGTCCTGGACCCGTTGCAGACTGGCTGGCGTTGCGCACCGCTTACTAGACTGCATGACGAAGGGGTTAAAGTACTTGCCAGTTTATTATTGTTCTAAGAAAATAAAAAAAATAGTGGCTCTTTAAAAAGTGATACTTTGTTCATTAATAAACTGAAATCTGTTATGCTTCTTGTGATTTCCTAACAGGATAAGAGAGCAGTGGAACGACTTGAGATTGAAAAAGCTTACCATCCTTTCATTGCGGGACCCCAAAACAAAGTGGTGAATGAAATCATGAAAGAGACCGGGACGAGGATAAACATCCCTCCACCCAGTGTCAACAAGACAGAGATTGTGTGCACAGGGGAGAAGGAGCAGCTGGCACAAGCTGTGGCAAGAATAAGGCAGATCTATGAAGAGAAGGTGTGTATCCTGATATTGGCCTTTCAATTGTTTCACACTCTCTGGGATTAAACCAGATAGAATAGGTACAATAGAAGATGCCTTGGTCTGATGGTTTTACAAAGGGTTTTCTTACATATTACATGAAAATTCTCAATAAATTGGCCCTCTGTTTAAATCATTATTTGGCTGGGAAGAAAAAAAAAAAAATCCATTTTGTAAAAAATAAATATAACTTGTATTTTATGCAGCTGCTCGGTTTTACTTTTTGGGGAGCTCGCCCTTGGTGATATTAATTGTATACATTGTGGGATTGTAACTGTCTTTGTTCCTTGCTTCTGTTCATAAAGCTTAGGGCAGGGGTAGGCAACCATGTTCCTCCAGCTGCTGATGAAGTACATCTCTCACATGATCTTTCAGCTAAGATGCTGGCAGAGGAGAATGATAAATGTAGTCCTGCAGTGGTTTTTCTGGGTATATCTAATGTATCCCTTCTCTAGAGCCGGTGAATACTGTAGAGTGTGTCTGTGTTTCCTCACTGGTTTTCTGTTGATGGCTTTGGTCTCCTTTCTCTGACAAAACCCTTGTATATTAATTCTACAGAAGAAGAAAACCACCAGCATTGCTGTGGAGGTGAAGAAGTCCCAACATAAGTATGTCATCGGTCCTAAAGGAAATAGTTTGCAGGAAATCTTGGAGCACACGGGGGTGTCTGTTGAAATCCCACCCAGCGATAGCAGCTCAGAGACGGTCATCTTGCGTGGTGAGCCTGAGAAACTGGGCCAAGCACTGACTGAAGTATACGCCAAGGTACTTACTGCTGGATGCTAAAATATGGGTCGTTGTATTTAATGAAGGAGGTATAATGGCAACCAATGAAATTCTGCTTCTCCTTCATAAACCTGTTAAATGTTATTTAAGCCCTCACTAAACACTATCATATACTGTATCTCATAAAGATTTTAAAAAAATAGTAAAAGGGGCAAAAGGATCCATGTTCGCACTCTTCAACCACAGCCCCAACTAATCAAAGGTGGAAATCATTCTTGAATTCATGACCACATCATCTTGGCCATGCTCATTTATTTAATTTTTTTTTTTTTTTTTTTAATTCAGTTTGCTAAATTCCAACAGTTACCTATGGGGACAAGTGATGTCCATAACATAATGGAGAAAGAGAGAGGGCTGGAAAAGAAAAAATAACGATGCTGGGGCAGACACTAACCCAATATTGTGGTTAGTAGTTTGCTCCGGAGTATAGGTGGTGCACAGATCATAATGTATAATCATACAGTCATAATGCATATATGGGTTTGGATTTCAGTCCTTTATGATATATGCAGGTTATTTCTGTTCAGTAGTGGCTTTTAAACAATGAGAAAGCTACTAGTCCATTAAAATTGGAAACCATTGGGGGTGGGAGCTTGGGTGTCTTGTAAAGTGGTGCAATAAGAGTTGTGATTATAGGGTACAGTCTTAAAACAGATAGGAATAAATTGTTTTTAAATCATGGTTGCGGAACTACACACCTTTTTATTATTTTTACTTTTTATAGGGGTTCTAGACTGAGCAAAGCAAAAAAAAGTGTTGATGTGGTCCATATAGGCTATTGTGTAGCACCTAACGTCCCTATAAATGAACATATTCTCCTGCAATTCATTTAATAGTCTCTGGATACACTGCATGCAAGTCTGAATGATCTCTGGCTAACCGCATAAGAGATGAACAGCTCTGCTGTAGTCATTCAATTACATATTCTAATTAGACTCCTAAGGCTTTACATCAAACACACCATGAATCATCCTTGAAGTTTCTAATCATTTTTTTTTTCCATATCTACAACAAATGTTTCATCATTGTCTCCTGTAGGCGAACAGCTTCACAGTGGCCTCTGTGTCAGCCCCATCATGGCTGCATCGATTTATCATTGGCAAGAAAGGACAGAACTTGGCAAAGATCACCCAGCAAATACCAAAGGTGAGTGTCTAGTTTCCTTCTGTGCTGCAGGTTGGCTGTGGTGTGGATGTGCAGCAATCAATTTAATGAAATCAATCCACACACTTCCAGGCATTTCCTGCACTTGGGCTAGTCTGTCAGACCCCATGCACCACTGGCGGCCAAAAGCTAAATCTCCAGTTAAATGGTATTCAGTTAGGGAAGATATATTGACTGAGGAACATGTGAATTATAGCTCCACAGTTGGCAGTAGTCTGGAGGATGGGACATTTTATCTTAGGGAATCTTCTATTTATTTTTTTGTTTAGATTTAAAGGGACACTACCACTTAAGCTGTAACTAGACAACCTGGTAATTTAAAACAAATATAAATCGTATACCACTGTTTGGTTTTCTGATGATTTAATTCATTGCATATAAAAGGGAAAATAAAATTCGGTGTTTATCTCCAGCATCCATTTTGAGAATATTTCCCAGATGCAACATCATCCAAAATCCTCCAGCCAGTCTCACTTTACAACTGTTGCCAAAGCCTGCATGATGATGTCATAAGATAATCCCCTGCTATGTTACTCCTGTGTATTATAGTGACATATCTGAAATCAACAATACAAAATAAAAATAAGTAAAACCTTTTCATTTTTTGGTGGGAGTGTCCCTTTAAAAGCAATGGCTATTCAATATGGTTTAGATTATCAATGCACACATCCAAAAATGATCTATCCTACAGTCATGTCCAGCAGCACAGTGTTACTGGGCAGTAATGAGACTTGTTCATTTACTCCATTGTAATTCTTGTTTGAGCTCTAGGGAAACTACTGGTAAATATGTATTTAAATGTGCAAATCCTATTACACCTGTGGCTGTAGGCTTTTTGCAACCTGAGGCATTTGTTACAATTAGTACAGTAGTTCATGATTATTTTTGTAGTTTTCATTGCAGCTGGCTTTGGTATTCATTTTATAATTCTCCCTACTAGTTAGAGATGTGACATTTAGTAGTTTGTGGTGTTATGCATTATGCTACATATGTTTCTTCTCTTCCAGGTGCACATTGAGTTTACAGAAGGGGAGGACAAGATCTCTCTAGAAGGACCCACAGAGGATGTTGCAGTAGCTCAGCAGCAGATGGAAGTGCTTGTTAAGGACCTGGTAAGTTTTACTTCAATCCATCTGTTCACAGGAAGACAGCAGAAAGCCTGACTCACATACCTGAATAATCCAGAAATCAAACTTTATTGATGTTCACAGACGGGCTCTATGAACAGGGGGGACGTGATCATTTATCAGTCTCCCATTTATGAAAGTCTGCTGCCTGTAAAAACCTGAATAAAGGGCTGCTAATTGCCTCCGGGTGGCCAGGCCATCATGTCAGGGGGGACTGTGCCCTTTAACATTGGCATCTCATCATGGTCTTGTCTGTCTTTTTCTTTGGTCAATTTAGATTTCCCGTATGGATTTCGCAGAGATAAGCATTGAACATCGGTTTCACAGACACCTTATTGGGAAGAGCGGAGCAAATAGTAAGTAAAAAAGATACTATTTATATCCGCACTCGATATTTAGTCACCCAGTTTTTCAATATACGAAAGGTATCATTGCACACATAACAGAGAGGTGTGGCTTTGGAAGTGTCCATTTGATTATTCACGTTGGG
This sequence comes from Pelodytes ibericus, assembly GCA_036172795.1. Taxonomy (NCBI): domain Eukaryota; kingdom Metazoa; phylum Chordata; class Amphibia; order Anura; family Pelodytidae; genus Pelodytes; species Pelodytes ibericus. The sequence goes on from CM069861.1 coordinate 171,816,282, forward strand.
TCTAGATCTGACATTTTTAACCCAGTCAACCATATTTGTTTTTCCTTTTAAAGGTTTCGTAAAGCTCACTTAGAAATCTTGTGTTCCCCAGTTGCTTTACTAATCCTTTACAATATGAACTCAAATTACCATAAACATGTTATGCTGCAGATTCATTAATACATAAGGACACTTATTAGCATATTATAATAGTTGAGGGTGCCGATTGACAGTACCGAAGACAAAAACGAGTACTGTTCACATTCGCCCTCCATTTTTAGAGGTCATATTGTATTGGGGTTTATACAGTATTAAAATACATTTACAATTTCATAGATTTGCTTCTATGCCTCTTTGTTCAATGTGACTGATTACATGTAATAAACATTTTATGTTTGTTAGTTAACAGGATTAAGGACCAGTACAAAGTCTCCGTGCGGATACCCCAAGACAGTGAAAAGAGCAATCACATCCGGATTGAAGGTGACCCCCAAGGGGTGCAGCAAGCGAAAAAAGAGCTTTTGGAGCTGGCAACCCGTATGGTGAGTTTAGTTAAAACGCTGGAAGACAAGTTGTTGGGGCTGGATAGATGGTCATAGATTGTGTTTAACCCATGTTCTGGTCCGCTTGCTGCAGTGATAAGATCCCAAGGCCAACCTTAATGTCCAATGTGGCTTTATTTGTAAATAAACGAAAAATGCCGGTCTCGTAATTCAGGAATTTAAAAAAAACTTTATTTTTCATCTGTAGGAAAACGAACGTACGAAAGACTTGATCATCGACCAAAAGTTCCATCGAACAATGATTGGCCAAAAGGGTGAACGGATCAGGGAGATTCGGGAAAAATTTCCAGATGTGAGTTTGCATTGGTTGCTGCCCTTTACCTTATCCTCTCCTCTGCCGTTTACAAGTCTGACCAAAGTATCTCTTCTCAGGTCATCATTAATTTCCCTGATCCAGCTCACAAGAGTGATATCGTACAGTTGCGTGGGCCCAAGAACGAAGTAGAGAAGTGCACCAAATACCTTCAGAAGATGGTATCTGAGATGGTAAGTTGTTTTTATTTCATGGAGTCTATTCACAGACCCCAATATAAAGTGGTTTTTATAAGTATATGTTCTATAGGTTTACATGTATAACTGACAATCGGTAGCGATCAACTATTGTTTCTTGCTCTGTGGGATGGGAAACTCAAAAGGTGCAGTATTCCTGTTGTCCATGAGAGTAGAGGGATCTCCCACAGAGCAAATTTCAGCATAGATAGGTTCATTAGATCTATCAATATGGTTGTGTAAATGTGAGGATAAGGGACAATTTAGCCTTTATTACATGCATAGATATGCTTTAATCTGTTAATGGGTTGCCAGGCTGACTGCCTACAAATGGTAAAAAAGCAAAGTATTATTCTTCTGAGGTGATGGTGGATGCATGGAATAACCTTCCAGCAGAAGTGGTGGAAGCAAATACAGTGACTGAATTTAAGCGTGCATGGGATATACAATAAGGCCAAGGACCAAATAAGGTTATGAGTACCACTTGCCACTGTGCCAATCACATACATCTTACCATACTCTTGGTTTTGTAGGTGGAGAACAGTTTTTCAATCTCTGTGCCGATCTTTAAGCAGTTCCACAAGAACATCATTGGGAAAGGAGGTGCAAACATTAAGAAGGTTGGTTTCCTAGGCTGACGGCCTGTTTTAACCTGATTTGTGTAGCTTTAGAAATCTTCTATTATTTAGTGGGTTTTTCATACCCTTTTCCTGTTGCAGATTCGTGAAGAATGTAACACTAAGATTGACCTCCCGGCTGAGAACAGCAACTCCGAAATGATTGTGATCACCGGGAAGAAATCAAACTGTGAAGCCGCAAGGGACAGAATCTTGGCCATTCAGAAAGAACTGGTGAGTCTTCTTCCATCTCGGTCTTGTAGGTTTGGATTTTGGTCTAGTTTTTATTTATTTTTAAACTTCATTCTCATTAAGAGTCGGTCATTCTAATTTCTCCAGGCATATAAATACTAATTTGCTTTAGTTTGTGTCAAACCCATACTTGGCTAATATTAACACCAATTAGCAGAATCCTGGAAAAAATGATTGGTTCAGGGGAAAGGTGCAATATATATTACTGTTGTAGAACTGCAAATTTCTATTAGCCAAGATTGCTGTGAAAAATCATACCTTTTATGATAAGTTCACATCAACCTTGTACTTGCTGACCATTGTTATGCAATAATTTTAAAATCAGGCTGGTCTTTAGTACATTGTGAAAAGGGAGACTGAGAGGCCGGTATTCCATAGCTTCACACATATTGGCTGAATCCATGTTTCTATGAATGGCCAGACTGCTTTTACTATGTGTAATGTCAGCGCACAACAATAAGTCATGTGACCGTCGTGTAAGATTTCATAGACGGCAAAGGAAGAGATTCTTTACGGTAAGGACAATAAAGTTATGGAACTCACTGCCAAGAGAGGTAGTGCTATCAACTACAATAGATGCATTTAAAAATGTTCTGGATGTTTTGGGGTTTTTTTGTTTGTTTTTTAGAAAAGCAGAACATACAGAGCTATTAATAATAGAATAAGCATTAATAATAGAGCTTATTGATCCAAGGAGAAATCTGATTGCGCTTTGGAGTCAAGAACGAATTTTCCCCCCTGGGTGGCAAAATTCGAAATAGCTTCCTTGGGGTTTTTTTGCCTTCTTTTGGTTCTGGAAAATAGGTAGAAGGGTTGGACTTGTGGGGGTTTTATTTCGACCTAAATTAATGTTACCTTTTGCACTGTGATATGTGTAATAGCTGTGGATAATCCCTTTAAACTCTGTAACAAGTTCTTGATAAAACTATGCTTTTTAATGTATGATTTCAATTGTCTTCCTGATCTGTTGACCATTTTGGATTAATTCTATGTTACGCTGTAGGCAAATATCTCTGAACTAGAGGTCAGCATTCCATCCAAGCTGCACAACTCCCTCATTGGAGCGAAGGGACGCTTTATACGCTCTATAATGGAAGAATGCGGGGGAGTACATATCCATTTTCCCAGCGAGGGCTCTGGCAGCGACACAGTGACTATCAGGGGTCCAGCGCAGGATGTGGACAGAGCCAAGAAGCAGCTGTTGCAGCTTGCAGAAGAAAAGGTGAGAATAGCCTGGTCCAAGATGGTGGTTGATGCATACATTTTTAATATTGGATATCTCCCCTGTTAAATTGGCTTTGTATATCTCAAATCTTTCGCATTTATGCACCAAGTTACAGCAACAAGAAAAAAGAAATTAACAGAATGGAGTGCAGGGTTTATTATGCATACTTATTAGAACTACTTTCCTATTCCTAAATCTCAAACTTTGTTTTGAATATAGTATTTTGATTTATAAATCACGTAATTACCTATTCGTGTATCTCATTTGGTAGACTAACTTTATATTTTTTTAAAAGGCACATTAAAACTCAAGTTGAATTGAACTTTAGGCTGCCCTAGAAAGCTGTGCAACATTTGTAATACCGGTGTAAAACTCATTAACTGCTTAAAGCAAAAAGCACTCCACCACCCCAAAAACATGTGCAGGGAATAATCGTAGTGAGATTGCCACTCCCCATGTTTCTTAAAACTCTTTAATCTCAGATATTATCTCTTCCTTCAGTTTCTGCTAACTATGCTTACTATAGGTTCCATAGCTGAACAAAGGTCAAATAGGCTTTGTATCTACCCCTGACAATCTCAAACACACAAAACAAAGTGAGGTAGGACAACGGGAAATAAAGCAATACATATAAATGGAACAATAAATATAGATAGACTGTAGTAGCTTGCAAAATCTCAAACGCATAACCAGACATCGGCACTGCAAAGGAAAGCACTTGTATGGCAGGGTTTAACATTGCCACAGAACCAAAGGGCCACGCAGAGCGAGATCTACTCTTATCCATGCAAACTGGTGCCTGCTTGATGGGTGTAACGCACTTATTAAATGGATTTAATATTTAACAACTTAACGCCTGCTTTTTTTCCTTGTTTCATGTGAATGCTTGATCATGGAAACGGATTCTTTACTGTACGTGTTGCAGGACCACAGTATATTATTTTAATATAGACCCTAAACGATTTATTTGCTAGGACGTGTAAAGATGACGTTTGGTGTATATTACAATGGGAATTTGTCATTGTGTGTTTGCCATTCATATCATCCTTAATTAATCTGGATTAAAAGCCAAGCCATATTTTTCAGCTTGGGTTTTCTTAAGATTTGCTACTTGACTTTCCCTTCCTAAGCATGTGGTGTTTGTTTATTTCAGCAAACAAAAAGCTTCACAGCAGAGCTCAAAGCCAAACCAGAATATCACAAGTTTCTGATCGGTAAAGGAGGAGTTAATATTCGCAAAGTGCGCGACCAGACAGGAGCTCGCATCATATTCCCTACTGCTGATGATAAGGACCAGCAGCTCATCACCATTGTGGGCACAGAAGAGGCGGTAAAGGATGCTCAGACGGAGCTGGAGAACCTAATAAAGGGCTTGGTAAGACTGCTTAATTACTGCTTTATGTGTGAAGTCAGTTGAATGTTGGCTGTAATTACTGCTTCAAGGAGTCTAAATGTTGTTCCGTGAAGGGGGAGGGGCTCCGGATGCTAAAACAAAAATATTTATAGCTTATGTGAAATAACAGCATTTTTCATATAATAATTGATGTGTAAGTATATTGGACTGTTCTGTGTAAGTTTCATAAATGACAGGAAGGAGAGATCCCTTTTAAAGGGACAGTCTAGTACCCAACTCACTTTGGAGCAAGATAAAGGTTACTGCTTATATAGTGCACAGGCTTTTTTCCCAGTGTGATTTGATACAGGCATTCTGCATAAATCACATGTTTACTGCAGGTGCGGCAGCATTGATTATATAGACACTGAGGATATAAAGTTTTTTTTCATTTAGTCCCTTTCTGTGCTCTTCCAATTGAATTCTTTATTTGGACTCAGAGTGACCTTGCTCTTGTACACAGTAGGATCTTTTACAGTGCAACACATTGTCTGATATCACTAGAGAGACAGGGAATTCCATTCATTTGAATGGCGGTATTCTCATTGGTTCCTGCAGCAAAAGAAAGGAAATTTCCTTTTACTCAGCTAGTATGGGCAGTCCTGGTTTCTTGCAAATTACAGCATTTTCATGTCATCTAGCTGTAAGTATTTTATATTTAAAAATGGAAAAAAAGGGTTTTTAAAGTACTTTGAAAGTATTTTAATATGCATTAACATTTGGAAGGTCCCTCTTAATTATATGCTATAACCCTATGTTTTTAATGTATAGTAAGATATTGATTGTGTGTTTCTGACGCATCTCCTCCTTGTCTTCATGTTTCAGGATAACATTGTTGAGGAGACTATGTCCGTAGACCCAAAACACCACCGCCATTTTGTAATTCGACGCGGACTGGTGCTAAGGGATATTGCGGACGAGTATGGGGGAGTAACCGTTAGCTTCCCACGCTCTGGAGTTCAAAGTGACCGCGTCACACTGAAGGGGGCAAAGGAATGCCTGGAAGCTGCCAAAAAACGCATCCTGGACATCATTGAGGATTTGGTAAGATGGACTGATTTTTATTTGATTTTTTTATTTTTTTATATTCTGCCTAGTGAATAAACTTGTTTTTGGCTCTGCTTATTGCTTGTTCCCAGAGTGGTTTAATATTTTGTGCAACTTTCGAACCTGGATGCACTTTGAAAAGCCAAAACCTTTCAAGAATATTCTGGTATTCGTTTTTTCCTGAACTATTATTTTCTTTCTAGGAAGCACAGGTTACCATAGAGTGCATGATCCCTCAGAAATACCACCGGTCAATCATGGGCCCCAAAGGATCCCGAATTCAGCAAATCACTCGAGAGCATGGCGTGCAAATTAAATTCCCTGACCGTGAGGAGAACCCTCAGGGAGGTGAGTCTGGTCTCTCTGTTGGGATGTTTACCATGCAATTCATATGATATTGTAAGATTGGCTTGTGAATCTTCTCCTGGCTGGATGACTTGAACAAAGACCTTTTAATAGTAGTGACTGTGATACAAAAAAATGAACACATGCCTATGGAGCGTGTTGTGATTCGTCAACGTCACTGACAGATCCAAGTAATTCAAATGGAATTTGTTTTTTAAAGGAAAGTAATCGCTAGCAGAAATAGCCTTTACATCAAATCAGAAAGAAGTCATTTTACTTTCTAAAGTACACATAATACACAGAAGTGAATGTCTTTAAGGACAAAGCACCATTAGGTAGAACAAAGACCATGGAATATCTTTTGAATAGTAGTTTATAGAAATACTATTAAAAACCATTTGAAATGGCAAGAAATTGCCTTAAAAAACCCACAAAATTAAAAGCTTGGATCTCTACATTCAGAAAGGTCATGGACTTGGACATTAGAAGCTACTAGAGCAATTAAGAGCCCATGTTAAGATGACCCAACAGACTCTCTGAGCCATCGAAGAGTAGTTTAAAATGTGCAAGTTTGTCATCACTTCTGTTCTGCTGTAGCTTAAGGTGATGAGTATTTCAGAGGACTAAAGAACTAAGCAGCAGGTTGGAGGACAGATTGGGTTTCAGAGATCGTCTTGTAACTAGATTTTCAGTAAATGGGTCCGTGTCTAGGCGTTCACAGCACCAGAGTCTCCTAAAATAAATCAACTGCACCACTCAGCATTTTAAGCAGTGAATGTTCCAAAACCAGAGGTACTGTCCCTGCGAATACAGCACACAAAACCAGATCTTGAAGAAATGCTGATGTTTAACCTTGCAGTGACTAGCTAGACATGCACCTAATTGTTTAATTTTGCCCTTCTCAGCCCCCAATGCAGATTTACCAGCCCAAGAGAATGGGGAAGAGAGTACAGAATCCAAGGCTGATCCTGAGTCTCCCAAAAAATGTGATATCATTATCATATCTGGACGCAAAGAGAAGTGTGATTCTGCCAGTGATGCACTGAAGGTACGTGGTAATGGGTTATTAGCATCACAGCTTAAAACATCAGTTTATTGGAGCATAACTTGTAATTAAAGTAATTATGTTCAGACAATGGCTTAGTACAATGCAGACATGATGACTGCTTGGTGTGTTTTTCGTGCTATACGAGGTGTTTCATCATATTTGGAGAGGGGTGATCCTATTCCAGTACACCTTCATGCAAAAACATCATGTGTCCTGATTTGGTCACATAGGATAATGATTTTCCACCAGCCAATGGACATTGAGCATTGGGTTAGATTGAGAAGGCATTTATACAGTTCTGACTTTGCACCATAACACATGCAATTTTCCTGTGGCAAGAGTTCTAATATTGCACCAATCACCACAGAAACAAACCAGGTTTCTGCAACTTTCTCCACTTTTTGAACTCTGTTAGACATGCCCTTCATGAATCCTATTCACAGTCTCATAACATTTCCCTCTAACGCAGAGGTCTGTAGTTTCAAAGGGCTTTGGTAGAAAGGCCTCATGAGACCATTTTGATACTTTCCAAGCTCGAGTGATAGAGCAATGTTTCTTGTTTTATAGGCTCTTGTACCTGTCAGCATTGAAGTTGAAGTCCCGTATGATCTGCATCGCTACATTATTGGGCAGAAAGGAACTGGTATTCGCAAGATGATGGACGAGTTTGAGGTAAGTTTAAGCGAGCGAGGCATTTCATTAGTTAGCGCTACTTTTAGTGTACTTTTTATTTATTGGTGCCTTATTTTGTGTGACAACGTAACCATGCGGTGTTGCCACTTTTAAATGTAGATTTGGGTTCATGTTATCTATATTTTTGGCAGATCTTTATTTGTTTGTTTGCTATTCGTATTTCAGGTTAATATTCAGGTTCCGGCTCCTGAGCTGCAGTGTGACACAATCACCATCACTGGTCTCTCAACCAATCTGGATCGTGCCAAAGGCGGCCTTCTCGATAGAGTGCGGGAGTTGCAGGCCGAGCAGGAAGACAGGGTGAGTGACTGCATGCCAGTATTCACCCCTACTGGAGATTTACTAAAACACAAATTATGGTAATACTAGAATTTTATTCGGTGCACATAAATAGAAACATAGAATGTGTCGGCAGATAAGAACCATTCGGTCAGTCTGCCCAAATTTTTTTTTAGTACTTTTTATTAGTCCCCCGTTCCCGTTCTTATAGCTAGGATAGCCTTGTGTCTATCCCACGCATGCTTAAAATCCTTGACTGTGCTCACCTCTACCACCTCCGCCGACCTAAATGTAGTATTCAGATAGTGGGACCCGCGACCCTAATATATGTGGTTTATAGTCCTGCTGAGTGTTTGGAAGAGAACCAAGAGGACATATCCAGAGGAAGGGGGCAGAGGTCGCACAACGGCAGTCCAGGATATGCTTCTACAGATTGCCTTCTAAAAAAAAAAAAAAAAACCTCAAGCCAGTGGTACCTGCAACCAACTTGTAGGACATATTCAAATTTCTTTGTCTGAAATGTCCATTTTAATAACTTGTTTACATTTTTCTTCTCAGGCTCTACGCGGCTTTAAGTTGGTTATCTCTGTAGACCCCAAATTTCACCCGAAGATCATTGGCCGCAAGGGGGCAGTCATTAGTCAAATCCGCACAGAGCATGATGTCAACATCCAGTTTCCAGACAAGAGTGATGACAACCAGGTAAGCAGTTGGAAAGACCTAGTTAAATGAAAGCGCTCCAGTCTTTATTTTTCAATTTAATCAAACCCAGGATAAAAGTTTCCAGTGTTGTAAAACATGAGTGCTCCTCTCTTTGGAGGATTGCAGTCACAACACCAATTAATGAAAAAGAAAGTAAACAAAATCCAAATAAAGTGATCTGTTACTTGGATCTTATTTAAAGGATCCAAGGCTTTAATACATGTTTAAATGTGGATACAGCAGAGTGAGAAGCACAGATAAAGCACATTGCACACACGTGTTTAACAGCAAGGCTTGTGGAGTACATGTATAACCTCAAGAAGGAATCTCCTTGACTCCAGAACATGTTTAAACTGTTAGTCTGGCAGGGACTTTATTAAATTGTACATTTATTTCTATCAGGATCAGATCATTATCACAGGCTATGAAAGAAACACAGAGGCTGCTAGAGACTCAATCTTGCAAATTGTTGGAGACCTGGAACAAATGGTGTCTGAGGACATCACTGTGGACCACCGTGTCCATGCCCGTATTATTGGTGCCAGAGGCAAAGCAATCCGCAAGATCATGGATGAGTTCAAGGTAAGGCTAATGACTGGCTTATAGGCTGACATTAACTTATAGGTCGATTTTATGTGCATTTGCCAGCTTATGGGGATCATCTAAAAGAATACTCTTTACGGCAAACCCCAGGACTAGGGAGCCATTGCCCCGTGGAAATATTTTGGATTAGAAAATTTTATGAAGTCTACAGATGCATCCCTTCCAATTGGCTGCTGAACTGTACACAATCTCTCGACTTTTAGCCATGTGTAATGCAATATAACTGGTTTCTCTTTTCCCAAAAGGTGGATATTCGCTTCCCTCAGAGCGGAGCTCCTGACCCGAACTGTGTTACTGTGATGGGCAAGCCTGAAGATGTGGATGAAGCCGTTGATCACTTGTTGAATCTGGAGGAGGAATTTGTAAGTGTCACCTGTATTTAGTACTGCTTCTTCCTATGCACATGGGCAGTTCAAATTTAGAGAAGTACTGCACAGTGTAAAGAAACTGATCACCCCCCCCCCCCCCCCCCCCCCGAACACACGTCCCAGCTCCTAAAAACTGAAATTAATTAAGCTTAATTAATTTATTGCTGTTGCTATAGCAACAGTTCTGCCTATATCTCCAAGCCCTCCTTAGTGAATATTGCTGAATTAAGAAACCACTGTGAAATTCTGTAAAAAATGTAAAAATATAGATCTGTAAAAAAATTTTTTATGTAACGTATTAAGTGATGCACAGGATCCGCAAATGTAAATTAAATACGTTAAATGTTGTGTTAGACGAAGTGCTCTAAATTTATGTGATTTTGCCTGTTTTGGGGGGTTTTAGATCTTTGTATAGTATAACATAACCCTTCATGTTCCCTTTCAGATGTCTGATGTAGTGGAGAATGAGGCGATGCAGTCTTACATGAAGCCCCATTCCCAGGATGACCACAAGCCCCAGCCATCGAAGGGCTTTGTTGTGCGTGATGCCCCCTGGACAGCAGGTGGCGGTAATGAGAAGGTGTGTTTTTAAATTTATATGTAAATATGACTTTTTATATAGAATGCTGAGAGATTTTTTCCTGCAGCATCAAACTAGACGCAATTATTTAGCATTATACTGAGGGTTTAATTTTATTTTCTACATATACACGGTGTATGGTATCATTTTCTACATACAGAGTAATACTGGAAACCTAGTGCATACAAGAAACAAAACATACGCACTTCCCAAAGTTAAAAATTTGGCAGCCGGTTCTTTGAATTGGCCAAAGCATAATTAATCTTAGTTGCCACGTCAAGGTGCACTCCCTATAGATTGGAGCCCAATCTCACCTGTTATCTAGTGGGCACACGACAGTCTATAATGCTACCAAACACCTTTTAACATGCTGGGCGATATTAAGCACGTGGACAACAAGCCGGACCCAACACTCTCACATATGCGCAAGCAGGGAAAAGGAAAGTGTACTAAGCTTGTCGCTGGCTTAAATACTAGACCTATATAAAGTGTATGACCTGGCTGCAAAGTACAGCATACTTGGCTGAACATTGTATACAAAAAATACTGCACTTCCCACACTTTGCAAAAAGTATATAAGCGTTATGGAAGGAAGCTGTTTTTTGTTATTCTTTTCCCGTGTATGCACGTTCTAAAATACACGGATCAAATATTCATAGGGCGGCATAGACCTGCTGCAGTGAGCTCTCTCCTCCCAGTTGAGGCCGACTCTGTTATCGGGGCCCAAAACACAAACTTATTTTTTTGGGTCTAAGCTCCATTAAGGCATTAATGGGTTGATTTTTAGCATACCTCCCAACATATCAAATGGCCAAAGAGGGGCACTTCTATTTTGTGAGAGTGGCTGAAGCTGTTGCTATGGGCGGGCTTTACTAGAAAATGTTCAGTGCCTTTATGGCCAATAGGTAACTATTTATGTAATTTGATAAGTCATTTAGAATAATAAAGTGTTTAATATAAAATCCACATTTAATGCAGTTTAAACTCACTATATTATGAGTTTTATTGCTGTGGAGTCTGATCTACTCATACAAACCAAAGATTCTGAGCTCCCAGAGAAGAGGGACAATAGAGGAGGGACGGGGATTTGGGTGAAAAATAGGGACACTTGGGAGGTATGTTTTGGCTATTGACTGGCTTCCTTTCCTCAGATCCACACTTGAATAATGCATTGTGTATGTATAATAGTATTATGGTAATTGCCAATACTAATCCTCGTGTGCTATTCTCTTTATTTTTAGGCTCCTGACATGAGCAGCTCTGAGGATTTTCCCAGCTTTGGGGCCCCAGTGACCCACAAGACCTCACCATGGGGCCCCAAGAGGCATGGCGGTGGGAAAGGCCTCCTGCCTGCTGACATGTCTGCTTCCTGTTAACTCTACCGTTGCTGTGTCAGATTCACTTGCCCAATTCATCTCCTCGTCCCCCCCCCCGCCCCCCTGTCCTCTTACTCTGTCTCCCAGGATCCTTTGTAACCATCCACTGCTGCCGTTTTGCTGTGCAGGGATTTATCTGGCACTTTTTCTGGTTCCTCACCGAAAGGATTAAATCTGCATTTCATTTATGGGTTGGAAAGTGTATATAATTGCACATACATGGAATAGTGATAAAAATATATCTACACACCTCCATCCACCTAAAGCTGGTCCTACCTAATGTAGATATACATTGCTTTTAGTTCTGCCATGTTGAATTTCTGTGGTGCCTGGTCACAGTTGTTTAACTTTATTTTACCAAGATACCCTCACTGCCCTGAGGATTAACGTTAATCATATGAGGGTATCCAACAGATTGATATGATCTTAAATATATTTGGGTATTTGCCCAATAATAAGGAAAAGAAAGTAGAGCTGTCCATTGGACCTGTGCAGTCATACTTGCCATGTTTTCATATTGCTGCATGAAATGCTGTTTTAAACTGTGAGATCATGTTAACAGAGGCCTGTTCAGGCCTCTTGGAGTATCATGGGTCTTTTTAACATAGACCAGAATGTATTGTGAAGTGCCCTGTAACCCCCTCACTGCCAGGAAGCCATTTTTGTTGGGGAGGGATATGCACAAATGGGGGAAAGAATATATATCGGTCTCTCCCTCCCATCCACTCATGTGGTTTTAGTTCATGACTGCTAATCATGTTCCTTGCTGTGGAGAAGCCTAGATTTTCCACTGGTGGCATTTAGGACTCGATTTAACCTCTCTTCTGCCGCTTTGGAATACTTTGAGTTGATGGGGCAATGAGTGGGTGAAAGCTCACCTCCTCCTGTCAGTCATTTCTCTTGTCCCCTTACCTCTGATGCCGGGGGAAAGGGATCATTTATTTTGTCCTGGGTGAGGGGTGACACTAGTTCTCAAAGGGTTTTTCCAGACCTCTCCTCAGCCCACTTACCCTCTGGACATTCTTCTTACTGTGCCTCAGTATCAACTTCCTGTACACCAAGGTCAGGAAATAAACATCCTTTAAAAGCCAAAGTGTGTGGTTCCTATGTATGTTCTGTATTACTGAAAATTACTAGTTTGTTATATCTTCCTCATACAGTCCCAAGGTTCCTTCTTTGGGCAACTGACATACTGATTTAAATGAATCCTGTACATTTTAAATAAAATATTATTATGTGCTGATAGGGGGCACTATTCTAAATATTTAACAGAGCCTGCTAAGGTAATGGAAACCTGGTGCAATAGACTTGCAGCGATTAGGATACTGTATCTTTAAAACTTTAGTTTTTAATTTCATAGAAGCAGAACTATTGCTTCTACATATTATGGATTATATATATATATATATATATATTCAATATTTGTGAAGGGAACAAAATGGTAAGCTACCACTTAACACATTTATTAAACACACACCAGGTGCTGTGTTTTTTTGTTTGTTTTTTCTATTGTTCCCAAAAAAAAATGGATTTCACTCTATACACTTTAATATATAGAAACAAAGCATTTTTAAAGATACAGGATCTCTGCAAACCCATATACATATTTTTAATGTGTTATTATAACACTAACTGTTTAAAAACACGTTTGTGGGTGAAAACCGCTTGAAGATAGACATTTACTGTCTGAGACTAACATAAAACATACTGAAAACACTGAATGTATATAGGAAACGTGCAGTTTTATACTGTACTGTAAACAAGTCTAGAATTTTTTTAGTTACTCTCTTGTATACTCTAAGCACATAATGCTTTAAATTAAACTGGACTGAGAGGGCATTTCTCCCAGCAGAGTTTAACTAAGGAGGGAACTAGTTCACTCTTGGTGTGATATGTGTAAAGGATGATTAGTAAAGTACCAGCTAGATAAAAAGCAAGGTCCTCCCACATGATTATTCTACATTGGAGTTGGCTTTCCTTTCTGTGTAAGGAATAAACTAGAAACATCGTGAAATAGTATTAGACATAAGTAAGAATAGTTTTATTTAAAGTGTGGCTTCTTGATGCTGAATGAAAATGCTGCACATTAAACTAAGTATTGAACTGACTATAGGCCTGGCCCATAAAATGCTACATATATGTGATACTGCAATCATTGAAACAAGGTAGAGGTTTCAGCCATTAATTATCTGGATAAAGCCCAAAGCTGCAAGCATCTTGTTACATTGCATAGAAGTAAATGGGAGTTAATTTGGGTGACTGAAATGTTACTTTTGTGACCGATCTTGTAGAAATATATCCAAAAAATGTATTTTTTACACATTACTACACTAGTGCTATGGCTATTTATTGCTAGTAGAGGTATTGAGCCTCCTATAGGATTTTGTCAGAACACCGGAACATTTTCAGAAATCTTGCAAGACATTAACGGGGTCTGTAAAGACCAGGATCGGTTCTCTCATGCAGTGTCCCTAGCGGAGGATCCCGGGAACACTAAAATGCCGTTTGGTACTCTTGTGCAAAAGTACCATAATCAAGTGTGATCGTTAAGGGGTTAAATGCCAGCTGCTATGTCATGGCTGTACAATGCTTTGACTTCACAAACTCACCATGAACCTTAAACCTAGCTTTTATTCCAGTGGATTCTATTTAGACCTGATAAATGGAACTAAGTCTGACCTCCAAATTAATTACAATTAAATCTGTGATATAAAAAGAATACTTTATTTGAACATGCTTAAAATCGCAGCAGCATGAGGAAAATCATTTCCCATTTTTGTCACCTGGGTTTAATCAAAGTATTGCTTTTTATCCTCACGGAATTGTAATTTGTGACTTGGAGTCTGTGGCGGCACACTGACTGCTTTCATTAAGTTTTTGTTTTGACATTTCTTGGATGGTGACTCCAGGTGACCATGTCTTCAGTATTAATGATAAAGAATGCACTTTTTTCACTTACAATTTGAGTTCTAATACAAAAGAAATTAGCTCGGCCAGCATAAGAGTAAGACCTGCACTTTATATGTGAGAACCGCATGGAGTTACCGAGCCCCTGGTATAGGGAGTTAATCTGGGTGACTGATGGATCTTGCATCACCAGTTGTAGCTGAACCATCTGCAAGGTTAGCGAGGAAATGAGTTGTTTTAGGCACCAGATATGTTGCTAATTAAATCTTACCACAATTTTCACCTTAGTTCATATTATAATTGTCCCACAGACCATAGTGCCACTATTTTCCAAAGGAACCCATGTGTTATTGCAATATAATGTCTGTTTTTTACAAATTAATGTTGATCAACTTTATGAGAGGCGCTGGCTTAGCAGAGACTTTAATGTAAATATATCATTGACATCAAAGGCAAGTAATAAGCAGCATGATATACAAAAAGGCAATGTATCATTTTATTTTTCCCTTGCTCAAATGAATGTACCAAGGATAGGTCTGCATGAAGATACTATGTACCTAAACCATCATATGGTTACAAACTCTTGGCACCTGTTTGTAGAGCTTCTCTTGTAGCTAAGCATCTTGCTGTGATGGAGGTAGTGCTTTGTAGTCTTGAGGCAGACGATGGTTTATGGTGTGGGGCCCAACAGATCTTTCTAGGTTGAAGGCTTATCTGGCTCATGGACAAGTGGGAGTAATGGTATAGTTACAGACAGTCTCCTCATCCAACTCACTGCCTGTGGAGGTGTTGCAGACTCGAGGGGAATGTTTTCCAGTGGTTCTTGGTGTTATCCTCTTTCTCACAGATGCCTTTTCAGTGGCCCAAGTCAGGTACTGTGGGAAAAAGTTTAATAGGTGAACTTTCATTTGTATTTATCAATTCCTCCTATAGCTCTTTAGATCTCTGGAAATATGTGGAATCCAGCTAGAATAAAGCTGCAGATTGAACAATGCGATATACTCCTCTGTTTGGCCCAAGTATTAAATGTATAAACAATACTAAATAGGCACCAATTAGCTTGTTTAAAGGAGTGGATATGCTATAAATGTGAGCGTACTCAAAAAAGCTAACTAATGAATAGACCGTAAACGCCTTTTTTTTTTTTTTTTTTTTTTTATAAAAGAGGCCGAAAGCTCTCTCTTGGAGGGTTTAGTCCCAGTTCACAAAAACTGCTCCCCCATGTGCTACAGCCTTTCAGTAAGTGCTCCAAGGGACTTTTTATTCTCTTGTTGTTAGTAGTACACTACACAGTAATACCATTGTTTTTCAGTGTATGGAGTAAGGTAACTAAATCACTGATGGCCATGAAGACAAAAGTAATAATGAACCACAACAACCCCAAGTGTAGAATTGGTTTTAAAGCCAAATGAGGAGATATCTGTTCACCCTCACACAAGGAGCTGAACCTTTGCACCGTGGATTACATACCTGATTTTCAGCCAATGCCTGTTTAGCCAGGAAACGTTCCCTCTTCACCTTGATCTCAACTGCTTCAGGCACGTCTGGTACTAAAAGATCGATCAGACGGCCAAGGAAAAACACCACATGCTGAAATGGGTGGGGAAAGAGAGGGAGAATTAAAACGTGTTTTGAAGGACAGACTTAAAAAATAAAATAAAAAAAATAGAGGCAGTCATGGAAAAATAGGGGGAAGAAATCTTTGATAAATGATTTACAGTATTATTTCTCCCCATTAATAATATATTCTACCTCTTTACTGGAAGTGTTTTGTGTCCTGGCAGCTTTTAAAAAAAATATTCCAAAAAAGTTTATTACCATAAAAAAAATAAAATTGGAGAAATTATTTAAAATACATAGTGGCAACCTAGCATAAAATACATGATAGCTGTAGTAATTAAAATGTAAGGCTGTTCATATTTAATACTCTGAGAAATAGATGGTTTAGCAAACCTTCTCCATTATGTCCTTGGACTGCACCAACATTTATTTGTTCTTATTACATATTATCTAAACCTAGCACCACTTATTATAGACTTTGAGGCAAGTTTAATTTTTCACTATTTGGGTGGAGCTGGACCTAGTTTGTGTTTTTTTCCCACCACTTAAACTCAATGTTCAAACTAAAACGGTGCCTGCGAATTGTGGATGTATTTGGATCACACTGGTACACAAATTTCAAGCCCTGATGTACCTCCAAATACATCAGATTCCTTGTAGATATCGTCAGACACCAAAATCAGCTGAAATGCACCAAAATGAAGTGTTGGCCTTGACACTCCCCATAGACTTATGGGGAGGATTTTGGCTTATTTCGGGAGTGCCTCAGCTATTACGAAGTCCTCGTGAAATGGTTCAAAGTGTTATAAATAGAAATTAGTAAAAATCAAAGATTTTTTTAAATTCGGCTAACTTGCTAAATTCAAATCCATCTTCGGGCCAAAAATTGGTGTATATTAAAATCGACCCTCGTGATAAAGTCAAGGATCTTTTTCTTAAATTAATGAGAGCTTCAAAATAACTAAAAATGCTTTCTGAATCTTCCTTCCAGTACTTGCTATTGCCAATTTAATACATTATTACTCAAGCATTATCTACTTGAAGGGATCCATTAGACAGATTGGACAGCTCTGCTGTGTGATCAGTGCTACTCAGGAAAATGCAAGGGCAAATGTAATAGATATTTACAGAGAGCATTTTTCCACTTTCATTATAAAAACTAAACATTACTGATTATTTCTGAATGAATGCCTCCTAACTGTCCTGATTTTAAGGCTTTGTCCCACTCTACCGCGGTGTTACATTTCAGGACAGAGTTAGAGCGTTGCGGGATCCTGGATTTCCAGTCTCATTCCCCGGTGTTTGGGACATTGAAGAATGTATGTGCAGCACAGTACGTGTGTAGCAATGTGGACAGTTAGAGTGACCTCACTACATGACACTTCCAACCCTCTGACGTCACAATTCGCAGAAGTTGGGAGATCTGCATTAGTATATTCTTCCCTGAATAGCCCCATCCTGTTAAATTGTACTTGGTCATTAGACACTTGTAAAGGCATTTGCAGCACATTCATTCAGATCTGTTAAATGAAACGTGGAAAAAAAGTGTACAAAATAACAGGGACCTACCTCAAACAGAATGATAAACGCCAGCCGTATAGCCATGAGTACCCAGAAATCAAACGTCAGATTCCCCTCTGAATCTCTTAACGCCTGATACCTGAAATAATAAATCACCATGTAGTAGGGTTGCCACCTGGCCACTATTACACCGGCAGGCTGGTAAATAATTGGCATCGGACCAATGTTAAGTCTATGGAGACACTGGTAAAGCTGGTATTTTTCTGAAGAAAAAGTGGCCACCCTACCATGTAGGGCAACTAATATCAATGAAATCTGCTAGATCCATACATCTCAACCATCCCAGATTGTGAAAACAGGGCTGAATTTATAATTGGCAGGTGTCCAGGATATTTACATTGCTTTCTATGGGAGGATGCGGTTATGTGCAAGTATCTAAGTCGGAGCCATGTGGCAACCCTAACTGCATTGCACACTAAGGATACCAGTGTCTCCAGATTTTTTTTAGGCAGGCCTCAAAGGGGAGATAAGGTGGAGAGGCTCTACCCACTTCTACTGCCACCTTTTTACCTCACATCCTGTCTCTTGCCAGGCATCCTGCTCATAGTGTTAGTGTCCCCTGATTTGGCTTAAAGAAAAAAAAAAAGTTGTGATACGTTGAAAATTAATTAAGTTATTTGCACCTATGGTGCACCTAAAGTATTTTTGATTTAAAAAAAAAATGTAAACTTACAGCAGTGACCCATTAAATCAAATAAAGTGATCCAAGCACAGAACAGTACCCTGCACAATGCTACATTTTAATTTGGATCCAGATTCTTGCCTTTGTATTATTACATAGACATTTGTTAAATCACTTACCTGCAGGGTGAATGGTTTCTCACATAGTCGCTAGGAGCATGTGCTAAAGAAAAGTCAATGTATCCAGTTAAATTTCCACTTGTCTTGTACTGGTAATATATTCGGGGTAAATAATCGGATGTGAATGCCACCAGGAATGCCTATAATAACAAGATTTAGCAGGTCAGTGATATTTCATACCCTTACTATTGTACTAACCACTTATTAACAGATCCTCAGTAACGGTACACTGCTGCCTAAGGTTTTATTATATGAAGCTGGTGTAGCACACGCAATTTTCCGCATTATTGCAGAAGTGGCAAATACAACCTGAAACCGAAACCAGGGCCTAAAGTTTCTGCAAGCCCAGGATGCATCCTCCAGAGTTTACCCCAATCAAGGGGGATCTCTTTACACCTGTAGGAGGGAGGTAAACTCTGCCTCCCCTATCACCATACCTCCAATGGACTCCAAGCACAGAGACAGAGAGGTATGCGTTAGAAAAGCACACCCCTCTAACATCCAATCAAGTAAGGAGCTTGTCCCACAGAGTGGAGACCCACAGCACTATAAAAACCCTCAAACTGTTACCACAGTGCTCCAGAGCTTTGGTTCCTGTTTGTTCTTGGACTTCAGTCTCCAGTTTCCCCTTTGTTGTTGTGTTGCAGTATATATATTGGATTTCCCGTTACATGACCTTTGGCTTGTCTCCTGGATTACCCTGTTTCCCTGAACCCTGACCCCTGCTTGGATTATTCTACTACTCTTTGACCGCTGCCTGCCCTGATCTATTGGATTGTTCCTGACTTCTCTTTTTGGATTATCCTTTTATTATTTTGTGGCACTCTCGTGCTCCTATCCTTACCAGGGTGCTCTGCCTATATACACCTGTGGACCACCTGGTAAGGGTTACCAGCAAGAGATAGCATCCCGTGCTCTATGCTCCAGAAACCTCAACTCTGACAATTTGCCACCCGCAACAAAAACAACATTTGGGGGATGCAACAGCGTTTCCTGCTCTGGTAATCAACGCTCCCTCTAAAAGCTGCTAGTTGTGAACAATACAGTAGTCTACAACAGTCTGGAGTGCCTACCATTAGCCAACACTGGGCAATCTGAGTGTTCTGGCAAGACCTGTGGGTGCATGCTGCGTGCTGGGTGTAATATGGGTTCTATGACTGGTGGGTGCAGTTTGGGGACATAAATGGCACTGGTAAGCCAGCATGCCATAAAATAATATTTTCTTTGTACCACTGTAATTTTTTTTGTAATATTAAATAAGCTAGGTACCAGAGGGTGCTATAGACCTTGCCCTTGTTTTCTACCAAGAGATAAGTGGCCTGCTCTTTTTTCAGAGTGAACACATTTGGTTATATAGTCATTTGCATGATTTCCCATTCAGCACACTACAGACATGGATTATGATGGCCTGTCGTAGTCTGCCTCTAATGACTTGTGTTTGCTGTTCGGGATAGCCTCAGCAGTTCCTTTATAGAGTTACTCTCGGACTAAGCTTAAAACAAGTCAACTAACCTTGTCTATAAAAACATTTCCTCAGGCATTAGATGAAGAGCTACATTGGTTAATTGTTTACCACAATTAATTATCCCAAATACACCTAATATTGAAACATATATAAGCTACAAACATATTTTTCACTAGAGGGCATTTGTGCATTTGATACGGAATGGAAATATTAGACTTTGCATACATGTAATATGGACAGACAGGGCAGCCATCAGGGCCCAGTGTTTTGACCTCTGGCTCACACCCAATGATGATTTGTTTTTTTTCCCCATTACCATACTCCCAGAGGTTCATACTCACATTCCCGATGACCGCGAGAGAGGTAATAGCCTCCAAAATCGACATCCATATCCCAATGCCTTGAGCACGTTCGGCCAAAGGGCGGCGGTATTCACACACAAATTTCTGTGCATCTAGGCGGATTTCAATCCAGTTATTCAGAAGAGCAAAGAGTGGAGCAAGGGGACAGGCTGCCACAAAGATGGTAATGAAGCCAAACTGTATGACTAAAAAAGAATAGTGAGAGGACACCAATTATAATGGTTCAGATCTTTATCCATGTGCATATCCAACACAATCTCTTTAATTCATGGTTTAAATACCACAACATTTTGCATCTTTTACACCCTGAACAAACGGTCTGCTGGTGTCTGGATGCATTATATGAGAGATGTTTGGTTAGCATAGCACAGACTCTGTGATGGTGCGCTCACACTGCTATCTGCTGAGACAGCAAAAGTTCACAACAGATTTTGTTTCGCTTTTCAGTTGGTTAATGAATCTCATCCTTTACTACCCAGTAGTGTATCTTCCACGATGCAAACAAGGCACTTTCCAGGGGCGGCAATTAGCCAGAGGGTGGCACTTTGCCAGAGGGTGTTAAAGCACACTTCTGGTGCTTAAAATATTTTTTTGCTCCCTTCCCTGACATTTAGTAAGCTTTAGCTCCTGTAATGGTAGTGATGGGGGCATGTAATGAGGGTAATGGGGGTGGATGATGGAGCATGTAATGGGGACATGTAATGGGGTGATGGAGCATGTTGGAGGTATGCAACGTGGGTGGGGGTGGGCAAATTTTGTCTGCCTAGGGCAGCACAAAACCAAGATACACCACTGCTACTACATACCGTATGTAGGAAATACATTTTTTTTAAATGGATATTGGAACCGCCATTAGAGTTAGTGAATACCATTTTGAGAGGGGAGCGAATACGTTTGAGTTTGTAGGTCAAGATTAGTTCTAATCTCAATTCTAATCTTGAATTTCAGTGAATAGACCTCCATAGAGAAGACCAACTGCACGTTCAAGATCCTAGTGTTACCCGTGTCATCATCACACACTAACCTGTCCATCTAATCACCACTGTCAAAAAAAAAAAGGAAGGTAGTTACAGGTTTGTACATGAAGATTATAGTGCACATGCTCAGCACAAGAGGACCCAGTTCATCTGGATTTATCCTCTTGCAATGTAAACAGAAGAGGACTAAAATAAGACAACTTTTAAAAGTCACTCCCATTCATTTATATAGAAAAAAGGTAAATTATAAAGGTTTAACAACAGCAGATGCATCAAAGTTAGTTTGATGCCTAGAGTATCCAGTTAAACTTGAACTCATTTTCATTATCACTCCAGCAGAGTATATAGATTTCTATATACTTTCTACGAAAGTGGACCTCAATGCTGCCTCCATAATTTAGATGAACAATTCTGTAGTAAGTTCTACTTTTATCAACACAAAGCCTAATCACTGTGCGCTATACAGAGAAATGTCGGAAACGCCTCATACCCATTTCTAAGTACTCCTCAAACAGTCCTTTATAGGAGACTAGTTTGTAATCCCTCTGCCATGGACTCTCCTTCTCTTGCGTTTGGTTCTTCGAGTACTTCAGCTTGTGCCAGCAGAGTACCAGCTTTCTGGGTGGGATGGGATTGAACATTAGGATTAGAGACATATGGGTAATGTCAGCATGGTAACACCGCTTGTAAATAAGTGATACATTAGGCCAAAATTCCAGTGGTTTCCATGGGGATTGCTCCACTTCTAAAACTTTACCTCATAGTTGCTTGTTATACATACACCCTATTGTTACCAGCCACCCAATGACAAATCTGCAGGTGAAAAACATACAAAAATATAAACCAATGCATTTGATCCATGTGCAATGAGGCACCATTGATCCAGTCCTTGCAATCACAGAGATTTCAATGGAAAGCATTTTATTTCTTATCAGCCTGCAGACAGAAATGATAGGCAAGGCATTTGAAAATCCCACAGAGTGAGACCCAACAGGTGATGAGGACATCCACTGTGGACAACTGGATGTTGATCAGAACCTGGTCAGATGATTTAAAGATGGTAAAATCATGACTCTGTATAGTTTATTCATGATGACGCAAGTTGATTTGTGTGAGATTGTGTGATTTAATATAAGATCACTATGTTAAAAGAGATGCAGATATTTGTGTATTTAGTAAAGTTATATTGTTGGTTATTTTGTTAATAAAATGTCACACACTTTTTCAGACTTTGTGTGTTCTGTATGTCACCGCATACAAGTCTACACAATATAGATGCAGTTTGGTCATAATAGGGCAAATTGAATGGATCCCTGAAATTTAGCTACACAATTTGTCGCATTTCAGGTCTGATTCGGCTATTCTGACTGTTGGGATACGCGACCCTCAAAGGCATTTTGATCATAACAGTTTCGCTATAAAATGTACCTAATAATAATAAACTGGTCTGGGAACCGTAGCCCTGCCCTCCCCCTCCCCTCCCCCTCCCCTGTCCCAACCCATTTAAAAAAAAAAATGTAAAACAGGTTTGTGAGCCATTTTATTTGGGGGTGAGATCCATGTCTAAGATCTCAGAGCGGGGATTTCATTTTAAGAAAAAGAGGCACCAGATTGGCTGACTGTGCCAGGGCATTTTTTTTATTTTTTTATTTTTGGGATGGATTTGACTATGTCCACAATAGCCAAATTTGTCCCAAAATGAGTCTATCATCCCTTAGTAGTCTACGGGGGGTGATAGTGCCCTTCCAAACCCTAAGGGCAATAAAATTTGACACCACAGCACTACAAAAATGAACACTGCAGTCTGCGAAATATATAATTATATATATATATATATATATATATAAATAATCACACACACACACACACATTATATATATATATATATATATATATATATATATATATATATATATATATATATATACACACACACACACACATATACATATACACGCACTAAATTTACAAAAGATACTCACGGAAATATAAATTCCTTGATGTTGTTTAGAATTTGTTTCCCAACCATGATAATTAGCATCTGTTGAGCCAGCTCAATGAGACACCCACCAGGATTACACTGAGAGCAAGACACAATAGAGAATTTAGGGTCAAAGTGACCAACACCACATTTTATTACTACAGGTTGAGTATTCCGTATTCAGAATACTCGGGACCAGAAATATTTTGGCTAACGGATAAATTTCACCAATAATATATATTAAAGCCTCTGCTCACTCGTGAATCACAGTAGTATTAATGTGACTACTATATAGAGAAAATAGATCACTTTTACTGTGATTTAGCTGTGATGTGAGGCATTGTTGGGAACTAGCCATTGGCGTGTCAGGTCTGCACACGTGCCATTGTATTATCGTTTGTGGGTAATGGTGAATCTGAGCATGCATGGAAAGGCTATATCACAGCTTAAGGGGGCTGGACACCGAATAAACTGTTTTGCGCTTGCATTCTGACAGCTGTGTGTTGAATTTGCAACTTGTCTGAAATCTGAAAAGGATGGAAGTGGAAAATATTATAGTTTCTGGAACGCTAATCAATTTTGGAGAAGTTCTGAAAGAACATTGGTGCTTTGATAAGATCACTGACTAAATGGCTGCATCCAGTTGGGGCATAGGTTTGTACTGTCTTGCATTAATACTCACACTTTCGTTATGGATTCGTAAAATAGTGATCTCATGTCCAGGAAACCCCACAAACCTGCAAAGACAGGAGTAGTAGTGAGCTTAGGTATCATAACAATGACTCTTCATCATTAAAATAGGTAGGAAATACACTCCCCCACCCAATTTTTTTTTTTAATCCGGCTACTTATGTCTTATTAAAGTAACATTTGAGTGGTGCCTCTAGCTGCACCATTCAACAGATATTTAAATTGAATCCCAAATAGTAAAGACTGCCAGATGCCATCTAATGGAACTGCAGCTTCAAAGCATAGAGTTGTTCATTTATAATACACATAACACACATTCTAGCTGGGATGGGAAGTTTGTCTTCTAACCGGTAGGGGTTGTGTGTGGCAGATATCACTGATCTAATCTTACATTTCATCCTCTGCAGCAAACAAACTTACCTTTCTGAACCACACCGCACACAGAGCACACATGAATCAGGGCTCCCTTTCAGAGCTCTCATGTTGCAGAAGTACTCTGGTATTTTTGGTACTCTGGGTTAGAAGTATTCACTGATCATAACAGGACTAGTTATGGCATTACAGACATTTGTCTAAATAATATAAACAAATAAAATATATTTGGGTTGCTGTCACGGGTGCCCTCAAGATTTTTTCCTGGAGAAATATCCTCCTTACTTCTCCCTTCTCCCATTCCACTACTTCTTTACCTCCTCCCCATTGCCTAGCTTTCTGGTGGGAGAGAAAAGTTAGTGACCCATTAATAGGAAAACACATTTGACCATTGTAGTAGTTGCTAAAAGACCAGCATGCATCTGTGCAACCTGAGAAGTTTACTTTCTAATAGTGTTTGTACTATAACCCCTCATTTAACTACAATTCCCATAATAATCATCTTGGGAATTGCAGTCAAAATACTGTTGTGTCATGTAGTGTGGCTCAGTGATGCACAGCAAACATTACAAATAAAAGAGGGTAGTTAGATGACAGTAAAAAGGGACATAGAGGCTTGAATTTAAAATAGAAACACCTATAGTTATGTAGTAGGGGTGATAATCACTAATGTTCTCATGATGTTCAGCCCACCAAATGTGCATTCCACAGCAGCTGCTGCACCAATCCATAATGATAGCATAGCTAAACCTTTGACACTAGTTATTGAGTACTCCAGTCCCATGATGCTTAACATACCAGACTAGCTGAGTCATGGGAAATGTAGTCTCAATAGCCAGAGTATTAACCATCCAGTGCTGTATTTACCGCGAGGCATCCTATGCGGATGCCTAGGGAGGCAAATTTTGGGGGGCGGCAGCGCCCCCCAGCACTGAAAAAGAAAGTTTTTTTATAATAATGTAAAAAAAAAAATCTGGCCCCCTCATCATCAGAGAAACCTCCGTGCTGCCTGTTCGGCTCCCCGTGCAGTGTGACACGGAAGTGCCGACAGTCACGTTACCGGCGCGCTGACGTCATACGTGACCTGTCGGCACAACCGCCTGGGAGCCGAACAGGCAGCATGGAGGAGACCATGCTGCCTGCCACTAGCCACAAGGGAAAAAGGTAAGTGCTGGGGAAATGGGGGGATTAGGGCAAATTGGCTGGGGCTTATTAATGGCAAATAACACTGGCATATTGGGTAAATTGGCAGGGGCATATTAATGGCAAATAACACTGGCATATTATTGGGCAAATTGGCTGGGGCTTATTAATGGCAAATAACACTGGCATATTATTGGGCAAATTGGCTGGGGCTTATTAATGGCAAATAACACTGGCATATTATTGGGCAAATTGGCTGGGGCATATTAATGGCAAATAACACTGGCATATTATTGGGCAAATTGGCTGGGGCTTATTAATGGCAAATAACACTGGCATATTATTGGGCAAATTGGCTGGGGCTTATTAATGGCAAATAATACTGGCTTAATATTGGGCAAATTGGCTGGGGCATATTACCGGTAAATGGCAGAATAACACTGGCATAATATTGGGCAAATTGGCTGGGGAATATTAATGGCAAATTATACTGGCATAATATTGGGCAAATTGTCAGGGGCTGATTAAATGGCAAATACTGGCATATTATTGGGGAAATTGGCTGTGACTTATTAATGGCAAATAATACTTACATATTATTGGGCAAATTGGCTGGGGTATATTAATGGCAAATGATACTGGCATATTATTGGGCAAATTAGCTGGTGAATCTTAAGGGCAAATAATATTGGCAATGTGTATGTAATGGGGGGATAGAGGCATGTAAAAGGGGTGATGGGGCATGTCCTTGGTGTGCAACGTGGGTTATGGGTCATGTCGTGGGTGTGCATCGTGGGTAGGAGGGGTGCCCAAATTTTGTCTGCCTAGGGCAGCACAAAACCAAGATACACCACTGTAACCATCGATAGCTGCAATACATATTTGAATAAACTACATTGTGTCTCTTCCCAGCTGGGGACTCTATGCAAATGAAGCAACAGCAGCCATAGTGAATGGGGAGGAAACCAGCTGCTAGAGGGTGAGGAAGAAAACAGATCAAACCACTTACAGCAAAGGGGTACATAGAATTAAATAAATGCTTTTTGGCTGCACTCCTCTGCCTGCCAGGTGTTTTTTTTCTGCTCCCTAGGTCTAGTTAACCCACCCTAAACAATATATTGCTTCTCCTTTGCGCCCATTTGAATGTCTAGGGTAGCGAGTACCTGTTCTTAACCTCGTCTGGACACCCATGGCTTCTGTGGTTTGAACAATTCAACAGTAAAATAATATTTTGCACTTACAATAACATAGAAGCCCATGGAGTGTCTTGTATAAGCAAGGACCAAACATGTATCTTCACTAAAAAACACTATCTTTTAGTAAATGAAATGAGAAGATTCCGGTCAGATCTTGGGACATCTGCTTCATACACATAATATATAAATTCAGTAGAAAATATACATTTTAAATTGGGCAATTTATATTTTCTGAGCTACACTCTATTTTTGGGCATACTAGATGGACCGAATGGTTCTTATCTGCCGACACATTCTATGTTTCTATGTTTCTACATTGGCTTACTAAATTTTATATTCCTCTAGTTTTATTTTTTTGTAGAAATAACCAATTTATAAAACAAATAGAATTACAGAAACATCACATATTGATATTGGTGACTGAACTCTTAAATGACATACCTTCCTTTGAAAAATGCAATGTAAATGGGAGTGGAGTAATAATTAACAAACTCAAAGATGAAGACTTTGAAAGTGAAGGCATCCTCATAGGCTGTGTGAGTGCGGTGCATCTCTGGAGGAAGAGAACAGTTAATAGATAGATGGAGCAGTCAAGTCATCTGCATGCCAGTGAACATCTAACTGGATATACCTAAACCTTGATTTTCATAGTGTTAGTACCAGAGAGGTGACCATGAGGTTATGGGAGCCGATTCTAAAGCTCCCATAAAATGCACAAAATGCAAATAGAGGTTTATAAATGCAAATCATTTATTAAGTGGAACATTTGCGTAAATGTATGTAAATGGGAGATAAGCCGGAACTTTGACAAGTTAGATATGGTTAAATGTCATTTGCCATTGAAAGGTCTGCTTAGCTACAAAGGTAATACTCTGGGAACAGTCATAAAACATCATTTAAAAAAAATGTGAGATACAGAGCTGGATCACTTACCCCAATGAGTCAGGAAGTGAGCAAGAGCTGTATACACCTTGGACAGGATGAGGGTAATGATCAAATTAAGCACAGAGCCCGACATGCTGGCAATGAGACTAGCCTATGGGATAAGAATGGTACTATTAATTAGATGTCCACAGCTCATGGCTCATAAACGTTCGATTCAGTATTTTTATAGGTCTGCAATATAAGTTAGATTTTGTCCTAAATTGAGGACATTGTTGATTAGGGCTGACAATAAAGGCAATAATCAGGTTAATGTGGAAGAGACAGGGAACCCTTCAATCACTTGCCTTGAACAGATACCTTGGAATCCAGAAACAGGCCAATAGCTGGCCATTAGGCTCCTCAAAAACAACACGTTCTCATCAACTCCTATGCCCTTTAAGTAGGGATAGCATTTTGGGAATGACTGCCTATAGGTGTTTGTCATATAGCATATTTTAATGGGGCAGCCAGGATACCGGACCTGTACACTCTGCCCATTATATAGAAACCGGACCTGTATACTCTGCGCTTTATATAGAAACCGGACCTGTATACTCTGCGCTTTATATAGAAACCGGACCTGTATACTCTTCGCAGCATATAGAAACCGGACCTGTGCACTCTGCGCATTATATAGAAACCATACCTGTACACTCTGCACGGTGTATAGACACGGGACCTGTACACTCTATGCGTTATAAAGAAACCGGACTTGTATACTCTGCGTGGTATATAGAAACCGGACCTGTACACTCTGCGCGGTTTACACAAACCGGACCTGTACACTCTGCGCGGTTTACACAAACCGGACCTGTACACTCTGCGCGGTTTACACAAACCGGACCTGTACACTCTGCGCGGTTTACACAAACCGGACCTGTACACTCTGCGCGGT
This sequence comes from Pelodytes ibericus, assembly GCA_036172795.1. Taxonomy (NCBI): domain Eukaryota; kingdom Metazoa; phylum Chordata; class Amphibia; order Anura; family Pelodytidae; genus Pelodytes; species Pelodytes ibericus. Next base: position 171,844,695 of record CM069861.1, read on the forward strand.
TTACACAAACCGGACCTGTACACTCTGCGCGGTTTACACAAACCGGACCTGTACACTCTGCGCGGTTTACACAAACCGGACCTGTACACTCTGCGCGGTTTACACAAACCGGACCTGTACACTCTGCGCGGTTTACACAAACCGGACCTGTACACTCTGCGCGGTTTACACAAACCGGACCTGTACACTCTGCGCGGTTTACACAAACCGGACCTGTACACTCTGCGCGGTTTACACAAACCGGACCTGTACACTCTGCGCGGTTTACACAAACCGGACCTGTACACTCTGCGCGGTTTACAGAAACCGGACCTGTACACTCTGCGCGGTTTACAGAAACCGGACCTGTACACTCTGCGCGGTTTACAGAAACCGGACCTGTACACTCTGCGCGGTTTACAGAAACCGGACCTGTACACTCTGCGCGGTTTACAGAAACCGGACCTGTACACTCTGCACGGTATATAGACACGGGACCTGTACACTCTGCACGGTATATAGACACGGGACCTGTACACTCTGCACGGTATATAGACACGGGACCTGTACACTCTGCACGGTATATAGACACGGGACCTGTACACTCTATGCGTTATAAAGAAACCGGACCTGTATACTCTGCGCAGCATATAGAAACCGGACCTGTGCACTCTGCGCATTATATAGAAACCATACCTGTACACTCTGCACGGTGTATAGACACGGGACCTGTACACTCTATGCGTTATAAAGAAACCGGACCTGTATACTCTGCGTGGTATATAGAAACCGGACCTGTATAATCTGTGCGGTATATAGAAACCGGACCTGTACACTCTGCGCGGTTTACAGAAACCGGACCTGTACACTCTGCGCGGTTTACAGAAACCGGACCTGTACACTCTGCGCGGTTTACAGAAACCGGACCTGTACACTCTGCGCGGTTTACAGAAACCGGACCTGTACACTCTGCGCGGTTTACAGAAACCGGACCTGTACACTCTGCGCGGTTTACAGAAACCGGACCTGTACACTCTGCGCGGTTTACAGAAACCGGACCTGTACACTCTGCGCGGTGAACAGAAACCGGACCTGTACACTCTGCGCGGTGAACAGAAACCGGACCTGTACACTCTGCGCGGTGAACAGAAACCGGACCTGTACACTCTGCGCGGTGAACAGAAACCGGACCTGTACACTCTGCGCGGTGAACAGAAACCGGACCTGTACACTCTGCGCGGTGAACAGAAACCGGACCTGTACACTCTGCGCGGTGAACAGAAACCGGACCTGTACACTCTGCGCGGTGAACAGAAACCGGACCTGTACACTCAGCGCGGTGAACAGAAACCGGACCTGTACACTCTGCGCGGTGAACAGAAACCGGACCTGTACACTCTGCGCGGTGAACAGAAACCGGACCTGTACACTCTGCGCGGTGAACATAAACCGGACCTGTACACTCTGCGCGGTGAACAGAAACCGGACCTGTACACTCTGCGCGGTTTACAGAAACCGGACCTGTACACTCTGCGCGGTTTACAGAAACCGGACCTGTACACTCTGCGCGGTTTACAGAAACCGGACCTGTACACTCTGCGCGGTTTACAGAAACCGGACCTGTACACTCTGCGTGGTTTACAGAAACCGGACCTGTACACTCTGCGCGGTTTATAGAAACCGGACCTGTACACTCTGCGCGGTATACAGAAACCGGACCTGTACACTCTGAGCGCTATAAAGAAATCAGGAAGTCAGACCTGTATACTCTGCGCGGTATAAAGAGATGGGCAGCGCTCAGCAAATTCAGAACACTTTGTACCCTCTACTAAAAGGACAACTATGTATCCTCTCATTAAAGACACTGTTATCAGGAGGTGTAAAACTTACAGAGGTGTACAACTTCTCAGATTTGGAAAGAACGACAAAGATGATGATGCGATACAAGATGACAGAAATCAGAAATATGATTACCACAGCAATCTGAAACAGAGAACCGGGGAGGTCAATCATTTCTTTTTAGAAATAATGAGAGCACATCCAAGCACACCAAATACACTTTCACATGTGATTTCTAATCACAGATATTATGCACTCTAGTAGCACATTCAGCTATCGGATTCTTAAGAATCTGGCTGCATTACTTATTGAAAATTTGTATCTTAATGATGTAGGAAAATGGGCTGATACATGGAATATGAGAATATATATGGCACATATTACAGACTTAGTGGGCTGTAATAGTGTCAGCTTTTTCATCCTTATTTTTCACTAGTATTCTGAGTTGTTATGTTTTCAGGTGTCTGAGATGCAGAGATGGCAATCGAGTCCCCTACCATTAATACGATGACCATGGATCCGGTGAAGATTCTCCGCAATCTATAAGCCTTTGGGAAATACGGCTCTTCTATCCCAGTGATGGGATTCAGAATAGTGAGAGGAGCCAGTGCAGTGAACTCGGGACGAGCAGGTTCCTGGAACAACATTTATACTACATTATCAGTAATGCTTGTAATCATACAGCTAGCAGCAAGAAACCACTAACAACCTGCTATTTGCTTTGTTTTTGTATTTTTTTTTTTTTTTTGTTTTTATAAATTTACCATTATCAGTAATGTATGATTTGGGGGTGAAAAAGTCAAATCTAAAATGTAATTTGTTTTGCAATTTTAAACCACAAATGTAATAAAAAAAAATTCAACTTTATTTCTATAACTAAGTTTGATTTAATATTTACATTGCAATATTACATGACATAGCATAGGGATATACATACAGATATGGATAGGGTTCAGCCTCTAGCAAAATAGAGTTGAAATAGAGTTACAAATACAAGAACCATGTAAAATGTTATCATGGCCATAACCTTTTAGGCTGTGACTGGGGCCCACTTAAATCTTTGCTCTGGTCTAAATGTAATATGTTCTCTACTGTATATGTTTAATTTTGTGGAATAAGATTGTGACTTGTTCTTTAAATAATATGAATGTTAAATATCCTTCTATGGTTATTGTTCAATATTACTAACATTAGTGTCGCAAAACACCAACAGCCACATTTCAGTTGTTAGGGTTCTACACTGACCTTCTGACTCCTCTAGAGGTCTCCCTACTTTAATTTGTTTGTATTTCTTCCCCTCTGTTTGGTGTCAGATGGGCTCGTTACCTTTTGCTCACACCCATGTTACATAGCTGCAGTGAATTGCAAACAGTGCTTCTGCATTGAAGTTGGATGCCTGACTTCTGAGAGCTGCTCCTTCTGTTCCTGATCCTCTGCTTAAAGCTCATTTGAATTGTGACCCTGTCCAGGAACTGGGAAACTGAACCAGGGCGGCTCAACCAGCCCAGTGGATGATTTTCAGTATCTCCTGAGACCCTCTGGCTACAGCAAGATTTCTTCAGCTAAGCTACCCTTCTCAGTCCTCATCCTCTCGAGGGTGTTCCTCCCTAGTCACCCTCTCCAGGGTGTTCCTCTCTAGTCACCCTCTCCAGGGTGTTCCTCCCTAGTCACCCTCTCCAGGGTGTTCCTCCCTAGTCACCCTCTCCAGGGTGTTCCTCCCTAGTCACCCTCTCCAGGGTGTTCCTGCTTAGTTACCTTTACCTAAGGCCCCCCTTGTATTTCTCTCTCTACCCCTACCTCTGCTTTGTCTACAGTCCCTGCTATAGCTCTTTGTTCATACTGCAGGTCCTACTCAAACCCTTTCATATTCTACAGTTCTTTGCTAAAGTTCCCTTTTGTCTCTGCTTCAGTCCTCAGGCCTGCCATCAGGGGGTGATGGGCGATACTGGCGTCCCGGACCCGGGTCACGCCAGGTAAAAAAAAAATCTCTGTTAAAAGCTGGTCTGTGGCTGTGAGGGAATGCAGAGTAACTTTGGTCGCTTTTTTTTTTTTTTTTGAACAAACCTTATTGAATCTGCGCGGCTGGAGGGGAGCGCACGCCGCTTCCCTCTCAGCCACGGACCAGCACCGTGAGACAGCTGCAAGGAGGTAAGTACTGGGGAAGGGGGGGAGGAGGGTGGTATATAACGAGCATACTGAGGGGCACAATCCTGGCATATTAAGGGGCAAAATCCTGGCATTTTGAGTGACAAAATCTTGGCAAATTAAATGGCATAATCCTGACATATTTATTGGCAGAATCCTGACATATTAATGGGCATAACCCCGACATATTAATTGGCATAACCTTGGCATATTAATTGGCATAACCCTGGCATATTAATTGACATATAGAGGGGCAAAATCCTGGCATATTAAATGGCTAAATCCTGGCATATTGAGGGGCAAAATCCTTGCATATTAATCTTCAAATTCCTGGCATATTGAGGGGCAAAATACGGGCATATTAAATGGCACATTGAAGGGCAAAATACTGGCATATTAATTTACAAAAGAATGGCATATTGAGGGGCAAAATACTAGCATATTAAATGGCAAATTGAGGAGCAAAATACAGGCATATTAATTGGCAAAAGAATAGCAAATTGAGGGGCAAATTACTGGCATATTAAATGGCACATTGAGAGGCAAAATACTGGCATATTGAGGGACAAAATACGGGCATATTAAATGGCATATTGAGGGGCAAAATACCGGCATATTAAATGGCATATTGAGGGGCAAAATACCGGCATATTAAATGGCATATTGAGGGGAAAAATACTGGCATATTAAATGGCATATTGAGGGGAAAAATCCTGGAATATTAAATGGGAAAAGAATGGCACATTGAGGAGAAAAATCCTGGCATATTAAATTGCAAAAATAATGGCATATTGAGTGGCATAATATTACTGGCATATTGACCAACTGCTCCCAACCACCCTCCATATTACAGTAGACCGGTATAACATGCTTGTAAGGGTAGGTGGGGCGAGTGGGAGATATTGTCGGGGGGGGGGGGGGGGGGTTGGTAGGTAACCCAGAAAATTTGTTCAGTAAGGGGCCCTGAAATTCCTGGTGGCGGCCCTGTCAGTCCTTATTCCAATCCCTATTTCTATTTCTGTTCTCATCCTGCACAATAAATAACATGCAAGCAGACACCTCCACTATCCCTGCACTGAAACTCCTACCTGACCTGGTAAAGGCCTTGATGTCTGTGCTATTCTCAAAGTCCAAAACTGCATATACATAGCTCCTGCTAAACATGGCAAATAATACAGGAGGTACCAACCATACTATTATTGTGGATACTGTATGCATTACCATGCTGATTGAATCCACAAATTCCCAAACATTTGAGATCATGCCCCCCCTGCCCAATTCTCATTACAGTTTCACACCCTAACCCCCTCAAAATTTCAATCCCTATAGCTTTTAGTCCTCAGTGACCTTGGCATTACATGGACATCCTCCAACAACTGCATTTTGCTTCCTGATGTATTCCCAACCCTTTCCCCATTGTTTATTGTTCCAGTTGCTCACATACACTCTGTCTGGAGTAATTTTGAAGATTCTTGAGTGCCTCACCTCAATTTCACTGAATTCCAAACAGTCCCAGCGGTAGGACAGAGTGGCACTTAATCTCTTCCAGTATTCTAAGAAAGTCACTGACCAGACAGACATGAAGAAGCTAAAGAGCAATGTTCCTGGGTGGTCAAACAGCACAGCAGCCTGTGGAGGTCAGAATGAACATCATTCCAGTGGTCCGTCTTTTGAAAAGTCATTTAAATTAGGGAAACATTTTATAAAAGCAATATACAATAAATGTACAAAAAAAATAATATTAAAAAAGGAGCAATGATTCAGGGGATTCTCCAGCACCCCTGTGCAAGGGCTTCGTCCCCCAAGAAAGGAAACAAACAATGAACAAGCAGAGAATGCCTACGTAGGGCTGAATGCTCATTCTACTGTGCATAAACACATGTAAGTAAAGTGCAGCTCCCACGCCAATGTACAGCTTCCTTCAATACACTTTTAACATATGGATTTTACCATTGGTCTCTCTCCCTTTGGGTTATGGTGCTGGATGGCGGTCTATGACCGTTCAACCGTGGTAATTCCACCCTTGACAGTTCAGCGCAGCAGTTCCAGCATGGGTCATTGTGGCAGTGTAAGCGCGGACAGTAATAGACACTAGTAAACCACCTCTAACAAAGTAACCCTCCCTTACCCCCAATGCTAACCCTGAACCCCAATACTAACCCTGAACCCCAATATTAAATCTGAACCTTAACACAAAGCCTAATACTAACCTCCAATACTAAACCTGACCCACAATACTAAACTAGAACAGCAATACTAACCCCCAACAGGCCTGCCATAAGGTGGTGATGGGCAATACAGGCGTCCAGGGCCCGGCGGACTGGAGGGGAGTGCAGAACGCTTCCCTCACAGCCACGGACAGGCTAAACAGAGCAGAGCACTGGGAGACAGAGCAGCAAGGAGGTAAGTACTGGGGAAGGAGGGGAGGATGGTGCAAATAATGAGCATAATGCTGGCATATTGAGGGGCAAAATAATGGCATATTGAGGGGAAAAATACTGGCATATTAAATGGCATATTGAGGGGCAAAATATTGGCATATTAAATGGAAAAATAATGGCATATTGTTTGGCTAAATACTGGCATATTGAGTGGCAGAAAATTTGTTCAGTAAGGGACCTTGAAATTCCTGGTGGTGGCCCTGACCCCCAATACTAACCCCCAATACTAACCCTGAATCCTAATACTAAACCTGAACCCTAATACAAAGCTGAATACTAACCCCTAAAACTAAACCTGAACCCTAATACTAACATGAATCCTAATATGAAGCCTAATACTAACCCCTAGTACTAGACGCAGATCCTAATACTAACCCCTAATACTAAGCCTGATCCATAATAATAAACAAGAACCCCAAAACTAACCCTGAACCCTTATCAGAAGCCTAATACTAACCCCTAATACTAACCCTGAACCCTAATACTAACCCTGAATCCTAATACTAACTCTGAACCCTAATATGAAGCCTAATACTAACCCCGAATTTCTACTTATCTGGTCTTCCTTTTTGTAGAACAGTGAACACTATGTTCTTGGTCACTTTTTCTCTTTGATTTTAAAAATACTTAGGATGACAAATATGCTCAATAAAGAGGTTTACAGAACAACAGAACTGCAAACATTCACTGTCGACCATGGAGTAGAAATCTGGAAAATCGGTCTATAAACCAATATTAATCCTTGTCAATGGGTAGACAGTACTCTACCCATTACTTGTTATTATTCATTGTCTCACCTTGTAAAGTTGACATATGCTGGACAGGTTCCAGTTTGGACAGATAGTACAAGCAGGACACATAACATACTGATCCTCGCTGTGACAAACATCTGCCCTAAGTAGTAAGGAGAAAGCAAGAGAAATATGGAACTTTTGTATCCTTGGCTGCACACATATACACATTTTAACTGGGATCCTATGTGGTTTGACAGGGCAACTGAACTCGGTCAGCGGGATGTCTATGGCAAGATCACTGAACCCTTAGATTCTATCATGGCTGGCAATCTCCACCAAACCTTGGAGAAATTGTCAAGAAATAAAAAGTATCAAAAAAATACTCGCAAAACTTTTTTAAATACTCCACTCAGAACTAGGTTACGTTAAATAAACAAACACAGTGGATATTTCTCTTTAGATCTCTCCTTACAAAGACTCAAATTTTAACTTTACAATTTCACACTGATTTATACTGATTTTGAGAAGTAAAACATGAAGCATGGTACAAGCTGAAGATTCACAGGTAAATTGACAGGGACATAAGAAAAGGACAAAAAGTATAAAGTATCCTTTTATTGTGGTAAATTATTATTTTTATGATTGAATCCCTCTTTAATCTCTTCCTAGACCTCATTGGGAATGAATAAAATAAAATGTATCAATTATAATGAAGTAGGAAACATCAGTTTGAAACTACTCACGTGGGAATGTCATATGTCGCAATGTAAAATCCATATGCAAACGCTAATGTTCCGATCACCGCCGCAGGTAAGAGCCACTTAGTGTAAAAACCTATAGGGCGGGGTTAGAGACATATACAAAATGAGTGTAATAGAAGGACAGAGCACTAGTTCACACTGTTTACATATTATCTGATTAACTACTGAACCATAGTTTCTTTTTCCTTCAACTCAACCTCATATTCTCTGAGAACATGTGTGTGTGCACAAATTGCATGTACAGGTAAATCCTGCAGAGCTATGCTCTGTGCGGGATTCTGTGCTGTATGTGTATGCACAAATTGCATGTACAGGTAAATCCTGCAGAGCTATGCTCTGTACAGGCGTCTGTGCTGTATGTGTATGCACAAATTGCATGTACAGGTAAATCCTGCAGAGCTATACTCTGTACAGGCGTCTGTGCTGTAAAATGATTTATGAGTAACAATTACTATAATGTATTTGGCAGGGACTGATCAGTGCTTTCACCTCCCATGTACATCCCCTGTTGCTTACTGAACATCATGGCGAGAAATATACGGTTTTGGATAACCTTTCCAAAACTGGGTTTGGCGGAATAAATTTCCCATGATGCTTAGCCAGTTGTCATACAGTTGTCATACAGAGACAGCACTACGCAGATATTTGTGATTATGGATGTAATCATGGGTAACAGAATGGCTCTGTAGCTTACCCAGCCATGCAAAATATAGGGCTATCTTTTCTCCATAATACTTCCTGATATGGTCCAGAGGCTGATGCTTGCACCATTTTATCCAACGAGCCCAGTATTTGTACAGGATCTGTCTGTGTGTGAATTGCTCTGGCGATGCACTTGGTTCAGGTGTATAGTCACCCTGAAAGAAAAAAATACAAGGTGACGGAGGGCAGGGAAGCATCTGATTAATATGTCTTTTGCTAACCATTTTCAAGTGTCCATTTTTTAAACAAACCCTGTTGCTATGTCCATGGCCAATGAGTGGATTGTTCTATATTGGTCTCTATGAATCATATGTGAATGGGAGCTACACTATGCCACCCTGGATAACTATAAACAAATAGAAGCTACGATATCTGTCTCACACGGCAGCTATACAGTATTGTCTGTCCAGGTTCTATTAATCATACCTTTCTTTTTTTATCTACCTTTTTCTGCAAAAAAACCCCCAGCTATATAATTATATGGAGGGTGGCTGCTATTTCCTATACTTGACGGGGACAGAGAAAGATCTAGTCATGGCTCTGTCTCACTACATTTTACCACATGACAGGAGGCTTCCTATTTTGCATAATCTCTCTTTACTAACTCCATAGCAGCAAAGAAAAAACGTTTGTAACAAGAACCAATCAAAATGCAATAATAGGTATAGTGTCCCATGTGATCAGGCTCCTCCTCCTCTTTCTTTGCTGCTCCATCAGCAGACAGGGTAAATTATTTGGCGATGCATTTCTAAAAGAACTAAACAGACATGTGAATGTCTTCACTTCTTTAAACAAGGCTCAAACCTCATTAAGGAAGGTCTTTAGAGGTAACCCTACGAGAGGAGTTTTTGGACGGGCTGGTCGCTTCAGGGGTCGTGCGGCCAGCCGTTTCTGGCCATCAGGTGCCCATTCCTCCAGACTCCAACCATTCTATCCAGAATCAGGCCACAGACAGTCTTTCTCCTATTCCAGGGGATCCGATAGAGGTCGCGGAACTCGAAGTCGTGGCAGAGCACGCTTCTCGGCAGGTAAGCTACCATTTAATTCAAACTCATTTCGGTATTGCAGGTCGTATTTCCCATTTCTTTCAGGCCTGGACAAACATTTCCACGGATGCGTGGATTCTACAAACCGTACGGGGCTACATCATAGACCTCACCGGAGCTCCTTTCCAATCGGAACCCCCCAGACCCATCAGTTGCTCCGCAGACGATTCTCTTCTCATCGACAACGAACTACGGGAACTCCGCATAAAAGGCGCGATCGAACCCGCTCCAGAGTTCCCAAAGGGATTTTTCAGCAACATCTTCCTGGTGAAGAAGAAGACTGGGGATTTTCGTCCGGTTATAAATCTACGAAAACTCAATGCCCACGTGGTTTACCGCCACTTCAAGATGGAAGGAATCCACCTTTTGAGGGACCTTTTAGAAGAGGGGGACTGGTTCACCAGACTGGATCTCAAGGACGCTTACCTTTCAGTACCTGTTCACCTCTCTTGTCGACGTTTCCTCAGGTTCATGTGGCTAGACTCTCCATGGCAGTTCACGTGCCTTCCTTTCGGCCTCAGTTCGGCCCCTTGGTGCTTCACCAAGCTACTCAAACCAGTGGTTTCTCATCTTCGAGAAAGAGGTTTTCGATGCATTATTTACCTGGACGATCTCCTACTGTTCTGCTCCGAAGAGCTCAGACTGATACAACACACTCAATACACGGTGGTTTTCTTGGAATCTCTGGGATTCGTAGTCAACCGCCAGAAGTCAGCATTAATTCCCTCGCGAACAATACAATTTCTGGGTTTCGAGATAGATTCCAGGACAAGCACACTTCGCCTACCGGCATCAAAGATCTCAGCCATACGCAAGGAATTGCGCAGAAGCATACGCTGCCACACCATTCCACTCCGAAGACTCGCTCGAATAGTGGGCCTCCTCTCCGCATCCATTCAAGCCATCTTCCCAGGACCTCTCCACTACCGGGCGATGCAACGCCTCAAAGCATCATTCCTTCGCCAGAACCCGACCTACGACCAACCGGTTCCGGTGACTGAGGAGGTCAGAGAGGAATTGCAATGGTGGTTGGACAGTATGCAAGCATGGAACGGCCGGGCCATTTTCGGTGCCAACCCGGATTTCATCTTAGAATCGGACGCCAGCTTATGGGGCTGGGGCGCAACGAGCGAAAACAACTCAACAGGAGGCGCTTGGACGTCTCGGGAACTCAACCTCCACATTAACTGCCTGGAACTCCTGGCGGGCTCCTTCGCCATACGCAGCCTAGCGAGAGACAGGACCGATTGTTGCATCCTTCTCAGGATGGACAACATCTCAGCAGTCCGTTATATCAACCGCTTAGGCGGAGCTCGATCCAGGCTTCTGTCAGAAATAACGAAGGAAATCTTCGAATTTTGCTTACCTCGCAACATCTCCCTCAAGGCGGAGTACCTACCGGGAGAAACGAATCTCACAGCGGACTGGTTCTCCCGACACTGGCGAGATGGCAGCGACTGGATGCTGGATCCTCGGATATTCAAAACCCTCTCAGACCAGAGAGGCCCCTTTCTTTTGGACCTATTTGCCTCTCGCAGCAACAGACAGACGCCGGATTTTTTCAGCTGGCTCCCAGATCCGGAATGCAGAGCAGTAGACGCCTTCCTGCAAACATGGCCACAAACGGGGGCATATGCATTTCCCCCCTTTGCTATGATAGCAAGGACACTCCATTATCTAAAAACTCATCAGATATCTCTACTGCTCATCACTCCCCTATGGAGGAGTCAACCGTGGTTCCCGGACCTCCTAGCATGGTCCCATGCGGATCCACTCCTGCTTCCATCATATCCAACTCTCCTCACGGATCCGAAAGGGAACCCTCACCCTCTGCTTCTGGACGATCGATTAACCCTGGTGGCCTGGACTCTTTCCGGGGTGCCTGGCAGGTCAGCGGACTATCGCAGACTGCTAGGGACCTTCTATGGGATTCCTGGGCACCAGGGACGAGACGTTGTTACCTCTCTGCATGGGCTTCCTGGTCCGCTTGGTGCATGGAACGGGATCTCGATCCCTTTACAGCCCCTAGGGCATCTATTTTGAACTTCTTATCGTCCCTGTTCTCCTCTGGCCGTTCTTATCGGGCCATTAATGTAGTGCGCTCGGCGATTTCGGCAGCACACGTGCCACTCCAGGGTATTCCTGCGGGTAAGGATCCTCTGGTATGTCGACTCCTCAGAGGCATCCGTTTGCGTCGCCCCCCGGGACCCAAATACTCACATTTATGGGACGTGGAAGTTGTACTTCGTTTTTTAAGAGACTGGCCTCCCAACGACAGGCTATCTCTCCGTCAACTTTCAGCAAAATTCACCATTCTGCTTTGTCTGGTCTCCTTTCGTCGTGTTTCGGACGTACGGGCTTTCGACGTCGGAGCTTTTTCGGTCTCCCCAGACGGGGTCACTTTTCAGATATCTCGTCGCACGAAGTCTAATTCTGCATCCATATTCTACCCTTTCTTTCCCGCGGACCCTCAGCTATGCGTGGTCTCTACCCTTCGGAGTTATGTGGAGGCTACAGCCCCTCTCAGAATTTCTCACTTGGGACAGCTCCTAGTCTCTTACGTGAAACCCCATAGCCCAGTTTCGGTTACTACCCTCGCCAGATGGGTTCGTTGGCTCTTGTCCCTGGCAGGAGTGGAAGCTTCGTTTTGAGCTCATTCTGTTCGCGGTGCAGCTGCCTCGTCGGCTTTCACGACCGGGGCATCGTTGTCAGATATCCTCCGTTCGGCAGATTGGTCTCGTGAATCCACGTTTCGAACCTTCTACTTTAGACCGGTCTCTAACGCGGCTTTTTCTTTTATTCATCAGCGTTAAAAATGCAAAATAGGAAGCCTCCTGTCATGTGGTAAAATTGAAGATTATGCTAGCTTTAGTGTACTTATAATCTTAATTTTAGTAATGACAGGAGGCGACTATTTTCCCACCCTTCCCTCCCATGGGTTTGTGCTATTTCTATATGGGTCTCTGAAACTTTGGTTTCGCTAACCTCTTGCTTTAACTTTTGCTTTTCTGTCTTTCATTTGCCTTTCATTTACTTTCTCACTTAATCAGATGGTGTTTTCTATATATGGAAATTCTATATATTGTCATAACGTTTAGATTTTACATTTCTATGTTGATAGTTTTGCTTACTCTAATAAGTATGTAGTTATCAATTTAGATTGCCATGATTGCTTTATCATTTACGTCAACAAGGTTTATTCCTTGCTTTGTTTAGTTTCAAGATGTGTTCCTAACTCTCCCACACTCTCGTTTCAGTTTAATTCCAGATGGGACTCCTTTTCCTCCAAGGATGACATGTCTGAATTGCTTTGCGTTTCCTGAGGTTCTTTGTTATTCGTTTGGTGGATATTGCCCGTTGGCATCAATGTGGATTACTGTTCATCGTTTTTGGAACTGTTCCGTCTGGGATGTCGCTAGCTGAAAGAGGGGGAGGAGCCTGATCACATGGGACACTATACCTATTATTGCATTTTGATTGGTTCTTGTTACAAACGTTTTTTCTTTGCTGCTATGGAGTTAGTAAAGAGAGATTATGCAAAATAGTCGCCTCCTGTCATTACTAAAATTAAGATTATAAGTACACTAAAGCTAGCATAATCTTCAATTGTACTCGGAGAAACCTGCTGAGTTTCTCCTGCTTGAAGAACAGAGTTGGTCCTGCATAAGGCATTGTTAAAAAGAGACAATGTTTAAAGGTGTAGCTATGTTTTATCCATGGCCAGCTGAGCTATTCTAGCAGGAGGAGCTCACCAGGTCCCCCTGCACAATGTATAGGTCGAGTCAGTAAGATGAAATGTTCCTCTCATTTGCAACTCACCTTTTAGTGAAAATAAATAGTTTTTAATAATTATAAAATAAAAAGTAAAACCTTATGTTACCCGTCATTCTACAGGAAATATAAGATGTATGGATATAGAAGTGAAGACTACATGCTTTTCATGTGTATTGACCTGCAGTCTAACGTGTGTGGATGTCATGCAACTTCCATTGGGTTCGTGATTATGTCATCAGTGAAAGGCACAAAGTGCATGTGTGCTTGGCTCACATCCCGTACTCTACCTCAAGGCCTTGTGTGTCATTCTGGGATTTGTATCAACACAGTAAAGGAAGAGAGTATTTTTAAAAGAAGAAAAACTACCACAACTAGAGGACATAGTCTAAAATTAGAGGGGCAAAGATTTAAATGTAATATCAGGAAGTATTACTTTACTGTAAGGGTAGTGGATATATGGAATAGCCTTCCAGCGGAAGTGGTAGTGTTAAACACAGTCAAGGATTTTAGGCATGCGTGGGATAGGCACAAGGCTAACCTAGATATAAGTTATTGAACTGGGGACTAATAAAAGTATTTAGAAAATTGGGCTGACTAGATGGACCGAATGGTTCTTATCTGGCTACACATTCTATGTTTCTATGTATAAGACTGTGTGTTTGTACTGTGTAGTTTCTCACATCATGCAGAGGATAGGCAGCACTGAATACATCTTCACATAATAATCTCTCCACACCAACTTCACCCCGACCAGAGCTTCCATACTGGGCATTAGCCAGGATCTCAAACAACTGAAGAAGAACAGAGAATTATTCGTTTTGTTCTAGAACACAATGTATTATTGCAGCACATTGCATGTCTGGACTTCTCCAAAACGATCACTTTATTGGATTTTCTTTTTCATTTAATCAAACTGGTCAGAGAACTGTTAACATGTTCAGATTTGTATTAAAGAGAGAACTGCAGGAAACAGAGACAGGAATTTCAAACTTAAGGCCAAAGTAATGGAGTTGGAAAAATTCTCCCATTCAGTGGCATTGAAAAAGAATTCCAACTCGACTACCTTGGCCTAAAGTTTGATTCCCATCTCAGTTCCTTGCAATTCTCTCTTTATTGAGTAGACCATTATGTGAAAGGGTTTGTGAAGGAAATGCTCATCTCAAATGTAGGAAAACAGATATACTATAAAAATAGCCAGTCTTCAACTGGATAAGAAAGAAAGGCAATTGTAACCCATCTCTTGCATAATAAATTCTGAACATTTATGTTAACGGTGACCTGACCAGTTTCCTTGAAGGTCATTTTTATAATGGTAATGGGTCTGTTTATTTTTTAACATAATATACTTTGCTTATTATTCTCCTAAAAGGAAACTACAAATGCTACAAAAGACTAATTTAATGAGCTCCTGTACTTAAGAAGCCTGATATATATTGTATAAATCAGTATCAGAGTATCTAAGGCCATAACTAAAGTGGAAAACTTCCTTCTATGATATATTTTGCCAAATAAGTTACAAGATGTATGTATTGCAGTAATTCATCATTGCACATTCAATATAGAATACTCCAAACCTTCTCAAGTGTCCTACATGACTTTAATCTTACCCAGTCCAACCAAATGCAAATGTGTATAACCCTTTAAGGACCAGGGATTTTCCTGGGCCAAGGACCAGAGCGTTTTTCAATTTTTAATACGCGGTTTTTGAAACATAATTTTCCTCTCTCTCATTTAACGTACCCATACAAGTTATATGTTGATTTTTAAAGGACAGTTAGAGCTTTCTTTTGATACCCTATACATAAAAATGATTTACATTTTAGTATTAAAAATTACATATAAAAGAGGAAATTTTTGAGGAAATTTCCCCCCCCCCCATTATTTATAAGCTACATAACTAGTGCAACACTAACCCACTTATCCCCCCTAAATAACTAACTAATAAAA
Organism: Pelodytes ibericus; assembly: GCA_036172795.1. Taxonomy (NCBI): domain Eukaryota; kingdom Metazoa; phylum Chordata; class Amphibia; order Anura; family Pelodytidae; genus Pelodytes; species Pelodytes ibericus. The sequence continues at coordinate 171,860,063 of CM069861.1, forward strand.
AAGTAAAATATTGATTCCCAAACCCCCCATAACAAAAAAGACAGAAAAAAACTCTGAAGAGATCAGTAAAAATCATGCAACAGGCATGCAGGGGTTACATTTTATTAAATAAATATATTAAAATTACCTTTATTTATTAAAATTTTTTTTATAAATTGTAAAAATAAAAAAATCTGTTAAAAAAAAAAAACTATATGAGGGCCATAAAGTGGAAGGAAACTGATCACAGTTAAAAACTGTGATCAGCAATGAAAGGGTTAAAAAAAAAAAATATATATTTTTTTTTAACCTCTGTGTATTTAATTTATTTTTACTTACAGGTCACTCTCTGTGCTTCACTATAAGAACGTGAAGCACAGAGAGTGAATTAGAGTTAAAGTCAGCGTGTAAACACACTGACTTTGCCATCTAATTTGCATGTTATCGCGGTGATCACTCAATCACCGCGATCACATGCCCGGAAATTGACCGATCGGGTCCAGGAGCTTTGCCTCGGGTGCGAGGCTTAGTCCTGGACCCGTTGCAGACTAGCTGGCTGTGCCCACGGAGCGCACCGCCGGCTAGACTGCATGACGAGTTAACTCGTCATAAGGTCGCTAATGCTGCGGCTCTTATGATGAGTTAACTCGTCATAAGGTCGGGAAGGGGTTAAAGGGACTTGGTCTGATTATTTTTATTCTCTACATTCACAGTATACATAATGTTTAGGTGTCACAGCCCCTTTAAGGGGGACTGACCAGATGGCTGACTTGAGTCCAGCTGCAGATTGGCCAGTGATTGTAAAGCCCATTCAACCCAACACAGGTGTTGCCTTGTGTTTCATATACTTACTATCTGGTGACGCTGTGTGTTTGTGAAAAAAGTATCTTTGTTTTCATTCCCCAGGTAACTGCAAAGAACATTTTATACATGAACAAATCAAACACTAGATTGAACAACCCTAGCAGAATTTGCAGTATTTAGTATCATGTAAAAAAGCATTAAACACTTTCATAGACACATTCAAAATGCTCAAGAGGTTGCCTCTTAACCCCTTCGTGACGCTAGGACATGCTATGCCGTTCTTTCTATTTTTCTGCTCCCAAAAGACGCTACGATGGCATAGAACGTCCTTCAGTTAACAGCTCGTCTAGGCCGCCCGCGATGACCTGTGCTCAGATCAGGCTTTGAGTGGCCTCAGTCTGACAGGAAAAACATATCTTATGCTTAAACCTAGCACCGGCTACATTTTGCTAAAGATCACAGTTAGGGCATGCCTCTGTGCCGAACACAAGTGACGTAGGGAGGTCTCGCGAGTTTTGTCAGGGACCCACAGGGTCTATTAAGATGCTGACTGGGTCTCTGCAACTGTGTCTCTGGCTACTGATCACCTTGTGATCAGGGCCTGGAACAAAATAAAGGTGTTTTTGTGTTTGTTTGCGTCTTCTGGAACGCAAGCCCTATGCATCACAAAGGGGTTAAGGATGTTAAACATTTGAATTTTGCATAACCTGGGTTACAGGGTGGCAGGGGCGGGCTGGGCCAGGGGGCAGGGAGGCCCCCCAGGTCACCCTAATGCATGCTAAAAACGTACGTTGGGCCGTCTTTAACGCTGGGCGCCCCAGGGGGTGACAGCCGATACTGACGTCCCGGGCCCGGCGGGCCCAGGTCACGCCAGAAAAAAAAAAAAAAGGTAAGTACTCAATATGGTGGCATATTGTGGGGGGAAATCCTGGCATATTGAAGGGCAAAATCCTGGTGTATTGTGGGGAAAAATCCTGACATATTGAGGGTAAAATCATGGCATATTGTGGGGGAACATCCTGGCATATTGTGGGGGAACATCCTGGCATATTGAGGGGGCATAATCTTGGCATATTGAGGGTAAAATCCTGGCATATCGAGGATAAAATCCTGGCATATTGTGGGGCATAATCCTGGTATATTGGGGGGAAAATCCTGGCATATTGAGGGGGAAATCCTGGCATATTGTAAGGGAAAATTCTGGCATATTAAGTGGCAAATCCTGGTAATATTCGTTATAAAACAAGGAAAAGATGGCCATGGATAGGGAGGCGATTCAGTGGTGCAATGGGCCACTTGACTGGATTTGCCCCCCAGGCCTAAGGCTGCCAGCCCTCCCCTGCAGGGTGGGCAAATTCACTTAACTGAGCATCTTCTGTTTTCCCCCCAACTTCTCTTGCGCAGGAAATCAAGAGCAAAGAACATGTCCCACCACCTCCATGGCGTTAAATACAGTATTTTGCTTTGTTCTCCCCCATATGGTCCAAGGTAAAAAGAACAAATCACCCTGTATAATTAATACTGTACTTGGGCCAATGTTCATTTTGTCCCCAATCTCAGAAAATAAGATGGTAAAAATTCATATTTTAAACTTTATGTGTATACACACACATACACTCAAATATACCGTATTTGCTCGATTATAAGACGAGGTTTTTTTCAGAGCAAATGCTCTGAAAAATCCCCCTCGTCTTAAAATCGAGGTCTCTTATAATCTGACCTCAAATTGAGGTCAGATTATAAGACATGGATCCAGGTCCCCAGCAGAGCTGCAGGGGACCTGGATCCCCCTCTCTAGCAGCAGGGGATGTCTGCGCAACGAGCGCAGACTCCCCTGCTTCCGCCCGGCACGACTGCCGGGGCTTCTGTGAAGAAGCCGGGTACTTCCGCTTTCGTCACAGAAGTCCCGGCGAGCGTGCCGGGCGGCAGCAGGGGAGGTCTGTGCTCATCGCGCAGACATCCTCCACTGCCCCACTAGGCACCAGGGACAATCGGGCAGCCGGGGGATGTCTGCACTATACGTGCAGATATCCTCCATGCTGCCCGACACGGCAGACTATTATGACGGACAGCTGTATCGTGCAGACATCCCCCGGCTGCCCCCACTAGCCACCAGGGACCAAGGTAAGGGGAAGGGAGGGAGGGGGGCAGAGAGACAGGGGGGACAGAGAGACAGGGGGGACAGAGAGACAGGGGGGACAGAGAGACAGGGGGAGGGAGGGAGACAGAGACAGAGTCAAGGGGAGGGAGGGGGTTAAGAGACAGAGACAAGGGGAGGGAAGGAGTTAAGAGACAGAGACAAGGGGAGTGAGGGGGTTAAGAGACAGACAAGGGGAGGGGGGAGAGAGAGAAAAATGGGGGCAAGGGAAAGGCAGCATTGGCACATAAAAAGAAATAAAAACTAGAAATACATTTTTTGATATCATAATTTTTTATTAAAAAAGCAATTTACATGTGAATATATACAAGTTTAACTTTTTTCCTATAGGGTAGTCTTATATTCAGGCTTTTAGTTTTTTTCCTAAAGGAATATCCAAAGTTTGGGGGGTCGTCTTATAATCAGGGTCGTCTTATAATCGAGCAAATACGGTATACACATTCTCACTCCAATACATACATGCACACAACTGAATGAGAAATGCTGATGTATTACAGAATGTTAAAAGCTAGCACAACTATTACTGAACTTTCTTTGTGTTGCCTCCTATTCATCAGGATGACCACAAATTCTTACCTCATTAACTTGCGAGATTTAAAGTGACAGTTGAATGTTTCTGGGGGGTGTCTTGGGGTGCTTTCATTGAAAAATCCTACCGTCTTAGATATGTCTTCTGGCACCCAGTATCCTGCTTGATCTGAGCAGGCCTGAAAATGTAAGTGATACAAAAACAATAACATGGACCTTATGGCTCCTTCATTGCATGTAAAGGACTAATATTGTATCGCTTACAAATGAGGGGCAATGAGATCATTAGCACCACTCCTCTAACCCCAATCTAACCCTTTTGACCACTAACCCTGGCAAAGTTCAGATCCAAATGACTTCATACCTCCCAGAGATCCCTATTGAGGATGGATAATCTGTATTTTGGATCCAAATCCCTCCGTCTCAGACCACAGTCACAAAGCATTTGTTAGAAACAGTCCCAGTCTCAGCACCGAGCATCATACCTTTAGTGGTGCTCTCAGGGACATATCCTCGGCATAGTAACACAACACACCCCAAGGAGCATTGAGCAGCATGAAATGGACGGTCAGGTCATTTTTCCGGGATGTATGCTGAGGAACAGCAGGAAAGTGAGAGTCAGGAAGACAGATCAAGGAGCTTGCAAATAGGTTCAATTTTAACCCTCAAAAAAAAATAAAAAGAATCACAGACATTTTTGTTCATACAGACAGTATAATATATCTAACAATCAGGGGAGGGCAGGCAACTATTGGCTCAGGGGCAAAAACATTTTTTTGGTGCCACTTCATTAATCCACCTGATGTAAATCAGAGAAGACACACACCGACATGCATTTAGATAGAAAGATCGAAAGGGGTACAGACTTAAAAATGAAAAATGGTACAGCCCCTGCCTAATGAGAGAGATTAGAGAGGAGCCTGGGGGACAATTGGCCTCTTGTAGTTCCTTGATTTTTATTGTATATCAGTGAGGGCGTGTGAACACCTTTCTATAGCTTCCCTAACCCTTTACATGTAAACACTGTTCCCCGAATCTGACATTCAAGGCAAAATTGGCAAAAAAAACTAAATGCAAATTTAAAATAAGACTATACACTACTTTTTTTTTAAATTAAAGTTTATTCATTGAGTGTCACATTTATAATACAGTAGGAACAGTTATCCCAGGTGTTCTTCAAAGCAATACAAAATATCAATTTGCATAGTATTTGGGTGGTCAGCGGCCATAGTATGTATAGCCATAGTATGTATAGCCCACTCACAGTGAGTTGCATAGCCCACTCACTGCATGGAGGTGCCGTGAAAAAAAGGGGAATCTTGATGGGTCCAAGAGGGCTTTAAATAAGACAGCTCAACGAAGGTAGGGGGGAATATAAAGAAGTATAAGGCTGGGTTATGTGCAGATGGTAAACCTCTATTTCTTCGCAGCAGGCTGAATGGATAAGCAGCAATACTGATAATCTGTGTCTGGAGTGCAGCAAAGTTACGGCGATGGGGATATCCCAATGAGTGTTCATAATGGCAAGGGGCCTTAGACCCAGTACATCGGGGGTTATTAATAAAGATGGTTCATATACCTATAGCGGCAAATAGTGGTGCTATCGGCGTCCGCGCCTATGTAAAAAGAAGTTTCCCGGCCATGGCCATGGCAGCACTACTCTAGGGTTAGCTCCTCCCCTCACTCCCATTGGACAGGACAACATTTTTAGCCTATAAGAGGCCACATGACCATAATACCCCAGTTCTTTTCCTGTCCACACTCCCTTGGTTTTTCTCTGTGTGATATTTCATTATCCAAGATTTTTCTTTTTTGACATACCTGGGACTTGTTAGTTCCTTTTCCTGGGATGAGTTCAGCCTCTCTTCTCCCAGAAGCTGCAGTACACGGCGCCTCACCAAGGGCGACCCCCTGCAGAAACCCCCTTAGTGACCGGGGGTGCATGCTGCAGTGACCCTGGGGTAGCAGCTGGGAACCTTGCAAAGTTGGATAAATCCTTGTTGGTGCCGTATTTCTGCTGATGGGAACAGGTTCCAGGCTTCCTGGCAGCTGAGGGGCTCTTACAGAGCTGGACAGAGGTGTATTGCATTTTTTGGCGCCTAAACAGTGAGTACTTCCGGGTCAGGCAGCCTTTGCCAGGATGTGACCTTTGTTTTGGACTGATTGGGAAATCCTTTTTTTTTTTTTCCCTATTTAAATGTCTTTTTTTTTTTTTTTCTTTCTTTCTCTCCCTCCTATTGAGTCTGGAGGCAATCTGAAGTTGCTTATCCTGCAAGTTATACAGTGCTCTGGTCTCTGCAGATCTTGTGGTTCTATCTTTTTGTGCAATAGGTAGGTTCAGAATTTTTGGGGAAATCCTTATGTTTCATTTACATCTTTTTTTTTTTTTTTTTTGGTGTTTTATCTGGATATTAGTTCCTAACAGGCGACCTTTTTCCAGCTGCTCAGGTTTTATATCATCATGGCCTCACCAGCCAAGAAAAGAAATAGGTCACAATCTAGAGGTACAAGGTATGTCAAACTATTTTATTTTTTTTTCTCCCTCTCAATGGATATATATATGTTACCTCAATTGGAATCAAAAGAGTGCCTTCTGTCATTATATTATTATGTCAGTTCCCTCAGGTCTCCGAGGAGATCCCCGGTTTCACCTGCGGACAGGAGACCAAGACTGAATAAGTGCAATGCATGTGACGAAGTGGCGGCAGAGGGGAAAAGGCTTTGCATAACCTGCATGACACTGGTAGCTGGCCCGCCAGTAGCTCATCCTGCAGTGGCTAACCCAGCTGATGTGATTTCCATCATCAAACAGGCAGTGGCTGAAGGTATTAAGGAAGCCACTCAGTCTACCAGGCGTTCTAGGCCTAGGAGGAGAGAGGTCTCTGACAGCGAGAGCTCTATGGTGGACTCCTACGAGAAGAGTCAATTTCCTGCCGAATACCCAGAGTCATCAGAGGATGATGAGTTCCCATATTCAGGGGGGTTTGATGAGAGGAAAACCGAAGCTCTCATTGAGGCAGTCAGAAAGTTTGGAAGAATCCTCTGTTTAAATACCCTCTAGTAGCAAGCACTTTGCTAGTCTCGAAAAGAAAGAAACTGCTTTTCCCCTCCATGAGACCATAAAGACCCTTATTCATGATGAATGGGGTAAGTCTGGAAAACGGGTCAGTTTTCAGGGTAAGTGGTCCAAGCTATACCCATTCAAGAAAGATGACTCTGCCTCTTGGATCTCAGCTCCCAAGGTGGACGCAGCAGTAGTCAGACTGGCCAAGAAGACCACCTTGCCTCTGGACGACTCTGGCTCTTTGAGAGAACCTATGGAGAAGAGGATTGATATTAATCTTTGCAAGGCATACGTGGCAGCAGGAGCCAGTCTGCACCCAGCAGCCGCCTTAACTTCTGTCTCCAGGGCCCTTAAACAATGGTCGGAGGATCTACAAGCTGACATAAAGGATGGAGTGAGTAGATTACGTCTCAGCAGAGCTGTGGAAGACATTAGTCTTGCTGCCGATTTTTGCTCCGATGCCTCTGTGGACCTTGTTCGCTCTATAGCTAGGTCCATGGCCCTGAATATTGCTGGCCGTAGAGCACTTTGGCTCAAGGCATGGGATGCAGATACCGCTTCCAAGAATAGTCTCTGCTCACTACCTTTTCAGGGAGACATGCTTTTTGGACGTCAGCTGGATGAGTGCATCAAGAGAGCCGCAGAAGGCAGTAAAGCCTTATTGCCATGCAACAGGAACACCAGGAGATCCTTTAATGTTGACAGGAGGTCTTTCCGAGACTCGAGGCAATACAGACCGGGAAGACAGTCCTTTCGGAGCCAGCCATGGAAGGTCGGTCAATCCTCCCATAGAGGTGGCAGGGGCAGAGGGGCGTCTTCCCACCAGAATAAAAGATTCTGACTGCTTCCAGGCTCAGTCTCCAAGAATAGGTGCAAGACTGCTTCATTTTTCGGAGACTTGGAGCCTCTCCATCAAGGATCGGTGGGTCCACAACGTGGTCTCCCAAGGTTATCGTCTAGAATTTGTGGGGACCCCTCCTTTTGGAAAATTCTTCAGGTCCTCATTTCCAGAAAATTTAAGAAAAAGAAAGGCACTTCTGGAATTCGTAGATTCTCTGTCCCAACAATTGGTGATCTGCCAGGTTCCCAGAGAAGAACAATTTCAGGGATTCTACTCCAGGCTTTTTCTTGCTCCAAAAGGCGAGGATGCATGGAGGCCAATCCTGGATTTGTCCATTCTCAATACCTTTCTGTGTGCCAGACGATTCAGGATGGAATCCTTAGCCTCCATTGTCCAGGCAGTATCTCCCGGCGATTGGCTAATTTCCATCGATCTCAAGGATGCTTATTTCCACATCCCAATCGCCAAAGTACATCAGAGGTTCCTGAGGTTCTGCCTGCACAACAAACACTGGCAGTTCAGGGCTCTTCCATTTGGCCTCAGCTCCGCACCCAGGGTGTTCTCCAAAGTCCTGATTTCCCTGATTGCAGAAATCAGGAAGAAGGGCGTCTTCATTTTCCACTACTTGGACGACATCTTGATACTGGCAAAGACTTACCCATGTTTGATTGCCCATCGAAACATCGCCAGATCAATGTTGGAGGAACATGGTTGGGTTCTGAATTTCCAGAAGAGTCAACTCCAACCCAGTCAACAGATAATTTATCTGGGAGCCTGGTTCGATACAAGTCTGGGGGTTGTCCGTCTATCAGAGGACAGAATATACCGACTGAGAGAGAAGTTGAAAAAAATTCTTCATCTTCGCAAGATCAAGGCGAGAGCTTACATGAGCATCCTGGGTTCCCTTTCATCTACCATAGGCCTTACCCGATGGGCTCAATGGCATATCCGAATCCCTCAGAGATCCTTCCTGACCCAGTTCAGGCATCGGGATTTGAGCCAGCCCATTCTTCTTACATCCAAAGTCAAGGAAGCTCTCAGATGGTGGCTCTCAAAGGCAAACCTGACCAAAGGTTTTCCCCTGGGAGAGATACCTTGGTTGGTGGTCACCACGGATGCATGCCAAACAGGATGGGGCGCACATATGAACCAGATATCCCTTCAGGGGGAATGGCCGGTGTCCCTTCGAGGAGAGTCTTCCAACTACTTGGAACTGAGGGCAGTTTTCGAGGCCTTGCGTCACCTAAAGTCAAGAATCCGACACCATTGGGTGAAGCTACAAGTGGACAACACTGCAGTTGTGGCATACGTAAACCACCAAGGAGGTACTCGCAGCCCAAGGATGATGAGTATCATGTTTCCTCTCATGAAATGGGCTCAAAAACACCTTCTGGGGATATGTGCAATTTATCTTCCAGGTTCAATGAACATCAAGGCGGATTTCCTGAGCAGACACAAGATCTTTCCGGGAGAATGGTGTTTAGCGGAATGGGCCTTCCAGAGGTTGGTTCACAGATGGGGTCTTCCGGAGATCGACATGATGGCAAACTTCCAGAACAGACAGGTTCAGAGGTTCTTCTCCAGGGAGCATCATCATCTAGCAGAAGGTTGGGATGCCCTCAGCTGTTCCTGGAACTTCCGGATGGGGTATGTGTTTCCCCCAATTCCCCTTATCTTCACCCTCCTGCAGAGAATTCAGAGAGAACGTGTGGTGGTGATTGCAGTGCTCCCGTATTGGCCACGGAGACCCTGGTTCCCATTGTTGTTGAGCCTTTCCATGGAGGACCCTCTTCATCTTCCTGTAAGAGAAGACTTGCTGTCGCAGGGTCCTCTGTTCCATCCTGCTCCTCAATCCCTTCAGCTGATGGCATGGAGACTGAAAGGAGGCGATTACAAGACAAAGGGTTCTCAGATGTGGTGATTTCTACTATGCTTCAGGCAAGGAAAAGGAATACTTCGGCTGCCTATTACCGTATTTGGGACGTCTTCTCGGACTGGGCGTCTAACAAAGGGGTTTCACCGGGGTCCTTCACTGCTGTAGATCTCCTGGGTTTTCTGCAAGACGGCCTAGGCAAGGGTCTCAGCCTGAATACTCTGAAAGTTCACATTTCAGCCCTTTCAGTTTTATCTGGTGTGAGATGGGCTTTAGACTCCGATGTATCTCGTTTTATGAAGGCTGTCATGCGGATCAGACCTCCTATCAAATCCTTTTCTCCTCCTTGGGATTTGCCACTTGTCCTGTCAGCATTACAGGGTTCCCCATTTGAACCCATTACTGAGATTCCAGTTATGCTCCTTACGCTTAAAACTTCTCTTCTGGTCGCCTTGACTTCAGGTAGAAGAGTCTCTGAATTGGCAGCTCTCTCATCAGACGAACCTTTCATCTCTTTCCAACAGGATAAGGTGGTTCTGAGAACAGTCCCGGAGTTCAGGCCTAAAGTAGTTTCACCATTTCATATGAACCAAGAGATTATTTTGCCTGCTTTCTTCCCATCTCCTTCTTCTGAGGAGGAAAGATTGTCTCACACCTTGGATGTGGTTCGCTGTTTGTCGGTTTACCTCAACAGGACGGGCAGCTGGAGGAGATCACCTAGGCTTTTTATCGTCCCTCAAGGGCATAATAAGGGCCTACAAGCATCTCCTAAGACCATCTCTAGGTGGCTGGTCTCGGCCATTACTAAGGCTTATGAGTCTAAACAGGTTCCAGTTCCTCTTGGCCTACGAGCCCATTCAACCCGGGCTCTGTCTACTTCCTGGGCAGCTGTTGCACATGTGTCTTCTGATCAGATTTGCAGAGCAGCGACATGGTCATCTCAGAATACCTTTATCCGGCATTATCTACTGGACGTGAGATCCTCTAGAGAGGCACAATTTGGTTCTGCCGTCTTATCAGCTTCTTGACCTTATATGGTCGTTTAATAAATTTCAGCATCATAGTGTGTTCTGTATCCTTTTTTTTTCCCCCCCAGAGTTTTATTGCTTGGGCATTGCCCTAGAGTAGTGCTGCCATGGCCATGGCCGGGAAAATGGAAAATTGTTTCATACTTACCGATATTTTCCTTTCCCGGTAATGGGCCATGGCAGCACTGGGCACCCTCCCTGGTCGTTGGCTTGTTACGAACTGGGGTATTATGGTCATGTGGCCTCTTATAGGCTAAAAATGTTGTCCTGTCCAATGGGAGTGAGGGGAGGAGCTAACCCTAGAGTAGTGCTGCCATGGCCCATTACCGGGAAAGGAAAATATCGGTAAGTATGAAACAATTTTCCATTTTCCCGCCAAATTTCGGGAGTCTACAGCTGCTTCCAGGTTGTGACGGTGCTCAGTGCGCCATCGCAGCCAATGTAAAAAAAGAACTGGAGCTTAAAAGTGCCAGATTTTGTCATAAGAGAACTTTGCTCCAGCACTGCAAAGTGTCAGGAGTTATAAAAAAGGTGCAAATCACCGTTATCGCTAACAGAACTTTCCTACAGTCATCGGGAGGTGCTCGCTGCCTTGAAAATTCTGGTGATATAGGCTGCAGTGATATAGAGGTTGAATGAGCTGGTGGCCATTTTTTATGGGTCTGTCTCATTCCCTGGGCTCTGCAAATGGACTGAGAACTCTTTCACCAACATTTAGTGAGCAGCCTGTCTGTTCTTTGGTTTCTTCTAGCTTTTTTAGTTTGCCCATGTTATATCCCTCTGCAGTGGCAACTGGCAAGCTGGAGCAGCACAGGGTTCTACTGAATGTGTCTGCCATCTTTGCCAGTTGGCTAGGCCTACCCTAAATACTTCAGCATCTTATGTGATATAATCTAAATGTCCTTTTTTGGAAACTTATTTAGCTGAAAGTTGTGAAAAATAATTGGAAGGCATAAAAGCTGCCTATTTTTGTGTAGTGATGAATATAATAATGAAAAAAAAATAGATCAGAATCTTCAAGATATTTATTTTTGTAGCTTATATGTAATAAACAGAGACACTGCCACCTAGAAAGCAGTCTGAACTTTAATTATAAAATACAATTTTCCTTACTTCCTCCATGTTGAGCCCATGCTGCTTCAGGCAGTCAAAGAATGTCTGCCTCTTTTCCTCCAGTCGTTCAATCACCATATTTCGCTGTGTCTCCCACACCAGCACATAATCTGTGAAAAGGTTCCGTCAGGATACAGAAAGATGCAACAATGTGAAGGATTCCTCTATACCAGGGGTGTGAAACATGTGGTCTGTTTGACAGCAAGATGCAGCCCACCTGACTTAATTGCCCATAATCTTATTATGCATATACATGTATATTTTTGTTTGAATAATGTGAATTTAAACTGGTTTTGAACTGATTTTGGATTATTGCTAAATAACCACACAGTCTCATCCAAACAGCCAAACCTTACTGGTTTCTATATATGAATACTATGTTTCATACCAGTCAATGCTATGAGCGCTACCGGCGCTGTCTGCTCTACCCAGTTTTGCTTTCTGTACCCCCCATATTTATTTTTTGTTCTCAAATAAATAAATACACAAACAAAACAGTCTAGCACTCAGATTATTGTTCCTAACTCGAGTAGTAAAGATGGCGGAACCCTGTAATGATCAGCAGATAAAGTGAACATATTAATATGACAGAAAACTCTACTACATGAAAGTAAACAGTATTTAATGCGCATTGGATTTCATAGGACTTCCTGTGTAAAGGACGATGGGGACAATAAGTATGGAGGAAGATCTGACCAAACGGATCCAAGATTTTAAACAACATGTCTGCCCCCTGATAAAGAGAAAATAATTTATTTGTATTCTTTCTATAAAGCAAGTCTATTTAAAATGCCTGCACTTGATCCAATTTTCAAATCAATAGAACTTAGTTTTGTGCTACAGTATCCTTTAATGCCTTTGTGACGCTAGGATGTTTTTCTGGTCCTAAAAGACGATGGTACGGCATAGAACATCCAGCTCCCCATGATGAAGAGACTTGCAGCAAAACTTGCAGCGGGATCTCACCTGTCAGATGAGGCCACTCATATCAAAGCGCATAAAGTATTTTAGAGGTTTACCTATCTGAGTCCTCCCATCACTGAAGAAATTCAGTATGTCATCATCCTGAGGTCCATGGCTAGTAGACCAGGTCTGTGAAAAAGTAAAGAAATATTATTCATGATTTAGGTGAAGAAAAATGTCCTTATCTAAAAACAGATAATTTATTCTAAAGGGAGAAATGTTTTCAAATAAAAAAAAATAAAGAATTCCAGTTCCAAAAATGAACAAAAACAAACCAAACAACCATGATCAGGGAATCATCCATTTCCCGCTCTCCATACACCATTTTTTTGCGCTTCAGTCAACATTTGCCCATCAATTATCATCAGAAATAGACACACAGAGAGAGAAAGGAAAGAAATGCTTACAAATAAAAGGTCCACATATTGATAGAGAAGATAATTAGAAGATAGACAGTGCAATGCATTCAGAAGTCAGGGGGCAAATTGCCCTTTGCCACCCCCTCCCCTGTTATCTACCTCACCTGGGTGCCATACGTTTCTGAGCCCTCTTGATGGTGAAGCAGGACATTTCTTTCCTCCTCATGGTCTTTTTTCTTCATCATATTCACCTTATTTAATTCCTGACATGAGTATAAAAGGGAGGTTATTATTGCAAAGGCAACATTCTGCTAAAGCCATTCTAGTCGGGGTTGTATGAATTCCATACAGTACATGGAACACCTTATCTTAGAGCAGGGGTGGGGAACCTTTTTTCTACTAAGGGCCATTTGGATATTTATAACATATTCGAGGGCCATACAAAACCCCCCAGAGGCATCACTAGGGTTGGTGTCACCCCCAGGGCTCGAGTCCTGCAGGAACGTGTGGGAACGGCGTTCATGCACTTTTTTCATGGCAGGAACGCCATTCCCTTTGCTCCTGCAGGACCAGGGCAGGCTGGCTGGAAATAATTTCTGGGGTTTGGTGTGCTCCGAGAAGAGAGCACAAAAACCCCAGAAATACATACAGGGCCGGCACAGGCGGCTGCCTTAGGTCGCCACAAGGGGGGGGGGGGGAAATCGCCCACACCCCCCGGCCCGCAGTAAGGGGGTTTAATTACCATCCCTGCTGCTCTGCAGGTCCGTGGCTGTGAGGGAAGCCTTGTGCGCTTCCCTCCAGTCGCCCGGAGGGGGGAGAAATCCTGGCATATTGGAGGGGCAAACTCCTGGCATATTGGAGGAGCAAAATCCTGGCATTTTGGAGGGGCAAAATCCTGACATATCGGAGGGGCAAAAACCATGGCATATTGAGGGGCAAAATCCTGGCATATTGAGAGGCATATTGGAGGGGCAAAAGCCTATCATATTGGAGGGGCAAAATAGTGTGTCTCAGGTTATGTGTGTATTGGTGTCACTGTGTCAGTGTAAGGGCGTGTGTGTAATTGTGTCACTGTGTCAGTGTAAGGGTGTGTGTGTAAGTGTGTCACTGTGTCAGTGTAAGGGTGTGTGTCACTGTGTCAGTGTAAGGGTGTGTGTCACTGCGTCAGTGTAAGGGTGTGTGTCACTGTGTCAGTGTAAGGGTGTGTGTCACTGTGTCAGTGTAAGGGTGTGTGTGTAAGTGTGTCAATGTGTCAGTGTAAGGGTGTGTGTGTAAGTGTGTCAATGTGTCAGTGTAAGGGTGTGTGTGTAAGTGTGTCACTGTGTCAGTGTAAGGGTGTGTGTGCAAGTGTGTCACTGTGTCAGTGTAAGGGTGCGTGTGTAAGTGGTAAGTGTATCTGTGTAAGTGTGTAAGTGTGTCACTGTGTGTGTGCGGGGCTCGAGTCCTGCAGGAATGCGTGGGAACAGCGTTCCTGCACTTTTTTCATGGCAGGAACGCCGTTCCCTTTGCTCCTGCAGGACCAGGGCAGCTGCCTCTTCAGCCCAGCCTGTGCTCCTCCTCAGCCGATACCTTTTTTTTTTTCTGCAGCCGCATCCACTAGATGCAGTCCAAGGGAAAAAAAAAAAAAAAAACTTCCTGTCATTGCCACCGGATTTGACAGCAAGTCATATCCGGTGGCGTTGTTTCCCTCCTCTGTGCAGACCGCACGGAGGAGCTGGACAGAGACAGGGAGCACCAAGGAGATGGTGAGTACTTATCTCCTTGTTGCTTTCTATCTCCGGTCGTCTCCTCCGTGCATCTTTCCCCCTGCACGGAGGAAGGAAGCTCCGGTCGTAACGTTTATTTATTTTTTTAACTTTATTGAAGTCGCGCAACCTCAATAAAGTTATATATATAAAAAAAAAAAAAAAAACGTGACGACTAGTGCTTCCTTCCTCCGTGCAGGGGAGAAGATGCATGAAGGAGACGACCGGAGGTAAGTACTGTCTGGGGAAGGGGAAGGAGGGTGGCACTCTGGTCTATCGAGTCTTAAAATCCTGGTCTATTGAGTGGCAAAATCCTGGTCTATTGAGTGGCAAAATCATGGAATTTAGAGGGGCTAAATTCTGACATAGAGGGGCAAAATCCTGGCATATAGAGGGGCAAAACCCTGGCATATAGAGGGCAGAATCCTGGCATATAGAGGGCAGAATCCTGGCATATAGAGGGCAGAATCCTGGCATATAAAGGGGCAAAATCCTGGCATCGAGAGGGGCAAAATCCTGGCATCGAGAGGGGCAAAATCCTGGCATCGAGAGGGGCAAAATCCTGGCATCAAGAGGGGCAGAATCCTGGCATAGAGAGGGGCAGAATCCTGGCATAGAGAGGGGCAGAATCCTGGCACAGAGAGGGGCAGAATCTGAATTTTGCAGTTGTTTGTGTAAACTGTCACTTTACAATAAATGTTGCACTGAATTTTCTGCAAAATATATATGGGGGGGGGGGGGGGGGGTGGCAGTGGATCTTGAGTGCCACATCATCACTTTGCAAATTAAAATAAGCCACCGTTGGGTACCAATTAACATGCCACAGTTCTTTTGTCATTAACATTTGCAACAGCCAGTTTGCCGTTTAAAATATGCCACTGTTTGTCCATTAAATAAGCCATAGCCAGCTTGCCAATATGCCACAGCAAGTTTACCCATTGTTATGCCAGTATTATTTTGCCATTAAAATGCCACAGTCAATCTGCCCATTAATATTCCAGTATTATTTTAACATTAATACATCACAGCCAATTTTCCCAATAATATGCCTGTATTATGTTGCCATTAATAAGCCACAACCAATTTTCCCAATAATATTCCACTCTCCCCCCTTTCCCCAGTATTCACCTACTGGTCGCTCTGTGTCCCCGGCAGTCTCCTCCATGCAGTCTTCCCTCTTGCACGGAGGAGGAAAATACAGTCACCGGATATGACGTAATGTCATATCCAGTGGCAAAGTTGTTTGTTGTTTTTTTTTTAAATTTTGGCAATGCGCTGAGAGGATGATGCAGACCGCACGGCTTATTTTGTCGGCTTTTTACGCCGGACGTTATTTATTTTAATGTAATGCTTTTTGGGGAAGAAAATCATTAAGACTATTAAGACCCTGATTGGGTCTCTGCCATAGTGTTCCTGGCTAACGATCACCTTATGATCGATGGCCAGGAACAAATAGTGACATTTCGGTGCTTGCGTCGTCTGGGACACAAGAACCATGTCACAAAGGGGTTAAAGGACAACTTCTGCAAAAAATAACTTCTGTTTAATTGAATTAAGTGTAGTTGGTTTATAAAGAAATCATTTAAATTAAATAATACTAATAAGGTAGACATGTTGCTTAGAATCTTGGGTTAGATTTTCATTCACCTTGATTCAGATGAAGGAAGATCTGACCCAACTGATCCAAGATTCTAAACAACGTCTGCCACCTGACAGAGCTATACAGTACTTTATTTGTATTCTTTCATTAAAGACTTTCTATTAGTGTTGAGCGAACCCGAACCGCACTGTTCGGGTTCGTACCGAACATTACGGTTTTTGGACCCCGGACCCGAACACGGACATTTCACTGTATGTTCGGGTTGGAGTTCGTCGATTACATTGTATGTAATTTCTTATGAATGGGGACTCTATTTCGGTTTATAGAAAGCCAATAGCATTACATGTATGCCATAAACCGAAAGTCTATAAACCGAAAGACATTCGGTTTATAGACTTTCAGTTTATGGAATACATGTAATGCTATTGGCTTTCTATAAACCGAAATAGAGTCCCTATTCTTATGAATGGGGACTCTATTTCGGTTTATAGAAAGCCAATAGCATTACATGGCTATTGGCTTTCTATAAACCGAAATAGAGTCCCCATTCATACGAATAGGTCAATTGACCTATTCGCATGAATGGGGACACTCTTACCCACATTTTACTTTTGCAGCCCTCTAGCCCTTTCCAGGACTTTTTTAGAGGCATTTTAGTGGCCAAAAGTTTGTGTCCCCATTGACTTCAATGGGGTTCGGGGTCAAGTTCGGGGTCAAGTTCGAGCACGAAACCGGACATTTTTTCGAAGTTCGGCCAAACCTGCCGAACCCGAACATCCAGGTGTCCGCTGAACTCTACTTTCTATTAAAAATGCCTGCACTTGATTCAATTGAATCTTAGTTGAACTTAGTTTTGTGCTAGTTATCCTTTAATCCCATTGTTGTTTTCCAATCTGTATACAAACAAAGAACACATTACCACTTCAGTGCATGCTAAATAATGTTATTGTTTTAGTCCAATAAAACAATTTAAGTAGTTCTCCATAAATGAGTGATTAACCTACTAAACTAAAATCAGTTCTGAAATAGCTGTTTTCCTGATCTCTGGTTGCAAATATTAAAGATGCCAACTACCACCAAGATTGAGTCTTTACATCATGATTTAAATTGAGTGTTACTAACTAGTAATTTATATCAACCCTGGTTTCAGGTGTATATAATTTGTAAAATGTTCTTCTTTACTGTGATGGGCAGTAGAAAAGTTTAACCATTAAGTGCCAGTCACTTAAAGGGACACTAAACTTTCTTTTTGACTCTATAGAGACTGGGTCTAAAATGTAAATTATTGTAAACTTTGCCAGCCTCTAAAAGGCTGGCAAAGTATAATAAAATCCTTTCCCAAGTCGCCCCTTTATCTCAAGCTTTACTGTCAAACTTGGGGTCCATTCTGGTCACCGACTGTATGGCTGCCGCCTGGGTCTCTATCAATGACAGCTCCTACAGTCGCCAGCACCAGAGGTAGTGAAATTTGTTTCCAAAGATGGCCGCCGCTACTATTGTGCGCGCACGCTCTAATAACATTCACATTCACCTCTTGTGACAGCAGACTCATGGAAACTACATATCCTATATGTCTGCTGTGCACACAGTAGCCTGCCGGGTAGCGCGCACATGTGGGCGCATGTAAATGCGAAGTCGTAAATACGGGGGCGTGCTGAGAATCTTCAGCAAGCCTTCCGGAGAAGAAAAAGAAGAGGAAAGATGGTCGCGTTTGCCCTGCCAGCGGGGAAACAAGAAGAAAAAATAAAGACTATGTGGTCAGCAGTGAGGAAAATGGTATGGACTAATGATTTATTATGATTGTGATGTTTTGGGGGCAAAATTATTTTATGCTTTAGGTATCCTTTAAGAACCAATGTTGAGTACTTAGTTCCCAGATCCCTGGACTTCTCTGCATTTGGAAGCAGAGCTGCCATCAGGGAGGGTTCACCCAGGGTTCACCTCAAGTATTCGCCCAGGGCCATCGACATCCGCTGACATTTTTTCAGGGGGGGGGGCATACATTTACCATCGTCCATGCTGCACCGCACCTCTTTTTGACAATGTTATGAAGTGGAGGAGCTTAGTCATTATCAGTGCAACATGCAAACGGTTGATAAATGGTGATGCCACAGCATCAATTTGCCAATTAAAAAAAGCCACTGTCAGGTACCAATTAAGAATCTGTCTAATCTGTAGACAGTTCTCAAGATTGCAGCAGGAGATTGCATTTTTAAAGTCCGAGATTTGTAAAAAAAACCTTCCTTGGTGCTTGTAGGTGTATATAAAACATAGTGGAAATTAGCTTGGCTAATTTAAGAGCTTGGCTGCTCTTCTAAGAGCTGCTTTTCAAAGAGTATATTTTAGAGATATTCTGGAGATAGTCTGAGGTATACAAGAGTTGAGCAAAACTAAAAGATCTTTTTGATTTAAATTCTTAAAATGGCAGATTTGGTTTACTGTGATAATTGTTCTGCATTTGTTTCACATTCCATTTTTTGGAGGTTTGGAGGCTGTCTAATCTGTAGACAGTTCTCAAGATTGCAGCAGGAGATTGCATTTTTAAAGTCCGAGATTTGTAATTTATCTGTAAAACAAACTCGGGCTGAGACTGTTGCGAAGTCACTGCCACAGAGGCCATTGCCACAGAGGCTTCCTAGGAATGGCAGGTGGGTTACTGTTGGATCTGGTAGGCTTAGAGTTGTGGATAAAAGGCATGTCCCGCAGTCTGTGGCTGTCCAGAATTCATTTTCAGCACTTTCAGAGTGCAGTGGTGTTGTGGAGGCAGGCTCAGACGCAGAGTTTGATGAACCACTCTCCTATGTGGCTAAGGTGTGCAAGGAGAAGGTGAGGCCTGGTAGAAAGCAGTTGTTGTTGGGAGATTCTATCAAAGGAGGTGCGGAGTTGGACAGTATTGGCTTAGTGAGATGTCTTCCTGGAGCTACTGCTCGCAGAGACAGGAGGCGTATTTCTAATATTGTTAAGCAAGCAAATCAGGAAGGAGAATTGGATGTACTGGTTCATCTAGGGACAAATGATTTGGCTTGCAATGAGGTTTCAGAGGTGAAGGAAGCTTTTTGTGTTCTTGCCAATGATATACGGCAGGTTGTGTCCACACTGTCCTTCTCTGAAGTTATGCCTGTGCATAACATTCAGAATGATAGGCGGATGCGTATTAGGGACTTCAACTTGTGGCTTGGGGAATGGTGTCGGGAGCAAGGATTTGGCTTTGTTTCTCATGGAAGTTCACTATGGGATAGAAAGGAACTGTACAAAAAAGATGGTTTGCATCTTTCTCAAAAGGGAACGAATGTTCTCAGTGAGCAGTTCAGAGGTTTTGCTAGGAGGTTTTTAAACTAAAAGAGGGGGGCAAAATGGCGATAAAACATCAATCCTATTGCCCCCCAAAACAGGGACAGAAGGTACCTGTAGTCAGTGTGCTGAAAAATGATTAGCTTAGGGTCATGTCTACAAATGCTCGCAGTTTAGGGAATAAGATCCATGAACTTGTGGCAATATTGGCAACTGAGAATGTATATTTAGTGGCTGTTACTGAGACATGGTATAATGAAAAACATGACTGGGACATATCAATACCAGGGTACTCTTTATATAGAAAAGAGAGAGAAGGTGAAAAAGGGGGAGGGGTGGCCCTGTATGTGAGGGATAGCTTAAAATGTAACGTAATACAAGATAGTGAGGCGAACATAGAGTCAGTTTGGGTTACATTAGAATTTGGTAATCATATGGTAACTCGGGTAGGTGTGATTTATAGGCCCCCTGGACAAATAGAGGAGTTAGATAATCTACTAGTTGAGAAAATAGCTAAAATGACAATGAAGGGAGAAGTGATCATCATGGGTGACTTTAATCTTCCTGATGTGAACTGGAAATACAAAATAGCTACTTGTGCCAGGAGTACGCATATCCTAAACTCCCTACTGGGATTATCTCTAAAACAAGTAGTGGAGGAGTCAACTCGAAAGCAGGCCATCCTAGACTTAGTGTTCACAAATGGAGATTTGTTATCAGATATTACTGTAGGTGAAAGTTTAGGATCTAGTGATCACCAGACAGTGTGGTTTAATATAAGAACAGTGACGCAGTCACACCACACAAAAACAAAAGTTTTAGATTTTAGAAAAACAGACTTTTCTAAAATTAGATTAGGTGTAAAGGAGTCATTATCAGACTGGAGCAATTTAAATGGAGTCCAGGAGAAATGGGATTATCTAAAAGTTGCACTACTGAAGGCAACAGAAAATTGAATAAGGCTTGTCAGTAAGAGCAAAAAATTGAAGAAACCACTGTGGTACTCTGCAGAGGTGGCTAAAATAGTAAAAAATAAAAAGCTAGCATTTAGTAATTATAAAAATACTCAGAGTGAGGAAGATAGAAAGATCTATAAGAGTAGGCAGAAAGAGGCAAAGCAAGCTATAAGAGCTTCCAAAGCACACACAGAAGAGACTATAGCCCAGTCAGTGAAAAAGGGGGATAAGATACATAAATGAGAAAAGGAAAGTAAAACAAGGATTAGTTAGATTAAAAACAAAAGAAGGATGCTATGTAGAAGAGGATAAAGGCTTAGCAGACTACCTTAATGAATATTTTTGTTCAGTTTTTACAAATGAAAATGAGGGTAAGGGACCTCATTTAGGGAAAAAGACTAATGAGTCTTTTGATGCATGTAAGTTTACAGAGGAAGAGGTTTTACTTCAGCTGTCTAAAGTAAAGACAAATAAGTCCATGGGACCTGATGGGATACATCCAAAGTTATTAAAAGAACTTAGTGGTGTACTAGCAAAACCTTTAACAGATTTATTTAACCAATCATTGTTAACGGGAGTAGTTCCAGAAGATTGGAAATTAGCTAATGTTGTGCCCATTCACAAGAAAGGTAGTAGGGAGGAGGCGGGCAACTATAGACCCGTAAGTCTTACTTCAGTAATGGGGAAAATAATGGAAACCTTGTTAAAGAATAGGATTGTTGAACATCTAAAGTCGCTTGGATTTCAAGATCAGAGACAGCATGGGTTTACTTCAGGGAGATCATGCCAAACTAATCTTATTGATTTTTTTGATTGGGTGACTAACATAATAGATCAGGGTGGTGTAGTAGACATTGCTTACCTAGATTTCAGTAAGGCTTTTGACACTGTCGCACATAGAAGGCTTATTAATAAACTGAAATCTTTGAATTTGGATTTCAATATTGTTGAATGGATTAGACAAGGGCTGAGTGACAGGCAACAGAGGGTTGTAGTCAATGGGGTATATTCGATACAAGGTCTTGTTACTAGTGGGGTACCTCAGGGATCTGTACTTGGACCCATTCTCTTTAATATTTTTATTAGCGATATTGCAGAAGGTCTTGTTGGCAAAGTATGTATTTTTGCTGATGATACAAAGATTTGCAGCAGGGTTGATATTCATGGAGGGATAAGCCAAATGGCAAATGATTTAGCTAAACTAGAAAAATGGTCAGAGCGGTGGCAACTGACATTTAATGTGGAAAAGTGCAAGATTATGCACCTTGGGCGTAAAAACCCAAAAGCAGAATATAGACTATTTGGTACAGTCCTAACCTCAACATCTGAGGAAAGGGATTTAGGAGTAATAATTTCAGAGGACTTGAAGGTAGGTAGGCAATGCAATAGAGCAGCAGGAAATGCTAGCAGAATGCTTGGTTGCATAGGGAGAGGTATTAGCAGTAGGAAGAGGGAAGTGCTCATGCCATTGTACAGAGCACTGGTGAGACCTCACTTGGAGTATTGTACGCAGTACTGGAGACCATATCTCCAGAAGGATATTGATACTTTGGAGAAAGTTCAGAGAAGGGCTACTAAACTGGTTCATGGGTTGAAGGATAAAACTTACCAGGAAAGGTTAAAGCATCTTAACATGTATAGCTTGGAGGAAAGACGTAACAGGGAGGGATATGATAGAAACATTTAAATACATAAAGGGAATCAACACAGTAAAGGAAGAGAGTATATTTAAAAGAAGAAAAACTACCACAACAAGAGGACATAGTCTTAAATTAGAGGGGCAACGATTTAAAAGTAATATCAGGAAGTATTACTTTACTGAGAGGATAGTGGATGTATGGAATAGCCTGCCAGCAGAAGTGGTAGAGGTAAACACAGTCAAGGATTTTAAGCATGCGTGGGATAGACACAAGGCTATCCTAGCTATAAGACCGGGAACGGGGGACTAATAAAAGTACTCAAAAAAAATTGGGCAGACTAGATGGACCGAATGGTTCTTATCTGCCGACACATTCTATGTTTCTAATTAACATGCCACAGTCAGTTTGCCTATTAAAATATGCCACCTTATTAAAAAAAAAGAAAAAAAATCCCAGCGACGAGGGCACCATGTGGAGCACACGATACCCGGGCGCCAGGTCTGATTTTCTAGTCGCCATAATGACCTGGCGCCTGTGGTTTGTCGAGCCCTGCATTAAATGATTAATTTGGCATTAAAATACCACAGCCAATGTTCCCAATAGTATGCCAGTATTATTTTGCCATTAATATGCCTGTTTTGTTTTATTAAGCCACAGCTAATTTGCCCAATAATATACCAGTATTATTTTGCCCAATAATATGCCTGTAATTTTTGCCATTTAATATGCCAGTATGATTTTGCCAATTAATATGACAGTATGATTTAGCCAATCAATATGCCTGTATTATTGAGCCAATCAATATGCCATTGTAATTTTGCCATTCAATATGCCAGTATAATTTTGCCACCCAATATGCCAGTATTTTGCCATTCAACATACCAGGATTTAGCCACTCAGTATGCCAGGATTTAGCCCCTCAATATACCAGGATTTAGCCACTCAATGTACCAGTATATTTCCATTCAAAATGCCAGGATCTAGCCATGTAATATGCCAGTATTTTGTCACTCCATATGCCAGGATTTTGCCACTCAATATGCCAGGATTTTGTCACTCAATATGCCAGGATTTAGTCACATAATATGCCAGGATTTAGCCATTCAGTATGCCAGTATTTAGCCACTCAATGTGCCAGGATTTAGCCACTCAGTATGCCATTATTTAGCCATGCAATTTGCCAGGATTTAGCCACTTAATA
Source organism: Pelodytes ibericus (assembly GCA_036172795.1). Lineage (NCBI taxonomy): Eukaryota > Metazoa > Chordata > Amphibia > Anura > Pelodytidae > Pelodytes > Pelodytes ibericus. The sequence continues at coordinate 171,883,206 of CM069861.1, forward strand.
TGCCAATATTTAGCCACTCAATATGCCATTCTTTTGCCTCTCAATATGCTTCTAGGAAAAGGCACCTATTAGTACCTGAGATCTGCAAGTGGGCACTAGACTTGCTACAGAGAAGGCAATGCATCCTAAGAGATGTATTGAGCATAATGAGAGTGAAATGACTTATATCTGGCCTTCTGAACATGGAACTGCATGGACAAGTAAAGACTAATATAGGTTTATCAAAAGTGTCAGGCACCTTGATTCTACGTCATAACCCAACCCCCTCACCCCTGCCTGAGAAACACAACACCACAAATGCAAGGGTGCTCCTGCCTTAGTCTGGGATTGGTCAGAAAAGAGACTCGGCTTCCTGACTATTATCACACTGTCTTTTCTGATCCTAGTTCTGAATCATCCAGCCAGTGTATTCAAACATCTAAATCATGTCCTACCACAAGATGGACTCTTCACAGCATCCAGATATCGGAATGGTCTAAAACGGCTTTCCTGCTGATAGAGAGTCTTGGCTGGGGTGCAAAACAACTCAGAGGGAAACAGAGTGAAGGATAGCTTTGAAAAGTATGCAAGGTTCTAAAGTTTGAGCAAGAGAGGAAGTGCTGTGAGCTTATTAAAACAATATGATATAGCAGACAATGTAAACCACATGTAGAAAAGGAGTGGAATTCTGTAGAAGTAGATAACGCTGTTCTGACATCATATGCTGCTATTCCACTGATGAAGTCATTTCCTTTTCAGTCAACTGTACTATGATGCTGTAAACATGAATATGTATCAGTTTCAACCAAACGTACAAAAGAGGCCTTTACGATCTTTATGGCATCAGGTTTAATGACTGTGCCAGTGTCCCTATATCTAGAGAACTAGCAATGTTTGGTGTGGATGAGAGTATCACAGAGCTCCACAGCAATACAATTCATGCTATATGTATCTATTTTAGTAACTGTACACACAAATTCATTTGTGCAATTTAAAATATTTACTGCAGTAAGTCAAAACAATAAATAACAGTCAAAAACTGCTAGTAAGACCTTGCTATTATTATTACTATTATTATTATTTTTATTATTACCGTACTTATTGTTATTAGTGTCATGTCTCCAGCCACTAAAACAAATAGGGGCCATCATTTGCCATTTTAAATGTTAAGCGCTAAGCATTGTAGTAAAACGCAGGGATTAATTATTGTTTATTCATAAAACATCATCACATTTTACAACTCCGTAGAAATATATACACACACACACACACATTACAAATAGGTGTAATTACATTAGGTCAAGAGGGTCTGCCAATGCTGGGTTACAATGGTTACTTTGCAAATCTAAATAGGAGCTATTAGTGAAAAGAGGGAATGAGACTGTTCTTTGCATTGCTTTCCTCATGGCAGTAAAAGTTAAAGCTAAGATTATGGGTCAGTTTTAGTGTTAGCAGTTACTTTTAGGGTAATACTGGCGTTAGCGCTTACTTTTAGAGTTAGTATTGGGGTTATGGGTTCAGGTTATGCAAAACGGCCATACTGAGCTGTCAGTTTCTGTAAAATGCGTGATGAAAAACTGCCACAAAGAACTGTCCCTGCTCAATGCATTAAAGTCAGTGAGAGGAAATAATCATCTCACCTCTACTTCACTTTGAGTATATATTTCTATACAGGCCATATCAGCCATAGCTTGGCAGATATGAAACAAAACATTTGGGTCCTTTTTAAACTGTCCTGTGCCATCTGGTGGGTTAGTGGCTTGCAGTACAGCGTATGAATTGTTATCCAACATCTCTGTGATGGCAACAGTTTAGCAGCTACAGATGCCCATGCCTGCTTGATGGCACCAATGGTACAAGGTAAGCAAACCAATGGTTCATTTTTGGTATAGCACAATAGTTCTATTCCAACTCTACTGAAGAACTAGTATTATGACTAATCTATTCATAACCAGACTGTCACTGTGGCAGCACATTGTTCAAAGGGAGATCAGCTGTTTCTGGATTTTAGATCATAATGCAGTCAATAAAATAAAAAGTTACCTTCCATTCCGATTGCACAGGTCAAACGAACAGAGCAGTTTGAGTAAGGCAGGGTCTTCCCATTATGCTCACAACTGTTATGATAATGAACTATGACCAATGGCATGGACCAGTCAGAAGAGTGAATGTAAATCCCAATGTAGTGAGCATTTAGCGGAGTCGTATCAAAGTTCATTAGCATCTGTTTATCTATATATCTCACAACTGTCAAATGAGATAAGCAAGTTCTCAACTTCCGGAAAGGCTTATCTCGTAATACTCTGCATTATAATCTGTTGTTCATTCTCTCACACAAAACAATTTGGCATCAATTCACTAAACTGTGAACTGACAAGAAAATAGCAAAAATTAATAAGCTGGTTGGAAGAATTCCCAGCCTCCACTAAGCATACTGTTTAGCAAACAGGCCTCTTGGTGTATGTGTTATACGTGAAAACATTTCTCAACAAACAAAAGTGTCTCAAAAAACACAAAACATCAATATATGGATGAATACAAAAGGAATAGCCAACTCGCTCCGGTGAGTTTAAAAGGACAACACTAGATACAAAAATAAGTTATGATTAATTGAAATATTGCATCAAGTGTAAGCATTTTAAACAGAAATGCTCTTAATGAAAGAACAAGTACCGTAACGAGTCCTCTTTGCTTGTATAGCTCTATCAGGAAGATGTGACTCAAAACAACATGTTCGTCGTGGAGCCACGGAGCAAAAGGGGCTCAGTAAGGAACTTTATTTGCATTAGTTAATTCAAGCATTTACATTTAAAGTGCCTACTGTAGATGCAATATTTCAATTAAAACATAATTTTTGATGACAGTTTTGCTTTAAGCCTACAAACATTCAGGGAGGCACTGCCTGAACCAGATAGGATAAGTCCTCTTAGGAAGACTTCTAGTATAGATCTGAAAACTGATGGCTGTACTGAGTGATAAACACTGGGGCAGTTAATGTCCTTTGTTGTGAACTTGGAGAGTTGGATTTATACATACGGGAGTCACTATTGACATGGGTGTCCGCAGGATTTTTTTCTAGGGGGAGGAGGACAAAATATGCTCCCCACTTTTCCACTATTCCATCCCCAATACCTCTTTATCTCCACCCAGGGCCGGTACTGGCCATTGGAATGGTAGACGTCAGAGGGTGCTCTAAATGAGTATGAGCCTAGTTCTCCTCCTGCCACCTGGACACAGTGCTAGTATGCAGGGCGGCTGCAAGTCCTCCAGATCCTCCAGTTAATAACAAAGGAGGTCTGGAGGACTCAAGGACTTTGGCACCGCTGCAGCAACTTCAGCGGGGGAGAGGGGCATGCATAGGATGCAATCACATGACTCCACACCCAAGTTTTTAAAGGGGGGAAGAGAAAGACACTGGGATCATGGGGTTAGAGAAAGGTATGGGGATCATGGCAGGACAGATAAAAACATGGGGTCAGAGAAAGACATGCGGAGCATCAGGAGAAAGAAAGGCACTGTTGACCATGGGGGGGACAGAGAAAGACATGCAATCAAAGTGCTGTTAGGGCAATTTGTGTTTTGGGGATACATATTGTATATATATTTTTATTTTCTTTTTAGCCTGCTAATAAGTGGAATATGTGGCAAAAAATGCTTGTCTTCTTAAAATGTTTGTTGTGCAATGCTCGTTTATAACCAACAAAACAATGCTTTCACACAAATGTGATAGTGTTCAGTTTTTTGTCCATTGTGAACTAAGTTTGTTTAGAAAGCTTTCTCTTCCCGCTTGTCGCGGGACTATAAAGACACATCTCCTTCATCTCTGCTGAATGTGGCAGATTCGGACGTCAGTCGGCTGAGGAAGTAACGACACGCGTCCTGTCTCCTTTTCTGTGTATTTCGGCCTATGATTGCACCATAGTACAAACCAGGTCAAACTTATATAAGGAGGTATGTATGTTTTTTGGTGACTATTTGTCAGCATTATTTTATGTAAGCTTTCTGTGGCCATTCAGCCATTTTTTACATTGGAGGGAATAGTATCTGTATGTATATATATATTTCACACTGTCCAAGTGAGCAGGACATCTGACATTTTTATGTGTGATGTGTCAACTTTACAGCAGGTTTATGTATTTGTCTGTTTAATGTATGCATATTTCTTCTGTGTAAAATGTAATATTTTATTAAAACCTTTATATATTTGTATATTGGTCTCCTGAGTTTCATTGTGTAAGTGCTGTTTAATTCCAATACATTTTTTTCCAGTTCCTTCAGGCCCACTGGCAGCACCCAATATACTGTGGGGATCTCAAAAAGAATTACCATAAAAAAACCCTACTGGGGCAATCTGTGTGTATTTTTGTACATATTACATTAACATTTATTTATATAGTGCCAACAATTTACTTAGCGCTAGGTACAGAGAATAGAAGGGAAGTACATACTAAGCAGAGGCGTCACTAGGGTTGGTGTCAACCGGTGCGGTAACTCATGGTGTCACCCCCCTGGATTTCCTCCAATACCATGCCAAACAGATTCCTTAGTAATGCCAGTCAGATGGCCCATTAAATATGCCACATACAGGAGCCCCACAAATTTATGTCACACGCAGGAGCCCTTTAACTATGCCACACACAGGAGCCCATAACTATGCCACACACAGGAGCCCATAACTATGCCACACACAGGAGCCCATAACTATGCCACACACAGGAGCCCATAACTATGCCACACACAGGAGCCCATAACTATGCCACACACAGGAGCCCATAACTATGCCACACCAAAGCCCCATAAATTAAGCCTCATCTTTAAGCCCAATTAATTATGCCACACACACAGGCGCCCCTTAATTATGCCACACAAAAGAGCCCCTTAATAATGCCCCACATGGGGCCCAATTAATATGCCACATAGGGGACCGCCATTAATTATGCGACACACAGGAGCCCCACAAGGTGACAATTGTACAATTCAAAAACAATACACATCTATAAACACAGACATCTCTCTATAACTAGTTGCATTTATACTTATTTGAATTATTTTATATTCTATTTAATAAAAATGTTATTGAAAAAATGCATTCCTATTTTTTATTCCCTTCCTCTGCACCCACATTGCACCTAAAACGACTTAACACAGCACCATACAGTACCCACAGAACTTGCCATGCACCTATATTGCACCCACAGTGTCACTTTGCCCCACAGAACTAGCCAGTGTCACTTTCCACATAGTACATGTTATTTTGCCCCACAGACCATGCCACAGCATCACTTTGCCAATTAAAATATGCCAGTATTTAACCCCTTGAAATGCCAGGATTTAGCCCTTCAATATGCCAGGATTATTTAGCCACTCAATGTGCCATGATTTAGCCATTCAATATGCCAGGATTTTGCCCCCCAATATGCCATTTAATATGCCAGGATGTTGCCCCCCAATATGCCATTTAATATGCCAGGATTTTGCACTCAATATGCCAGTGTTTTGGCCACCAATATGTCATTTAATATGCCAGGACTTTGCCCCCCAAATATGCTATTTAATATGACATGATTTTGCTCTCGATATGACAGGATTTTGCCCCCCAATATGCCAGGATTTTGCCATTTAATATGCCAGGATTTTGCTCCCAATATGCCAGGATTTTGCCCCCATTATGCCAGGATTTTGCCCCCATTATGCCAGGATTTTGCCCCCATAATGCCATTTAATATGCCAGGATTTTGACTCCCAATATGCCAGGATTTTGACTCCCAATATGCCAGGATTTTGCCCCTCCAACATGCCATTTAATATGCCATGATTTTGCCCCCCAATATGCCATTTAATATGCCAGGATTTTGCCCCCCAATATGCCATTTAATATGCCAGGATTTTGACCCTCAGTATGCTCGTTATGCCACCCTCCTCCCCCCTTCCCCAGCCAGTACTTACCTCCTTGCTGCTGTCTCCTGGTGCAGGTCCGAGGCTGTGATGGAAGCGTTGTGCGCTCCCCTTCAGCCGCGCGGATCAATAAAGTTTGTTTTAAAAAAAAAGGTTTCTGAGACAGCAGCAAGGAGGTACGTTTTTGATTTTTGATTTTTTTTGAATGCAGGGGGTGCCGGCAGCACGGGTGTCACCCCTGCTGGTGGTGTCACCCGGTGTGGTCCGCACCCCCCTCGTGACGCCACTGATACTAAGTTAGACAAACTAGAACAGACTGGTACATGAGGTAGAGAACCCTGCTTGCAAGCTTACAATCTAGAGGGAATGGGGTCCATAAGACACATAAGGGGTTGACGAGGTCAGAGGGAATTAAGATGTAGTAACAGTAGTGTGGATGGTTGTCACTAGGTGGGATAGGCCAAAGATGAATTGTGCGTGGGATCAGCTAGAGGTAAAGTTACCAGTATTCTAGTGGGTTGGGTAGTAAGCTTCTTTAAAGAGATTAGTTTTGATGGACTTTTTAAAGTTTGAAAAGGAGGGAGAGAGCTGGAAGGGAGTTCCAGAGAGAGGGGGCAGCTCGGGTGAAATCTTGGAGACGAGAGTGAGAATGGTGATAAGCTTGGAGGAGAGTCTTAGTACCATTGAGGAGCGCAAAGGTCATGCTGGGAGGTATCAGTTAACAAGGGAGGCAATGTACAGAGGGGAGGAGGAGTGGAGGGCTTTATAGGTTAAAGACAGAATTTTACATTTTATCCTTGAGCAAAAAATATTTTGGGTTTGTATTTTTCATTTATTTGTAAGGTGGTGGTAAAACTGAATCACATTTATTATTTTTCTAAATGTTGAGTGCTGTGTAATCATACCATTAGAGTCAGGATTTTGCTGCTCATCTATTTTTATCAAAATAAAACTTACTTCATTTTGGAGACTTATTAAAAAAAAAAAAAAAAAAGTATCAAACCTAATGAACTATTGGCAGATAAGAGAGGTCCTCCATTACAAATAAACAAATGTTTAAACAAGTGTACGGAAATGATTTGTTAAATACCTTTCTGGCACTCCAATCAGACAATCACTGCAGTACAGCCTGCTCTCCTACTCCCAAGTGTTTCCAGTGAACCTCATAGGAGCAAGGTTTAAAAATCCTGCTGTCTTTTAACATTGCTAAAGGCCTTTACAAAATATAACCTCCTTCATTCCAGGAACAGAGCCTTCCAGTCTTCTATGGATATACATAGAATTTCTGACAGTGTCAGAAGTATTTTTACAAGATCACATGTGAAGATGCCAACAAAAATGTTTTAAAAAAAAAAAAAGTCAAAAGTACAAAAATGTATTGTCCCCAAGCATGATTTGTACTAAACATAACTGTCACCTGGTTCACATGTAGAGGTTTGTACAGATGTAGCACTAATCCGTTATTCTTGTAATTAGATTATAGAGGTTTCTAAGTTTAGACTGAGTGTTAATAATAAGACTTATTCTATCAAGCAGTATGTGAATTGCAGTACTCAGTATATAGTGCACATTATCACATGCTTGTCATGTGGTATTCAGTATAGAACAAAAACATTCCATATGCTAAAAGAGAGGATTCGAGAATTTCTGAACTCTATTTGAAAAGACCATAGGTAATATATCCAAATTGTGATTTTTTTTTTCCAGATTATACATTCGATTTTGTTCCTTAATATATTTTTAAATATTTTCAATACAATAACCAAAGAGAATATGTGGAACAGCAGCCATGTGTACATCATATATATCAAACCCCTTACTTTAGGCAAATGCTAGTTGATGTAAATACCCCTATTAGCTAAATTGCACCAAAAGGTCACACTTATCTACAGCTCACTAAAACCCACCATGTTAATTGACATGAATGAATATGATTCAATTGAACTGCCAATTATCCCCAATTCTATGCAGCTGTTACAGATTGCGAACTAAAAACTACCAGGGAGTATTATACTACCCAGCAATCCATTGTTATTTATTTCAATAATGCCAATATACTCCATAGTGCTGCACAATGGGAACAAAGGCACAAATATTATACTGTGTGATATATTGATATAACAAAGAAAAACATAGCTGAAAAAAGGGAATGAAGCAAAGGGTTTTGCCCTGGGAATACTAAAACAAGACAGGCATGGGAGAGGGCTTAATTATTCCTATTTTATATCTTATCACAGGGTGTGATCGAGCAGGAGGGACAAAAGTAGTGGGGCATAATGTGTCCAGAGAGCAATTACATTGAATCAGGTGCTATATTATTAACCCCTTCCCGTCTGTCAGATGTTCTATGACTTCCTAATTTCCATTGCCCAAAAGCTTGTAGGACGTCGCGGGGAGTGCTGCAAATGTTGCTGCATGGCCTTGCAGCGGGATCCTCTTGAGTTGTCAAACTCTATTATAGTGAGAAGCAGTTTTTGTACGCACTGTATAGCCAGTTTTGCTGTACATGCAGCCTGATCATTTTTTTTGTAGCACTCTTACAATATTTGAGCCTGTGACAAGCTTACCGCACCCACAATATTCTTCTCCCCACTTACAATATATTTTCAGTGCTTCGAAGTATTCCAAAATTGGTGGGTCCTAACAATAGTTACTTTTACATCTGAGAGATTTTCCTGAAAATGGATCTATTCCTCTGGACACTTCATGAGGCACCTGTGATGGGGGCGGGGCTTCAGCAAACACACAGACTGAAATGAAATAAACACAGAGATGGAAAAGCCCCCTAAACTAGCATTTATAATAAGGGGAGATGCTGAAATTACTACATTGTTATAAACAACACACACAAAAATGAATCCGCACTCTTATAATAAGATTTTGTCACATTATATATTGGGTTGCCACCTTTTCCTCAAACAATTACCGGCCTGTGAGGGGCGGAGTCACAAAAGGGTGGAGCCATGCAATGTTGCATGCTCCTACGAGATTGAGCTTCAGGCTCTTCAGTAAAGGTACCAGGTGCGGGGAACTCGGTTCTTGTAAAGCATGCACCAAAAAAACAGATGCTCCCCAAAAACATATCTTTTACTCACTAAAAAAAACCAGGCTGGACTCCCCTCAGCATCACTGAGTCGCCCCTCCTCATCAAAAAACAGGCTGGCCTTCCCTCAGCAGCACTGACCCTCCTCACTAAAAAAAACAGGCTGATTTCCCCTCAGCAGCATTGCCCTTGTCTCCAGCATTGCCCTTGTATTTATGTGTATAAGTGTAACTTCGAGTAATGTGAGCTTTTTGTGCTGTGAGTCTTATTGTGTATTGTGGTACAGTAATGTGCAGCATGAGTGTGTGATACACTCACACACTGCACATTACTGTGAGTTTTATTGCTGTGCAGTCTGTGTTATACTCATACATTGCACATTACTGTGAGTTTTATTGCTGTGGAGTCTGTGTTATACTCATACATTGCACATTACTGTGAGTTTTATTGCTGTGGAGTCTGTGTTATACTCATACATTGCACATTACTGTGAGTTTTATTGCTGTGCAGTCTGTGTTATACTCATACATTGCACATTACTGTGAGTTTTATTGCTGTGGAGTCTGTGTTATACTCATACATTGCACATTGCTGTGAGTTTTATTGCTGTGGATTCAGTCACAGACACACGCAGTCGTTCACAGGCAGACAAGCAGGGACAACAATAACCGGGCGCCAGGTATAATTTCCTGGTGCCCAAGATTTGTTGAGCCCTGATATATACCCATATATACCTATTGTTCATTGGCATCAAATATATTTGATCAGTCTTTATGCCGCCTAAGCATGTGAGCTTATTTACTCCACTTCTATAAAATCTATCACGTGCTCCAGCCCCAGATCTTTTGGAGACCTAGCAACGCCCCTGTCTCCAGACCTGTTATTTTGGCGAGGAGTGGATCTGTTTTTGTTGAGGCTCTGTTTTTTTGGTGAAGAAGAAAGGTCAGTGCTGCTGAGGGGGAAAGTGGGCACTGTATTTTGGTGATCGGAGGATTGATGCAGGACACACAAAGAGTGTGCTTTGAATGACTGCTTTAGTGTACGCTGAGGATATACCTGCTGTTGGGTGAAGAAGCAGGGCAGGGGGTTCACATGTGATGTAAAGAAATAGGGCAGGGGTTCAACACAGTGGCAGCACTGAGTCAGAGTCACTCTTCCTCTGGCAGGTCAGCAGCACACAGTGCCAAACTGAGAATAAAAAACAGCTCTGAAAATAGTTTTATACCAGCCCCATAGTATAACATTATTTTTTTGCTCATAAAAGTAAAAAACATGCATATTAAAAGCACATTTGAAGAGTGTATTATTGATACATAAGACTGATTTATACCCTGCACAGGGAAATATGTAGCCCAGTATGTACACATGCCTATATGTATTGCCCTGTGCATGGGTTATAAATCAGGGCAGTGTGTGAGACATAACCTTGTGTACATACTGGGTGGATATATTGATGTATTCCAGCACCCAGATTGCATTCACAGGGCATGCCTCAGCACTTAGATTGCACACACAGGACTTGCCCCAGCACTAAGATTGCACCACAGGACTTACCCCGCAGGGACGGATCTAGAGTCTGATCTCAAGAGGGACACTGCCCATGTTTGTCTCTGTCTGTTCCTCTCCCCCATGTCTGTCTTTTCCTGGCTCTCCATGTCTGTCTGTGTATATTTTCACCCCCCCCCCCCCCCCATGTCTGTCTGTCTGTATTTTCCTCTGCCCATGTCTATCTCTCTGTCTGTATTTTCCTCTCTCCATGCCTGTCTGTCTGTATTTTCCTCTCCCCATGTCTGTCTGTCTGTCTGTATTTTCCTCTGCCCCATGTCTGTCTTTTCTTGGGTAAGCTTAAAGCGCTGGTGGAAAAGAGGTACAAAAAGTTTACTCTTTAGTCTCACTTTGACTAGACAATACAGTTAATGTCAAAATGGAATAGCGGAAAATGTGTATATATATATATATATATATATATATATATATATATATATATGCTCAATAAAAGCACCTAAAATATGTAGCATATTTAAAGATATTAAATTACTTGAACATTTTCCCATTTTGGCACAGCAGGTGTAATTGTTATTTGTAGGATCTGTGTCACACTCACTTCATTTTTTTTATTCTTTCTTAGAGCATCACTTTTATATTTATACAACCCCCCAATGTATTTGTAGAATACCTGTATATCTATTTAACCTATTTACATTGTGGGCTGTGATAGATTTTTGAAGGAAAAGAAAAGGCAAACATCCTTTATTTATGCATTAATGCTTATGTGACAGTGAGCACACATGAACCTGCCTGCCTGGATGGCTTTATCATTTTGCAGTATAAGAAATGAGGGTAAGTCCTTCGGGTGTCTGAGAATGTGCTTCTCATTGTTCCTCCACACCTGTAGAGCAAACGGCATGTCCAGGTATAGGCGATATTCGCATCCCTCAAAGCCGTTGTAAGTGGCTTGAGAGCTCTGCGTGTCCGCAGGGTGGTAGGGGAGTGGTCTGAATAAAGTGAAATTTCTCCTTCTCGTAGCTCAATAGGAGCCATCGTACGGTAAGAGCGCAAAATATGATCTCGATCCGTTGGGATCAAAATACGTCTCTTGGTAGAGAGCCCTGGGAACCCATCCGTCTGCGTGATCTATAAACTTTATCCATTTCAGTAGTCTTATCAGTGCTTTTCTGCAGGATAGCATCAAAGAGGCTTTCGATCATGGTTTTTAGTTCATCATCTGGTATCTCTTCAGGGATCACCCGGACCCTGACTTTATTCCGGCGGCTTCGGTTATCAAGTTCCTCAACACGCGGTTGAAGTGTGTAAATCTGAAACTCCTGTGCCTGGCCGTGCTGGTTCAGCGCATCTATCGTTTCTTCCATCTGCCGCAGGTCTTTGCGGATTTCCAGAATATCAGTACAAAGGGGTTGAAGTGCTGTAGCAAAAATCTCTGAAATGTCCGCCTTCGTAGGTAAATAGCTAAGTGCTTCTTTCCAATCTGCTGGGGGGCCCTCCCGTGAAGCAGGGTCAAGCAGATGCGGAGTCGTGGATTCCCTCTCCGTGCCGGCGGCCATATTGGTTAGGCCTAAAGCCATTCCTGGGCTCTGTGAGCGTCCAGCAGGAGGAATTGTAGAAACCTCTTTTGTCTTTTTTTCAGGTCTCGGTGGGTTAACCTGCTTATTCTGGCAACCCATTCTCTCATCTATGCTGGACAAATAGGTGATTTAATAGCAGTAGTCACGGAGCTCTCAAACAATGCTTCCACCGCTGCCAGCTATCTCAGCCCCCCTCTCTCACAGCCTTTGCAGATGGCTTCCCTCTCACTCGCAAAGCCTACCCCCGGAACATGATCTCCTCCAATCCGAGCGCACATCATCCGGTAGCGCACAACAAAACTCTTAAAGAGGCAGCTTCCTTAGGCACAGCACACAGTGTTCAGCACTGTGCTTCCCTCCCTTCCTCAACATAACCATAGTGGCAGTGACACACAGCACAGGCCGAGGTTAGTGACCATTTACACAGTCACTTCCTCTGCAAGTTGCAACTGCACTGACATGCTGACAAAAAAAATAATTTAAACCGGCTTTTACATTGACTAATACCGGCAGCGGCTCTGAAAGGTTGATTACCGGCTGTGCCGGTAAAATACAGGCCAGGTGGCAACCCTAATTATATGGCCATATTACGCTTAGCCAACCACTGCATCAAAGTACTCCAAGATTGGTGGGTCCTAACATTAAATACTATTACTAATATGGGATCTTTATTACAGTTTGATTTAAACTGAACTTCTAATTTGAATGGTGCACTATACAAAAGATATTCTCGTGTAGTCTTTTAAACCTAGACATGACAAAGACCATGTCCATGTAATGATGGCAGAATGAATAATCATGGACAACTGGTATCAGTGACAATTTGAATCCTCTCATGTGGAGTAGCAGAGTCCTGGGTAACGGCTCTATCACATCAGTTGGAGTATGATTTCAGCTTTGGCATGTGTGGTGTCCATCTAACCCCTAACAGTATACACTATTATTCCTTTCTTTATCTCAATAACTGGTATGTAATGGATTATATAATGGGTTTCATGGGAATGTCAGCCTTCAGATAAAACTAAATCTTTGCAATTGTGACTGAAACCTACACATTTCTAAATGCTCCCTGTGTAATAATCAGTTCATGGTAATGGGAAGTTACCAACTGGTATATGAGAAAGCCCTGAACACCTTAGGAATCAAGAGACTTATACACTCAGAAACACCTATTATCTGATCTACAGCACAGTAATGTTGGAGATATTAGATTCCTAATAATTGATCTCAGCAGAAACAAAAGCTAATGTATTCTTCTAAATACTCCATCATTATTCACACACCCTCTTTTTCTTCTCACCGCTACTTCTAAATTTCCCATCAAACAGTTGGAATACATGACGGAGATGGATCTTTATGCAAATCCTTTCAATATGGCTGCCACTAGCCTTGTGCCATGTGAACACACACACACACACACAGCATTTGTAGGGTGGCCACATTTCCAAACTGCCATTTAGGGGCACTTATTTTCGTACTGACGAGTGCACGAGTGGATTGCATCAAAGTTATGCTTGAGACTGGCAAAAACATATCTGCCAGTGCATTTTCAGTATCTGTGTAATTTGTCCAATAATATGCCAGTGTTATTTTGCCATTAATAAGCCACAGCCAATTTGCCCAATAATATGCCAGTGTTTTTTTTGCCATTAATATGCTAGCGTTCTTGTGCTCGTTATATATATATAATAATAGTAATAAAATTAATAATTTATTTAGCATATGTGAACCCTTAGCTCACTAATATCCATATAGAATTTAGTATCCTTTAAAATAAATAAATAAGGGGGGGGGGGGGGGGAACGACATTAATAATCCAAGTAGGAAAGTATGTATAACATGCAAGTCAATTTGGATGGAAAGAGGGGTAATCTAGTTAAGTCCATCTGTTTAGGTGTGTCGAGGAGTAATAAGTGCTGAGTAAGGGAATGAAGTCACATAAAATGATGCCATTCAAAGTCTTCATTGAGGGCTAAAGGTGCCATTGTTTTAAGTTCAAACATCCAAAACATTTATTTCTGGCCCACAGCGTTGGTAAGATTGCAACCTCTCCAATTCAGTGGGACTTTGCAGTTAGGACAAAAAGATAGAAATGTTGGATCCTTGGTATGGCATTCCAGGACATGCTTAGCTAGACTATGTTTTATATAGCTCCTTCTAATGTTGCCCACATATGCTCCATGCCTCAAACCATTTTGCGTTATTTCTAGGGCTGTCATCAATACCATTCTTCTCTCTCTCTTTTCCGTATTTAAGGTGTTTTCACCATTGTATATTGGAACCCTTTGAGGCAGTCTGACGGCAAAATGTGTCAGGGCTCCAGTTTTTGCCAGCAGGGTTCTACTACAACATCCTACCCGGGGTAACCTTTATGTGTATGTGTTTTTTATTATTTGTTTATTCATTGACTAGAATGATATCGTATACTTTTTACCAGTGTTTACAATCTTTCTTTCTTTCTTTGTACTCACACCACTTTTCATCCATTTGCATCTTCTCACTTGAGTTCTGGGAATAACTTGAATTGGTATTTTTAAATAGCTATTTTTTTCAGCCTTTTTCTTCTTTCCTTCTGGTGCACGTCTCAATCACTTTTCAAAATACTAAACATGTCTGCCCCCTGCTAGAACAATAAAGATCAAAGAGGGATTCATTGGGTGCTTTATTTGTATTCTTTCACTAATGCACTTGTATTTAAAATGCCATCTTTCAATTAAACGTAGCATCAGTTTTTGCTGACAGTTGTAGTAAAGCAGAGACCTTATAAACAAAGGATACATTTAAAAACAGAGCCATTATAAATGTTGCCATTACTTCCGCTTTCCATTATGCAGAAGTAAATGTTTCTAAATATTTGATAAAGCATCAAAGGTTTTCAAAATGCTATTTCAAACGGTGGCCAACTTTTATTTCAGTAAATGCTTAAAATGAAAAAGTTTTACTTGCCGTATCATGTTTTTTGTAGTTTGCTTTTTTTAACCTATTTGTCAAAAGTTTGTCTGCTTTGTTTTCTCTGATATAGAAAATTTGTTTCAAATTTTTTCATAATTTCGTTCTTTTATTTTCTCTTTTATGTTTTTAATCTTTTCTATAATATCTTGCGGATTTTGTTTGTTTGTCCCTCGCTTGATTTTCTATTATATAGTTTTTGATATCTTTTCGTATGGCTTTGCAGTTTTTTTTTGTTTTTTTTTAGCAAAGATTTGTTCAATCTCCATGTTGGAAAATGTTGTTGTTGTTTTGATTTGAATATAACCTTAATTGGGGCATGATCTGACCATATAGCAGATAATATATTAATGGTAATCACATTGTTAAAGATGTCGTTCCTAACTAAAAATAAATCAATTTGTGAATAAGATTGTGTGTGAAAAATGTGTGAATTCTTTAGTTTTAGGGTTTAGTGTTCTACACAAATCATATTGTGCATTTTTATTTAGAAAATCTTGAACATTTTTTGCAGAGTGAATTAGTTTTTGTGATATTGGTTTATCTTTTTTTATTTTTTTTTTATCCAATTCTGTGTCTATCACTAAATTGAAGTCACTTCCCATTATCACTTGACCTTGTGCCACTAATTCTAGTTTTGCTATCACTTTATCCAAAAACCAAACTACGTTTTCATTAGCTGCCTAGATATTTACTAAAGTGCAAGTGATATTGTTAATTTTACATGCTACAATAATAAATCTTCCTAAATATATAAAAAAGTCATGAATGTATTCATAAGTTACTGTATCTCTAATTAATATTACCACACCTTTTTTTCTTCTGTGTATCATAATTAGCAGTGAGGATCTGTGCAATCCTTTTATCAATTAATAATTTCCTATGCCCTTTTGTCCAGTGTGACTCCTGAATAAACGCCATGTCTATGTTCTCTTTTGTTATAGTATCTATCAGCATTTTTCAAACCGTGTGTGTTTATTGTAATAAAGCTTGTCAGTCATTCCAAGATAGAGCTATATTTTGCAGACTTTCTACCTAAACGCCTATCCCAATCGTTCCATCCGCGCACACCATGTGACAGGAAAATAATAAATCTGTTTTGATCTGAGACTTTATCCCCAACTTCAAAGATTTTTATAGCTCCAATTAAGTTACCACAACTCATTTTTACCTAGTTGCCTTTTCATAACCATAATCACTCAAGGAAGAGTGAGCAAAGCATTGCATACCTCGCAGTGGCAAAATCAAAGCAATGATATCAGTCCCTCACGCGTTTCACCGCATAGGCTTAATCATATACAAAGGTGGGAGACAGGTTTTTTTCCCCTCATGCCGAGATCATTTTCATTTTAAGCACATTAAAGATGAAGATTTTATTGATCTAAGGACTACATCACTGCTTTGATTTTCCCACTGGTGCATTTAAGTCTTGAATGCAGTTCATTTTCTTAGATCAACCCTATCTATTCTTTTATAATAACAGTAACCATCGTTTTTTTTTTTTTTAACTTAGAGTAGATACAAGGTTGAGTATTCCTTATCCAAAATATTTTGGATAACGGATCATTTTCACTAATAAGATATTTGAAACCTCTCGGCACTCATTATATTTAGTATTACCAATGCACATACATCACTTTTACTGTGATATGAGGCATTGTTGGGAACCTGTCTGCACAAGCCATTGTATTACTGCTTGTGGGCCTGGAGAATCTAGGCATGCATGGAAAGGCTATATCACAGCTTAAAGGGCTCAGACACTGAATAAATGGTGTACGCTTGTATTCTGACAGGTGTGTGGAAGATGCAACTCGTGCCATAATCTGAAAAACTTTTTTGGATAATGGATCATTTTGGATAAGGGATACTCAACTGTATGACAGATTGTAATATGTGAAACCTTTAAAGATTAAAATGCCATTAAGCTATCAAAGGCCTGTTAACCAATGTTTCCCTAGCTTGGTGATGGCAAGCCTGTTACTGAGACAGGGATAGAAGAAAACAAAATGTGTGGGTGTTTTTACACTTAAATCTGAGGCACCTCTGCCAAAAAAAGGAAAGAGGCCACTTTCAGATCATTAATATAGATCCCTTCAGGGGACTGGGTATTCAAACATGTTTGTTATCACTGACTGAATCTCTCTACCTCAAGCTTGTTCGTTGGTAAGTCTTGTGCAATGACGGCTGGTTTTCCAAAATGTATCTAATATTATTCCTAAATCTACACCGCAGTGTAACAGTAGAGGTAGAAACATCAGTCATTTAGCAGTGATCAATATCCAGAGAGCTGTAGATCACATACATATCAGTAAAACAAATAATATAATTTACTTTAACATATATTATTGGTGAAAATGATACGTTACTTGAAATTACCCATTATCCAAAATACTTCTGTTCCCAAGCATTTTTCATAATGGATATTCAACATACATATATATTTATATATAAATGCTTGGGACCATAGGTATTTTGGATAATGGGTACAGGTAACAAATCATTTTCACCAATAATATATATTAAAGCCTCTCAGCGCTCATGAAATACAGTACTATAAATACAAATACTGTATAGCGCAATTTACTCACTTTTACTGTGATGTAGCTGCATCATTGGTGCGTCAGGCCTGCACATGTGCTATTGAACCCTTTGTAAGTGGGAGAATCCGAGCATGCATGGAAAGGCTATACTGCAATTTTAGAAGGCTGGACACCAAATAAACTGGTGTGCCCATGCATCTGACAGGAGTGAGTGTAATGTGCAACTTGTGGCAAATTCCAAAAACCTAAATTTGGATAATGGATTTCTAGGTAAGGCATAGAGAACCTATATAAAAAGATATTTTCTTCTAAAGCTAGATACAAATTATATGATTTATGTTACTCATAAATTGGTACAAACACACACATCTGTCCATTTTTTATTTTAATTTTTTTTTCCCCAAAATAAGTTAAAAATCATAGTACATGCCCAGTTCAACTATCATGAGAGGAGAAATAGAAAGAAAAATGCGAAATGACGCCGTCTATGACAAGAATTTGTAAAGCTGTATTATTTGTTCATTGTGCTTAAACGCTTCATGTGTCTGAGGTCAGAGAGACTTTATTTCAAACATTAAGGTGTAATTATTAAGGCATTTTGGCGCGAGTTAGGGAGAATTGTTGTTTTTTTTTTTTTTTTTACATTTTAGGAGTCTCCCTGCACAAAGGAAGGGCACCATTCAAAATATTGGTGTCTTGTTGCTCCAAAACACATTTGATCATAGTACAGTGACCCCATTTGTATACCATGCCACAAAAGCTTAACTACACACAATGTCACGGATTTCGTTTCTGGTCAGTAGTTCTTACTTAGTAGTTCACCTAGTGCGATCAGAAACCAGAAGACAGTTGTGATCAATATGGAATTAAGTGAACCAGAAGCAGCATGGCTAGTCACAAATCCTGATACTGAATGAACCTTGCTTGATTTCGGTTTTATATTGAAATCAAGGAACATATCAAGAAACAACCACTTCTGGTATAAGACGAACTTGCATAAAATATGCCAGAACAGAGAAAATGTACCTGATCAATGACTTTCGTTTCATAGAAAATCCTGAGTCACATTTTTATACTACATAAAATAAGTGACGTCTTAGCAAATGGTAAACATTCTGGACTATTAATCATTCTCAGGCAAAAGCAAGCAGCTGGGAAAACACCCCACAATTCTTTTGCTTTTGTACAGTATAACTTCCAGGATCCTCAACTAGTCACAGACTGTGTAGAATGGGAGTTGTACTATACATGAGCAAGAATATATGGGTTGCTCTGCAGCTACCCCATGCTGGAGCAAATTCTACTAGGAAGTGTTGTTAGTATACTCGGCCCTTGAATGGTCTCCATAGTAACACTCAATTAAACATGTGTACGGATGATTAAATAAGCAGCGACATTGTAGGGTATAAAAGCAATTTGTGTAAATAAATCGTAACAAAACATGCAGTGACAATGCTACAAAGCTAAGTGAAAGATTCAGTTTGTTTGATATGCTAATAAAAGAAATCA
The DNA here is from genome assembly GCA_036172795.1 of Pelodytes ibericus. Classification (NCBI taxonomy): domain Eukaryota; kingdom Metazoa; phylum Chordata; class Amphibia; order Anura; family Pelodytidae; genus Pelodytes; species Pelodytes ibericus. The sequence goes on from CM069861.1 coordinate 171,902,204, forward strand.
GTGTTTGGTCCAGTGTGCTAGGGTTCTCTGGGAACAATCTGGTTGAAATGGTTTATTAACCTAGTTACAGCCAAATGGGACACTACGTCTGTGAATGAAGATGTCCAATCATTGGCCAAGTTGCAGTGATTTCGAGTTAAAGGTGGGCTGTAAGTGTGATTAGTTATGATGTCATGGCTGCTTGGAGTGAAGATGAGATTTGGTACAGTACTGGAAGGAAAGTACCAGGGGTATAGTTTGGTATGGTGTTAGGGGAAAACACAGTTTAATATGATTAGGAGAGGACATTCGGGTCAATACTCATGCAGTGATGGATAGCATTGATTATTACATGTATGATTATGGACACAATGCCTTATCACATGGTAGTGAAATATGAAGCGCTCTGGAAGTCCTATGTTTAGGTTTGGAGTTGTAACAGTAGCAGGAACTGATGCCCATCTCAGAAGCGGACAAACGTTGCATCGATCTGGCGAACGGATGGCAAGGCCAGCATGATTTTGCGCCTGTACTGAGCATCTTTCTGCAATGGATTCCTTTCTAGATAAACTGTCTGCAGTCCTCGTGCTCCACTCAACTCTTCTAAGTCACCCCAGTTCTCCACCAGGTTATCATTCATCTATAGAAAGACAGAGAACAATGTCACCTATGATTGGGCCAGAAAGTAAAGGCATAGGTAACCATAGGAACAAATAAGTGGTATTTTGACCCGAACCTCAAAAAATGATCAGTAAGCTGCCCCATGCAAGGAATCTCTTATAATGATGTTCTTTATTCATCGACAATAATGAAATGTGGTGGCTGCTTGTTCTTGCAACAAACCTGAGGTTCGGCTAGGAATGTATTAAAACATTTCCTACCATGGAGAGCGTCAACTGAGGGAAGACTGGTTTGTATGTAGAATTTCACATAAAGGAAATAGTAAGACAATACCGCTCAATACTTGAAAAATTGAGCCATTGTTTATAAAATTGCAGTTTCCTAATCTACATTTAAAAAAGAAAAGGTGCAACATTTTCCCTCAACATCCTAAAATATAACATAAATAAAATAAAATCCTATTAAGCAAAGAATATTAATTACCCAGAATTCCTGGAGTTCTGTCAGGTGTCTGATATTTTCAATTCTTTTGATTCTGTTGGAAGCCAAATCCAAAGTAGTGATTTTATTCTAAAATGAATCAAAACAAACAAAAACTGTAATATTTGCCTTATATTCAACCAGCCTTGCTATACATATTTGATATGTTTCTAACTCAAGAAATGTAATGTGACACACCTCCAACCACTCTACTAAAATGAAAATATATACCATTTTCCTTTATACCGTTTAGATTGGTGTTACATGTTTTTGTAACATTATGGATGCCAGAATTCATAAAAGTGGAACGAGATTTTTTATTTTTACAGGTTTTTTTGCTAATATTTTGATGTTTCACTCTGCAAAAACAAGAGTGAGATGGTCTTTCCACAATATCCTGCACTGAAACCTGTGCCCAATCAGCAGCTCACATTGTTTTCCAGTCCTTCCAAGGCCTGGATGCCATTGTCACTAAGGTACAACTCACGCAGGTTCACCAGATTCTGTAGGCCCTCAATCTTTGTCAACCGATTGCTCTGGGAGGAAGAAAGATATAGAAGACTGTGACCTATTACTTCACATAAAAACTACACAACAACTTGTCTGCATGGGACTGTTCCTCAATTGCGCATTCAAAATGCACATATTTTAAATCATTAAAACAGAATGCTGCCAACTGCAGAATGTTTAAATAATACATGAATTATACAATATAGTTGTCAATTAAAGCACTTTCAAATTAGGTTATTTAAAAGACTTTAACAAAGAGTTTGGCAGCGATGTTGTAGAGCTATGATGACAGTTTGTGACCTACATACACAATGATTATCCATCAGCTAAGCTTACACAGACTGAGTATCGTGCTACATGTAGTTCCCAAACATCTGCAGTGCCATGATTAGCCATCAATGCTGTAAATAAAACACAATCGACTCAAGTCTTCAAACACACTAATGGCAAGGAAAGCTGTAAAAGGGACACCGTGTTACCTGGACGCTCAATACTGTGAGGTTAGTCAGGGTTTCCATGTTCTCAAGCTTGGTAATCTTGTTTTTACCAAGAAACAGACTGTCAAGATCTCGCAGGGAGTCCAGATTTTCAATCACCTGCAAAAATGTGTAGAATAAAGTATCTGATGCACACAATCTATTATTTTTTGAGGACTTTGGCATGAGGGCAACGTAGAACTATTTGGTCTCTTAAGAGGCTGTTAAAGGGGCTGTATCACCTAAACATTGCTTATATTCTGATAAAAATAGAAAATACAAAATGATTGAAAATGATATATGCATTGTGTTAAGAGAATTGCAAGCAAATGCTTAAATTAGGAGAAAATGTATCTGTGGAGTCTCCAGTTTATGACATCACATGTGTCTTCATATCCAAATTACATATTTCCCACTGAAAACCAGTTCATTTGCATATCAGGCCACAGGTGATATCATAACCAGGAGACCGCATTTTCCTCCTAATTTGCTTTCAATTTTGCAATGCAATGTACAGATCCTTTTCTATAAGTTATGTGTACCGTCCTTTTAAGAATGTTCATCCAGTAAGGGTCACATCTACAAAACATACATGCAGGTGACAGAGTAGTTACAGCAGGGGGGGTGGGGGGAGTTTATTATGTTTTGTTTTTATATAATATAATTTTAAGTAGGGGATATTTAGGATATATAAGGAGTGGGCATAACATTTGGTTATTTCTTCCTTTTGACTTTCTTTTAACCTGCAGAAGGTGTAAGTAAGCCTCTTATATCACTGATTCTGCTAATAGGACAAGCTTTATCATGAGATGTGGATTAACTTGATTAGAAAAGAAAGGTATATGGACTGCAAAGCTGGTGGAAGACAAATGCAGGTTTCACCTGCATAAAAAACGCAACCCTGCCAGTACAGGACAGTTTATGGCTTCATCACACGTTCAAAGTACAGACTTGTGACAGTCATGAAATACCTCATATTTACAAATATTTTCCTCTAAAGTTATAATCTGTATTATTCTATTGGATGGACAGGTTATATCTGTATCAGATGGCATGAAATTATTAACTTACAAGCGTTTGGTCAGAGACTCTTAAAAGGGACATCACCTAAATAATGTTTATACTGTGCATCATTAAAACATGATCTATACACTGTATATTGCAGGATAGCAAGCAAATGCATAAATTATGAGGACAAATATCGTTTTTGATGTGTCAGTAATGTCTCTTGCTTATGACATCAGCTTGAAGTTTGATATGCAAATGATATGCAAATTATTTTCCATTAAAAGTCGTTAATTTGGATGATGGGAGTTGCACTAATAAAGTTGTTCAGGCCTGTTCTAACTTTGGTTGTCATTTACTTCCAGAACAATGATTTTAGGAAGACAGACAAGATGATGAGGAGAGGTATAAGAACATGATACTGGGAATATTTTACATTTTTAATGACTCATATTTATGTCTACAGCTGCCATTAACACAGCCTTTCTAACATATCTCCAATACAGGAATCTGTGGTGTACGGCCACTTTATTCTCAGCAGATAGATAGTAAAAATAAAATATTTCCCCCTCACTAGAACATATTGCTCTGCCAATGTCAGAATAGCTTCTTCAATGGACAAGTGACACCAATCCCTTCCCTAATATTAAAGTTCTTTTGGTTTTATGCCGAAAAAAATACCCAGATGAATCATTTTAAAAACGAACTACGTAATCCCAGCGGTTTAACTCCTGCAAACTATGACTTTAAATCCAACCAGTGGACGGCTCTACACAGGAAAGTGCCACTTCCAGCTGGCAGGGCGGACCAGTTTGCATAAATAAAGCACGCCTTGCAGGATACCACCCGCCTCCAAATTCTTATTCAGTCATACCTTTGCCTAGAGTAATGTATTCAGTCACTATGATATTCAGTCAGATATGACCCTTGTAATATAAAATGTCTGCCATTCAAACTAGTCCACAACTTACTCACCCGCACACGGTTGGAACCGAGCTCCAACAAACGTAGCTGAGTTAGAGAGCTGAGGCTCTCAATGCGACTGATCTTGTTATTCACCAGGTAGAGACGGCGAAGCTGAGTCAGGTTCTCCAGTCCTTCAATGTGCCTCAGAAGGTTGAATGACAGATCAAGGATTCTGCAGAGAAGGAAGTTTGTGGTTAAATAATATTTGTTACCGTCTTTAATGTCACAGAGCCAGGAAATGCAAAACTAGCAGAGGAGATCACGATAGCTCAGCAGAGGAGATCACGATAGCTCAGCAGAGGAGATCACGATAGCTCAGCAGAGGAGATCACGATAGCTCAGCAGAGGAGATCACGATAGCTCAGCAGAGGAGATCACGATAGCTCAGCAGAGAGAGGAGATCACGATCGATCAGCAGAGGAGATCACGATCGATCAGCAGAGGAGATCACGATAGTCAGCAGAGGAGATCACGATAGCTCAGCAGAGAGAGGAGATCACGATAGATCAGCAGAGGAGATCATGCAACACTATTGCATAAAATGTTATTCAAAATTAAAATGAAAAGATTGTCCATTCAGGTATCAACTCATAAAGATATAATATTTCACATCAAAATCCTGGTATATGAACATAAGTCGTAAAACAAAACTGTACATCTGGGATTAGAGAGGAGATCTCTGGAGTACATGTTGGCACTTTATACATACAGTGATAGTAATGATGACCATAACCTTGATCACGTCCTCATAACACTAGGAAAAGAAGATGGCAGCTTTCTGTAATTCTTACAACTAACAGTATGTAAATCATAGAAGTGTATATTAAGACACACAGGACTTTGTTCATGAAACAGGGCATTGCAAACTTCAGACCAAAGTAGCAGAGTTGGAAAAATTCTCCCATTCAGCTAGAATTCAACCGCAGCTATTGTGGCCTTAATTTTGCAATTCCCTTTTTCATGACGAAAGGCCACAGTGTCTCTGAGAGGTTAACTGGGAACTTGGGTAAAACAAATTCAGCTTTATGAATACAGTCCAAGATAGAAGCAGAACACCAAGACGTGCAGGGCCCTCCAAAAGCATTACTCTGAGAAATATTTAGCCTTTAAAAATAAAACATAACCTCTTTCTTTTCGAAAAAAGTTTATACCTAGAAAATAGAGCTTCTCCCAGAGGTAAGATAATTGAGCCCTGTATCATATATAAGCACTTATTAGTAAAAGATAGCAGCATGCACAAGTCTGCAGATGGCACTGCTGGCTGCCTCAGGGCCAAGGCAGTCCGGCGAGTGTTTAACACTTTATATAGAGACTATTTACCACACATGAGCGTACTCACTCAAGCTGACTCAGATTCTCCAAGTCCTGGATTTTACGGATCTGATTGTCATACAGATCCAGTTCTGTCAATGTCACCAACAGTTCCAAATTCTCAATGGACTTTATGAGGTTTTGTCGCAGGCATAATGTCTACAGTTGAAAAAAAAGAAATAAAAAGAGAGGGAAGCTTAGAGGTGAGGCTGTGATGGACAACTGTGAGGGGAAACCATGACAAGTCAAAGGATCAGAAAAAAAAAGGACAAAAGGAAGGAAACCAGAAAGCCCATGTTAAAATGGAGACAATAGTATTTCTGTCCAAATCCCAAAAAAATTTTTGGCCACATTTAAAAGACCACTTGTATGTGAAAATAACCTCCTTCTTCATGTTTATTAATGCTCAATAATTATATTAAAAAAATGTATTCATATTGAATATTGGTATTCTAAACATGTTTATCCACACTGAGCTCTCCAGCATTTGGATGAAGGGGAAAAAAAAAAAACAACAACAACATTTATAAGGGTTGATCGACCTACAGCGTGTGAAAAAATATTTTTAGTTTTAGATATATAATTAATTGTTTAAAGAAAAAGAAACTGATCTGTTGAATTTAAATTACCAGAGATCTTGTTTAAAATATAAACAAATTCATTTCACATATATTAAAAGACAAACAGAAAAAAGGCTATGTGGAACAGCAGCTTGACTGTGTTTCAAAGAAGCAAAATGTGTCTAAAATGATAATTATACTTTCAACACCATATTTTTACCATCATGTGTACAGCTAGGGTAGTCAGAAGAGTCCAGACACACATTACATTGACATGGTCCACTGCAGAATGTAGAGTGGAAGTGTGTTTAGGATGAACCAGTTAATTAATAAATATATAATATATATAATTAATAAAGAAAGGTAATTATATATTTCTTCAACTCACCTTCACCTTCTTCAGCACCTCAAAGCCTTGAATCTTTCCTATCCGTAAGTGGTTCAGGTCAACCTCCTAATGAAAGAAACAGCAGATTACCCAGTTTGCTGTATGCAGAGCAATGGATGCACTACAGTGCACCATGTAGGAAGGAATTAAAATCATCATTTATATAACAAAAAAAGAAATCAAATGAGCAATGCAGGGGGCATGTCCTCTCTGGAGAGAAGCAGAGGATGCATTCAGAAGAAGTCAGTAAGGTAATGGGCGCAAATAATGGAATTTGTATGAGTAAAGATCCATGGCGGCCAACAACTACTTATCTCAATGGACGGATAAGACAAACGTTGTAATCAAACAACTACTGGACAGACACTTGTTTTTCACATAAGTTCATATGAAGGACAATATTTGAAACAGGAGTCTTATTACCTCAGCTTCTGGGTCCAGGTTGATGGTCTCTATGTCCACTGGTGTTTCCAAATCCCCTAAACACAAAGACTACATTATATCTGATGTCATACAGAAAACAAGTGTATGCCAAGGCGGTTATTAAAGCAAATAAAAGTTTTCTCTTCCAGAAACATATGTACAAAGGGTTAAGCAAGAATCAACAAAGTGCCAGCAGGGTGTGAAACTGAAAGTCACATCCTACTGCTTTCTTATATAAAGTTTTTTTTTTTTTTTTTTTAAATAACAAAGCATTTAACTAGGAAAGGTAAGGTCAAATAAATTTCCCAGTACATCCTGGGATGTTGCTGAACAGTGCAATATGAAGGGGATAGAGGAATGTATAAAAATAACCTTGAAGATGTCATGCTAAAGCACGATTTGGGCCTATGCAGCCCTTCTCTTTCCTTATATTTAATATCCTATTGTGTCTTATGAAATAAAAATACAATTATGTGTATGGGTGCAGAGATCTGAGAAAATGGCATTTGGCTAGGTATACAAAGCCCATGTTTGGACTCAAAATAATCCGTAGGGCCAGAGAATTATGATGAGCCTGGTGTCCTAAAGATGCCAAGTCCTATTACATATTTTGTGATTTTTTTCAGGCAACTTTTAAGCAGCCATGACCCCGCCGTCAGGATGCTGAACTACCTACTGTTTTGGTAGTTGCATGTGTTGGCTATGACCATTTAACTGATTTTGTAAAAACATTCCTCTCAATCTTTAGTAATAAATAATCTCAATCTTTAGGAATGAATAATCTCAAGACACAAATCAGCCATATACATAATCAGCAAGGTCAGAGACAAATAATTAATTGTTATCAACATGACAACTTGCATCAAAAGTACTCCCAGCAATATGGTACAGAACAGCAAAACACCATAAAAAAAACCAGACACAGAACCTGTCCATTTTTATATTTACTGCATTACAAAATTATAGTCACTTAAGGTTATGTTGCGCGTTGACTTTGTAGAATGAACTGCTAAAGAATATATGTTGTTTAATCACAAATATCAATTTACACACAGTATATAAATTAAATAGATTTGTAAATACATATAGATGTATCCCAAAAAAATATTGTTTATGTTGCATACATTGAAAGTTTACCATGGTGTGCTAATTAAATATCCTTCCTATCCCACAATATGAACAGTCCTTAGCAATATTAAGCACTATTCATTAGAAGCGGTTATCTTGACAGCTGTTTAATAAAAAATCTGCATGCATTGAAATGCTTCTTACATTTAAATTTCAGATGTCAACACAACTGTCAGAGCATTGCAATTAAAATCTCAAAAAAAACAAAGCCCTTGCTTTTACATCGCCCAATAACCCGTGTGAGTCAAACTAGTAATTCTATTAAGAAAGCTACCTGAGATGCCCTCTCCATTCTGCTCTCCTCCATCAGGAACATCTCGCTTCTCCTTTACCTCATCATCAGCTGACTCGTCTGATTCCCTTTTCTTGTCAACTGAAGAAAATAAAAATAAATCAGAGATTAGATCACCCTGTTCTCCCTAGAAACAAGCAGAAAATCCCCATTAGCATATCACTTTTCTTCCTGGAGCATCAGCAGATCAGCATCTTGCCAATAGCATTCTCTATACAGAACCCGTTAGCAGATAGCAGGCCATCTTTTCTGTAACTCACTTATTTTCAAGGTTAGTTCCCATCCATGCATTAATCCTATCAGCGACAGAAATCAAATTATGCAGAGAGAGAGTCTCAAGACACATGTCATATAATATCAATCAGTGTCAGTCCACATTAGGGAGCAGGCAAATGAACCTGCACCCCTTATGGATGCCTTATTTCTCACCGCGTCATCTGCTCCAGTTATCTTCATGTTTGCCCAATCTCTCACTTTCTGTATGGGTTGTCACACTTGTATAACATTTGCATTCATTGCTATTATTCCCAGGTCCTCCCATCTCTTAGCAGCAGCCAGCAAATTATCATTATAAAGTACTCTATGAAAACGTTTCCTTTAGCGCAGTGTACAGGTTTTCCCTCCATGATCCTCCCCAATCCTACATGTCAATCTTGAACCCCGCACTGTATCGCCTAAATCAGAAGATGTATCTGTTGCCTCCAGTCCCTACTAATAGTGGCCCTTTCCGGTAGCCAGTCACACTATACTATGCACCCACCCGTTACTTGTGTGTCTCAGCACCTATGGCTGTGTCTCTGCTCACCTTCCATCTCTTGCACGTCTACCTCTCCCCCTTCATCCGCCATTGTTTTCGTGTTCCAATAGTGTCCGGAAGCAAAACGCGTCAACCAATCATCTGGCAAAAATCCGTCCAACCTTGACTGACGACAGGCAGCCAATGGACAGATCGGACGTCCTGGTCGCTATTGCTCGTGCGCCACCTCTCGGAGCATGTAGGGAAATGTAGTTCTATCGGAATTGAGTTTGTGCACATTTTATAATAACTGGAATCATTTTCAAAGCAGGAGATCGAAAATAATGGCATTTTGAAATAAACAACTTGAGTTTAATATCTGCCGAGCACCCTGCTGTGGGAAGGGAGATCGTGTTTCTTTCTATTATGATGCTTGAAAAGAAAAAAAAAAAAATTGCATCCCGCACCTTAAAAAAGAAAATCTGCAGCGTACGATCGCGCGACTTGTGCAGTAGTCAGAGGGTCGGAGGTCACGTGACCTCTCAGCACTCAGACTACTGAGAAGCGCGCGCGAGATAGGATGAGTAAAGAACACCAGAGCAAGTGCACGGAGGGAAGAGACAGCTCACAGCCCCTGTCCAGTGAGTAACAGGACAGTGTGATATGCTTACAGTAAGGAGAGGGTGAATTTATTAAATAGGGTTGCTGTTATATAAAAGGTGTGTCTTGATGTGTATAATTGGGGTACATCGACATATAGAAGGGTGTAATGTGTTCAGTAGTGATGCTGAGTGATATAAAGTAGGGTTTAGTGTGTTAAATAGGGGTACCTGATAGAAATGTGGATATTGTGTTCAAGTGTAGAGGAGTAATGTCTTAAGTATAGACATAGTGACACAAACTGTGGTATAGTCGATATACAATATATGTATATTGTAAATAGGGGTGTACTAAATATATGAACAGGTTTAATTTGTTAAATAGGAATGCAGTGGCATAAGGAAGGGTGCTAAATAGGGGTACATTGACACATAGTTGTGTAATAATGTGTTAAATAATGTCATTAACATATATACCCAGTTTGTGTCACTGCCTATATTTAAGACATTACACTCATCTTTATATTCCTCTACACCTTAACACAATATCCACATTTTGATCATGTACCCCTATTTAACACATTAAACATTTTTTATGTCACTGTACACACTTAAACAGCAGATTGCACACACATTTTAAATACATTTTTCTTTGTCTTTACTTGGAAAAACTCTATCCTTTAGACTTTTAAACACACTTGGGCACAATCCTACCATAATCTGTTCCATGCGTATCAAAAATATAGTCACTGTAAGAAAACTATTTCCTAATTTGATAAATCACCAAAAAGAGCTACTAGTTGCACAGATATTAGCTCAACTCACGTAATAATCAAGAAAATAAATAAGAGTGCAAACAGAGAAAGTAAAATGCATAGTATGTATAAACATATATGGCAAAATCAGCAGTAATGTATAAACTTTGAATATCAATTTAGGGAATAAAAAGGCCTAAGTATAAGAGTACCCTATAAGAAAAAGTTCTGCTAATAAATATATCACATGTAGACAGTTTTTCATATTTAATAAAAAATATTTTTGAAAAAAATGCATTTCTTCCTTGTATTTCCTTTTATTTGCCAGTTAGATGGAAGTGTGGGTTCTAGGAAAGATTTTTTTTCAGTTCAGGTATTATTTGGGAATGGTGTAAGAATGATTGTACTATTCCGGAGTACAGAGGGAGGTTGATGAGGTGGGTTATAGTTGGGCAGAGAAGAGGGTATAGAGAGCATACAAGGTGAGATGGGGTCTAGCGCACAAGTCGAAGGTCTCGAGCAATAGAACAGATTGTCTGAATATCTTCTCCCCTGTAGCTGAGAAAGAGGAAGAGTGGGTTAGGGGAAAGGGATTGACGCAAGAGGTAGTTACGGCAAGTTACACCTGATAGCTTCAACGTTATATTTAAAATGACAGGCAAGATCTTGGGCTGTAATGTAGAGCAGTGCGGAGGAATGAAGGCTTGATGAAAGGGTTGATATTGGGGTTGAGCAGTAATGTTGCTTGGACTGAGAGAGAGCAGAGTTGTAAGAGCACAGCAGGAATTTATAATGAAGAAAATACTTGCAATGTGATTTTCATGTAATGTAATTTGGAGTAGAGTGAATGCAGGTTATACAGATATTATTATGGATGGGTCAGTGCATTGCATTATATTAGCTTTGCATAGACCTCTTACCTGCCTCTGGCAGATATACATAACTATGCAATGGCAAGGACAGCTGTTACACAAAGATGCATATGTCACAGGGGCAGGAGGAGCCAGGAAAAACACCCATTCAATTGTATATTGTTCCTAAAAGAATAAGCAGGCTGCTTAACAACCCAACTTTATAACATACACCTCAACATGCTCACTGGCAATACAGGCACATGGCTTGGGAGGGGGGAGCATCACTAGCATCACCGCCAATAGGAAAGTGTGGTATGATATGCTAATATATGGTGCACAACCCCTCCCAATGTGTTGCATAGGATTGTCCACAAACCAGTGGAATATCTTCAAGCACTTCCTTCCAGCAGTGGAAAGAAATTGATCCATACCATGTGCTATACTGTCTTGCCTCCATTGCGCTCCCCCAAACAAAACAAATGATGCTTGGAGCACAGCAAGGTCCCTGCAGGGGCACTTGATGAAGTCACAATTTCCTCAGCAGTTTGTGTATGAATGTATCACAGTGCTCCACAGCAATAAAACCCACAATAAAGTATGGAAAACTGCACGATGTTTATATATTATTTGTGAATAAAATGATTCCTATTCTGAAAGATTGGATAAATATCAGTTGGTTCTCAGGTGAAATTTGTCACAACTGCAATCCCTCTCTGGCCATTGAACTGCTGGGAGGTATGATTACCAGTGCGGTATTTACTGCGAGGCATCCTAGGCGGATGCCTAGGGCGGCAAATTTGGGGGGGCGACCCCCAACATTGAAAAAAAAACCCTAAGAAAAAAACTCATTTGCAGCCTGATCGCGACGATCAGGTTGGCCGTACGTTTTTTTTCTTAGGGGGGGCGGAGTGTGGATATGTCATGTCACCCAACGCCCTGATGTCAGACGCACGCTGGCTCACGTGTCCTATCCACACTCACCGCGAGGAGCTGAACAGGCAGCATGGTAGGACACTACACTGCCTGCCACTAATCACCAGGGATCGGGGAAAGTCCTGGGGTGAGGTGGCATATAATGGGGTGATGGTGTTAATGGATGCATATAATGGGGGTGATAGGGCATGTGATGGGGGCAATGGAGGTATGTGATGGGGTCATGTTATAGGGCATGTCGTGCCTGTGCAGCAGGGGTAGGGAGGTGCCCGAATTTTGTCTGCCTAGGGCAGCACAAAACCAAGATACACCACTGATGATTACCTGTACAGGACGATAGGCAAAGCGTTTGCTGGGTAGAATCAAACATAGGGTAAGGTCTGCAGACCACAATCCTAGAACCATAAAAATAGGACAATGAGGGTATTCTGAATATCTTGCATGACTGTCATGATAAAAGGCCACTGCAGCTGCAGGTTTACCAGAGAGTGGCACTCACATTAATGGAACTAGAAAGGCAATCCATCTTACATCCCTTTAGCGTGTGATCATTGTGACACTATAACACTTGCTATATATTTGCATAATCACAGCAGTTGCATGACACAGCCAGTAGAAAAGGATTTTGACTGTCCTGCTCACGGGTCCCACCTCCCTAATCTGTTGTTGACTGGGTTCATAGCAACCGCCGGGCCGTTTTTTTTTTTTTTGGTAGTGGGGGAGTGTCAAGCCATGACAACATCTCTTTCACACAAGACTCCTAGCAGCTCGCTTGGTTTGTCCTCTGTCACGTTCTTTGTGTGTGTGCTATGCTTTGTGAGAGGGGTCTGTGTCGGGCTGATGGATCTGGACCAGTGATGGCTAAACTCCCGCAGCTCTGTACTACAATTCACATGATGCTCAGCCAGCTAAATGGGTAGGCAACACAGCTGGAGTGCAATCGTTGGCTGTTACTGTTTTCTGGACCAAATGTGTACTGATATGTGTAGTATTACAGTGAAGGTGGAACTGTAATTGTATTGTTTTTATAGAAGCGGAGATTATTTTTAGATTTACCCCTGTCTGGGGGGTTACGGTATGTGCTTTTAAAGTTGCATGCTATTTTCTGCTCCTGGTGTCTGTCTGTATGCATCAGTCAGAAGGCTGGTCCAATCACCAACCGCCACTCACTATTTCTGCAGTGAGAAACCTTTGGTTTTAGACTCGTTTGCTAGAACAGATACTAACTAGAAATGCTCTGTTTGCAGGCTGCGCACTAACAGTTTTTGACATGTGTTGGGGAGAAGCAGCATGTTAAGTGACTCTTGAAGTTGGCACTTGAGTGGTTGGTACAAACACATTGGGATATTTCTGCTGAATGGAGTGTGTCTGACTGGGCTGGTGGGCTGCTTCATACTGCAATTATACCAGTAACTGCATGTTTCATAATAAGCATTCATTTGACTCCTATTTTCTTCATACCAAGGTAAACGATACTAGATTAAAATGGCAGCTTCAGTTCATCCCGAGTCTCCAAGTTCCCCATTGCACCATTCCCCGCTGAGCAAATCTTTTCCACAAATTCCGAGTCCTAGAAGAAGACACCATGGTGGACGAGAGAAGAGCCGCTGGAACACAGCCAGTCTTACAGGTACTATGCCAGTCTGTAACTGCTGTGGCACTCTGGATATTTAAAAGCACCAATTATTTTTAAGTTCCAAACCCTTGTAAAGTCACCCACATGTTTCTATTCATTTTTTCTTTTTAATTTTAGGAGATGATTGGAGTTCTTACAGTCTGTCTTCAACGGCCAGTCATATCCTCAGATCTCCTTTGGATTGTGGAAGTGGCGTCCCCACCCCAGATGACACCATTCAGTCTCTGCCCCTGTGTTCACGCAGCTCAGACAGAGCTGTTCTGACTGTCAGTACAAAATCTACCCAGGTATGTCCTGTGCAGCTCCAAATTATCAGCATAAAAAGCTGCTCTTTGCACAACTGAAAAGAAAATCAAACCACTATTTCTGTATTTTTTATTAAAATAAATATTGAAAGTTTTTTTTATAAGACCACTGAAGACGATATGATTACATCAGAAACTCAAAACATTTTGTGGATAGTCTTCTTACATCAGTCAAAAAACAATATTCATGGTGTATAAGAAGCACACATTGTAGCTCTTGATAGGTCAAACTTATATTCACATTTCAACCGTACGTAAAAATTAAAATGGAAAATGAAAAATAACTAAAATTAAATAGTAACCTGACAAGGGCAGGGAGGAAGGGACGGTTGTGTACAAAGGCAAGGTTTGTGTAACCAGAAACAAATTGATAATACAACACAGGAGCTGCCACCAACTAGACTTACTGCCAACTTTGGTGTACTAACACTGGAAAATTAATGCTTTTTCCTCTTCTATTCTTGTTTGTTTTCACTTAAAATGTCAATGGGTATTGGAAGCATTATTCTCTCTACCATTCATTTTGCATAACCAATGCACTCTAATATACTGGCTGTTCTGTTCATATAATGATATTGTTAAACTGATATGGCATCTGCAAGGTAGCAGTGGGAAACTTGACGGTCCTTAAGCAATTCTGCCAGTTTCTTTTAGTGGAACTGCTGTGTATTGTTCATAATTTTAATACAAAAATAGGATGTGCCAACAAAAAACATAGTGCACATGTTTTTAACATATAAATGTAAATGTTATGATATAGTATTATAGAAGGAATTGTATATTTTATTTTGTCATTTTGGATTGTTCGAGATCTCAGGACAAATCCTCTTTTTAATGGTTAAAAAAATATATTAATAGTAAGATCAGTTTCTGACCCTTATGGGGCTTCTTAGAGTCTATATGAAGTAATTTTGGTGTGAAATGTTTCAGATTCTGATGGCTAATGATAAAGCCTGCAAATTGTTAGGATACAGTAGTCCTGAGCTGATCGGGATGAGTCTGGGTGTGCTGATTCCTGTTTCCAGCCACAACATTTCTGAAGCGTTAGAGGAGGAGCTTACGGAGGCTGATGGACTTTCACGGGTACCTGGTGAAGTGGTAAGTAGGTATATTACATCATTTGAGATGTTGTATGTTAAACTCTAAGGGACCAATAAGCATGTGTTTATTGTAAGGGTTTGGAGTGGGGTCAGTGAGCTCAAATCATGACTATCTTAAACTGGACAAATGATTTATTCAGACAGGGATTTTTATTTATTCAACAGGTACTAAGAGTGTAGTCTGCATTCCCTTAATGTATATACTTTTTTTTATCAGGTTGAAGCTGTGCATCGTGAAGGAGAGAAGATCATGCTGCGCATGTGGATACATAGAATAAAGAACCAATGTCTGCTATTCTTAGAAAATGTACACAATATCACTGCTGCTCTGTCATTTCAGCAGGATGTGAGTATTGGCCATTTTCCAGACAAGCTATGTCTCTTTAAAGGATTAAATTATTATTTTTTGTTATGGATGTAAAAACTGGATTATCTACACAGAATGTATAAAAAAAACATGGGTATTGTTGGGGTGTCCAAAACTCTTCAACTAGGCATGTTTAGAAAAGATGCATGGTGCGGGGCAAAGTTTTTTTATTTCTTTTATTTGTTTATTTTTATAAGGTCCCAAACTGATGGTAAGATCTACAGTAGTGTTTTTAAAGCCAGTTAAGATACATACCCTTTGTAACAGGAACTTGTCTGAAACAATATTAATCTATGAAATGGGAAACAGAAAATACCACTACTGATCTGACTAATTGAAGACCGATTCTTTACCAGGGCTTGACGACCCCAGTAGAGAGACCGCGGTCATAAAATCCCTTGTGCTGGCTCCTAAAATAACTTGGATAGCACTTAAGGTTACAGTTATTTAGTGTAGTCTTATGTAAACTTGTAAAGAAATGCATTTGATACCGTACTTTACAAAATAACTTGAGGTCGGAGAACACAATGCTTCTGTTTTGCTTGTAATCATATACTGAAGAATTGATCTTAATAACTGGAATATTTTAGTATACTAGTCAGTATCACTGATGTGAACTTTAAGAAATGATTTAATTTAGAGCCCCTCTTCAGAAAAAAACAACACTCTTCGACACTACTAAAAGATGTTCAGATAAAACTTGGACGTCCCTGTCAGAAGTGGGCCACATATTTTTAAAACAAAATGACAGTAATGGGGAAGAATAGCTTGTTAGAAATGGAAAAATGTTTGGTTGTTTATCAGTATTACAAAAATAGTCTGAAAACAGGTTAGATCAACTGTACTCAAACAAAACCATGCATTTCTGGGGCTAATGAGGATATGAGTAGTTAAGTCAGGCGGGCCGCACATTTGTAGCAGTACATTTGTAACCAAAGACAACAAATGTAATTATGGAACCAAAATGCTGAAGTACATTATGCAAAGTTTAAACAAGTGTAATAATCTAATGGCGTATCTCGCACCTTGTATACTTTACAACTTGAGTATTCCTTTAAGTGAGCATGGCGTACAATGGGCTTCAATCTACTGAAACTGCAAACACACAGGTGTACTGTGATTTCTGCCATTGCACGTCTACATGAAGGCTCTACACTTTTCTCCCCCTTTTTGTTTTCCAAAACAGCACCCATCATTGCAGTGATATAATGTGTGTATATGTTGCTTGTACCCCAGGTGCCATCTCTCATTTCCTTCACCATTTCCCCTCCCTTTACTGTCCTTCAATACTATTTTGAAATAAGGCAAAAGGTACTTTAGGTATCTACTAAAAAGGTAATTTTGGATATTTTTACAAAAATATATCCGGACATCTGCCCACCACCATGCTAATTATAAAATTATTTCAATCTACCTACATATCAGACCTGTGATGATATCTGGCTTTGTTTTTCAGGGTACAGTTGTGTCCTGTGATCCCACATGTGCACGGCTTTATGGATACATGGATCCAGAAGAACTTTTAGGACAACAAGTAACAGATTTATTGCCATCCATTCATATTCCACTTCCTGGAAAAGAGATGTCAAAGGTACCACCAACAGATCAATTTATTGTCCTCTACTATACCATATAGAACTACTCCTTTCATAATAGACTACTAAAATATTCTGATTGATAATCATTAATCATACTAAGAGTAATGTTTTTTTTAATACCGTTTTCTTCAAAGAACAAACTCGTGTTAGATGGAGATCCATTACAATTTTCAAAACCTTTTTAGTAAATATATAGTTTTTTTTAGCTTTAATATATTTAAATTGCAGCTTAATATTTATTTTACTCTTTAACTCTGGTTTCAGCATGTAAGACAGCAGAGAATAGTGGGTAAAACACGTGATGGAGCCACTTTCCCACTTCTCTTGACTCTAGTGGAGGTTTGTTTGGATGGCATACAACGAGTGGAAGAATATTGTGCTGGCCTCAGTGTCCTGTCTTCTGTCAGCGGCTTGATCACCTTGTATAAAGATGGATCTATAAGGGGACTGAACAGTACTTTTTCAGCTTCCCTGTTTGGCTATAACCAGGCACAACTTGTAGGGAAGGTAAGTTAAGATCTGGCAAAAATGTCTTGGAACTATGTAATAAGATTCAGGGTTTGGGGTTGAGAGAGTTGTGACTTCCTTTTTGGTACACTTTGCACTAAACATATATTTTTGCAAAGTGTTTTCATGCAGAAAAGACTGACTGTGTAATTTGATGTGATGGGCCGCAGTATGTTATAAAGTCAAATGGACCAGAGTCTGTGAACCACCTTTAGGCAGCAGTAAATAGTG
The DNA here is from genome assembly GCA_036172795.1 of Pelodytes ibericus. Taxonomy (NCBI): domain Eukaryota; kingdom Metazoa; phylum Chordata; class Amphibia; order Anura; family Pelodytidae; genus Pelodytes; species Pelodytes ibericus. The sequence goes on from CM069861.1 coordinate 171,919,964, forward strand.
CACTGAGAATGGATTGCTTTCCAATGACAAGTTTATTAAGAATAATGCATTCTGGGAAATTAGCTCTCACTGTAACTAATCTTTGGCCTCCACATTTCAGTATTCTAAATTCTGTCTGGAGATAGTGAATTTGGTCCTTCTGACTCAATATCATGCAATATAGGCAGTGATGTACCTTTTCACGTTGCTTTAACAGAACATCATGTTCCTGATTCCTGGATTCTTCCACTACATGAGGAGTGCAGAGATGGAGCACTCGCCACTTTTCACCCCTTCCAAAGACACTTCTCGCAGAAGCAGGGCTCATGACCTCACTGGCAATGATGGTAAAGGTTGGAAAGCAACTAGAATTGATTATTGGTTTGAACTAGCTATTAAGCAAGGTAGAGAAATGAATCTATGATTGTCTGTCTAGATAGATGTTTGAATTAAAGGGACTTAAACAATATTTCTGAAATACTGCACTGTCCAGCGCACAGTGCAGTTCAACATACTAAATATATAAAAAGCCATATTTCTGGGGAGATACATCCAAAGGAGGAGTTAGGGTCTAAGGTTTCTGATCATATCCCTTCCTATGTGCTGTCACACAATGTCAGTTGGAAGGTTATCCTGCCCGCCGCGCTGGGTTGTCTTGTGACAAGGGGTGGAGCAAGCAGTCTGTGTTAATGTCGCTGGCACAGGCTGCTTCCCCTCGCGTGGCACAACTCCTTTACACACACAAAAATTCTGCTTGCCACGGGAGGGTGGAAGTAGCTGCGGCCCAGATAAAAACTGCTCTGTAGTTTGGAGACCCATGGTCTTGAGAGTAAGTGTTAATAAATGTGCTGAAATGTTTTTCTTTACCCTACATACCATCTACATCGTCTTCAAATCTTTCTCCAACCTGTTTTATCTTCCCCCTCCTGCCATTTAATTCCTGCCTACAACCACTCAAGTTTTTTCTAGGTCTTACCATCCTACCTACTCACTTTTCCTTTGTCACTTCCCGTTCCACATATTTCTTAAGCTCTCTTCCTTGAGCCTTTTACTTTTCTCCCTCTCAAGCTGCTCATGTTTCTAACTATTTCCCCTTTGCCTGTGCTTCACCTTCCCCCGTACAGCCTTTCTTTTTACTTATTCCTCTTCAACTTATCCTGAAGTCCCACACAACACCTAGGGAGCACTCTGTAAGCAGACACACAATCAGACTCAAGAAAAAAATTGAGGTCACTCTGAATTCAGCCTGTCAGGCAAATTAGTGTTTTTTGCACACTAGATTGCTGTTAATGCAAAAATATGATTAAAAGGACTCAGTCAGCTAAATATTGTTAATACTGTGAATCTAGAGATTCGTGATACATGATTTATTTGTCAGGCATTGATGCATCATTTCTGTTGACAGCTGTGGTGAAATCTTTCCAGAAAGAGCTGCTGACTGCAGAGGAGAATAATCCTACTTACTGTCTTGTATTGACTCCCCCAACCCCATCAACAAGGTATTAATGTGTGTTATAGAAGCCAATTAAACCCATTGTCCATTTGACCTCTGTTTGTATAATGTTAGTTTTGTATAATGTCATTTGTAGATATTACTGGCAAAATCTTTTTGAAAAAAGTGTAGTTTAATTAATTTAACGTGTAATGTTACCCTGTCTGCTTTATTATTCGGTAAAGACAGAATCTCATTTTTTTTTTCCTTTGGCAAACCAGTCATATGAAAAATCCGATATTCTGAGCTTTGTTTTCTCACCCAAGTTATGTAATGAATCACTTAGCATTATTGTGTATTGTTAAAGTTTGATATTAATACATTGTTAGTGTTACCCATTTAGTCTTTCAGGAGGCACACATAGCAGAGCTGTCGCCACCAGTATGCAGTATTGACATGCTTTATAGAGTTACATTTTATTGCTTGAAGAACATAAAATATTGTGATTTTGTCCCAAACAAAGTTATACATGTCAGATGGCACATGAAATGTTCGCTTTAGACACAAACAGAATGTACTTATTAATGTGGTGTTTAGCTGTGTAAAGCACCTTGATTTGGATGATGTCCATGGTATATTGATATACTACACAAGGAAATGCAGTTCTTATTTGTAATATGATCCTATGTTACATGGTGGAGAAGGACACGTTACTTGTGATTGTTTTCACTGTCTGCCCACCACAAATAATTTGAATTGCTTTATTTGGGTTCTGTTTTAGGACTGCCATTACCCAACACGAAACTGCTTCCTCAACCCCAGCAGACCAATGCATTCCAACTATGCCCACATGTTGTCTCTCCCCTGGGACCCCAACACAAGATGAGCCATGGGTGGGAGGCTTTACATTGGGGAAAAGCACTACGCATGACCTTATCCCAGGGATGGATGCGGAATCGGAGATGGCACCACTTAGCCACTGTTTGAAAATCATGAGCCTGACTGGAAGTCAGGACGAAGAAAAGTCACCTCCTGTGAATGAACCTGTCTGTTCTCCTTCACGGTCTCCTGCTGAAGAACATTGTGACTCAAAATCATCTACTCTGAGCAAAACGCAACTGCCTATAACTTTAAATTCCACATTTCCGGTCACAACTCAGATTGCACCCTTAATCTGTAATCCAGCACACATGTCTGTGACAAACCCTGTCTCTATGTGTATGGACACTGTTATCACACTTCCAGATGAGCCACCATTTACAAATGGTGGTGTTTTGCCATTATTTAATTGCACTAGCACAACTAACAGTCCACCCTCCCCCCTGACATCCAGCCCACCTCCTATAGTAGGTCATAGTAGCCCAGCCCCTTGCACGCACCAGTATTTGCATAAACCTAGTAGCTCACCTCCAAACACAGAGTCCACATTGCCCTCACAGCATGATTCACTACAGGGTACCGTTTCTGAAATAAAGGTACCTGAAAACATAAATCCATGCTTAGTGTGCTCTTCACCAACTCGTGAAAACATGCCCATTAACACAGAGCCTCCGCATTCCTTTGCCAAACACATACCTACAAACTCCCTAGCCACTCACCCACTCACAGGCAAAGGGTTGGACATTGGTCTAGTGATTACAGATTGCGAATGCCGCAGGTCGCCTGACACATCGATGGGTCAAGATGTAGAAGAGGGACATCCAGAAGGGTTTTCTCATGTAACGTCCACCCCTGTCAAAGATGGGTGTGCACTTTCTTTGGAGTTGGCATCTCCAGCCCAAAGCCATGCTCGTACGATGGAGCTGAGAATCCCCTCTATGGCTGATGATGAAATCCGAGAAGGCCTGTACACCGGCAGCTGCTACCACAAGGATGGCTCCAGGCTCTGTAAGAATATATCGCAAGATCTCTTTATTTTACTTTATATTAATGCATGTTCTTTTCCTGCCGCACTTGGTAATCATTATAAATTGGGAGTTGATATTTCCAAATTGAACTCAGGCTTTTTTGATGCTTAGATTTGAATAAGTGAAAGGCGTTGGCAATATTGTCTTTAGGATACTTACAGCAAACACATATACTAAAGAGGGAATAATGAAAAATGTTTAATACATTGGCTCTGTTATTACAATTGTTTTTTCCTATTGTCTGCTAGTTAGGAGTGCTCTTGGTCAGATTGTTTCTGACCAAAATGAGTGTGTATTGGTGGCAGACCACAGACCCTTTTAAGAATCTAGGACACAAACCTCCTGTGCTAGGTTTTTACCTTAAATAACCAGTGATTTGTCTATCAGGTTGATCTTCTGAAGGGTATCCATCTGTTTATTTTTTCAAAGCTAACTTGTCATAGTGCTTGTATGATCTGGGTATGAGAGAAAAGTTGTGTAAAAATAATATCACATATGTTTGAATAGGCCGGTGATGTACTTGTCACACCGCTCTATAGAAACATGAAAGAAATAAAACTTCAACTGCATTATACTTAATATAAATATTTTATTTTTAATAAGACGCACGTGTCCAATAGATCAAAATTGTATTTCCTCTGCAAAGGTGCTGATTATCCACTTCAAGCACAGGTGAACATACAAGGGGAAGATTATATACAAACAGTGATCAGGCAGTTCTAAACAGCACCCATGTACAATGCACAAAGCCTGCAATGTTAATTATTTTTAACCCCTTCATGACGCATGATGCTTGCGTCCCAAACGACGCAAGCACCAAAACGTCACAATTGGTTCCTGGCCACCGATCACAAGGGGATCGGTAGCCAGGAACACTCTCGCAGAGACCCGGTCAGGGTCTTATCAGACCCTGTGGGTCCCTGCAGAAAAACCACGAGACCTCCGGATGTCACGTGTGACGTCACCGAGGCGTGCCCGAACGCGGAAGTTCGGCCATGGCTCGATTTGGAGAAATGTAGCCGATGCTCGCTTTGAGCACCGGCTACATTTCCCCTGTCAGACTGAGGCCACTCAAAGTGGCCTCAGATGACAGGTAGGATCCCGCTGCAAGTGCCTGCAGCGGGATCCGAAAACAGCTCATCGCGATGAGCCACGATGAGCTGTTTATTACAGGACGTACTATGCCGTCCTAACGACTTTAAGGCACTTAAAGTCAGGACGGCATAGTACGTCCTAACGTCACGAAGGGGTTAAAGGACAACTGTCGGCAAGTGTGCTCTGTTTAATTAAAAGATTGCATCAAGTGTAGAGGATTTAAATAGACATGTTTTAATGAACAAATATACATAAAGTATCTTATTGAGCCCCCTTTGCTCTGTAAAGATCTAAGGGCAGGCACTGGTAGTGCTAGGGACAGTCATGGTGTTTATAATCTTGGATCAAAGCATAAATACCTGGGTTCAGAGGAAGTAAGACCTGAGCCAAGATTGTAAACAACATGTCTGCTCCCTGATAGAGCTTCATCGACAGGGCTCAATAAGGTACTTTATTTCTGTTTGTCTTTCAATTAAATATAATAATTTTATTTTTTTGGCTACAGTTGTCCTTTTTATAGCAGTTTTTACCCTGTTTAGACTTTTCCTTGGTCACCATTCTATACTGGATACAGATCTTTAGTTTACTGAGGAAAAAAAAGTACAGGACAGATAGTCCAGTGTGATAGTGCTTTTATAAGATCTATCTGGTTAGCACATGACCAAATGTCATAATAATAAACGTATTAATAATACACAGCCAGTATTGGGTGAAATATGATTTTTTGTTGTTGTAATGTTTGTATTTATTTAAATATGTTAAAAAGGTGGAGATGTCAGGCTTTGTGATGTGTAGCATATGGATCTTCAAACTTTCTAACCCTGCACTTTAGCTGGTAGCTAAACCAGGAATAACATGCTAACCCAGCGTGACACACGTCAATCATCATGTGATAAACAAGAAATTCAGTCCGTCTTTCTCAGAACCAGGATATATAGCAATAAAAACTGTCCTGTGCCAGTACAAACGGAACAGATGGGAGCTCAGGCTGTTGAATGGATAACTGCCAAATGCATTTACTGTGCTGAAAGCCAAGGTTTCGTTTAACTCTGAGAACGTGTGCTAGCAGATACTCCAGCCAAGTTAACCACTTGGTAATATTAAAGCCATTAGAAATGAAACGTTTATTTACTATGAAATAAAGATAAAATGATTTGCACTACCTCTTTTAACTTGCACTGTGTGCAATATTTTAAAATCCTGTTGCGTTTATTCAAAATATCACAATCCTTATTTGCTGCAGCAAGGGCTATCTATATATTGGCACTGCAACAATATGTCTGTAATAGATGGATGATGTCCCCTGGTTGAGCCAGATTTACTAAGCAGTAATGGAGTCTTTTTAAGTTGGCAGAAAATAACCTCCTAATTATTGAAATTGTACTTTTTATGTTTGTTTTTGTTTTAACAATAATATAATTCACTGTGACCAATAGTGATAACTATACTTTCCTGCTTATTTATGATTTTGAACTATTAATATATTTGCTATAAATCATTATATTTAATACCTTTTTAATATGCGTGATTTAAGAAATAACTGTGTGCATGTTGTGTATGAGTGACAGACAGCACCAGTCATATATTCAAGTACACCTGTCGTAAACTTCTTTAAATTCCCCACTGACTGAAGTTGGAAATGAAAACACATGGATCAAACAAAAGAGTATCAACGTTCTATTTAAGAACTTGTTTTATCTAAATTTTGGATTCCTCCAAATAGATACTTTAGCGTTCAGTTCGTATGTTCCAGTAGGAAATCTCTACACCTCTTGGTTTTAATACACTGTTTGCACAATATTTTTAAAGTGGAGTTGAATAAAACATGCCAGTGTCCCTGTAAGTTGGGCTTGAACACCAGTGGACAATAACATTTCTGCTCCTTCCTTCCTTCAGTCATCCAGTTTCAGGTGCAGAGTGTGACTGTTGACAGCACATCCATATTCAACATCTGGGTGTCTAAAGATCTCCTCCAGAGCCAGAGGGAGGCAATAGCCAGGACCCGTCTCCTCCTGTCCAGCTTGGCAAGCTCTTCGCAGTCTATTCTGGAACAGTCTGAACGCAGCCTGGGAGAGGTTGGTGTACACAGAAATCCATCTTACTGTACAGCCTCATAAAGTGTAAAGGATGTAAATATTGCCTCAGTAACTGTTTATACTTCCTCTCTTCCTTCTTAAAATAGACTTCATTAAATAAAACTTGAAGGCAGCCATTCGCACTTAATGGTCAGTTGATACTTCCTAATGGGATATATGACTAACGTTTTCTACACAGACGTGTATACTGTATGGGAGAATATGTATATATTTGTTAATGTATATACACACATCTTCAGAACAGTAAAAACATTTTGAAAAAAATATATCAATGAAATATAAGTTTGATTAAAGAAGTGACTATAAACTACAAACATTAGTAGATGGACCTCTTTTTACTTTAGATTTGCATATTGCTTTTATTTTTATAGTAAAATTGCACGACATATCTTCATGTTGGCCCACTTTTTTTCCCTTTTTTCTGTTTTCTTTTTCTCTGCTTGCATGAAATAATTAGATATTTATATTGTATATTTGTGCTTGCTTCATCTGTTAAGTGCTTCTGGTTTAATGCTTCTGAAAATACAATGACTTTCATTTTTTTAAAGATAATTCCTGGCTATCAAAGGCAATACATCTGTATGCTAGTTACAGGTGCCCCATGGTCTTCACTCTGGAGAAGTCATTTGTTCCAAAATGTTTTATTGGTGATATCTGTATCATGACATCCAATGCAGTTATACATGGGATCATTATTATTAAATATTTAAACATAACATTTAGTTATAGGATGCAGTAAGATCACGGCAATGAAGGGCTGAAAATTCAAAATGTATCTGTAATTGAATAATTAACCCCTTGAGGACTTATACGATACAATACCATTGTCACAATCTGTTTTTTAAAAGCTGTACACCAGTCTATAATGTTCTGGTAATTCACCTGCAACTCTGTAGAATCCTGCTAACATACAATGAGTAGATCAATCCCTGTCATATATAGACCAGAATGGTATGTAACCCATCATTCATGCTTAAGTGGTTAATATCCTAATGCTTATGAGTTAAATCTGCAACTGCAAAGCTTAGTCTGTTAACCATTTTGTAAAAATATGCAAATATCATCTTTTAATTTCTCCCACAGCTTATCCGTAGCCGTGCAGGAGAAGGGTACTGCACAGAGTTCCAGGATTTACAGGCACAGGGTGCTTGTGATGGGCAGTATGCTGAGGAATACCAAACGCTATCTCCCCTCGGAAAGGGAGCCTTTGGGTTTGTTTGGTCCGCAAGATGCAGGGACAATGCACAGGAGGTTGGTATTTATTTGGCAGGTTTGTTTCTTACAATAAATAATGTAAGCTCTTGATCATATTTGTTAAAGGACAACTGTCATGCCATAAGTGACTTTGCATGAAATAAATAAGCCCTTATACATAAGCTGTGCCGTTTTTACAAAAACAAACCCATGAAAAATGTTCAGTTATTTTACCATTTAGCAGCACCCGCTGCTCATATCATGGCTGCCATCTTGCCTCCTAGGTTGGGTCGGATCTCTGGCTCTCTACCCAGGCACCCTGCAGTCCCACCTCTTAGGTCCTTGTAGCCCCTCCCCTTTGCAAAATCGCTGTTCAGGCACGATTGTGCACATTGCACAGCTTGTATACTGGTAACACTGCTTCAGGGAGATATGGTATACTCGGAAATATCTCTGCAGCACGGTTACCAGTATACAACTTGGGCAATGTTCACAGTCTTGCATGAACAGCGATCTCATAAGGAGGTGGGGCTAAATGGAATTTGGGGGTGGAGCTGCATGGAGTGTATGGTTTCAAGAAAATAAATACCATGCTTATAAAAAACTCATTCATTCTTCTTGCCAAAATCCATGCTTATTTTGGCAAGGAGAATCAATTATTTTATTAATTCCTTGTACAAAAAAACTAGAAAAGTAATAGGATAGCACATAATAAAATTCCACCATTAATTACATATAATTGTATTATCTAGGTGTTAAGATGTTTCAGACTAACGTGATGCCTCAAGGGTCTCAATGGTGATTTATATATTTGTCTTCCACTTAGAAAAGTGGTGTCATCTGTAATGAAAAAAATAAATAAAAGTATATGTATAAATAAATACTCGAATGGCTACAGGAAAGCAATGCACCCAGAGACATTTGCAGCTTTCAGAAGGATGAAAATATATAAAGAATAGATACATTGGAAGACCTATTTTCCCTTCATTGTAATGGGCAGCTTTACAGTTTGATGTTTCTTCTCAATCTCAGTTAAGAGAGTTGCTTATATAAGTTATCTCTGCTTCTTCTCACAACACCTCAGTGCTCATCCCCCATGCTTTACTGATAGGCTTTTTCACCACAGTCTGAAAAAAGCAATTGATTTTTTCAAGCTATGTCGTATTGTAGAGATACTTGTAATGAGGCTGTTATCCTCTTTCAGGTCGCCGTTCTGTTCTTACACGTGTATTTTTTTATTATTCCTAGGTTGTGGTGAAGTTTATCCGTAAGGATAGAGTACTGGATGACTGTTGGGTACTGGATCCTGAACTGGGGAGGGTCACTCGAGAAATTGCCATCTTGTCTAGGTTACAGCACCCTAATATTATTGAGGTGAGTCTGTGCGTTAAAAGGTTAATCATCTTAAGAGGAAACCTATTACTGGTGTTGCATTTGTTTTAGATATAGTGTTCTGGCCTGCAAGATAAGATGCGTAACTAAACTTTACTTCCAGGTTCATCGAGTGTCGTACATTGCATCTTTTCACATATGCTGGGTGGAGTTTACCATTTTTCAGTACCTTAATTCTTTATAAATCTCTGCAGTCCGTGGTTGTGCCGCACAGTTTGTAGTGCCTTCACTGGACTTGCTGTGGCATTGCTAGCATTTCGTTTCAGACTGTTATCAGCTGGTGTTATTGATCCATTGCGAATACACACAAATTGTGGGCTCCAAATATCATCCAGTAAGATAATCTAATCATAATAAGGGGACACAATCCGCACTCAACACTATATACAACTCCCTTCCTCGGGTGCTCTTTTAATCTCCTGGCACATTCGTTGTTTGGAATATATCTATTGTTCCACCAGCAGTGACATGCCCTCATATGACTGTATAAGCCACCTATGCCTGCCCACCAGCCAGGTAGTGTAGGATGGTATGGGTGTATTTAAACATGGATGTAGTCCAAAGTTAGGTTTGCCACCTGTAAAAAAAAGTGGTTTGAAGCCAATGTTAAGTCTATGGAGGCGGTGGCATGGCCGGTATTTTTCTGGAGAAAAGGTGGCAACCCCATCCAAAGTATGTGTTCTAATTGGATAGTGCCATTATGATTAATAATGATGGATACGAATGGTGTTCTTTGTTTTTCCTGTCAGGTGTGGCTACTATGATGTCTAACAGTCATTCTTGTTAAGATATTACAATTTCCATTGCCTGGACACATGCATGAATGGTTTTGGAAGTTTGCTGCAGTAAACAGGATATAGAATCTCAAACCTGTCAGTAAAACATGCTTATGTTTTGTATTTATGGTGGGAAGGCTTTCTTCAACAAAGACAGGTGATGTAGTATGAAGCTTCTGATGTTTTGTATTCTACTTGCCTTGCAGGTTCTGAATGTCTTTGAAAATGCCATATTCTTCCAGCTGGTAATGGAACTCCATGGAGACGCTCTGGATCTATTCGACTTTATTGATAATCAGCCAAACCTGGATGAACCACTTGCCAGTTATATATTTCGACAGGTAAATCATACAGCATTTTTATTTTAATGACATAAAATACAATGAAAAAAAAATTGTCCCAACCAAAACTTCCTCGAGGTATATTTTAAATGGTTTATCACCCATAAGTGTGTATACAAGTCTTGTATAGTTAGGGAATGTAATTATAATCTAATTTCACCAGCAAATTTGAACTATATCCTTACCTCTAAGGTTGCTACATTAGAGCCTTTTGTGGTAAATACTCCCAGAACTCTGTTTATCTATCCAGAATGATTACCACACATCATTCTGACACATACTGAGCAATATGGATGACTGAGCAGGCTGTAAGCAGTTTGTAGTATAGCAGTTGAAATTTCCATCTTCTCATTTATGCAATATGGTTAGCGTAATGTGTAGCGAAAGACTCCTTCTCTCTAAAGTGACCCCATGTCATTTTTTTTGCATGACACTCCAAAATGTCTACAGCACTCTTTAGAGATATTCATATCGGAGTTTGTTCTTCCTAATAATGTAATTGTTCTCAACTTCATGTTGCTGTGGATGGTTTATCAACTCTGCCAGTTAGCTGGTTATTTTATTTATTAGTATACATCGAGCATTTTGTTTATGCAAACATTATTGGTTAGAAGCCCCAACAAGATCGTAAATGTAATAATGCACATAAATGGCTAAAGAAAAATGTGAAGTCATAAATAACACGCCACAACCGTGAACCATCCCTGTATGGTCTTATAGTTTGACATGTGAATTAATATTTACTAGTAAAACTTTTTTTCCTACATGGTAGTCTCACATTAAGTCTTTTTCTTTTTTTCCTAAATTAAAAGTTTGGTGGGTCGTCTTAGAATCCGGATTGTCTCATATATGAGCAAATATAGTAGAGTTTTAAGCACATATATATATATATATATATATATATATATATATATATATATATATATATATATATATATATATATATATATATATAATTGTTACATTGGAAGATTTTGCCTTTTATGTTTCAGTGGGTTTAAAGTTGAAACTCACAGAAGTTAAAGGACACTATACAATACTGCAATTAATTTAGTGAATTAGACTCCCAATATAAAATGGGAGAAGAAGCTTGTTAAAGATTATGTGCCTGTGACAAAGTTTAAAAAAACAACAACATTTTTGTATCTAGTTGGTGTCCGCGGTGGGATACCTTCACAGTCGGAGTATACTGCATCGTGATATTAAGGATGAAAACATAATAATTTCTCCAGATTTTACGATTAAGCTAGTTGACTTTGGTTCTGCAGCCCATCTACAACCAGGAAAACTATTTTCCACATTTTGTGGTACTACTGAATACTGTGCACCAGAGGTTCTGCTTGGAAATCCGTAAGTAGTTCTTCCTTTTGCATTGTGTTTGGGTTTTTTTTTTAAAATTGGTGTTGTGTTTTTAATTAATCTACTTAAATAAACAAACAAGGACTTCCCTTGCTGTGCTAAAGTATAATTTCACGGTGAAGACACAAAGTACAATGTTTTTCCCATACATTATTTAATTCTTAAATTAAGTTTTGTCATAGTTGCTGATTGGAATTCAAGTTTGATGCCAGGCTGTAATTGCAACCAAACAACATTAAATAAATCCAACCTGATTCCAGGTACCCGGGTCCTGAGCTGGAGATGTGGTCTCTTGGTGTTACGCTGTACACTTTGGTTTTTGGGGAGAATCCATTTTGTGAGATTGAAGAAATCTTGGAAGCAGACTTGAACCCTCCGTTCTTTGTTTCACCAGGTGAGGCGTTCTGTGTTAAGCCACTTAACACAGCAAAAAGGGGGAATGGTTTGTATTACAGACGTTTTTAACTCCTGTGTCTCTGCTGTGGTAAGATCATTGTTATGGGAACCGTAAATGTGTGGGGGGATTTGGGATTTTTATAAAGTCTGATTTATACAAGGAATGTATTGATTTGAAAAGCAAACTTCAAATAAAGTGGATAATTATCCACCTCCGCTATTTAGGCTTGATTATTGGAAATTGTTTGTCTCCATACGTCACAGTTTGCTGAATAGACCTTACATTTCTTGTACCAGCCTAGAATCATTCATTCATGCATGGCAGAAATAATATATTGTAAATGGAGAAAGCCCACATGACAAAATTCAAATAAACAGTGTGTGCTGACTGTAATTAGAATAAACAATGGTAGAAACAAAATCACTACTGACATCCATGCATTACTTTCACCACAGTTATGCAAGATATGTTGTGACTAATTGTGTTTCCATAGAACCATGGATGTCGAGGCTTTCAACTTTTAAACTAGTTTTTTTCCCATTGTTTAATTTTATGTTTGTTGATTATTATAAAGTAAATCTACTATTATTCCAATTCTCCAGATTTTAGCATAGTATATAGTACATTTACAACAATATATGAATTTTGAAATTTTAATAAATATTTTATATGTATAAATATTTCATTTCTTGAGGACCTTTATGGGAGAACTTTATCTATTGCTGTAATAGCCGAGGTCCTCCTCATATAAGTCTATGGGGAGGACTGAGGCTACCATTTCGGTAGGCAAACTCCAGAGGAGTTTGGCTTCTGAATTGGCGACATGAAAATCTGCCACATTGGTCAATTTTCATGCCCATTTGCGATTACTTCGGAGGTCTAACTATTTGTGTAAAATCTGTTTTGTTTTCTTTGTAGAATTACAGTTTTTGATCTCCGCTCTTCTCCAACTTGATCCAGAGCTACGCATGACTTTGGATCAGCTTCTCAGAGATCCATGGGTGACACAGCCAGTTAACCTGGCAGAGTATACCTGGGAGGAGGTTTACCCACCTGCCAGCTCACAAAGAGGTAATATGTCCTAGGAGTCATGGAATGTTTGGTGTGTATGTTTATCACCGAGTTCCACAACAATAGTTTCAGTGACATGGGTTTTATACTGCTCTTAACATGTTCATACCTTAGTTTGTGTAAATTGAATTTACCATGGACTTGTCCTCTTTCATAAGTCGGTACCGCCTGGCTCACACATATTGTTGACACTTTAAGTCAGCATAACTGCTGACCTGTGGTTGTTTTATTCACTGTGTGTCAGCATAAATGCTGAGCAATGTGGGGACTCCCACTGAGACCCACTCATTGCCACTCCCTCTCAATTATTACCTGAAAAAAAAATGCCCCTCTGTGGCCATTTCAAATTCACCCATTGGATGGCGGATATTTTCTTCAAAGTTGTGTGCGCAATTGGTGTGTGCCAGCTGTATAAATCTCCCCCGTATTTATGGAGTGCTGCATGGTAGAGGGCATGTTCGCCAAAGGTAAGAGCCTTGTGTAGTGTGGATTCACTGAATTGGAGCATTGTACAGCTTTGTAGTAGTCGCTAGTTGTTCATGTTGTCCACTCCATTTTGTTTTTCTATTCTCTCTACAGATGATGAAGGATCCGAGCAGTGCCCAATAACTTGTAACAATGAATGGAATGAAGAATTGGGGAACCAAGAAAAGGTTTAAAGCACCAAAACCCAACCAATATGCCTAATAACCTGTAATATGTTCAGAGTATATTAGGCTATATTCCCACACCTGCAGAAATGCAGGGCGATCATTTTGATCTAGTACAAAGCAAGAGGGTGATCTCTCCAGAGACTACATTCTCTTCTGCTGGGATATGGCAAAAGGAAATCTGTTGGTTTCCAATCCTGGTGCTCTACAATATCCCTGCTGTGTATGCAGAATGGGTCCTAGTTTTGAGCACATTGACCCAGTTGCAAACTACATTGAGAGACTGAATTGTATGGATTTGTATTTATCATTTATAACTCAGGGTAACATCTGCCAATTTTTCCATATCTATCTTTTCATTATTGCCAAGTGAAGCCATTCTGAGCTGATATTGCATAGTTCTGAAAAACACGTGTAGAAGTACAGTATTCTAGTGACCTTGAAAACTATTGAAATGTCATTGTGATATATGTAACGCATTGTAGTAAAAAAAGGAAAAAGCGTAGATGGTTGTGCTTTTCGTGCTGTAAAATCCAGCAGTTCTATATGTTAGTTTGTAAGAGTGCTAAACCTAGCAGTAGCACTGGTATATCCTAAGAGTGGATCGGACGTGTATAACTGAGAACCAGTGATGTTTCCTCTATTAATGAAGTGTTGCTTAGAGTTAAGGAGCTTTAGCGCAAGACCTGACAACTTTAAAAGTTGCACGATACTTGGAAAGTCGAACTTTTCTATTGCAAAACATGTTTTAAAATGTTATTGAATGAAAAAAAAACACCGTTTTAAATTAGAAATATGTTAATATGTAAAAAGTATTGGGTATTGTGAAACTAATTCGTGGAATTCAGGTACGTGTACCATGTGGAATAAGCTATTTAGGAAGAAAGAGGAGAGTTGATAGCTAAAGATATCATTTGACCCAAATGGTCTAAAGCCATAAGAGGCCTGCTTTTAAACAGGCTCTCTGACTACTCATGCAGTGGATGAGTGAGTGCTTATAATGGTTTTGTTGGTTTTGCAAGGGGACATTTTCTTAAAGGGACTGTCCAGTCAGCAAACTTTGGTTGAATTGTTACTGTTTAGCCTACACATTAAACAAGGTTTTTTGCACAGGTATACAAGCAGTTATCTCTTGCAAAGTTTCCCTCTGCTTTTGCTTGTTTGCAAGACTACCAGTGAGCCTGTGCAGTAACAACTTCATTCAGTAGCTTGTTTACTGCCTTGAACATGTGCAGTCCCATGTATCTATATGGGAGACCGTTAAATGGGCCTTCTGGGATGCTGTGGACTTTCATTCTATTGGTTTGAGACACTGATGTCATGGTGGACTGAATAAGTCCCCAGGAGAAACCTTGCAAAATGTATATTTTCCATTTAAGTATTACAAAAGTGAAATGTAAGCATTAATATGCATTTATTTAGCCCAGTTTTTTTTTTTACAAACTTTTTTGACAATCAAATGTTTTCTGTACAACAATTACATCAGAAACTATTAATAACCATCTTGCCAATCACAAATACACGAAAGTTATTGGTCGAGGGATAACTGAAAAATGATTATTAGGGACCAGTGTGATCAACTCTTCATCTATGATCAAATCTTTTGTCAGTAACAGATCTCCATAGAGGAAGATCAGTAAATGCACCACAGTATTGTCATTTGTGATACATTATCTTTATGATTCAGACTAAAGGAATCTGTCAGAATTACACATAATCGTACTGAAAAAGTGCTGAAATAGAATAGTTTACCATGGTTTCCATACAAGGTCCAGTTAGCACACATTTTAATATTGCACTTCTCAAAACAAAACGTTTCATTGGTTAATTCATATTGCACTGATCTGATTATATTTTGAGCCAGTATTTTGTATTTTTTACCTTTGTGAAGTAATATGGCTAAATATGCTGAGAAAAAAAAACATATTCTACAAGTGTATCTTTCTTGCCATCCTTACAAAGTTCTGATATTTTGAGGCCTCTAGCTTGTTAGTCTGTTAGGAACATTTTAAATAGCAACTGTAGAAGCTAATATTTTTTTTTTTTTATACAAGTTACATGGTAAATGTCTGTTTTTTTTTATGGGATTTTAACCTGTTGTTGTTTTTAAATGTATACATTTAAGGGCGTATTAAAATGTGCTACATAAAAAATAAAAACAAAAATGTTTGGTCAAATTGCTGTGTGTTGTTCATTGACTGGTTAAGGAACGCCTTTGAGTTGCATGCAAATTACATTATTTTTTATTATCTTCCATTTTGCATTGAAGCAGACCAGGTGAGCCTTGTTTCCTAAGCACAGTCAGTCTGCAGCATGACAAAAATACAGAAAAGGGTAAGCTGCAAAATAAACCACAGGTAGATGAAACAAAGGCTTTTTTAAGACAAACACCAGCCCCCCGGTGGTAGAAAGCATCAAGTGTTTTGCGCCTTAACTGGGCACTCAGTCATAGGCAGCATCACAGACCCATAGTAATCCTGCTGCTGATGGAAGCGATCATCTTGCTTTTCGCTTCAAATCCTCAAATTAGAGAGACGGGAGAGTACCCCAACAACAAACCGCTGTGAATCAATGTCTAAAGATAGGATTCAAATCCCATTCCACATTAATACTGTTTTTGTCGGGTTTGTAGTGTAAAAATAGAATTAAACTGTTGATATGACCCATTCCAAACCAGGAGCAGGTCATCAATATACCTTCCATATCAATGGATTTGTTTCCTGTAGGGGTTAGTATCACCAAAGATGTGGCACCTCTTCCATCTTCCCACAAATAGATTTGCGTATGTACTGAGATGGATATCCCTTATATGCGGGTATTCTTTGCATGCCGTGAGGTGCTTTTCCTTTTTTCATATATCCTAGCAAAGGAGTCTCAAATAGTTTATCAATCACTTATCGATCTAAATTATTATATAGACTTGAATTATATCCATATAACACATTGTTTCATGTACCAAGATGTGTTCTCAGTAATAACAATTACCTTCCATGTAGACTGCACTAATTGCACCACTCCACCCTCAATCATTAACCAGTCTTAACAAGGTGTAACCATCCAGTACATTAGCCATGTTCTATAGTCTGTTTATGCCGCTATGGTATAGTTTTCAATGTATTGTACTTACACATTTTAAATGTGGAAATAACTGGGCATATACAAATATGAATGTACAGGTGGATGCTCACATTATTAAAACTTGTTCTAGGTACAGCATACTGAACGTTTAAGGTTATCACCTTTTCTTAGAAAAATACCGACCATACTATTGCCCCCACAGACATTGGCTGCAAGCCCATTTTTTAAATTGGCAGGTAGAATATTGGCTGGGTGGGAACCCTAGGTGAATTTTACTAAAACTATAAACATCAAGCACTCAATGTTCTGGTATGGCGCTTTAAACTGCACATTTAACACAAGGTGTCGCTTCTGACATACCGGTAATTAAAGGAACTTAAATGAGTATGTAATTTCTGCTTTTGACTTCTGCACTTTCTCTCTCTGTAATTCTGTAATGATTTCTCTGCCAGAGAACACGTATTTCAGAATTATAAATAATGATACAGAAAAAAAACTAAAAGAGAAAACAACATGTAAGGAGTTTGTAAGCTAATAACTGCTACATTCTTCTTTTAGGTCCATTTTGAAGTGAGGGACAGCTAGTAAGGGGCAGATGCAGGACCTGAAATTGACCCTGTAGCACGGTTTCCACTTGTGATTTGTACTGCTCATTTAAATGACAGTATCATCAGCACACATTTGCACATTTTCCAGGTCACACACCAAGGGTCGATCATTTATAAATCATAAGAAAAGCAGAGGCCCGAGGATGGATCCTTGAGTCAGGTATGTATGAAACCAGTAAAGCGAACGCTCATTTATACCAGAGCAATTAAGCTTGATGAGCCGAAGATCATGATCAACAGTAATAACCCCTTGGCGACACAGGACGGACTAGGTCCGTCCTGTGTGCCGAGGCGTTAGTGACACAGGACGGACCTAGTCCGTCCTGTGTCAAAACGAGCACTGAAAGCGGAGTTTTTCCGCCTTCAGTGCTCTGATGGTATTGTAACGATGCTTCCGTATGGAAGCATCATACAATACTAAAAAAAATGCCCGTCGGCATTTCGATCGCTCCGGAGAGCGATCGAAATGCCGGCTTTAAAGGCACAGAGCCTTTAAAACGCGTGCATTTCAAAAACGAGCATAGGAAGCGAATCTTTCGCTTCCTATGCTCAGAAAGTGTTTCTGATTGCCTCGCAAGTCGAGGCAATCAGAAACACAAAAAAAAAATGCACGATCTTGGTCACTGAGTGACCAAGATGGCGCTGCCCTACTAAGGGCAAGAGCACAGGAGGCAGGAAGTACCTGCTTCCTGTGCTCTCTGGCTGTCACACGATTGCCTCTTCACAGAGGCAATCAGTGACTGCCAGGCACACTGACAGGCAGTGGGGATGTTCTGCTGAACATCCCCACTGACTGGTCAGATCAATATTAACCCTATATTGATCTGACCAGTTATGATCTGCCTCCCTCTCCTCACATTTTTTTTAGTGAGGGAGAGAGACAGATCAAAGTTCTAAAAGTAAGTAAAAGTTAAAAAAAAACAATAAATACACAACACACAAATAATAAAACAATAAAAAAAATGTATTAAAGCAATTCCCTGCGTTTAACCCCTTCCCTGCCACTGATCTTGCATAAGCAGTGATCGTGCACATCAGCGCATTTATTTTTGCTGTTTGTGCATTTTTTTGGGGTTAATTTTTTTTGTACTGTAATTTATTACAGTACTAAAAAGACTCTTCTAAGAGTTATTAACCCCTTCTTTGCCGTCGATCACTGCTTACGCAATGATATTGACGCCAAAGCAATTTTTTTTTTATTTTTTTTTTATATTTTTTTTTTACACATACCCGCTAGCGGATTACATGTAAAGTAAAAATATTTGAGATTTTTTTTTTTTTAAGCTGCCTGAGTGCATAGCGATCAGTAACAGCGAATTAGTGGCAAAGGCGGTTTGATGATTTCTCAATTAAGCTCACCATTCGCCCTGGTCAGATCAAAATTGGTCGGATCAATATTCACAAATATTGATCTGCCTCCCTCTCCTCACTTACATTTTTGTGACGGAAAGAGACAGATCAGTATTAGTGATATAAAATAACATTTTATAAAATTGGCAGATTTTATGAAAGTCTTTCACTGTGTATTAACCCCTTCCCTGCCATTCATCACTGTGTAAGCAGTAATCTTGCACAGCAACAGTATGTTTTGCTGTCTGCACTGTTTTATGGATTAATTTCTTTGTACTGTAATGTATTACAGTACTAGATAGGCTCTTATTAACCCCTTCTTTGCTCGAGATCACTGCTTACGCACTGATTCTGAGGCCGCGGACTCAGGGTTCGATTTTGACCCTATTCAGCTTTCTGATACATCATCTAGCGATGTATCGGTGGCTGCTGAGCCCTTGCCACAAGTAGTGATGGGGGTCTTCCGATAAAAAAATATATGGTTTGGTGGGGGTAAATTACATTGGCTGGCTTCAAAGATATATCCCATAAAGGACACGGACGCAGGTTGACTACATGTCAAAATTCCAGGTTGGAATTGCGCACCCCCTAAATGTGGAATTTTAGACCCAATACAAACCAACAAACCTATGCATGGGGGTATCCCTGTACTCAGGAGATGTTGCTGAACACATATTGAGGTGTTGGTTGGCAGTGGCAAATACCAGAATCTGAAAATTCCTGCCTGAACTACAATGTGTGTGGGGAAAAAATGACATCCCAATCCTTTGACATAGGTTGGTGGTAGAATTAGCACTTGGAAAGTGTTAAAATACCACAATTTTAAATACCCTAGGATGTCTAGTTTTCCAAAATATATGGTTTTTTCCAAATGGAACATGGGCGCAGGCTGACTACATGTCAAAATTCCAAGTTGGAAATGCACCCCCCTAAACGTGGCCTTTTAGCGCCCAAATAATCTAACTAACCTCCACATGGGTGGTATCCCTGTACTCAGGAGATGTTGCTGAACACATTTTAAGGTGTTGTTTGGTACTGACACATAATAGGATCTGTGAATTCATGCCCGATGTACAATGAATGTGAAAAACAAATTACTATCCATAACATTGACATAGGCTGGTGGTAGAATTAGTGCATGAAAAGTGTTAAAATACTACCATTTGAAATACCCTAGGGTGTCTAGTTTTTAAAAATATATGGTTTTGTGGGATAGAATACACTTTTTGGCTTCAAAAATGTCCCAAATGGGACATGGGCGCAGGTTTTCTGCACGTCAGAATTCCAAGTTGGAAAACCAAAAAGCGCACCTCTCATATGTGGCCTTTTAACCCCCAAATAACCTAACCAACCTATACATGGGGGGTATCCCTGTACTCAGGAGATGTTGCTGAACACATATTGAGGTGTTGTTTGGCACTGACATATAACAGGATCTGTGAATTCATGCCCAAAGTACAATGTATGTGAAAAAAAATTACTACCCAAAACATTGACATAGGCTGGTAGTATAATTAGTGCATGGAAAGTGTTAAAATACTACCATTTGAAATACCCTAGGGTGTCTAGTTTAAAAAAATATATGGTTTTGTGGGGTAGAATACACTTTCTGGCTTCAAAAATGTCTCAAATGGGACATGGGCACAAGTTTTCTGCATGTCAGAATTCCAAGTTGGAAAACCAAAATGCGCACCCCCTAAATGTGGCCTTTTAGCCCCAAAACAAACCAACAAACCTATGCATGGGTGGTATCCCTGTACTTAGGAGATGTTGCTGAACACATATTGAGGGGTTATTTGGAAATACCCCTTCACATTTTAAGGTAATGTTTACCTAAATTGCAATATATGTGAAAAATTAAAAAAAAAGATTTTTTGCTGCAAACTTTGGCATAGATTGGTGGTAAAATGGCTACATGAAATGTGTCAAAATACCCCAAGTTAAATGCCCTGAGTGGTCTAGTTTTCAAAAATATGTACATGTTGGGGGTCATTCATGGATTTAGTACAGAAATCAGTGTTACAATGTCACTATCGCTAATTTTGAAAGAAAGGATTTTAAAATAGCTTTGCACCACTTATAGTTCTGGCCCTGTAACATGAATAAAAAAGCACAAAAACATAAAAACATGGGCTATTTCTGAACTCAGGACATATATTAGAAACTTTTTAGCAGTGTTTTTTTGTTGTCTCTTGTACATGAGTATACGATTTTTCAAATAAAAGTCATAAAAAAAAAATATTTTCAATTTTTTTGCCATATTTTATTATTTTTTTTACATCAAATTATATGCTATTATCAAAATAATGGTATCAAAAGAAAGCCCTTCTTATAACGATAAAAACAATATATAGTTTGTGCGGGTACACTAAATGAGACAGAAATAAATTACAGCAAAACACAAACACCTCAGAAATGTTAAAACAGCCCATGTCACCAAGCGTCGGACAAGCCAAAAAAGTCATGTCACTAAGGGGTTAAAGTCTAGGAAAAATGCTCCAGTAGGTTGCCCTCTCTCCAAACCACTTTGTATGTCGTTGCTCACTTTTAAGAGGGTAGTAACTGTGGAGTCATTAGAACAAAAAAACAGATTGAAGCTAGGTTAGAATGTTGGACTGATGATAATTCTAAAAGACTTTAGGGAGGATAGATAGCAGTGATGACAAGAATTTTGCATTGGCAAGGTAATTTGCTCTGCTGATAGATATGCTCTGCTGCGGAGGATGTCTGCGCAATGCCATTGGCTGTTAGCGAGGGGGATCCAGGTCCCCTGCAGCTCTGCGGAGGACCTGGATCCCAGTCTTATAGTCTGAGCCCGATTTGTGGTCAGACTATAAGACGACCTAGAATATAAGACGAGGGGTCTTTTTCAGAGCATTTGCTCTGAAAAAAACCTAGTCTTATATTCGAGCAAATACGGTATTAAAAGCAATTCTATCAGTTGAGTCAAACTATTGAATGTAGTTCTTAAGTTTGTATAGTCTATTACAACTGATAGAACTGCTTTGATAGTTTGATTCAGCTGATAGAACTGCTTTGATTGTCTAATACAGCTGTTTTTTTCCTTAAACTAACAGAGCTGCTTTTGATAGTTTTATTCAACTGATAGAACTACTGTGATAGTCCAATAGACCTGCTTTGACAGTCCAATACACCCGATAGACTGGCTTATACAACTAACTGATAGAACTGCTGTGATATTTTGATTCAACTGATAGAAGCGGTCTGTTGGTTGATAGACATTCCCAGCAGATTTATAGAACTGCTCTGCAGATTGCTGGAAATGCTCTGCTGGTAGAACAGCACTGCAGATTTGTAGACATTGGTCTGCTGATGGAACTGCTCTGCCAATTGGTAGGACTGCTCGCCAATTGCTCCGCCGAGTCATATAACAGCTGGCTATCGCACACCCCAATCGCCATTCAACAAAACTTCTGCGTACTAATGTTTCACGGTATTGTCTATGTGTACAGGGGCGGGTATTGGACTAGCGTCCTCTCTAGGCTCCTCCCCTACACGTCTAGGCTCCTCCCCTACACGTCTAGGCAGCATGCGACTCAGTCGCAGCTTGATGATTCTTCTCCTGTCACAGAAACGAGTCCTCGCGTTTGAAGGACTCTCTTCGCGAACCACAGACAGAAACAAATTCCGCGTGTGGAAAAAAATGTGAAAATAGCCCCCCTCCCAAAAACCAGTACCCGCCACCCCCTAAAACAGCCCAATACAGCGGAGTTGGTAACAGTGTGTCACCATCATCAAATATGGAGGTAAGTCAAGCACACTGGTTGACAGGTAACACTGACATGGGGCAGAATCTGCAAGGGTAAATGGCACTTTGAGATTTTTACAGGTATCATGCGGAACAATGGGCCCTCACTGATCCACAGGAAGCTGGCACCATAGAGGTATAGACTTATGGTATAGTCAACTTTATTTTTTGAGGGTCATTTTAATGGTTGAGTGAGGCAGAGAGCTGGAAAATTTATGAAGTGTGTTTCACACCCTTCATGTGGCAGCTCAACAGAAGTTTTGTAGGTGTACATTTATATGTATAAATATATAAATGATACACAAAATTGTCAGGCAAATTAAATGCACAATAACCTCTATTTTAATTGTGCCTTTTTAAATCATCCTAACACTATTTGTGTTCTCCAACACTTACCAGGTGGTAAAAAGCACCTTATCTTTTATATATAACTTCTGCTCATATAGAGCGTTCATGACCAGTGAACGGAGTGCAATCTTCCAACATTGGCGCACATGGGTATAGTACCAATATGCAACCCTATTTTTTCTATTAAACTTCCATGGGTAGACATCTTCTATGAATAGAAAGGATTCCATAAAAATATCAGCTTGTGTCCCATGGCAACCAGCTAAATTAGCAACATTCACATCCTGCAAATAACTCTAGACCTATAAACCATGTAGCACCTTTCTTTCAAAATTAAAATCTTCAACTTGCCTATCACTTTAACCTGGCTATTGAAGAAAGAGACTGTAACTCAGTAGTGACATGATTTGTGTTGCCGTGTCTTTCCTTTGGTGACTTGGGCTGTTTAAACAATTCTTTGGTACTTGTGTTTTGCTGTAATTAAAATGTTTTTGTTTAGTGTACCCTCACATATTTTGTACTGTTGTTATCTTATAAGGGCTCACTTTAGATACTATTATTTTCATCATGTCATATAATTTACTACGCAAAAATATGATGAAAATAGCACACTTTTTCCAACTGATTTTTTTTTACGCAATTACAAATGGTTTTGGAATTTTGTCCTGAGTTCAGAAATAATCCATGTTTCCATGGTTTTCTGTTTTTGCAAGTTATAGGGCAAAAAATGAAAACTAACACTTTTTTGTTTCCTCAACATTTTCTCCTACAATGACCTTTTGATCCTAACCCTAAAACTCATGCCCTAGATGTAAGGCTAATTTACCCTTTTTTGTTTTTGAGTGCAATATTGCTGACTGCCTCTTGGGGCAGTCTAGCAATAGCATCAGAGCCACAGAAGTGAAAACTACTCACTTCCGTCACTATTTACCCACAAGAGGGCAGTACCACAATGGAGAAGTATGGGTGCCTGTGGCAGCTGATTTAGATGTTGAATGAAGAGTATACTCACATGTATCTGGAAACATACACATTGGGTTTACTCCATTCCTTTTTTTTTTTACGTTAGTGCCACTTAAACTTTGTCTAAATTATAGTAAAATCGTTTTTTTGAACATTATAGCTGCTACATTTCATGAAATCACAAATACATCATTCATGGATTTACCGGTTGCTTGTGTTTAGATATCTAAATGTACAATATCATTTATGTAATCTTGTAATTTGGTGGCTATTTGTTTTGCATGTTTATTATTTTTGTGTTTTATGCTGTGGTGTCTACGCATAAGGATCTGTGGTTCAGTCTATGGGTCTTATTATGAAATTTAGAGATTGAAAACGCACACAAAACACATTCTCAACTGCACACATGAATTAAGAGACAAAAGGTGATAATTTTTGACCAGATTTGCATATACTTTCCCAGAATCCCTTGCAGTATTGGTAGCATAGTGAATGTGTGATTTTTGTGGGGAATTAGTCTTTTGGCTTGTTTGGTGTGTGTAGATCTGTGTTTGATAATACTTCTGCTACCCACTGAATTTTAAGTGGAGGGGGTTTTCCATCTCCTTTACGCCACCATTACTTAAATGGTTTGTTCTTCTAACTGCACACAGAAAGCTACCAAATTGATTGGTATCACGTTAGGGCAAGGGCGAATTAATGTGTCTGGGGACCTAACTGCATAGAGATCCCTGAATTACAGAACACAGATACATCATTTTATACAACCAGAAGCAGTCCTTCAAGAAGCCCCCTCAATGCTTTACATAAATAAGAATGGAGAGAATAATTTACCATGGATATAAATGGGTGTATGTTTGAACAGTCTTTTTGGAAAATACATTGTTTTTTTTGTGTGGTTTGGGGTGGGGAGGGAATTGTTCTGCAAGTACAGTAACAATAAGTAAACATCTTAATGTGAATTAAAATATTGCTAAGAGTAGCAGAACATTTGTAAAACATGGCTTATTAAATTTAGGAGATGATGATATTTTTAGGAGCCAGGGAAATGGAAATACCATACATTTCAATGTAAAAAAGTTAGGAGCCAGCAGTAGTGATTTTAGGAACCATGACTCCCGAGATTTGTCCAGCCCTGTCGTAAAACATTATACTTTTAGACTATCTTTCAACCGCGATGCAATAAAAGCCCTGGAGTGTACATCATAGAAGAGCTTGCAGGCGATTGTTTTATGTGTTGGTATTGACAGTGTGTGTGTGTGTGTGTGTGTGTGTGTGTGTGTGTGTGTGTGTGTGTATATATGTAACATATAACGGAAAGTCCTATGCAATTCATTTTCTAGGTCATGATGGACTAAATAACTAACTGTACAAATGTTTTCCTTTCTCAAATTCAAGAATAAACATAGAGTACAAAAACATGGTTCTCCTGGTCTTATTTCTTTCTCTCTCTAGAAATTCATCCATCGTCATTATCATACTTTCTGAAATGTAAACAAACTGTGAATCCTTCTTAATGGATAAAGAGTGGAGTTTCTTTCAAAGAAGAGAATGTGAACTTTGTCAACTTTTGTTGAACTGAGAAGAATACTTATATATGTGTTACTGGTAAGTCATTTATATTTATTTAATATAATCACACTCTGGCTTATAAAGACCTGATGCTAAAATAAAATATTAGGTTTAATTAATAAAAACTACTACTGTGACTAAATGAGTGACACTGAAGGAATAAGGCAGAAAGCTGCTCAGGTCATAGCAATTACACACCTTTTATATGACCTTTTAATTATTTACTGAAACCCCTTGGACATGTCGGTGGATTGCACAATATATGGTGGCTAGTTGTATAGATATGTAAAACAGTGCTTGGCGACCGCATTCCACCAATGTTCCCCAGAGCAATTTTACTGACCTATAGATGAGTAATAATAAACCGGTAGATATGAATGTTTTATAATTATATGTCAAGAGCTGCAATAAAACTGCAGGTCTCAAGACTTAAAGGCACTTTGTCCCTAGAACATTGGTTATACTGTGAATGTAGAGAATAAAAGGATCTGTGCACTGTGCTAGCAAAATTGGAAGCAAATGCTTAAATTCGAAAAAAAAGTGTTTTAAATGGGTCTCTGGTGTCGCCTGTGGCTTGGTATGCAAATTACACATTTCCCATTGAAGAGCGAGAGAGATTCAGAGACAGGAGACTCAACGGGCACCTTTAAAACACCTTTCTGTTCTCATTTAGGCATTTGCTTCCAATTCTTCTAACACAATGATGGTTATTCACTAAAAGGTGATGTTCATCTCACCAGTTTAGCTATACATTGTGCAGAGAAACCTGGTAAGTTTGCTTGGTGGGGGAAACTCATCAGGTTTGTCTGTGCACAAAGTGCATTTGTGAGATGAAATGTTCATCTCAACACCCATCATCTCACCTTTTAGTGAATAGAACTCAATGTATAGATCAATTTATTCTCTACATTCACAGTATAACAATATTAGGTAATATTCAGTTTAAAAAAAAAATAAGCTTCTACATCTAGAACACGTTTAAAAGGTTTTAGTTCAATGGTTGTATAATGGTGGTCATGTCTTTTTATGTTTGTATATTTGATCGCCAGCCGTTAATAATTCACTCTCTTCTCAGGAACAACCACAGCTGGCATTATGTTCTGGGAAATACCTTATTTGATTTTGAGAAGACTTCGATCCCGACTTGAAGAAAGAGATGAACAAGTGCGGTACGAACATCGCCACCACCGAGATAATAACAGGAGGCAGTCTCTAAGAAGAAGGAGAAGGCGAATCTTTCCAGTGAGAGTAAATTTTTCTGAAATTAATGAACATGAGATTAAAACGCGTTACCATCTTAGCTCAGATGCGATCATGTCATTATATGAGTTAATAAAGGACGATTTAATCTCCACAACCAAAAGAAGCAACGCAGTTCCAGGAATTGTGAAGCTACTGTGTGCCCTGCATTATTTCGCCAGTGGCTCTTTACAAAGCACCGTGGCAGAAGTTGGGGGTATTACCCAAAGCACCTTCAGCCGTGCGCTTTCTGAAGTCATATCGGCAATTCTCAAACTCGGTGATAAATTCATTAACTATCCGAGTGATGATGAGTCTCTGCAGGAAATTAAGAATGGATTTTTGCGGGTGGGTGGATTTCCCAATGTGGTTGGCATAGTGGGCTGCACACATGTAGCCTTATCTCCTCCTGCTGAAATTGAGCAAGTTTACCGCAACAGAATGCATTACCACTCCATTAATGTACAACTTGTGTGTGCTGCCGACATGAAGATTTTAGATGTGGTGTCCCGCTTTCCTGGATCGACACGCAACTCTTATATATTGAGGCAATCTGGAGTAAATGAAAGATTTGAAAATGGAGAGTTTAATGGAGGGTGGCTACTAGGTCAGTATGGTAGTCTTCACACTAAACTTTGTTATATGCATGCACTCATACTGACCTTTATCAACAAGGTGTTTCTCTACTGCATGCAATACAAAGGGTTTAAGTAGGTTGTCTGTCATGTCAGAATTTTAGAGTAATGTTTTACGCATTGTTCAGGAACATGTACCAAATGAATTTTTTTTTATACATGTAAAACAAATCCTAAAAATATGATTCCAATACTGCTTTCTTAAAGAGATACTTTGGCACCCTGCACCATTAATCAGAAGACATCTTCTTGGAGATCTGTGTCAGAAAACACACAGACACTGTTGGATAACTGTAAACCTGTACATCAGACACTATGGGGAAATAAAATGGCAGTATGGCAAAAGGGTCTTTATCCACTGTGCCAAAGTACATTACAAATCATAAACACAAGAGTGACAAAAAATCATTCTCCACTGTTTTAGGTGTAAGTGCTAAACTCTGACAAATGCTCTTCTTTGAATTTTTGTTACTGTATTAAAAATGTTTAGGCCTAATTTTTGTGGAGAACAATGTACCGGATTCCTTATTGTCCCAGCTTGTTTACAGGACTGCAAGGGTCTTTCGTATCTTTGAAAACCCCATAAACCTCAAAAATACAGCATCTTATACACAACATTGTTTATCTTGTGCATCCAATGAATATGACTTTTATATTTGATAAGATATTTTTCCTGAAAATGTTTAATAATGTTATGTTTTGCAGGGGAGCTTGGCTATGGTGTCAAATCCTGGCTTCTGACCCCTGTTCGCAGCCCAACTACAAAGCCAGAAGTAAAATACAACATGGCTCACCGTTCAACCCACTCCATTGTGGAACGTGCATTTGGTGTTTTAAAAAGCCGGTTCCGATGTCTGGATCACTCTGGTGGGGCTTTCTTATACAACCCCGAGAAAGTCTGCAAGATTATAATTGTGTGTTGCATACTACACAATTTAGCGATCACGAAAAACAACCACATCGAAATTGCGCCAGATCTCAGATCAAATGATGAAAATCCAGATGACCGGATAGAGGCTTATACAACGGAGGGGAAATTGCAGAGAGAACAAGTGATAACTAATTTTTTTTCAGGTATTTTTTTTTTTTCCACCTGTGTATATCCCATGCGTTAAAACTAGTATGTGTATTGACAGTGCACACACACTTATCGTTTAAAACAATTAAACAAGAAAATGACATTCGCCAGCAATTTCTGTAAAAAGCAGATCAGTAAACACTGCTCTTACGCAAAATCATTTCTAAATGACATAACCTAAATGTAAGAGCATATATTTCTGAACACATGTTATATTTTTGAATTCTGAAAGCACAAGCAGTTTTCTCAAAAACTTTCATTGTTTTCACTTTCAATACATTGAATTTGAGCTTTTATTTCTTATTGTTTAATATATATTTTCTCTTTTTCTTACAGTTTGAACATTGTCTATAGTCCTGCTAACAATTCAAGTCTATGGGTCAGCTCTTGGGTGTTTGGTGCTGTTAATTAGAGCTAGCATGATCGTAGCCATTAGCTTCAAATCAGAAGTGGTCATTGGATAGATAACCTGTTGCTGAACAACTACTCTCATCAGTGGACCAGAAGTAGAATGGATTTACATTACATTATTGCATTTTCTGGACCACTGCGAAGAGGTCCCCACTGTTAAATACTTGACACTTTCTCCCAATTAGACTTGCTACATTTTTTTGACATTTCTTTTTGTCCTCCATTTCTTTATTTTCTTGCTCCAAGACATTTCTGTTGGGATGTTAAATGTTCTTTTAATGTCCTTTTAAATTGTATTTAAAAATGTGTTCACATAATAAAAAATGTTTTCCACTTCTAATACTGATTGGTGGTTTTTGACTGTTGTGACGCCAACTCGAATGGCCATTGTTTTCGTTAATATTTTTCAAATGTTCAAAATGAAAGCTCTTACAGAACAACACTAACGGAATGGATACCGAGGCTTGGTAGCACATGTCCGTTGTGTGAAATAACCTCCTTAGCCCCTGATTAAAGCTCAGCATTCACCCAGCAAGTCTTCCCTGGAACCTAGCTCTTTGTACCCAAATAGCAGACAGGACCACTAGCAGTTAGGTACAGCAAGAATGAACAACCACTCTATTTGTGAAAACAGCACAGACTTATAAACACATACAAACATGACATCAACTGGATGGAGGCACAGGATAAACTAATTATATTATGGTAAGCCTCAAACAATAGAAAACCTTAATTAAACACAGTATAACTGGTTAATTGGTCTGAACGTTTTCCTCATGTTTCATTAAAGACTGAGTGCCCAAGAGTTCAGCAACTTATATAATAGAACGACCAAAAAAACAAAAAGGAAATATACTCTCCTATAGGAAAGTCGATACCTTCAAGGACTCCTCCAATCCCAGGTTATAAACGAAACTCAAAACAAATCGCCGGTATGCGATACTCTGAAATCTTCAGACTGGATGTCTCCTCAGAGACGTGGGTGGACAAATGGAATATAGGAAAACTATTGGAAACAAACTCACAAAGAAAGTGGCACTGAGAAACAACTCACATGCGCAGTAGTAACTGACGGACATTCTGGATCCAGGTGGAACAGCTTGTCCGATTTATTACCTTCTGGATGGGATTGGACAATGGAATGAGAGGGGGACACGCCACTCTGCTCCTGAAGAAGTCTTTTCCAGACGAAACGCGTAGAGCGGGGAGTGAGTGTATTTAAGCTGTTTGTTTTTTACCATATTCAGGGTTTTATCAATTTAATTAGGTTACCCAGGAAACCAGCCATCTTACCATCAGTTGAATCCAAAGATATGGCAATAGCAAAACATTGGTTACTTGGGTAGACTAGATGGGCCAATTGGTTCTTATCTGCTGAAACATCCTGTTTTTCTGACACTTTATTTGTTGTTTGTAGAGAGACAAAGAAGTGTTGAAGACAATTCTGATAAGACAGATCGGTTTATTTTACATGATGCAGTGCTCACCTATATATATTTTATATTATAGATGGACACACAAGTCCTGAAGTGTATCATGTTCTGTATATTTGGTTTAGTTATGAAGGTGTGTGTGTGTGTGTGTATATATATATATATATATATATATATAATGTAGATTTGGGTCTTGAGTTTAGACACTAAGCGTTACTTTTCACTTGTGCTTGTGAAACAGTTGTCCCTAGTGTGAGTATAAACTGGTAAGTACATCGGATGCTTCCATAGGAAACATTCGGGGTAGGCATTTGCTATCCAGTCAATAACAATAACCTTTTGCCTCTTAATCCATTATATGCGTGCTGTACTAGAAAGCCTTTAAACACCACTCAGGACAGAGGCGCAGAAGCCAGATAACTACTGTAAACTACTTGCAACTGTATAAGAAAGGAAGGTAGAAAAAAAACAAAACTCATGTGAAGTATTATAATATCCTACAAGTTGATTAAGCCTATAAAGATTTTTAAAAACAAAACAAAGGAACATTTGTCTGTCATACCTTGTTTTAATGTTTGTAGTGTATTCTAGATTATTTTTGCCTTCTTGAGCCCGATGTTTTGCTGGGCCTTTTTAAGTCTACATGCTGCTTAAAATCCTGTGACTCCCTAATATCATGTGTTTATCATCCTGTGGTTGTTTTAGGTCTCTGTGTACATCCGCCACTTTTTCCGCTCACCTTACTTTAGCCTCTGCCTGAGGCGCCATCTTTCCAGTGTGCCCTCTGCTACACAGGAGCTTTTCAATTTGGGGTTTTCAGAAGAACAAGCTAGTAGGATCCAGTCCCTAAATCCCAGGAAGGGAGACTCCCAGCACAAGCTGGCCTGCATCAGAGAGCTGCTTCTGATAGGAATGAATAAAGAAAAAACCCTGAGGATGTTGGAGACCAGACCTGAGCTTTTCAGATTATCAGGCAAAGAGCTCAGAGACAGAGCAGAGAATCTCAGGAGCCTGGGCCTGGGAGAAGGTAAAGACCCTAAATTAATATTTATAATAATATTTTCATTTAAAGGGCATGTGTAACTGTGTAATCCACTGGCGTGCATAATTAGCATTTGACATTTACCTTTGTCACACAGAATATCAAACTATAACCAAAAATGGATTTAAGCAACAAAGTATTACTCAACTGATCTGTTCATAGGATGAGGATAACAGTGTAAGGCATAGGATAAACACACCACCATTGGGGCACTGCAAACATGTTATTGGTTGCCTTTTTATTTTTGGGGATAAATGCATCGGGGGATGTATGGAGTTAGATTCCATTACTGCTTTTTAGCTCTAACTAAAAAGAAGGGGGACTTATAAAGATACCTGGTTTAAATGGGTGTTATATTTAATAAGTTGTCTTTTCACCTATGTCTGTACACCTATGTGTTAATGTTAAAGCTTTTCATTGATGGTATGTTTTGCTGTTTACGCTCTTTGTGTTCCAAGACAGACTATAAAACATTTCTGGAGGAATTGTCCGAGTAATCTCATTTTACTTTGTGTCCTTTCTCTACTCTCCCTAACTGTAGGTGCTCTCCAAGACTCCTTGTTTAGATGCCCATCAATCCTTACCATGCCTCGAACGCAAATCCAAAAAGCTGCTCAGTGCCTCAAGCTTAGCTGCAAATTCTCAACACAACAAGTTTCAAAGATCCTGCACTCTGCCCCGGACATCCTGACACAGGATCCCAACTACCTCGAGGAGATTTTTCAGGTGATTTAATCAAAGGT
Source organism: Pelodytes ibericus (assembly GCA_036172795.1). Lineage (NCBI taxonomy): Eukaryota > Metazoa > Chordata > Amphibia > Anura > Pelodytidae > Pelodytes > Pelodytes ibericus. The sequence goes on from CM069861.1 coordinate 171,951,922, forward strand.
CACTATAGATTACAATTAGGTTATTAGCAGATGGTGCTATTTAATTGCATCATAGGTGTCTGTTCACTTCTTAAATAATACAGTGAGGATTTGGTAAAGGTGCATAGTGTTTACTCAGTTGTCTTGTGAGCCGTTTGAGGGTGGACGGATTTCACTAAGAGAAGGAACCTCAGTCCACATGCTTTTTGTGATGTGGCATGGTAGCAAGGTGCTGGACTTGGTTGCAGGTCATGTTGGGAATCCAAGTGAGCCCACTGATCCAATGGCACAGGAGATGTATGAACTAGACAAGCAAATAAAAAGTGCTATCTTCATCCATTAACCCCTTAGTGACCGAGTGCTATGCTGCATTTGATGTACCTTGAAGACCAGAATTCCATTATTTTTGTCATATGTTTACTGAACTGTGAATTTCTTGATTTGTGTTCAGTCCACTCACGAAAATTATATATCATTTTTTAAAGGAGGGATAGGGCTTTCATTTGATACTATTATTTTCATCATATGATATAATTTACTATAAAAAAAATGATGAAAATATGCCATAAAAAACACTTATTTTCTTAACTTTTACCTGATTTTTTTTTTTTTTTTAACAATTACAAATGGTAAAAAAGACCCCGTCTATATATTTCTGCTATTTGTCCTGAGTTTAGAAATACCAATGTTTCCACGTTTGCCTATGTTTTATTTCAACTAATAGGGCAATAAACAATATGTGTTTCGGATCCGAAGCATCCTCTGAGAGTAGCTGCAGGCATGTAGCGTTGCACTCCTACATGAAAACGGAGGACGTATATATACGTCCATATGCGTTAAGGGGTTAAATGTATCACAGTGTAATTGCTTTGGATGGTAAAGTATAGTGAATGACACAAAGTCCCTTCTTTGCACAACTTCAAGGCTTGACTGATCATTTTATTGATATGGAGATCAAAAGAGAAACCATCTTAAAATAATTAAGAAATCAAAAGCCAGCTCGTTGTTTTGAAAATTATTCTTTTCTTTGTCTGGAACCACAAGATGATCTGCTTCAACTTGTGCTTATACCAGTGTTTTTAATCTTCCAATACCCCATGCCCTGGAGGAAAGATACTCACATTGCTTAACAAATCAATTTTACAGAGTGGAAAACCATTGCTAGCTGCAAATGTCTGCTCTCTATACACTGTGCTGATAAATATATTGAGTGAATTAGGTGGGAATATTGATCCAGTTAGAAGAATGATGAGCATATATCAGTATGTATCTAGACTGGTTTGCATGGACTATAAAACCAGAATACTCTGCAGAATGAGTTTACATTGAGTAGCTAGTCACAGCACTTTTTAGGAATTTGATTAAACCAAACAGATTTGTTTGAATGTTACTGTTAGTCTGTATCCCCAACAACATCATTATTGTTATGGAGGTTCAGCAGTGTAATCTCTTCTGATTTTGATTTCTTCACACCATCATGTACTCCTATTTACAGTACGTGTATTTTCGGATGGGTGGAAAACACAAAGAGATCATCATGTCTGGCCTTTTCCTGACCTCATTGAACGAGGTTAAAGTTCGTCACCAGTTTCTGGAACGTCTTGGTAGATTCATGCCCCCCAACAAGAAGGGAGACTGTCCACCTACCAACCCCAGGCTCAAGGACATATTCAAACTGTCTGAACAGGACTTCTTGTCAAATGTGGCACATTCCTCTCATGAAGAGCTATCCATCTTCCGGAAGATATTGGCACAGGAAGAGAGCGAAACTAAAGGTGCTATGGACAATGATGAAGAACCCACCAGCTCTGACAGTGAAGATGAGGGTGGAGAGTCACAGACCGATGAAGCAGAATATGATTCTGATTCTGATAATGACGATAAAAACATTTCTGATAGAACAACAAGACACTGATGACTGCAAGCCAGGAACAGATATTATCTTTTTAGGAACCATGTAAATTGTAATTTCTAAAACACAAATTCGCTTTTCTATCTTGGTCTAAAGGAATAAAAAATAAAGTATGCACACGACTTGTGAAGGATGTCTATTTTCTTCTGAATTATCACTATAACCCAAATTTTGTTTTTTTAGACGAATAGAAAATACAGCTAATAGAAAAATACAGCTTGCTTAATATAGGTAATTAAAGGGACAATCTAATTATTTTCGCTTAGATATTGTTTTGCATGTCTTGTACCTTTTGGTTATAGATTAATAGTACTAGCAAACAAATTTCATGTTGCTTATAACCCAATTTTAAGGTGTATTACTACCTTTCTATGTCTTGTCAGGAGTCCATCACAGATGGAGCAATTCAACTGCATGACTTGAAACTCTTGAACCTAAAAGTTCAACTTATTATTTTAAAAGGAACAGAATTTGCAAAAAAAAAAAAACAATGTTTCCTTCCACCATAGATAAAATGGTAGCAATGAATTCTAAACAATGTTCAGACCTTTCTAGGATGTAATCTATTTAAAATTATATTGCTGTTTTGCAGCTGGTTTTAAAGGGGAAGTCTAGTCCCCAAACTCACATTGGTGCAAGATGTGCACAGGCTTTTTTCCAGTGTGATTTGATGCAGACATTCTGCATAAATCTCATTTTTAATATTTGACTCAAGCCCTCACCAGTGATTACTCTGTATGTTTACTGTAAGTGCGGCAGCACTGATTATATAGACACCGAGGATATCAAATATCTCCCTCTTGACCCCTACCCTCCCAAAGTCATTTTATCCAGGTCTTTGTAAATCATGCTAGTGATTTAAATACACCCCAGGACATGCCTCATCACCTGCATTGCACATCCAGGATTTGCTGCTGCCCCATTACCCGCATTGTACATCCAAGACTTAATATGCCACAGCCAGTGTTAGTTTGCTCATTAAAATGCCACAGCCAGTGTTAGTTTGCTCATTAATATGGCACAGCCAGTGTTAGTTTGCTCATTAATATGGCACAGCCAGTGTTAGTTTGCTCATTAATATGCCACAGCCAGTGTTAGTTTGCTCATTAATATGCCTCTGATAATTTGCTCATTAATATGCCAATTTATCCAATAAAAAAAAATCTCCCCACAGTTTCAGGAAATAAAGCCACCCGATATAATGCCGTCATTTCCGGTGGCTGGGACAGAAAGCTGGATGCGGACTGCCGGCTGCTGCCCGATGGTGACTATCTCCACGTGAGACAGTCATGCGGGCAGTCTCCGCTGGGCAGCAGCTTTGGGCCCTGTTTGCCCATGCTTTTAAAAAAAAATTATATATATATATTTTTTCAGATGGCTGGGGCCATTGACGGGTGTATCGCCCATCACCCCCTGATGTCGGCCCTGTGGACTGCCCTTGGCGGAAGCTATTGAGGAACTGATTCTCCTCTAGAACTCCAGCATTGCTATTGCAATCAACATCTGCATTAAGGAAGACTATGACCTGTAGCAGACTCCTGAAAATAGTCAGACATTTGCAGCTTCTACTTATCCTTTCAGTTGATTCTCCTACATTTGGCAACAAAGTTTGTCATAAAAGCAACAATCAAATGACTATACTTGCAATGTGCCCCTACATATAGCCAAGATTGTCCATTTTTTTGCAGGACACATACTCTTGTGCAGAAAATAAATTGTATGAAAGAGTATCTGTTTTCAGTGGAAACAAATGAAATCAATCAAGAGGGGGATCATATAGGAACTCCATGATTTCAGTGATTTTTTTTTTTGTTTACCAGAATATATAGAATTTTACAGGGCAGCAAGTAAATGTTATGTGCCTCATTAAAATGGTTGGTTGTGTGTTTTAAGAATATTTCACATACAGTCGGCCAGAATTAAGGCGAGATCTATTAAAGTAGAGCTTCTCAAACCTGTCCTCAAGTACCCATATCGGTCCAGGATTTAGGGATTACCCAGTTGTGTTTAAATAAGAATGTGTATAACACCTGATGTGGTTGCATAAGCATTAGAGAACCAAACCAGGTGTTATACATAAATAACGTCAGCCTCCTCATACAGCTATACTTTATATTCTTTTTTTTAAAGACATTCTTTATATACCATTGTTTGTCATTTAAGGTTCATAGCAAGAAAATGATCAATTCAGAAAGTGTGATTGAGAGGGCTGCGTAGGGTTTAAGTAACCAAACCTGGCAGATATTTCCTAAAAAACTTGTTTTTATGCTGCCAGCCACCTTGTGTTGCCTCTTGCAGTTATTGGTCGCAGTAGGCACTGTGTAGTTGCAATCATTTCCGATCATCACAGCAGCTGCTGCATATTACAGCTTCCAGTGCTGCCTCGAGGTGGAGATGTTATGTCACAGTCCTACTACCTTCTTAGTGGTTTTCCATGCTGACATCATTTTTCTGCCTCCAGGCAGGATTGGAAGTTGTGTGGCTGCTGCCCCGATAAGATCAGAGAACCCCGGGGCGAGTCTCCATCCAGCTACTGACACCAGGGAATAGTGGATTCAGCACCAATCTACTACAAGCTAGGGACCCTGGGGCTGAGGAAGTTTTAGTATTTTATTTGTTCCTATAGGTCATCTTGGTTGTGTAATACTCTTCCTATTATGCTCAACCAACATTTTGGGACTGGCTGGTCATTATGGGAAATGTATTCACTGCAGTTCCCATAATTCCCAGCCACGTGTCTATATGGCTGAGCCTCATTGGAACTGTAGTTAAGAGCAAATGCGTTGGCTGTATACTATGGACCCCAGCCAGAAAAATATTTGTGTTGCTGGCTGAGCATTATAGGAAGAGTAGTTCACAGCATCTTTATATAATGAGACTGCTGTACTGTAAGACAGAAGAAAAAATACTTCTAAATAGCAATACACTAGATAATGATATGTGTATTGTATGGGTTTTAATTTACTGTTAATCCATGTGCCATTCTGACAATGTGCTGTATGCAGTGAGTTACTGAATATTATTTAATGAATATCATATATTGCAATCGAACATTTAGCGTTAAAAATCAGTGAATACCAGAATTTTTCCAGGTCTGAATTTTGTGGACAGTCAGGGCCTCCACAATTCAATTTAGATTAAAACTAAAATCTTGCAACATTTTTCAAATCTTACAAGTAATAAATAATTAAAAACAGGTAGCAAAGAAGCTAGCAGCACCAAGGTGTGTCAAGATTACATACATATTGTATTATATTGCAACTTGTGTTTAAAGTGTGGAACCAGAACTATATCTTCCCACTGTTTTAGATAATCCACCACATACATATTATAAACAAAAGCAGGATTCAAGTTTTCTTTTATAAAATATTTTATTATAAAACCCAAAGCCACCTGGTCTGAAGGCGAAACCTAACACACTGTTAGAGTCCAATCATAGTGAGGCGCAGCCTTTGATACTGTTATCACCTCACCTGGAGGCACAACCTAACCTGCTACTGGCTGCTCCTGAAAGTAATCTGCACCTCACCCTAATTTGCTGCTGAAATGCTACATGTGAAATATGGAATTGTACTCAGGATCCCATACTAACCAATGCACCCTATTTCATTAACCCCCTCCCAAGTGAAACTCTTAGAGCAGTGCTTCTCTTAATGTCACTATTCCACAACTAGAAAAAATGCTGATTTGGGAATAATTGTACACTCACATGCTAGAGCTATAGAAGCAAGCATTATCCAAGATCATTTTGATATTTAACAAACTAAGGATAATTTATTAGAATTTCCAAGCGTGGATGTATTTTTTTTGCTATTCATTAGAATTAACCAATAATTATATGGGAGTGTTAAGTTGAGATTTAATCATGCTTCTTTCCAATTGGACATAAGTAAAATGCAGCTGACAATTCAATTTAAATATGTTCCGTCTCAGCTGCAGCTCTTTCTAATGTCCATCTAATTATAGGAAAATTCATTATTTGAATAGAAAGTTTTATCTCCACACAGTAACCTTTTGTAAACATGTCATTATCCCCTGAATGGAGGACTGCACTTTAAGTGATCTACTAAATGGGCATAGAAAAGCACTTAAGAGGGGGCAGACTGCTGATTTCTGGGGGGTTATTGATGCAGGATTGTCATGGGTGGGTGATCCCTGTGCTACATACAGTATTGCATCTAAATGAAAAGTGCTACCTGTTTAGAACTCTTCTGAACCTGTAAGGGAAGTGCTCTGTGATTATGGAAAAAGCAATAGCAGACACTAGGAATTGTTGGTAGACTCAGGCTGCTCTATCTGTCCTTGATTTAAAGGGGGGAAAAATAATTAAGTGGTGCATTGCTCTCTAGATTAGTACCAGAGATGGAAATCCCTATGCTCTGCTTGTCTGTCAACGCAAACCGAATAATTGCCTCCTGTCCAGCAATCAAAAACATAAGGACAGATGGTATGGCAGATCTTTGGCACGAGATAAGGAATGTTGTCCTGAAGTGACCCAGTGGTGGATTTGAAAGAGTGATGCTCCTCAGGTCACTGGTGGCTAGTGTCACAAAAGACCAGTGCCAGCACAACGAGAGCGAGGCTGAAGGGTCCCATGAAGTTGAGGAGTGGAGAAGACACAAGCTCTGTGCCCCTCATGGGTCTACGAGGGGCATAAATCCTTCCCCCAGCAACAGCGAGTGCTTCTTTGTCTGTAAAATTATAATTGCAAAGAGATTACTGTTAAATGGATTATCATACCATTATGTGTAACTAGGTCTTGCCTTAAACCTTAAATATGGTTTATCTATTACCCAGCTGAGATCATATAAAGGAATGAAAAATAAACAAAAAAATAGGAGCCGAATAATGCTAGAAAAAGACTTCTGGTTTCAATTAGCTAGCAATATTAATAAAAATGTTCACAAAAAACTTGGGTTTATTCTGTAAGAACAGTTAACCCTGCATTGTACATTGTTATATAGAATGAGGGGTATTAAAGATTTAGCTATGATCTCATGGCAGCCGAGCTCTTCTAGCAGGAGAATCTCACCAAGTTTTGGCCCTGCACAGTGAGGTAATTTTCATCTCATGTCAACTCACCTTTTAGTAAATAAACCCCATTGAAAGGAAAGTACAGAATGAGCATAGACGCATTCCAATTCACCTTCTATTGTCTAATAAGGGTGTTGGGAAAAGGGCAAAGTGCTGCTTTGTACCCCATATTCGGTTGTGAGCAAACGTGTATCACCTGTAATGCTTTAAGCCCAACTCGCACTACAGTATCATTCCTGCAGGGTGCGCTGTCATGTAATTCACAGCCAGTGGGTCTGAGTAAAGTTTATTTCCTTATATAATCAATAAAACTAACCTTATGTTGACTAACTGGTATGTTTTGTTTAACCCTTTGTACAGTGCTGTAGCATATGATGATACTTTGATAAACGAATCAAATAACACTGCTTCTCACGTTAAGATCTTCTAACTTTGATCCTTTGCAAATACTCATTTGTGACATGTGTTGTCTCTGGGCCAATCAGTCAGCTTCGGTTTGGGCCTGAAGGCTCTAAGTACATGCATCATTTTACACTGTACTTGAGTAATACTCAGTATTAGGTGATGGTAAAGTTGAGTTAGGTCTGTGATTTGGGAACACCATGAAATATCAGATTGGCCCTTGACCTATTTTATAGGTCGTCCTGAGTTTCCTAGAAGGATGCCAGTAATTGTTGAAGTGTTTCAGTTTCTATCACCATCTTGTGTGTTTCTCTCTTGGTCAGTGCTGGTGAGTTTTCTAGTGTATGGTGCAGTAAGCAATATTGGTAGTGTCTTTTTTAAGCTTTAAGAGTCCCTGCTGAAAGCTGTATTGGAGGTCCATTTTCACTGACAGTAAAAGGTCTTCTACATCTTGTTTTGTAAGGCCATGGCACTCATGTTGGTGCGTGGGCATGAGGAACAGTTATGCTTAGCAGCGGACAAGTCAAACCGTCTAGATTTGCAGGTAAATATGTCAGGAACAGTGGTTTTGGACACTTTTCAGTGACTATTTGCCATTATGGAAGTTATATTTGCAGATGGCTTAGACTGGTGAATGGATTCAGTGGATGTTGGTCATCTTGAAGGAAACCTGAACAAAGGTCTCTCAAATCTTGTAAACATCCAGTCACCACCCCCTCCCTCCCCCAAGGTGAAGGTGATGAACTCAGTAACACTTATTTCTGTTGGCAGGCAGGTGTATTCTTCCTGTTTGCACTTACCTATTTAGCCATTCAAGGCTTGGAAGGAACTCTTGTCTCTGCAAAGATAAAAATAAATACTTTGGTGGGGGCAAGTCTCTAAACTGGGTAAATAATTATGGGGCCCATTCCCTAAGAGTGAACTGACAAACTGCAAAACATCAGGCATTAGTTGCTCAATTGGAAATATTCATCAACGTTTCTATCTTCCCAAGACCAGAGCTAAATTAATGCTGGATCTTTTCAATTTACTTTGTGACTCTTCTTCATAGTAAAGGTTGACTAATTGTCTACCATTCCTATTTTGCACCCAAATCCCCCTGCCCCTCTTTCCTCCTCTATTGTCCCTCTTTTTCCTGAGCATACAAATCTCCAGAGCAATAAAACTGCAGTACATGGAATTTTATGTTAATTTGTGTAAGTAAAAATTTGTACTAATACCGCTACTCTAAATGACTTTCCAAATTTCATAAATAGTTATCACAAAAAAAAAAAAGTGTCCCTCTTTGACCATTTGAAATGTTGGGACGTATGATATGGGACTCTATTTAATAGCCTAAGTTAATGTAGCTCTGGTCATCATTGAATACTACAGACGAAGATTGCCATTTGTTTTTTCAATAGAGCTCCTTGTCTGAATTAAATCAACTCACTTGGTCTGCTTCTGGCAGTTCCTTCACAGATCTCTCGGGTGCAAATATCATGCTGGACCTTGTATACTCTTCTATAACTGAAGACATAGGCATTGTGTTAGTTTCAGCTTTTGTAATGCAGATGGTGCTGTAAATACTAACTTCCAGCTGTATGTCTCGCAATGTATAAAATAATCTATTCTTCTATATAGCTCTTTTCTCAAAGCACTTCAGCATACACGCTCTGACCCGATCAACAGCTAGTAACAGACACGTTATTATTATCATTGTTAGCCAACCTGAGATGAGTGGAAGGCATTGTTCACCCTGACAAAAATCCTGTCAGATCCTATATTTTAACAGGCAAAGCATGTTTATGGCAGATTTGAGATTCGCTGCTCCAAAAGTTGTGCCCAAACAGTTAATACCAGTGCACAGTGTAAACATAAGCGTGTGGCGTAATTACTTACAGGTGGTGGCAGACTCCTCCCTCCCACACAGGATGTGACAGTGTCTCTGAGTACAGCCTGGTGCAGGAAAAGGTCTCCTTTCTGCACGCTGAAAAAGAAATATTGTGACCAGTGCACATAAAACTCTCACATCTACCTACTCACATCGACATGGTCAGCAAGAATCCAATCTAGCGATGAACAAATCTGCAACCCACGCAATTACAAACCAACCGTAACGGCCAAATGACTCATCCGGTCTCTGGTGACACACTCAGGCCGATCCCTTATTAATAAGATTAATATTTTGGACAAACAACCACTGCTGCTGTTTTATACTTTCCAGACCATTAACAGGAGGCTGTGACTTACTAGCGAGCAGCACATAGGATTATAGTTTTATATAGGCAGTAATTACAGAAGACAAGCCGAAAGCAATTTTAAAGAGGCTGTAAACTCGCCGGCTCATATGTACAAAATGTCTGTTTGTATAGTGTAGTGATGTATAGAAAACGGTAACCCTTAGATATGACAAGTACTAGGGCTGTAAATGTCTGAGCTAAGTGTTGCCTGAGGCACTGAGCTGACTGATCCAGTATACACAATATTGGTGTTTCCCAATTCGTCAATGGTCTTTATAATTAATGACTTTATAAGTATACTTAAATTATGGAGTTTTTGGTCAGCTGAACTCTATAGAGGTTTTACACAGCACGAAAAAGGATTCACAGCTAAAATCACCATAGAAACCAATGCAATGTTCTTATTGATTCTTCCAATTTTTAGAACTTTCCGCAGAATTACACAGTATTACACGACCTCTGCTCTGTGAAGTACCTTTTATCTATGTTCCTAAAATCTTAAAAAATAAAATACCTAGTTGGCACTGTTGTCCCTTATATCCAGGGGGGCAATCACAGATCTCTCCATTCAGACATGTGCCTCCATTAATGCATGGTGTTCCCAGGCAGCCACCTGAAAGATAAAAGGTCATATCGAGTAGTAATGAACTAGGTACACCCAAGTCACCTCCATCAGAAAGCATTTTTTTTAGTTTGACTTAATGGGATATATTCAACGATAAAATTGCAAATTGCGGTACATTAAACCCCGCAAACTTGACTGCAATCTTGGATGGTTACATTATCACCCTATGAGTTTTTTCTATTTGCTCCTTATTATGCGTATTTGTGTATTCGAAATTTGACACTTTTACAAATAAGGTTGTCATTTTACCATTTATTGAGTGGATTTTATTAAGCCCCTAGCCAGGATAGGTCACACCCAGGCAAAGACACCAATGTCTGAAGCAAGGTCTGTGAAGATCCATAGGACATGATTTAATTGTCCATCACAAAGTAACCTAGATGTCCACCATGAACATTACTGCCACCTACCCCTGGTCCCAACACATCATGTCATTAGCCTAAGGCCTTCTCACACTCATACCTTCCCTGTTTCTGTGCTCAGAGTCCTGTAGTGTCAGAGCCTGTCTTATGGGAATGGATGATTCTTCTGAATTGTCTATCCTGACTGCAGCCTCAGGTTCTAGAATTCATTTTCAGAAGGAAAAATAAAATGAAGACACATTTGTATGATATAAATATATACACCTTCAGTATTCTGCAGGATATTATTATATTATCATTGCTGTATGCACTCACCTTTAGTGATATTGATAGATTTATTGGTCAGTTGGCTAAATCTTGCAGTGATACGTCGTCGACCATCAGTTAGTTCTGTGAATCTATAATGAGAGGGCAATTCTCAAATAAAACATAACTAAAACATGAGTTAGGGATTCCTCAGTAGAAAGAAAGAAAAGACTAAAATCCAGTCAAGTCAAGCTTGAACAACTTCGCTATTAACTAAACTTTAGATTAACAACTGTAACAGGGAGGTGTTGAAAGTTGAACTTAATGGATTTTATTTTTTTTAAACACAACTGGATAATCCCTAAATCCTGGTTGGAGGGTTGTGAGGACTGGTTTGAGAACCACTGGATTAGGATCACAATAGATAGCTTAATGCATAAGGGGGACAGGTCTAACGCTTGGAGACATACAAAGCCGTTTACCTGTGTGCTTGAGGAGTATCGGCAGGAGGAGGTCCCCTTTCAGTTAGGAGCCGTACCTCGGGTTGTGATGGAGGAGGAGGTCTGTTCCTCAGAAGTCTGGGAGGTGTCAAACGGCGCTCCTGAGGACCTTCCCTCTGTACTGCGGGACACACAGCCAGCAAATGAAGCAAAACACTTTACTTAAACCGCACATAAATAATTTACTCCCACCTTTCTAGCATATATGAACACGTTCTCACTCTTCCACAGTCTCCTTACTTCGTGTCTGCACACGCAGCATCTTGGGCTCACTGTTCACCGGGCCCTGTGGAGTGTTACGCAGAGCAGTCACAGTGAGCCGGTAGCGCTGTCCGGGCTGCAAATCACGCACAATGTATGATGTTATCTTCCCATTGGGTTCGTAGCGACTCTTTGTGCTGTAATTATTTGTCACATTGAAGATGTAGCCATCCACTGAGCCAGGAGGAGGGGCATCCCAGGTCATGTGGACAGTGTTGGAAGTGACATGTACGGTGCTGAGATTACTAGGTGGGTGAGGACCTGGGGAGGAAAGAAAGGTGACATTCCCATTAGGGGATATTAAAGTGTAAATCCGTGGCATGAAAGCAGAGAGTCCCATGCAGTATGCATCTGGATCTTTCACTGTAAGCCGAGCCTCATGTTATAGAAGTGGTCCCAGTTAACTGGAAATATGTTTGAGAACTACTGCTCTGAAGGACCAACATCAAACTATGGTTTGTGAATCTTTGGGAAATGGCTAGTACTGAATATATAAGGTAATCAAGGAATAGTGACTAACCTTACTTTGCATTAAATGCTATTATAAAATCTTACTTTGCAAGGCTGATACCATTAAATAACTTATGCTGTTTGAGAACCACTTCGGTTGACAACATTAAACTTTGCATCCTGTTCTGTAACACCCACCCTGGTTTGACATGTTGTTTGTAAAAGGAGAGCATAGCACATCTCACACGTTTCGCCATACAAGGCTTATGAGATGTGCTCTGTTCATGCATAACATTGTATTATGGTAATGGGTTTTGACTGTTTTAAGACTTTGGACCAGCTGTGTGTTTTCTTTGCATTCTATTCAGACTGAGCTTTGCTGATTATGTAAACGTTTTTTGGTCTATTGCTTGATATGGTTGTGACTGCTGCCTACAGAGCCACTCAGGTTCTTTCTTTATTAATCAATGGTTATGAATGTTTCAGCTGTGATTTACTCTTGCTGGGAGTGCGTGACTGCCTGTAGGCTTTATTTTAAAGCCCTTTAAACCATTTCCCATTCTTTTGGAAGTGCCTTGATCTATTCTCTTACGTGTCCAGCCTACTAGGGGAGTGCTGGGAAGGCTCTCCGAGTGTGGGTTGTTGTGGTCAGAGCTGCTCAGCGTGCTTATCAGGATGGTGTATTTCTCTCCTGGTTGCAGGTCCCTGCAGATATGAAACAAGAAAAAACACACCTGACTCATCTGTCAGACGCTCGCCAGGATGATCCACTATAATCATGTATTTAAATGTTCTGTGTGTTCATGTGTGTTCCAGTGTAAATCACACAGTGCAAAATCTATTCTCAATCATTGACACATTTGGGCTCTATTCAATGACTTGATTTATTGGGCCTGTGGTCATCCAATACCATAGTTTGAAAATCACTGATGATTTGATAACTCAGGCCACTCAATGGAGCCCATTATGTGTTGTCATTAATCATTACTACATTTGCTTCAGGTGAAGTACAGTCATTATATTACACACATTAAAAGCGTGTTGAGAAATTAACACATTCCCCTAATTATGTGTGTTCAGTGGTGTCAGATGTGAAGGACTACTGCACTCTGTTACATGTTATTATACAGATTTGTGGCAGACAGCCAGTGAGTTAAACAGAATTGAACCCTCCAGGTGCTGTCATTAGAAAGACTACAAGTGCTGTTTATGTGCTGAGAGAGGCAGTGGCGTCGCTAGGGGTGGGCTACTGGGGCTATATCCCCAAATCCCCGGTGCATAGCCCCAAATGGAATCTCCAGGGCTATCACTGAAAAAAAAAATTCTCCCCCGCTGAGCTTTCCTCCTTCCGGGACATGGTCCCATAATTGGAGGTTTAAGCTTGCGTGTGTGAGAGAGAGCAAGACGCAGTGTGTAAGAGAGAGAAACACAGTGTGTAAGAGAGAGAGAGACGCAGTGTGTGTGTGTATGTGTGAGAGAGTGATAGTATGTGTAACAGAGCTCATCTGTGTGTGTGATAGAGAGAGACTTGTGTGAGAGAGAGAGAAAGACGCAGTGTATGTTTGAGAGAGCGATAGTGTGTGTAACAGAGCTCATCTGGGCTATAGCCCCAGATCATTTGGAGACCTAGCCACGCCCTTGGAGAGAGGGATATGTTGGGGCAGCTGCAGTGTATCCAGAGAGGTAAGATTCACCGTACAATTAGCTGACATTCAAAGGAAAAAGACTTATTGAACACATTGGGATTAAGTCTAACATGAGATCCATGTACTGCTTACTGCTCTCACCTGAAGCTATATTCTCCCATGGAGGGCTCTTGCTCAGCCTGCTGCGTCCTATCTGTTGGGTGCTGCAGAGATAATCGGACGTGGGCTACCGAGGAGTGTCGGTGGGAGTTTAGGGACCATGAGACTGTGATAGAGGAATCTGTGACTGAGCTTATACGAGGTCTGTCCACTGGAGGTGGGCCTGTGATGGCAAACACGCAAAGAAATGTATATTAGCACTGTATATTACATAGGCACACAGCAATGTATACTGCACAAACACATGCAACTATTTCTGTTAGACACCCAGCAGTACACATAGCAAATTGTCAAATACTGTAATAATGGACATATATGAATAATGGACATACAGGAATAATGGACATACATGCATATGTTACACAAATGTTGGCAACCTCGGGCTTGTGAGCTGTTGAAATATATATCCCATGCCCATTGTGGACTATACCGGAAGTTATTGCCCCAAAGAAATAATGTATTATGCAATGGGCGTGGCTTAACATCTCACTATGTCTTATTAGTACAGTAAACCTCTATGGTCCAATTTAAACCAATGGAATGATTTTATTACACATGCTCAATGTTTTCCACACAATTGGCCTTTATTAATAATTCCCATTATATAACCATTGGCAAGTCTGGTTTGAAAAGCTTCCTTTTTCAGGTCACTACCATATATAATTATAAGGGCCTCACGTGTACGGGCGGTGATGGTGAGTGGGCGGCTGATATCATTGTGTCGCAAGTTGCGTTTCACTGTTACGATGGTGATGTTGTAAGAGCGTCCAGGACTGAGACCTCGCAACTCATGCTCTGTGTGCCCTCTCTCAACGAAGTCTGTCCGGGAAGAGCCATCGGGGGCCGTGTAGCTCACAGCAAAACCATCCAGCACATGACCAGTTCCATCATCAGGTGGGGTCCAAAACACCCACACACTATTCTCCCCCACGGCACCCAAGGACAGTGACACAGGAGGTAGCAACTCTGCAGGGAAAGGAGACATAATGCAAGTGACTAGCATACGTACCTGTAATGGGGATGGCTATATTATTTACATGATTATTATTTACTTTAGTGAGTGAGATAAAGCTTTAGATTCCATATACTATAATGTTAAACATTAAAAAATAGTGTTAAAAATTAACCCCTGAAACATTTTTTACACAATCTCTATCACATACAAAGTGAGTGGGCCAGATTCAATGAAGCAAGATATCACTTATTACTGTTTTTTAACTCATAATGTTCTATTGCAGTCTATGAGATTCAACGACATGAGATAAATTAACTCAGGCCATTGAATAGACCCCAGTATCTCATAGGCTGATGCTAAATACAGGTAATCCCTGTTACAACCAGGGTTGGGCTGTCATCTTTTGGCTAAGGAGACAAAACCAATTTAGTGGCCCATGGTGCAACTCCTTTAGCTTACCCATTATCATTAAAGATAGACCAAGATATGCGGACAGATAAAGTGTAGGGATTGATAGAAAGACAAGAAAATTGTATGGATAGGAAGAAACTGCTATGCTCCAGGGCATTAGGAAGGGAAAACTGGTTAAGCCTTGACCCATTTAGCCATGTTAGAGGGGCAGTTTAAATGGCAATTGCCCCACTGCCCCCCTTGCCAGCCCGCCCCTGGTTACATAACTATATAACATGCTTCCTGTTCTAACGAGGTGTGCCAATGGCTCCCATGGAATCATCAGGGCTCCACATCTCACTTCCACATTAGAATGGATCCCTTACCAGTACAGCACACAAATGATAGTACTGGAAGAGCCAAAAGATTAACTTGGCATCATTTGATTGAGATTCAGTAACAGATGGAAGGAGGCATATTACTTGATCTAGCTGTTACTACATTGCATGGCATATAATATGTAACCCCATAACGCTTTGTTCTTATACGTTTTGGGAAATGTCATACACAACATCTTTAGATGGGAAAAGCAAATGTAAAACAGTTACCTTTTTCGCACATGAGCCCAGTATAACCAGTACGACAAGTACAGGTTGCAGTTCCCTCTCCATTTGAAACGCAGACCCCACGACTGCCACATGGGTTTAATATACACAAATCACTCACTGCCAAACACAAAGTCACACAACACAATGACGTTAAGAGATGGACTTTTAGAGAGGATGCAGAAAAATAAAACCAATAATCTTTTACAGCCATTTGTTAAACAATAAATACAATTAAATAAAGAGGGACTAAACCCCATTTGTTATACACCGATCAGCCATAACATCCTGACCACCTTCCTAATACCAGCTCCTATTTTGCTGCCAAAACAGCCCTCACCCCTCGAGGCATGGACTCCACTAGACCTCTGAATGTGTGCTGTGGTATCTGGCACCAATACGTTAGCTGGAGATCCTTTAAGCAGTATAAGTTGTGAGGTGGGGCCCCATTGATTGGGCTTGTTTGTCCAGCGCATCCCACATATACTCAGGTATACTCAGGTTAGGTGAACCCATTAGTATGGTCATTTTTTTATTTTAAGGTTTAATTCCTGTTTAACGGTAGACTGGAATATCCTCATATATTCTGGTGTTTGGAAGAACTTCAGACCCACCTTTAAAACAGTCTTGGGTCACTTACATGGTCAGCTATTATTTTTAGTTTCCATACACAGTTTTCTTCCATCTGAAAGGGATTATCTAATAAATTTACACCATGAAACCAAATATAACCTGTTTGTAAAAATAGAAATGGAAAGAGAGGAATATCTCATTTTAAATCCTATACTGTCCTGGGGGTCTCAATGAATCAATAGGTCATACTGTGTGTTTTAACATAAAAGTATAACATGTGAAAACACCTAAATTGTAATACATTTGGAGGGTTACAGCTCTCTGGCAACTTTCCAAACAATGAAGACGACATCTTGCCAAATAATATATTTTGAAAGACTGCTAAATTGCATGTTTAAGAGAGTGGTTACCATAGCATTCTGATGGGTAAATGGTTTCTTATTTGCTATCCAAATGCAGTCAAGCAACAATCATACAGGAACATTCTGGCCAAGAATGTCGATTCCTGTAGACTAGCCACCAAAAGTGGATTGATATGTGAACTGCAAAGAGCAGGCATTAATAGTGCAGTACAAAAAGAGAGGCAAATTAGAGAATTTTCCAGCTCAGCTATTAATATCTGATGTTTGCAGTTCTGTTTTAGATCTCACTGAAAGGAATCTAATCGGTTATAGACAATAGAGATGGTCTGAACGAGTTTAATGTGAAAAATGAAAAACTAGCATGTCTAAAAAAAAAAAAAAAATGCTTTTCATGATCAGTTAGTAATACTGTGCAAATGCTTACCTGTCTGACAGTGATAGCCATAAAATCCCCTGGGACACACGCATAGATAGGAACCTGCCAGATTCTCACAAATCCCACCATTCTGGCATGGGGAAGAGTCACAGCCATCCAACTCTGACAAAATAGGCAAAAACACACAACTTTATGATCCGCTAACAAGAAGTCCAAACAAGCAGTCCATAAATGTTATTACAACTTACCAGGAAAGGTTCAAGCATCTTAACATGTATAGCTTAGAAGAAAGAAGAGACAGAGGGGATATCATAGAAACATTTAAATAAATAAAGGGTATCAACACAGTAAAGTAGGAGAGTACATTTAAAAGAAGAAAAACTACCACAAGAGGACATAGTCTTAAATTAGAGGGGCAAAGGTTTAAAAGTAATATCAGGAAGTATTACGTAACAGAGTGTAGTGGATGTATTGAATAGCCTTCCAGCAGAAGTGGTAGAGGTTAACACAGTGAAGGAGTATAAGCATGTAAGGGATAGGATCCAGGCTATCCTAGATATAAGATAAGACCAGGGACTAATGAAAGATTTTTTTTAACATTTAATAATGTATATATAGTTATATAAATACATGCACCATATTTATTTATTTTTCAATTAATCAGAAATTGGGCAGATTAGGGGGGGGGGGGGGGCAGAAGGGTTCTTATTCTATGTTTCTATCATTATTGCAATGCCATTTTAAAGCCTTAAGAACACGTCATGAATGTAAACAAGGGGCGTGGCCAATTGTAAAGCAAATTAATTCTGCTTTAGAAGGAAAAATATGGCAACAAAAGAAAGCATATAAGTAGTTTGTATGAGCACACTAATTGAGAAAGAGAGAAATGATAGTTACACAACACAAAATCCCAAAGACACCCTTGTCCTGAATGGTTTAAGAACTACACATTCAAAAGCAAAGTGATAGCAAGATTTTGAATTAACGTAAGCCAGAGGGGGCCAGTTACTTAAACTGAACTGAGAAGTGAACTGCAAAAAACAGGCGTTGATGGCAGAGTTGGAAACATTCTCCAAGTTGCCTATTTATGCCAATACCTGATTTCTGCAATTTACTTTTAGGGAAGACCACACTAGTTACCCATGGAGCTTCTAACTATACAGCAAGATTCAGTGCACACAATAAAAACAGTTTTGAAGCCCCCCTGTCCCATGGAATGGTACAACCCATATCTGCATATGTTTTCCATTTTCCAAGAGTTCCTGGAGGTTACATAGCATGCAGTCAAGCACACCAAGTAACATGACAAACACAGCTAGTTGCTTCTGGTAACAAAGACTCCAGGGTCATATTAATTGGAAAAGAAATAAGAAAAAAAAGTAGCTTTATGTAGCAGTGTGTATCCTGTGTGTGACTTGAAAATTAAATGTTCTATGTAGAGGGATTAAATAATGGTAACGGTACAATGTAATGATTGTCAAACCAGACCACAAGGTTTAATCATACAGTACCCTGTGCTGTTACAATTCTTTTATAATCTTTTGTTATAATCCATAGTCTACACCAGGGTCAGGTAACCTGCGGCCCTCCAGATGTTGCAGGACTACATTTCCCTTACTACTCTGCCAGCCTTTTAGCTGAAAGAGCATTATGGGAGATGTAGTTCATCAGCAGCTGGAAGACCGCAGGTTGACTACCCCTGGTCTACACCATTGAAGTGCAATTGGCAGCCCCAGACCCTGTGGCTCTGTCCAAGATAAAAAGCCCATATGTTCTATTTGATTACCTCATTACATTATCACCCATATGTTCTATTCCATTACCTCATGAAATTATTAAGCTAATACAGGGTATGTAGCCCGCCACATTAACAGTTATTGGGTATTTATACATAAAGGTGAATTTGTTATAAAATATTAATAGTATACCAGCCAGTAAGCTTAGTAAAACATAATATAACAGAACAACCAGTTCACAGGTCCTCTTTGGGTTTAAGTGGGCTGGGGGAAGGACTAGTAAAGTAGAAACTCAAACCTCTATTGCCACTTATTCAAAGCTGAAAAGTAAGTAAATAAAAGGTAGACTGGAACACCTTCATGTATGCAGCACCTTCGTGTATGCAGCACCTTTGTGTATGTATCACCTTCATGTATGCAGCACCTTCGTGTATGCAGCACCTTCGTGTATGTATCACCTTCATGTATGCAGCACCTTCATGTATGCAGCACCTTCGTGTATGCAGCACCTTCATGTATGCAGCACCTTCGTGTATGCAGCACCTTCGTGTATGCAGCACCTTCGTATATGCAGCACCTTCGTGTATGTATCACCTGCATGTATGCAGCACCTTCATGTATGTATCAACTTCATGTTTGCAGCTACTTTGTGTATGTATCACCTTCATGTATGCAGCACCTACGTGTATGTATCACCTTTGTGTATGTATCACCTTCGTGTATGTATCACCTTCGTGTATGTATCACCTTCATGTATGCAGCACCTTCATGTATGTATCACCTTCATGTATGCAGCACCTTCATGTATGTATCACCTTCATGTATGCAGCACCTTCATATATGCAACACTACATGATCTCCTAAAAAAGTGAGACACAGCAGATAGTAAACCCGCATGTATCTATTAAGATACATTTTGGGTTTTCTTAGAAGTCCCAGGACATATTTTGTTTAACCCTTGATTCCTTCAAGGAAGCAAGGGTTAACAACATTCAATGTTCCTTTAAGGAAAGCATTAGTAGATTGTATGAGCACAGTAAACGAGAAGGTGAGAATTGATTGTTAAAACAAACGCATAATAAAGTTTTTGTCCTGAAGATTTTAACATTGTCACATTCAAAAACAAGGTGATAACAAGATTTTGAATTAATATAAGCCGGAGGGAGTTTTCAATTAAAGTGAACTGGGAAGTGAACTGCATAGACCAGGCATTCATGGCAGTGTTGGAAACATTCTCCAAGTTGCCTATTTATTCCAATACCTGATTTCTACAGTTCACTTCGCAGAGTATAATATAGAGTTAGCATTGCTATCATACATAATGCAATGATACAATTCATTCCCAGCCTTTCTGTCGAGGTAAGAGCTAGAGCATACTGCAGACAATGCATGAGAAAACAGAGATAAAAGCTGTGCAATGCTTACCCATCTCACACTGGCTGCCGGTAAAGCCCTCAGGGCAGATACACAAGAAAGCTCCAGGTAAATCCTGACAGCTGCCCCCATTCTTGCACGGGTCAGAGAGGCACTCGTTCCTCTCTGTGAATATAAACACAGATCCAGCGGCTTTACAGGCTTGCACAGACAGACATGAGCACACAGATATCCCATCCCCCATATCGGTCTTCATATATCACATTGTACTCCGTATTACGTAATAATAGTGATTTCAAATAACCAAAATAACACGTATTATCACTGTCACACATTGATAATCATTTTATTCACTTTAGATTATATGAAAGGCTATACAGAACTAAATGGTGCGAGATCTTGCAACCATGACGTTTAAAAAGGTGCCACGGTCTGTACTGTGTATTTACCAAGGAAGCTTTCTCATTAGCTACACAGAAATCACATGCATTGCCCTAAATACAGTCTGCCCCCCGCAGAAAGTAACATCCAACCAGCATAAATCAATGTAAGGAAGTTCATACAAACTAACATAGACCATAAAAGGGAACCTGAAATTGTCCATCACTGAGACATCACCTAGTGACTCCTCAAATGGCTCTAGCACCAGCAGTCACGGAAAACCAATCTTGTCCATACTTAATAGTATCCTTTATCCCGGCAACTGTTACTAAGCAAGGGTTTATCCTATGACAGAAAAACGGCACTCACCAGGCAATTGAGTAGCAAAAAGAATGTTAATGTGAAAAATTCAGATGAGTGAAATAGTACACAGCAGTAAGTGGGAAAGCTTACCCCTGATTGTGCACTTTTTCCCACTTGCTGCTGTGTACTATTTCACTCATCTGAATTTTTTCACATTAACATTCTTTTTGCTACTTAATTACCTGGTGAGTGCTGTTTTTCTGCAAACTTTCTTTGCCTGAATCAACTACTGGTGCTAAGCCACGCACCAGCAGAGGCACCGGAGACAATTTGATTGGGGAACTACTTTACACAATATCCATACAGCAGTGAGCCGGGATTTCTTCTTGTTTTTATCCTATGACAGGCTGGTAGACCATGCACCAACTGGGATACTCAAGTAACCTGAAATGTGATATGACTCTCAGATTGGTGTAAAAACCACAAGACCCAGCACAACACCCTCACCGTTCCCAAGTAATAGTTACGCTCTTACCTAGCTCGCAGAGTTTACCACTGTAACCCTCTTGACAGTGGCACAGAAAGTGAGACACTCGATCTTTACATACTGCTCCGTTACGACAGGGCTGAGACGCACACTCATCTATTTCTAGAATGAATGAGATCATTAAGTGAACACTCCTGTGTCTTACACTGACAGATCCCATGTGATATGCGAGACCAGAGGCACTTACCTTCACACTCCGGAGGTTCACTCCACATGCCATCCTCGCTGCAAACACGGGTATTGTTCGGGGTGCTGAGGATATATCCATCATTACAGTGATACTCAGCCCTGCCCCCTGGCCATGTGGAAGTCACAATCATCTGAGCATACTTCACTTGTTCTGGTGGTCCACAGCCCAACTCTGCTAAGAAATGGATGGAACAGAGAGCAGCTTGAATTAAGCATCCATATAATAACAGACTCTGATTATGAAAACGGTATGAAAAATATAGACAGATACAAAATGTTTTTCCACTGAATGCATATGCCAAGAACCAATGACGCTACTAACTGTATGGCTGATACATATAGGTACATGTAACACATATGTAAGTAACCACACTCTGACACTCACCCATCTCGCAGTGTCTCCCAGAATAATTAGGTGGACAATCACACTTGTATTTGCCCAGATAATGGAAACATGTACCACCATTGTGACACGGACCAGACGAGCATGGGCCCCTCATACCTGGATTGAAGAGAAAAGTTAGTGACGTGTTTTTGCTCCTGCTGTTCCCTTTGCAAACTGCAGGCCTCTCTCACCTGTCTCGCAGTGGCGCCCAGTAAATGGATATGGACACAGACAGTAGTAGTCTTCATAGGATTCCTTACAGGTTCCTCCATTTCGACAAGGTGATAGACTGCACAGAGCCGGCTTTACTGAGAGAGGTCGAGTAAGATAGAGAGAAGACAACAGATGCGAAGGGATTGTAAGTTTGGATAGAGAGATGGAAATGTAGACACACAGGCAGGAGAGCAAAAAAGAGAAAAGGAGAAACTAGTAAATAAGAAAACACTAAAAATGAAATAAACATAACAAATCACCCAGATATAAAAAACAGTTTAAGAGAGTACGCTCTCACCTTTCTCACACTGCTTTCCACTGAAGCCACGGTTGCACATGCACACATATGTATCTTCTTGGGATTCACACCTGCCCCCATTCAAGCACGGGTCAGAGTCACAAGGTGAAGGCATTGCTAGATGGGTTGACAGGGAGAACAGAAATCAGGTATGACACATCAACTGCATCTTGCTTTTTAGCAACTTCTAACATGTCCGTGGGGAATCAGCATAGAAGTCCAGGATCGGGAATACACCAAACACTGTGATGCCGAGGAGACATTTTCGGATCAAGCTAACAAACTGAGCTCTCTGAATTACACCCATCTGTTCTGTTCTCATGTTATTGTAGTGGTGAAAACCCTGTACCACAAATAGCATGTAATGCTCCACGAAGAAAAATACACTATAATACTCTGTTATTATGTGGTGAGCAGCGTACTCCAAAGGCTGTGTTTATCACCCTAGTTTCCCTGTAATTCTGTAATCAGGGAAACAGACAAAATCATGTAGTATTTCCAATGGAAATGAGAATCTTCCTACATAAAGGACATTTGGTTGGCTGGCAGAGCATCAGTGAAACAGTCTAACAACACTACAGAACCAATGAGTTGCTGACTGGTACTTGTGACATTCTGTCACTAATCAGTTGGATAGTCCCACTAGGCATTAGTTCCCACAACCACTGATGTGTCCAAACGTCAACAGCAGTCATCTGATATTGGAGTCAGGGACCCCAGCTGATGATGTATTAACTCTTTTCATTCCATTGCCCAACCAACCTCCAAAGCAGTATTGTCTTTACACCTCACATGGGTTATAGTTATTAAAGGGTCTTTGAGACTCCTGCTCATTTTTACTTTCTCTAGACCCCATTTATGGGTTGTGACTCTCTCCTGGTTATTAGGGAGTACTGTGGAGGGAACAAATATCCCTAATATCGGGGGTACAAATAGAATCCCAAATCCTTCTATTTTTCCAATTAGGAGAGCATATTTGGCGAAAATTACTTTGAATGCTTAGTATTGCTTAGTAGTGATTACCTACTCGAAAATGGTCAAAGCTGACGGTTATGTTAAAGTGGTGCCCACATACCAAAAGCCAGTCTGGAGTATAAGGAAATGTACTGAATGAATCCTGAGAAGATAACACAACATTAGGGGCTATTCACCAAAAGGTGAGTTAAGGTGAAATTA
The DNA here is from genome assembly GCA_036172795.1 of Pelodytes ibericus. Classification (NCBI taxonomy): domain Eukaryota; kingdom Metazoa; phylum Chordata; class Amphibia; order Anura; family Pelodytidae; genus Pelodytes; species Pelodytes ibericus. The sequence goes on from CM069861.1 coordinate 171,975,583, forward strand.
ACTTGTCATCACACTGATTTAGCTATACATTGGGCCTGATGCTAAGCAAACTCTGCACAATATATAGCTACATTGGTGAGATTTAGTGAATAGACCTCAGCATCTTTAAAACAGTCAACTGGTCGCAGACATCATCCCACAGAGAACAGAGAAAAGAAGATGTCCTATGGAAATGATAAGGACACTCACAGTGATTGCCGAGGATATAATCTGTGTGACAGACACAGAGATAACTTCCACCATATTCCATGCACGATCCTCCATCTGGGCACTGAGATCCCATACTACAGGGCAGGGAGGTGACCTCTAAAAGATGTCAAATGAAAAACAGTGAACGGACATCTCTAAGAATCGGAACCTTTCAGAACATAAGCTTGGACTGAAGTGCTGTGTATCCTGTATTACAACTGAACACAGCCCTGTGAGTAACTAGGATTTTCAAATTAAAGGGACTGTATCACCTGGAAAATAGTTTTTACTGTGCATGTAGAGCATAAAACATGATTTAAAATAAGCTATACATTGTATTAGCAAAACTGGAAGCACATGCCTAAATTAGGAGAAAAATGTGTTTTAAACGAGTCTCCTGCTTATGACATCACCTGTGGCACAGTATGCAAATTAACTGCTTTGCAACTGGAAATGTGTAATTTGCATACCGTGCCACATGTGATGTCATAAGCAGGAGACAGTCTTAATAATAATCCCAGACATTATAGAAAGAAGTCATAGTGTTGGAGACTGGGTGAGCCATGGATTCGTAAGTTCTTGTGGAGTCCATTGAGTATAGGAGATTGTACAGTTTTAGTGTGATTTGTGATGTATTCAAACAATCAGCGAATTATATGACTTACCATATTCACATAAAAGCCCGAAGTGTCCTGGTGGGCAGTGACAGGTGCCATTCCCATCAGCACAACGGCCACCATTCCTGCAGGCGCAGCCGTCAGACATACCTGGGGCAAACTCATGACAGAGGGCAGGTCACTAAAGCGTCACCATGTTGTTAAATGGCAATACATATTGGGATATAGACAGCAAAGCAGTTTATGTATTTACTATAAGTATACAAATGCAACTTACTGAGCCACTAAACTCATTTTAATAACTTCTGTTATGCTATATACTGACAAAAGTTAACTGATAAAAGAATAGCAAATATCAGGATATAATAGATGAACTGGAAAAAAATCTCCAACTCACCAGTGGCTCAAAATCAGCTAGAAATGCCTGATTTTTGCAAAGTGGTTGTCACTTCATCACATGTTTAATGAATGTACCTCACTGTTTTCTCCATGACCAGTACTGTCCTGCTTAAAGGACAACTGTAGCAAAAAGATATGCAATGTCTAATTGAAAGATTGCATCAAGTGTAGAAATTTTAAATAGAAATGTTTTAATGAAATAATATAATAAATATGTGCCTTAAAGAGGGCTCCCTCTTTGCTCTGTGTAGCTCTAATAGGGAGCGGACATGTTGTTTAGAATCTTAGGGCAGTTTTTCATTCACCTTGGTTCAAATGAAGGTCGATCTTACCCAAGATTCTAAACAACATGTCTGCCCCCTGTTAGAGCTAAACACATCAAAGATGACTCAATAAGGTGCATTTCTATGCAGACTATCTACACGTGATGCAATCTTTCAAGTAAACAGTACTTATGGTTTTTTTTTTTTACAGTTTTCCTTTAACATGGCACCAAATATTGTTTTAAAAATGTTGCTTCTATAAGCATAAGATATAAGCAAAAGTTAGAACTATGTGTCACTTCTGAGGTAGTGTTAGTCTCAGACCATTTCACTCTGTAAATGTAGAAAAAGACCCTTGTTTAGTTAAGGGTCTTTAACAGTACTATCAGCGAGTGACAGTGCCGGTCGGACCAGATCAAATGCTTCACAGTGAAACAAATGTAACAATTTTAACCTGTAATATTGATTCCGGTTATAAAATGGCAGTACTACAAAATAAAATAACATCTAATGAAATATGTCTTTATAAAAAGAGAGGATGATTTTGGAGAGTTGCAACCATTCATTTAACAGTCTATATACCATGGGATTCATATATATGTACAGTAAAATAAATGTGTGAAAGAAACAGTAATGCTTCAAATAAAACAAACAAATTAAGAAAACAAGATAAGTTAAAGGATAAATATGAACGTTTATAAGACGTCAAAAACATATTTAAAAGCCAATTTCAAATATATGTGAAACACATTTATTTTTTACTTTAAAACAAATTACAGTTTTCATGTAGTTTGACATTGGGAATAATTCCAAAAAGGGCCTAGAAATTCAGTGGCATTAGGCAAGACTGTTTCCACCACAGCAACGATGATACATCGATTACACTTAATTTGCATGATGAAAACCGGATAAGACAGATCTGTTTACTTTACATGATGCCACGAAACCCTCGAGATAACAACTTGTTTTCACGAGATAGGTCAGAAAAATAATAAAAATACTTCTGTATGATGCAGTACTGGGCTAAAACCATATTTATGGAGACTGGAGGTGGAACTTCCTAAGCTGTAAACTCCTTTCCACGGGTTTATTGCGTTTGGGAGGAAAATAGATGGGACACCTCCCAAACTGTTTTCATTGAGAACCAAAGAAATTGTTTAAGGTAAAAGTATAATTTCTGTTACAACTAAAGTCTGCATGCTCCACAATGAAAGTCATTTACTCCATTACAATAAGCAATATTCTGTAGCATTTTTATGGCTGTGATAATTACAATGAATACCATTCATGTGCATTAAAGCCTCAGCAGACTATACTATTCACAATGCTTTTCTAGCGCTCTCACTTTGTTAGTTGGATAAATATGTTATACCGAACGTTACCTCATAGAAACAATACCCATTTTTTAGACTATACCACAATGATCCAGGGTGATCCGACTGCCTTAGGGTCATTTTGGTTTCTTTTGAGACAGCTTTACTAGTGTGTCTTTTTTTGAGCTAATTAACTATGTACTACATGCTGGGTACCGTGTAAATATGTTGTTTTGCAAAGATGATACTCACGGTTTTCGCAGTTAACACCAGTGAAACCAGACGGGCAGTCACATAAGTAGGCATCCCCCACTTCCCTGCACACACCATTATTCTCACATGGAGCAGACTCACACGGCCCAAGTATCTCCAAGATCTCTAGAACAGCAGGAACAGTAATATAGCATCATCTATGATACAGCAGGAGTGCACAGGCATGATCCCAGGTGTTCAGCTGGGTGGTGTTAAAATTGATTTCTAATGAGATTAAAGAGAAACTAAACATCTTTTAATCAGACAGAATGCCACTTAATTGTGATGAAAAGGGCATTTAATCAATGCTTATAAGGAGTACCATTCAAAGCCTTTCTATAATATCTGGACATCTGATGGAGACTTCCATTCTGCCATGTTATGAAGTTTCTGCTGAGACATTCACATGGTCTGAAACACCAAAACTCTCCTCCTTATTGGTTGTGAAAGGCTTGATGGATGTGTGCAAAGCCCAATGACAGAGCCAGCAGCCAGATCTCTCTGCCAACATCAAGCAATCAAATGGCAGCCAGATAGTATTTGCAAAAGCAAAGACTAACTGTTCATAACTTCAGTTTTCATGTGGCAGAAGTAATTTTTAATATCAAGAAAACAGTAGTGATTTATAAAGTGGAAATGAAAGAGATGGCCGCTTGGTGTATAGTATAGTGGGAATTATTTTTGGTTCAGACTGGACCTTTAAATCATTATTTAATCCAAAGGTCTAATTCCTTTGTAATGCAAAAAAATAAAAAGTAAAAAAAAAATAAAAAAATGGTATGCACTTGTTATGCAAAACAGTGCTTTAAAGCAATGGTTATAGTAACTTACCTGACTCACAGTGTGTTCCTGTGAATCCCTGTGGACATGAACAGTTGTAGGAAGACTCCTGATCCTCACAAGTGGCACCATTAAGACATGGGGAAGAAAAGCAGGGTCTGATATCTGAGGCAAAGGGAACCCAGAAACAACACTTTAAAGTGCATCATACATTTCACTAGGAATTCTGTTACTGCTGAACAATGTGTTACACAGTGTATCTCCATGTTCTAAAAAATGATAGTCTCCTGCATTATGCATGGCAAGGTAAGCTCTTTAAAGACACACTCCCACCAAAAAATGAAAAGGTTTTACTTTTTTTTTTATTTTGTATTGTTAATTTCAGATATGTCTTTTGTTTTTGTTATGTGATTGTATTTACTAAAATATGTAACTAAACAAGCATGACTGTGAAATATAGTGTTTTTGGGTGCCACCCCCTGAGACTTTACAGCACAAATTTTTTTCACTTTGGGGCTTGGGGCACAGAATGCAGTCTATAAGTCAGAATTCTGATAATAGACTTTCATTGAATGGGAGGGTAATGTAGCTATTACATCACAAGGGGGCAAAGTTATGATCCTGTTTGCTCAGGTTAATCTCCTCTCTTTGTGTTGTACACAGCCACCTAGTCCTGCCCACTATGATACACAGGAGCCTGTAAGAGAGGAGGGGAGTATCTTCTGACATCAGAATGTAGGCCTTGGCAACAGTTGTAAAGTAAGACTGGCTGGAAAATTTGTGATAATGTTCCATCATGGGAAATATTCTCAAAATGGTTGCTAATTTTATTTTTACTTTTATATGCAATTAATTCAATCATATAAAAAAAAAAAACGAAGTGGTATATGCTTTATATATGTATTTGTTTTAAATGACATGGTTATCTAGTTACATCTTATGTAAGTGGTAGTGTCCCTTTAATATATTTTATCCAACTAGTCAGATCTTTTCCTCAGTACTGTGCTAACAGAGTATCACTGCTTTGACACCTGACTATAAGACCAGCTTTTTCATCACTCTCACAAATTCAAATGGATACATTTCTATGAATCCTTTTCCAATGGAGAAACACAGGTTTAATGGACTCCATGACTGTATAATAATAGAAAGGAATCACTGTAAGAGCACCAAGTTATAATTATCATGTGTATTGTACTTGTATTCAGTACCATGGACAGTGGAGCACAATGTTATTAAGGGAAACCACTCACCTCACATATTGCAAAGAGCCAACACTACTCACAATATATGACTAGTTATATCAACCTTTTGTTGTGAGTGTACTTTAATTAATATTAAATATATCTCTTAAGATAATAATTTTGAATAAATATACATTGATAATTAAATGAAGCATAAATTGGGTGATTGTTGATATCACCTACTTTATGGGTGGACGGTTATGGAAAAGTGTTTACTGCAGGAGATTATATTTCATAAAATATATAAACAGACTTAAAAATGAAAAGTTCCTGATGGTCAGATAAGCTGACTGAATGCCTGATAAACGAGCTTTTTTTAAAAAAGTCTGGAATGATGGTATCTCTCTGATTGAGCACTGACAGGAGGTATCCATTGGCTGACTGAATTGAGCGAGATGGAGGTTGTCAGGAGCTCTTTCAGGTACTGTAGGGCCTGGATTGTTTAAGGCTTTGAAGATCAGCAGGCCAATTTTAAAGTATATTTGCCATCTAATTGGAAGCCAATGTAGGGAATGGAGAAAAAGGGATACCTGACGTGAGTAAGTTTGATTGGTCAATAAATCTGGCTGCTGCGTTTTGTATTGCCTGTAGGTGATGGAGTTCTTCATGATTAATAGCATGGATGCTGAATTTTATATGCAAATTAACATCATCGGGAAAAACCACCTCTCACCTGTCTCACAATGTGTTCCAGTAAAACCATCTGTGCACAAACAGCTATATTCAGCAGCACCCATATCTTCACACGACCCACCATTTAGACACGGCAGTGAGTGACAGGGCCTAATCACTGGGGATAAAATTAGGGATTTACATCAATACCGCACCCTAACACTGAAATTACTCAATAAAACAGGCCTTGTCACAGTTATTTTGAATAATTAAAATGACTAATAAACATTGTTATACTGTGCATATACAAAATAAAATATATAAAAATGATCTATACATTGGGGTTATGTATAAAATGTCCTATGAACTAAAGTGGCAGGAAGGGAAAAAAAAGTGCATTTGTTGTGAGTCTGCTTTTAACACAGCCATACTTACACGTGTGTCTCTGTGCAGTTTCTTTTATAAATCACCCCCAATAAAAGCAGGAGACCCCACAGACACATTTAAAACAGGTTTGTCTTAATTTATGCAATTCTGCTAACACAATGTATAGATCATTTTGGATAAATTTGTATTTTTTACAATCACAGTATAAACAATGTTGAGATGTCAAAGTTCGTTACTGTGAACTGTCCCTTTAAATTTCCTAAAACATAAAGTCCCATTAGTTCAGAGTCTACCTCCTTTCAAGAACATAATGTGAGAAACCCTCACCTGTCTCACAGTGTGTGCCGGTAAAGCCCCGGATACACGCACATCTGTAAGTAACTCCCAGATCCTTGCACATCCCACCATTCAGGCACGGAGATGAGGAGCAGGGTTTGACCTCTGGGGGGAAAGAGTTGTTTGGTGACTGGAAAGTATCAGAGACAAAGTACTGGGCTATCATTGGACAGCTGAAAAGAGCTCCTTATGTATGGCTCCCCCTCATCAGAATGTATAGTCTTTATAGTGAGTCTATCTACTAAATTCGTGAATTAAGGCGAAATAAACATTTAATCTCACCCAGTTATACATTGTGCAGGGACGAACCTGGTGGGGTGGCTCTGCATAATACATTGTTAAACATGAGTTTTAAGATGTAACTATGCATTATCAGTGGTAAGGAAAGCTCTTCTAACAGGAATACTCATTAAGTTTGTCCCTACAGAAATCTATAGTGCTCAGCTCACCTTTCAGTGCATAGACCCCTCTAAGCTGCAGATGGGCATAAAAGTGACGTCACGGATTCCACTAAATCTGTCACTTCGCACTTATTTCCATATGTAAGTGAAATGTTCATCAGTCTATTCTTAGTTGTTATGCTATGTGCCTTTAGGGAACAACATCATTCATTTACTATGGGGACTGACTGCAGGTTGCACACCATCACTGACTGAAAGGTAAGATAACCGTCAGAAATGTTTTTTAGGTTTAACTGAAAGATTGCATCATTTTAAGCAGAAACTCTTTAATATAAAAGAATACAAAGTACGTTATTGTGCCCTGTGGCTGTGTGTGTGTATAGCTCTATCAGTGGGCGGACATGCAGTCAGATCTTCCTTCATCTGCTCCAAGATGTCTGCCCCCTGATAGAGTTATAAAAGCAAAGATGGCCCAATTAAGTACTTTATTTTGTATTTTTTCATTAAAGCTTTATATTTAGAATGCCTACATGTGATGCAGTTTTTCAATTAATCAGAACCTCTTTTTGCTAAATCTTCTAACAAGCTGAACGGCACGAGTGGATTACGGTGTATGCATACTGCCCTATTAGTCAGACTTTGCACTAGTACAGGGGGCCACTTATGAAGAATGGTGACCACGGACTTTCACCACACTCCGCTCACTTATACTGAAGCTCACATGTCTGATCTGTTTGGGGGAAGCCCTGCCACTTATTCATGGTGCCAACAAAGTCTTTCATTGTTGATATTTTATTATTTTGTCATAAGGACAAGGCAGGTTCCTCACCTGTTTGACAGCGAGTCCCAGTGTAACCTCTCTCGCACACACAGCTGTAACTAGCGCCCCTGTCTTCACACATCCCTCCGTTCAGACAAGGGTTGGAAAAGCAGGCTGTAGGCTCTGTTGGTTAAGTTACAGTGACAAAGAAGAAGGTCTGCGTTTAACAAAGGTACACAGAGTAGCAGAGAAAGATCATCCCTCGGCCATGAATTCCTCAGTCAACACCATTATTCTCACATCTGAGTTTCCATGTGTGTGTCCCAGTGTCAGCCTCTCTTCTTCCCAAGGCATGACACACTTGGGCCTCTCACCTGTGCCTCCCAATGTTTAATATATAGCTTATCAGTCTGTGGACTTACTCCTTTTTTTGCTATACAGACAGGGCGTTTACAGTAAAATCTCAGTATCACAGTAGGTCCTCACCTGTCTCACAGTGCCTCCCAATGAACCCCCGTGCACACAGACAGCTGTAACTAGCACCCAGGTCCTTGCACAGACCCCCGTTCATGCAAGGAGAGGAAGAGCAGGGTCTGATCTCTGGGAATAGATAAAATGAGCAGAAAGAAAAAGAAAAGTCCGGTGAAATATCAGTTGTTACCAAAAAACGTTTACAAGCAAAAAGACTCATAAAGGAATTACACAGAGAATAAGTGGGGAGTATAGGAGAGAGAGAGTGATCAATTACAGGTATCACCTAAGGCTAATTTTCTGAGGCAGAGCCCAGACTGCCTGATTCTAGTCGCTTCTGATACTGCCCCTTTAGAGCTGACCAAAACCATATAACAAAAACATACAAGCTAACAGCTCCACACCTGTCTCACAGTGCTTCCCAGCGAATCCCCGAGCACACATACAGCTGTAATTAACACCCAGATCCTTGCACAGACCCCCATTCAGACATGGAGAGGAAGAGCAGGGTCTGATCTCTGGGAAGAGAGGACAATAAAAGAATACATTCATTTCAGATGTAAGAAAGAGAAAAACATAACATAGTTCTGGTGTCCTATGTGGACCCACTGGACCACATATCCCTTTGTCACAATTATCCAACTCATTAGCAGGACTTACAAACAAACCTCAGGTGAGTCAGAATCGCATAGAAAGCCTGTGATTTCCTCACCTGTTTGACAGCGGATTCCAGTGTAACCCCGTTTACACAGACAGTTGTAACCAGCACCTTTATCCTCACAGACGCCCCCGTGTAGGCAAGGATTGGAGGAGCAGGGTCGGAGCTCTGCAGACAAGGGCAGAATTACAGAGAGAGGAAAGAGTCACAGTGAGAAACCCAATGTTTAGAGCACAGAGCAGTCACCCTGCATATCAGCATTCAATAGTACCCTACTAATCTTTACATCTATATTGCACTGTAACCTTTTGGGAGCTATTCACCAAAAGTGAGTTGCAGGAGAGATTAACATTACTTATACTTTGAAGATTTAAGCTTGCATTATGGAGGGCCAAATCTGCTACTCTTGAAGAAGGACTTCACTAGGTTTGTCCCTGCATGATGTATAGTGGCATTCATTTTACCTCCACTCACTATTAGTGAATACCCCCCCTCCCCCTACATGGTTATATTATGTGTGACTCCATATTTGCCTGTGAATCAGTAATGATCATTCATGGTTTTTGACACATTCCACACGCAACCAAGATGTTTAATGTTCAAGTCCCATGGAAAGCACCACATATTCCCAATAAAACTAAAAAAATAACGACATCCCCTGTACAGATAGCCTGCCACTGCTTTGGAGGTAATCAGCTGCAGTTTATGATTAAATAAAAATAATCAGGCAGCAATTATTTCGATTTTCTGGCAGACTTGGTAACATTTGTGATCACATTCACATTGCTTTTTACATGGAGACTATGCTGGGTAAAACATCTTATCTCAGTTATATAGATCAAAATATTTCAACTCCACAACAATCAGTACACAATATATCAAACTTAACTTAAATGTAACTAGAATCAATTACATTTATTTGGTACAGATGACAGACAGATACATAAGGTATCAAGCTTACAATCTAGTTTATGGTATATTTATAGTATAATATGCCTTTAATTACTAACTTGTATCACTGACATTAATAAGTAACAATGCTGTGCATTCAGCTGATCAGTCTGTGGATGCTGACAGACCGGGGGGATATAATACTAGCCCACCTCACCTGTCTCACAGTGTCTCCCAGTGAATCCCCGCGCGCACACACAGCTGTAAGTTAGACCCATGTCCTTGCAGAGACCCCCGTTCAGGCATGGAGAGGAAAAGCAGGGTCTCATTTCTGGGAATGCATAAGGGTAGAGAAGAGAAAATCAGGTAAATATATATTGGTATTTATAAAGCAAGCTCTCCAGGTATATTGATTTATTCCTATTCTATTCTATAATTATGTATATATTGAGTAATCTGTTTTAAATCCGGTCTCAGGATTTTTGCCATGAGCTGGTTCAGGCCTTGTATGAACAGCTAAATCATACAGTTTTGTCCCTCTTAAGGTCCTTTTGGTGCCATGACAGATATAGTATAATTATGCAGTGGCTGATCTCAGCTTTCTTAATGTTGTTCCTTTCTTCCCCCAACCAAGGAACAGGAGTATATAATAAATAAGACAGTATTGCAAACCTCCTCACCTGTCTCACAGTGCGTTCCAGTGAAACCCTGGACACACGCACAGCTGTAACTAACTCCCATATCCTTGCACATTCCACCATTCAGACACGGAGATGAAGAGCAGGGTCTGATCTCTGGGACCAAAAGAAAAAAAAAACCAGGCTGAAATACTGCACAGGTATATTTGGTAAATAGTTTGGTTGATATTTACCTCCATTCACTATATTTTTAGTCACCCCTGACAAAGCCGCTGTGCAAAACGCGTTGGGTATTACGGTCTTCACTGCTGTTCGGCTCATCCTTGTCTACCCCTTGCCTAGCTGTATCCTTTGAAGCCTAGTATGTAAGTATATCTAAAGCCATTCCCAGCCCGCTGCTTGTTAGCCCCAGTCTGGTACGTAGGGATTAGACTCAGTGAGGCACTCTCCGGTAACTAACCGGTATTTCCCTCATATATCACTATCTAATACGTTGTCTCCTTGCTCTTTCCCTGCTTTACATTTAGAATGCACCACTAGCTACCTCTATTAAGTCCTCTGTCTCCATTAATTACCAGTAGATATGATTGAGACCATAGAGGTACAATACAGTGCTGTATACAGTACCATTATTCTGAGTAGTCATATATGTATTTATTTACAGTCGTTTGGATGCCTCTGGTTCCCTTCTAGAGGTGAACACTGACTTTTTACATTTGTTTATTTATTTTTTATTACAGTGACCATGTGATCCATGTTACTGGTATCACAATTTGGATTGGCACTGTGTGTTGTATGTCTCATTGTATATTGTATGTTGTGTATTACGCTCAGAATCAATTTCTCTGGATCCTGTGGCAACCCGCACATTATTACTATTTTCTTTTCTTCTTTGGCCTTTATTTATATTTAATAATAAAATGCACGTTTTGTACTGAGTGTTTAATTTATTATTGGCTATACTTACACCATTGGCTAGTATAGTTCCTCTTTGTTCAATATTATCTATTTGTGGATTACCCCCAGTCGCTTCTAAACTATGTAGCAATTTTTGCTTGTTTTCTATATTTTGTATTAGCATGAACTTCCAAATTGACAAGCCTAATCAAGATGAGTGGGGAAAATTCTCAAACCTCATACCAATGAATAGGGGAATAAACCAAATGCAAAACAGGAAATCTAAAAGCACAAATTACAAATTTTATCATTAAACATCAAGTAATGCAGCCAAAGGTTCCTCAGATATGCAATGGGCAAAATTGTCAAACGTTGTATTAGATTCAGCTGGAATAGCCAAATGTTTGATCCTTCTTGAATGTTCATTGGTTTGCTTGTTTTCTAAAGCAGATCTGAATACAGATGATGGTTGGTTAGGATTAGGAGGAATATCATTGATAGAATGGGAACTTTCTGTCCTACTATTTTTAGAGAGGGACTAAATCCTTCAGGTGATCTTCTAAGTCTGCTTCTATCAGATTCAAACGGATTCTGAACAATGCTGAGCACTGATTCCTATTCGACTTCCAGGCTGCCATGTCACAGAGTTGGTTCTCCTCAACCTGGCAGCACAGTCTGGCAGCCTGGCATTAGTGTCACACTCCTCCTGAGATGGAGGAAATCTTTGTCACCTCCCACTGACTGGCTGTGTGACAAAGGCACAATGGTGCACAATTCAAATGACACATTACATCTTTAATATCTGCCATGCATGCCAATAGATACACTATATGGACAAAAGTATTATGACACACCACTCATTGAATTCAGGTGTTTCAATCAGACCCATTGCCACAGGTGTATAATATCAGGCCATGCAGTCTGCACAGTCAGAAAAAAATGGATTGTACTGAAGAGCTCAGTGAATTCAGCTAGTTTGGTCGATGATAACGGGATGGAGCTGTTTTTCAGGGGTTGGTCTAGGCCCCTGACTTCCATTGAAGGGAAATCTTAATGCTTCTCCATACCAAGACATTTTGGACAATACTATGCTTCCAATTTTTTGGACAAGGAAGGCCCTTTTCTATTCCAGCATGACTGTGCCCCATGGACAAATCAAGGTCCATAAAGACATGGTTGGTCTAATGTGGAAGAACTTGACTGGCCTGCACAGAACCCTGAACTCAACCCCATTGAACACCTTTGGGGTAAACTTGAATGGATATTGTGAGCCAGGCTTTCTCATCCAACATCAGTGTCTGACCTCACAAATGTTCTACTGGATGAATTGGATAACAAATCTCCAAAATCTAGAGGAAAGTTTTCCCAAAAGAGTGGAAGTTGTCATATCTGCAAACGGAGGACCAGCTACATATTAATGTCTGTGTATTTAGAATGCGATGTCGTAAAACTCCCTGTTGGTGTAATCGTCCGGTGTTCCAATACATTAGTCAATGTAGCATACATATATCCATATATACACATTTACATATATTACACGTATGCCATTAATGGCTGAACAAAATAATTTTAATCTGTCGGAACGAGAATATATATTAAAATATTAAATATATGGCTGAAAATCAGACTTTTCTATCAACTAGCTTACACTAACTCTACAAGAGGTGTTCAAATTATGATGCATTATGTAAAAGGAAGGACAAGGTTTGATGCATTATGTACAAGGGGGACAATGGTCAGACAGACATGAAATTAATATATTTAAAAAGGTAGCCAGAGTTGCAAATGAACAAAAGCAGCTACTAGCTACCAGCCCATTTTTTTGTGTTTTAGATCCAGGTGGGGTTCTAATATCTGCAAAGTGTAGGCTGAGTGAGAAGAGGCTACACAAACAAACTCTGTTCAAAACTTCTGGTATATCATGTGAACAATATTGATAAATGACCTCATTGTTTGCAATCACTGCATAGGAGCATTATGTCCTGGCAGATGCATGAAAGAGAAAATCCTGATTCTTGCCAGGACATCTCTTCTGGAGATACTAATTTGGCTTGGACACAATGCATTGAGTAGAGACAAGTTAATGACATCTGGGTCCTGGAATGTTTTTGACATACCACTGTGCACATACTGAGGAAAAGGCATTAATTACAACACTGTTTAAAAGACAAGTCGGCATCATACACAGGACATCAGTTAGTTGCCTCCTTCAGACAGTTACCCACCGGTCTCACAATCTCTTCCAGTGAATCCATGGCTACACATGCAGTAGTAATTGGTAGACAGATCTATGCAGGTCCCACTGTTCAGACAGGGGGACGAGGAGCAGGGTTTGCGTTCTACCAACAGACGAGAAGAAATTCAGAGTAAGGAAAACACTGAAAAGAGGTGAATGTGAAAGATACAAGGACGAGTGATAAATACGGTATTGTTTCTACCAAGCTACAAAAAAACCCCAGACAAAATCATGGACATTCTCAGAACAGAGGAGACAAGCATGCATAATATAGGTTATATATTGAGCTTCAGGCACATCGTTTGCGGTTTGGCTATTTGCTTAACGAGCAGGTGGGCTTAATAGAGTGGCCACTCAGGGTGTATTGTAAATCAAACAAAAGAACCATCTGGTGACTTCAAAGTGAAAATAGAGCACTATTCACATAAAAACACACATGTATCCCACTCCATTAATTCAGATTGGTATTATAAGTCTCATTGCCGGCTGTCATCAAACACTAGAACAACAACTGTGAACGAGTATGCCACTAACCCTATTTCAACTGATATTGGAACAGTGGATATCTGGGGAGAGTATCCGTGGTCTTCTTACCTGTCTCACAACGTGTCCCACTAAATCCCTGTAAACATTGGCAACTGTAGCCCAAGGCCAAATCCTCACAAGTCCCTCCGTTTAGACATGGAGAAGAAGAGCAGGGCTTGATCTCTGTGGATGAAAACGAGAATCCATGGCTCGGTTAGCAGGTTCTCAGATATGACTGTCAATATTGGCATTCCACACTTGTGTAGTTGCATCTCCTACAGCATTGATGGCAAACCTTTTTGGGCTCGAGTGCCCAATTTCCTGCATGCAACCAAGTTCCAGACCTCAAAGTGCCAACACCGCTTTATATTAAATACCCACATCCATACTCTCATACATACACACAGCACATGTATACCCACATACATACTCTCACACATAAACACAGCACATGTATACCCACATACTACATACTTAACATGTATACAAACATACACATACATATAGCACATGTATACACACACTCACACATACATCCAGCACATGTTTACACACCTACATACAGCACATGTATACACACAATCTTACTCACACCTAAATACTCACACATACATCCAACACATGTACACATACATGCAGCACATGTGCTGTATGTATGTGTGTGTACATGTATACAAACATACACACCTATTCACACATACATTGCAGGAAGTCTCTTCCTTGGCAGAGCTGCTGGAGCTGCTACACTGCTGTGTAAAGAGGGGTGTTTCATCTGTCAAGCTGATGTCGGGAGAGGAACTGGCAGGTTAAACCAACTTGCAATGTGGAGGGGTGTGCATTTTCTGTAATGAATATCCTGCTGTCTCCTGAGCAATAATACTGATGTAATTGCTCAGGAGGCAACAGGATGGCATTTCTGTAAATATTTATTTTGCAGTGAATTTTCACTTTGGGCCAATGGAGCCAAGATTAAGGGCTTTAGCCCCACAACTCCCCCTAGCCACGCATACCACAACAAAGATCTTGGCGTGCTAGTTGTGGCACGCGTGCAATGGGTTCGCCATCACTGTCCTACAGTATATAAATCATTGAAATATCTTCAGTATAATTAAACTTGTAGGTTGGTGTAAATATAAAACACAGGCTCTGTTAAGAAAAATTATTATTTCTTTATTAAATATCTAAATAATATGTAAGAACAGGTGGAAGAGCATTGGCTTTTCAAGCTAACAAATAGCTCTTAATTATAGGGGAAGAGGACAGAGGTTATACAGTGTGAAATGATTAATTGATAACAATACAGTCATCAATAAAGTGCTAATTAAAATAAAAAGGTGTATTAGTGCAGTTAAAAGTTGGAGTAATATACTCCTACATATATATAGTTAAGCACATAACAGTGTCTATCAAACTTTATTAATGTTTGAATATTTTGAATCCCTGATTTTTATTTTTAGAAAGTGTTTTACCAGGAAGAATACATTGAGATTTCTCTCGTTTTCAAGTATGTCCTGGGGACCCGGTCCAGAATGGAGTTACATGGATGTTTGTATTACTGTTATACCGACCGTTCCAAATATATGCATTGGTTGGTTATGAAGCATTTACCAAAGCAAAATAGCAAACACATAATTTAAACAGAGGGGACCAAAAGCAGACATAAATAAACATACTTTCTACAGTGTATCCACTAATACAGATGTACAGTGACTTACATCATAATCGCATCAACAATATTATCCTCTACACTAGTGATTTTAAACCTTTTTCATCTCAAGGCACAGTGAGCATGGCACTAAAATGGTCGAGGCACCGCATCAGTATCCCAGAGTGTACACACAGCACCAGATATAGTACTCACTACACCAATCTGCACCCACTGCTCCAGATTTCAACCACAGCATCAGATTTTACCCAAAGCACTTCCCAACTTCCCACTGCACCAGATATTGCACCCACTGCATCACATTATAAGGGCCTACTCAATAGAGTTGAGCGGACACCTGGATGTTCGGGTTCTGCAGAACTTCGAAAAAATGTCCGGGTCCGTGCTCGAACTTGACCCCGAACCCCATTGAAGTCAATGGGGACACGAACTTTTGGCCACTAAAATGCCTCTAAAAAAGTCCTGGAAAGGGCTAGAGGGCTGCAAAATGAAGTAAAATGCGTGTAAGAGTGTCCCCATTCATACGAATAGGTCAATTGACCTATTCGTATGAATGGGGACTCTATTTCGGTTTATAGAAAGCCCATAGCATTACATACAATGTAAACGCCGAACCTCGAACTCTAACTCGAACATACAGTGAAATGTCCGTGTTCGGGTCCGGGGTCAAAAAAACGTAATGTTCGGTACAAACCCGAACAGTGCGGTTCGGGTTCGCTCAACACTACTACTCAATAAAGAAAGTCTTTCCCCTTATAACCAATGTATATCTCTCTCCCCATCTGTGTCTCTCTTCCTCTACCCCTATGACTGTTTTATCCCATGATTATTTTTCCCCACTTCAATGCTGTCTCCTGAACTTTGGGATCAACAGGACTGACAACCTCAGACCTCAGTCAGCACTGTGTCACTCTCCCCACACAAAGTAATGACTCAGAGAGTCAAGCTCCGACGCTCTGAGTCATCACTATGCACGTGAAGAGCAAGGCAGTGCTGACTGAGGTCTGAGTTTGCAGCGTGGTTCCAGTTAAGGTGCCTCTCCTTATGCTAGTGCCAGCTCTGGAGCTCAGCGCCCATCTTCTGCCTCCAGTTCCTGCCTCCTTGTTGTGGTGCACCCGCCCAGGATTGTCCCTGCTGGCAGCACACCTACAGATGCATGCACACATTACACACAGGTTGAAACGTCCGCTCGATACTCTCCACAGACTGTTGCCGTTAATAATTGACTTCTTTAAAATGAGGAGAGAAGCCGTTTAACTCTTACACTATAACTATTCTGTATTGCTAAAGCAAGCATCAACTGTTGCCGAACCTGCATTCCTTGTGCGTAGTGGTTAGGTGCACACTAATACAGAATACAATCTGACGTAGGGACAAAGGCACGAGGAAACAAAACCAATTTATATATTATACAGAACTAAAATATGCATTGACCCATCATTATTTTACATAATGCACGCCAATACATAGAACATTCGAATGCCTGTGCATTTAGTCATTATGTATAAGAATGATGGGATTGGTGAGGGTTAATGCATATTTTGGTGATACATAATATATACATAGCCTTTTGCCCTTATGCCATGTTCCTACTATAGAGTATATTCTGTATTAGTGTGAGCCATTCTAAAGAAGTTATCTATTAACACCAGCACTCCATGTACAGTATAGAGGATAATGTGATTCCTTGATGTGATAATGGTCACGGTACATTTGTATTAGCGGATACACTGTAGAAAGTAAGTGAATTTGCTTCTGCTTCTGGCTGTCTTCTTTTTTAATTATGTGTTTGATATTTTACTTTGATAAATGCGTTCATAACCAACCAGTGCATGTATGTTTGGAATTGAGCTATAACCATAGGGTTGCCACCTGGCCGGTATTTTACCGGCAGGCCGGTAAAAAATTGGCTTAAAGTCAATGGTAAGTCTATGGAGGCTATAGGAAGGCCGGGATTTTTGTGACAAAAAGGTGGCAACCCTATATAACCATGATACAAATGTTGTGGTTTCAATGTATTCAAACATTAGCAACGTTTGAGAGATACTCTTATATGCTCAATAGGCGGGACTAGTACACCTTTATTTTAATTAGCACTCTATTAATTAATGTGTTATAAATTAGCCACGTCCACAATATAACCTTCTGTCCTCTCCATATACCAATGGCCAACAATGGAGAACTATTTTATTTGGATTTTAATAAAGGAATCATCAATTTGTATTCTGAAGGCCTGTGGTTGTATTCTACACGTTTCATCCAAATGAACATTTTTGGATGATTTATCTAATCATCGGCCTAGTTGTCAATCAAGTTAATAATTGCCAGGATTAATACTAAGAAAATACCAGGTGTAAAGTATAAAGGAAATAAATACATGAAAAAACTTTTTAATTACTAGAATTATACATGAAATAATAATAAAAAAGCATTTGAAAATAGGAACAGACCACATCATTTATAAAGAAAAACCTGAATACCTTCAATACAAAGCAGGACATGTTACTAGGGAAAGCGTCTGCACCTTTCAATAAACGCTCAGTAACGCAGAATAAAGGTTTATTATACAAGTCGGCTGGCCCAAGTATATAATTATGTGCGGTAATTAGGTTTACAAAAGATAGATTACCCATATAAATCATGCTACGAACGAAAGGAAATATTTTATTTGGCCATTCCAATGTTTAGCAGCATAGAGTGCATTGCTATAAAACATGCATACCAGAGTTCAAATGTGCCATGTGTTAGAAGACAATGAAACACTCTGTACTAATCTTTACTATTATTCCATTGAATGAAATAAAGCTATACATTTCTTCTCTCTGCAAATTTCTTATACCATCCATCAGTGTTCATACTGTACAAGCAGCTAGATTTGACTACTCCGTATTAAAAGAACAATTAAATGATCTGTACAGTCTGAAAAAAAAATCCAGAGTAGTAAATCCATATAAAAGTTGACAAATGTGTATTTATTTGTTTCTGTATTTTTTATAATATTTTATATATACCGTAATGCTTTATCACATTATAAAATCTCCTGCTCTATGCAAAAAGTGGTTTCCTCAGTATCTCCTGGGAGCCAAGCAGAAGACTTCTATAGAAATACATGGAGATGTCCACTGCACATATGCAGGATGGCAGTAATGTAACCAGTGTCCTTTTGCACTTTCCCCAATCAGACCTAGATCTGGAAACTTTGAAAGAGACTCCTAATGATTCACTGAATGCAGCTGAATACAAAAAACTCTGTAAAGTGTACAAACTAGACACTACCAGATGTTTCATACTTAGTTTGATGCCTGGAGTGCTTCTTTAACAACAGAGAGTTTCTCACCATTTTCACAGTGCAGCCCAGTAAAACTCTGCTTGCAGATACAGCTGTATTCCTCCCCCCGATCCTCACAGGAGCCCCCGTTCAAGCACGGAAATGAAGAGCAGGGCATGACTTCTGCAAATACATAAGAAAACCACTGATGGAGCAGAGGAGAACAATTACTCATGAAGAGATGGAGCAATTCACAAAAGTAATAAGACTAGAGCAGTGTGGTAGATTCAGTGATCCACAATCCCAGCTGTGTTAATGGCAGCGGCATTGCTAGGTGGCCAAAAGATCTGGGGCTATCTAAGCCGATGACAGAGCCCATGACAGATTTGATACCAGTAAAGAAACTCACATGCTTGGGTCTGGTTATAAAGTATATATATGATGCCACTGAGCAATAGGTGTATATATCATATAAGCAATAAATATATAAATGGATTTATATGATGATGCTAATGGGGTAAGATGGAGGGTGAGTGGGGTGATAAGCTGGATGGAGGGGGTAAGATGGAGGGAGAGGGTGAGATGTGTGATATGATAAGGGTGGGGTGAGATGGAGGGTGAGAGGGGTGACACTCTGGCCTTTTTGGGGGCATTCCGTGTTTCCAAATTGGTGAGTTCATCCAAACGAGTGGTGGAGGGTCTTTTTTTTGGGGACGTATCTTGTGGTGATGGTAAGGTGGTCATTTTATTGAGGATGTTTTGGGAAGGGGGGCACAGATCGTTTTGCATGAGGTGCCGGGGGATAAGATTTGCCATGTTTTGTGTCTAAAAGCTTACCTTCGCCCTGCAAGTAGTCTCTCACTATGGGTCCATGCGGATGGAACTTCACTTTCACATTTTCAAGGGGTGTTTAGGTTGGGTTTATCAGCTGTAGGCCTTCCAGAAGGGGATTTTGGGACTGAGAGTGACGAAGCAGTGCAGAGGATAGGTATAGCTTATATCCAGCTCTGTATTTGGCGCGAGGCCAAGAGCAGCACTTGCCTTGTATGCCTTTAGGGGCATACAAAAAAAGCCGCCCCTTTAAATAAAATAAAAAAAACACGCTTGCAGGCAGAGACGGTAGTGAGGGGAGATCGGAAGAGAAACCTCCGTGCTGCCTGTTCGGCGCCCCGTGCAGTGTGACAGGGAAGTGCTGACAGGTCACGTGACCGGCGCTCTGACACCAGACGCACGCCAGGTCATGTGACCTCTTTGCACAACCGCCAGGGAGCCGAAAAGGCAGCATGGAGGACACCATGTTGCCTGGCACTAGCCACCAGGGAAAATGGTAAATCCTGAAAATTGGCAGGGGCTTATTAATAGCAAATACTGGCATACTATTGGGCAAATTGGCAGGGGCATATTAAATGGCAAATAATACCGGCATATTATTGGGAAAATTGGCAGGGGCATATTAAATGGCAAATAATACTGGCATAATATTGGGAGATTGGCAGGGGCATATTAAATGGCAAACACTGGCATATTATTGGGAAAATAGGCTGGGGCATATTAATGGTAAAATAATACTGGCATAATATTGGGCAAATTGGCAGAGCCATATTAAATGGCAAATACTGGCATATTATTGGGCAAATTGGCTGTGGCTTATTAATGGCAAATAAAGGGGCACATTAAATGGCAAATACTGGCATATTATTGGGCAAACTGGCTGTGGCTTATTAATGGCAAATAATACTGGCATATTATTGGGCAAATTGGCTGGGGCATATTAATGGCAAATAATACTAGCATATTATTAGACAAATTGGCTGGGGAATATTAATGGCAAACAATACTGGCAATGTGTATGTAATAGGGTAATGGGGGCATGTTAATCGGGGTGATGGGGCATGTCCTTGTTGTGCAACGTGGGTTATTGCTCATGTCGTGGGTGTGCATCGTGGGTAGGGGTGTCCAAATTTTGTCTGCCTAGGGCACCATAAAACCAAGATGACAAAAAGCTGAGGTTTTCCATAGAGCTTCTCCAGGTAAAGTGGTTTGGGGTTAGGGGAATGAAATGGGATGAGGTCCTTTCCACTGTTCTGCGCTACATTCGCCTGGGGGTGTCTCCTCATATTTTAGTAATCCATGCTGTGGGAAATGATATGGGGATGGTGCCTCAGAGGGAGCTTTTTCAGAGGAAGGACATTAGGCAAATTTCCATGTTAATTCCGGGAGTTCAGTTGGTATGGTCTGAGATGGTGCCCAGGGCCCATTGGCAGCATGCCAGGGACAGCCAGGTGATGGAGGGCAGTAGGGCCAAAGTAAACAAAACTATGGCTGGTTTCACAAGACATTGGCATGGGGTGGTTGTACGCCACTGGCCTCTGGAGGGGGCCCGGACATGTCTCTCTTTGCCAGGGATGGTGTCAATTTATCGGGGCTTGGTTTGGACTTCTTTTTTTTGGCAATCCAGGAAGGGATAGAAAAGGCCTTGTTTTATTGGGTGGGTGGTCTTGGCTGAATAAGGGATCATCAGGCATGCCTGTGGTGGTAGCTTGTTCCTGGGGGTGGTCTATGGCCTAATCTCAGGTTGGTATGGATTGGTGTGAGGTTGGAGCCGGAAGGGGTGCTCTTTACCTTAAATGGTGGGCTGGACAGATGGAGCTGTTCAGCCATAGGTATCGGTTTGGCTGACAGACCACTGGAAGCAAGCTCGGGAATTCTAAATGTTAAAAATGTTAATTTATGGTATATTGTTAACTTATGGTTATTATTAATTATGTTAATTAGGTAATTAACGGTAATTGCCCAATAAAGTAAATCCCAGGGAGTTGATATGGGAATTTCAAACTTTAGGCCAAAGTAGCAGAGTTGGAAAAATTCTCCAATGCAGCTGAAGGGGAGAATTGTTCCAACTTTGGATTTAAGTTTGAAATTTCCACCTCAATTCCCTGCAATTCTCCCTTTTTGGTGTAGAACCTCATAACTCATAGCAAGGGTACCTTGATTTCCTCCCAGTGACTCCAAATAATTTAGCTGTACTAAAGCACTGACCCAGTGGCGTAAGTGACGAGTCACAAGGGCCATTACTGCGACCGGACCTGATCATGGGGTGGATAATTTGTTTGGGGCACTGCCGGCACTGACAAACTGTTTAGGTGGCACTGACAAACAGATTAGAGGCAAAGCTGGCACTAACAAACTGGGGAACAAGTTGGCACGGACATGCTGTTTGGGGGCAAAGCTGGCACTGACAAAAGTTTGGGTGCCACTGGTGTAGTTGGGGCACTGACTATAGACACAGTACTATAGACACTTTCGCGTTCTATTAAAAACACCCTTGTAAACCAAACAGCTCAAACACTCTAGTCATGTTCCATTGAACAAAATCAGTCTTGAGTGATTTGTATCTTTCCATTTATACGCCAGTCAGAAATAAACATGGAATTGTATTTATGCAGAAAGCACCTTTAGCAAGGGACATGTTGCACTGAACAAGGCTGTGTTCATATAATGACGTGCATTCCCCTTTAATTACGGCATATCTCTACATTACAGCACCCAGTTATATAATACTGTATTAATACACTAAGTAACAACATTACACACCAGCCTCGCAGTGTATCCCAGTAAATCCCCGCAGACACAAGCAGTTGTAGGCAAGACCCTGATCCTCACAGAATCCACCATTCAGGCAGGGAGAGGAAGAGCAGGGTTTGAATTCTGAGGACAAGGAAACAATAATCAATCAATAAATTACACACACATAAAGATATAGCATGAATATAACAGATACAATAAACTTATTAAAGAAAATGGGCTTATATAATGTGAAGGTTCTATTCCTAAGAATATTCGAAGAATACTTATTTCATAAAGGTACGTGTGTGTGTGTGTGGGGGGGGGGGGGGGGGGTTTAAATGTGATTAAATCAGGCATTAATAGAGTTAGAAAAATGTGTCCAGCACTACCAAATGCATTACATTTTTTAATAAGGGTGTCCCTTTAAAAGTAAATACTTGCGCAGAATCCAAAAATAGAGTTTTTGGGTAGAATTAAAGGGGAACCCTGAGGACATGCCTGTTTATATAGTTATATGCATTGGTGCTAATATTACTAAAAATGAGTCTAATCAGGTGCTCTCAGGGAAGGGGTGGCAAGGCGACAGAGGGACTATTGCTTATCAGGCTGATCTCTAGCCTGACTCAATGGGCTACGCTACTTTTTACTCCTAAATTCCCAAGTGCACAGCAATCACAATCTTTCTATCCAATTATCTTGCATGTCTAGCAATCTGTCCGCATATCTGTTTTCCCTGTGTATTTGTGTGTATCTATGATGGTAACGAAGGAACTGGTAAAACTGCACTACGGACAACTAAATGTTTAGCCCTCCCCTGGTTGCTCTCCTTTGACTTTTGTATAGATGTGCAATGGATTACAGAGAAAGGAAATCTGTCCAGAAACAGGAATCATCAAGAATGTAGGTATTGTTAAAAAAATATATATATAGTAGCTTGATATCAAGTACTTTTGACCCTGTAACATCCTTATTGCACATAAAGCATCCTATCCTTCACCTGTACAGAAAATATATAGCAGTGTTTAATTTCCTTATTTCATTGATAAATATGGGCAGCACATCTATGCTTCTTTGCCTCTAGAGCTCCAACAGTAACTTTATATTTTTACAATTGGAATAAAGAAGTAAGATTTAATTGTATACAGTAATTGTATACAGTAGGCTGCCTCTCTTCTGCACAGAGTAGGTTGGCGTTCATTTGCATTTTATTGCATTATGCATGTTGGGTCCAAGGTTGCTTTTATTGAATGCTGTAGCACCTGGTAAGAGGATGAAGAGCATCACTCATATGGGATTGGAGCTTGCATTCATTGGTTTTGGAATGTTAGGATCATTCAAGCTGAGGAGATACATCCTGGATTCTGATTGGTTGCTGGTAGCAGCTTTTTGGTTTTCCAAGGAGATCACCTTAAAACAGTAGTCACCCCACCAATAATAATATTGATTTGTGCTAATACTGCTTTAAGCTAGTTTACGTAAAGACGTGTTTCCAGTGAGAGATGTGCTTGAACTGAATATTACCTGTCTCACAGTTCTCTCCTGTGAATCCCTCTGCACAGTTGCAAGTGTAACGAGCCCCCTGTTCTTCACAAGTAGCACCATTCAAACAAGGAGCCGAGGAACAAGGTCTGACCTCTAAAAACAAAGAAGAAGCATGTTACTTGAAAGGACCACTCTGACTTCAAAATTACCTATCTTGTATCTCTAATGATAACTTTACATTGCATACATCACAGCAATACGAGCCTACATATATTGCATATGAGCCTGTACAGAGCACAAATCTGCAGAGTTTTACCCTAGTCAGGGTTGGCAGGTCAGCCAGTTTTTTACTGGACACATATAACCTCCAATGCTCCTCTGCAGAATGCAAATATTAATTAATCAGTCCAGGGATCTAGCTTGATTAATTATTTGATTCTAAAGACATATGAATTATGCATTCTACAGGGACGCCGAACTAGTTGCATGGAATTAGCCAATTATGTGTTGCCATTTTATACACCATTTACATGCTCAGCGATAGAGAGTATACAATATGGCAGCTCCTTTCCCATGCAGATAGTGCTGCTAGAGAGGGAAAAACAAGTTTAAAGGAACATTAAACGTTATATTTCACTGGTGCTTATAATACAGAAGCACAAGTGAAATGTTAGCTGTTCCTAGTGTTCGGATAAACGGACATGTATTTTGAAAGTACATGGCAGTTTATCCTCTGACTGATAGCTGCCATACGTCCATAGGAAGCAGGCAGTCGATTGGTCGGTGACCAGCTCTCTCTGGTAGCACAGAGAGAGCCCCTAGTTTTTGCATGGGATCAGCAGAGGGGACCTTAACTAGCATTCAGCAGTTGGAGCAGAGTGAACAAGGAAGCAAGGGTTAAACAAGGCGCAGTGTTCCTTTAAACATTTCCAAACGAAAACACCTTTTGTTTTATTTAATACACATGTCTGGATTTAAGCAATGTGAAAATGTATCCATTGTCTTAAAGGAACATTAATCCTTGTTTAACCCTTGCTTCCTTCAACAAAACATGTCCCGGGACTTTTAAGTAAACCCGACGTGTATCTTGATGCAAGGTTTCTCTAGCACAATGAGAGACCATCTCGTTAAGGTCCCCCTGCTGATCCCATGGAAAAACGAGGGTCTCTCTCTCTGCGCTAGCCGACCAGACGGTTGCCTGTTTCCTATGGGAGCATGGCAGCTGTCGGTCAGAGGATAAACTGGTGTGTACTATCAGAAGTACACGCCAGTTTATCCTCACAATAGGAACATTACAATTTCCCTTGTGCTTCTATATTAGTGAAAAATAACCTTTAGTGTCCCTTTAATAATTGAGTTGGAAACACTGGCAAATAGAATAATTCCAGTTCTGATTTTATTAAGTAATCATAAATATAAATGAATGCGATTAGGAATAAAAGGGTCTTTGCATGGCTATCTCATCACCTCTTTCACAGTGTGAGCCTGTAAATCTCACGTTGCACAGGCATCCATATGTACTTCCCCGATCCTCACAGGTTCCTCCATTCAGGCAGGGGAAGGACCAGCATGGTCTGATCTCTGAAACAAAGAGTGAGGATATGGTGGGAAAATACCACATTAAGGAATAGCTTGTTAACCACAGAAAAAGTTTTCCATTAATACAAAAGTAGTCAGATTTCAATCAACTTTATTCAACCGAAACAACACGTTTGTAGAGCTAATGAGAATATGGGTAGTTAAGTCACCTTGCCGTCAGATAGGAAACTGCAATTGATTTAACAACTATCACCACTATGACTTAGTCGCACTGTCTGAGAGTGATGTGCATTGCTGTCTAGGAAAGGCAGTGGAGTTGCTGGTTTGGCAATGCACTGACACTGTAACACACAGTAATAGTTATTATGTGTCTATTGACTGATATGCAGAGCCATCCTATTCCACAACTCTGTATAACGGGCATACAAAATATACAAATATCAGGTAACGCATTAGGTGTGTCACAGGCTCAAACACTATGCATACTTAACAGCTCTGAACGGGCTAGATATGTATGCAAAATATATTACATTTCTTAACTTTACAATATTGTCTTAAGTGTATAAACATGATAGAAATTGGATGTTTTGGTGACGTAATTTGGCCAAGAAACATTTTCTATACAGTGCTTATTTATTTTTACAAACATAACAAATGTTGCAAACTGGAATAAACAAGTCTCTTCACTATAACGGAACTGTCAAGTGAACTGCAAAGGTCAATCATTAAAAGTTGAGTTGGAAAAACTCTCCAATCTGTTTATCTCTCCAATGCATCTAATAATACCTGGTTTCTGCAGTTCAGGTCCCTTTTATAGAATAAACCCCAAAAGGTGAGGATGACCAAATGTCTTCAGAAGAAATAATAACTGTTTAGTCATCATGACGTGGCTGACATGTTTCTGTCACACATGTTGTTTGGTCCTCTCACCTGTGTCACAGCTCTTCCCAGTATATCCTGGCCGACAAACACACACGGCAATCCGGTTATGAACATGGCACTCTCCTCCATTATAACAGATCCTATCGGTGCAGGGCGATACCTCTAGGATAAACAGGACAAGCAGGGACTAAACTGCCATAAACCCCTTTAATATCAGAGACATGTGGGAAGTGACTAATAGATCAAATGGTCTATGCACAGTCTGCACAATAACAGACAAAGCAAATCTACAGCACTCTGCCATATTACACAATAGCACAATCTGCACATTAACATACAAAGCAAATCTACAGCACTCTGCCATATTACACAATAGCACAATCTGCACAATAACAGACAAAGCAAATCTACAGCACTCTGCCATATTACACAATAGCACAATCTGCACAATAACATACAAAGCAAATCTACAGCACTCTGCCATATTACACAATAGCACAATCTGCACAATAACATACAAAGCAAATCTACAGCACTCTGCCATATTACACAATAGCACAATCTGCACAATAACAGACAAAGCAAATCTACAGCACTCTGCCATATTACACAATAGCACAATCTGCACAATAACATACAAAGCAAATCTACAGCACTCTGCCATATTACACAATAGCACAATCTGCACAATAACATACAAAGCAAATCTACAGCAATTTGCCATATTACACAATAGCACAATCTGCACAATAACATACAAAGCAAATCTACAGCACTCTGCCATATTACACAATAGCACAATCTGCACAATAACATACAAAGCAAATCTACAGCACTCTGCCATATTACACAATAGCACAATCTGCACAATAACATACAAAGCAAATCTACAGCACTCTGCCATATTACACAATAGCACAATCTGCACAATAACATACAAAGCAAATCTACAGCACTCTGCCATATTACACAATAGCACAATCTGCACAATAACATACAAAGCAAATCTACAGCACTCTGCCATATTACACAATAGCACAATCTGCACAATAACATACAAAGCAAATCTACAGCACTCTGCCATATTACACAATAGCACAATCTGCACAATAACATACAAAGCAAATCTACAGCACTCTGCCATATTACACAATAGCACAATCTGCACAATAACATACAAAGCAAATCTACAGCACTCTGCCATATTACACAATAGCACACTCTGTACAATAACAGACAAAGCAAATCTACAGCACTCTGCCATATTACACAATAGCACAATCTGCACAATAACATACAAAGCAAATCTACAGCACTCTGCCATATTACACAATAGCACAATCTGCACAATAACATACAAAGCAAATCTACAGCACTCTGCCATATTACACAATAGCACAATCTGCACAATAACATACAAAGCAAATCTACAGCACTCTGCCATATTACACAATAGCACACTCTGCACAATAACATACAAAGCAAATCTACAGCACTCTGCCATGTTACACAATAGCACACTCTGTACAATAACATACAAAGCAAATCTACAGCACTCTGCCATATTACACAATAGCACAATCTGCACAATAACATACAAAGCAAATCTACAGCACTCTGCCATATTACACAATAGCACACTCTGCACAATAACATACAAAGCAAATCTACAGCACTCTGCCATATTACACAATAGCACAATCTGCACAATAACATACAAAGCAAATCTACAGCACTCTGCCATTTAACGTATTAGCACAATCTGCACAATAACATACAAAGCAAATCTACAGCACTCTGCCATATTACACAATAGCACAATCTGCACATTAACATACAAAGCAAATCTACAGCACTCTCCCATATTACACAATAGCACAATCTGCACACTAACATACAAAGCAAATCTACAGCACTCTGCCATATTACACAATAGCACAATCTGCACAATAACATACAAAGCAAATCTACAGCACTCTGCCATATTACACAATAGCACAATCTGCACAATAACAAACAAAGCAAATCTACAGCACTCTGTCATATTGCACAATAGCACAATCTGCACAATAACATACAAAGCAAATCTACAGCACTCTGCCATGTTACGTATTAGCACAATCTGCACAATAACAGACAAAGCGAATCTACATCACTCTGCCATAATACATAATAGTAGAGGTTGAAAAAAGGCTTGCACGAATCAAGTTCAACAATTTTCCTGTACATTTATAGAGTATTAACTGGAAATGATCATATAATTAATCCACCCAATTTAAAGACTGTCAGAATCTTACACTGAAAAGCAGGGGGTTACAACAAATAATGGGTCAAAGAACAAGCTGTGGGGTAGAGAAGAGGGGTAATATGTTAAAGGAACATTAAACGTTATTTTTCACTTGTTCTAATATAGAAGCACAAGTGAAATTGTTGTTGTCCCAAGTGTGAGGATAAACTGGCGTGTACTGTTAATAGTATACCCCAGTTTATCCTCTGCCGACAGCTGCCATGTTTCCATAGGTAGCAGGCAGCCGTCTGGTCGGCGACTGGCTCTCTCTACTAGCTCAGAGAGAGACCGTTGTTTTTGAATGGTATCAGCAGGGGGGACCTTAACTTTGTCCCCCCTGCTGATCCCATGCAAAAAACGAGGGTCTCTCTCTGCGCTGAAGGAAGCAAGGGTTAAACAAGGTAAAATATCCCTTTAAGGTCCAATGAAATACAATAGGAAACTATACAAATAAATCCAAAATTGACATGAATTCAATGCTGGTAGTATGGAGGTTGTTGGAGGAGCAAGGAAGTTTAGGGAGAGAGCATGACGGATTTACAGGAAGGATATAAAAGACGTGGGTCAGGAAGGGGGCGGGAGATAAGGAGAAACAGAGACTTGTGTATAAATGAAATATGATAGAAACCCACCACAATATAAATGAAACACATTGAGCAGAGAATAGAAGTATCTAAAATAAATACAGGTTAATTTAAGGAACTGATTGTAGGCGCAATAAGTCAAAATAATATGCATTATATAAAGGACATTTGCATGAATATGAACGCCATGAAAGAAGCTCACAAATAAATTGGGAATAAATATTATTAAAAATACACACACTGTCAAAATATCTGATTTTCACATAATGGCAAGGAGCTTGGGGTCTGAGTCGAGTAGTGAGCTGGGAAGGTAGCTCCCGCAGAGTTCAGTACCATTGCCTTCCTTGGGGATGAGGGAGATCATGGCTGAAAGGGCGTGGTTATGTTTATGATTGTGAATCATAGGGCCCTTGCATTTCCCAGCCTGGGAGGATTTCTAAATCCTAAACTCTAAACCTAATTACTATCCCTGAGTCCCAACGTCTAATGTCATGGTTCCACCCTACATTCCAGACTCCTGTATGGAAATGCACTGGTTTTATGGCTTCCACACTCAGCCTCTGCTTCTTGCAGTCTCTGCCTTTCCTGAGGGTTTCCAGCCTGCCTTGCCAGTCTGGCCAAGGTCTCTGCCCTGTCTTGTCTCAGCCTTTCCCCAGTACACAGCCGTAGCTCATCAGGTCTCTGCCTCTGTGTCCCTGACTCCACTGAGCATGAAGGGATCAACGAACCTTCTAAAGTTAGAAGAAAATAAAGGCATTTTTCTCCACACCAGCTCTATAGAATGTGCCTTGAAATTACCTGTCTCACACATGGAGCCGGTGAAATCAGGGGGACAAACACAGGTGAAGGTTCCAGGTTTATCCACGCACGTTCCTCCATTCTGACAGGGTTGTGAGAAGCATCTTCCCATGTCTGGAACACAGAAGACAGAGCTTACCAAAAATCAGAATGCAATAATGATCATGAAAAGACTGTATGACAGTTATGCATAGGTCCATGCCTGTGCTGTAGAGCATGTCCCCAGCGTATCTTACCAATGTGGCAGTGCTTTCCAGTAAAGCCACTGAGACACGAGCACGTGTAGGAAGGATTCCCGGTCACACAGTCATCAATACATCGGCCACCACTAAGGCAAGGTCGTAAGGTCCAGCAAACTGAGGCTGCAGGAAAATGGTATATACTCATACTGTGGTGAAGAACACAGGACTAATCTAAGGTTTATATGAGAACTATGACTATGATACCAAAAACAAACTATGGGGAGGACTCACTGTGCATGTGGAACATGAGGAAATCAAATGTATTTAATCAGCATCATAAATATCACACTGGTTCCAGAATAGCCACAAAAATATCATATTTTTTATTTTTATAGTAAATTATATGATATGATCAAAATTATGGTTTATAAAGAAATCCCTTCTTATGCAGAAAAAAAAAAACAATATATAAATTGTGTGTATGTATTCAATGAGAAAGAGGAGAATTACACCTTCATGCAAACACCATAGAAGTGTTAAAACAGTCACTGTCACAAAGAGTACAACATATTCAAAACATTCCAGCGACAAGGGGGTTAAGGACAAAAAAGCTGTCCATGAGTGATTATCTGGCGCTGCACCTCTGTACCTTGTATCAAGGGGTCCATGTATAAAGTGGATGTAGAGGCAAAAAGGTGATCATTGTTAACCTAATTTGCATATGCCTACCCAGAATCCCTTGCAGTGGTGGTAGCACTGCAAGTTTAGGATTTATGTTGTTAAAAGCAAGTCTTCTGTATTGTCTGGTGTGTGTAAATTTGTGTTTAATAATTCCTCTGATACCCCCTGAATATAAAGTATTATTCATTCTTCGCTCAGTGAGAGAATTCAGATAATAATTCACTTGTATCTGAAGCATGTGTACTAGTGGAACTTAATCTGGTTCAGACATATGTATACATTAAGGTTACAGAATATAGGTGAGATAGCTCGTTGGGCTAATGAGCTCAACGTAGCCCTTTATTGTTCTGAAGTAAATAAAAGGAGTATCATTAAATTGGGTAATCGTAACATCCCCTGTAGGTTGGGCAACAGTAACAACCCAAGGACATACTTGTAAAGGAGAGAATATCTCATCATACCATTCCTGGTTAAATTATTTGTTATTATTAAGAATGGTCCAGCTGCACAGGAGACATATGATCCCCTGTTGCATGACAATGATCAGAAACAAAATATCGGCTTTTTGCTCTTTTTTGGGAGGTGTAGTGTCTTGATCTCGACTCATTTTCTGAGTTAGTGCTTTGGTTTGCACTCACAGGCAATGTGCATGTGATTCGCAAGGGCTTTCAGTGTGCCCCTGTTCTGAGGCAGGTATGTGATGAACAGGAAAAAATGGTTCTGGTTAATGGAGTCAAAATGTACATACTAAGCCTACAGGCCAATCAAGAGCTATGAGCAGACTAGAAGAAGCCACAGAAATAAAATCCTTTGTCATTAACCCAGGAAAGAAGGCTAGTTGACCAATAAATCTCTCCTGCCTAACGAGGTTATTATTACATGCAGTGTGATAAGATTATTATGTACTGCCCCATGTCTGGAGGAGCAGTTTCTGCTTACTTGCATTCCTGCACTCTCCAACCTGCACATGGTTGTTGTCTATACGGAAGACCCAGCGTCCAGGGATCCCCACGTTGGTGGTGTTTGCGATTCCTGCAATGTCGTCTGTACGGGAGCCTGGAATATTAAAGTATCTCCAACCATCTCCTGCATTGAAGCCAGCCTGGGAGAGAACATGAAAAGCTACAGTGATCACAGACTGACTGTCTGAGAAATGAGATCAGTTGTCCTAAAGTTAAAATACAGCCACTAACTTTGTATTTAGTACAGATTCTTTGGGCAACAGAATAACAGATACGACTCTCTTCTCTGACACTCCACAAATGGCTTGAATTACTGCAGTCTGCACAGCATTTAGATATCTTCACAAACCCATTGCAACTCTGGATCTAATTAATTCAATATAAACGATAAGTCTATAAATCCAGGGCTTTGAAATGCTAAGTCATCAGAGCAGAATATGACATATCACTGTGTCCTTATAACTGACCTCTCTGTAGCCATGTACATCATATTCAATCCAGAAGGAGCAGCTTTTTAGCTCTAGATTTTGATCTAATCCATTATACTGACTGCATTAAATCCAGCGTTGTGGTGGCTTTAAAACAATGATACTAGGATTTTAAAAAGGACTAAATTCCCCTTAACACCATTTAATCTGACAGAAGCCCATTTCATCCCAACTTATCTATGAATTATGCCAATGTAATATATAAAACTGACCATAAACTTTGTTGATTATTTAAAGCCTGTTTAAATAAGGAGTTTTTTAGTTTTACAAAACTTTATAAAATATATTTAGCTAAATAAAAAGAATATGAATTCTTTGATAATATGTATTAAAATGTTTTTATGTAAAGACATTTTTAGATGATAGAATCACTTTAATTTTTCATACAGCTATAGGTCCCCTGTTACATGGACACATTAACAGAAAAGTTCCTACCTGAGCAGCAATGCCACCTCGACCAGAACTATCTCCTCCACTGCTGGCATGGCGACCGGTGGTCCATTCTATGGTTTCATAATTAAAGATGGTGAAGGACCGTCTTCCATCTGTGATCAGCACAATCTGGAAGGTATTTACCTGCAATAGATCACGTAAACAGGTCAAGTTGAAAACTACAGGTTTATAGACTTCAGAGAATAGTCCTGAGAGGATCCAGGCAAAAAGGTGAAAGACAAATGGAAAGCAAATCACAAATACAACCCTAAACAAAACATCTGACTTGAAATCAAAAACTAAGGTGTGGAGCGTACTTACTGGTGAAGTGGCATCACCACCATAGAAGGTAACACGGTGCCATGTAGCAATGAAGACCCATGTGGCATTAAAGTCTGAGAGTTCTGGAAAATAGTCATGAACATCCTGGGTAGCAGGTGTCAAGAATTCAGGATCTTCGCTTTCACGGTAAAACACGTCCCCACCCCTACGATTATCCACGTCAGCCCAAAATGCAGCCACAACTCGGCGGTCACCGGAGATAGGAAACGCCACAGGGGTAAATTGTGATACCTCTCGTAGGAAGGAGACCACGCCATTGTTATTCACCTGAGAAAAAATGAGGCATCGCAAATGATAAATCATCATAAAATTTGACATTAGCAAATCGCAGGGCATGTATTTACTAACAATGGTTTTCAATAATAAGCATTTTTAGAGGGGATCATCAAATCTGTGTACAATTGAGTCAACTCAAGACTGTTGGACCTTGAGTTTGGAATTCCAAAGTAAATCCTAGACAATGAATATAACATAGCATGTTTCAAAACAGACTGTAGGTATCGGCAGAGGAATTATATTGTAACAGCACATAATACGGATTTTCAAACTTTTTATAACGCGTCCATTACATCTAGATTCCAGGAACAGCTTTTAAATTAGAATTTTATATCACCAACCTATAATCAAAATATTAATCATGATCTGGCTCTGTCAGAATGATGGGAGTTGTACTGAAAATTCTAAGGGTATGGGCACCTGCCAACAAGGGAGCATTTTCCTGGAATTCAATATTCATTGCACCACAGCTCCAAGGTAGTTTAGGAGAGGAGCCACCTGACCAGACCTAATACAAACCTAAGTAAAACAGTGATAGTGCATTGCACCCGATAGTCATCCATCCAGGGAAGATTGCATTACTACAGCGTGGTTGGGACTTTATATATGAGACAATGAATAACAAAAATCTGTACCACTACAACATTTAGAGACATAACTCCTGTTCCCCATCTACAACGTGTTTAGCCGCCATTCAAATAGTCCATGGTGACATCACTACAAAATGTCACAGAAGTTTGGTCTTGCATGTGGCTATACCACAGTCAGCACCATGGACAGGTCCCAGGATGAGCAGCTTTGCTTGTGCTGACCTCTAATAGCACTGTCATTAAAGGGATGCCCAATGACAGCGGTCAATAGGCTAATCTCAACTGCATCGTTGGAAAGGAGAAACCTAGCATTTTCCTCCTGCAAGAACAACCGAGTTGGTCTTTGCAAATGCGATATTACAAAAGTGGGCTGAAAAAAGCTAAACATGCCATTACCTTACTCAAGGGTTTATTTCAGACTGAGTCCGGGAAATCAAATTAACAAGTAATAAAACTCCAAAAAATATGTCCCAGCTAACACACAGGGGGCTCTTCACTAAAACTAAATTAAAAATGAATTGACAAGTCAACTGCAAAAATCAGGCATTAATAGTAGACTCGAAATGATAGGCACGTTGGGGAAAATTTCCAGCTTAGCTAGTAATGCCTTATTTTTGCAGGTTACTTGTCAGTTCAGTTAGAGTAACTTGCCCAACCCTAATCAACCCATCTTCCCTCCAGTGCTGTATGGAGGTATAATCAGTCAAACAGTAGCTTGAGTTACTCTTCAATTATGCTGCCTGATGGTGTAAACAATAATAGTGTATACAGCTCATTATTTGGAGCATCTAACATGACTATAATCATTCTTTCATGCAATGGCATGGCCCATAGTAATGTAGGATATTGTGCAATATATGGGCCCATGTTCAGAGACATCCAAGAGCCACAGGCCACGAGTGCACCAGTGGGTCTGTAGTGAGGAAATATAACCAGTCTCATGAGTTTTATCAATGAACAGACAGTGACAGTGTAGGGGACAATAGGCAGCTCATATAGATGGGTCCATCCTCAGAAATCAGAATACTATATTACTTTGATATATCGGATTATAGACTATATATACACTGGGTATATCCAGTTACACCTGGCTTAAAACCTAATCGAAATCCCATTCAAACAAAAAAAAAGTGGATTTCACTGCATTGTACCTATTAATCCAGTGCTGGGCTGACAAAGTAGCACATTCTGACAATCACAGAAGAGGAAAAAAGACTATTCCCACCCCTAATGGAAACAAAGAGACTTGGCTCAAGATCTGCTTTTTTAACACATACTGTCAATGTGGTCTCATTAAATAGGCTAATCTATACCATGCTTTTGTTTATTATTTGCAGTGTGTGGCGAGAAGGAATCTGTGAACAAAGCTAGGCCCAAAATGGAGACACGCAAGATACTTTATTTGATGTTTACTGCTTGTAGCAGTAAAAGAGTTCAAGATATTAAGGTTAAAGATCCTTTAGCCATAATCAGGTGCTACATCAGGCTTGGCCAAACCCAGCTTACATTACAGGTTTCTAGACTCACTCTTAGGAGTCAATAAAAGCTACACTCTACAAAGCTCAGCAACACAAACACATAGGGTGCATGTAAAAATCCCACTAAATAATGCCTTGCATGCTGCATCTCAGTAACTTTAAAATAGCTTTGTCTACAAACAAGACAGTCTCTTAGGGAAATACTTCACCAATACGCAGGGGAACCGCAAATCATTTTATAAATGACTCTCATACCAGAAAGCAAGCATGGGATCTGACCGATCACTGAAACAATAGGGGCGGGGGACATGTTTTTTTGGGATGGAACTAATTAAAAAAAGAAGAACTCTAGGGGTGGGGGGAGAAGCACTGGATAACTTTAAAACCAGCCATAAATTTCTACACTCTTTTTTTTTTTTTTTAAACAAATTAATATATACAATGGAGCCTCCACTCATGTAAACAATTTAATCCTCTTTACTTTCCACTGACCTCGGTTAAACCATTGGATGCTTAACGCGACTGACACTGGGAGGTTACATGAGGTCGACAAGAGCATTGCTTTTAGCATTAATATTTAGATGGTGCTCCAGCTCAGTCTTCTGACTTCACTTATGCATGGTATGTATAGTAACACTTTTATTGGTGGGAAATCTCAGCTGGCGCACTGTTAACCCCTTAAGGGTTAATTATGATCTATGCTGTTATATAGCAATCTGGTTTATTAAAGTTAAAAAACATTTTTAAAGATGACATTGTCCTGTGTAAACCGGGTATGTAACTTAGTACAAGGGTTTACACTCAGCAAAGGCAGAGCTGGCCTGGCTGCAGGCGCTGACTGGATCAGCACATGTGCAGCCAATCAGAGCGGCAGCCTCCTGCTTGCGCTGGATTCAGAGAGTCTTCAGCTGTGAGAGACCCTCAATGAATAATTAGGCAGGGCTTATTATATATTTGTAGACTTTAAGAGCCAAACAGATTAATCCAGGAGCCAGCCTAGTTATGGTTATGATAGAACAGGTACTTCAGTAGAGTTCTATGTAAACTAGAAGCCAGGGGTGTAGCTAGCTGACCTTAATGGCGGACACATCTTACCAGAGCTCTATTGCACAGAAACTCAGTAAGCCTGATTACCTGACTTGGAGACAGAATGTGGAGGCAAGAAAAACCTGGCAGACACCAGAAGAAACCAAAGGCTTATTATGCAGCAGAGCAACTGCCCATGGATGATTATTTTGCTTGTTCCCAAAGAGTGGGTGCAGCCAAACTAAAAAGGCCCCTAGTACCACAAGTAACTTCTCTGCAATTTTGGCCACCTGATCCTTTTGGACTGCGGCATCCTCCTGAGGAAAAGGCCATACAGCCGCTCTGAGCAGACATACTGGAGGTGAACTTAAACAAATGGCTAGCAGAGTCCTCAACCTTTGAAGAGGAAACGCTGTGCAGTCATGAAACAGTGGGCGCACTGAATTAACACATATAAACACAGGGGACTCAAATGTATACACTCAAGCAACAACTAGAGGTGATGGACACAGAATCAGACAAAGCAATATCAGGACCCGTGGAAACCCCTGAGACGGTTGGTGAGGAGACCCTAGAATTCACTGTAACCCAGAAGGAAGATGGGACTCCCACTGAAACTGACCAAATTGGCAGACCCCCTAGTGGCCCCGATACCTTCGCCAGAGATATCTTCTGTAGCCTTCATTATCCAACAGAACTAGATCAAATACATAACACATGCTGGGCTATAACTTCCATCCAAATTTAGAACTCTGACATCTCCCTCTATGTGGA
This sequence comes from Pelodytes ibericus, assembly GCA_036172795.1. Taxonomy (NCBI): domain Eukaryota; kingdom Metazoa; phylum Chordata; class Amphibia; order Anura; family Pelodytidae; genus Pelodytes; species Pelodytes ibericus. Next base: position 172,012,756 of record CM069861.1, read on the forward strand.
CCTGTCAAGGTCTACCATCCAGGCTCACAGAGCTCTAAAACCTGCAGAAGCTCTCACAGTGGCCTATTCCTGGAACTATCCATTCACCTTATAGGTCAGACAAGACAATAAGCTCTACACACCTTGACGCCCCCAGGAACACTCCAATGTTGATCAGCGCCCTGAAACTACCGAACATTCCTGTGCCAAACTGGGCTACACCAAGTCCGCACCCAGCTTAACTTTGCAGAGAAGATGCCAACACTGGCTCAGTGGGAGAGTAGAATCAAAGAAACTTCACTGCTTGTATTTTGCAGTTATAACTGGCTATATACCCATTATTACCTGTGCTTCTTTGCACAAACAGGACTTTGTGACCTTTTGTATATTCTTATACTGGTTCCACGACAGGCAGCACAATACTTTTTTTTTCCTATAAAAGATTTCACTGTTTCTCACACTATTGTGCACACTCTGAAACAACTTCTAAGCCATTGGGTCAATATTTAGTTTCCCCCAGGGCACTCCACCCTATCTCAGACAGGGATGGAATTGGGTCATTTTTCTGACCATCTGGACCATTTATTGTGGTTTCCTCTTGTTGCTGGGGGCCTTTCCTAGCAGGGTTTTATCCCCTACTCTCTCTTTTTCTTACGCCTCCTTTTCTTTATCAAGCTTACTAGCTCAGCTGTCATCTATAGCTCTCTCTTGCTTCCATTCTCCACCTTACACCCCGCTCTGTATTTTTCTCCTTTACCTCACAGCTCATGCTACTACATTTTAAGATTCATGACATTTTATGAACTTGCCTTATATTGTGATTAAGAATTTTTAATTTTTTGCATACTTTTATATGTGAAAAGCTGAATAAAAAAAACAAAACAAAAGCAAGGTGTAGGGATATTAGGCGCTGTAGCTCCCTGGGTGTTGGGGATTGTCAAACCGTGTAGTTAAGATCCACCCTATTGATAATAAATAAATACAAAGGCCTCTCACTAATGAGTGAAGTACACTGAAACATGGACACTCCTGGGTGGAAGAATTTAGTGTTTTTTTTAAAAGAACCTTTTCCAACATTCAAATCAAACTTATTCAGTATTAACTGGATCCATAGAGTAGCTGATTCTAAATAACAGAACATTCCACATTGCTTAGCGAGTTAACTGTGCAGTTCAACTAGTGTCCTGTCTCTTTAAAAAGCAGGTATTATTCCCTTCCCCTGCTAACCTCAAATCATATCAACGGATCAGGCACTTTTACAAAAAATAAAAGTTATTCTTTATTCCACTGCAGTGTTACAGGCTATGATTACCTCTGCATCTTGCCAGATCTAATCCCACGACGGAATCATTGCTGTTTGCTAAAATAAAATAAAACTTTTATTAAAAAAAAAGTGCCTGTTCTAGTTTGTATCTTACGTTTTTTGGGGGTCCCTGTTACAGATCCCCAGCACAAAACACTGTACTGTATTTGTTGTGCGGCTTCTCTGTTGGTTTTGTCCAAATCACATCTAATTCCCTCTGGTAGTATAAAGTTAAACTAACACAGTTCACGCAAGATTCGCCCTGGGACTACCTCTTGATTTTACCCTTTACCCGACCCCCTATTCCCAGCAAGTAAGTCTCAGCGGTACCACATCCAACTTTGTAACAATGAGAGATTTCTGTTAGTAGTCATCCTTCCTACACACAGATAGGGGAACTGATTGTCCCATCTAGAAACAAAATACTTTCTGACGCTAAGGCACTTGGCAATACAAAACATTCCTGTTAATGAATGGGAATACAAGGGAAATATAATATATATTTAATATACAATAGCCAGCAGTCTGAAAAAAATTCATCTTTATAAGAAATCACTCCCAGAGACCACAAGTCAGCAGCATAATCATGTTAGAAATATATGTCACTTAATGTTACACTCCCCCAAAAATTTTATATACAAGAGATATCTCTGGAGTAAGACCGCCCGAGAAAAAAAAAAAAGGATAAAAAGATCTGCAGAGCTTGTCATGTAGCTACATACACAGAAAAAATGTGTTTTTGTAACTGCAATAAAACTACATCTATGGGAACAGCTGGTACCGTAGCAGAATTATAAATCCCTAAGGATGGCGAATTCTTTGTGGAATGATGAGTTTTATTACCAACCCACATAAAAAAAAAATGATACGTTTCACAAAAGCCTTCCAGACCCCACATCTTCAGTTCCTTGTATGTAAGCCCCAGGAGTAACTCACAAATGAATAGGAGCGGCAGAAACACTAAAACAAAGCAATCCACCCTTGTGTTAAAAGAGTAACACATGCTGCTAACTGTTAAAGAGAAACTATATCCCAGAAATCAAGTCAGACATGGTTACCTTCACAAACCCTGTGTATTATATCCCAGAAATCAAGTCAGACATGGTTACCTTCACAAACCCTGTGTATTATATCCCAGAAATCAAGTCAGACATGGTTACCTTCACAAACCCTGTGTATTATATCCCAGAAATCAAGTCAGACATGGTTACCTTCACAAACCCTGTGTATTATATCCCAGAAATCAAGTCAGACATGGTTACCTTCACAAACCCTGTGTATTATATCCCAGAAATCAAGTCAGACATGGTTACCTTCACAAACCCTGTGTATTATATCCCAGAAATCAAGTCAGACATGGTTACCTTCACAAACCCTGTGTATTATATCCCAGAAATCAAGTCAGACATGGTTACCTTCACAAACCCTGTGTATTATATCCCAGAAATCAAGTCAGACATGGTTACCTTCACAAACCCTGTGTATTATATCCCAGAAATCAAGTCAGACATGGTTACCTTCACAAACCCTGTGTATTATATCCCAGAAATCAAGTCAGACATGGTTACCTTCACAAACCCTGTGTATTATATCCCAGAAATCAAGTCAGACATGGTTACCTTCACAAACCCTGTGTATTATATCCCAGAAATCAAGTCAGACATGGTTACCTTCACAAACCCTGTGTATTATATCCCAGAAATCAAGTCAGACATGGTTACCTTCACAAACCCTGTGTATTATATCCCAGAAATCAAGTCAGACATGGTTACCTTCACAAACCCTGTGTATTATATCCCAGAAATCAAGTCAGACATGGTTACCTTCACAAACCCTGTGTATTATATCCCAGAAATCAAGTCAGACATGGTTACCTTCACAAACCCTGTGTATTATATCCCAGAAATCAAGTCAGACATGGTTACCTTCACAAACCCTGTGTATTATATCCCAGAAATCAAGTCAGACATGGTTACCTTCACAAACCCTGTGTATTATATCCCAGAAATCAAGTCAGACATGGTTACCTTCACAAACCCTGTGTATTATATCCCAGAAATCAAGTCAGACATGGTTACCTTCACAAACCCTGTGTATTATATCCCAGAAATCAAGTCAGACATGGTTACCTTCACAAACCCTGTGTATTATATCCCAGAAATCAAGTCAGACATGGTTACCTTCACAAACCCTGTGTATTATATCCCAGAAATCAAGTCAGACATGGTTACCTTCACAAACCCTGTGTACTATATCCCAGAAATCAAGTCAGACATGGTTACCTTCACAAACCCTGTGTATTATATCCCAGAAATCAAGTCAGACATGGTTACCTTCACAAACCCTGTGTATTATATCCCAGAAATCAAGTCAGACATGGTTACCTTCACAAACCCTGTGTATTGACAAATGGATGTGGATTTATAGGGGTCTATTCACCATTATCTGAGTTTGGATTTTATCTCGATCTCCTGACTCGAATAAATTCGGCAACCCCCGCATGACCACATCTCGACCTCACAAAATGCTATTCACTAAGCATGTTTACAAGTATGAGATGTGGTGAAAGCAGTTGAAATGGAGGAGAGATCCATTTCAGCTGCCATAATAATAATAATAATATCTAATACAACAATACTTATTTAATAATATTTATTTTTTATATAAACCCTGCCACTAATACTTTGTTGAGGCTGAGACTTCAAATATCTATGGAGACATTTGACTGGCCGACTCTTTCAAAACCAGCAAATGGCTTACCTGGAAGCAGGGAGTCAGCCAGCCAATCAGATGCCACCTTAGCACCATCTGCGGAGGATGGATGTAATAGTTATGTGCAGCTGTTTCTTTGTTTGTGGTTTTATTTCAGAATAGGTGGGTTATTTTTTTTTATTTTGGATGAGGACTCAAAGGTGTTTAGGATCTTCAAAGGGCTTCTTTTTCAGGGTGCCCTGTGGATTTTCATTGCCCACCTGAATTAGTTACTATATATACTGTACATGTAGTTCTCTTCTTGTATTAATAATAATTTACGATGTATGTTCTCTTTTTAACTTGTATAAATATATGTATGTATGTATGTATGTATTCTTTTTAATCTACTGTTAAATGTGTTATGATGTGCAATTACATTCTCTACTGGGTCCCCAGGACATACTTAAAAAAGAGAGAAATCTCAAATCTTAATATATTCTTCCTGGTAAAACACTTTTAAAATAAAATAAATAAATAAAAAAATATTTATATATATATCCAACCCTCAACCTGGCCAAGTTATGTGGAGTTGGGGAAATACGTTGGAACTTACCTTTCATTTTACTTTATTGGGAAAGTCCCCTACCCCAGACCGGTTGCATTTGGTCTGCACCTTGCTCAATTATTTAACAGGGTTTTTTATTGGTCCAGGGGCATTTGGTATATTTAATAGTAGGGGGGCAACTGGCCATGGAGCCATAAACGGTTTAATTCCCACAGACATACTATCAACCAGAAAAGATAATCAGATACACCTGTTGGACAACATTTCTGTCAACCTGGACACAGTGTCAATGATGTGAAACTTATGGTACTGATGGGATTGTTCAGCACACAGAGGGAGATAAAAACATGGGATGTCTGTTTAATTCTTTAATCACTGGCCTTAATAGAGACAGATAATTTATTTCCCAGTGTAATCTTACAAATTATTAATCTTTTTACAAATACTTAATTACTTCAATTAACTTATTTCTGCAAACATTTGACACCTTCATGGATCTGGCATGTGTTATATGATTGTATACTCCCTTTACCAGGGAGTAGACTGATCTAAGGTGCTCTAATTATTTCCAACTTTATTCATGGAAGACCGAATTGCAGGGAATTAAAAAGTAATTTCAAACTTAAGGCCAAAGTATCAGAGTTGGAAAAAGTCTCCCATTCAGCTGATTTCCCTTCTCAATTCCGTGTATTTCACTCTAACGTTGCTCCACTAGGACCTTTGTCAAAACCCTCTTTTTTTTTCTTTCTACAAAAGTGATATTAAGAAGCATGTCAATCAGTGATTTATCTCCAACATAGATATTATCAATAGCTATACCTTATGGTATGGGGCACATCAATGTATTATTACCCTTTTGGCTTGTAAGAGATGGTCTTTATATTTTCACTTACTTACTGTACACTGTGTTATTCTTCTAGCTGTTTTAGTGCTTCCTGTACATATTTCAGTTGTAGATCATGTGTGGTTTTTTTTGTATATTACAGCTGTTATTTTTTTCTAAATAATAGATCTATGTAGCTGTCGGACTCGGAACATAGTAAAAACCAACTTCTTACTGTACATTTTCCAGTGTACAGACCATGAAAGCTCAAAAGCTCATTCACTGTTCAAAAGATATTGTGGCTTACTCCATGTTTAATACATCTTCCTGGAGGTGACATTGCACACACAGAGCTGACGATTGCTGTGAGATCACTGTTATTGGTCTGTCGGTCTGGTTGTAGACTGGAAGCAATCTCCAGCAGGGTATTCAGGCCCAAATGAGTTCGTTTGTATCAGTATGTACTGTCCTGCCCTGTGTACAGTGATGGGGAACATGCTGTTGCTTTATAAATGATTATAAAAGGCAGAGGGGTGTGTTGAACAGAGACTTCCATCCGCCATGATCCAAGTACATAGTATTATTCTGTATACACAAAATAATTTTGTAGGTTGAATGGGAAAAATAAACTTTGCATTACACATAAGCATAATAATTACAAACAATCTTTCCCCCATGTATTTCCTCATTGCACATATTGCTTGGTTCAATGTCTGGCACACAGAATCTTGTAATGGCATGTATTGACCAAGAGTCAACAACCTGTAGGGCTAGTTTTACAGACTTGTGCCATGCTTGTTCTGAATACACAATCCTCTTAAAAGTCATGTATTTAGTGTGGCTGTTTGAGGCAGTACAGCCAATAATGTAGTAAGGGGACTAACCATTGCTGTGAATTGGCTGCCCACTTTCAGTCCCAGAAATTAAACATGGGTCGTGATGTCAGAATCTTGCCCTGCTGTCGCTGTAGCACGAATGAACTGCAAAGACCCAATCTCTATAGAAAAGTCTGCTATTTACACACTAGGCACTACTACACAGTTATGTCAGACGACACACAAGAAGGATGCAGAATAGAGCAAAACAATATAAAAATAAGTAAATAAAATAATGAAGGAGAAAAGTAACGGAATGGAGTGGGGGCCAATAAAGCAGTGGGAAAGGTAAAATAACACATAGATGGAATAGGGGGGAACAAAAAGTAGGAGACCAAGAAATGATAAGGACAGCACTTAAATGTATTAAAAACAAAAACACAAAAGCGAAACTGGGCGAGGCCAAAACAAAAGCAGAAAAGGAAGACTACATAACGAAGGAAGAGTCATGTACGGAACAAACTAGAGATGTGCAGACATTTTCAGCTCAGTGTTATATGGATAACATTGCTTACCAACAGCAATATGGATCCTTTAAAGCAGAAAATCCACTTTAAATATTCAAGGCAAGGTCTTTTACACAGTTCAGTTCACTCTAGTATGAGGCAATTCATATGTATAAGAAGATGGAAAACAATAGTATGGAATAGACATGTGCATTAGTTTTTGGACTAATACAGTTTCATCCGTTCGTCCAAATAATCCAAAAAAGCTAATGAAAGCCGAATGAACGAATGCTCGATTAACGAAATTCATACAACCATCGTTCATTCATTCAGAAGCAGACAGCCACTCTGATATGTCAAATTCGACAATTCCTCTCAATTTCAGATTAAGGTATTGTTTGTAATGAGTCGAAATTGAGTCTATTAGTTACATATCCCACTTAAACCGAAACTGAGATGAAAATTTGTCAAAATTAAGCCAAATTGACCTAACTTTTGAATTCCACAGATCAGAGTCATCAGACAGTCAGCACTAATTTCAGACTAGTTTTTGTTTCGCATAGCATACTGGTATGCAGAATAAAAAGTAACCCTAAATGAATAATGACTGTCTGATGTCTCTGATCTGATCTGTGGAATTCGTCCATTCAGCTTAATTTAGACTAATTTTCGTCTCAATTTCGGATTAAGTTGTATATGTAACTAATAGATTCAATTTTAGCTCAATTTCAGCTTGAGTTGTGTATGCAACTACTTTTGTGTATACAACGACTTTTGTTGTATATGTAACCAAGAGACTCAATTTCAACTTTAGTTGTTGTATATGTATGTATACTAGTATAAGGTTGGGGAATTCGGATGAAAGAGCCGAATTTCATTCTCTCCCTTACACTTTTGCGCTTAGGCGAATTTTCGGATGACATTTGGTTGTAAGTCTTTCATCTAATTCTTATACTATTAAACATTGGTGAATTTTCATAGGTGAAAATAATTAATGAATTTTGTCAGAAACAAATGCAGAAATGGACAAAATTTTTTTTGTTTTGCACCAACTTTAACATCCACAAATGTAATTAGTCTAAGGTAATGTTATTTATCTTGTGTTTGTTTTCAGAGTTTGGAAGAACAGCCACTTCGGTCTCCAACATCCCTAGCAAAGTATAAATTCATGTAACCAAAAGCAGCGCATACGTCTCCCAATCCAGGTGTTTTGCTAGTTTTTATTGCTCACAAGCTGGTGGAGTAAAAAATTATAATTTAAATTTAATAATGATAAAAAAATGTTTTATAAACCCCCATTGTGTCCATAAATGACACTACCATGAAAACGAAAGCAACATTATATGGCTTCCCCGACTAAGGAGGAAACCATTCTCTTGAACTTTGTTGTCAGTTCCCTGGACATGTCTGCTGTTGTGTGTAACATGTGTAACGGGAGTTTGAAGAAAAAAAAACTCCAAAAAGCTCCCCAACAACTGCTACCATGGGAAATCTATGTTCACCGAAAGCCTTGACATAGATATAATATTTGCATTTTAAGGATCAGTTTCAAGCATATTTTGCACACTATTATTGTGAATTTATGAGGGTGTTTAGAATAGTCCATTGCTTAGTTTGCCCCATGTAAAGTTTTGAACATCTCTGCAGCCTTTCCACTTCCTGAGTAAAGTAAGACTATGGAGTTGGACTATGAGTGATCAGATCTCCCAACATTTGCAACCTGCACTGTGTAGCACTGTGACTCAAAATGACCGCACTATTGCGCATGTGCAGACGACACATTATTCATTGTCCAGTGTCCTGCATTCTGGAGAATGAAAATTGCGATTGGGATAGTGGTCCAGAATCGGGACTGTCCCGCTTAAAGAGAGGTAGAGCTGCTCACAGGTGGACAGAATTTAGGATTAACATGGGTAGGACTTGGCTGCAACAGGAAAAAAAATACTGGCCTTGCGATTGCCTCCATAGTGTTAACATTGGCCTTAAGTCAATTATTTACCAGTCTGCCAGTAAAATACCAGCTGGGTGGTAAGTCTAAGTGGGAGAAGCCATGGACCATTCAACCTACCTGGAGATAATATGTAGCAGTCAGTCATATTCAAAACGTTTCAAGCTTGTGTGTGAAATCTGGGAGGTTCTGAGGCATCCTTTGTTGATGCTCTGTAGAAAAGAATGCCCTGCCCACAGGCTTCTACTATTTCATTAGAATGATTATGACCACCTGCATAATATTGAGAAGGTCCCTTTTTGCCACAAAAAAAGCCTTGACCCATCGAGGTATGGACTCCACTTGGCTTCTGTAGGTGTGCTGTGGTATTTGGCAGCAGATCATTTAAGTCCCATGACTTGCGATGTGGTGCCACCATGGATTGGACTTGTTTCGCATTCATGTTTCATCAAAGAAAATAAATATATACACCCTGTTCCAAATTATTATGCAAATGATATTTTTCTCATTTAACTAAATAATTGATGTAAATAACAGTCAGCATAATTCTCATGTTATCAACTATTAAGAGTACAATTCAAATTTTATTGAACAAACTTCCTAATGATAAGAGAATTTTTTTTAAACATAAAAAACTTACAATGCACTGTTCCAAATTATTACGCACAGTAAGTTTCAAAACACTTTATAGGTTGTAAAGAACTGAAAATTGTCATTTGTTGTGTTTGCAGCATATTTACTGAAATCAAAAGCTATTTCAATCAAACTCATAACAACATTTTAACTTTTTAAACATTTTAACAGGTCACATTACATTTTAACATAGGACCCCTTATTTGATAGCAGCTTCACAAGTCTTGCATCCATTGAACTTGTGAGTTTTTGGACAGTTTCTGCTTGAATTTGTTTGCATGATGTCAGAATAGCCTCCCAGAGCTGCTGTTTGGATGTAAACTGCCTCCCACCCTCATAGATCTTTTGCTTGAGGATGCTCCAAGGGTTCTCAATAGGATTGAGGTCAGGGGAGGATGACTTTCTCTCCTTTTATCCCCATAGCAGCCATTGATGCAGAGGTATTCTTTGCAGCATGAGATGGTGCATTGTCATGCATGAAGATGATTTTATTACCGAAAGCATAGTTCTTCCTTCTGTACCAGGGAAGAAAGTGGTCAGTCAGAAACTCCACATACTTTGCAGAGGTCATCTTTACACCTTCGGGGACCCTAAGGGGGCCGACTAGCTCTCTTCCCATGATTCCGGACCAAAACATGACTCCACCACCGCCTTGCTGACGTCGCAGCCTTGTTGGAACAGGGTGGCCGTCCACCAACCATCCACTACTCCATCCATCTGGACCCTCCAGGGTTGCACGGCACTCATCAGTGAACAGGACTGCTTGAAAATTAGTCTTCATGTATTTTTCTGCCCAATGCAGCCGTTTCGGCTTGTGAGCATTGGTTAGTGGTGGCCGAATAGAAGGTTTATGCACAGTTGCAAGACTCTGGAGGACTCTACACCTTGATGTCCGTGGGACTCCAGAGGCACCAGCAGCTTCAAATATCTGTTTGCTGCTATGTAATGGTATTTTAGCAGCTGCTCTCTTGATCCGATGCATGGATCTGGCAGAAATCTTCCTCAATGTGCCTCTATCTGCACGAACCCGTCTGTGCTCTGAGTCAGCCACAAATCTCGTAATAGTGCGATGATCACGCTTAAGTTTTTGTGAAATATCTAACGTTTTCATACCTCGTCCAAGGCATTGAACTATTTCACTCTTTTCGGCAGCAGAGAGATCCTTTTTCTTCCCCATATTGCATGAAAATGGTGCTCTACTTAATAATGTGGAACCCCCTCCTTTAGTAGTTTTTCCTTAAATTGGGCTCACCTGGCAATCTAATTATCACAGGTGTCTGAGATTGTTTTCAGTATTCAAAAGAGCACTGAGACACAATGCCATCCATGAGTTAAACTGAAAAACAAAATATTTAATCTTTGTGACACTTAAATAGAACTTGCATAATAATTTGAAACAGGGTGTATATATATATATATATATATATATATATATATATATGTGTGTGTGTATATATATATATATATGTACACACACACACATATATATATATATATGTACACACACACATATATATAAAAAAATTAATAAAACTCACAGTAACGTGTGAGTGTATTACAGATTCTCCAGCAATAAAACTCATAAAACAACACCCCGCATTAAATGCACACACACTCTCACATACCCACAGTCACACTTACGCAAAACCACTCACACACACTCTCACATACAGGCAGAGTCACACTTACACACACACACACACACACACACGCACACACACACAGCTTAATGAAATAAAAATCATTATTTTATTTGTCCCCCTCCCTTCTAATTTACCTTTTATCTGCAGGGAGGGGGCTGTGGCTCCTACTGATGCTGTCATGTCCCTGCTTACATTGGCGGCAGGCTGATCCATCCACTTTGTTGCTGACAGTTGTCCTTTAAAGGTCAAAGTAACCGAGTTGGAAAAATTCTCCAATTCAGCTAAATGGGAGAATTTGTTCTCCACTACTTTGGCCTTAAGTTTGAAATTCCCTTTCAATTCTGTTAAATGTTCGGTTTCATGAATAAAGCCCTATGTCGTTTTAATATCCCAGTCAATGTCTGTGTTGGTGTAATAGTCAGAAATAGGATGTCAATGGGACATTTCCAGCAGGTTATACCGTATTTGCTTGCTAAGACAAGTTTTTTTTCCGGAAAAAAGTTATTTAAAAAACACATAACAGCCGCCGTCACCACCGTGTGCATCTGCCACCGCCGCAACAGTGTGCTTCCACCGCTAGCAAAATCACATCCTCCGTGTGCCATCCCCCGGAAACAGCAGTGAAGTTGCAGCACCAGACCCACGGAGTTGTGTAACTGTTGCGTTTGTCACGTGGATCGTGTTTGAAAAACTTTATGCTGCATAATGCAGCATGTTGTGCCATACCCCCTGCCTGTCAGTCTGTGGCACTATGATGTGCCCTTTTTAAGCCAGCTTAAGGGTTACTGAGAATAATGGGACATGTTGTTCCTACAGATGTGATACTCTCTGAGTAACTGACTGATAGGAAGGCAAGCACCTACGGTAAAAAAAACCCACACAAAAAACACTCTGCACATGTAATAAAATGTACCACTCCACATACTAGCCCCAGTCCTATCTCCACACTACCGTACATACATGTGTATGAGTGAGTATCATATTGTTAATGTGCATATGAGTGTCAGAGTGTTTGGTAACTGTGCGAATGAGTGTCAAAGAGTGTCAGAGTGTACTGTAAGTCTGTATATGAGTGTCAGAGTGTATGGTAAGTATGCGAATGAGTGAGTGGCAGACATAAAGTGTATTTATGAGTGAGTAGCAGACTTCAAGTGTGTGAATACAAAAAATAGAAACAGTTATTTTCCATGCTAGTTTTTTTTAAAGATGTTTTGATGTTATACTTTGCAGATAATCTGGTTGTTATGTGTTTTAATAATTAAACAATGTTTTATGGAAAACAGTGGATTTGATTTTTTTCCCCCATAGGATAGTCTTATATTTAGGCCTTTTCTTTCTTTTTTTTCAACAAGATCCAAAATTTGGGGGTGTCTTCTTATAATCGAGTAAATACGGTATATCAGGGCAACCATTGTGCGGCCTGCGTACCAAATGCCCCATCTGATTTAACTATATCCAAATTCCATCTAGCCCTATAATTGGTTAGTTTATAGGGTTTACTCAGGTAGTTCTGAGTTTCTGAAAATATGAGTTGCGATAACTACGGTGATCTGAATATCCCTGAAATTCTGGCTACTCAGAGACCATCGATGTGGCTGCTGACCAAAATAGTAGCCTCTATCCACCTCATAGACTAATATTATTTTTATTTTGGGTAGACTTTGGCTATTTCGTTTTTCACCCCAGGCAGTACAATGGCTTGGGCCAGCCCTGGCCATAAGGCTTCCGGATCTCTAAATTATATATGGGTGGCCCCAATAATAATCAGGGCCAATAGCTACCTAACAGGCCTCTGGTCCCAATAGCATCCTATTCCCCAATATTAAACAGGCCAGGGGCTGGTTGAAGACCCCTCAAAAAAAATGTATCTGGGTCCTAAAGTCTTCTGGACCTCATAAATGAATTAATTAATTACAAAAATAACCCTGCCTACCCCACCCCCATCTCTACCAAAATGTTTCTGTAGAATGTGCCTCACTTGGTTAATCTCATAGCTTTAGGTAGTCACAAAGGACACGTTTTCTGTTTTTATTTATTTATTTTGTTATTTATTTATTTTCATTTTTCACTAAGGTCTTGTCTTCAATGAATCAGCTTGTGATCTACAATTAACCTTATTAACAGATGTCACTGTTAATGTCACTCTCCCTTTAGTCCCTGGCGTAATCACTTAGGGTCAACTCAGGTAGGATCCATCAGATCATTTCGGACCCAGTCAGATCACTCCGATTCGTGCTACTCAGATTACAAGTAATGTTGAAATCAGTGATTTTGAATCGTCACGAAAATCGCCCAATGTGGCCAATTTTCATGCTAACATTTTGGAAGCATAACTTCTCTGGAGCCTTCTGAAATGGTAGCTTAGGTCTTCTACATAGACTTCCATGTGGAGGACTTTGGCTTATTTCGGGAGGAGCTTGGCTATTATGGGAATAGCCAAAGTCTTATCATGTAAGTCCTCCTGAAATGGCCGAAATTAAATGTAAAAAAAAATCTTTCACAGTAATAATATACATAAAAATAAATAAAATTATCATAAAACAATACAAAAAGAATTTCTTCAAATGTATAAATGCTCCCACATGGTCTCAGGTCTGAGAGCAGGCAGGTCACCTAACCACCGACGTTCTGACCTCAGAAAACCTGCAGGGAGAGCGAGAGGAAGCATAAGGCATGTATGTGCGCCTGAGCAGTGCCTGCCAACAGAGAGGCTGGTGAGGGGAGATCGCCTGTCACCCCCTGAGGGAGGGCCTGGGTGTCTGGTGGCAAGATTTCATCAGTTAGCACTCTGGACTGAAAAGTGTTGGAAAGGTTGAAGTAGGCACTAGGGGAAAAGGAAAGTCCAAGGCTAAGCACCTTGAGTTGTACCTGGTACAGTTCATAGCTTGAACGCTTGATCACACACTGCTGCTTTTCTTATACCAAGGGAGGACTGTGTAAACAGATAAGAACCATTCGGCCTACCTAGGCTGGCCAATGTTCTGAATACTTTCATTAGTCTCTGGCTTTATCTAATATCCAGGATAGGCTTCTGCCTATCCCATGCACAGGGCTGCCATCAGAGGGTGAAGGGCGATGTCCATTTAAAAATAAAAAAAGTTTGCCGACAGAGACTGGCTGGCGAGGGTGGTAAAAAAAATCTCTCCTCATCAGGCTCGCTGAGGGCAAGCAGGCTGCTTGATATCTGTGCATTGACCAAGAAAGACACAGGAATCTCATCACACCTTCAGTGGAATTTATTCCAATGAACACGTTTCAACTCAATAAAGAGTTTTTTCAAGTGCATTGCCCAAGCCGCACAGACTGCCTCTCAGACTGCCTCTCACGCTCCCCACATGTGTTCTGAGGTCAGAGTATCAGGGTTCACATGACCTGCCAGCGCTCAGTCTTCAAATCACATGGGTATCACGAGAGGCAGCATGGTTATGTAGGCATATGGGTCTGTGTATATATCAAGTTATAGGCCTGCAATGTGGGTGCTGGAGCAAGTCCTGGGTGTGCAATATGGGTGCTGGCTGTGGTAAGTCCTGGTGTGCAATGAAGGTGCTAGGGCATGTCCTGGGTGTGCAATGTGGGTGCTGGCTGGCGTAAGTCCTGGGTGTTAAATATGGGTGCTTGGGCATGTCCTGGGTGTGCAAGGCGGGGCTATGGCAAGGGATGTTGGGACCAATAACAAAAGTAGTGTAGGAGAAATGGAGTGGGGGAGGTGCAGCCCAGACCATTTGTTCTGTTAGGGGCCCCCCAATTTCTGATGGTGGCCTCTTGTTGTGTTAGTTTTTCTTCTTTGTACTCTCCTCCTTTTACTGTGTTGATTATTGATTGTACTCTGTACAATGGCATGAGCACTTCCATCTTTCTATAAATGCCATTTGAGCCCTCAGCAGGAGCAAAATCCAAGAGGAAACGTTTTCAGCCTTCTGGCCCTGTCCACTAAGCCACCCGAGACCGATGAACCAGTCGAGGTGGGAGAGCCACAGGAAAAGGGCGTGGTCTGGACGAGACTTGATTTCGGTCACAATTACATGCAGTGGCTTTCTTAAGGATTGGTCTGCAGAGCCTGCCATAAAGACCTACATTCTGCTTGCTCCACACATACACCTCATCTCTCAGGCAATCAGCGTGATCACGCTGGAATGTCTCCTTTCTGCTTGACATTTCTTCCTCTGGTTTCTCCTTATATGTTTCCAAAGTGAGCAGACAACTCCTCAGATTTCGCATTTGTGCTGTGCTCCACACTTTTCCACTGCAGAGCGTCCAGATCCCTCTAAACCAATGCCAGTAGCTTTTGTTAATAGCCAATTATCAGTTGGATCAATCAGAGAGGACTTGGTTCCATTTCTTTTCAAAGTCCTCATTGTCTTTAATGAAAGACACTATTTTCTTTAGCTGAAGCCCCCTAGGAATTCGACGTACCTCCAGGTACTTCTCCAAGCTGGCCACATCCCACAATAGTCGTTGTTCCTTATTTGTACTTTTTTTCCAGGTTGTTAAATAGTGTGTGTAACTCCATATTGTGATCCATTTTTGATTCACTCTTCAAGAAAACAGAGATTCCTAGTTTCTGTTGGTCTTCTTCATTCATTCTGTAAATGGAAACCAATTGACAGAGCCCCATTAGCTTAAACGATTTTATTGTGTTAGTCCAAGTTATTGGCTTGTTAATTTGTAATATGGCTGTCCAACATTAGCCACCTCTGGATGTTACAGGCCATGTTTCTTCCGGAGCAAGCAAATTGCATCAAAACCTTAAATATATATGTGTACACATTGACAGCAGCCGGCTCTATAAATAGTAGATCCACCTCTAACTGGGTGCTGCAGCCAATAGGACAAGGTGCTAGGTCCAAATTGTAAATTCATCAATCCACGCCAGAGGCGAAAAGTCCAAATTATAAAACTGGTCCACAAAATCAGCTGGTATTTTGTTCATACCAGTTTTTAAACCGGTTTGACTGTTTTACAGTGCTTAGTAAATGAGACCCTTGATCTGGATAGCCAAAAACAACTGGATTTTTAGAAAGCATGTTTCTGTTCAGGTATGCAAAAACCAAACTGCAGGCCCAGAAATAATCTGACAGGTAAACAAACGTCTAGGTGCTAGATTGATAGGCATGACCATAATAATTTGGAAAATGTACAAACAGCCAACAATATGTTTAAACATGCAGAATCAGAGACGAGATCCATTTTAAGAACACAAATATTTGCTTGTTGCAAGGAAGGTATTTGTGAAGATGCCTGTGAGGTCTGGAGAGAGTTATGTGCCCACGAATTTATCATACGACGAGATCTTAAACCGGACCACTAATCTTCTAAAAACCTGTAAACAAACTACTCGTGGAAGACTCCAGTTGTGTTTACACTGTCTGTGGGCAATTGTGCAATGGTCATATAGCCGCGTAATTTCATTTATTAGGTAGAATGGATGCACTTGGAAAAGCTGAAAACAACTACACATGTAATTATGTTCTACATATATATATACATATATATATATTATGTCCTTATTATGACATGTTAAAAAAATTATGCTACAAAAAAAAATGACATATCTTGTAGGAATACAATAGAATAGCAAGTTGCATGCCTTTTTGTTTCAAGAGAGAATGAAAAATTGTGCACTGTTCAAAAGATATTGTCCCCTAAACTTTGCGAAAACAAAAAACCAAATCAGAGAAGCAACTCTATAGAGAAACTAAAGGGTCTTCTCAATACAGACCAATGAGGTCCGAAATTGCACCAGATCGGTCAAAGTAACCTAAGTTTTCCAAAATTCAGCTACTCAATTTTAGCCCAAAATCATTAATTTCCGCTAATTATATGCAAATTATTGGCCATATTTTGTTCAGGAATTTCAGCCGTACTCAATATGGCCGAATTTTGGTCATTTCTATTCTCTAGTTGTAAACTGGAGAATTGAAATGTAAATCAATTAAAAGTAGTAATCAAAACAAATTGCCCCCCATGGGCCCAGCAGACTGCTGCTGGCCCCATGGGTTTCACAAAATGTACCTGGCCCCAGTTAAAACCATGGCAACAGTGAATGTAAAAAACATCCCTGGTCCAATTAAAATCTAGAAGCCCCGGCCCTCCATAATATGCACAGGGGCAGGGCAATAAGCCCTGACCCACCCATCAAAAACAGGTAGGGTTCCCAAATGGCTCCCAGCTTCCCATTATACACATGGGGTTTCAGTATAGGTACCCCCATAATAAATGGGACTGGGAGCTGGGCAAATGCTTCCAGCCCCAAGTATAATACATGGTTTGGAAAACCAGCCAATGGTAGAGCTGGGATAGGGAGGCTTCCGATTGCTTGACAGAGTCAGCCAAGCAGATGCCTTCTTCATTTAAAAAAAAAATCCCCAGGCAAGGATTTCATTCTACATCCATCTACTATCCTACTCTACTGATGCCCATTCACTATAAGTATGTGTGTATATATATATATTTTTTTTTTCTTGAGTATCAATAAAACCATTTAAATAAATAAACATTTATATATTTTGCAAATACAGTGGTGTGTTTGCAGTATCTGCCACTCTTTTTATCAAGTGCAATATTTATATTATTTGATATGAGTTAGAGTTTTCTATTAAAAGGGTTTGTATTAGTGGTGTATTAGTGGTGTTTTTTTAAGTTTACTGTTGTATTTTTTTACCTTATTATATTTAATATAGAGGGAAGGCTGAAGAACAGGTTGGAAAGGGTTAAATAAAAATAGAGGGAAGGCTGGAATATAGGTTGAGGTTATGAAGTGCTGTATGTGATATGTGTAATTTTATATGTGATATGTGTATTTTATATTTATATTAAATCATCATTTTTTTCTTAGTAATAATAAATGCTACTATGGTATTATAAAACTATTACCATGCCAATGAAAATTGATTTGTATTTTTTTTTAAATTATATATATTACTACTACAATATACATAACATTAATATAATATTTTTTAATGTTATTATGCTAATGTAGTTTTTATATTTTTAATAATCATATTTGAATATATTTAATTAACTTTTATACAGTTTTTATGTATTTATCCTCCGGCTCCAAAATGTATGTGCCAATTAGAGATCACTGTGATGGTTTCTGACTAGCCCACATTTAAGGGCTACTTCGATCACCAAAGTGATCTGATTGGATCATCAAAGTGATCTGATTGGATCATCAAAGTGATCTGATTGGATCCGATTGGATCATCGAAGTGATCTGATTGGATCATCGAAGTGATCTGATTGGATCATCAAAGTGATCTGATTGAATCCAAAACTTGGAGCGATGTTTTTCTCATATTTGGTTCGGACGAACTGAAATATTTTTTTGTCCAAATGCCTGTGAATGAATCAAAAATTTCGGTGGTGGTTATGTTGGATATCGAAACAAAGACCTTTTTATGTGGGTACAGTGAATGAGAAAGAGAAACACTACAACTAAACACTAACACTGCAGAAATGTAAAAACAGTCGTTGTCCAGAATTACCAAAAATGTTGTAGAAGTCCGGTCACTAAGAAGAAAATGAGGCTGTAGTGTCGTGTAGGAGGTAACACCCCAGAGTGAATGGAGATGGGGAATCTGACATTTCATTGATAGTGTCTTATATTTTGTTCCAAAAGGGTTTGTTGATGGGACATTCCTACCAACTGTGCAGTAGCGTTCCTTCTTCATCACAAGTACAACAGCTAGTGCAGGATTTATACGGCTCCAGCTGTAAACAGCAAGGGTGGTATGTAATAGTCCGACCCACACAACATATAGTGCTTTATAACCATGCTGATAATAATCTATTGTGTCAATGTATTGTTTGGTGGGAATTTCCCTTACATGTATCAACATGCATGCTTTAATTGTTTCTCATTGTGCGTTAGCTTGCTTCTAAGATGTTTATAGGTTCAGGGGACAGTTTTTCAGTGAAACCGGTGGTGTTGATCTTTTGAATCTAAATTATTATTTGTAACCTTGTCAACGTCTTGACTGTCTTTCCTTTTCATTTTGCAACTCATTTCATGTATGGTTTCATGGAAAACAGGGACATTTTTATGTGACCCCAAACATTTGAACAGTAGTGTATATACAAACGTTGCCCTTAAAAACTGAAGTAAAGGTTCAACATTTTCCGTATGTACTTATCCCGAAACATTTGATAGCACAGGAAGCAACACAACAGAAAAAAATCATTGTTCCAATCTCTGTACCATCTTAAAACCAGCTATTTACTAGGGTAAACAAAGGATTAACATCCGAGCAAACCATTTAAAACTGCATGCATAAATGCATGTTTATCCACATGTAAATGTAGATCATGGTACAATTTCTCGCCAAATATGAAATATCATCAATTTATCATACGCTTTTCTTCAACATAAAAACTGCCCATAGCAAGTGCTGTGAAAGGCCATAGAACATCATTAATTCTATTAGGTATTCTCTAAATTGCCTGTGATTCTTACTATTCTTATTAATGAAATGAATCAAAGTAATGTGTTCGGTGATCTGAGATTCTGCTCTTAAAGGAAGACTACTGCGATTATCTAGATGGAGATAGTTGCAGTGCAACAACAACATTTGGAAGTTCAGCTATGAGTTTAAAAGTGGAGCCTGTGAGTACAAACCCTCACATCAATGCAAATCGGCAACCCACCCCCTTCATATGTTCTAAATATAGCCCGGTGTTCACATGTAAATATAAAGTATACATTCAGAGTGCGCGCCCCTCCATGTGTGCCCTTACAAGAGAAGGCTTTCAGCTGCTCTTGTGCTTTGAAGATTAAAAATGTATATGTGTCTTTAACCCAGAGCAGAGGAGATCTCCAGCATCCAGTAAATTACATCTGGATTGAGTTCGACCACTCTAAGGAATTAAATGTTTGAATTTCCACATTTTTTTTTCTTTCTTTTCTTTTAGTTGAAAAAGTAAGAAGAAAAAAAAAAAAGTTTAGGGAGTCAAGTTGCATAATCAGTACAAATTGTTTTCAGTAAAGCAGACAGTTTCATACATTGTTGCATAAGCTGTGTAAATGGTTTTAGAACAAGGTCAGATGGCAAAGACTTAGTCCCTCCCTCGGTGTCCCTATGTCTTCACTCGTATTAATGTAGCTCAAGCTGTATAAACCGCCAGTCCCCCAGAGAATACTTCTACTGTACACAAGCTGGATATGATTGTTGGAGTCACGACTTGAAAATAACACAAGTAACAAAACAAAGAAAGAAAGAAAAAGGGATGATTCAAATGTTGCCACTATGACATTGCACATACACATAGCTCCCTCACAAGGTCCTTTGTTATCCAGAGAAATACAGTTTCTTTTAATTGAATGAGTGCATCAAGTGTGAATACTTTTAATGGAAATTCTTTAATGAAATACTTTTTGAACCCTTTTTGCTTGTATAGCAATATCAGACTCAGGAGGCTGCCATGTTGTTTAGAATCTTGGGTCAGATGAAGGAAGATCTGACCCTTCTGACCCAAGATGTCTACTGTCTGATAGAGCAATACAGGGCAAAGAGGGCTCAATAAGGTACTTTATTTGTATTCTTTCACTAAAGTATTTCTATTAAAATGTATACATTTGAAGAAATCTTCCAATTAAACACAACTTTCTGTTGAATGAATATTCATTCAAAAATTTAACTTATTTTCAAAACACAGGCAAATAAATAGTGGCAAACCACAACTAAACATGCACACAATATCAAAACAACAACAACGAGAAAACAAAGAAACAATTTTTTTAAACTAGATTAGGAAACAAATTTATCCCATAAAAAGGATTTTAAAAATGATTTGTTATACACGTAAATAACTAGAAGGTTTCTGAATGAGGTATACGGTGCAGATTTATATTTACATTTTCTATAACAAAATATACATATAGCTTATTGCCAGGTAGCAGGAAAATGTTCTTTGTCCAGTGTCTTGTTCACAGCAAAAACTATGCCCAGTATGGAGCTTTTTTAAAAAAAAAAAAAATACAAAGATCTTTGTCTGCTACATCTCTGTCCTGACAGTGGCCTATATTTTAAACCATACAGAAATCGCAATTTATAATAAACATGCTCTAGATTTTAACTATTCCCCTGCCTTTCGGTTATCACAAAGGAACAATGCTAAATCATTTTCTGGCCTTCCGCTTTAAAGAGGGACAAAACTCTGAAATGAGTTTTAACAAAGCACACAGCAACTTCTGCCTGACTAAAACTGCCTTATAATTTAAACAGTTCTCTGATTATGCGCAATTCAAAAGATATCCCCCTTGTATTTGGACACGCACAGATTCGGAAGCTGTGATTTATGGCAGCAGAGAGAGGCGTGCTAGCGACCGTCTCTCTCTGCTGTTGGTGAGTGGGCTCGTGCCATACACAATAAAGAACTGCGGAGAATTGACTCCTCCCAACTGGAGGTGTGTTCGGTGGCCCAGAAGCTAAACACCAATCAGCACAGTCTGGCCACGGAGCCCAACTCTGTTACATAGCTGTTTGGACATTTGATTTCAGACTTCCAAAGCACCACTCAAAAGCCATTCAAATCAGAAAGAAGTGGGGTTCTGTCTCATCAAAACTTGCAAAGGTCATTTAGTCCCTTTTTGAGTCATAATGAATTCAGCAAAAAAAGTCAGTGGCAGAAGAGGAGAGCAGAGCAGAGCATGACCATTATTGTACTGTTGTACAATACTCACAGAGTGAGTGCACACTCCCAGTGCAATCTCTATGGCAAGCAAAGTTTACCACCAAACCCTTGTAGCATTCAGTCTGAGATGATAGCAGGCAAGTCTGTTAGGATATGTCATTTATCTGGGGAGAAACCAGGGACAACCAGGGATTTTTTTCATATAGTTTGTCTTGTATTTACCAGTTGACATTAGCATGCATTGATGGGCTGAAAAAGTGAATAGACAGTAATGAATGTGCAGGTGACTCAATCCCATGGAAGGGCAATGGGTCAGGTTTACAATTGCGGAGTTATGTAACACCCGGAGAAAGTTACTGGTACTGATTTGGCACAAACCTCAGACACACAAGATGAGGGATGCACAGAGAGATCTGTGTTGCGGTAGTCTGGTCACACAGCTCACCTTTCCACCGCTCCCTCGCGATAAACACTACATAATAATAGAGGGAGCAGTGCAGTGCATTATGGGGTAATCCGTGAATTGAAGGAACAGTATAAAGGGAATTTGTGCTACCAGACTACCTGATTCAGGATAGGCCTCCGTGGTGCTCAGTAAATTAAGCGCAAGCAGTAACCAGCTTAATATATATATTTGTATTAAATGATAATATTTTGTAGGTAGAAGGACAATCAAGGTCGCCGTCAGTAGCTAGGGGGGAAATGAATAGTGGAAGGGGCTGTAGGATATAGATGGTTGCTGTCGTACAATGGACAGGCTGAGGGACAGTAGAGTGACTGCAATACTGTGAATGGAACTGTGGGCAGTACAGTGGACTCTGGGGACATCAATAAACTTTTGGGAGAATGATAGGGCTGGGGCGCAATATATTAGGGGAATCAATTTCCAATTTTAACATCAGGAGCAAACAGAGAGAGTTACAGCTTGGCATATGGGAGGAGGACCCACTTCGCTGTAAAGAAAGAACCTCTTTTGGATCTAGTGATATTATAATGAATATTGCAGCCACTTTCACTCACTGGGTTTTAACAATAGTAATAATAGTTCAGCTAACTGTGGCAGGAGTCGTTTTAAAGATCTTTCCCATCCTTCTTTAAGGAACAATTATATAAGATAACAAAGGTTAGTTGGCACAGAATAAAGTAATAAGCAGCATAAATTAAAATTTGTTGCAAAAAGAAAATTAAATTCACTAGACAACATTGGATAACTGATAACATGTGGGAAAAGTGAAAGACAACAAAGCAGCATCGGCTGAGAAGATTTCATGTGAAGTTCCTCAGAAGCTGTAGGCTTTGTGGCACTACCAATAATGCAAGGTCCATTGGGCACGTACAGCCATGGTTCCTATTGTATTTTGTTGCATGTTAAATTAGATTTAAACACAACTTTTGGGAAATGAGCAAGGGGCCCAATAAACCACTAACATTTCTTTGTGGATCTTGGATGATCAGCTTGATCATTAACATGTTGCATTTTGGAAAATAGATGTTGATCTTACAAGATTACTAGGAACGTCTGAATAAACTATGGATTCAGAATCAGCACCTCTCTAGTGCAGTAGATCAGAGGCTGACAAATCTTTGTAGAATTTAGGACCTAGACAGCCATACCTGTAAGAAATAAGATCTGGTGTATATGTTTTAGCCATGGACCCTTTTCCCTTGGTCTACAGTGGCCATTAGCACAACTTTAGGTTGTGATCCAACAAGATGCTGGGCTTTCAATGAACAAAGAAATCTTATTTTACTAATGGGTCTAATGAAGTTCCAGTTTACAAGGCAAAGATTGCCAAGGTAATCTGGCCACAATCACGGGATACTAAAATGCTTTTAACCAAATTCATCGGTAAAAAAAATATATATATATATAAACCTTTAACTTACTTTGTTCCTGTTTGAAAGATTTACCTTTGTGACTTAACTATGAAGTTACTTTATGGTATATTTTTAACGTGAACAGGAAATTTCAGATTTTTATTAATAAAGTACACAGCACACAGTAACGGTGTGCATCCAACAGGCGATATTTATAAACTCAGTTCTGGTGCAAAGTTTAAGAAGTGGTCTAAACAGCAAGAACAGTCCAATTTCCATGGTGATTGCTCCACTTTTAGAAACTTTGATCCAGAATAGACTTTAATAAATAAGCACATACGTCTATTTGCAACTAAAAGCTCACACTCTAGTACATGGTTGCGAAATGATTGGTTCCCATCAACCCTTAATAAAGCTGTCTTTACTTATTACTATTTCTCATGACAATTTTTTCTGTGACATTATTGTACAGCACAACAGAACCAGGTGGAGCAAGTAATCATGCTATTGTCCTTAAGGTGCGTACTCACATAGAGCCCATTGTGCTTGTCTCCAAAGAACGTGAAGGCTTTGGAGATGGAAAGCAGCCCAGATCCACCATCGTCCTGTCTTCGGGTAATGGAGTCCCCCACTTTGGTTCCAAAAGGGTAGAAATCAGACAAAGGAACCAAGCAGTGGACACTACACCACACAGAGCACACAAGCCACAGCTGGGACAGTGACCCCATTCCAAGAGGTACTGTCACTGCCCAGGGGGGCTCTCCAGCACCCAGTGGCTGACCTTAACTGTTCCCAAATGCCTTTGTCAACTCAACTATTTGAACTTCTCCAAGCAGTGTAATTCTATGTGGTACCTACAAGTCTACATACACTATGCAGGACCTGAATTCACTTGTATGATGGTCTATGTTTCCTATAGAGCAGATAGTGGGCTAATCATCCATTCCCATGTACAATAAGATGCACATATCCTCTGTACTGTGCTCCTTTACCTCAGGATGATGTAGTAACAATAGTTTAAAAGCTAGTGAAGGTATCTTACTGTGTCTCCCTGCTGTGTGTCTATTTAGCATATGCTGCACTCTTTTTCTGAGAACTCTCTTAATACCGTTCCTTTAGTTCTGGTGTCCTCTGTTACACGCAGACCTTTAATCTTTGCACTTCCCCACACTGTCTCTCTATAGTGTTCCCTGCACTAAGTTTTTATCTTCTTTTCACTTTTCGACACTTCTCTCACCCTGTGCAGTCCCCAGCACTCTCTCAAGCTGTGCTATATATATCCACACTCTCTCTCGGACAGTCTCTCTAAGTTCTCCCCAGTGCCCTCTTAAGCTTTCTCTCCCTGTTGTACCCAGTACACTGTCAGACTGCCTCCTTGTTAAGTCCCTGCAAACTTTGCACTTTCCTAGACCCGGCAGCTGTGCAGTCCCGTGCAATATGTCAAACTGTCTCCCAGATCAGTCCCTGCACTCTCTTAGACGGTCTCCCTGTGCAGTTCTATGCACTCTCAATCTGCAACACAGTGACACTGAAGTCTCTGTTTCGAACAGACTGGAGGATTCTGTCCCCTCCCCCATTACTCTAACAACCCCCCGGAATGAGAGGTGGGGGCTCCAGCCAATCACAGCCAGGTGTGTCCGTGACGCGGTCTCTTAAAGAGCACTGGAGGGCTGGGCGTGAAGAGGTTAAGTGAGAAGTTTGGAGAAGAGCTAAGGAATGTTTGGGACCTCTTGCAAAGCATCCTGGAAATCCTAGTCCCTAGGCTACAATGAAAGAGAATAGACAGGGCAGTGGTGGCAAAACTTTGGCTGTTATGGAATATATTTGCCATGATGTTCACACAGGGAAAATAATCATAGCTAAGAAACATGGGAAATGTAGTCTTCCACAGCTGGAATGACAAGGGATAGACCGCCCTGTTATAGGGGAACATATCCACTATGTTACATTAAAACTTGCTAACACTGGCAGTTAAAATGCAGACTATCCTTCTGTCTGCAAAAATATGTATTAACTCACTGCACAGTGGCAGCGGACATCCAGACATACCTATTAACTGCACACTGGCAGTGGACACACAACCATATCTATTAACTGCACACTGGCAGTGGACATACAACCATATCTATTTACTGCACACTGGCAGTGGACATACAACCATATCTATTAACTGCACATTGGCAGTGGACATACAAACATATCTATTAACTGCACACTGGCAGTGGACATACAACCATATCTATTAACTGCACACTGGCAGTGGACATACAACCATATCTATTAACTGCACACTGGCAGTGGACATACAACCATATCTATTAACTGCACACTGGCAGTGGACATACAACCATATCTATTAACTGCACACTGGCAGTGGACATACAACCATATCTATTAACTGCACACTGGCAGTGAACATCCAGACACACCTATTAACTGCACACTGGCAGTGGACATACCAACATATCTATTAACTGCACACTAGCAGTGGACAAACAAACATATCTATTAACTGCACACTGGCAGTGGACATACAAATATATCTAGTAACTGCACACTGGCAGTGGATATATAGACCACCTCTCTAATAGGCTGGCAGTGAACATAGAGACATTACTTGCACACTGGCAGTGGACATACAGACATCAATTACCTGCACACTGGCAGTGAACATACAGATCACCCTTTTAATATCTGTAGGCTGGCAGTGAACATACAGATGTATCTATTAACTACACACTGGAAGGGAACATACAGACCACCTCTATATTACCTCCATACTGGCAGTGAACAGGTTACATACAACCATCTGTACACCTGCAGTGGACATACATGCCACCTCTCTATTACTTCCACACTGGAGATAAACATACAGCTCACCCAGATATTAATACAGACCACCTCTTTTTTAACTTTCTCACTGGCAGTGAGCATACAGTCCATCTATTTGTTTCTTTGTCTTGTGCCACAATTGTTCACCATGTCACCATTTGTATCACCACTGGCTTTTATACACTCACAAGACACTCAGGTGGTTCCTAATTATATTTTTTATTCTTTGCTATTGAGTTTGCAGGTTGCTAGAAAATAATGTTCTCATCAATATCAGTTATTTTGAGTTCCAAATGTTTGCAACATAGAAAAATTGAAACGTATGGTGGGCAAGGACATAAAAACTGAAACCATAATAAAAACTAAACAATTATTAAAGGAGCTCTGTCAACCTCAGTATTGCTTATACTGTGAATACAAATTTAGAAAAATGATCTATACATCATATCAGCAGGATTGCAAGTAAATGCAGAATTACAGGTTAGACAAAGTTCCATCGTTTGCAGTACCAAATCGCTTGAAGGACCACAGTAACAACGGTTTTCTCCCCGTGGCTATCCCACGGGTCTTCTATATCATCCCCGGGAATGAGCACTGGCTGAATTTAATAAATCTGAAGCTCATGCGATTACGGGGGATGTGGTTCTGGGAGTCAGTGCTATGCCAAGAAAAACACTAGACCTGACCGTATCTATTGTTCTCTGCAATATACATCAGCAGCTAAACAGATTAAGATCATTCACTCCAATTAGAAATTGCTGGCTACCGATTGGTCTCTGTCTAGTTCTTCCAAGCAGCCTTTAATTACCATCTTAAGGCATGGTCATAATTACGTGATGTTCTTTCTCCTAGGGACCCACTACACTGTCATATGTCTGTACATCAACCAGTTAAAGCTAGTTGCTTATGTGCTATAACTGTATATTTAATGTGTGTTTATTTAGACAGATTCTGTTTTCTATATTGGTTTGTGTCCAATGGATTATTCGGAGAGGAGAGCCCTCTGAAGTATTGCAATGTGTCAGAGAGGAGCCAGGGACAATGAGTGATCGTTTACTCTGTCTTTGTTTTTTCTGTGTTAATTGAATTTACTGTTAAACTAATAGTGACGTGTTATTGTACATCTGTAACAGGTCTGGTTAATTGCCGTTTAGTTCCTGTTGTGTTGCATGCTAATATGTGGGTTATGTTAACTTGATTATATCTGTATATAAGACTCTGTTTCTGTTCAAAAAAAGGATTATTATTCTTCATCCTGCACTAAGTGGACAGTGATTTGGATGACTGGAGAGATCAGGAGATCCCAGGGCTAAAATCCCTCAGCCCTTGTGAGGGTCCCTTAGGAAGCAGAGACTGACGGAGGTACCCAGACGGGGTACCAGGAGGTTCCGTCACAGTACCTATTGCATTATTCATTTTTTGTGTGAGATAGCCTAGCATTTGTATTTGAGAGAATCCAAACGAAATGCACTCACTCACAGGACTTCTTAAAGGAAAGTCGATGGTTTAATCACTCATAGGAAATCAATGATAACACATAAATTCCAAATCTACATTTCGGTCCACACGGTGCACCTTTATCATGATGGTGTGGACCGAAACGCCGATTTGGAATTTATGTGTTATCATTGATTTCCTATGAGTAATTAAACCATTGACTTTCCTTTAAGAAGTCCTGTGAGTGCGTGCATTTCGTTTGGATTCTCTGTGATTTAGCAGCACCGCACCCGGGCCACTAACACTCTCTTGACCCAAAGCTGAGTGCATCATACTTTGGATTTATATATATATATATATATATGTATATGTTCACATGGATATAAAAACGTACCCTTTGCGTATATGTTACATTAAATCTATACTGGTCCACTGTGTGAATGTAATGTGTAAAAAGAAATCATGAAACTACACGCATAGAACGCTTGCTTTATTTTGGAAAGTATGAATAATAGGCTCCCCCTGGTGCTTAGCACCTGCATGACGCAAATGCCACAATATTCCCATAGGTGTTTGCAGAATGGCACTAGGCCTATAGACACATTTAGTACTGTTTATAAATCACATCTACTGCATGTGATGGTTTATCTGTGATCATTGTGCTATGTACATTTGGCTAGATTAAAATGTCACTTTACAAACAATTCACTCTACATATTTGCGTTTACAGATCAATGTACTCTCTGTATAAGTATGAGGAACCTGTCTTGTGTGCATGCCACCGATAGCAGCCATGGGAAGTAGACAGAGATTTACACATGCCACCACTTCCTGACTGGTTGTCCGAATCAATATCTTAATTGTCCCTAATTAGGGTTATGCACTGGCACATAACTGCAACAATGGATAGTGACGGCGACAGCGTAGCTTGGAATGACAGTGACAACACCACATAACAAGTGTGAGTTTTAAAGTAAAGTCTGGGAAGTTGGACACTTTGCTAGGTTCCCTCTACCATTACAACCACAATGTGGGCATAGAAGGTGCATGTAAAGTTTACTGCTGTTAGTGTAGTACCTGCCTACCGTCATAAGTTTTCCTTCTTGTGCTGCATTACAGCAGGTGGAAACCACACTCCATGCATTCCATGCACTTGAAACTTATGCGTTAAACAAAGAGAGGCTAATTCCATAATAATGGCTGATGACATTATTTTCTCAGAGAAAAACATGAAAGTATTTCCTGTCACTGATGTTACATCGGGTCTGCATATATAAGCGTACTGACTAAGTTTATTATTATAATAAACAAAAACAGCAGGATAACTATATTTTGTTTAAAAGTAAATTATGGAACATATTCTATACACTTACAAATGCACAAATTAGGAGAAAAATGTGTTTTAAATGTGTCTGTGTAGTCTCCTGTCTACACAGAGCACGTGAGCTAGTACCTTGGTCTGCAATCGAACTCTAGAACAGCCAATAAAGGGTTAAGAAAATGTACAATATACAGAAAGTGAAACAACTCAATTGTGACGATTAAATATCAGACAGGTGTTACTCTGGATACCCAGTAATCAGATGTAAAACCCAGAGCGCCAGAACAAATCAAGCAAGAAGAGCCATATTTCAAAGATTTAGGATTGATCTGATTTGGACATTTTTTTCTGACCACAAATGAGCATACAGCTCCTGGTTTCTAGAAGCTTCTGAAATGAAATGGGCAGACTGGCAACATTTTTGTTTTAATTAGAGTGAGTTGATGTATATTGTGAAGCTTGCAAACATTACTGCTGGTAGCTTTTCTAGGCAGAGTTACCAGATTTTCATTACTCAAATCAAATGAAATAGAACTAATTCTGGTAATCTTTCCCTTCTAGATACTTCTATACATTGTACCTGTGACAAGCCTTTCTTAGCACCTTTGACCTCCTCATAAAAAAAAAACCTCTTGCGGACCCCTCTGGCTATCCAAATAAACCGTGTGTGATTAAAATGTGAAAACAACTTGAACTTTGCCATGAACTTTTGATGAATGGTGCATTGTAGTGAGATGTTTTGGAAGGTGAGTGGAGTGACATATTCATCATCTCTATGACAGCTGTCTCTTTAAGTGTTGTGTATGTGTGAACTGTGTGCAGGAACCAGACTCCATGTTTACACAGCAATGCTATACCTTAAAACATCTTAACATGCCAATGTACACCTAATAACTGGCTGGAGCAGGGCCTTTCTCTCATCTTTATTTATTAAAGAAAAACGGTGGTAATGTGATATGACCTTTTAGCTATTTAGCAGTACCATGTAACCTGGTATCCAATAGCAATGTTTGTTAATTGTATTGCCCACACATAATATTTTCCTCTAACACGTGGTAATTCCATTTTATACATTTCATGTTAATATCATCATTATTATTCATTTATTTGTAATAACCCAGCAAATTCTGAGGCACTAAATAAAGTCATTTGTTTCAGTTTTTTTCACCATCTGCCTATTTCATCCATTGTCAAGTGTTCCATCTGTTAAATTAGATTAATAACTTTTTATGTGGTGCTAACAATTCACACAGCGCTTGGTCCAGAAATAAAGAGGTGTTAAAAAATCAATTAGACAAACAGAGACAAACTTATAAATAAGAAACAGGGCCCAACTCACAAGCCTACAACTCAGGGGAGTCAAACAGCAGCACCCCAGCTCTTGGAGAACTATATATCCCATACTCCCCTGCCAGCCTCTAACCTAAGTACTATGGAAGATAGAAACATAGAAACATAGAATGTGTCGGCAGATATGAACCATTCGGTCCATGTAGTCTGCCCAATTTTTTTTTTGAGTACTTTTATTAGTCCCCCGTTCCCGGTCTTAAGGCTATTCCATACATCCACTACCCCCTCAGTAAAGTAATACTTCCTGATATTACTTTTAAATCGTTGCCCCTCTAATTTAAGACTATGTCCTCTAGTTGTGGTAGTTTTTCTTCTTTTAAATATACTCTCTTCCTTTACTGTGTTGATTCCCTTTATGTATTTAAATGTTTCTATCATATCCCCCCTGTTACGTCTTTCCTCCAAGCTATACATGTTAAGATGCTTTAACCTTTCCTGGTAAGTTTTATCCTTCAACCCATGAACCAGTTTAGTAGCCCTTCTCTGAACTCTCTCCAAAGTATCAATATCCTTCTGGAGATACGGTCTCCAGTACTGCGTACAATACTCCAAGTGAGGTCTCACCAGTGCTCTGTACAATGGCATGAGCACTTCCCTCTTCCTACTGCTAATACCTCTCCCTATGCAACCAAGCATTCTGCTAGCATTTCCTGCTGCTCTATTGCATTGCCTACCTACCTTTAAGTCCCGAAATTATTACTCCTAAATCCCTTTCCTCAGATGTTGAGGTTAGGACTGTACCAAATAGTCTATATTCTGCTTTTGGGTTTTTACGCCCAAGGTGCATAATCTTGCACTTGTCCACATTAAATGTCAGTTGCCACTGCTCTGACCATTTTTCTAGTTTAGCTAAATCATTTGCCATTTGGCTTATCCCTCCATGAATATCAACCCTGCTGCAAATCTTTGTAACATCAGCAAAAATACATACTTTGCCAACAAGACCTTCTGCAATATCACTAATAAAAATATTAAAGAGAATGGGTCCAAGTACAGATCCCTGAGGTACCCCACTAGTAACAAGACCTTGCATCGAATATACCCCATTGACTACAACCCTCTGTTGCCTGTCACTCAGCCATTGTCTAATCCATTCAACAATATTGAAAATCCAAACTCAAAGATTTCAGTTTATTGATAAGCCTTCTATGTGCGACAGTGTCAAAAGCCTTACTGAAATCTAGGTAAGCAATGTCTACTGCACCATCCTGATCTATTATTTTAGTCACCCAATAAAAAAAATCAATAAGATTAGTTTGGCATGATCTCCCTGAAGTAAACCCATGCTGTCTCTGATCTTGAAATCCAAGCGACTTTAGATGTTCAACAATCCTATTCTTTAACAAGGTTTCCATTATTTTCCCCACTACTGAAGTAAGACTTACTGATCTATAGTTGACCGCCTCCTCCCTACTACCTTTCTTGTGAATGGGCACAACATTAGCTAATTTCAAGATGTAGGCCATCAGCAGTTGGACAATTATATATCCCATACTCCCCTACCAGCCTCTCACCTAAGTACTATGGAAGATGTAGGCCATCAGCAGTTGGACAATTATATATCCCATACTCCTTTACCAGCCTCTAAGCCAAGTATTATGGGAGATGTAGGCCATCAGCTGTTGGAGAATTATATATCCCATACTCCCCCACCAGCCTTTAATCTTAGTATTATGGGAGATGTAGGCCATCAGCTGTTGGAGAATTATATATCCCATACTCCCCTACCAGCCTTTAAGCTTAGTATTATGGGAGATGTAGGCCATCAGCAGTTGGAGGGCCACATTTTGATTCAGAGGAACATAGCAAGCTGTTAGAAAGTGATGACACTTATGTAGTCTTCACCATTCACTAACCAAACCTTCAGGTGTTGATTGGTTGAGTATGCAGGTAAATTGACACACACACTACTGTGATGTTATGCACACCAAGGTAAATAAAGGAAACTTTCCTTTAGGTTTTATATGAAACATTTTTATTAAATATATATAGAAACACATTACATAAAAGTTGATGTATTTTGCTATATATTAACCATTACCTTATAGTAAAACTCTAAATTGTATAAAAATACACTGTAAAATGATGTAGTATCTATATGGCTTGACTTGGTCCATCGTATGTGCTGATTATGCACAATCTGTTCAAACCATGTATATAACTCTGATAATTCAATCTGTAGACCAAGCATTTTGTGTCTTTTATATCTAGAAAGCTATTGGCCACCCTGTTTAACAGCTTAGATGATTACAATATTTATGTTTTGAGATAAGTTTGAGAGCATCTTATAAAATCCAGATCACATACATGTTTATGGGTCAGTCTGTGCAGATTTTCATTCACCCTTCTAATCCAAATCTATGAGAAATACTGTACTTACTGCGTCTCCAGTGATTAATAGGTGTGATTTGGTCCCTGAAATCTCTTCTTACAGGTACACAACATTGCACGTTACTTTTCCTATTTAGCCTGGATCTATATTTCAGGGACT
Organism: Pelodytes ibericus; assembly: GCA_036172795.1. Classification (NCBI taxonomy): domain Eukaryota; kingdom Metazoa; phylum Chordata; class Amphibia; order Anura; family Pelodytidae; genus Pelodytes; species Pelodytes ibericus. Next base: position 172,045,546 of record CM069861.1, read on the forward strand.
TGGGCATCTACTAAATCTGACCCGTTAGGTCATGCCCTGTGGACTGGATAACATCTGGCACAGTTACATCTACTAATTTCTTTCTTTGGCAATGATGTGTGACGCTTATCTCTTTTTGTAAATGTCCATTTTCGTACACATAGGGCTTTCATCATGAAACAGGGACATTTCAATCTTCAGGCCAACGTTGGAAATATTCTCTTGCCGATTCTCAATTCTCTTGTGATATTCCCCCATCCCCTCTTTCATGAAAAAGACCCTCGTTTTCTCCTAAATTAATTTCATGCACAAACACAGATGCAGCAGTGAGATAATTGGAATACCGGGCAGACGTTTGAAAGGAATGTTCGTATGTTTACAATAATGGTGGCTTAGTTGAGCTGTGTATATCTGAAGGCACTAGAATGTAAATTCCCATCAAGCACTGCCGGTGCAGGAAAGGTCATACGAATATACTGCTCAATCGGAAACATCAGTGTAGAGAAAATAAAACTATGTATGTGCTGCAATCGTGTTTGTAAAAATAAACTGACACATCTGCAGGAGTCAAAGAGCCAGACTCCTCCAGAGGCATTACATATTTAAAGCATCATCATTTGTCTCTTGCTGTAGTTAAAATATAGCACCCTGTATAAAGTCTATTAAGAGAGTGTGTATATGCCGTAATATCTATTGCCTGTGTCTGAAGCTAGGTACAGTATGCTAACCCAGTGGCCATAACAGCTGTAATTATTTACAGTTATGCAGAGCCCATATAACTAATTCGTTCTGGCATCTAATCCTTATCTTTTGGGAAAACTAAATATTCCTATCAAACACCTCCATTAGCTGGAGGTGTCTTTACCAGTCACATCTGGTATTGAACTGAATGTCCTTAAAGCAAAAGCGGTCCACTTTTTTTTCGTTGTCAGTTTGGTGAACAATTAGGGTCGTGTCGTCTGTCTGTGTCTCAGATCCTGATCCAACTGCTCCTGTAAAGTATTCACCTGGATAAGGAATACACAGAGATGATATTACTTAATTATAGGACTCATTTATACAAATTACACACAATATAAATAACACGTTTTATAAAATGTGCACTGTTTAATTGTATACAGCTAATGGATACCTACAAATCTCTAATACAGCTTAAGACAACCAGGAGTCTAGTACAGCCTGGGTATGTCATGGCATAGAGTGCATCAGTGTCTGAAAGTCAAACACTCTTTAACAATCACTAAGGTTCCCTTTTGATAACATAGACCCAGTCTGCAATTATAGATGAGACACTAAGATGATGGTAGGCAATAGGTGATGGAGCAAGCCCAATATCTCAAAGTGGGTGAATTGTTTGAAGGTCCACTCCTTCCTTCACTGTATAAAGATACAATACTCGGACTCTGCACTCTTTCTAAGTATGATGGGATAACACATGCATGATTTAGTGTATTTATGGATGTAAACACTGCTGCATAGCAGAATCACGTGCATTTTACAAACATAGTTGTTTCCAATTTTTTGTCCAATTTCCGTATATATGAAAATATAAAAATCTACGATGTCGCAGAATTCTGTGTTTCAATATGATATCAATAATGGTAAGAAAACAAGAGCAAAAAAGAAATAGGAAGAATTTTTTGCATCATACACAAAAATACACCATAGACCATAAAAGAGTAAGACCTAGCCCATTACAGGACGATGAGTGTCAATGTTATTATGAAGCTTGTTTAGTGGTAGATCCATTGCTTTATGCTCTTTATTTAATAACATTTACAGTTTTCCATGAGGGATAGAAACACAGATTGCGACATTAGCCAAAAAACATTTGGCCCATCTGGTCTCCATCTTTAATTGCGCAATTATTCATTCTTTTCTTGCTTCTGGTTTGTTGTTTTGATTAAGCACTGCACAGTGTCTTCCATTTTTAAAGAGAGAGACACTATAAACCTTTTTATCAATACAAGTACATGCATTCCTGTTATACAGAAGTAAATAATTATTACTTGTACTATATATAAGCAGCCATCCCTCTCCTCCAAACTTATTTGCTTCTCTTTTCTCGCTATTAACCAGCATGGATCATAACTCGGCCTATTCCTGATTCCATGCATGTATATGAATGTTCACCCATTTTTTGAGCGATACTGAACTTTTACTTGAATCTATAATTCATATATGTTCAGGGGGAAATCAATGCATTTATCAACATAGTTCTTGGGGATTCCCTGGACACAAATGCATTTTGGTTTCCCCAGGACACAAATGCCTTTTGGTTTCCCCTGGACACATACTGTATGCATTTTGGTTTCCCCTAGACATGTATGCATTTTGGTTTCCCCTAGACATGTATGCATTTGCAGAGGAGCCTGTAACAGTTCTATGTTTTTAGAAAAAAACTGTCTGTACAACTGTTGGAAAAGGTCTGCGGACGCATGTTCTACCAGGTTTTGTCTATTTAATACAGGATTCTTCTGAAAAGCATTGTTTAGACGCTTGGAAGGGACTGGCTCTTCTCAGCCAGGGGTGTAAACGGAAGGTAAAGGCATGCACAGGATTCTTATCTACAGAGAGATGAGGTGTACATAGTTCTTGGAGGCTACCTGCTCTTCTAGTCCCCTCACTCGCTGTCTGTGTGTGCTCTCTCGGGATTCCAGGGTGCTGTCCAACAGCTGCTGAGCAGTACGCAGCCTTTGGCTCTCACACTCCAGTTCTTGGCGGTGTCTCAAGCTCAGCTCCATTAGGCGTTGGGTATGGCTTCGCTCAAGCTCTATGATCTGCTCCTGCAGAGAGTGGTGGATAATCAGTGAATAGTCAGTCTTTTTATACATTGCATCAGATCCATACTTGCAGTATATTTATAAGAGTGTAAATGTGTTCATTGCTACATATTTATCAATGCGTGGGTGCTGATTTACGATCTAACATACCATATATACTATTAAAACTATTCCACTATGGGTACATGACAAAAATGCCAGTCAAGCAACAGTCTCCAAGTAAAAAAGTACATAGTGCTACGTACATGCTCCCATAGAATTTACATTTGTCCTTAATCCTGTTTTTGACAGCCTGCCGGTAAAATACCCAGTGACCCATTTCAGCTGCTAAATTAACACATGTTTAAGTAAGCATAAACAAATACAGAGATCCTCTAGGTGTACAGTAAGTATATTATCAAGGCATTACTGATTAAATATATAGACAAAATAGCTTCTAAACCTATATATTTTGGGCAGTAGTGCATGTATTTACAGGGTTATTGCGATATTTGGATGAGAAAGAGATGCATATGCACTATATTTAGAATGTGCGTTCACGCATTAGTAAATATACATATTGATAAAGAAAACTAGGTTCATGGGGAATTTTTTGTCAGCTAATGGGCTCAATTCTATGACTTGACAGATGTCACTTATGTCTTTGAATAGGGCCCAATGTTTGTTTTAGAATAGCCAGAGACACAATTGCACAGACCTGATCAGGGTCTTAAAAGACCCTGTGGGTCCCTGAAAAAAATTGTGAGATGTCACATGTGACGTCACAAACTTCACGCGATTTGAAAGTGGCCTCACCTGACAGGTAAGATCTCGCTACAAGTCCCTGCAGCGGGATCTGAGCACAGCTCATCGCGGGGAGCCGCGATGATCTGCTAAACGCAGGACATTGTATGCAGTCCGTGCATTTCTTGAGACCAGAAAAACAGGATGGCATAGGACGTCCTAGTGACGTGAAGGGGTTAATGATTTAAAGCTGTGAGGAAACAGTTACAGAAGTAATAGTAACAAGCAATTCTATGTATTAGATGGTTTTATGCTATGGAATGTGAATTGTATACTTATAATGCTGTAATCCTTACCTCCAAACACTGGTTCTGTCTGTTTGTTTCTGCCAGTTCCTTTCTTAAGGAAAGCAGGGATTGGTTGAGTTGTTCTTTCTCTATGCTGAGACGTTGTAATTCCCCCTCCATTTGCATCTGCTCACGTTTAACCTGTATGTGACAAAGTAACAATCTGTTTGGGACTCTGAGGATTTTCAACCATAGTAAGTTGTACACGTGGATAATCATTATATTGCATTATATATCTGTTTGTATCATGCTGTAGATAGAGATTTATCCAGGAAAGGCCAAAAGGAGCCAAGTTGGAAACAAGTCTCCAATTCAGATATAATTCAAACTCTACTATCTAGGCAGGGCCGGCCCAAGACATTGTGCTGCCTAGGGCGAAGAATTAAATGCTGCCCCCCCCCCCCCCCCCCATATAAATCACATTTTAAATATTTTAAATAGTTTTATTAAATAGCAAAACAGTTTATAACTGACAGACAACAATAATAACAACAACATCAACTATAGACATCCTCCAGTATGAGTTTGTTCTCATAGCTTTATATAAAATATTTTAAATAAATGCCAGGATTTAACCCCCTCAATATGCCAGAATTTTGCCATTCAATATGCCAGCATTTAACACCTCAATATGCCAGTATGATGTTGCCAATTAATGTGCCAGTATTATTTAGCCATTTAATATGCCATTATGATTTAGCCAATTAATATGCCATTATGATTTAGCCATTTAATATGCCATTATGATTTAGCCAATTAATATGCCATTATGATTTAGCCAATTAATATGCCATTATGATTTAGCCAATTAATATGCCATTATGATTTAGCCAATCAGTATGACAGTATAATTTTGCCACTCAATATGACAGTATTTTGACAGATTTAATATGCTAGGATTTTGTCACTCAGTATGCCAGATTTAGCCATTTAATATGCCAGATTTAGCCATTTAATATGCTAGATTTAGCCATTTAATATGCTAGATTTAGCCATTTAATATGCTAGATTTAGCCATTTAATATGTTAGGATTTTGTCACTCATTATGCCAGGATTAAACCCCTCAATATGCCAAATTTAGCCATTTAATATGCTAGGATTTTGTCACTCAGTATGCCAGATTTAGCAATTTAATATGCCAGGATTTAGCCATTTAATATGCCAGATTTATCCATTTAATATGCTAGGATTTTGTCAGAGAGTTCAGAGAAGGCCTACTAAACTGGTTCATAGGTTGAGGGATAAAACTTACCAGGAAAGGTTAAAGCATCTTAACATGTATAGCTTGGAGGAAAGACGTAACAGAGGGGATATGATAGAAATATTTAAATACATAAAGGGAATCAACACACTTAAGAAGAGTATATTTAAAAGAAGAAAAACTACCACAACTAGAGGACATAGTCTTAAATTGGAGGGGCAAAGGTTTAAAAGTAATGTCAGGAAGTTTTACTTTAATGAGAAAGTAGTGGAGGCATAGAATAGCTTCTATACAGTAAAGGAGTTTAAGCAAGCATCTATCCTACATATAAGACAAGGTCAGGAACTATCCCAGCTGAGCTATTTGGCCTGATTTGTGCAATTCCCTGGTCAGTTTATCACAGTTCACTATGGTCAACTAGAGTTATATCAGCTATACATAATGCAGATCCAAACCTGGTTAGTTCCCCTGCTAATACTCACCTGGTATTCACTTCAACTCACCTGCAACTCAGTTTAACTCACCTTTTGGTGAATTGCCCTAAAAGTGTTACTGTTGTCAGCAGCCATCAAATATCACTGGCCATAATTCAATTTGAAAACTACACTTGGTACAATTGCTAACACAATGTATAGATCATTTACATCATTTTATCCTCTATACTTACATTATAAACAATGTTTAGTTTGACAGAGGACCTTTAGTTTCCCATTAGTTTCAGGATTTTAGATAGGGGGCTATTCACTAACAATGAACTGAAGCGTTAACCGCAAATGACATGCAAAACCCAGGCCAAGATAGTCGTGTTGGAGAATTTTTAATTCCTGATTTTTGCCATGAATGACAAATGTATTTGTTTTAATAATAATGCTGTTTACATTTACCTTATCCAGGGATTTTCTCAATGTGTTGTTCCCCTTCTCTAGCACAGATGCTGAGTGCTGAATCTCCTGTCTGTCAATCTCAACCTGTGTCTTGTCTCCCTGCAGCATCTTCACCCTCTCCTGAAGATCCAGCATCACGGATCCTTGCTCCACTTCTCTCTTCTGTTGCTTCAACAAGGACTTCAAGGGACAAAATAAAGAACTTCATACTTCAGGCAATATCAAGGTATACAAAACGACACTCTTTGAACAGGTAATTGCTGAGCTGTGTTTATATTCTCTGCTGAACGACTGTATTCTTATTCTCCCGTATCCTACCTAATGCACTACCAGGTTTGTTAAGTGGTGTGAGGGATCACTCATTAAGTTCACAACACTTCCAGTTCTAAGTGCAATCGTTACCTAATATTCTACTCTGGTGCCCTTTCTCATAATGAAGGTGGTAGGGCACAATAAAAATATATGTTGGGTTGTTATATCATATGCTAGGTTGAGCTACAGCCTTATTTCCTACCAAATTATCACTGTTGGGTCCATAAACTAAAATAGTTTCAGGACATTGACTTTTGAGGTTGAATTTCATTTTGAGACTAAGTGAAATTTGTAAGTCGACCTCCTCCAGCTATTCTTGAATTTTAATGAGTAGACCCATCTGTGTGGTGTTCATTTGTCCCCTACTCTTCCATTCACTGTGGGGGAAAATGATCAGAGTGACTGGCAATGGGATCTTTGTCATGTGTTAAGGTTTCTTATCTCACCTGTTGCATATCCTCTGATCTTGCTTGTAGTTCTCTGCAGGTCAGCTCCATCTCTCCCAGCCTTTGTTGTTGTTCCTGTATTGTCTGCGACAGTCTCATGTTCTGCCTTTTGCTGTCACTCAGAGCCTCACGAACTGAATCCAGACGCTCCTGGGGAAAGATTGAGGGTCACTTGCACATAAAGATATCATAGTTTATGCTTATTTAACTGCATGTGATATTAATTATATAAATATAATATAGAAAGAAATATGTACCTAATGTAAAATCAATTAATACTTTGTGCTTTTGCTTTACCTGTAGCACCCTCCTGTCCTGTTCAGCGGCAGTCAGTGCTGCTTGCAGTCTGCTCACATCATCTTGTAGGTAACCTCTGCCAGCGCTTGCTTCTCCCAGTGCTTGTGTCAGCCCCTGTGACTTCTCCTGCTGCTGTCGTTCACTATCCTGCGCCTTGGACAATGCTAGACTCAGTCGCTGCACCTCCCTCTGCAGAGCCGCTTCTCTGTCTTCAGTCTCTCTCAGACGTTCCTGCAGGTGATGCGCCCTGTCAAGATTGGTTTGTGTTTCCCCTTCTCTTTCTGCAAGATTTAACCGGGTCCTCTCCAACTCTCCTTCTAGTGCGCGGCGCCGCAGTTCCAGATCTGTGCCACGGTTTTCTGAGGCTTCAAGAATTTCTCTTAAGCTCTTGCACTCTATCTCGTGCCTGCCCCCATCACTGCGGACTCTGCACAGCTGCTCCTGTAGCACACACAATGTGGTTAGTAAAGAGACATTTCACGTTGAACTAGTTGCTTAACAAAGTGAAATGATTTTAGTCTTGTAAACATTAATTTTCATGAAACATTACCAAACAATCAAAAGCATTTTAATCATATGCTCTATACTTTGTGAATACATTGGTCACATCATTAAATGCTGCACATGTAGTAAGTGAAGAGATCATCGATATAACTAGTTTTTTTGGTGGCCTTATGATCTGCTCCAAAAACAGGTCAAGCCTTACAAAATAGCATTCCTGCTGAAAGTCAGTGGGAAAATCCCTGTAAGTAGGTGATTCTGAAGGGACATTGAGTAGAAATAAATACCACTTCATACACCAGGGTAACACATGTTTGTCTCAGATGGCCAGCAATCAAACGTAGAGCCTCTGGGTTAGATCTGGAATATTCTCTAGTAAGGCCATTTATCGCCAACTGATGAACAGTATATAATGCATGTTCTGGGTATTCTTTTCATTATCCTTTACTTATAAAAGGCCAACTTATCCCATTATTTAAAGGAGTAGGAGCGTCCAGTTTCAGCCTAGGATATGATGTGAGGTTTGCTGTTATAGGGGATTGGCTGTTGGGACACAACTTTTTTTTAACATAATAATTGGACAGTTCTGGAAGCTCATGAACAGTCTGAGAGTGGGGCAAAGTAATGTCCTGTGAACATTTGGGGGCAGAAGGTACATTGGGATGAGAAGAGGAGTATAATGAGCAGAATAGATAAGGCCATTTTGGGAGTATCTGGAGACAGGATCAGAGGGTGAGATATAGTATAGGGATTGTACGAATGGACAGAAACATAAATATATTCACTTGAGACAATCATTGTGTAGCTTTTAGATCTATTCCTAAATAGTTGAATTTGATCTCACTCACTTGGCTCTGCCCATGAGTTAAAAAAGTGAACGTTTTTAAAACTGTAACTATGATCAACCATGGCCAGCTGAGTTCTTCAAACAAGAGACACACAGCAAGCTTGGCCCTGCATCCTGCATAGTTAAGTCAATTAGATACAATGTTCATTTCACTCTTCTTTTGGTAAATAGAGCCTTAGAAGTCTCTCAGTGTATCCTAGACACACAGTTTTTTTTTTATTGTGCTAATTCCTAATCTTCTACCTGTAAATCTCGTTTCTCATCCTCACAGACACGCAGACTGTGCTCCAGTGCCATTGCACGATCTCCCACCTCTTGGCGCTCCCTTTCTGCATGCCGAAGATTATCTTGCAGTAGACGCATCTCTGTGTGGGATGACCCCAGACGCTCCTCTGTTTGTTTTTGGTCTGTGGATAAAGTAATAGTAATGAAATATAAAATAGAATCACATGTTTTATCTGTGCATCGGTTTGTGAGTCAGGGACTTAATGGGACTCTGTAAGGGCCAGACTTTGGGGTACGTGACCTGTGCAACCACAGATCTGCCCACACCAGCCCGCTCTCTATGGGTGGCGAAGCCTCTTGTACTATTTGCTCACTTATGAGGAAGAGATTGACAGAGACGTGACATGGCCTCACGGTGCTCAGGTCAAGTGACTAGGAAAGCATGGCTGCACAAGATACAGAGCCAGACTGAGAAGAGCCCTGCCCTTACTAGGACAAGACATCAGGAGTTGGAGAGTGGTTTAACAAATTAAGCATCAAAGAAGTAAGTGATGCTGCATATAAAAAAACTGAACAGTCATCAACAAATAAAATTGATATGAGTTTCCTTTTGGGTGTAATGAATTGACATTTGAACAACAGTCTGATTTAAACAAGTTCCCGGTGTCTATTAGCATTAGCTATACATGCTCAGTATTGTGGAATATTTGAACATAATGTGCCGGCCTTAGGTATTCTTCAAAAGCAAATACTGCCCTCAAGCCAGTTTTCTATCTACCCACTGGTAAAATACTGGCTGGGTGGCAACCCATTCTGGGACTGTGGGACAGGATGTACCTTCTTGGAGGCCAGCCAGCTGTCTCTGTGCTTTCTGCAGTTGGCTCTGCAATCTCTCACAGGAACCAGCACTATCCTCCAGTTGTCTCCGTAAAGATAGGATCTGTACACCAGCCTCATCCTGAACAGAGAAAAACATCACTGTACATGTGAAATAAAATAAACAACAATCTGTAGTTAGATGTGCAATAGGTAAATGAATCCCTCACCTGTGTGCTGGTAGAAAATGTATCAGTAATCCATAGAAGAGTGCGTATGACAGAACTGACTCATTGTGTAATAGGGAAACTGGTGTGCATGCAATTGTCTGGAAACTTACCCTCTCCTTCTGAGTATCCCTCAATTCCTGCAAAAAGTCCTTTAAGGCTAACTTCACATCCTCAGGTTCAAGCTCTGGGTATGGTGAGCGGCTGCGGTCAGGAGATCCACTCCGAGAACCTGGAGTTCTTCGTCCCTCTAAAAAGGAGCCATTCATTCCTACAAGCAAGCATGGTATGAATTACATTGTAGGAAAAGAGTAAAAAGAATGTCCCAGGTTTAAGGAACAGTGGGGTTTTTGGTTATAAAAATGATGAATCCCTAACTGGTCTATGATCTTCCATTAATAACACAGGAGAAACACCTCTGCCAAAGTCTCTAAGACTACTTTCCACTATGAGATGTAAAAAGAAAACAATATCTACAAGTGTCTTATATATAAACATCTGGGCAGGATTAATGCACAGAAGACTATTATGAAAGACGTATTTTGCCACAATTAACTGGATTTAGGGTGTTTTATTTCACTGTGGGATAATGCATGCCAGTTATAATGTTATGAAGCTGAAATGGGGAGGAAGTTGCCACTGAGTGCACTGAGATCGGAGAAGAAACTCAGATGTTGTTGTCCAAGCGGTGACACTCCCATATTGTCTCTGGACCTTAAGTAAGTGCATCACCCAGGTAGTGGATAGTCTTTTCTCACCCCTGCCTCAGTCAGCCAGTCTAATTGTACACATGCAGCGCTTACCTTTACTGGGAGACATTGATCTGCGTGGTGAAGGACTACGACCTCTAACACCGAGAGTCCGTCTGATTGATGAAGACAAGTTGCTCAGCTGTGCCTCAGCTTCCCTACGTGCCATCTGCAACTTATTCAGCTCAGTGTCAAGTGCCCGCACTCGAGCCTCATAAGCTCCCAGTTGAAGCCGCAGCTCCCCTGCCTCTCGGTTCCCCTGCTGAAGCTGCTCTTGCAGGCTCTTGCATGTTTCCTGCAGACGCTGTTCCCCAGCACGGCTCTCACTCAGACGCTTCTCATAATCTCTTTCTCTGTGACAAGAGGATGACTCTAATGTAGACAGACGCTGCTGCAGGGACAAGATCTGCAAGACATGGGGAGATTGAAGTTTCAGTAAATAAAACCCTTTAGTTATATGTATTAACACTGTTCCTATGTATTTATATCACAATGATTCATTCTCATTCTCTTCCCACAAATTTGGTATATAGTCCTTTTAAGTGGATGCCATTCTGCTGGACCGTGAAGAGAGAGTAAACCTTTCTTAAGAACTTTTAATGAAGACCAGTAACCTCTATGGTTCATAGAGCATCATTAAATTGTTCATCACAGATCCCAGTAACTATCCACGATGAGCAACGTTGGTGCTACCACTGCTGAAGACCACATATTCTGTCTGATTAAAATACATTTTAAACAATGTTCCTATGTAGCACTATTTAGAATCCATCTCAGTTAATGTGGAAGTCTTGCATGCTGCTATGCCACAGACCTTGTTTCTCTATGACACACCTCCAGTGGGGAAGGATGACATTATGCAATCTATTTCCCACATGGTAATACACACCTCTCTGCGAGCAGACTCCCGCTCAGCCTCGCTCTCCGTGATACGAAGTCTTAGCTCCTGTGACTCTCTGCGGCTCTGCTGCTCTTTCTGCTCCTCCTGCTGTATACGAGCTTGCAGCTCAGTCACCTCCTGCTCCTTCTGACTGCTCTCTCCACCCAGAGTCTTCACCTGCAAGCACAACATGGTTCAATAATATTATGGAAATACTTTACAAAACCTAACACCATTATAATGTAATTAAAACCCTTTTAAATATGCAGAGCCTAGTGATGATCATCACCCATTACTATATGTTGAACCCCTTTGTGACTCATGGTGCTTGCGTCCCAGACGACACAAACACCAAAACGCCACTTTTAGTTCCTGGCCACCGATCACCAGAGACCCGATGAGGGTCTTAATAGATCCTGTGGGTCCCTGCCAAAAGATTGTGACACCTCCCAACGTCACGGAGGCATGCCCAAACTCGGCTACATTTTCCCTGTCAGACTGAGCACAACACATTGCAGGAAGCCGCGATGAGCTGTTAAGCGCTGCCATCCTAGCGTCTTTTAGGACCACTAAAATTTGGACAGCATAGGACGTCCTAGCATCAGGAAGGGGTTAATATGGTGTCTACGTACAAATGTAAAATGTTGCAGATTTGTTTAGCAAAAATTGCAAGCATCTGCAGGTGTACCTGTCTGCGCAGCTCCTGTAACTGTCTGCGAGCTTCTATGTGTGACCGTTCCACCTCCCGCAGGCTGGATCTGAGCTGCGCTGCTTCTCTCTCTGCTGAAGATTTACCCTCCTGAAGTACTGAGAGGCGCTGGTGTTTCTCTTCCAATGTTACCTGCAAGCTGAAGCAGAGATGATTGAGATATATTGTGTCATATGTATGCAACTTCTAGCAAACATGATCTAATTAAGTATAGTAAACAGATTTGCTTACAAATGGTACCCTATAGCTACAGCAACATGTCTTTAGTAGCAGAGATGGCTGTATAATGATATATATTCCATCTCCCCAAAAAATTACATTCAAAATGCAATGCTCTTGAAACATTTTCAAAACCCAAGATAAACGGCCACAAAGGTAATCTGAGCTTGACCTGGGGAAATACTGCTAGACCTGAGTTGCAAGTGAGTTTGTTTCCATGAGTTGAGTCATTCGGGGAAATGCTCAATTTGAGATTGGCTACACTGGCAATTGTTTAGAGCATTTCATTTTCTGTGAATACTAATTTGTGGCATGTCAGGCCAATTTTTAAGAGTAGGTTCTTATGAGTAGGTGTCAGGATTATGCGGTCTTAATTGCTACGTGCAGTGGATGGATGTGTTGTGACATATCCCCAGTTTATAAATACAATGTCTGCACTGTTAGCTATAAGGCCTGAAGGTACCTCTGTAGGCTGCAGAGAACAACGTCTTCTTACATTATATTGCTATCAAAAATTGGGGCACAAAAAATATCCTTGTAGAATACAGTTGCCCATAATTTTCACGCTTACCTGCTTCTCTCGGCCTCAATTTTCTTGACGCAGGTTCTCAGTTCAGTATTGGACTTCTGTAGGGTTTCTCTCTCTCGGGTCAGGTCTCCGAGATCGCGTCGCAGCTCTAAAGTTTCCTTTCTCTGTATTTCACAGGTATCTTCCATCTCCCGGAGCACACGTTGTACCTCGATAATATCCCTACGCAGACCATCTCTTGACTCTTCAGCCAGTCGCAGCTGGGTCTTCAGTTCCTCCACCTGAACAAAAGTAAAGCTCAACTTACCAATGTCATGGGTTATTTGTATTTATTGGAACAGAAAGGACTTCTCACCATTATAACAACTGCATAAAAATAATAGAAATTAGAATTCAGTGAGATTATCTAAACCATTTCTAATAGGTTTCTACACTGGGTGGCAACTTGATAGTAGTCTTTTCAGTTTTTTTCAATACACTATTGTTCAAAAGTTTGGGGTCACTTTGAAATGTCTGCGTTTTTAAAAGAAAATCAAATTGTTTTCCAATAAAATAACATCAAATGGATTATAAATCCACACAGACATGGTTAAGGTTGTAAATTACTATTGTAGCTGGAAATGGCTCACTCCTGTGTTCCAATCGCATGACATGTCAGCTAATCAAAGTCTATCATTTAAACATCAACATCTTCACTGTATTTCCTGTTCATTTTGAAACTCATTTCATGTATGTTTTCATGGAAAACAATGACATTTATTATGCAGTCTATGTAACTGTACTTGCAGTATGCTCATACCTGTTCAGTGTCATTGGAATATACCTGTATAGTACATGAGCCTGTGGCAAGCTTTGTATGCAAATCATTTCTCAGGACATTGCTCACCTCTTTGGTCAAGCTCTCTCGGTCCAGACTCAGTTGTCTCAAACGTTCACAGAGGTTTTTATTCTCTTTGGAGTGGGCTAACATGGCATGTTCAAACTCAGCCTGCAATGCCTGCATCTCTGCCTGTGCTCCATCAAGCATAGTCTGGGATAGAAAAAAACAGGCTATTACATGTGATAACTAAAACCAAGCAAGTATGTGAAATATTCATTAGACCTTCTTACTAAAATGACCCAATTGTACACAGGACCCTTCTAATAAGTAGCTTCAAGTCTATCTGTGTAATGGATGTTCTAGCATGCCTTTGTTCAGTATGTTGTTTGAGTATAATACTTTCTATTACTCAGTCAGGTCATCGTTTGCAGTGTTGATGTCATATACTTCACTTAATAAAGATTCTCCATGAAGCAAGCCTGATTAGGCATTACTATTTCTTGGACTCCAGAGTGCAAGGATTTATTGGAGTTTTATCATTTCCAGTTGGATCCATCGATCGAGACCTGCACCTGTGAGCTGCCCACCTGGGTGCGCAAGGAAAGCCCAGTAACCGCACACCTTGTCACATGCTATAGATTACTGACCCTGTTCTGGTCCTGCTTGCTCTCGGCTTCACGTCTGAATCTCTCTGCTTCCATTTTGATGTCTGAGAGCTCTCTCTGTGTCTGCATGAGCCTCTCACTGAGATAATTCTTTTCTGTCTCTTTCTGGAGCAAAGCCTAGGACAAAAATATGACCTATGGTAAATACAATTGTCTCAGGAGTTAAACACAGCGTGTCAAGGTCAATAGATATTTGGCACAGTTACTGCTCAGCCAAATTACATTTTTCTGTGAAACTTTATTAAAATGCTGCTGAATTAAGTTCCCATGGTGGTCAACGTTCATTCAGTTGGGGACACAGATTACATTTCAGGGCAAACTGGAGCCAAGTCCACTACTGATGAACCTGTCTTGCCCTGGGTTTTATGTTCCAGACTCATTACATAAACCTCTTCATTTAGTGAATGGCTTGTAGTTTGTTCACAGGATGTAAAATTGTGTAAATTAAGTTTTTTTTATTAATCATAATCATGTCAAATCATAACTTAAAGAATGGATGAAAGATCGACTGGGAGTCCAAAGAAATAATGAGGCTATCGGGTGAGACAGCAGATCACATCCACACAAAGTTTGGAGGGGATAATAAGGAATGTATCCTTTGCAAGCATCCAGGAGATATTTGCCCTGTGACAGGGCTCTCAGATGTAATCACTCTCCTTCAGCGTTATAGTCAGTAAGGGCAGATGGATCTGGGGAGACTTGCATTTAATTCTACATTTCCTCCAGCGAGGAAGTCACGCTCCTCCTCTTACCTTTTGCTTTTCACTCTCCAACTGGAGTAAACTGTCCTCTTTCTCTTCCTGGAGGCGCAGGATGTCTGAGTTCAGTTTTTGCTTAATAACCTCACAGTCTGAGAGCAGCTCTTCCTTCTCTTTCTCCAGACGCTGCACGGCATCCTGTTTCTCTGAGCTCAACGCCAGACGCAGAGCCTCCTAAACAAGAGGGTGACACAGTTAAATGGCGCGACTATGAATGAGCCACTCAAGTAGAACATGTGTATTTAGTCCTATATATTTAGCCATATGTATGTTAATAGCCAATCTGCGCTTTATTACTTGCTGGATTCTCTCTGGGTAACAGAAACGTTACAAAAAAATGTCCTAAAAAAACAAAAGCAAATGGTAAACTCAAAGCGTATTTAAAACGAGACCATATGCTAATCCCTACATGGAAGAATCTAGGGGCAGATTATCTCAAAGATGCAAGTAGGAATCGGTCATGCTATACAACCGTACATGCTGAATATACTCTGTAAAGTTCCACTTGATATAAATCTAGTCAGTAATAGTTTGTCAGCAGAATAGAAATGAAGGAAATCTTCCTATTGCACACAGTCCTGTGGGGTGCGGCATTTAAAGAGGCAGTAATGCCCGCTTATTAACCAAAGGCCATGGACAAACCGATCAGCTTGATGCTCTATGCGGCTGTCAGTGTTCCAAACAGTTAGACCAACTGCTCTTGTAACTGTTTGGTTACATGGGATAATACAGGGCGACAACAATGCAGACTGATGATAGGAAACCTCACTAGCATCCTAGAGACCTGCAACTTGGTCTTTAGTATTTAGGTGAGCTACATCACTGATATCCAGTGCTAGCTTTTATTTAATACAAAGTGTTAGTTTGCACCTAATGCTGCCATTGCCTCTTGCCATTACACTGCAGTTCATGGTAGAGGGCCACAATAACCTGCAGAGGGGAGGGTGTATCAGGAATGTCTTCTGTCCTCAAGTGACGGAATCCTGTAAGGTTCCTGATACGTCCATTATCTGGAGGGGTTTAATGTAGCACCAATGTAACCAATATTCGTCTTACTTGCTAAGAAGGGAAAAAAGGGTGTAATTGCCGTTTCTGCATAACAGCAATGGCATAAATTACTATATATCTGTGCATTTGTGTGTATGGGATATTGAGCCTCTGCCAAAATGGAGTATAGATGGGCTGCCTTGCCACTAACGCAAATATTGATATAACTTTTTGTCAATTCAAGGGTTGGTCGGTGTAGCCAACAGACTGCATCTGCAATTAAACAATTATATAATTTATTCCATTATATGAGTACGACAAACAGAGAGCCAACATCTACCTCGGTGGCAGAAATACAAGTGAATTACCATAATTACCATATAAACATTAATACATTTGACATACATAAAATTGAAAGTAAATTAATTTGTAAGTCAAATGTATTACGGTTTATATGGTAATTATTGTTATTCCCTTGTATTGTGATTGACTGTACTTATAACATAGGAACATAGAATGTGTCGGCAGATAAGAACCATTCGGTCCATCTAGTCTGCCCAATTTTCTAAATACTTTTATTAGTGCCCAGTTCCCTATAAGGCAGAGGTTACATTTTGTACTTGGCAATGATTAAGTAATATGTTTGGGCAATTTTTGTTCTTCATAAGCCTTTTTATTTATTTACTTGTCTTCTGTATTTGTGAGATACCACCCAGATGGTATATTTCAGGCAGGTAAGTACTAAAATTGGAAACCCTACTTGTCACATAAACATTATATACCAATTGTTCTAAAAGGATATTGAAGATGAATTGTAAGCTATAAAAAAGGTGGGACCCACATCTTTATTGGCTATTTTTGTATAAAGCTTCTCTCTTCTACGTAGTGCAAGATCCACATAGTGATGTGATACATGGTTACTATTTGCAATATCAATGGTACTTTTATATTATTAAGAAAAGAATGATAAATGTCAGCAAGAATCTGCAATTTTGAAGTTTGAACTGTCATAATAATCAAACGGACAACAGAATAACAAGATATTTTGGCTTCTTGATTGTCTGCTATTCTGCACAATTTTACTACTGATTTCAGATTCTTCTTCTTCCTTATTCCAACCCAACGAGCGTGAACATTCTGGATATTAATTCTTATTCCGATGCCCTATTTAATTCCTTTATGTTTTACTAACTAACAAACAACTGACTTCTGTGAGATTTACTCCCACTTTTCAATTATTTGAGTGATTTTCTATATTACTGGCTGACAGCTAGTATCCGCCTAGCTTCACCAATAAACGACACCACCTACTGTAAGTTAAACATGGGCTATCAGAAAGACACAGGTTATTCACTAAACAGTGAGCTGTCCTGACTCGGTGTACATATGAATTGTATTTTAGACTGTTAATGCTATTAAATAGGTACTCTGCTGAATGATCACTTACTGTTTCCCATGTGCGGAATATAAATGTACCTTATATTGTATTTGATGGTTTTCTTTGTTAAAGTTATTCATGATTTAAAAATTGGAACAACTAATCATATGAGTGAATACTTGGAATATAACCTGTGTCATGGAAGAATAATAATTCTTACGCATGGAATTTATCTTCATTTAACCTTATTTCCCTGTCATTTAACCTCATTACGTATACAATACGATCAATATAGTGTTAGTAAACGTCTATTATAGTTCTACAAAACGGATTACCCATAAAATGTTAATATATTGCGGTAAAGAGCACCAGATAACATACTACACTCTTTACCCCTTAGAAATATGTGAACAAGTTCATTTTAAGGTGAGTAAACCATACTAAGGAAGCTGACACCAATAAGCTGGTTAAATGTTTATTTTTCTGTGTGGAAATATGTCTCTCTCTCACATATTTATTGCCAGATGTACTTAGTGACACCTGTGAGAGGTTAAGCACTTGTGTGTGAGATTTACAGATATATCTATGTTTCGCTGTCAGTAATACTGAGAGCTGCCCTGTGCCTAACCAGAAACACTTCCTTTATTCATTAACACAAAAAGGTAAACATGACACTTACCTTTTCCTTCTTGAGCCGCTCCACAGTATCTTGGTGTTGCGTGGTCTGGTTCGTGAGAGACAGCTGTGATTCCTGCTCTGTCCGAGCCAATCGGAGTTCCAGAGTGACCTTCTGCTGCCGCAGCTCAGCCATCGCCTCCTCGTCTTCCAGCGCTTGTCGCTGCGCTTCCGCTAATGGAAACGATACCATCAGTACGGGCTAAGTATGTGCAAGCAGCAATGCAGAGGCACAGCTGTGTTAACAAAATGTCTAAATGCATTTTCCTTGGACAACGTCTATGGGGCTGTTTTGATTTCTATATAAATACCCAGGATCTGTGAGTGTGCAGGTATCCATCATTTGGAGTGGATTTTGCAAGAAAAATGTGTTTTATTGCATCACAGGTGTTAGAGGAAATAGAGAAATAGAGTTCGTATTGACAAGCCAAGTATACATATTAGTATATTACCTATTACCCCATTTCTTTCACCTCTATGTTTACTCTTTGCACTGATAGTGTGAACCACACTGCAGGTCAAATCAAGCTTAACACCAGGTCACTCAGAAGTGTAAAGGTGAGGCTTCAGTGATTTATTTCCTTTTATTGGTACCACAGTAAATACAGCTGTTACTACATGTTTCTCTTTGTAAAAAGATAGATCAGAAGATTTAACTGTTTCATTTTGTTTTATATACTGCAGGTTCTCTGTCTCTTTAAACAAGGCTTCCTTAGTTGTCTTAAACACACAACATGATAACTGCATTTTAGTCCAAAAATAAGAATATAACCCCAATGCTAGATTATACCAGCCTTTTAAATAATGTACTATTCTAAAGAAAACTTGTTTTTCCTTTTCTGTTTTCTTTACTTCTCTATACTGATTTAAAAAAAAAAAAAATGTTTCATAAATACAAATAGACAAACAATTACTAGGAAAATAAAATATCCAATTATAATTACAAGGGAGAGACAAAAAGATATTTATAAAGCTTCCCTCCCCTATCTCCCACCCATACCCCCTTCTGATCCTCGTACAAATGTACACAACTTAAATCACTAAATAGTCTTCTCCTTAAAGGGACACTAAACGTTATTTTTCAAGTGAAATTTTAGTTGTCCCTAGTATGAGGATAAACTGGCGTGTACTTCTGATAGTACACGCCAGTTTGTCCTCTGACCGACAGCTGCCATGCTTCCATAGGAGACACAGCAGAAAGTAAACACGCGTGTATCTATTAAGATACACGTCGGGTTTACTTAAATGTCCGGGGACATGTTTTGTTTAACATGAACAATGTTTAATGTTCGTTTAAACACTTCAGTCTAAAAAACACACTAGACAAACGATGGATAACATTTAGCAGTCCAGTTACAGTTCTTCTGTTTTTAGTCCCTGAAACCACATTCAATTTCCAGTGCTAGATTACACTAGTCTTTTTACTAACTTAATGCGCAAAACAAACTTTTGCCCCAAGTAGGGTTGCCACCTTTTCTTTAAAAAAAAAAAAAAAATATATGTGTATGGTAGTGCCTCCATAGACTTAATATTGCCCTATCGTCAATATTCTACCAGCCTACCGGTAAAATACTGGATGGGTGGCAAGCCGAGCCCCAAGATACATTTCGTTTCACACTAGAGCAATTCATTTAACGCTTCTGTTGTGATGATTATCTGGACCAATGATGGATAACCTTGAGCATCTGTTAGGGACAAGCTATGCCTCATGAGAATGTAATGCAAAACAGCTGGAGTGCCAAAGCTATGGAGTCGATCCTAAATGCAGATACTCTATGGTTGCCGTTTGATAATGTTACATTGCAAGTGGATGTAAAACTAAAGGTTTACACATATTCTGCATTAAACTTCAAATTGTAAATGTCATGGTCATTATTTTTAATTAGTATGGTCCTACTTTGCTGTCTAAATTTATTTCATTAAAAGAAATATTTTCAAATAAAATTAAGGGTGTAGTACACTTGTCATCCTGCCCGGACTGCCTTTAACAATGAAAAACCCTGTTAAATTACATGCAGTAGTGTAGAATTAGCCAATCAAATGAATTTGGACAAGGAAAAACATACAAATAAAGAACCATATTGAGAAATCTTTGCTTGTATCAGGAGGCTGGCATCTTGGGTCAGACGAATGAAGATATGACCAAAGATTCTAAGCTAAATGTCTGCCCACTGCTAAACAAGCAAAGCAGGCTCAATAAGGTCCTTTATTTGAATTCTTTCATTAAAGCAATTCAATTTAAAATGTCTACACTTGATGCAATCTTGATGCCAACAGTTGTGCCGTAGCACAGATTTTTTCTCGAAATGTATGTCAGTTAAGGTTCCTCTAGCCTAAGATCACGTTATAAATAAGTAAAAGGCAGGCAGTATTTAATGCATACATTGCAGGCATGTGTTACCTTGAAGGTCCTGCTTTACAATCATTAGTGCATGGATCTCTCCTTCTAGTTGTTCCCTGCGATCCTCCAGTTGTGCTGCCCTCCTCTGTGTATCATACAGTGTAGTCTCCAATGACTCTTTTTGGGCTCTGTGCCAGACAAAACCACAGAGAAAGTCAGAGAGAACAAAGGAGGGGAAGAAGCGTGGAAGAAACAAGAAGTTAGCAGCAATACCGTAGCTCAGCGTATTCTTCCTCGTGGTCCTGTCTCTCTGAATCTAGAGCTGCTAGCTGGACACCAAGTTCTGCATTCTCATTGGTCAGCTCCTCCATGCGTTGAGCTGTGCGCTTCAAGACTGATGCCTGTAGGTCTAGTTCCCTGTGGCTATCCTGCAACTGATCCTGCAGTGTCTGTGTCACTGCATTAGCCTGTGGGATAGAAACAAATATTAAAGATGGTGGAAGCATGGCCTGCTCTATATCTGCATTATTCATATACAAACTTACAAATCTAATTACTGTTGAGCGTTAAACAAGAAACCTTGATATACAATGAGTTACCTAAGAGTAGGTTCAGTAAGCCAAGATGGGGAAATTGGGCATTCATTTTCTCCCACAGAAAAAAAAGGCAATAGGGAAGATATCCATAGCTGAGGAGAACATAGGGAGGAAGAAAAGGGGAAGAAGGAGCATGGGAGACCAGGAGAAAGAGACACAATGAGTAAGAAGAAAAAAAGAGGACTGCTTGTGGGGGACACATTGAAGTTCTGATTGTTAGAAACAAGTAGTTATTTCCAAGGCTGCGCATGACAGATGCATGGGAGTAGCTACAGGGGAGCAAGCTGCTGGCTACACTTGAGAACTTGAGTATGGACAAGAGTTACTTTTTGCTTTATAGTACTCAGTAGTATTGTACTAGATAGTACTTACTTGTGTAAGCTGCTCTTGTAATTTCACCCATTCCTTTTGAACACCATGGAACTTGTCCTCCAATTTCTGACGCTTTTCGTCACCCGCTCGTAACCTCCGTTCCAACCCTGTTCTCTCTGCCTGTAACTGTGACACCTCTAGCTCCAGGGCTTCCCGCTCCTCTTTCAATGCAGCACAACTTGCTTCACTCGCTCTGCGCTCCTCCTGCAGAATCCCGCGCTCTGTCTCCAGCTGGAGTTGGTGGGAAAAAGGTAAATAGGTTAATACTTAATCCCTATGTAAGAAACGTTATTGCACGTAGTGCTAATCTTCTATTCTAACTCCCAAAGCTTTTGGTAGAAGTTACACTTTATGGGGGTAAATAAAAAAAAAACAATTCTAGAAATGTTATAAACAATAGTAATATTCCATTGGGTTCCATGGTGACCGTCACTTTTAAAAATGTATAAATATCCCCCTTTGTGATTCAGCATCATAGATAGAGTACCTGACTCACAGAATATACTGAGATAGAGCCAGCATCAAATTGCTTGTCTAAATTATGGCTCTGCTCATTTTGGCTGCTGTAAATGTTTCTGCCTGGCAGTCTGCATTATGGGGAAGTCATTTCAGAAAATGGATTAACAAAAAAAAGCATTGGATAAAATAGCATTTCCCCCTCCCTATTCGTCTATTTTATAGGAATAGAGAGTCAGATTAAATAGGGTGTGTGCAAACTCACAGACAACAGATTAAGAATGGATGCAAAGCGTAATTGTATACATTGTAGGCAGGAAGGAAGAATGATAAGAGGGCTGATGAAACGTTATTGATTGACGTTGCACAAGGGGGGAATTATCCACTACCGTTCAAAAGTTTGGGTTCACTTAGAAATGTCCTTGTTTACGTTAAGAAAATCAAATTATGCCCATTAAAATCAAATAAAATGGATCAGAATTACAGTGTGGACTAATGTTGTAAATGACTTTTGTAGCTGGAAACGGCAGACTTTTAAATCGACATATGCATGCAGAGACCCATTATCAGCAACCGTCAGTTCCAATGACACGTTGTGTTGACTAATCCAAGTTTATCATCTTAAAAATCAACGTCTTGACTGTATTTCATTTTGCAACTCATTTGATGTATGTGTTCATAAAACCCAAACTTTTGAATGGTAGTGTGTGTGTGCTATTCCATAGAGCATGAAAGATGGCACTTCCGTACATTTATCTGCCAGTACCTGCCATATTCATTACCTGTAGGATGACACGGTTCAGTGCCACCTTGTCTTGTGCCAAGCCTTCATTCAGTGCGCCCATTTTGGCCAGTGAGTCGCTCAGTGCCGCTTGCTCAGTGCGCATCTGATTCAGTGCCAGTTCCAGCTCCACTCTGCCTGATTCAGCCTGGCAATGAAATCTGTGTTAAACACACACTATACGCACCAGAGACACTGTGTACTGTGCTTATATCAATATTTTCCATTTCACGCAGGGCACAGTATTTGGTCCAAGAAAGATCGACTATGTGGCGTGTCCTGAGGATGACCCTTTCGGGATTAACACTTAATGACTGATTACTTAGAACTTGCATCTTTCCCATAGAATTCACCGACTATGCTAGCTCCCATTGAGAGGTCCAGAATAACCAGCCAATTCTATGGATTAATCTATTGCTCTATATTGTAAATATTAGCTCATACTCATGACAATTCTCTTGAACATGAGGCGCAATCAACATTTCTGTCATTGTACCAACACAATTACACAGAACACACTAAACAAGCCTATATTTTTAAACATGTTCCTTAACTATATGATTAACATGTATTGGAGTGTCACACACGACTTTGAAGATGATTTACAGAAAAAAAAGAAAAAATATTTGAGAAGTGATTAAATTTATTGGGGTTATGTACAAATGTCTGGGGCAAATTGATCTAATCAGCAGGAACATTTCACTGGTTTCCATGGTGAACCACTTTTAGAACTTTACCCTATACACTAGACCTTTATACATACCCCTATTGTGTTTTGGAGACCACAAACATTTCTGGAAAGATCATAAAGTTATTATACCTTTTAGTAACCTGGGTAATATGGAATTGGGAGATTTTAATTGTACCGTTAGAGGCAGTCTTACACACTTTTAGGTATGACAAAGTGAAAGGCTTTAGAAAGATTTGTTATTGTGACATCTCCTTGTTTTTATGCACAGACTAACCTTGGTAAGAGCACTGGCCACAGCCTCTTTCTCCCCTTGCAAGACATCTCTCTCCAGGGCTGTCTGACTTAGGCTTTCCCTGACATTCACCAGGTCCTTTTTCAACATAGACACCTTCTCTTCCAATTGTTCTTGTGTTTTCTGCCTACAGACACGTGTAAAGAACAGATTAACTTGATCCCACTTTATCTACCATGAGTAGAATACATCCCATTATTAAAATGAACATTAGTCTTTCCACTCTGTAGTAACAAGCTAGGGAATGGTACATCGTTTTGATATAACTGAAACACAAATCATACAGACAGAATGATATCTCCATTTCTGTCCTCACCCTCTCTCAAGTTCCTTTTGAGTTCGCTCCCGCTCCCTGGTCAGTTCCTCTTTTTGCTCCTGTAGAACGTCTCTCTGGCACAGTAAATCTGCATTCATGGATTTCAGTCTTTCCAGTTCCAGCGTATTCCCCTCTGCTCTCTGCTTCACTGTCTGCAGAGACTCTTCCAGGGTATCTCTCTCTCTGTTTAGAAATATCAAATGGCATTAAATATATCCAAAGACACCTAGAGACTATGAAACGTAACGCTAATGAACCAGTCTAACATTTCCCATTGACACTGATGTATGAAAGGACTGTATGTATGTAGTTGTATATGAAAGGAAGAAGACAATGGTCCATTTAGTGTATCTCTTGTCACTACAATGACATCACCCAAGTTGCCTAATTAAAATGTTGTGGCATCTATATAGGTTTCTCATTGGTACCTGTGAAGCGACTCAAGTTTGGCTTGACAACGGTGACACTCCTGTTTCACGTCCTCCAGGATGCCGCAGATCTCATCCTTTTCTCTCCTCATGTCTTGTCTTTGTCTCTCTGATTCCTGAACACACTCTAGGAGCTGCTTCTTACTGATGTCTAAGGATTCCTGAACCGCCGACAGCTCTGAGTGTAGATCCTAAGACAACACAATGGATAAATGACAGGATCCTAGCATAATGCACATATGTATCCTGAGAGGGTCCATGTCTAGAAGATCTGTGTATTTAGTGGTGTTTGCAGAATGTTACAAAAGGGGTCTGCGCACTAAACAGTGAACTGTAGTGTACTAACATCTGAACAGCAAAATTTCAGGGATTAATAGCAGAATTGGAAAAATGCTAACCTTTTGGTCTGGTTCTGTAATTTGGTTGTCAGTTCACCATTCAGTGAATAGAACATAATGTCTAACGTACATTAACAGAATGATACAATGTTTTTGTAATACATTTAAGATTGTTGATAGTGTTTATATATTTCCTCTAAGCTTTTGTGATCTGACAAAAGAAACCAGTGTCATGTCAATATCACACATAGACAACCTGTGGCACAACCGACATTACTGCTGGGAAAGCATGCTGGAAAATGTATTTACATCTACAGTATCAGTGGCAGCAATCGCGTTACCTTTTCTGTTAGCTGGTGTTTATTCAATGCACTCTGCACAGCCTTTAGGGTTGAATCTTGTCTATGAGGAGAACGCATGCGGGTGGGAGATCTTCTATGAGGGGAGAGAGTGCGTCTTATGTCATCGGAAGATGCTCCACCTGTACTCTCCACACATGTTGTGTCTGATGTTCCATCTGCTTGACACATCTAAAAAAATACACCGGGACAAATGTCTGAGAACTAAGACCAAATCATGAGAATGATTCTAAATAGTATACTCTGTGCGTGTGCTGGAAATAAAGCCCACAATGTTGATCCAGTATTTGTGTTAGGTCACCATTGTTAAGTACCTGATTGATGGCATTTAAGATTTGTTGCAGAGATTCGCACTCTTCTCGGACTCCTTCAAGTTCTTGCAAAGTGTCACATCCATTGTTCTCCTGTTAATAAAAGATACATATAAACTTAATAGAGGAACGGAAAACAAAAAGGCTCTTTTGGGCTGCTTGATCTGCCAACTTTTCCACCTCTTCTAAAATTTGAAGCCAACTCTACCTACATTTCAGAGGTGAAGAGAAAAAGCTGTGACTTTAGTGACAACAACCTTATTTAGAGAATAAGGTGTTAGCCACTTCAAATCCTCTCTCAAATGGGTTAGCTCCTCATTTAAACCAAGATGTCCACCCCGTGTTAGAGCTATGCAAGTACAGAGGCCTCGATAAGTAAATATTTCAATTAAACTTAACTTATTTTATGCCAACGGTTGCCCTATAACAAATTATCAACAATTATCTATTCATTGTGTTAGCAGAATTAAAGCAAATAAATATAAGAGGATAAAGCATAAATTAAGAGGACAAAACATGTTTCAGATGTGTCTGCGGTGTCTCCTACTTATGACATCAGCTTGTGGTTGATATGTAAATCCCACATTTGAAATTTAATATGAATTTATCATTTGCATATCAAAAATAGAAAATCTTTGAGATATTTTCAAAGAGAAATCACATAGGGAATATTCCTCACTGCAAAAGATAAATAGAAAATAGAGTCTCAACATAAAGCTTAAAAACCAGATTCAGCCTTAAATGTAATATGAATATGTGACATAAAGACCCAAGACCGAATAATAAGGCAAGTAGTCAAGGGAAATCAAATTTTGTAATGTCGATTTACCTAGTAAAACAATCCCTGGCTCTCTCCTGCACCTTCTCTGAGACCAGGGTAAATGTATTAATAATAACCAATTAGTACAATTGTGCCATCACAGGGGAATTGTTCTTAATGTATGATTACAATCGTTATTGTTTGAGCTGTGAGAACACTGTGTTCAATCATTATAGTCAACTCATTTCAGTCCAAGTAATTGGCAATTTAATTTCTCTGTAAACATGCTAAAGACATATGGTTTGCAAGAAGCAAATGAACAGCAACATTTAAAACACATTTCCTCTTAATTCATCCACAATGCATGGCTGATTTAAGGTCATTATTATTCTTTACAGTCACAGTATAAACGACAGTCCACTAGGTGAGATCAGAAATACAATGTAATGAGCCGTAAAATTATATTTGGAGATCAGGTTATGACAACGGACTCTATTTGCAAACCTGGTAGCTAATTCACTTGCTAATTTAACGACACGATTATAGACTTGCCTAGTAACTCTACAGACAGTTTTATTGATGTGAGTATTAATATGATGTAAATCTGCTGTGATAAAATCTGGAATCTGCGGTTAGTAAATTTGCATAATATTAGCCAATTTTAAACTGCTAAACACTGTTGAAATAAATGGTTCAATTTTAAACCTATGTCTTGCAAGGATACTGCTGACAGATCACACAAGGCTTCACCTGGAGAAATATGTCAATCAAGGTTACCTAATCTGACACAGCAAATCTTGGCTCACTCCTTGCAGCTGATTTATGGCTGTTTTATTAAGTGCCTGCAAGTGACACTATTAACTGAGAATCCCTTGTGTGTAATGGTGGAAGGTGAGACCAAATATTTCAGCAATGTAGCAATCAGTCAAGTAAAGTAATCCTTGTTCTCTCTGCAGGAGATCCCCCCGGGTATCCTTCATGGGACTTCACTGCACGTACTTCTAGTTTATGCCTCATTATTTCACTATACAGCACCATTGTTTGGGCTAATGGATAAATAGATCATTGAGTAAAGTGGCTGGATCCATAAAACACCTGGAGACATTTGACAGGGTGACATTGGTACAAAACACTCCATATATACTAAACGTGTATAGTAATATTCAAATAGCTGCAATCTTAATTGAACAGCTTGACTGTAAGACCAAGGGACAAGGAAAATGTATCTCACCCCCTTGAGTATTAGTCAGCTGAAGATTGCTAGTGTGTCTGTCCAAAAATAACAACAGTTCTCTGCAATGTGACCGACTAGTTAAAAGGCTTAGGCAAGCTTGCGACAATAAGATGGTTTTAAAAGAAAATGTTCTCTCCATGACTTTCAGGATGTTCAAATAAAAATAAAAAAAATCATTGATTATTTCTAATCAGTATCCATTTAAACTACTTAAAAATAGTACAGATTAACTTGGCATTTTGATGTTGTATAATGTTGGTCAATATCATATTATATGTGCTTCTAGCGTAGTGCATTGGGCGCTCCAGATTGATCAAGGAGATTACTTATGGACCCCCATATTCTTTATGTTGTTCTACATCAATTAAGCTCTTCAAGTCTCCCAGCTCCCTTAATATGACCAGTAACCTGCTCAGGGTTGGGCTACACATAGAAACATAGAATGTGTTGGCAGATAAAAACCATTCGTCCATATAGCCTGCCCAATTTTTAAAATACGTTTATTAGTCCCCAGTTCCCGATCTTATATCTAAGATAGCCTTGTGCCTATTCCACACATGCTTAAACTCCTTCACTCCATCATTATATGATGACATATCATGTGACTCCAGCCAGGCTCTAACCAAGCATTTGGTGTAATGTAGTCTAAGACCACCACTGACAGCACTAAGTAGAGAGTTCTAACTATAATTACAGAGGAAATGGGTTGTTCCCAATAAAGGTATTAAGCAAACATATTTTAACCATTATATTAACATTAACCTATATGGTGCCAACAACTTACACCCCCAAAACACCACCAAAAGTACCAGTGGAATAGGAAAAGATTATCCATCACATGGTAACAGGCGTCGCATGTGTGAGGTCTCGGCCCCATAATGCAACTTATGGTCACATGTCCATACTGATGTCTATAAAATGCAGTTTACTCACCAGTCTTAGTTTATCTTTTTCCATTTTACTATTTTCTTCTTTCAGTTTCTCCACCTGCATGGACAACTCAGTGACCCTGTGGATAAGAGTGGAAGAGTATTAAGGAGATTACCCTGAGGCCACTGGAAAGCTAGATATAAAATACTGCCAGGTTTTCAAACATGAGAGAAAATGTAACATTTGCTCATTAGATGCCTCCACAACTCATGTAACTTACACCAGCCAATACGTAGCATTTTATTCAATGACCTGCTGACCAGATCCTGAGGGCTCTGGTGTGCTGGCACTTAAGCTATAGTAACATTTTTATTGCACGCCAGACTATATTAAGTGGGTTATTAACCAAGGTCTGTTGGGGATTAACACATCTCAACATGGTGTTAAGTGCCACATACTTGAAAGGAAGATAATATTGGATGTGAAGCTTGACTTTGCCAGAAAACGTAACTAATGGCCCACAATGTCTCCTACAAACAGTGTCCACAAAATACACATAAAAATGTACAAATTATATTGTATCAGGTGATGCAGTGCTGCATAAGCTTAAAATGATTCTTTTATCACGCAGGCAGAGTATATGTACTGAGATGCATGATATGCTGTACAGAGCTGTCGACAGATCCAGTGGCATAAAAAGTAAGCGATCCTTTTGGAAATACCTGGTTTTATCCATTGATTGATCATAAAATGTGATCTGATCTTCATCTGAGTCACAGGTATAGACAAGCACAATGGGGGGCATGTATAAAACCTCCCGCACTGACAAATGTCGAGAAAGTTATGAAAAGGTGCTATCAACGTTTCTTATGTGTAACAGTGATTGTGCCTTTTTATAAATCCCGACACTTGTTAATGTGGGAAAGGGACGTTCACCAAACAGCGTTTTTCAGAAAACTCACAACATTTGTCAGGTGCCTGCTTTATATATAAACGCACATGCTGATAGTGCCGCAATTTGGCACTATCATGTCTTTATTGAATCCATTAAACCTTAATAGTGCTGGTGGAAAAAGTAAGTGGCCCTTGGATTTAATAAGTGGTCCAATCTCCTTTGGCAGCAATAATCTCAAACAAGTGCTTCCGGTAGCTGCGAATCAGACCTATACAACGTCCAGGAGGAATTTTGTACCATTCTTCCGTACAGAACTGCTTATGCTCAGCCATATTCTTAGGACGTCTGGTGTGAACGACTCTCTTGAGGTCAAAAGCATCTCTATTGTGTTAAGGTCTGGGCTCCAAAAAGTGAATTTTCTTTTTTTGAAGTGATTCTCCGTACTGGTATCAGCACTCTGAATAGGACAATATAGCAGAAACCCACATGAAGCGACTAAACCGCAAAGTCAAAGACCCCAAGGAAGTGCACCCTCACTCAGAGGCTTCGCTAGGGGTGGGCTACTGGGGATATAGCCCCGAGCCCCCCCTTCATAGCCCCAAATGGAGACTCTGGGGCTAAAGTATTCTTTAGCCCCGAGACTCCAGGGCTATAAATATATTAAAAAAATAAAAAAATCGCCCGGTGAGCTTTCCTCCGTCTGGGACATAGTCCCAGAATCGGAGGATGAACCTCACGCGGGGGTGAGGGCCGATCAGGAGGAGAGGCTGCTATAGGGAGCTCGCTCCCTAGCCTCTCCACCTGGACATAGAGATCACAGCGCGACGGGTGCAAGCTCCGCCCCCGTCGCGCTGTGTCAGCTGCTTGCCGGATGTCAGGTGGACGGACATCCGGCAGAAGGTCCTGGATGACGGACCAAGTGTAAGGTAAGTAAAAAAATTTTAAAAAGTGTGACTGTGTATGGGTGTCTAAGTTTGTGTGTGTGTGTGTCAGGGTGTCTAGGTGTGTGTGTGTGTGTCAGGGTGTCTAGGTGTGTGGGCTCTGAGTGGCACAATATTCTTGGGCTCTGAGTGGCACAATATTACTGGGCTATGATTGGCACAATATTACTGGGCTCTGACTAGCACAATATTACTGGGCTCTGACTAGCACAATATTCCTGGGCTCTGACTGGCACTATATTACTGGGTTCTGAGTGGCACAATATTACTGGGTTCTGAGTGGCATACTATTCCTGGGCTCTGAGTGGCACACTATTCCTGGGCTCTGACTGGCACACTATTCCTGGGCTCTGACTGGCACACTATTCCTGGGCTCTGACTGGCACACTATTCCTGGGCTCTGAATGGCACTATGTTACTGGGTTCTGAGTGGCACAATATTACTGGGTTCTGAGTGGCACACTATTACTGGGCTCTGACTGGCACAATATTCCTGGGCTCTGACTGGCACAATATTCCTGGGCTCTGACTGGCACAATATTCCTGTGCTCTGACTGGCACAATATTGCTGGGCTCTGACTGGCACAATACTACTGGTATCTGACTGGCACAATATTACTGGGCTCTGACTGGCACAATATTCCTGGTATCTGACTGGCACAATATTACTGGTATCTGTGTGGCACACTATTACTGGGTTCTGACTGGCATACCATTACTGGGCTCTGACTGGCACAATACTCCTGGTATCTGAATGGCACAATATCCCTGGGCTCTGACTGGCACACTATTACTGGGCTCTGAGTGGCACACTATTCCTGGTCTCTGACTGGCACAATATTACTGGTATCTGAGTGGCACACTATTCCTGGGCTCTGACTGGCACACTATTCCTGGGCTCTGAATGGCACTATGTTACTGGGTTCTGAGTGGCACAATATTACTGGGTTCTGAGTGGCACACTATTACTGGGCTCTGACTGGCACAATATTCCTGGGCTCTGACTGTCACAATATTCCTGGGCTCTGACTGGCACAATATTTCTGGGCTGTGAGTGGCACACTATTCCTGGGCTCTGACTGTCACAATATTCCTGGGCTCTGACTGGCACAATACTACTGGTATCTGACTGGCACAATATTACTGGGCTCTGACTGGCACAATATTCCTGGTATCTGACTGGCACAATATTACTGGTATCTGTGTGGCACACTATTACTGGGTTCTGACTGGCATACCATTACTGGGCTCTGACTGGCACAATACTCCTGGTATCTGAATGGCACAATATCCCTGGGCTCTGACTGGCACACTATTACTGGGCTCTGAGTGGCACACTATTCCTGGTCTCTGACTGGCACAATATTACTGGTATCTGAGTGGCACACTATTCCTGGGCTCTGACTGGCACACTATTCCTGGGCTCTGAATGGCACTATGTTACTGGGTTCTGAGTGGCACAATATTACTGGGTTCTGAGTGGCACACTATTACTGGGCTCTGACTGGCACAATATTCCTGGGCTCTGACTGTCACAATATTCCTGGGCTCTGACTGGCACAATATTTCTGGGCTGTGAGTGGCACACTATTCCTGGGCTCTGACTGTCACAATATTCCTGGGCTCTGACTGGCACAATACTACTGGTATCTGACTGGCACAATATTACTGGGCTCTGACTGGCACAATATTCCTGGTATCTGACTGGCACAATATTACAGGTATCTGTGTGGCACACTATTACTGGGTTCTGACTGGCATACCATTACTGGGCTCTGACTGGCACAATATTCCTGGTATCTGAATGGCACAATATTCCTGGGCTCTGACTTGCACAATATTCCTGGGCTCTGACTGGCACACTATTACTGGGCTCTGAGTGGCACACTATTCCTGGTCTCTGACTGGCACAATATTACTGGTATCTGAGTCGCACACTATTACTGGGTTCTTACTGGCATACCATTACTGGGCTCTGACTGGAACAATATTCCTGGTATCTGAATGGCACAATATTCCTGGGCTCTGACTGGCACAATATTATTGGGCTCTGACTGGCACACTATCACTGGGCTCTGACTGGCACAATATTCCTGGCATCTGACTGGCATAATATTACTGGGCTCTGAGTGGCACACTATTACTGGGCTCTGACTGGCACAATATTACAGGCATCTGACTGGCACACTATTACTGGGCTCTGACTGGCAAAATATTTCTGGGCTGTGAGTGGCACACTATTCCTGGGCTCTGACTGTCACAATATTCCTGGGCTCTGACTGGCACAATACTACTGGTATCTGACTGGCACAATATTACTGGGCTCTGACTGGCACAATATTCCTGGTATCTGACTGGCACAATATTACTGGTATCTGTGTGGCACACTATTACTGGGTTCTGACTGGCATACCATTACTGGGCTCTGACTGGCACAATATTCCTGGTATCTGAATGGCACAATATTCCTGGGCTCTGACTTGCACAATATTCCTGGGCTCTGACTGGCACACTATTACTGGGCTCTGAGTGGCACACTATTCCTGGTCTCTGACTGGCACAATATTACTGGTATCTGAGTCGCACACTATTACTGGGTTCTTACTGGCATACCATTACTGGGCTCTGACTGGAACAATATTCCTGGTATCTGAATGGCACAATATTCCTGGGCTCTGACTGGCACAATATTATTGGGCTCTGACTGGCACACTATCACTGGGCTCTGACTGGCACAATATTCCTGGTATCTGACTGGCATAATATTACTGGGCTCTGAGTGGCACACTATTACTGGGCTCTGACTGGCACAATATTACAGGCATCTGACTGGCACACTATTACTGGGCTCTGAATGACACAATATTCCTGGTATCTGACTGCACAATATTACTGGGCTCTGAGTGGCACAATATTACTGGTATCTGACTGGCACAATATTACTGGGCTCTGAATGGCACACTATTCCTGGTATCTGACTGGAACAATATTACTGGGCTCTGAGTGGCACAATATTACTGGTATCTGAAAGGCACAATATTACTGGTATCTGGCTGGCACAATATTCCTGGTATCTATAATTGTACAATTTTCAAACACTGAAAAAAATTGTGGGTGTTTTCTTACATTTTTATTATGGGGGGGGGGGGGGGGGTGCAACACTCAGGGTCCGCCCCGGGTGCCAAATGCTCTAGGTACGCCCCTGTGTGTGACCGAGCTCATCTGGGCTCTAGCCCCAGATCATCCGATGACCTAGCAACGCCCCTGCCCTCACTACTTTTGTCCTTTAGATTTATTCTAACTTTATCTAACTTCTACTGTGTCAGACAGCCACTCTGACATTATTCTGTATGACATTTAATAAACTTGGGAATTCTTTGTCCCCTCGATGATGGCAAGCTGCCCATGCCGAGGCAGCAAAGCAGCCCCAAATCAGGATGCTCCCTCCACCGTACTTCACTGTCGGGATGATATTTTCATGTTGGTATGGGGTGACCTTTTTACGTCCTAAGAAGTGCTGTGAGTTACAATTCAATCTTAGCTTGATCAGTCCACACAACATTTTCCTGGTAGCATTGTGGAATGTCAAGGTGCTCTTTTGGCAAACTTCAGGTGCACAGCAATGGCTTTTTTTTTTGGAGAGCAATGGTTTTCTTTGTTGTGTCCTGCCATGGACTCCATGCCTGTTCAATGTTATAGGTATGTTAAGCTCATGAACTGAGATGTTAACCAGTTCCAATGATTCCATCAAGCCTTCAGATGTTAGTCTAAAGTTCTTTTTTTATCACATTTTGTGTTTGGGGTCATCCAGGCTGCGTGCCCATTTCTAGGGAGAATAGCCACAGTATTAAATCGTCTCCATTTATAAGCAGTTTATTTAACTGTGAAGTGATGAATATGTAAACTCTTTGAGATTACTTTGTAACCTTTTTCCAGCATTATGCAAATCAACAATTCTTGATCATAGGTCTTCTGAGATTTCTTTTTTGCAAGGCATGGTTCACATCAGCAGATGCTTCTTGTGAATAGCAAACAATAAAACACAGCTCGAACCCTGTTTCAGGTTTGCTAACTCCTGACTCTAATTAGCTTTTGTTGAAGTCATTAGTCCAGGGGTTCACATCATTTTTCCAACCCACACTGTGAATATTTGAATGATGGATTCAATATGGACAAAAACAATACAATAATATGTGTGTTATTAGTTAAAACAGATTGTGTTTGTTTATTATTGTAACTTTGATGAAGATCAGACCGTATTTTAAGACAACTTTCTACGTAAATGTTGGAAATTCCAGAGGATTCACTTTTTTTTTTTTGCAATGTCTCTTGGGGTTGAAAACCCAGAATTTTCAGAGAGCATTGACTAGCGAATAGATGGTTGATGGGAGTTGTGGTTCATTCAACAAAAGATGAGGACCATTCTAAAAAAAAATTACAGGAATTCTCCTTAATTTTTTTACCCACCACTTGAGGTATTTTAGTGCTGTTCTGTAAAATATTTTGTTATATTCACTTAAAAGGTGGGTTGAGACGAATTGAGGTGAGATGAACATGTCATTTGACCAGGTACAAACTCATTTTTTTTAACAATGCATTGGGAAGGGCCAACACTGTTCTTCTGGCAAAGTGTAATAGTCCCATGGCAATTAGGTTTGCTCCACAGCTCTTTTCTGCTGTGTCATGAGACAACCAATTGGAGCCCATGTATGCACAAGGGAATAGATTCGTGTGAATTCGGGAGTGGTCTACTCAGTTCAGTTACCGGTAGTGTTGGTTGCTGAAACTTCCTGCCTACACTGATTGACAACCAAAAAAAAACTTCTTGCTAGAGGACTCCTGTTATGTAAATTGTGATTGGGAATTGAATGCTAGATCAAGAGGCCATGTTATGAAGCTGGAAGGCTGAATAGTTACATTAGAAGATAATACAGCACATCGCTATTTTAAAATGGCAAAAAGATCTTCAGATACAAATAGATGACAAAGAATGGTGCCTTGCTCTACATAGATGCTACAAGGCTGTCCATTGTCTAAATCTAAATGAGACCCAGTTTAAATTGAGCAATCAATGGTATTTGGTCACAGCAACTCTAAGCAAGATATACCCAGCCCTGTCACACAGGGAGATTATTTACACATTTGGTGGCTATGCCCATCATTTTTTAGATTGTGGCAAAATTCCATGCAATTACATAAAATAAGAGAAATATTTCCCTTATATGTGTCCGTGGTTTCTCCTGCTTATGACATCACCTTCTGGCTTGATGTGTAAATTACACGGGTCCAAGTACAAATACTGTATGGAGCAAATAAACCATGTTTACTGTGATGGAGCTGTGATGTGAGGCATTGTTGGGAACCTGGCGTTGGCATGTCAGGTCTGTACATGTGTCATTGTATTACCCTTTGTAGGCATGGGGAATCTAAGTTTGCATGGAAAGGCTATTTAAGGGGACTGGACATGGAATAAACTGTTGTGTGCTTGTATTCTGACATGTGTTTGTGTGGAATTTGCAACTTGTGGCAAAGTACCCAATTTTTCTTGGATAAAGGATCATTCTGGATATCGGATTTCTGGATAACGGATACTCCACCTGTATTTAGAATTATTCCATCAGCAACTATTTGAAGATGGCTTTAGTAAAATACAACTATACTGTATATAATATTTGTGTGGTCTTGCTGTTCTTGTACAGGGTGTTGGTTAATAAGGCTAAGCATGTGCAGAATGGTTGCTCATGAGCAGAATCTTTTTTTATTTCTAGTGTTCTGGAGGAAGATAAAACTGGAGGGGAAAATCAGGCTGCTTGGACCAGGGTCTGAAGAGAAGCTGTGCGATGCAGGTTAAAATAATAACTTAAATATGTTTTCAGTACTTTCAAGTTCTAACCAGACCTTCTCTACTATGTATATAGTAGGTCCCCCTTTTTCCAGCCAAAACAGCCCTGACCCATCGAACCATTATCCTTTAAGTGCTGTACGTTGCGAGGTGGGGATTCCATGGATTGGACTTGTTTGTTCAGCACATCCCACAGAAGCTCAATTGGATTGAGATCTGGTGAATTTGGAGTTCAAGTAAAAACCTTGAACTTCTAGTTGTGTTCCTCAAACCATTACTGAACCATTTTTGCTTTGTGGCAGGGTGCATTAAACTGCTTAAAGAGGCCAATGCCATCAAGGGATACCATTACCCTGAAAGGGTGTACATGGTCTGCCACATTAGGTAGGTGGTACGTGTCACAGTAACATCCACATGAATGGCAGCACCCAAGGTTTGCCCAAAGCATCACACTGCCTCCGCAACTTGCCACATGTCAGTGGTCATAATGTAATGGTTGATTTATATATATGTATAAGTGCATATACCCACCTGAATATGAACTTACTGTCAACAATTTTGTGGATCACAAATTCCCTTTAAGAAAGCCTCTTTTTAATCACCTTTAGTGCAGTTTAAAAACATTATTATTATTATAATTTTCTGTTTAGGTCCGTGATAATACTATTACACACCATTCTGATCTCCCAGAAAAATTGGAAATCAGCAAAGAGGAACAGTGAGATATCAAATACGCACTGATAGGATTAGGCTAAAATCTAAAGACATGTTGCAATGTTTCTGAATATTTTGTGCATCCGGGATAATACCACTTCTAAGATGGAATTAACCTACTCTGACTAAGATGTTTGGACCGGCTTGTTAAACATACGGCTCTGATGTACAAGGACTGGGTTTGAGCAATGAATCACTTCCATACAGCAGACTGCTAATACCATCTCTTTCATTTCGATTTGTCTAAAGCAAACAGATTGCCAGACAGACAAAGAGACCCATTATTCCAGCTCTTGAGAAGTGTGTCAAGCTTTCATTATTCTTGCCGCATGCGTCAAATTTATGGAACATGATAATAAGATTAGGACAAACATTTTACTAAGACAGGATTATACCACCTCAGCCATCACAGGTTTTGCAAGGGTAAGTTATGAAGTATGGCCAAAATATTTGTTTCTTAGTATGCCGCTGACAGGGAAAGGAAATCAGTGCAGTGCTCGGCCAAACCAAACTCCCTTAGATATATAGGACATTCCTCACTGTCCAATTTAAAGAGAATGTTATGAAACGCTTATATGGTTGAGTTAATTGGCCCATTGAGCATGACATTCAATATGGTAAAGCCTTAAAGGACCGGTTAAGTCTCAATTCTTTTGTGCTACATATTTTTTCAACATTTTATTTTAATTGCCCATACTTCTTTTCTCTCTTCACAGTGTATGTAGTTTAGTTAGATGGGTGGCTTATTGTCCTAAAGATCTTACAATGTAATGATATAGCCCAGCATTGTGTTAATACGAAGTACAGATTATGGCGGAATTATGTTACCTGGCGTTAACTTCCACTTTTTCGCCATCAAACTGGCTCTGCATTTGGATCATCTGGCGCACTTTGTCCCGGAGCTGCTGCTCGAGGCGGGCTGTATGGAGGGAAGCGCCTGCAGCATTCTGGGATAGACGCAGGTTGGAATCTAGATTCAGGCAGGCTGTGTGCATACGGCGGGAGCTACGGGAAATGTCTGTCTTCATCTCAGACAGGCCCCTACACAAAACCAATCAGAATAAAGTATGATCAGTGTTAGCAGGGTCCTAACACAATATAACCTACTGCAATAGAGTCCCTCACCTCTCAGCCATAGAACGCCTAACACAATATAACCCACTGAAAGAGTCCCTCACCTCTCAGCCATAGAACGCAACTCAATGAACTGATTACGCAAAGTTGTTGACTGGCGCCATAATGTCACAACACTGCTCTGCTCGCTGGTCAAGTATGTGGTGTAATTCTGCAAGGAGAGAAAGACGATGAGTCAGAGACAGCAGA